>CM027118.1:61063661-62356186 GCA_015476505.1 Urochloa ruziziensis
GAATTGAGCGCCGTGATGTTGCAGCGGCGGGACGACGCACGGTGGGGCATTGTCGCACCGTGCGGCGTTCCCCTTTCTTTCTTTTTTTATTGTTGCGAGAGATTGACGCAGAAATGAAGTGACCTGCTATCCAGATTCCAATTAATAACATTTGCATTTTAACGCTGGTTATAAGTCAGATTATAAGGTTTCTGTTCTTCTTTTAGACTGCAACTGGATCGGATCTACTCTCCAGCTTCCCATGGGTGATGAAGGAAAGGACACCTTGTTCCAGATTCTTACGCCAACATTGTCGGCAGTGAAAGACTATTTAAAATTAAACTAGCGGACGCACCAGTTTCAGTTCAGCCATGACTTTGCATTAATCGGACAGCCATTCGGAACATATAATAGAAAAGCTGTGCCATGTTCAGATTATGAAGAGGCGGATCAGCAGATGTATCTCAAATAGGACAGGTATCCAGGGAGAAGAAATTGCTGACGACAATTATGTCACACAATTTGCTGGCATGTTCAGAGAATAGCCAGCTTCCAGATACACACTGAAACATTTGGTGGCCTCTGCTAGCATGCCTTGGCACTGCCCATTCTAATTAGAATCATCAAGGATAATTGAATCTCAACCGGTGATTAGCGCGTTAGCTCCTTGTGTGTTGAATCTCAACCGGTGATTATTAGCGGGTTAGCTCCTTTGAGTGTTGTATATGCAGACATGCAATGCACAGTTTCAGTAACCTGGCCAGGTAGGGGCTGACGACCTTGTCCATCTGAATATAATCAATCCTTCTGTATGTTATAGGCATAGAATCATAAGGACCAATGAATATTTTGTTTTCTTAAGGTAACACTTAGTGTTTTACATATAATACTTCTTAATTGATTAAGTACTTTGGTTATTTTCCGGCCTTTAGGACTTAATTATTAAGATGACAGTTTTTAATTAAGCAGATATCTATTTATCATCCTTTATGCTTAAATATAGTGAAAAATATTTCGGCTTGCATTAACCGTTTGATCACATTGCATGATATTATGTGTTGCTTGAATTGTTATCGTCGAAACTGTAAGAAATAATGAATTGCAATAATAACGATGTTGCTAAACGTAGAGCATATACATTATTCAACCCGTAGGGAGAAAATTCAGTACTCATTGGGTCTGCAATCTGAATTTATTGAAAAGCGGGGGGTTCTTTGCGAATGTGGCCACCAGTGTTGTAGCGTTGTCGCCTCCCGTCGCATGGGCCAAAGCAACTTTGAAGTAGGCCTTTTCGGCCTCTTTGGCTAGTTAAGAGACTCATGAGCGCCCCCAGCCTTTTCGCCTCTTTGGCCCGTTAAGACCCATGAGCGCCTCCAGCCCTTTCCGTTTTCCCCCTCTCCCCGTGCATGCAGTTGCGGCGGCCGGCAGAGAGAGGGATGGATATATGCCGCCGCGTCGCTTTGCCGGCCGTAGCGCGTGTGTGATGGTCCCCAGATATGCAACTATCCTAGAAGGATGTAGCCGACCGGAACCCGATGATGGCTGTTGTGGTTGTTGAAGCCAAGGGCATCGTCAGCAAGGTACAGACACTGCTTCCTTTGTTGAAGATACCGCCATGATCTATATTTTAGACTGAGGCCATCGAGCCCTCCTGTATGTAGTTCTGTTATTGATTCGCCAGTGCGAATCATTAGTTTATTCCTTACCCTTGAATGATAAGATGGTGATGCAATCATTCAGATTGAAGCCTCGACTCAGCAAGGTAGGGATGGCTTCGTTCTCGTCTTCTCGATCTTGGTCTCTCGTGGACGTTGACATGCAAGAACCACGCCATGGTGAGATTGTTTAATTGAGAATGAAAAATCTTACAGTGTTGTTGAGAGTCTGTTTTTATGGATCCATCTGATGAAGGTTGTGCTTCCTGTTTGTAGCGCCCGGACGCTTCAGATCTTAACTTATGTAGTCCTACCGTGCAAACCGAGATTCATGGCTAGATTAAGGAATGTTAGGATGGCAATCGCAAATGTCCCCATGGCTCAGTGGCTGAGAGCGTCAGTCTTGGAAACTGAAGGTCCGCACTACACATGTTTTGTTCTTGCGCTGGATGGTTGTATACTTGTATCGGTTGTGCCCGGAGGTCTTTCAGATTTTTTTTTGGCTGCCGCTGGAGGCGCTGGGCGCCGGGCATGACAAGGCCTCGGGGGCCCGGGGCACCCAAAGGCCCAATGCCGCGCAACATCCGTGCCTCTGTTCCTGCTCAAGATTCTGCGCTGCTTTCATGCCCCCGGCGGGTCGTCCAGGACGGCGCGACCTCATCGACGGCCGGCCCTAGGGGTAGGCCACCATGTGCGACGGTCGAGGGCCAAGTCTAAGTATGTATTATGTATACGTATAGCTACATACGAGCCGGTATATCTGATCGTAGCTCAAGAGGTCAACAAACAGAAACAAGGAACTAAAATGTTTGGGCAGCACTTAGCAGCGAAAGCGAAATCGTTGGCCGTCGGGTGTGCTGTTGCGGACTGCAGAGCCGTAGAGCACTCGCGGCTGGCACATGGCCAATCACATTCGGCATTCACATCGCGTTGGTGGCCGCCGGCGTCACGAACTCACGAATTCATGATGTGATCGCGATGACAGCAGTCGGTGAATCTCCAGGACCAACCGTGCACCGCCCGTCTAGACTCTAGAGAGGCCGTCACGACGAGTTCGTCAGAGGACTTTCAAAATCCTAGGGCCGGCATCGACCTCGCCTCGTTCACGGTCATGGGTGCCAGTCGTTGAAGGCAGCAACCAAGATCGCCCATCCACAACGGACACACCACTACACCAGTGATGGACATGGATGCTGCCACGCTGGCGACAAGGTCATCCGCTTGCGAGTACGAAGCCACCAGTTCACAGAGCAATTAACAACCGGAGGTGGCACCAGATCATTAAGCCCCCAGGGCATTAGCAAACTGTGCCAGACCTCGCTCTCTGCTGAAAGAGCATCCGAGAAGTAGGTGTTCGATGGTCTCCTCCATTTACTGTCCACACAGGGGGCACAAAATCTGCAGAGTCTTGTGTCGTCTACCGCCACGCTTCTCACCATTTCCCAGATGTGGAGGTAGTGAAGAATCACTTGAACTGTCAGAGCTCAGCACACAGCAAGTGACTCCCGAATACTCCTAATGTTGATCACTTCTGTTCAGTTTTGTCACTTGAATCCACAAAAAGATGTATACTTGCTGTCTTAGCACTTGAAATTCATATACTTGCGCTTCATTTTGGTCACTAGTTGAGATTTGTCATGCCGCTTTCCATACACTGGAATTAGTGCTGTCCTGACTCCTTTTTAATCAAAATCTCGAGTTCTTGATTTACATGGCACTAGTGTGGAAACCGAACTTTAACCTTTTACAAATTTTTTTTTAGAAAAACCCTTTTACAAATTTGTATGAGGATGCCATCACAATTGTTCCCATGGCTGAGAGCGTCAGTCTTTGAAACTGAAGGCCCGCAGGCAGTTTGATTCTGCGTGGGGACCTTCTTTTGTAAAATCTGCTTCTGGCTTCTTCAGTTTTCAACTCGTCCGTTGGATTTCCATTTTGGCCATTCTAAACGCCGCCAGATATCTCATGCATCCAGATTCCAATCAGTTTTTTTTTTCCTAGCAGCGTGCAGAGTCCAGACAGTTTTTTTTTTGGTGCCACTGATTTCTTTCTCTTTTTTTCCCTCATTACATGAGTTTTGTTCTTGCAGCCAAGCGAAGAAACAGACCGCGCTCAAAAACACAGCTACGGCGAGCGTCCGTTCCTTCAGTTAGCGAGTGTAGCCGGCGACGATGTCCACGACAAAAGTAGATTTCGCTCTTCTGACCTCAGAACGCAACGATCGAGACTCCGTGGCGCGCCATGTGAGGGAACACCGGCGCCGCTGGCAGCAGCGGCGCGGCACGTCGGCATCAAAGCCGTGGATCGCCCATCGCTGAGCTGACGGCCAGACTGGGCCGGCCGCTGGCGACAAGGTATTGCCCAGCGCATCTTGCGTAGCAACCAGAAAAGATCTGGAAGACCTCCAGGCACAACTGATGCAACTACTCTGTTACACAGCAAATTACTCCACACCATGTTCGTTAAAAAAAATACTCCACTACAGGCCGGTCATTTTACTGATCGAGTAGTCACCTTGGCCGAGACCGAGCCAGCAAGAGTAGATTACAACAAAGGAAGAGCTATGAAGAACATCTCACGCGCCACACAACCGAAGATATGCATTTTACACCCTAGGCCCCCGCGTCGCTCCTCGGGACGACACGGGCGGAGCCGCACCCACCGCCCCTAACCCCCTCCACCTCCGCCTCCGGCGGCCGCCGTCGCTGCCGCGGGCGGCGGCGGCGGCGGCGGCCAGCGGCGGGCCGAGCCAAAGCCGTCCCCCGCGCCTTTCCCTTTCCTTTCCCTCCCATGCGTCGTCCCCCTTAACCCTAACCCTAATCGTCGTCGGTCGCCTCCCTCCTCCACCGGTCGCCGGAGCTCCTTCACCGACAGATCCAGCGTCCTGTGCCCCCCCTCTCATCCCCGTCGTCGGCCGTCGGCGCCGCCCCGTCGGTCTGGGGCCACCCCTGGCGCGCGGCGGCTCCCCTTCTCCGTCGTGTGCCGCCGCCGCCGTGTGCCCCCTCGCGGCGGCCGTCGTCCCCCCGGGCCGTCGCCGCCGGGTGCTCCCTCGTGGCGGTCGTCGCTCCCCCGGCCTCCGGCGCGCCGTCGCCGGATCTGGGCCAGCTCGGTCACGCGGCGGTGGTGGCGGTCCCCCTTCTCCATCGCGGGCCGCCGCCGCCAGACTCCCCCGGGCTCCGTGCCCCGACGGGCGCCGGGTTCTCCACCTCCCCAGGGCCGCGGGCCGCCGCGCCGCCACCCTTCCGGCTGCTCAGTCGGCGGGCGCCAGCTAGTGGCCTACGCCACCACCTCCCGGTGGGTGCCTGCCCCGCCGCCAGACGCCACCCGCCGCTGATCTGGGCCCGCCAGCCCAGATCTGGGCCCAGGTCCACCTCCACTAGATCTGGGTCCAGCATCCGGGCCACGGGGGAGGCGGGCCCGACTCCACCAGTTCTGGGCCTAGGCATCTGGGCCTCGGGGGAGGCGGAAGGCTTCATCGTGAGCTGGTGCCGGCACTGTTCTTGGTCGTGTCGGATGGAGGAATTTCGCGGTTGTTTTGGTCGTAGTCTGGGTTTACTAGTAGCTTGGGTCGTCAATGTAGTCACTCTTGGTGCCTGTGGATGTCCCTCATCTTTGTTATCACCATGGATTGCTCGCTGCCATCCCATCGTTTGGCTCTCATCCTAGACTCGGCGGTTGCAGTGTGGAGTTGGCTTTGGAAGCATTCGGCCAAAGCTAGGGCCGGTGTTCACCGGTGCCGACAACGGCTGCGTTTTTGACGTAGTTACCTCGCTGGAGGCGTTGTTGTGGCTTCCAAACCCATTTGGTTTCGCCAGGTGAAGACTTGGACTGCTCTTCCACGGGCAGTCGGACGTTGGCGGCGTCGATGTCGCTCCCTCCGTGGAGGCATCGTCCTGCATGACCCTCTCGCTCTACCTCCCCAGCTCGGATTGTTAGTCGTTCGGTGACGTGCGTGGGTTCATAGTGCTTTTCCCTCCCACAGGTTTTTGGTCGGGTTAGGTTCATATCCTGCCGTGGTCGTCATCTATCCTTCTACGCCTATCCTCGTGCCTTATCAACATCACCTCGATTGCCTAGGTCGTCGTCTCTTGGCGGATGCGTTGCCGCCCCTGCTATACTCTCCGTTGCTTTTCGCGTCGTTTCTTTTTCTGTTTTATTTTCGTTTCATGTTGTGTCTTTGCGCTTTGAGAGTCTCTCAAAGTTGCTTCATTGTAAAACTCTCTTCCGCTTAATGAAAAACGTGCTATGCACGTTCTCAAAAAAAAAAAGAGCTATGAAACCCTTCATCAGCAAGCAGTTTTACTGCAGTAAACCTGGCCAACAACATTAGTATACAGTATTCAAGCATGGAAACACTAGGCCTGAAGCCCAGAGAAACGATTCACACGTCGTGTTATGCTCCCAGCTAGCATAACACATATCGTGCGTCAGCCACTCATCATGTACCATGTAAAAGTCGCGAGCAACCAGTTCTCCTAGGCTACCTAGCTATTCTCCAAGTGCAATCACAGGCTTCCCAACCTCAAAAGAAAGAGCACCAAGGGCCGCGGCCATTTCAGAGTACAGCAGCATCCTGATATGCTGCATGCAGTTACAGTACTAGCTGCAAACTACTGACCACCGAGTGTTTCTTCCCAACCCTCAAAAACATCCACCAAAAAAGAAATAAAATGGCGATCCAGTTTTCACGTGCACTTTCCTTAATAAGCTGCTTCGACATCGGCATTCTTCAGATCCATTGCCTCCCTACAAGGTTAAGCCAATCAGTAGAAACTCAAAAAAGATATATAGTTGATGGATTCAGATAAACAGCACATCAAAAAGGATAAACATCGCATTGTTAGTTCTAGCAAACCTTTTTTTTAGCATCTTAGTTCTAGCAAACCTTCTACAGTTACTGCTATACTGGAAGGAAACTTAAGAAGCAAATGGGCTGGTTTCTTACCAGTATAACTTGTCGAGCTCATCGTTTAGAGGGTCCAGCTGTAAACCTTCAGCGAGGATGTCACAAGCTTTTTTATAGTCCTAAAGAACAAGATTTAAAAGCGACAGGCAGTTAAATCATTTACACTAGAGATGAAAGGGGCAAGGAATTGTCAAATTCAGTTGGGACGCTAGAGCTGGAACCACGGTCTTTAGTCGCACCTTCAGAAGTATCAGAGCTTGTCCTTCCCGCAAGTGGCCCTTTACCCAGTTTGGCCGCAGTACCTGGCACCAAGCTGCATCTTGCAAAGCCCTTCTCCCATCACCAGTGTGGAGCCAGCAAAGACTCCTGTTTGAGAACAGTTCAGCATCAAAACCATCTACCCTCATTGCCTGCAGTAAAATGAATTAACTATATCAGTATACTGCTGTTGCTACGTTCTAGAAATGCCCCGAAATTCCTAGGTAAAACTAGGTTGAAATAAAATAATGTGGAACAAAAGAATGATTCCCTAAAACTAGACGAAGAGATCACCTGGACTAAGAAAAACACTATCATTCAACTTCCTCCTGAACTTACTTAAAGGAGGTGGGGTCATGACTAACAGTACCAACCCATAGCCTATCCAAGCTAGCCAATTGCTGCTTTACATCTCAGAAATATTGTACTTGTGGATATAATGAGACCACAAAAAATGGAGGACAACAAATTATATCAGTTGGACTAAGTTTGTGAACACAAGAGTGCGAATAGTATTGCTTTCCTCCTGGAGACATGCTTTGGTGATTGTGATGTATCAGAACACATGATACCCAGAAAATGTAAGGTGTTGAATAATCATACCAGAGGTTATTTTGGAGATTCAATCAATTCACACAAAAAACATAAAGCTGAATGGGTAATCACTGTCATAACATACCATGGCCATCTTGTTCTACGATTATGTTCTAGAAAGCCTTTAACAAGGATGATATAAATGCAGCAAAAGCATGTCCATTCAAGGTCTTACAGCGGGAAGGTAACATGTTCGAGCATATCATGAAAGCCAAACAGAATTGCAAATACTCAGATTAGCCAGGTACTTTATCAGTTTTACTCTCCATATTAGATAGATGAAACAAATTACCAATCTAGCCCTCCATATTAATGCAAATTGGTATTTACCACATACTTTAGGTAACTGTCAGATACCGATATCTCGACACCATCAAAATAAACTGAGTGAATGGATAACTCATTTTACACTACTCTCCATGTCCAATGGATAAAACTAGTTACCTACCTAGGTATCCACAATTTAGGAACCTTGATAGGAACACTGTCTCAATCACCTCAACACTGAAGTTAATGAATGGATGCCTTACTAGACCCTTTAGGGAATGACCTGCGAGCACTAGGCTTGACCTCGGGTGGGTAGTCTCTCAAATGGAGACTCTATGAACCGAGTTATCGCTCAGTTCTCCACTTGGAGCTTTGTAGGAAGTCAATGGTTTCTTACAGACAGAGAGCTCTGCTCTAGGCAACTAAACTTTGCAATCAACAAGATGAGCTCTACACAAGGAGATGCTGACACTGACCACTAAACATTATAGCAATTTTCACACTGCTAATGTTAATATAATTTTAGTACAACGTACCTGTGTGTAGAATGCTGACGCATTTATATAATCTTGCTTCCCACGTGCATCATCACCCTGGTTTTTCAGCTCAGACATTTTTGCTTCAACAAAATCATCATCCTGAACAACTCTTGAGTCAGACAGAGATCCAATGGTATGATAAGTGAAACAGTAACTTAAAATAGTTCCAGAAACCCTTGTAGGTATCAAGAGTATATGAACTAGAGTATATCAGTTATTCCCAGAAATCCACTCATCCATCCTAAACACACAGGAACAATCATTAAACTCTAGGGACTTTTTTTTATCTGTACACATTTGTGTCAAAAAATCTTAACTGGAAACCACCAGATTTTTCTCAATTTTACATGGGAAATGGACAGCCTGTATCAGCCTAGGTCTAAGATCCTTTCCATAAGCAGTTTCAGTAATCTTAATGAAAAATAACCAAAGAGTTCATTGCAGTACATGGCAACTAAAATATGCATTTCTACCCTCAAGTTCACTAGTCTTGGTGTAACTAAAATTAATCGCACTGCAAGAAAATTAAACATGGAAATTTGTGGTTTACTGGAATATATCCAACTTGTAAATTTTATTTTCTCCAAGGAAAAATGAATTCCTTGACTGTTTTCTTTAATAGAATCAAACTTAATGAGCGAGCATTTCAATAATACAAGCTATCCAAGAAAGCATATAAATTAAACAAGTTTCCTAGCAGAAATCAGTACAGAGAGCTTGGGCAACAATGAAAATGTGCAAGAACTATTTGGCATTTTTGGGAGTGCATAAAGAAGAAAGAGCAACCACAAGCTACTCTTGAAATCTTTTAAGTTCTGACACTTAAATATTGCTAAAGTTGCACAGCCAGGTGCAACAAAAACATATGCTACTGTGCATACCTCTAGTTGCTTCCTTTCCTGTTTCACATGATTGATTATTCCTTCAACGCTCCAATTTGTCACAGATGGAATTGGGGAAGTGAAAGGAAACAGAATCTCAACATCTTCCCTTGTACCATACACCGCGGCCAACTCTATTGGAATTCTACCAAACTGTTGAAGAGAATAACAAAAGGACATTTAATATATAAGAAATGAGGACACTTCCAAGAAAAATAATACTGATTTCAGGATATTTATGCTCCCAAATAGGCCTAATAAAGCATGCAGTACCACCAAATAGATGCCTAAAGAAATCACTAGTCCAGGTTGCAACAAGCAATTCTTGTCTTGCCCCTAATTTCCTTGATTCCATACTTTCAAAATGAGACAAAGTAGTGCTGAAGGTTATAGCTATGCATACATCTGTACCAATAAACATGGCTCGACAGGGGATGGGAAGGGTAAAATGTCCATAAGCTTGTATGTGAAGACAACTGAAAATATGCTCGCTAGTTTTACCACCCGAATATACAATGAACGTATATCCAAATGTTTGAGGTAAACAGTAGAAGATCCTACTTGTATACTGTATACATTGATATAGATGTATACATTAAAATGGGGAAAAGACTGCACGCTACACCGAATTCCAAGCATATAAAATTACAGTGGAACCAGATTACTGTAAGCTGTGAACATCTATATCAAACCAGTGTCATCAGCCTATTTGCAAACATTGACAGATGTTGAAAGTTTACCTAAAGTCCTGAACTAGCTCACTGACTCAATCAGTGCTCAAATTTTTAAAGCTGGTATCATTTTCCTTTTGGAAGAAAACAGATGTCTTCATCACTTCCTATTTTCTTTCACAAACAAATTTACAGTTTATATGAGCATTTTTTTACAGGAACTATGTAATACAATTCCTGTCTAATTGTAATATACCATCACAAGGCAGTATCACAAGAACCATTACAAGTTAAGCAGCTCTCAGTGATGGCGTGGTGTGACAAAGAAGATAGAAGGCTCACCACGTTGGGAGTGTTGGGGTTTGCACCAGCCTCTAACAGGCACTTAATAGCCTCAGTTAAGCCTTTCCGTGCAGCAACCGCCAAAGGAGTACCATTGTCATTCACTTCAGCTCCAGCCTACCAGTTTATGCATAGAAGACAACATAATAAGACGTTTCTTTCATATATAAATTGACAGTTCATAAATGTAATGCAAGACTTAAAGCTGAGAATACTGTACCTGAATCAGTAGTTTCAAACAAGACAAGGAAGGAGTGCGTAGTGCAGCAACCAGAGGTGTTAATAGGGTTACTTCCTTGTTGGGCTAGATAAGAAGAAACGGAGTAATTAAACATCATAGAAAAGTTCAGGAAACCTTTTTAAATTACAACTAATGTGTCTGTTCTTTTTATTTCTCAGCAGCTGCTGCTGTGTGGTCATCGCTCACTATGCCCAAGCTTGGTCACACATCACAGCTAACAAGCATGCAGGTAGAAATATAGGTATGAAATATCAAGCCCCCATGCTTTCAGGGTGAATAGAGAACACAGCTCGTATTGTAAGCCAACAGATTAAAAAGATAAAGCTAGTACATCTGCATTGTAGTCCAACAAAATCTTCAGAGTACTGTCATGTCCTCCAAGAACTGCAAGATGTACTGGTGTTGCCGCGTGGCATGATTTGCCATCAACGTAAGCTCCCCTAGAAAGCAGAAATTTTGCTATCGCACAGCGTCCTGAACATGAAAATTTAAGGTCATAATAAAGCAGAAATATATGAAGAAACAAATTCAGCAACCAAGTTTCAATTGACAAATTTACTCTTTCACTCTTCATTGGAGAGCATACAGGGAAACCGATTGCAATCATAAGTTCATAATACATGAAACAACTATTTTAGACAATCTATTAGATTCACTGGATGAAATCAAAATAAGGTTCCACAACCTGGCATAAGATCCACAAGGTACAAGCTTATTGTAAATACAAGGTCTACCAACACTGATGACAAGAATCTGAGATGCAATAAGTACAGGAATCTTAAGTCGAGTACTCCCTCTATTCCAAATTATAGGTCGTTTTGGCATTTCTAGATTCATAGCTTTTGTTATGCATCTAAATGCCAAAAAAACCTATAATTTGGAATGGAGGGAGTAGTATTTTGTGAGCAAACAAAGATTAATGTCCAAAATCACTTTTTTCTTGAATGGTAACATAATAAACACGGCAGTTGAGCATGAAAAGACTATAGAACCAGGATAGCTTGGTTTATGACAACATTATGTGCAGAAGAAAAGTATAGAATATGAACTACAGAATTGATCCAAGTGCGACCTAATTACTGAAATGATGTTTTGATATATATAAGCTTGCTTAGTTCATTGTTCAATACGATGACATTGTCTGCAGTTGTGTACGGATTTAGCTAAAGACTCTCCAGAGGAATTCCCTCTGTTCTGTGGTATATCCGCCACGAAGGAGAAACGAGATAACAGTAAAGAGTGAACATGTCGGTGATATTATCTCCGGCAGTCTTCCACGGGGTAGCCCACGGAAGTGATTTGTATTGCAGGGAAGATCGCAAAGATCGGAAGCAAGATGGTTAGGTTGGACAGACACAGGGGTTTAGACATGTTCGGGCCGTCGACTCGACGTAATACCCTACGTCCTGTTTGGGGTGTTGTATTGCGTGGATTGTGCGTTGATGATGAGATTCCCTTTTTCTTCTCTATCTTCTCCTACCGATCTAGGCACCCCTGCCCTCCATTATATATCCCAGGGGGCGGGGAACTAGTCGGTTACAATTGTTGGTGTCCTAGTAGGATTACAGGGTAGATTCCTAGTAGGAGTCCGACTTCTCCCTTCTGTGTGGTACCCGGGGGGTATATCCCCGACAGTAGCCCCCGAGCCTCGTACTGATTAGTTTAATCAGTTCGAGGGTCTTCTACTCTTCTATGAGGTCTTTATATCTTCTTGTCATATGTATCTTCTCGCCGAGTGGTTTTAACTTGATCCTAGTGTCTCGCAACAGCAACATCATCCGAGTGATTTCTCCAATCATCCGAGTGGTTTTGAGAAAGATCCGAGTGATATCTCAGACGTTTCCCAAAAATTTCTTCAAAGTCTTTCTTCTACACCTCACTGAATGTGAAGTGTATACACTTAGCCCCCGAGGCTTGAGTAGAGTAGAATAGTCTGCTCGAGGGTCCAATAGTCTTGATCTTGATCCTTCGTCTTGAAATGTTTAATGGTGTGCACCGACTAGGTGCACCCACAGGGTGTAGCCCCCGAGACTCGTGCGACTTAGAATAAGTTGGGCGAGACTCCAAAAAGAGCTTCGTGACACCCCATCACGCAATCCAAACGCCGACTAGTGTGAGTACTGGGTTGATGATAACATCCGAGTGCCGACGATTGTAAGCACTCAGGCCTTGATGATATCTGAGCGCCGACACACGTGAGCACTCGGCCATCAATAATATCCAAGTGCCGACTCGTGTGAGCACTCGGACCTTCAACAATATCCAAGTGCCGACTCATGTGAGCACTCGGGTCTTCAATATTATCCAAGTGCCGACTCATGTGAGCACTCATTTGATCCTCGTGAAGCGGTCCTAGCCGTTCGATCCAACCTCCGAGCATAGAAATAGGCTTGGCCGTCCTAACTTGAATCCTGCAATATAAACACGAAGATTGGGTAGTATATGATATAATAAAAAATATCATCTCGAAACAAAATTTGTTGCAGTGATGATGCATATGTAATAATGCATATGTATGTGCTACTCCCTTCCCCCTTCGCTGGCCTTAATTTCCGAGTGGTTGACCTGTTACGGAGTAGATTAGCCTCGTTGGTCTCAGTCTCATGCCGCAGAGCATTATCGTGCGTGTAGAGCTTTGACTTGGCGAGTACTTTCCCCCACGGTTTAAGGTTTGTTCCACTCGTACTTTATGTGCGTGACGCGAGGGAAATAATTCGAGTAGAAGAAATTGGATGAAAATGATTTGCAACATTGTGCAATGTATGAGCCCACAGGGTGTATGACGCCGATCTGTCATGGCAGTCGTGCGAAATTAAAAGACGATGCTTATTAGAAACATGACTTAGCTTGATTCGTAGTCGTTTGTTGATGAAGCCGACTAGCCGGAGTTGATTCCGACTAGTTATTAACCGTATATGACCCGTTTCCGAGTTGTTTCGGGACGAGCCGAGCCTTGCGCCAGAGAGAAGTTCTCCGTGGCAGTTGTAGCTTCTGCCTCCTGTCGATCCGAGGCGGCGGTGGTGCTCCCGAACTGGGTCTCGACTCCGTCGACGTCCGGGAGGTTGCAGCTGTCCAAGATCTTGACGAGGTCCATCGGGCTCACCAAATTGATCTCGACGATACCCCCTACCTGGCGCGCCACTGTCGGTGATATTATCTCCGGCAGTCTTCCACGGGGTAGCCCACGGAAGTGATTTGTATTGCAGGGAAGATCGCAAAGATCGGAAGCAAGATGGTTAGGTTGGACAGACACATGGGTTTAGACAGGTTCGTGCCGTCGACTCGACGTAATACCCTACGTCCTGTTTTGGGGTGTTGTATTGCGTGGATTGTGTGTTGATGATGAGATTCCCTTTTTCTTCTCTATCTTCTCCTACCGATCTAGGCACCCCTGCCCTCCATCATATATCCCAGGGGGCGGGGAACTAGTCGGTTACAATTGTTGGTATCCTAGTAGGATTACAGGGTAGATTCCTAGTAGGAGTCCGACTTCTCCCTTCTGTGTGGCACCCGGGGGGTATATCCCCGACAGAACAGGAAGCCCACACATGTACCAGAAGAAAGAAAACTCGAGTGAAGTTTGTTTGGTGTTTATACCTTTCTTTGCAGCTGTGTGAAGAGCAGTGAATCCGTAATGACCTTTGTATCCTCTTCTTGATGGAGATTAGCACCATGATCAAGAAGATAACTCACAGCAGGAAGGTTCCCAGCATACACTGCATGCTGCAGTGGTGTCATTTTCTTGCCTGCAAAACAAAAAGAACACAATTTTGTCGATTTGATGCAGCAAATTTAGCAACCTGTTGCACTTATTTGTGGAATTGTGGGGTAGCTGGTTTTTACCATTAAAGGTATCACGCTCGTTGACGTCCATCTTAGCCTCCTCGACCAGGTACCGACAGATTGGCAGCACGCCCTTCCCACCAGTGGCGGTGTGGAGAGCGTTCAGGCCCTTGAAGTTTGTGCGGCGCACAATCGAACTGACGCCCCTCCCATCGACGTCCATGCGCTTCGCGATCTCTTCATGAAACGAAGAGGAAACAACAATTTAGTGAGGAAATCGTGACAGAAAGCGCTGGTACGACACACTGAACTCGCTGTCGCTGGGCTTGCTGCACAGCGCCCAAATCCGAGACACGAGCGCTCGCCCCAACCAAATCCGAGGCCGCACGCGCGATAGGACCCCGCATACACACGAAAAAGAACATTTTTTCCACGGGCCCAGGCGAAGGGGAATCGGAAACACAAACACCCCAACCAAATCGACCGCCGAGAACGAACTCGCGACAAGGCAAACAAGAGGAGGCGAGCGCGCGTACCCTTGAGGTGGCGGACGTTGCCGTGGTAGGCCTCGACGAGGAGGATCGCCTCCGGAGGCCACTGGTCCTGATCATCTGCGCAAAGAAAAGCGAGGCGGAGCGCGTGAGGTCGGACCAAAGGGGATTTGGAGGCAACCGCAGGAAGGAGCGGGGGCGCGGTAGCTAACCGTTGTCGAGAAGGATCGCCAAGGCATTCGGCAGCGGCAGCTTATGCGTGCCTATGTTCCGCGCGGCGGAGGTGGAGAGTATGGGGGCTAGGGTTTTGCGAGGTGGGGAGTGGGGTGGAAGATTCTGGAGACGGAATCACTGAGTAGGGAGAGAGGGTGGGAGGCGGCGGAGTGGTTGATTGACGACAAGGCAGGAAGAGAATATATGAGAGACGGTGGAGACTGGAGAGTGAGCGGGGGAGAGCAACGTAGGAGCTATGCGGGATCGACACGTGGTCAGCCTGACAACGGCAGGCCCAGCCCCAGTTGCCTTTTGGGCTAGATTTCTTTTACACATTTGAAATTTTCTCCGTAATTCGATTTTGTGGCTCGGTTTGACTCAAAATTTTCACCGATCCTGGATTCCTGATTGGAGGTCGGGACATTGTGGTGCTATATAAAGCACTATTTTGAAAATAAAATCATTTTTATGCGCATTTTTTCGGCACTCATTTTAATACTAATTACTAACACAGTGTTACATGAGTCTCCTTTTTATTTGTCCCAACTAGACCCAGAATTGGATCTTGATGATCCAAAGTCCAAATCCACGATGTTGAACTTAATTGGATGGACCTTTTTTGGACATGAACATCCAACGCATAGATCTAAAAGATGTTGGGCTCTGTGGGGGATATAGTACCCGGGTACCTCACGAGCAAGCTTGGCAGCCCACCAAGAGGGGGCGGCCCAGCCCATCGTTCTGGACCTGAAGACGTGCGGGACAAGTCGGCGCACGGAGGAAGGATCTGGAAGAGAAGTCCTAGTTGGAGTAGGAATTATTGTAAAGAAGGAAAGGATTCTTAGAGATAGGATCGGATACAAACCGACTTGTAACCCTGCCCCCCGATATATAAGGCGGGCAGGGACCCCCTCCAAAACAACGACACCACAGCCGAACACATCTCAACTCACAATTTACGCAATACAACACCCCAAAACAGGACGTAGGGTATTACGTCGAGTCGACGGCCCGAACCTGTATAAACCCTTGTGTCTGTCCATCCTAACCATCTTGCTTCCGATCTTTGCGATCTTCCCTACATTACAAATCACTTCCGTGGGCTACCCCGTGGAAGACTGCCGGAGATAATATCACCGACAGTGGCGCGCCAGGTAGGGGATATCGCCGAGATCAATCTGGTAAGCTCGATGGATCGCGTCAAGATCTTGGACAGCTGCAACCTCCCGGACGTCGACGAAGTCGAGATCCAGTTCGGGGACATCATCACCGCCGCCTTGGATACCCAAGCGGCAGGAGCTACGGTCGCCACGGAGGTCTCCTCTCTGGCGCCGACTTCGGCCATCACGGCCCAATCCGGTCCGATCGCATCTGATCGTGCCGGACCTACCCCGCTGAGTCCATCGCAGAACGCGAGGCCAGACCAGTCGGGAACAGATCTACAATCACTCGGTTCCGATCCGACTCCTGAGAGTCGCGTCGCCGAATCATCGCAGAGCGTAAACGCTCAACCAACACGCGTCCAGAGCCCTGAGGTCATTATGTTCAGACCCCTGGCTTTTGCGCGCTTGCTCGGAAGCAGAAGAAGAAGGACATCGTCCAGTCGGATGATTACTTCTCTGGGAGCGACTCCTACGGGTTAGATCTACTGGGACCCTCAATCCTGGACGATCTGCCGGAAGGATACACAGTGTCCGATGCCTCTACAGAGCCGGAACTACTAGGATCACTCGGAGAATTGACTCCGAGTAGTTTGGAGCGTTACACGCCCACATCCGACTTCTCCGAGTCCGAGGAAGACTACCTCGCGCAAGAGGGAGTCGGATCATATTGCTACATGGTGGCGCCAGCAACGCCAACCAATCCTGTTTCAGAAGATGAGGTCACTCCTGCTGAGGAGACGACTGAAGCCAGGAACCAGCGTCGAGGACGCAATGCCAGTCGGGCGACTCGCAGAGCCGCACGACCGCACGGAGCCACCGCGTCAGGATCTGGCACTGCTCGACTCCAAGAGCCTCACTCTGAAGATCATCGTCGCCAACGGGATCAACACGAATGGAGGAGCACCCGGAACTTGATGCGCGACGGCATGTTTGAGTTCAATGGATACGACGTTTACGAGACACCGGTCCAGAACCTCGTTACTATCAACGAGGAAATCAATCGGCTGCCACCTAACACTCCGGGCCTGGAAAAGGTAAGGGCTCTCGTGCAGGCCGCCTCCGTCCAGGTTCACCAGATGCAAGGCAGAACGACCACGGACGCTCCTGAACCTGGTCCATCTCGACACCGGGCCGGCGGCGGATCGGGTCGTGATGAAGACCTCCGCACCACGATCAACAGAGATCGAGATGCGAGGGACGTCATCACCAATAGCACCGAAGAGCGCCACCGTGAGGAAATCCGACGGCGCGAAGAGTACGATCGGGATCATGGAAATCCCCGTCGTAACCCCAACAGGAGCGGCTACTCGACGGAGTCAGACTACTCTGACCTCTCCGGTAGCCCAAGGCGCGGCAACAATGGCGGTCGCACTCCGCCACGAGGACGAGTGCTTCCACCACCCAGGCGACCGACTCCGCCAAGAGATCGAACTCCACCGCGCGGCAGGACCTACCGACGGGACCGAACTCCACCCAGAACTCGGAACTATCGGAGGACCCGTTCCCCGCCCAGGGACCGGGATCGCAGGAGGGATAGCACTCCCCCAAGAACAACAGACGGATCGGGTCCGAGCGGTTCCCGCCCTAGAGGTCGGATCGGCGGATTCCAGTCGTTCACCGAGCGCTTGAGAAGCGTGACATGGCCCAGAGGCTTCAAGCTGTAGGACATCGACAAGTACGACGGGAAATCTGATCCATCTCAATGGCTTCAGATCTACTACAACCGCCGTACAAGCGGCCGGCGGCGACAAGGACGTGATGGCGAATTACCTTCCCATCATGCTCACCAAGGACTGCCGCAACTGGCTGGCAGGACTCCCGCAAGACACCATCGACAACTGGGAGCAGCTTACCGAACTCTTGTCGGTAACTATCTTGGTACCTGGGAAAGGCCCGGGAGCAAGCGGCTTCTCGGTCAGATCAGGCAGCGCAAGAACGAGACCCTGCACGACTTCGTGCGCAGGTTCTCAGAGAAACGCAACTCCATCACGGACGTGACGGATCAGGAGGTTATGTCAGCCTTCCAGCACGGCATCTCCGATGGGAGACTGATTCACAAGTGGACTCGGAAGCCACCCGCGACTGTCAATGACATGTTCCGGGTCGCTAGCACGTGGGCGGACGCGGAGATCGCGGAGAAAGAACAACTCAGCGAGCTCAAGAATCGCTGGAAAGAGGAGAACAAGACGACCTGCAAGCGCGACAGCCGCGAAGACGAAGACCAACACGACGACCATCGTCGCAGCGACAGTCACCCTCGCAAGAAGAAGAGCGAGGGCGATATGGTCGCCACTCTGGACCGGCCCAGAGGCCGGATAACTCCAGAAGATTTCCAGCGCATGCTCGATAAGCAATGAGGCTGACCGAGTGGTCCGTATGATCTACGGAGGACTGGAAGGTTTCGAGACGAAGCGCTAGCAGAAGCTCACCAACCGACAGGTCATGTATAAATTTCTTATTTCTTTAAGATATTCTTTAATAATCTTCCCCGAGTGGTTTTTTGTGGATAATCATCCCCAGTCTCAACTCGGCAGAATTATATATATGAGTTATCAATAAAGTTGATTTCATCTCCCATCTATATCTACTACTCGAATTTCCTCTTTCGCGTCATGCACATAAAGTACGAGTGGAACAAACTTTAAATCGAGGGGGAAAGTACTCGCCAAGTCAAAGCTCTAAACGCACGACAAAGACTCTGCGGCATGAGACTGAGACCAACGAGGCTAATCTACTCCGTAACAAGTCAACCACTCAGAAATTAAGGCCAGCGCAGAAAGAAAGGGAGTAGTAGTCACATAAAAACTTATATACAAGCACAGAAGATTACACATTGTTCAAAGTACTTCTACTATCAATACTACAGGTAATCTACAAAATTTAATTTGCAGGATCGCCACCACTAGAAGGGCCAGCCTCATCGACAACGTCCTTGGACAGAACATTGGCAATTACCACCACTCGGCTCTTCCGAGTGCTTCTTCGGCAGCTCGACTCTGCATTTCAATGTTGGGTTCAGTTTTTAACCAGAAATACCTCCAGGTGCACCACCACGGAGAAGGCAAATGGCAAGTAAAGGAAGAAGAATGCGGCGGGGATGGCTTATAAAGGAATAAACCGTTCCTCCCGCGCGCGGCGCGGCGCTTGTCTCGGGAACTCAACCGACGCAGGCACGTCCCGTCGCTTTGAATTCAAAGATGCGGTAGGGAGTCGCGATATCTCGCCCTCCGTAAAGCGACCGTTAGGGACGCAACGGACTTTGAGGAATAATGGGCCTAAATGGGCTGAAATATAGCACGACCTTTCGGTTCTGTTACGATAATAAATTTGTGGGTTCCTGAGCTAGGGTTCAGGGGCAGAAACCACTCGGTCGTGAGGCTAAAATTAGTCGACGGCCAGACTTGATTTTGCAATTAATATTGCATCCTCGCAACTGATTTTTACGTAAGGCATGCGATACTATCGCTAAATTGACTCAGAAATCTGGGTCAAATGCTGACAAGTATAAATCTTGTGAGAAGATGGCTTACCATATGGTCAAGCTGAGTCGTGGGACACGACTTGGAGGTCATGCCGAGTTCAAAGAACTTGAGGACAAAATCCTTATAAAGGGAAAATAAAAAAGCCCCTGAAGGAAAAGATTATCTAAAATCCATGTCCAGAGGCATGGGGGCTGAAAAAAATCAGTCGGAATTCATGGCTTTCAGAGTCTTGACACGATCATGCTGAGTCGTAACAAGACTCGGGGGCTACACCCAATGGGTGCACCTGGAGGTGCACACCATTGATGGATTAAGTTTAAAAAGAGATTCTTGATATTTTGCTTTTTGACCCTCGACCAGAATATTCTATTCTGCTCAAGGCTCGGGGGCTACACCCAATGGGTGCACCTGGAGGTGCACACCATTGAAGATCAAGATACAGATGTGTAAAAATTGAAGACCTTTGGCCAATTTCATACTAAAATTGCCCAAAGCCCGGGGGCTAAGTGTATTCACTTCGCTGTCGCGACGTGAAGAAGAGCACTCCTTCCCCTCATTTTGACTGTAATTGAAGAATTGTTTTCAGGAACGTCTGAGAAACCACTCAGATCTTCTTTGAAACCACTCGGATCTTCTTCGAAACCACTCGGATGAGATCTTAGACAACTTAGAGCACTCGGATTATGCATGAAAAGGCGGATCAATTACAGCCAACGATCGGCCAAGAAGTGCTCGGGGGCTACTGTGGGGGATATAGTACCCGGGTACCTCACGAGCAAGCTTGGCAGCCCACCAAGAGGGGGCGGCCCAGCCCATCGTTCTGGACCTGAAGACGTGCGGGACAAGTCGGCGCACGGAGGAAGGATCTGGAAAGAGAAGTCCTAGTTGGAGTAGGAATTATTGTAAAGAAGGAAAGGATTCTTAGAGATAGGATCGGATACAAACCGACTTGTAACCCTGCCCCCCGATATATAAGGCGGGCAGGGACCCCCTCCAAAACAACGACACCACAGCCGAACACATCTCAACTCACAATTTACGCAATACAACACCCCAAAACAGGACGTAGGGTATTACGTCGAGTCGACGGCCCGAACCTGTATAAACCCTTGTGTCTGTCCATCCTAACCATCTTGCTTCCGATCTTTGCGATCTTCCCTACATTACAAATCACTTCCGTGGGCTACCCCGTGGAAGACTGCCGGAGATAATATCACCGACAGGCTCCTTTAGATGCCACACCTAAGGGTCTGTTTGGTTGGGCTGTAGCTGTAAAAAAAGATATTGTGAGTTGTGGCTGTAAAAAAAGGTGTTGTGAGTTGTTAGCTGTGGAAAAGCTGAAAGTTGTTTGGTTGAATTGGATGTGGCCGTGAGAATTTGATAGGAAATGTCTGTAAGTGCTCCTAATGTACTGAGAGACTATTTATATGAAAAATGATTTTGAAACACCTATCTCATTCACATGTAAATGACCATTTTTGAAAGGTAAATTTGAATTTTTTTAGTCTTGCATCCATCGTTAACATATACTCCCTCCGTCCCAAAAAGAATGATGTTCTAGCATTCAAAATTTGTCCCCCAAAAAATGATGTTCTGGGATTTAAATCTCATGTAAGAATTGTGCATGCATGGTTAAGTGAAACATATTTTTCTCTAACTTATATATACAACTCAACTAGCCAAGGGCATATGTGTCTTTTTTTATCCACCTTTAATCTGTCTGAAAAAAATCTAGAACATCATTTTTTTAGGACGGAGGGAGTAGTGCACAAATACAACGATAACATTTTACAAAAGACATGGTTCAAATATTGTTATCTCTCTCTACATAATTATCTCCCTCTTGCACCAACCAAAGCATCAGCTATCCTATTGCGAATGGTATTCATGGTATCCTCATTCTCTTCCTCTGGAATTCTCATCTCCTTGCGCTTGTGCCATGGTCTTATGTAGTAGGTAATCCTCATCCGCATCACATCTATCAAAATCTCTATCTTGCAACTGACTGTCACGAATAAAATTATGCAATGCCATACAAGCCGTAATGATATGCTTCTGAGTACGAGTAGGAAAACTTGGAATTTCCTTCAAAATATGCCACTTTTGCTTAAGACTCCAAAGGACCGCTCAATGACATTACGAAGGGATGAATGCAAGCAATTGAACATCTCATACTTCCTTAAGGAGGATGCCCGTTACAGAGTCGAAATTATGGTATATGGTACTGTGCTCCCTTTGAAAGGGGCAAGATATCCAATTTGGTTTGGATAACCAGAATCGACCAGATAATATTTTCTTGTAAAATCAAATCAGCAAGGGAAATAACAATAGAAATATTGATGACTTGGGAACGAACCATGTATATCTTTACGAGGGACTGGAAAAGAAGGAAAAATTGCTAGTGCATGATGTAGGATCTGAGTGTCATGTGCAGAGCCCAGCCAAGTAGCCAACCAGCAACCGTAAACGTAAACATCATGTCAAAGTCACAAACAGCTAGCATGTTCTGAGATCTATAGCCATGCCGACATGTGTGGTTCACCATTTGCTCCGCTGGCACTTCAACTTTAACATGTGAACCGTCTATAGCTCCAATAGCACCTTTGAAATAAGGCCAGAAATGATCATCTTAGATCTTTTCATGCTCAGTAGAGAAAGTAGGATCCTTTGGCTAGATATTGTCCTTTGTTAATTTGCGCACACAATTCAAAACTTCATAAAACTTGGTGTGGACTGTCCAGAGTGACCTAGTGAATCGGTTTTCAACTTGTGAAAATGATTCACCTCCTCCAACAATCCACAAGAACATGGCCAACGACTCAATTGAGGATACATTTTTAGTTGATGTCAAACCATAATTAGAGACTAGCAAATTATGGAGTGCCATGAAAACCTGAGCGCTCATCCTAAACATTTTGTAGAAATACCTTGGACGACCCAATTCTCTCATAACCCACTGAATTCCAGTTTCATCTTGCATGTATCCTCCTTTGTGCAAATACCGCTCAGTGT
Source organism: Urochloa ruziziensis (assembly GCA_015476505.1). NCBI lineage: Eukaryota > Viridiplantae > Streptophyta > Magnoliopsida > Poales > Poaceae > Urochloa > Urochloa ruziziensis. Next base: position 61,086,139 of record CM027118.1, read on the forward strand.
ACGGGTGCCCCATTTCACCAATAATGGCAGCATGCTGGGAAAGTTCAACAAGAAGCAATAGTCCTTTTTGTCCATTCTTGACCAATTCTTCCTTGTTGGCATCCATCTACACAAGACATGAATGTATTAATAATATGGGCAACAATATATGAGTAAGAATGATCCAAATAATAATATGGACAGTAACATATGAGCAAGAATGATCCAAATAAGATATCAACATATGAGCAAGAATGATTCTTAGATTACAGAAGCAAACAATTCAGACAAATGGTTCTCAGCACCACACAAGAAATAAATGGTTCTCAGATTACACAGGCAACATTATTTCAAATGGTTCTAAAGGTATCACACAAGAAATAAATGGTTCTGACAACACCACACACTGATCGATGGGCTGTATAGTTTCTCGGGCTATCATGAAGCCCAGTAAGTATGACCGATGTTTGTCAACTAGAATCGACTGAAACTTTTTACCTACGGAAGAAAATTGCAACTGACGTTGAAAACGCTTGTTTTTACCGTCGGTGTGTTCTCCTAACCGATAGCAACAGTCCCAGTTTTTTTCCCGTCGGCTGAGTTAGTGAATTTGAAATAGTACCGTCGGTTTCTGATAAACACCGTCAGTATAATGTTTTATACCCTCGGTTCGTTGATTACGTCGGTGGAAAAACCTATTTAACTGTCTGTACAAACGTCACCTGGAGTAGTGATATATCTTCTCTTTTGTCTCTCGTCTCAAGCACTCCACACAACAAGAGTCCAAAAAGAAAAATGGGACCAACATCCCTTGTCATCAAGTCTAGCTTCCTTTTAGGATCCATGGCTAATTAAAATATATAAAAAATGGTAACTAACTTTGTCATCTTTGCTCTCCTTCCTATCCCTTCCCCATTCGTGAAGTTGGACTTTTTCATTCTCATGACTCAACCTTCACATTGTACAACACCCCCTTTGTTCGCTAGCTAATAAGCTCCTCTTGATGGGGCTCAGGAGAGACGAGAGGCCACGGCATGAGAGGGAAAGAGGACAAATTAGCTGTGAGTTGTAAAATAAAAGCCACGCACCATGACAAATTATCTCTTGTTTGGGCGCCCTTTTCTGGAATGCTATGCATGTAGGAAGAACCAACGAACCATAGTGCCAATGTGTCACGCAAATATGTTAGCCACTCTATTTTTTTCCGGCTCCGGAGGCGACGTGTCTCACCTTCTCCAAAGGGAGAAGACGCGTGGTGATACATGTTGAGCGCGTGGCCTTAGCGTGTTGGGAAACGTATACCAATGAATTAAGCAAAAATATAGCATCACTAATTAACATTCATGGTTAACTAGACATCTCCTTTTGTTCTTTCTCAGCAAAAGCGAGCCGCGAGAGGATGTATAGTTTTGACATTTTGTTAGTAGAATGTCCTAGAATTAAAAAAAGACCAATAACTAATAATGGGAAGGTTTAGATATTAGAGCAGGAAGGGTACTAGCACGAGGCTGGGCCGAATCCCATGGCCATAACTGAATGGGTCATCAAAGGATAGCAGCAACACGCGCAGAGGTTGAGCACCACCGCAGCATCTCCAACTCTGCTTTCTCTCTAAATTTTGTTCAGAAAAATCTCTCTCTCTCTCTCCCCATGGTCCTCAACGCGGAGTCTGCTTCAACACCCGCCATCTTCCATGGCACTGACAAGTTCTTCGTGTCTCTCGTCACTTGGTTTACCAATTTTGATCTCAGGTCTCTGCACGTAATAATAAAAATATAAGAAAAAAAATTTGGAGCTCCTGGTGTTTGTAATGCTGAGCCGTCCTCTCACGGCCGGCTCACATGTTTTTGTTGAGGGAAAAAAAGGGAATATGCGGGATGCAATTGTGTTAATAAGGACAAATAAAGTGACGAACAACAGCTAGCATAAATAATAAACAAAAGGAGGGCATTGCCCTTCACTGACATGTCTAATAATTGATAATGAATCCAAAGTGATCAAATATTTGCTCAATTCATGCATGGATATGCATGCATAGGTCGTGACGCCAAGGGCACACGCTGAGCGTGCATCACCGCAGGCCCCTTCTCCCTTCGGAGGAGGTGTGAGACGCGTCGCCTCCGGAGCCGGAAAAAAAACAGGGGCGGCTAGCTACAGGACACGCTCGCAAGAGACGCAAAAGCCACTACTGTGCACAACAGAAATTCAGAATCCAAGGCTCTTCCTCTGCAGAAAAGCTACCCTTTTTTATGCAAAATGCTCCCCGGTTGATCGGTAGAGCCAGACAACAGGCCGGTGAAAAAGCTTGGTGGAAACAAATCATGAGAAAGTCCTAACAAAAGAGTGCACGGTACCACACCACATGCATGCATGCACGGTCACGGCTCACGCGACGGGCGCTATCCTGAAGGTGCAAATATCCAGATAAGGATGGACGCGGATGCAAATATATCCCCGGATAGATATCGCCACGTCTGTAAATGATTCCACAACCCACTTACACTGCAGGCCATATTACGTGAGCTATTAAATTCTTGCCAAACAATAATCAGCCGTGAGCGAAAAAAAAGTTAAGAACATGCGTCCGATGACCCCACCTACTTTTCTCCTCCGTGGCCCCCGCAAAGCAAGGCGCGGCGCGGCCGAACCCGCGGACGCCCGGACCAGGAGAGACGCGAGCGTTGCATGCACGCGCACCGTGCTTGCATGCAATGCATGCATGCGGGAGAGTTGACCCGGGTCCGTGACGTGAGAGAGAACCACCAAAGCATGGTGCGATGGTGACCGAGGCGATCCATTTCCAAACCAAAATAGATAGCCTTTTTAACAAAACAACAAAATACTAGACTATATTGTTATTCGGTACAAAGCAAATTAAAGTTTTACAAGCAAACAAAGTACACACGATACAAACACACAGGGCACGGTCCGATCGACACGGTCCGGCTTATTCGACGCCGTTTACACACATACACGCAGAGGTCACGGCGATTGTTTCTCCGGGCGATGGAGGATACACTTACAACATTTAAAAACATACAACATGCAGTACGGAAACACAACGACGACGACACTAATGAACAACAGGGAGAGACGACGCCCGGGCATTGGATGTGAAGAGAGCTCGGCGCGGCCTCACATGAACCCCGCGAGGTTCAGCGTCACCTCGTCCTCCGAGGGAGTCATCTGAAACTCCCTGGACGCCATCTGCACCACGTCGACGTCGTCCACATTGGCGCCCCCAGCGGCGGCGGCGGTGCCGCTCGGCCCGGCGCCCGCGTCGCCGTAGTAGTAGTAGGGGTAGTGGCCTCCTGCATTGGCGTTGTTGCTGGCGTAGGCGGCGTCGGCGTAGACGGGGGGCGCCGGGTTGTTGTCCCACGCCAGGTTGTCAACGAACGGGTAGGTGATCAGGTTGTTGTTGTTGTTGGCGTAGGAGGAAGTAGCAGCCTGCTGGTGGTGCTCTTGGCCCTGGCCCATCATCTGCATCATCGGCGGCGCCGCCTGCATCGCCGCGCCACCGTAGTAGTAGTAGGAGTTGAGGTCCAGCCCCAGGTACGGCGGCGGCGCAATGTCGGGGTTCATGTTCATTGCACCCATTCCGGCCACCGCCGCTGCGGACGACGAGTAGTTGTTGCCGCTAGCGTTCAGGTACAACCCCATCGCGGCCGGGTCGAAGCCGGCGGCGTGGGGTGGCGGCGCCACCACGGCAGCCGCAGGTGGGCTGACCACTTCCCCGCCGTACCCAGTGTTGTACGACGACGGAGGGGAGTCAGAAGCCGCTGCCGGCTCGAGGGGGTCGCCGCCGGTGACGGCGGTGGCGGCGCCGCCTTCAGGTGAAATGCTGCGGATGTACTGCTCCAGGATGGACCACTGCTGGCCGGGCGGCGCCTCCGCGTTCTTCTTCTTCTTGAGCCGGCGCTTCGCTTTCAGGCTCCTCTTTGTGGCGTTCCAGTGGTTTTTGACGGAGTTCTCCGAACGTCCGTCAAGCTCCCTGGCGATCAACGACCACCGGTTGCCGAAGACCTTGTGCGCCGTGATCAGCTTCTGGTCATCGGCCTCGGTCCAGATAGTCTTGGCCTGTTGCAAGTAGCGATCGATCGTTAAATAAAGGATATGATTTAGCGTAGACACACAATGACACAAGTGTAGACGACACACGATGACACAAGAGTGTAGACGACCGACACACAATGACACAATTGTAGCTAGACACACAATGACACACAAGTGTAAAGAACACAAGATATATTGCACACACACATATACGAATGCACCTTAAATCTACCAAATCCATCAGAATTTTGTTCCACCTCAGTACTACGTACAATTGCTTCACATACCGCATGAACAAAAAAATTTTAAAAAAATCCTACACAATTAACGGTGGCTTTGATGACTAATTGCACCACACACAGATAGTGGTGAGATTAAAGACACACACAGATGCACTACCCCACTAATTTTTACCCACATTAATTACCCACTTTCGAATGGTGAGACCAAAATTTAGCAGGATTCGTACGTAGGAATTAAACGCAAGCAATTCCCCTAAACCCCAGCTAACACTAACCACTACAAGCTACCACACTCATCAACAATTCAGAATCTGTGAATTTAACGAGAGGGGATCGATGAATCCTCACCTTGTCGATGCTGGGGCGCAGGTGGTTGGTCCAGCGCTCGCGGCACTGCTTCCCGATCCGGCCGGGGAGGTGCTTGGACACCACCGCCCACTTCCGCTCCCCGTACACATCCACCATCGCCTTCAGAGTCCTGCTTGCACCGAGCACACACACGGACACAACACACACGGGACACACCACACACACACATCCAGCAATCAGCAGTTCGTCGCATCAACCACAAGCCGGATCGGATCGGCGACAGCTCAATCCGATCCGAGCAAAACAGAAAGCAGAAATCAAATCGAGCTCGGGAGGAGGAGTATCGAACTTACGCGTCTTCTTCCTCGGTCCAGGGACCCCTGTGCGGCGGCGCCGGCCTCATCAGGATGCCGCCGTTGCCGGCGGCGCCGCCCGCCCGGGGCTGCTGCTGCTGCCCACCGGCGCCGCCGTCCCACGCGGCGTGCAGGAGGTTGGGGACGACGGAGCCGTACCCGGCGGGCGCCAGGTACCCGCCGCCGGGCTGGACCATGTTTCCGCCCGCGAAAGGCGGCATGCTGCCGGACCCGAGCAGGAACGAGCTCATCCCGGAGGGAATCATGCCCGCGCCCGGCATCACCTGGTGGGGAGCGGCGGCGGCGGCGCCGCCGCCGAGGTGCGCGGGACCAGCAGCCACGCCCTGGCCGAAGCGGATCGAGCCTCCGGCTTCCATCAGCGCTGCTGAGCTCGAGGTCCAAAGCTTAGGGCAGGGGGAATTGGGGAGGGCCCCGGGGAGGATTTGGTTGGGGGAGGAAAGGGGGAAGAACAGGCAGTAGGCAGTAGAAGAGGAGTCACCGCGGGCAAGTGAGGGTGAGTGTGCCCGGACTGGGTGCGGATTTATAGCGGGGCCTGCGCGGCCGCTGCTGTCGATCTCTTTTGCAGCGGACGTCCCAGATCGGCTCCCGCGGGTGACGTTCCAACTCTCTCTGACCGGTTGCGCCACGGAGTGCCGTCGGATGCGGCTCCACGTCACCCGAGCACGCCCGATGCGCGCGACGTGACGGTCGCCTGGGAGCCGCGGAGGCCCCACCTGTCAGTATTGCTGTTCGCTCGCGGCGCCGTCGCGCGGATATCGTGACCCGGCCGGTGGTGGCTTAATTGCAAAGGATAGATGGGATGGTTGGATACGCCTTCACCTCCCTCCGCTCTCCATGGCTCCTGCCCCCACGGCCAGAGCCGCACCGACCGCCCGCCGGAGCAGCATCCCCTCCCGCTCCTCGCCTCATCCTGCAGCGCCGCCGTCGGAGCCACTCGCCCGTGACCTGCTCGCCGCGCCGGAGTCGCTCACCCCTGCCCTGCCCGCCGCACCGAAGCCGCGTCAAGTTCATGCTGGACGGTGGGGACGGCAAGCCCGAGCTGCCCGCGCCGCCGGCAACCGGCGTCGAGACTGGCGGACCTACCAAAAGGGCAAGGTAGGGCGGCCGCCCTACTTAACCCTGGCAGCAAATACCCTTTACCCCCTCAGTTTTTTCCACCAAGAATCGAAGATGCTGGTGCTGGCGGCGGTGCGGCATCGTTGTTCTGAAGCTCGCTCCGAGGAAGAAGACGATGTGTGAGCAAACCGGTATGCAGATAATAGATGGACCGGCCCAACTTGGATAGTGACTCGATGATGGCCTGTGGCCCAGTAGCCCATAGCTAAGGTGTAAAGCCTACCAATCAATCATTTCAATCCCCAATCCGGCCGGCATCGCCGATCTTCCGTCCGACCGTCCCGCGTCCTGTTGGTAAGCGGTGGCGGTCCGTCGTGAAAAGAGGAACGGAAGAGAAGGCATGGTGGTAAGCGGTGGCAGTCCGTCCAAGCGTGGCCGCAGCGCTGGAGACAGACGCGGCCAAGAGGATCGGCCACTTTCGTTCCATCTGTGTAGAGGCAGCAGCACCGGCACCGGCGAGCGTGGTCACGAACAACACGAGCATGCCGGGTTCCTGTTTCTCAGTAATAAATGAGTGGTACAGGAACACATGTAATTAACTCAGTCATTGGTTTTGAATGTTTGGTTAGCTTGTCGACATGTAGAAATTAAAATAGAAAATGAGCATAGACAGCTTGCTTCTTCCCCAATGGAATCGAGCACCACGCCATGAATGTTCAGGAGAAGAAGGGAAAGAAGCAAGCGTATCGAAGAGATAGAGGAAGAGAAGAGGAGACAATTGTCCGCCACCCGTAATCGGCACGTGCCTGCGCACATTGTTCACCCCGTTCAGGTACGCATAACCCACTTTGCATTCGGAAGGTAAAAAATGAAAGGGGAGTTTATCCTATGGTTAAAAGTGAAAAAACCAGTACTAGATGCAACGTATACTTGACGGATTTGGCGCGAATTTCGTTTCCTCTCGTGTCACGACAACAACGCTAGATTCGGCGAATTTAAGGGGAAAAGTGTCCGTTGTAGCCGGTATTTTTGGGTAACGTCGTCATGCACTGGAATGTATTAGGTGCGATACGACAACTGGCTTACGGTTACTTGATAAAACCGCTGCGTGTTTATTACAGAATCAAGCCTCGAAGAGTTTTTGTCGTGTTGTATAAGGTGGAGCGACTAATTTTATCCTATCTATATGCATACAGTCTACATTCAAAATGAACCAAATTTAAGAGTTTGTCCGATGGTTAGGAGTAAAACACTTCCTGCCAAAAAATGTGGATGCGACGTATATTTGACGGATTCGGGGCAAAATTGTTTCTTCCATGTCACGACAACAACGCTAAATTTCATGAATTTAAGGAAAAAAGTGGCGGTTGTAGCCGGTATTTGGGTAACGTCATGCATTGGAATGTATGAGAAGCACGACACAACAACTTTGATGGTACTTGATAAACTTGTTTTGTCGTTTTGTATAGGGTGGAGCGACTAATCTCATCCTATTTATATACATACAGTCTACATTTAAAATGGTCCAATTCAAGACCTCATCCAATGGTTAGGAGAGAAACACTTCTGATCGAAAAAGAAAAAAAAATGTGGTTGCAACGTATATTTGAACGATTTGGCGCGAAATCAATTTCTTCCATGTCACGACAGCGATGCTAGATTCGGCGAATTTAAGGGAAAAGTGACCGTTATAGCCGGTATTTTGGGTAACGTCATGCGTTGGAATGAATAGAGGTACGATACGACAACTGGCAGAAGGTTACTCGATAAAGCCGGTGCGCGTTTATTGCAAAATTAGTCATCAAAGAGTTTTGTCGTGGTGCAAAGGGTGGAGTGATTAATCTCATACTATTTGTATACATACACTTTGTATTAAAAAAGAACCAATTCAAGAGTTCATTTGATGGTTAGGATCAAAACACTTCATGTCAGAATAAATTTGGATGCAATGTATGTTTCATGGATTCGGCATGAAATTTGCTTCTTCCATGCCACGACAACAACCGTAGATTTGGCGAATTAAAGGAAAAAAGGTGGTCATTGTAGCAGGTATTTGGGTAACATCATACAAAGGAATGTATGGGAGGTACGATACGACAATTAAATATCAGTTACTTTATAAAGTCATTGTGTGTTTATTGCAAATTAGTCCTCAAAGACTTTTGTCATTTTGTATAAGGCAGAGCGACAAATCTCAACCTATTTACATACATAGATTTTACATTTAAAATAAACCAATTCAAGTGTTCATCCAATTGTTAGGAGAAAACCACTTCCTATCAAAAAGAAAAAATGTGGTTGAAACGTATATTTGATGGATTTGGTGCGAAATCAATTTCTTCCATTTCGCGGCAACAACACTAGATTTGAAGAATTCAAGGAAAAAAGTGGCCATTGTAGCTGGTATTTACGTAACGTTATGCATTGGAACATATGAGAGGTACAATACGACAACCGGTTGCCGGTTACTTTTTTTTTTTTACCGAAGTCAGTAGGGAAAGCCCCAACTTATTTTTTTATAATTTTTTATTCTAAACTCAGTTATTCGCTCCCATGGGGACTCGAACCTGGGTTTACTAGATGCTACTCAGGTGCTTTAACCACTAGGCTAGAGGCCCTGATTACCGGTTACTTGATAAAGCTAGCTATTGCGTGTTTGTTACAAGATTAGCTTTCAAAAAGTTTTTTCACTTTGTACACGGTGGAGCATATAGTTTTTTTTTGGAACGGTGGAGCATATGGTCTCATCCTATTCATATACATACCATTTTCATTTGAAATGAACCAATTCAAGAGGTTCATCTGATGGTTAAATGAAAAAAAAAACTTCCCACAAAAAAGGAAAAACTATGTATGGAACATAAAAAATGCAAAGGAGTTATGTGGTGGTTAAGGGAAAAACATTGCGTGAAAAATGTATTTGATGGATTTGGCGTGAAATTCCTTGTTCAGTATCTAGATTTTGGCGAATTTAAGGCCAAAAGCGATCGTTTAGACGGTACAGGGGAAATGACATGCATCAGAAGGGATTTGAGGCATGAACGACAATTGATTGATGACTACTCCCTCCGTATTGAAATAGAAGTCATTTTGGACAATCACACGGTCTCTAACATGTAACTTTGACTTCTTATTGTTTCAAAAAAATTTATTAAAGGGTAATATATTTATACTTTTGAAGAAATACTTTTGAAGACAAATCTATTCATATGATTTTTCACATTGTCAAACTCAACGAATTAAAAGTTATTCGTGATTTATATTCTCAATGTTTGACTACAATCTTGTCCAAAATGACTTCTATTTCAATATGGAGGGAGTACTTGATAAAGCCATCGTGTATTTACAAAAAATAGCCTCCAAAGAGTATTGTCGTTTCGTAAAGGGTGGAGTGGCTAGTATCATCCTGTTCATGTATGTACAGTTCTCTTTTGGAATGCAACGCTTGATCTGATGATTAAGAGAGAAAAAAAACAACAGAATTTGATTTTTTTTTTCATGTCACAACAATGCTAGATTTGGCAAATTTAAGGAGAAACGTTCACTAAACCCGTATAGAGGAAATGTAGATAAGAGGAGGGAAACAGCAATTGTCTGGCGGTTCTTTGGTACATCCGTTGCATATTCATAAAAATAAATGAACAGCTTCATCATTTGCACAGGGTGGAACGGCTACTTCCATCCATTCCAATCACAAACGGTTATCCTTTTTCCATATTTGTAAATTCTTATATCAACCCTTTAATAAGACTCAGGAGCACATTGTCGCGGAGATAATACAGTTAGTGGAACCTAATTTTTTTGTTCTTCATCTTGCTCGCCTTGCAGGGAAAAAAAGAAAAAAAATCTCGGCGTGTTTGCTGAGTTGAAAATACTAAAATCTTGAACAGAAGAGCAGCAGGGCCATTGGCGTCGGCTAAGATGCTGGAGGAACAAAAATTATGTTGGCGTCGTCCGGGTTTGAACCGGAGACTTTCACTGTGTTAGACTGACGTGATAACCAACTACGCCACGACACCAGCTTGTTGTGAACAGTTGTTAATTTATATAATAATAATATAAAGTGCATGACAATTAAAAGACTCAACTTTTTCACTGCACTGGCACGCCAGGTGCGCTTGCCTGTGTAGTGTAGATCCTCGTTTGGTACTGCGAGTTTTCTTTATAAATAATTAAAACCCGGTCTGGCTATATCTTCGTCATTAAGGATATGTTCTGCTATTCTTTATAAATATCGTAACAGATCTCTATCGATATCACTAAATACCTACGTGTGTTCGGATGTTATGATCTTCTGAAACGTGTTGGGTGCTGCGTTTCAAATCCAACTTCGAGCAATTTTTTAATCTGGTCATTTATTATTGTTTCTCCCTACCATACACAGGCCTTCCACTTGATGCCTGGCCGGGCTGGGCCTTTCGCACAAGTGACAACTAACTCGCAAGTGAGAGTAAGTGACGGCTGACGTGGCCTCAGAAGAAACAAAACATCACCGTTGGGGGTTTGGCCGTTTGGGGGCTGGGTTCCATGGGCCATGGCTCTGTTGTACTCCACCATTGTCTTCCCCGTCCCAGCTGTTTCTTCCCTCGCTCGTCTCTACTCTCATGGTGAGCACCACCGTACCGACATTTCAGAGTCTGCATCTAGCCTTGCACCTTGCTAATAAGGCCTAGGCCAAAGGCCACTGCTCATTCTTTTTTTTTTTGAAAGCATCCACAGCTCATTGGTAGGCTCGCACGGGCATGAGGACTCCTTTGCCGCTACGGTTGATTTCACCGCCGGCTGCCATCCGGTGGTTGCAGGAACGGTTGAATTCTAGCAAGGCGAGTTCATCGTCTTATCCTCGACCGACCTCGCGCAGACTCCGTCGCCTGCTTCGCCAAAGCTCACCTCGGCCAAACCCTTCCATAGATGACCAAGACTCGCTTTAACGCATCCAATTCAGCCACTTCATGGTCTTCCCCATCTTCTTCCATGGCCCGACCACTCTTTTCTGTCTCCAGTGTCTATCTATCGTGGGCCTAATGCTCATATAATTGGCCCATAAAGCTTTCTCAAAAAGCAAGCCCAGTCAAAGCTTAGCATAAAAACGCGACAAACTGCATGTTAAATTAGGCCCATTAAGACATATATGGTTCTGGTTCCAATCTCGCTGACCGGTCAACAATAGTTGACTTCGATAGTGGGGTGAAAGGTATTTTATTTATCGTCCACTACTTGGGTTGTGGTAGTCATCCAATCTGTATCCTATGGTTAGGATTAAGCAAAATACACATGACAAGAATGCTCTGTAAAACGTATGGAAGGGGCTTGATTTTAGCTCCACTCTCGTCAAGTCGCCATCCTGTAGCGTACTGCATCGCGGGACACACCACCGGTCTCCGGTGAGCTGGGAATTCTTTCATCACAAAATCTATTGGGAGGAGGGCCTCCATTTAGTCTTCGGCGGAGGCCCTTCCCCTTCTCCTACCTCCTGCACCCTCCTCTTCCTCCAGTGCCCCCTCTTCCTATTCCTCCTCCGCCGTCGCATCCTCTGCTGCCGAGTTAGGGTTTCGGGTTCGGGGTTGGGGTTTCGGGGGATCTATCACCATCGGAGATAGAGGGGGTTGGGGGAGGCAGGCCGGCCCGACGGCGGGTGGGCGCGGCGGCAAGGCGGTGGCGGCCGACGATTGGGGCCAGGGAGGGGCGGGGAAGCTCCTGGGGAGGGGTGAAATCGGCGGCGAGGTTAGGATTAGGATTAGGGTTAGCATCGACGATGACAGACGGTGGTGGCGGAGGCGCGGGAACACTAGAGTCGGGCCGTCGGTCGGCGACGGGGGGAGCAGTGCCATGGGATTAGGGTTGGGGGAGGGTTGCGGGCGGCCGCGGGCCAGAGGAAGGCCGTCGGGGGACCTCCGGCGGCCGATTCCCGTCGGCCGTCGGCGGCCCTCGGCCACCGGAGCCGGGGGAGGGGGAGGCGAGGCGGCGCAGGAGGCGGCCCCCGGCCGCGAGAGCCGGGGGAGGGGGCGGCGCGCGAAGTGGGGAAGGAGGAGAGGAGGATGAGGGGGATTTAAAAAAGAAAATCTTCCCAAAAGGAAATGCCTATAAATAGAAATGTTTTTATTTTAGAAACAGTCTCCCTCTAAAACGAAATGGAGAAGGGTCTCCCTTTGATTAGGGATGGTTGCGAGTCAGGTAAGGTGCGGGTAAGCCATTTACCCGCCCGACAGCATACCCGTACCTTCACGCTTTGCCCGTGCCCGTGCCCGTCGGTTATCCGCGGGTATCGGGCAACCCGCGAGGACGAGGAGGCGGCCAGGCGGAGGGCGATGAACAGCAGAGGAGCGACGGCGACGAGATCCGGGGAACAGTGGTGGAGGAGGAAGGGTGGGGGTCGACGCCCGGCGGAGGAGCCGTGGAAGGGCGAGAGCTGAGGGCCAAGCAGCCGACCCCTCTGTGCGCAACTCAGATGTGCTACTGGCGACCGGGGAGTCGCCGTTGCACCGCTGTCGTGGCCCGAGGAGATGTTGCGCCGCTGCTAGGTGAGGAGCCGCTAGGTCGCTGCGCTGCCGCTGGTCGAGGAGCCGCAACTTTCCTGCGCCGCCGCTGCTCAGGAACTTTTCTGCAGTGTGCGCTGCTGGAGGAACTTCGCCGGAATCCGGCTTTAGGACATGGAGATTCCGTTTTTAGGGTTATGGGGATGAGATGAGCACCATGGATAGGTCGTCCATGGGGCTTGGCCCTAGGGCTTGGTGCTCGGGCAAAGGTAATAGATGAAGGGGAAAGGGGTGGCTGGGGGCGTTTGAAACTGCGTGCACTTCGTCATGCGTTATGCCCATGATCTACGGGGAGGAAGAGAGGAGAGCGCCGCGCATCGTGGGAAGGTTTGCGGAGGAAGAGCGGAGAGGTCCACATGGCGGCGCCGATGATCGCAGAGTAGCGATGGCATGACCGTGTGCGTGACACCGGTCGCCATTCTCCCAATCGTTCTTTTTAGATTGGTATATAGATTCTCATGCGCACACAAAGTGGATGATAAGTGAGTTAGTAACTTTCTGGAAGCTACCTTTACAGCCGACCGGTATTTTGGAAACACACTGCAGGAAAGAAAAAAAATGGTGCCGCGTATTGAATTCTCTAAAAATGAATTTATTTGCTCGCACTTTTACTCGATCGAGCAGTACTACCCAGGCGCGACACTTATTCCGGAATGTTTTTCCGACGAATGCAGGTCGCAAAGTGATGTGCTGGAACTGGTGAATCCGCTGGCAAATACTGGTAATCGAGCAAGGTTCCTGGCAGAACACGAAATGGAAGCAAGCAGATCACGCAGATGAACATGCTCCGTACTGCTCTAGTGCAAGGTTCGTCAGGCAAGTACGCGAAAGGCGAAACAGAGATGCGTAACGGGGAAGGCAGCTCAGAATCTCAGATCTCAGCCGAAGCCGTGTAGGCTACACGGTGTAGCCTCTTGGCACGTACGCATCCGCGCCCCCCGGCTGGCATCTCCGAACCAGATTTTCTTGGCGCTGGCGGCGTCGTATTTCGACTCGAACTCCACTTCCGCTCTCCAAATCAAGCACAGTCGGACTCGGATTCAGTCCGCTGTATATAACTGCCGCCGCCGCTCCCGCATGGTTCCCACTTCCCATCCATCACCAGCCTTCTGCCGGCCGTCTCTCCCTCCCCCTCGCTCTTCTCGCGATCATCCCGCCGCCTCCCCTTCCTGCCCTCGCGATGGCCGCCGCCTGCGTAGAAGCCGCCCCCGCCGCCGGCGTCGCTCGCCGCCACGCCGCCGCGCAGCCGGCCCGCAAGAGGATGCGGGTCGCCATGGGCACGACCGAGGACTACGACTACGAGGACGCCTGCCGCCTCGGCGAGGGGGCCTTCGGCGCCGTCATCAGGGCGCGCCACCGCGGCACCGGCCGGTCCGTCGCCATGAAGTACCTCGGCGAGGACGGCGGCGGCCAGGCGGAGCTGCTGCGGGAGTCGCTCCTCCTGGAGGCGGCGTCCAAGGGGAACCCGTTCGTCGTGGCCTCCCGCGGCCTCGCCCGCGACCCTGCCACCGCCGACCTCTGCCTCGTCATGGACTGCGGCGGCGCGACCCTCCGCGACGCCCTGCGCCGCCAGCCGGGGCCGCTTCCGGAGTCCACGGTGCGCGCCGCCATGTGGCAACTGCTGGAGGGCGCCAAGCGGATGCACGCCGCGCATATCGTGCACCGGGACATCAAGCCACACAACATCCTCCTCGGCGACGACCGCGTCCTAAGGTTCTGCGATTTCGGCCTCGCCGTGCACATGTCCGAGCCGCCGCCGTACGGGCAGGCCGGGACGCTCTGGTACATGGCGCCCGAGGTGCTGCTGGGGATGCCCGACTACGACGCGCTCGTCGACGCCTGGTCGCTGGGATGCGTCATGGCGCAGCTCCTCGGCGGGGAGGCGCCGCTCCAGGGCGCGGACGAGGACGACCAGCTCAGCGCCATCTTCGGCGTGCTCGGATACCCGGATGACGCGGCGTGGCCGTGGTTCTGGTCCACGCGGTTCGCCGCCGAGATGCCGGAGATGGACAAGAAGCGGTGCAAGACCAGCGTCCTGCGCTGCAAGTACCCGGAGACCAAGCTGTCGGAGGAAGGCTTCCAGGTGCTCAGCGGCCTCCTCACGTGCAACCCCAACAAGAGGCTCACCGCTGCCGCCGCGCTCAAGCACCCGTGGTTCTCCAGGATGGACGAGCCGGAGCTGCCGAAGAAGGAAGTGGTGCCGCCGTTGACCAAGAGACAGAGGCTGCAGTAGTGTGCGATTAGATTCCTTCGAGATTTTTCTATGTGATCAGAGCTGCAATGGCTGCTGACCTGTTGTAATGTTTGTCAGTACTGACTACTGAGATGTAAATTGCATTATTTGAAATCAATCCTTTTCAGTTGTTCATTGCTTTCGGACGAATTTTACCTTTTTTCTGCTTGTTCTAAAAATAGATGTAATGCCACTGAAATGTTGTGCAGTTGCAGAACTGTTGAAGCATTCGGCGTTCTGAAATATTACACATATCAGTATAGCTTTAGCTTATGACATGATGTACCGTTTATAACATGTATAAATTGACGAGTTGTGGTGCTATCGTTTACTGATGTCAATGCATGGCTTGGATTGTGCCTGGAATCGTTTACTAACATGTATAAATTGGGGAGTCCGCTAGCTGTATCTGCCAATTCCTGATTCTGCCGCTGCCTCGTGTTGCTAACAGCTTCTGAATGCAGAAGGTGATGCTTTCTGCTTTGCTGCTGCTTCTTCTAGCGATGTGTTGTGTTTGCTCTTGGTCAGGCAGCCGAGATCATGGGGGGAATTTCCCAGAAATCTGGCTCCCCCTCTGTCCCCCACTTCAATTGCATCGCTGCTCAACTGAATTGTATGTGCCGGCGTTGTCTCCTCCATGAACAGAGGAGTAACGACTGATGAAGATGCTATTCATGACAGAAGCCGCCCCAAATAGCGTCATACACTGACAGCTTCAGCACCAGATGAGTTGCAGAGATATAAACTCTTCTGCTAAAACGCTGGCTAGTGTCACAGGCAGGTTGGCCGGCGGCGACGGTGGTGCTCTCGGACACGGCGAGGACGGTTCGACGCTGATGCGGTGCGGCCGTGAGCAGAGCAAACGTTCTTGTAAACGTTGGTGCTGAATTAGTCTATTCTCTGAGGGCAAAGCTTCTGATGGCTCTTGCCCTGCTGTGATGTAAATAGCACTATTCGAATTCAATCCTTTTCAGTGTGCTTTTCAATGAATTTGATTGATGGTGTGCCATAAGCATACTCGAGACTCCACAATTTTTTTTTCAAAAAAAGATAGATGTCTAACAACGAAGTGTAGGCGACAGCTATAAAA
Organism: Urochloa ruziziensis; assembly: GCA_015476505.1. NCBI lineage: Eukaryota > Viridiplantae > Streptophyta > Magnoliopsida > Poales > Poaceae > Urochloa > Urochloa ruziziensis. The sequence goes on from CM027118.1 coordinate 61,102,011, forward strand.
TGGACAAAGCTTTTGTAGCCCCATTTGGTTTTCTTTTTTTTAAAAGTAGACTGATCACTTGTTGAAGAAAATAAGCAAAAGGATGGATTTCGAATTTCTGCTTCAAGAGATACCTTTTTTCTTCCAATGCAAAATTGCCTTTTGCTCTCTGACAGTTGCAAGTACTATACATGAGTGGCTGAGTGCAGTCTTGAAGCCCCTAGTTATCTTAATGTGTTCTTAATTCCTTGAAGATTATGCTCCATATACGAAAGGATATTGTCAAACTCAATCAGCTAGAATGAGTTACAAAAGTTATTGCAGAGTTCTTCGACCATATATACATGGGGCTGTCTAGCGTCACTTGGGTGAAAGTGACCTTTGGTCATCCAAGTGATACTAGACCTTGTTTCACCCAAAACAAATAGGAATCTAAAACTGAGTGAAACATAAGGTCATCTCACCCAGATTTGAACGGATTAGATGAAGTCAAGGAAAATCAAGAATTAACAAAATTCAGATTTGTAACGCTGTCATTTTAATACAAATTGACGGTTAAAATTTTTTAAAACACACTAGTTCGAAAATAAAAAACAAAACCATAAATATTTTAAAAAAAGAAAACAAAAAAGGCCAAAAACAAAAATCAAACAAAAACATAAAAGGAACAAACGAAACAAAACCAAAAAAAAATATAAAATATAAAACCAAATCATAAAGTGAAGAAAATTATGAAACAAATCCAGGGGAAATACTAAAACCACAATGAATCCAAAACCAAAAAATAAATGAACAAAATTAAATAAAAAAATCAGAATGAAACAAAACAAAATTCAGATTTGTAACGCTGTCATTTTAATACAAAGTGACTGTTAAAAAATTAAAAACACACTAGTTCGAAAATAAAAAAACAAAACAATAAAAATTAAGTTACATGGCCGTGAAGCTCATTTTGGAGGGCCTAAACACAAAATGAAAACAAAATGAGTCACATATAAGACTGTCAAAACATTTAACATTTGATTACTACTCATTAAAAGTTTAAAACTAGTTATAGACTTACAGCCCTATATTGGCATTTTGACAGTTATCCTACACACATATTACGTTATACAATAATCCGGAAATAGGATCTAAAAAACAATTAAACCATATAAGAAAAAGACATTGTTCAAAAAGGACAAATAAATAAAGGGGCCATGTAACTTAATCTGGAAATATAAAAAAAATAATTCTAGAAAAGGTTAATAACCGTGAGCACAAGCTAACAGGACAGGTATAAGAAAACTCAAATGCAGGCAGTGATACTTATCTGTACACAAGAGCTTGCAGACAAATTACAGGAGCATACATAAGAGCAAAGAAATAGAGGTACTGCCAAGATCCAGAGAGCAAGTGTTCAAGCTCACAGCACTAATTTTAATTATCAATGTTCATTGAAAAGATTGACTTATCAGGTAACTGATCAGCCACACACACGGTCAAAAGCATGGAAGCAAGGAATGGTTTACTATTTCAAAAACGAAATTAATTCAACCACACCCTACAGCTACTGTCGGCCAAAAAAAAAACAAGCAAGGCTTAATCATCAGTAAACTAAAGAGCATGCAATGATTGCCTAATCATTTAAGCAATATTTCACATATATGAAGACAAGAACATGGTCCTTGCTGCTTACCTGCACAGATCAAAGAGCCAAGCAGCCAGAGCTGTTCACCTGCAGCTGCAAAGAGAAAAATGATGTAACCAAGCTGGTGCCCACAGCTCTGAATATACTGAAGAAAAAGTCGAGCTGTAGACTGATTGAAGAATTACACGATCTGGTGTGGAGCTGTAATTGTACCTGCGCGAGCTGGACCACTTGATGACTGAAATGTAGATGATACTTGGAAGCTCCTATGCCAATTTGTCATGGATGGACTACAGAAAAGTCAAACAAGTAGCACTGGAATTCCAAGCTAAAGGTTAGGAAAACAAAATTTCTGTTGTCGTCCCTGTCCAATGGAGAAACCAAGCAAAGCACAGAACCTGCACGAAGATAGAAGAAAACCTGTCGAACTGAACCTGGACAGAAAATACACCGGCACCATATGCTTGGCTCACGGCCTATCGAAACACTTAGTGAGAGATAGAAGCTAACAGGTCACTACTGCCTCTAATCCGTCGGCGTACGCTGTGGCCAGGGAACGAAATCTTTGCCCAAAACAAGTTGAAAAAATAAAACTAAACTTGCAGATAGACAACACACATGAAGGCACTATGCTCTGAAACAGATCCGTATTACAAGCACGAGTTGCCGCTGTTGCAAGTCGAAACTGTCAATCCGCAAACTGAAATCGAAGCCTAAAGATGACGAACCCCTGTACGCTTAAGCTCGCAAACAGAGAGGGGGAGGGGGGAATGGAACCAAATTGATCCGGGTGAATGAGGAGTTCGAAAACTCAAAGCAACGACGAATCAACGACAGAAGCATGGGCACTTGGGCGGGGTCCAAAGGTAAGCAACAAGAGAAATTGAATCCGTGCGGGTTCCACCGCGGCACCGGCCGGTCCGTCGCCATGAAGTACCTCGGCGAGGACGGCGGCGGCCAGGCGGAGCTGCTGCGGGAGTCGCTCCTCCTGAAGGCGGCGTCCGCGGGGAACCCGTTCGTCGTGGGCTCCTGCGGCCTCGCCCGCGACCCTGCCACCGCCGACGTCTGCCTCGTCATGGACTGTGGCGGCACGATCCTCCGCGACGAGCTGTGCCGCCAGCCGGGGCCGCTTCCGGAGTCCACGGTGCGCGCCGCCATGTGGCAGCTGCTGGAGGGCGCCAAGCGGATGCACGCCGCCCACATCGTGCACCGCGACATCAAGCCACACAACATCCTCCTCGGCGACGACCGCGTCCTGAGGATCTGTGACTTTGGGCTCGCCGTGCACATGTCCGAGCCGCCGCCGTACGGGCAGGCCGGGACGCTCTGGTACATGGCGCCCGAGGTGCTGCTGGGGATGCCCGACTACGACGCGCTCGTCGACGCCTGGTCGCTGGGGTGCGTCATGGCGCAGCTCCTCGGCGGGGAGGCGCCGTTCCAGGGCGCGGACGAGGAGGACCAGCTCAGCGCGATCGTCGGCGTGCTCGGCGTCCCGGAATCCGGATGGCGCGGCGTGGCCGTGGTTCTGGTCCACGCGGTTCGCCGCCGAGATGACGAAGATGGACAAGAAGCGGTGCAAGACCAGCATCCTGCGCTGCAAGTACCCGGAGACCAAGCTGTCCTTGGAAGGCTTCGAGGTGCTCAGCGGCCTCCTCACGTGCAACCCCGACAGAGGCTGCAGTAGTGTGCGACTTGGACTTGTTAGATTCCTTTCGAGACTGTTGTATGCATCTAGAAACTAGTCTGTTGTTCGGATCGGAGCTGCGATGGCTGCCCATTACCTTGAGTGAAGCCAAAGGTGTACACCTCTTGTAATGGAGATGTGATCAAATGTTTGTCAGTAATATAGTAAATTGCATTGTTTGAAACTAATCCTTTTCATTTTCTCATTGATTTCGAACGAACTTCCGTCAGTTGCAGTGTACAGGAGAATCTGGAGAGTAGATACCAATGTCCAATACCATCCAGTTGCAGTGTAAAACAAGAACAGGAACCTGATAATCTAACAATGTTAAACAGTATTCAAATGCTAATGTTGTTGATTGGAATTCATGAATCTGGATAGCAGGTCACTTCATGTTCTGCATCAATACCTGAAATGTGTTAGAGAAAAAAAAAATCAGGTTCTGCAGGTTCGATCACTTCATGCTGTTCAGTAGTAAACTGAACATTTTCCCCTTGTGGCTTCACTATCAGAGAGAGTTCGCCACCGTGGTGATGCCGGAGCTGGAGTTCAGCGAGATAACCACTGCGGGAGCTGTTCCCCGAGTCCTGAGACGAACGTCACCGGCGCCGTTGCGCCGATTTCAGCATCCATAACTGTCGTCTGGCAGGTGCGTGCAGGAGCCTGACCCACCGCCGCGCCGGAGATGCCCTCGAGTAACGGCTCAGACAGACAGAGGCTGCGTGCTTGCCTGGTCGGTGGGGTGGACGGTATTTCATTTACCGTCCACCCCTTGGGTACGTGGCAGGCTGGCAACCATCCAATCCGCACCCTACGGTTAATATTAAGCATCAGATATCTGATGCGAACGCTGTGTGAAAGCGTCTGGAGGGCTCGAGTTCAGCGCCCTCTCGTCATCCCGTGGCGCGCTGCATCGCCGGCCACGCCGCCGGCCTCCGGCGAGCTGGTGATTCTATCATGCCTGCGTGGGCTGGCACGGTCTTCATTCCATCCGTCTCTGAATGTCTCGTCTGCTTTTCCACGTGGCAAATTGGATGCACCCCCCACCCCCGTTTCTGCGTCCATGGCCGAAAGGTGTTGGATGTTGCCATCTTGGGTAGCCGATATCGATCCAGTTCTCCCTTGTGGCTCCACTCTTGGAGTTGCAGTCTTCAGTTTCCATGTTTGACTTGACAGGTTGATTGTTTCTAGTGGATAAAGAAGTTTCAGGAGCAAATTCCTGCCAGTTTCTGGTGCTGGATCAGGTCAATTCAAGTTCTGTAGTAACGTGTCTGCTGCGAAAGCACATTGTCTGATAAGGCCGGAGGGGCCCCATAATGTTCAGAGACTATACCGAGCTTCAGACACTGATAAGGTGTTCAGGAAACGCACGCAGGTCGGGACTCGGGACTCATCAATCACTGAGGCTGACATGAAGAGCGATCTGCAAACTGAATGTGAAATATTTTTCAAATGCTGCTGGTACTTCGGTATGTTGCCCTCGAGTATGCAATGACCTGCCGCGTGTCTGATGAGGCAGATGTGTTGTGCTTCTTGGACTGATCTCATACAAGAAAGCACTGGACCCTTCATTTTCTCCATGCGGAAATGGCTTCCACGTTGTTAGCAGGGCTCTGAAGCTTGTCCAGAGAGTCAGTCAGAGAATTCTTCATTTAACATTGTTAGTTGCTGAGCTGTTGAAGCCTTCGGCGTTCTGGAATATCAGTGTAGCTGGTGGATTAATAGCTTATGACATGATGTACAATTTGACATGTATGGGTTCATGAGTTGTGGTGCTACCGTTTATTATTCATGCTCATGCATGGCTTGGATTGTGCGTGCAACAATGTGCGAATCTGTGCGCTGAATGTTGAAGTCATTGTGAGAACCTGCTAATTAGGCGATTGCCTGTATCTGCCAATTCCAACAGATGCTGTCGCTGCCTCCCGTCGCTGACAGTTCCTGAATGCAGAGGTGGCGATTTCCGCTTTGCTGCTGCTTCTTCTAGCGTTGTGTTGCGTTTGCTCTTGGTTACGCAGCTGAATTGTGTGTGCCCACGTTCTCTCCTCCATGATCAGAGGGGAGTAACGACTGACGAGAGTGCTATTCATGACAGCTTCAAGAAAGGTGAGGACCGGATGAGTTGCAGAGATAGAAACTGTTCGTGCCCTCGGAGACCGCGAAGACGGCTCGACGCTGGTGTCCAGGTTCATGGTCCAGCTGATGTTTAAGGAGAATAATAATAGCCAATTATAGTAGTAGTAATGACTCCATTAACTAGAGATCATTCCAGCCTTTATAGTAGGCTACGACTGTGTATATGTAGAGCAGAAATCAGAAAAGACTGCAAGTGATTTGTCAGCACCAAACTACTGTGTACTGCGTGTCTTTTGTGATTGTTCCTGGGAGGCCTGTTGAGGTAGGCCTTTCAAGATCGTATAGACAGCGAATCGTCGATCAGACCGGCCGGCAACTTCTTGCTGTTTCCAGTTCCCAGATCGTATAGCCAGCAAGGACACCATGTCAGGCTACTAGCTAGGACTGTGACAACGATTCACCAAGGACAGTGTCTTCTCGTGGTTCTGTGAAGAGCTCTTTTACGGTACCTAATACTACCTAATGGTAGTATGGTAGTATAACCGGTTTTTTGTTGTGGATAAAAAGATAATTTGCACACAAATATATTATTTAGAATTCATTAATAACGTGAGATTAGGTTAGATAAAACATTTCATATATTTGATTTCATTTATTACAAAAATATTTTTTTTGTTTCCAATCATACCCTTATACTACCTATACTACCTATGAATATTACCCATACTACCGTAAAAAACCGGTAGTACAAAATTAATTTCAGCCGTCGGATCTTTCAAAATAGGTCCTTTTATATTACATACGAGTCCTTTCTAAACGGTAGTACAAGGTAGTATTGTGTACCGTAAAAGACCTCTCTGTGAATTGCGATCCCGTCTGCCCCGTGACTCCGTTAGTTCATCTTTATTTGGATTTTGGATCAACTATCGCCATCTCCCGTGTCCTGACTCCCCCGCCATTGCTGAATAACTGATCAATCTCATAATGTCTTTTTTTCCTTCCATTTTCAGCACGACAGAGCACACAGCAAGAAGACCAGGGTATCAGGCTACTAGGACTAGGAAGGAATTGAGAAAATCAATCAGTGGGTTGGAGATGATGAAGCAGATAAAGAAAATCTAGCCTTATGTAGGATACATCTATGTATTTTTCATACGTTTTATAGAATTATAGCTGGCTAATCTTTATGCCTTTCAGATTGGTCATGGTTCTCGTGGCGATGTCCCAAACTCACTTTTGTCGTCAATGACAGACAATTTAATTTAGAGGTATGGTGTATCGTCCTGTACAGTTTTCTTATACAGCGAATGCTTTTACATGTAATTTTTAAACTTAAATTAGGTGAGCGGATTTTTTATACGCTAGAAATAAATTCATATCTAGAAATGCTAGAAGAAACTAAAGCAGTGAGAGGCAAAAATTATATTGGCTAATTAGAAAAATATGTGCCATCGTTTGGTGATCTTAATTTTAGGAAAGAAGAAATACACTAGCGGGATTAGATAAAAAATACATAATAAGTAATTGTTAGATATTATCTGTCACGTACAAAAGTCAAAAATAAAATACTTCTAAAGAAATTTTCTATGGAGATATATTTTTAGCAATATAGAATGATAAATTTTGCCAATTTTTAAGTGCTATAAATTTATTGAATATTCACCATGTCCAAATCCTTTTCGATGGGATTTCATCTTCATTTTGGTTGACACGTGGTTAATGGTAACCTAGTGGCCTAGGATGATGGTTGAAAAATAAGTTGGATTATTCAAATCAAATAGTTAAAAATTGTATACGGAGTAAACAAGGTTGGCTAGCCTGTGCTTTTGCAATTTTGCATGGGAGAATAATGGTTAGTTAATTTATGGTTTTGTTAACTACCCGAATGCAATGTGGTGTGTCGACTTCTTTAACTTATTAGAGCTTAATTAACGTTGTTAAATAATTCCTCAAATGCCACTAGTTAAACCTTAAATCCCTAATATATCAATATCAATGATTGTGGGAGTCTCGCTTGCCATTGACACATTGATGGTATGTGAGGAACTATGAGTTTCTTCGATGGCATATAAGAAATTCCCATAAAGTTTTCCACATCGTGCAATATCTGCTTTTATTTATTTGTTTGTTCATATCATTTAGAATAGTCATGACAATTCTCATCATAAATTGCCAAATTTACTGATATTTACTCTATTTACTCTTGCTAGGCATGTTGACCATCTGTGCCTATATATAGCTGACATTAAACCTCGCAAACTATATATACTATACAATACAAACAACAATATCTAGAATTAGACTCAAAGATATGAGATGGTCACCTCCCATTTGGTACTCCTCGTGAACCTCTTCCTCCTCATCACCTACACAACTAGTTTGTCATTCTGGCATGATGCCATGAAACTAGCCTAGGCACACATGATGTTGAGGCAATAAGATTTAATCTCCTAGGTTGACATTGTCATTGAACAAGATGGCTCCAGACACTATAACACCATGAATGTGGAAATCGTAGCTGCACCATAGAAAAGCCTTTAAGGCTGCGTTTGGCAGCTGATATTCAGGCTGAGGAATTGTATTAGTGTCTAAATGCTAAAGTTGAGGGGAAATGGAAATGACCTTCAATGCCAATGGAAATAGAAATGACCTTCAATGCCAATGCTGCTGTTTGGATGGATATGTAATTGATAGTTGGAATGAAGGGCAACAACCAACTCCAATTCTTGTTTGGATACTCAAACTGTTGAATTATAATACTTGATAAGAGTTTGAACATTATACTATCCTAGACATGTAGGAAATTGTAGTTTTCATAACTTTTCATATATTTGAATGGTTTCAAAAACATATTGTAAAAATATTAAAATACTATGGATATTCTAAAAAATAAAAATGGCAGAAAATCATGAAACTGTGACAAAATATTAACAACAATAATATGACAACAACCAATAGATGCCCTCATATTCTTTTTTTTCTTTTTAGAAAGAAGAGTCTGTGGGTACTATTGGGGCATTCTTAAATCTTAACGAGGGATTTCATATTTATATCTCTAAAATTCCACATAAGAAATAGAACATTTAACACAGTTGAAATAGCTTCATATGATGTATTGTTTCATTCTTTGTTGTTTCTAGGCTGAAAGCAAGGCACAAAGTATCTTAGAAATGGTTTCGTCATCATAAAACTCGTTTCACCCATCTCTTCATTAACTCTGTGCCACATCATAAAAAGTACTGACATGTTTCTCTATTAAATGAAAATGAAACTCTCATTATGAATGGCTTAAAAATGCCCTACCTTCATGAGGTGGTGATTGGAGTTGGAGTAGAGAATGCTCCCCTCCGTCATAAAATAAGCGTTCTTTTAACAAAATGCATACTCATTAGCAGTCATTAGAAACGAGCATGTTGCCTATAATTATTCATAGTAATTGTGATTAAAAGTCATCCTATCTATCTGATTTTCTATATCCTGTATAAATATGCATCCATTGAAAATAGAAAATAGCATCAATTGATCATTTGATTGGCTCCATACGGTTTCTTCATACATTTTCTTTTTTTGGTTTGAGTGTTTTAAAAAAAAATTAGCCGAGACTCACTACAGCTAAATATATACTCCCCCGTCCAAAAAAAAGAGGTTTTTTAGCCTTCAGTTTTTGTCCCTTAAAGAGTAAGTGTTTTTTAGCTCTCAGTAAGTACCGTCTAATTAAAACAACTCACACCAATAAAAATTCATATAAAAAAGTGCGTGGAGCCAATCAAATGATCAACTAATGTTATTTCTCTAGTTCACGTGCAATTATTCAGGATCCAGAAAACTAAATAGACGGCATGGCTTTCAATCACAACTAGTATGAGTAATTAGTGGTAATATGATCATTTTTTACAACTACTAATGTGTATAAAATTTTCTAGAAGAATACTTAGTTTCGGACTAATGTGTATATATGACTAAAATGACGATGCAAAAGCAGCGGCCGTAAGTAGCTCAGTAGCTTGGAGCTAATTCAATGAACTTGTCGTCTTGGCTAGGGGTGGACCAATCATGGGAAAAAGGGATCATACATGACAAGAGGATAAGAGAAGAAGGCTTTGCACTTCAAAATATCGAAGAACACAAAAATAGGAGGTGGCAAAAGGGAGGCCTCCTCCATTTAGTCTTAGTGGGAGGCCTTTTCCAAAATGGAAACATTTTCATTTCTAGACGTTCCATTTTGGGAAACATTCCCTTTTTAATCCTTCGGCCCCACCAACCTTCTTCTTCCTCCTCCCTCTCCCTCCCCGCGCGCGCGTCCTTCCGACCCCCTCCCCTGGCTCCGCTGCCGCCGACGCTCGCCGGAACCCTAACCCACCGGCATAGATCTCCCCCACGCCCCTCCCCCCTCCCTCGGCTCCGGCGGCTCCCTCCGCCGCCGTCGTGCCTCCTCCCCAAACCCTAACCCGAGCCTCCTCTCCCTCACGTGCCTCCGCTCCCCGGCTCCGGCGGCTCCCGTCGCCTCCGCCGCCGCCGGCCGAGGCGGACAAACCCTAACCACCTCCGCCGCGCCCGAGATCTACTGCCGGCTCCTCCTCTTCTTCCCTGTCGCGCCCCTGCCTCCTCCATCGGCCTAACCGGGGGTCCTTCGCCGCCCGGCTCCGGCGGTGCTACCACGCCGCCTCCGCTCCGCCGCCGTCTCGCCCGCCACCACCGTCGAGCCGCCCCCCTCCCAATTCTCCCCTCTAAGGCCACAGTGATGGATCCCTCCCCAGCAACCCCAGGACCCTAAAGGTCCCCCTCATCCACCTTCTCCCCCGCGGTCGGCGGCTGCCGCCGCCGGCACCCCGCCCACCAACCCACCTGAGCTCACCGCCTCGTTGTTACTTCCTCTGCGGAGGAAGAAACTAACAATAGGGGGCTGTCGGGTGGAGGAAAAACGAGGGCCTCCTGATAGCGCTAAACGGAGGCCCCCTCGATTTAGATTTTGTGAAAATTGAAAGGCACCGAGACATCGAGCCTCTTTGGCAAGACTCCTCCAGGGACTTCTAGCTGGTCCATAAAATAAAATGCACACCCAGAGCTAAAAATAATGGCTTATTCCGGCTCCTTCTTTATCTCCACACCTGTATTGTACAAAGATGTCCCTCGAGTCGGCGAGAATAACACCCAAAATGGCCACTCCGGAGTCGTATCTTCCCCGTGTAACAGGAGGCTGGTTGGCACGGGCGCGCCACCTCGAGTCAACTGGAGCAGCGCCCAAACCGTTAGGGAGCGGCGCCAAAGGTGCGCGTGAAGTCGTTGGGGAGCGACTGAGCAGCGGCATGGGCAGCGTTGCCAGGACAAAGCAGAGCGGCAAGGCTGGAACGGGTAGGCGCAGTGGCCGGCGTAAAAAACCACCCACAAATCTACCCTTACCTCTTCACGAAAAGGCCATATGTCAGGGCCAACGGGTCCATGAAATGACTACAAGGAGGGGGAAGATTGATTTGGTCGAACTCCTCAAGTTGTTTTTGACCAGATTTGCTATGCGCCGTATACGCGAGCACCTCCACCGCACGGCGCCAACCACTCACGCATGCACACCGCTGCCTGCTTTTGCATGCGTGTGACACTGCTGTCTGCCTGACGCGGACGTGTGCGTATGTTTCCTTTCCTGCTAGCCTCCCTCCAGCATGCATAGACCAACGCCCCTTTTTTCTTTTACTTTTTTTTTCTTTCTCATTTGTTGTTTATTTTTATATTTTCTTTTCATTTTTCCCTTTGCGTTAGCTTCCTTTTTTATTCTTTTCTATTTGCTTTTATTTAGTTTTTACTATTTCTTTTTCCATGAATATTTTTCATTTTTTTGTTGTATAAAGTTCTACGTTTTATTGTATATGTATATTTTTAATAATACGGGTAAATATTTTTGTTTCGTATGTCAAGTTTGTTTTAAATGTATATTTTTTGTTTCTTCTGTGTAATGTTTTGTTCCACTTAGACTTGTTTTCGTTTCATGTATATCTGGGTTGTACGATTTGTTCCACATCTATATATTTTTATTCCTCGTGTATAATATTTTGTTCCACTTGAACTGACCATTAGTTTAGATGATTTGTTCCTATATATTTTTGTTCCTCCTGTATAATATTTTGTTCTACCTAAACTGACCTTTGTTTCATAAGTTTAGATGATATGTTCTACATGTTAAGATTTATGTTCCTTCTATATGATATTTTGGTTCCATGAGTTTGGATTGTTTGTTCCAAATTTTAAATTTGGATGAAATTTTCCTCCCTTTTAAAAAAATGTTTCATAGTTTTTTTAATTCCAAACATAGTCAAGTGTAGTCTAGTTTTAAAGATCTCGTCAAAAGAAATACAATGGTGTAATCAAAATTTGGTTTGGATATTTGGTTCATGCTATATGAATTGTTTTCAAATCTTCGCTTCGTGCCGGTGACCTCAACGGAGTTTATGACCTCAGTGGATTCAGGCTTGACGCAGTGTGTAGATTGGTTCCATAGTGCCGGTGAAGCCGCGTATCGTCACCGGTGGGGAAAGAGGTCATCGATGGTTGCACAACCCTGTCTCCCTTAATGCATATTGCCCACATGCTTGTAAATGCAGTAAAGTTCTGAGCCTATGCACGGCATATGCGATCTGTATGCTCGATATGCATATTTAAATTAAAATTGTGCATCCATTCAACAAATTCAAAAAAGAACTCAGTCGATTGCTTTGTTATTACTTATTAGGTCACTGCATTTGTGAAACTGTGGGAATCACGAAAGTTAAGATGCCACGAGGCCAGGTCAATATAAGGACCCATGAAAATAATCCCGCCCATAATTAAAAAAAAGTTCTTCTCTACTTTGCCTCGCCTCCCTCAAATACTATTTGTTCCAAAGAATAAATCTGCATTTATCTATTGGAACATAGTAATCTAGCTTGTCAGTCATTGTGAAAAATCAAACTCCATCCATTGATCTTGATCGATCATAAACAAAACTCTCAAAATGGAAAAGCAATTATCTTTCTTTTGAATTATTAAGATATTAAAGGTGTTGGAAATTAAGGTGCTACGACACATCCCTACAAAATGAGCCCATAAAGAAACGAAGTCCATATGCCTTCTACTTACTCTAAACGGCTTGAGTGCCACCAAGAAGTTCATGGTTACACTTACACAGGTGTTTGGTACAAGAAGTATTATCAATGCAAGCCTCTTACACAGGTGTTTGGTACAAGAAGTATTATCAATGCAAGCCTCTTACACAGGTGTTTGGTACAAGAAGTATTATCAATGCAAGCCTCTAACGATGATGGTTTTATATATTATATTTAAACGGTTTTTAATTTGTTTAGGTATCTTCTCCTATAAAAAAAATACCAGCAAGACCTACTCCATTGGTAACTCCATCAATGACACCTTTATCAAAAAAAATTCGCTAGTTCAGTTAATAATCTTCTTGTACCCAAGATAAAAACTTTAGTACAGAAAATCTATATAACCACGACTATATGATCAACTATATGTCTTTTCTTTTACTTCATCCAAAATGTTTTTTTTTGTGTTCCCTTTTACAAGGGAATTTAGAACATTTAGATTCTGAAAAAAGAAAAGTAGATCCATAGAAGATATTATATGCTATGAATAGATCAAGCATTGCTACACTTACAAAAGAAATTGCATTAATTAAAAATTCATGTGAATTTTTGGAAGAATTAGATAATTTAATTTCATAATCTGCATTATGAGAAGAAATCACCAACCATGTAAAATGATGGCGGAATTTAAACCAAATATCATCTTTTTAAGCGTGTGTATTTATGATCATTTTAATGTTTTTCATGTCAACGGCCTTCTATAATTGACTCAATACGTACAAATGGTAAGTTCATCATTTGCGTAGTTGGAAATAAAATTGGTCCTCCTGTTCAGATACTGGAATAACCATCCGTAACCTTGCTTATCTAAATTTTCAAGCGTATATATTACATTCCAACACGTAGCACAACTGCTAGGCACAATACAGCAGCAGTGTACCAGAGAGACTCGGGGCATGGAAAATGTCGTAGTCATTTGAAAGTGTAACACGTCACACTTTTTTTAGATTAAGGAAAATATCCGGCCTTTAACATTCACAAGTGAATGTCTAGTTGCTGTTGACGCAAAAATCAGGACTTGACATATGCGCTAACACACGAGCGAAGGTGTGGCCTTGAAATCCGAGGCATGCCAGTCAATCTGACCTGTTGATTGACAAGGATAAAATCGGACGTTAAGAAACAGCTGAAGAGCCGATTCTCTCGTTAGTGAAATCGAACGATGAAGGACCGATTCCGATGTATGGTGAAACAGCGCAGGGAGCCGATTCCGATAATCAAACAGCTAAGAGCCGATTGATAACTAAGCAGTAAAAGACGACCGTAAAGTGATCCGATAGAGCTTAGTGAAACAACACTTAGAACCAGACTAATCATCTATTAGATAAATTTCAAGATTAATACTTTGACGGAGCCGATTAGATAGAGTTCTAAGCTGGATAAGTGGTGATAAAAGCTAAAACAACAAGAAAAGACTTGTAGATCTAGCAAATATCGATAACTGTCGAATAAATCTAAACGAAGCAACAGCGATGCACCCGATGCTAAAGCTTGGATGTTACTCAGTAAAAACGGAACTCACGAGCAAGCCTGATCTGGATCGCCTTGACTAGCTCAGGAGAACTCGTGAAAGAGAAAAGCTTGACCAAGTCGCCGACTTGAAAGTAAATTGCGAAAAGTAGATGCAAGTAGTAAAAGTTTGTTGTATTGATGTGTTCGTAAACTCCTCATGATCCTCAGGGCTTATATTTATACCCTGGAATTACAGACTCCTAGTCGGTTACGACATAAGCAAACTTGACGCGAAAGAAAGAAACTATTTAACTAAGACTCTTAACAAATACTAGAAAATCGGCCCACAATAGCCCAATTCAGCCCAAAGCCCACGACGCCCTTGATCAATCTTCTCTGAGTCCGATCCGATTCTGAAGTCTCGAGTCTGATTCGATTCTGAAGACTCGAGTCCGATTTCGATTTCAATTCAAACTCCATCCTTGACTCTGACTTAACCCTCATCAGATTTCCTCAAGCGTCGGCCCCAACACGTGTCAAAAAACGTCATCGACAGCTGCACTAGTTATTCATGGATCAGATGCTATGATATTGTGTGGAAGGAACTCCTGAATACGACAACAGCTTGGGGACAAGCTGTATTTTGTAGAGGTGGTAATGTCATGACCCAGATGTGGCCTATAGAAGCCCAAGACTGTCAAGCCCATCCGATGGTCCAAGTCGCAGCCCAAGAGTAGACAGGAGATGACTCCAGAGTTGTGCAAGAGTATTATGACACAATGTCTACCATGGATACTTGGACTTGGAGAGTGCAGTATTTTTGAGGAATTGACTGTTGTCAAGCTGGAGTGCTCACTGGATGCGGTGTTAGCCCTGCACTTCATGTTGATCTGTTCTGATAGGATAGAGCGACATGACCTGAAAACAAAGTGGCTCCCTCAGTTCGAAGCCAATGGGATCCAGGCATCATGCAAGTTCATGTCACGCAATGGATTGGTTGTGAATATAAGTGCTGCACTAGTTATTCATGGATCAGATGCTATGATATTGTGTGGAAGGAACACCTGGATACGACAACAGCTTGGTGACAAGCTGTGTTTTGCGGAGGTGGTAATGTCATGATCCAGATGTGTATGAGAGCCCAAGACTGTCAATCCCATCCGACGGTCCAAGTCGCAGCCCAAGAGCAGACAGGAGATGACTCCTTGTATACAAGGCAGGTGCTCACGGAGGAAGGGGATTATCGATCTTATTTAGAAACAGAACCAGAGAAGAGAGACGGGAACCAGAGGTCTTCTTCCTCCTCCCCTCCTCCTATCCAGAGATCACTACCCTTTGATTTCTTCTGTGATTTACTCACGCTCCATGCCGATCTCGCTGGTGTAGCCACGGGTTGTTACGGCGTCCAGGCACGGCGCGATGCTCGGTGGCAGCCGCGGTGTGCATGGGACGGCGCGGGCAGCTCATCGAGCTCGTGGGGCTATCGCATGCCATGGAGGGGACGACGCGCCACTCGGAGGCGCGGGTCATGATGAGGGGGCGACCGCCAGCGTCTGGACGCATGGGATCGGTAGCTGCCGAAGCGAGGATAGGGCGGGCGGTGGCGGCCAAATCTGCGCAGTGACGACGCGGACTGCCTCTCAGCCAGGGGGAGCGAAATGGGGGTGGAGTTGAGGGCAGGGCAGGAGAGAGAGGGAGTGCGGGGCAGGACGAGAGGAGTGTGAGGCAAGGTTGTTAGTATCGGGATACGGGGTCGTATCCTAAATAAGATTGCAGTATCGGGATACTATCAGATTTAAAAGATATAATTTTATACAAGATTTGTAATATACTAATATAGTGCCCGTGCATTGCTACAGGTAAAATACTTTAAAACATTTGAAGTTTTTTTCGATTTTTACCATTATTTTTTAATGCACTCAATGTCTACACATTTGCTAGAAAATCAATAGATTTTTTTACTTAATATACTCAAATACTCACTATATTTCTACCTTTTTATTAAAGTAAGATGCTCACTAGAGGCAAAAATAATTACAATTATATAGCACCATACAATGTGAATACATTTCTAATTGATGTTTTGGAGGACTATGTTTCATACATGGTATGGTTTAGCAAATGTTTGATTCTCGGTATGGTTTAGCAAGCACTATTGTTGCCTTCACATAATATACATGCATTGGTGTGAACCCATTTCTCAATGCAAATAGTAAGTAGCACATGGCCAGTCTAAAACCAATTTTGCTCACACATGCAACAAACTCTATCGTTATGTGCAACTTTTCTTACATGTATTGGACTCTTTATAATCTTGTTCTTCTCAAGCCAACAAATATACTCGATGTATGCATGGAGGTAGGTATGATCTTTGCAATAAAAAAAATTCTATAGCATAGTAATAATGCATTTGTTGTACACATTGATGCATAAAGTGGATGGTAGTCGTGTTTTAATTATAGCAAAGAAAATGTGATCTTTTTATCAAAGTCGAAGCCTAGTTGAAGTGATGGAAGTTCTTTCTAGGTAGTTGGAGGGCGTGGGTTTGAATCGCATTGTTGCCGCCTTTTGAGGAATTTATCATTTTAAAGATATTTTACCTTCGCGGTTTTCCTCCGATTTTTTACCGGTTTCAGGCGACGTACCAAACATTTGTGGCAGAAACCTTACATGATTTATTATTAGGTAAAGAAAAGATTGTACACATTGAAGGCTACAATATTATTTTTTATTGATTTAATTGTCCTTTTGCAAATTTAAGTAGACTTTGTTAACATTATTGTCACTAAAACAATATTATATCACAATCAAATTATTTGAAAAGTCATCTATGTCAATAATTATGTATTATCGTAGGATCGTAGTATCGAGATACTACAAAATTCTATGTAGGATCGTGTGGAGCCTCTATGTAGGATCGGGATACTATGAAATTTAAGATACTACGTAGGATCGGTATCGTTTTGGTTCGGTACGATCGTAGTATCGTAAGATACTAAGATATGTATCACGGTATCAGGATACTGACAACATTGGTGTGAGGGAGAGGAGAGGTAGAGCTGACAATACAAATTCCTCTATTATTTGACCGGAGCCAAAGAGAATACACACCCTATATGACAATACAATAAATAAAAAGATATTACGCTAAACATAGAATATTGATTGACAAAAATCACTCAAAGATCGGTATTCGGCCCTTTTACTATAGTAACCTGATCCAACTCCTTTTTTTTTCTTTAGAATCGCCTGATCCAACTCCAACCCAGCCTAACTTCACGAGCAGGCCACCCAGCCAACTCGCTTTTGTGCGAACAAGGCCAATATCCATGTCCCGGCCCAACCCACGAGCAAAACAAATAATGGGGCTCAACGAATTTTACTCGAGTGAGTTAGGAACACCGTTAAGCCCTAGCAAGCTAGCTTTGCAGTCAATTTAAATTTTAATCACATTTCATCGCATGCCATAGCCATACACAGCTGGAACACACCATCTGTTTTGACTGATGATATTTACGCGCAACACACAAGGGGATGGGGATCAAGACTCAGTAACTCACCACGGTGGCCGTCTCCGGCATCAGGTAGCCGTCGTCGACGGCGCGGTTCCCGGTGATGACGGTGACGCCGGCTCCGTCGCCGACCAGTGGCGGGAGCCAGGATTAAAATCTACCTATGGCGAACATAGCAGCACTCGATTATATAAAAAATAAGGGGACTATTGTGTTCTTGTCCTTGTTTTGAACACTAATTGTAAGACATAGATATAACATTTTTATTTAATAAATATCTATCAAACAGAGCCAACAAAAACTGGTTTTGCATTTTCATCAATTTTTCTACATTTATATATGCATTTTGCAAGGTTCGTCATAAGATTCTAGTGTCAAATAAATGAAATAAGGAAAACAACTTGTGTCTTAGCCCCAGAAAATAAAACTTCTATTGCGAACAGATCCTTTCTTAACAAACCAGCCCTTGCATATTACGCGAAAACCCCTAAATAATCCCACCTCTTTAACATAACACCAGTAGTATTACCTATACCCCCCTAAACTTCTATTTCTTCTCATCTGAAGCCCCTTTCTTCAACCTCTCGATACAGAGAAACGAACGGAACATCCATGCCGAAGGGAACTGCCGCCGGCCGGGGGAAGGGTGCTTCGGCGGCCAGCAGGTATGGCAGCCGCCATGGCTCGCCATACTGGTGGCTCCGCCACTGTCGCCGACGAGGGACACGTTCCACACGTCCTGCGGGATCCGGACGATCTCCCGGTACACGCCCTTGCGCACGTGGACGGTGTACCGCGAGGTGCTCCTCCGCGACGCCGCGGCGATGGCGGCGCCGTCGCCGATGCTGGTGAAGTTCCCGCTGCCGTCCTGGGCGACGACGACGGCGTCGGCGCGGCCCGCCACCGCGGCGTGCTGCAGCAGCGTCGCCTCAGCCCACGCCGGCGTCCCCGTCGCCGCCGTAGCACGCCACCCCTGTTGGTTTAAGTGATTGTTGAACATGTACAAGAAGAGGAAGGCCGGCAATAATGTGTGGCATCCGCGCGCGCGGCGAATTGGAGTAGCGCACACCTAGGGGCGAAGCCAGGAATGGAAGGGAGGGGGGGCTGGTGACCTTCTTCTTCCTTGCTCCCCTCTTTCCTTCATCAATGGCCTCCAAAATTTTAGAGGGGGCTGTGGGGGGCTCTATGGGGTTTAGGCAGTGGGGGGGCTGGAGCCCCCCAGCCCCCCTGTAGATTCGCCACTGCGCACACCCTTGTGAGCACCGAGAGCGAGACAAAGAACTTGGTGGCCACCATGGTTGCCCTCTGGCTGGCTGGCTGGCAGGCAGGGATGTGGCGACAAGCGGCGGAGCCAGCGTGGGGGCAGGGGGGCTCAAGCCCCCCTACCCCCAAGAACTCCATTGAAACTATGAGGAGGAGGAGGGAGAAGGAGGGAGGAAGGAAGAAGGGAAGGGGGGACTGGAGGAAGGAGAAGGGGAACGAGCCCCCCCCCCCCCCCCCCCCCCCCCCCCCCCCCTCCCCAGACCTCGTATCCTGCCTCCGCCACTGGTGGCGACGGGTACTATATACGAAATGCACACAAGAGCTTTCACACTGATGATCAGTACCCTGCCTATATCAGTTTACAAGCGGCAGTGTTGCCTGCCTATATCAGTTTTTACCGTGTACCGGTCGCCATCATTTCCTTAGCGTGTACCCCATTTTTCCTTTTCTTCTGAATTAATTTAATTTTTTCCCCACAGCCAGCACTCCTTTTTATTTGTAACTCCTACTACTCCTTATATTCATATATATTATTATAAACCAGGTAGCCGGGTCTTTCATGTAAAATGATCATGCACGCGAACACTACCCCGTTGCTGGGTGGGAGAACGAAGCAAAGCGTATGCACGTCACGTGAGGGCGTGAGGCTGATAGCTCCATGCATGCATGCATGCGCGCCCCTTCTTGTGTGCAAGCGTGTCACCATGCATGCAAATAATCTAGAGTTAATTATTGCGATCATTGCATAATTAATGCACATGCACGGGGATATATATATGCCCTGATGGATCAAACCAACAGAACAGGGTCGTCGTCTCTGGCCAAATAATCGAATGGAGTACGTAGTAGTACTAGTAGTGCTAGTTGTTACATAGGTTGCCATTTGAATTGTCAATAGCTAGGGACCCATCGGCACTTGGCATTGCTGATATATAGTTACTCCCTCCGGTTTAGAAATAGAGGTCGTTTAGGACATGGTTTAGCATACCAAGGTGTGATTATTTAGCTATATTTTTCCAAGTTAAGTTTGCCCTTATTAAATAAGCCTCGTTGTTTGTTCAACACAACAACCTCTGACCACCCAACTGGCTAGCAGAATTTGTTTGGAACTCTTGAGTCGTAAGGCCGCGAGTTCGATTCACTCACCAGACCGTCTTTTTGTGAGTTTTGGTGATTTTTGCATGGCGGTGGGTACGCGCGCTCAGTTCGCGCTGAATTTTTCGTTCGCGCCGACGGCACCGTGCATGCCTGATTTTCGTTCGCTTTTTTTTTTTCCTTTCCCGCCGTGCATGCCTCTTTTTTACGGTGCGTGCCCTCTCCACCACTTCACAGTCTATTTAAACGCACAGCAGGCCAGCTCTACTACTTCTTCTTTCTTCAGTTCCCGTGCGTGCAAGGAGGCTGCGGCATCCGGCGTCTCGGAAAACACGACGTCCGGCATCTCGGAGAGCACGGCGACGGGCGACTCCGAGTCCATGGCGAGGAGGAAGAGAGGCGCGGCGAGCGAGGGACGCGAGCGGGAGATCAGGGCGAGGACGTCGTCGATGACGAGCGAGGGACGCAAGCAGCGAGCAGACGACGCGAGCAGCGAGCGGCAAACGCGGACCAAGAGAGGCGTTAATTGCCGGCGGGAGACGAAACTAGCGACCGCGAACGGACGGGAGCTGTATCGAGGCGTCTGTATTTACTCTGGCGTGGGATACGAAGCATACACAGGGACATAGTCGTCCATAACAGCCGTATTTACACACAACGACTTCTTTTCACAAACTCAAGGCTTCCTACTGCTAATATTGCACCGGAGGAAGTATGCTATGGGTGCCTTTGGCACGGCTTCAACTCCAGCTGAAACAACTCCGGCTGTGGCTCCTGGTGGAGCAGATTCTCTGGTGGAGCTGAAACTGTTTTGGAAAACGTTTGGCAAAACAGCTCCAAACGACATATCCTGTATTTAAGGAATGGATGGGGAGATCAAATGACCTATATGCCCATGACTATGTGGCTTGTTTTTTAATAGATGAATCCAATTAGTAATATGTGTTTGTAGTTTGAGTTCATCTAAATTAAAAATAAGAAATAAAAGAGATCAATGGTTAAGCAATTAAAAATTAGAAATAAATAAGAAAAAACATCCTTTATTATTTAACTTTTCTTTCCCATCTCCTCCTTTTCTTTTCTTTTTTTCCTTTATCTTTTCCCCTTCTTCCTTATCCAACCGATACCTCCCCAGTCCCCGTTCTCTTTCCTTGCCGCCGCCCATCGACCGCTCTTCTCCGGCTCACCGCACGCGCGCCCGCAGCTCCTCCTCCCGCCGTCGTCTCCTAGCGCTGCCGGCCCGTCGAGCCTCCCAGCGCCGCTGGCCCGCCGAGCTCCCTTCAGACTCCTCCCTACCCATCGCCCCTCCGGCCCTCCCTCCGGCCACCCACGCGTAGGCCAGCCTCCGGTCTCCCGCGTGCGCGACGCCCTCCGGCCACCCACGCGCAGGCCGGCCTCCAGTCTCCCGCGTGCGCGCCGCGCTCCGGCCTCCCGCGCCCAGGCCGGTCTCCGGCCTCCCGCCGCGTCTGCGCCGCCGCCCTTCGGGTCCCCGCTCGCGCATCCTCCTTAGCGATCCTCTTGCCCACTTGCGGATCCGCCGATTTCAGACCCTCCCCGCCTTTTCTGGCTGCCGCCGTCGCTCTTGGACCCTCCTCCATGCACCGCCGCCGTTGTTTCACGGGGAGGGGAGAGGACGGGTGAGGCACGAGAGAGAAGGAGGCGCAGTTGACTCGGTCCAGTGGCAAAGCTGTGGTTATTACGACAAAAACCAGGGGCAATTTTGTAACAGGGTTGGTGGTGTGTCAGGAGGAGCCGCGGGAAGCTACGTTTTTCCGGCTCCGTCTGATGCATATCGCTCCAGAGAGCGTGTTTTACGGGGAGCTGTTGTTGGAGCACTTTGGTTTTCACCGTTTGGTAACCCGACACACGGAGCGGCCGGTGGAGCGGAAAAAAGAGCGGTGCCAAAGGGGGCCATGGTGGCTAGCCTGCCGTTCTGGGAAAAGAGATGGCGCTGTCGCCCTCGGGCTTGACGTTGGCGTCGAAGATTCCCAGCGTCGAGTCGTACTTGAGCAGGTGCGACGCCTGCTTCACGCCTCCCGTGTCCTCCCGCCCGTGCCAGCACCGCAGGAAGTTGCGACCGATCCGGCCGAACCCGTTGATCAGCTTCGCCTCCGTTGGCGCCCGCCGCTCGTGCCCACCTGCGTGCACACGCACGAACATGTTCATCCCCAAGCCGGCCGTGTACCTATTTGCTTCAATCTTTGTCCAAGCTAGCTTCAGTGGTCTTATTTGTACCTATTTTATCCTTGAGGGCTGAGGCCTATAAAACGGCATATATTAACAAGCAATAGCCAAATGACTATGCTATCATTGCCCAAAAAAGTTGTTTTCCCTACTAAAACTGGTATTGTTGTAAGCATTAGTAGCCTATTCATTCCATCATCTCTTTACTTTATTAGACAGTAAAATTTATTCTAAATTCATGTGTTCTAAATAGACTTGGGGAATATTCTCTTATAGCCCACCTATTTAGGCAGTATATTACATCTTGCATTTTGGCATGCAAAATGATTAGGGCTGCCAAGTTTTTTTTCATTTAATTTAGCCACTATTGACAACGTAGGGGTCCTATTTAGGTGGTCCTATCTAGGATCACACTCTTTTACTAAAAAAAAATACCCTGCATGTGCAGGTCTATATCTACATATAGTTATCTACATCCAGTCAAAAATACTTGGTGTTATCCCATCTCTTCTCTATCTCTACTATAAAAACGAATCCTTGCAAACCGCCACCCCCATAGTCATCCAATTTTTACACCCACCAATCTAGTTTATACAAAACAAAGCACATGCTCTGTTTTTTTTTTTTTTTTGAGTATGCTACAAATCAATATAGAAAGCCATTTTGTTAGTACCATGCTCTTGTAGATGACATGTTTACCTTATAATGTATTAAAAATCTTGATTTTTTTTCTGTAGAAGATAGAAATCAATGGCAATCAATTTTGCTTTGATCTGGCTTGCCACCATTCATTTTAAATAAAAATTCTTACTAGAAAGCTATATTTGAGTTTTCACCTAAGTTGTTTACCATAAGATAGTTTCCAAAAATCATGGAACTTTTTGAATAAATGCTATAAAGTAATACACACTCATTTTACTCGTTACACAAAATTCTCCTGAAAAGCTATATTTTAGTTTTTTAGCAAAGTTGTTTGCCCTCAAGTTGGTTTCCAAAAAATCAAGTAAACACCCATAAACTCTTGATCTATTTTTTTATTTTAATACATTAATTCCCAGTATAGGTGATATGGTCAAAGTTTAAGTTCCTTCGCATATGATAAAAAAAATGTTCAAATGCATTTAAATAAAGCTCAAAGTCTTATGCTTAAGATGATGCGCACATATGCATTTTTGTCATGATTAGAATTTTTTAAGTGTTAAGTGTGATAGAAAATACTAACGGAGGTTTTTTTATTATACTTCAGATAGGAAGGTCTATTTGTAGCTAGAAAATGGTGAACTATTTTTTCAAATCGCAATTCAAGAGATTTTAATCATTTTTGCATCGACAGGGAGATTGGGCTGTGATGCTGCCAAGAATTACCTAGAATGTACAAGGTCATCCCGTAGTGCGGCCAAGAACTACCTAGAATGCTACCAAGAGTGTTTCATTGCAAGTTGATGTACCTATGTCCAGGATGCCTCCCTTTGCACATGGACTAGGGTGCGTATGACGAGAATTCAAGGCGATATGATTATTGCAAGCATGCGAGAATCTTAGCCGCATCATAGGTAAAACCATTTGGAAGTGAGAGATGTAGTGAACTTAGCTATCATGATCTAAACTTACTTCCTTTAATTTGAATTTCGCACCTGAATTATGTGTTTTGATTTTCTTTGTTTATACTTGTTTTAACATGTAAAATGTATATGCATATCGCGCTCAATGGGACAATGGCTCGAAACAAAATGTTGTTAAGATCATGAAGATTTGTAGTATATGGTGACATCAAAATATCATTTTTATGCTCTTCTTATCGTGTTGGAAAAGAAATTATATTTCCGTCACAACATGTGAGCATAAATTTATTTAGTATCTACACAATAGTCATAGGTTTGCCTACTGACCCCTTTCATGCAGAGGTTAGAGAACTACATCGGGTGACAATTATGATGGCAGATTTAGGAGCGCTCCTGCATCTCTGATACTGATGTGTATCTTATCATCATTATTGAAGTATTGGACAGCAGAAACCCAAGTCTAACCCAGATCTTATTGGACTCCGTCTGCTCTTCTTACTAAAATCAGTGAACAAACTTGCCATTGCCAAATGAATCTTCAGTTTCTTAATCAAACCAGAGAACAAACCAATGAAGCATATGCTGAAGCCAGAGGAACTACACCCAAGCGAGAATCACTGTTGTGTCGCAGCTCCAGTTCAACCTCCTGTAAAATCTTTTGTTTCCCTCGTTGTTTTGAGGTAAACATCAATGTTGTTTTACTTTTAAAATTTGCGTAGTGCATGTATACCAGTAAATACTATGAACAAGGAAGACAGCACAAACTAACAAACAAACTGTGTACCAATGCATGCACATGAGACTATGCTACAAGTCACCTCAACTATCTGATCATACAGTGAAGTCTAATAGAGCTCATTTACACACACAAAAAATGATAGATACAAAACACAGCATTTGACCTTGGTTTCCTTGCAAAAGATTCCAGAAACACTCGTTGCGTCTTTGTTTTTCAAGAAGAGCAAGCAAGCAACCAGTCCCTCAATAGCACTGTGCCTCGTGGTATTTCCTGGCTTCTGATATAAAACACACAAGGATGCACAAAATGACGATAGCACGTCAATTTTTCCCAGTTGT
Organism: Urochloa ruziziensis; assembly: GCA_015476505.1. Lineage (NCBI taxonomy): Eukaryota > Viridiplantae > Streptophyta > Magnoliopsida > Poales > Poaceae > Urochloa > Urochloa ruziziensis. Next base: position 61,126,658 of record CM027118.1, read on the forward strand.
GACTCCAACTACAACGTTGCTAACCTGTGTATTAAGTGATAAAACGAAGCAAATCAGACCAAGTTTCGACCAGCATTGGAGAAGATGCAACACAGTATATTGAGGTAAAAAGGAACTTACAAGTTTTCCCTTATCATCAACTGTCATAGGGTTCTCAACAACAACAGTTACATTCTGGGGTTGAGATTTAGGCTGCAAGATGAAAACCCGAAGGTTTGGTAAATCACTCACATGTTAAGAACGATTTAGACCATTAAATTTCATTGATGTGGACTTACAGCAGAAGTAGATGAGGTACTATATGATGATCCATTTGACACAGGCCTTGAAGATGGTGTGGGTGCCACTGTATTTACCTGAGATCCAGAACAAAGGTTATTCAAAATCAGTACTCTGACATAATAATATTAATAGGACTTGCATTGTAAGTATGCACAGAAAGAGGCTTAACATACTCCAGTAGTAGTGACATGATTGCATATGGCACATTTTACTGAATGTGCTCCATATGGATACATCAAAGTTGTCTGGCAGTGGCCACAGTTTACATGGGCTATATTATTCACTGCACAAAAGAGAAATTACTCAACTATAAGAAAAGATAATTTCACAAATGGACGGATATTCAAAAGTAGAGTACAAAGCTCAGAGTGAAAAGAATGATAGAAAAAGAATCAGCAGTACCTGGTCTAACAAGATTGACTGTATTGCAACATGAACACCTTACAGTGTCTGCACTGCGAGTATACATCAGCAAAGTTCGACAACCGCCACATATAAGCTGAGCCATCTCTAGTCCTGCATTACCAATTTGAATATAGCACATTAAAATAGCATGCCAAGCTCTTTCGCCAATTATAAAACACTGGAAATGCTACATTCAGAAGGCAAAAGAAAGAATAAATGCTTCATGAATCATCAAAGTCCTGCATTACAAATTTGAATATAGCACATTAAAATAGCGTGCCAAGCTCTTTCGATCAATTATAAAACACTGGAAATGCTACATTCAGAAGGCGAAAAAAAGAAATGCTTCATGAATCATCAAAACGGGGGAGAAACACCCTTGGGAACAGAGAAGGTAAAACATACTAAGTGATATTGTAGGATTTGCCTTATTTCAAAATGAATAATGTACAGGCTGAAAGGTGGTAGAATATCAATGGGGAGCAGATGTGCATGCAGATACAAATTTGCAACAAAAGGGGACAGAAGGGGAGCATACAGAATTGTAGCTTGTTAAGACAGATCAAATATGCAAGGGATTAACTTCTAAGGTTCAAAATGCATGTGACAACTACCACATTCTACCAAAGGCAGGACAGAAACATGCTGATGAAAGAAATCAAAATTGGCAAAAGTGACCAACCGTTCTAATTAGCGTATCGGTTCGCCAAATTTATTCAGGGACAGGATTGGGCAAAATAAAGGAAGACAGCAGAAGAGGTGTGTGAAGTGGAACACTATGGATGCCACATGTTCTTAAGGAAGACAGAGCTCCAGAAAGCTTATTAACTTAGTGAGAACCTCTGAAGGTGGATAAGAGGATAATTTTGAGTCCTTATTTGTGCTACTATGCCAAAAAGAATCGTCTGAATGATCACATATACAGTTATATCCAATGAGTTGTACCAGTATGCTAGAAATAAGGGCATTATACAGCACCCACATGTGTGTTGTACAGAGCAGACAGGGATAGGAGAATGGTCATTACACTAAGAAACTGGATTTATGCCCCTTTTTTCTAGAGTCCCAACTGGATTTATCCAAAAGGCCAGAGCCAAAGAAACTCGAGTGCAAACTAGCCAGACTAGCATGAATCATATTGGAATACTCCTAGTTCAAGCACGAGAAGGAAACTGGAGTGCAAACTAGCCAGACTAGCATGAATCATGTTGGAATACTCCTAGTTCAAGCACGAGAAGTATACAGTAAAACATGGTCCAGTCAAGTTTTAACTGAAGTAACAACTGATTTTCCCAACCTAACTGAACAACCTGTATGAGTTAAGGAAAAATTTGACTGTGCCATGTAAATTATTGTCCAGTCCGTTCATTTGAGTTGGTAAGCAGATTCTCACAACAATACCGGACACCGTGCAACTTTTACCACATCGTTAAACCATGATTGCACTATAATGTGAAAGCTAAATTTGAGGTTCTCTTACACTGCCAGCCGTTTCGCGCTGGCAGAGCACGATGCAGGGGCGATAATTGCCACCTCCCAAACTCAGGCAAAAGGAACGGCACAGCACGTACCTGATGGCGGTACGGTGGTGACGGCCTGGCACACCGCGCAGCAGACGCTGGGCGCCCCTCGCGGGTATAGCAGGACGGTCCGGCAAGCATGGCACACGATCTGGCTCTGCATACCTGCAATTGAAGAAGGCCGAATGAGCATCCGATTCCAGCACGGATCGAAATCCAAGAGGCAATCCGATCATCGGACTGCTCGAGCAACAACCACAGAACAATCCGACCAACGGACGGCACGAGCAGCGAACCCCCGGGACCCCCGCACTGGATTCGATTGGGGGGCGACAGCGAGATCGGTCGATCAACCAACCAACCGCGCCGCGCACCCACCGCCAACCCACGACCATTAACCGATGAACCAAACGCTTGCTGGCTATCCCGCGCAGATCCAAGCTCGATCGAGACTTTGTCAAGCGTGAGAAGAGGATGTGGGAAAACGATAGGGGACTCACCGGCGTCGGGCGCGGTATACTGCCCGCCCGTCTCCGCCTCCGGTGGAGCTCCGGGAAGAGGTCGACGCGGGAGTGACAGACGGACGGGACGCGGCGGGGCGACGAGCGAGCGCGGCGCCGCTTGTCTCTCCTCACCTCTCCCCGGCGGAGCGAGGGGGGCAGTTGATTCCGGATTGGATTTGTCTGGGGGAGGAGAAGGGAGGGGGGTGAAGGAGCCGAGACGAAACGAGAGGGAGAGGCCGATGGCGCCGTGCCCGTGCGTTTCAGACTTTTTCTTTTGGCGCAGGGGATAACGGAAGTTTTGCTGCCGGGCTGCCGGCTTTATTAATCACGCGCCAACGCGGCGTTGTCCACGCGGGGTCTTGGGTGTCTTCGCTTCCTTTTCCTCCGGGGTGGCTAGATTTAGCAATAACCCACGCGCGCCCCGTTGATTTTTCGGCTCGTTTTGCTTGTGCGTTGTGTCTCAGACCAAAGTTTCCAGCGCCGATTCCGCGGAGCTGATGTTGTAATAATTATCATAAAATTGTACAAATTATTTGATTTTTTTTCGGGAGAACTAAGCTTTTTTTTGTCAGCGAGCACATGAAAATGAGATGAATTTCTAAAGAGAAAGAGAAGATGAAAAGAAAATGGATGAACCTGTTAGGAAACTAGGCAATTTTCGATATATTTTAATTCCAAACAATTCATGATTAAAACAAGTGAAAGAGTGATAACATAGCATGTGCTTGTGTTCATGATTAAGACAGTATAAAACATGAACAACATACAGAACAGAGGAAGTTTAAGAATGTACCCAGGGGCGGGTCCGTTTCCGGAGGAACAGGATGCGCCGTTAGCAGCTAGATCAACCATGTTGATCGTGGGCTACCCTCAATCGGAGTAGTCGAACAGGTTGATGCAGCGAAGTCGTTGATGCAGTGCAGACGGCCGTCGGGATGTAGTCGCGCTGTTCACTTGGGGAACACAGGGACGGTCGCCGGGAAGTAGTCGATCACAGCAGCAGGTGGACGATCGTTGAGCAGTCGCGCACTTGTTGCGCTACCCAAAAACCTGATTGCCTAGCTATCCCGAGCAGGAACTCAAGCGCGGCAGGTTTCGGAGGCTCTACTCTTCCAGCAGCATGTGCGCGCACGAAGTGGAATGGGGATTGTTCAGAGAGCAGCGGACGCAGTTAAAATAGGAGAGGGAGAGGTAGGAATGTTAATAGCTCTAGTAACTGACGCTCAGCCATTAGCACTAGTAACGGAAGCACAATTGCACATTAACACTGGTAACTGCCCAACCATTAGCACTAGTAACTGAATCACAAATACTGAGCCATTAGTACTAATAATTGTCTCGCAGTCAATGTTAAGAGGTGCAAAACCTCGCAGCGCGGCGCGGCACGGCTCGGCTCGGCTCGTCACGTCACGTCACGTGACGTCACGTCCGGCCGAGCCGAGCGAGCGAGCGCGCGCGCGTGTGGCAACCCGATGCTCCCATTTCAACTTCACAAGGGGTGCACAAATAGTCCACCATTTAAGTTGGTTACATTCCTTCTCAATTAACCATATGGGATTAACTACCTTAACCACCATTTGGTAACTCTTAGCATTAATTGTGGGCCTGAAATATTATTGATTTAATTGTTTGGAAATGGGCTAAGCCCAATTAAATCCAACAATCCCCACCAATATTTCACGGCTCACGAGAAATGCTCTCAAATTTACTGCTGTTTTGATATACTAACTTTAGTGGAGACTGTTAAGTTGAACTTCCACCTGGAGTAGTGGCTACACTTATCCACAACTAATCAATGGACTATGCCTTGAATTGACAGTTTTGTGCGAACAAGGTTGACCAAAATTCCTTGTTAGTACTAGGCTGCTATATGCATCCCCGCGGTTTGGAGCTTATAAGTCGTACTCTGAGCCTTTCATGAGTATCTAGAGATTACCCCGATCTCATAGACTGTGACTAGCAGTCAACTCATATAGGTGCAACCCTTAAAGATGTTCTGTAGGCCAACATCTTTATTCAAAAGAATCACTCGGATCACATTAAGGTTTTACCCAACCTGCCATACAGAATAGAAGAGAAATGCACCTTCTCTGGAATGAGCTTTATACAAAGGTTCTCTTCTCATAGTTGACCAATGGCTTGTTTCACCGTTCTTACTTCACGGGATCTCCGATCACATAGAACAGGTTACCACTACTGATCAACTTTCATGGGTCTCAAGCCCAATTCCATAGATGCATTGTCTATCACATTGCGTGAAAGACCCTTTGTGAATTGATCTGCCAGATTTTTAGCCGTTTGAACATAGTCCAAAGCTATCACTCCGGAGTTTCTCAGTTTTCTGACAGACTTCAACCGCCTCTTTACATGCCTCGAAGACTTCAAGTTATCCTTAGAATTGTTCACCTTAACAATCACTGTCTGATTGTCACAGTTCATGAGAATGGCCGGTATTAGTTTCTCAACTACCGGTAAATCCATAAGGAGCTCTCGAAGCCACTCAGCCTCAACAGTGGCGGTATCTAATGCTGTGAGTTCTGCTTCCATTGTTGACCTCGTTAAGATGGTCTGCTTGCAAGACTTCCAAGAAACAGCGCCACCTACAAGTGTGAACACATATCCACTTGTGGCTTTAATTTCATCAACATCAGAGATCCAGTTTGAGTCACTATATCCCTCCAGTACCCTAGGATAACCGGAATAGTGAATCCCATAGTCCATTGTGCCTGCTAGATAGCGCATTACTCTTCCAAGAGCATACCAATGTTCATCTCCCGGATTTGAAACAAACCGGCTCAATTTGCTCACGGCATATGAGATGTCAGGCCTCGTGGCACTAGCTAAATACATCAATGAACCAATTATCTGAGAGTATCTCAACTGATCTCTCATTATCCTTTTATTCTTTTTCAGAATCATGCTAGCATCACAAGGCGTTGAAGCAGGTTTAGAATCACTATAACCAAAGCGACTCAAGATCTTCTCCACATAGTGAGACTGTGTAAGAGTCACCCCACCATTGCCTTCTCTGACTAGTTTAATGTTAAGGATAACATCAGCTTCTCCCAAATCTTTCATCTCAAACTTTTGAGACAAGAAGTCTTTGACTTCCTTAATCACATTAAGGTTTGTCCCAAAGATCAGTATGTCATCCACATACAAATACAAAATCACTTCTTCACCGTTGCCATATCGATAGTACACACACTTGTCAGCTTCATTCACAACAAAGCCAGCAGATGTCAAAGTTTGATCAAACTTTTCATGCCATTGCTTGGGCGCTTGCTTGAGGCCATATAAAGACTTCACTAACTTACACATCATTCCCTCTTGACCTTTTGTTACAAATCCATCAGGCTGATCCATATAGATCTCCTCTTCCAACTCTCCATTTAGGAAAGCTGTCTTAACGTCCATCTGATGAACGAGAAGACCATGAGAGGCAGCAAAAGAAAGTAACACTCGAATTGTGGTCAACCGAGCAACTGGTGAGTATGTATCAAAGAAATCTTCTCCTTCCTTTTGAGTGTAGCCTTTAGCCACAAGCCTTGCCTTGTACTTTTCAATAGTACCATCTGGCCTAAGCTTCTTCTTAAACACCCACTTGCACCCTACAGGTTTGCACCCATAAGGACGTTCAACGACTTCCCAAGTGTCATTAGACATGATAGAATCCATCTCGCTCCTTACTGCTTCCTTCCAATAGTCAGCATCAGGAGATGAATATGCTTCTTCAATGGTCTTAGGTGTGTCTTCCATGAGGTATACAATGAAATCATCACCAAAAGACTTTGCAGTCCTTTGTCTTTTGCTCTTTCTAGGAGCTTCATTGTTATCCTCCTCAGTGTGTTCAGTGTGTTCCATCAAAACAGCAGGTTCTTTATCAATAGACATGTCTTGACTAGATGTGCTAGCTTCCTCTCTCATAGGAAAGATATTTTCAAAGAATGTAGCATCTCTGGACTCCATGATTGTACCAACATGCATGTCAGGTACTCCAGATTTCACTATTAAAAATCTATAGCCCACGCTGTGAAGAGCATAACCAAGAAAGACACAATCCACAGTTTTTTGTCCGAGTTTACGTTTCTTGATGATTGGCACATTCACCTTTGCCAAACAACTCTAAGTCCGTAAATAAGAAAGTGATAATCTTTTCTTTTCCCATTCCTCAAATGGTGTCTTTTCTTTGTTCTTAGTAGGAACACGATTCAGGACATGACACGCAGTCAATATAGCCTCACCCCACCATTCCTTGGAAAGTCCCGCTGTATCTAACATGGCGTTAACCAAATCAGTTAGAGTGCGGTTCTTTCTTTCGGCCACCCCAATTGATTGAGGTGAGTAGGGAGGCGTCCTCTCATGAATTATTCCATGTTCCTCACAGAACGAAGTAAAGGCATTAGAAAAGTATTCTCCACCACGATCTGACCTTAACCGTTTGATCTTTCTCTCAAGTTGATTTTCTACTTCAGCTTTATAGACTTGAAAATAATGTAATGCTTCGTCTTTTGATTTTAACAAGTAAATATAGCAAAATCTAGTGCAATCATCTATCAAAGTCATGAAATACTTTTTACCACCTTTCGTCAACACACCATTCATCTCGCATAAATCAGAATGAATGAGTTCTAGAGGTGCCAAGTTTCTCGCCTCGGCAGCCATGTGAGGCTTGCGAGTTTGTTTAGATTCAACACATACATGGCACTTTGAACCTTTGACTAGAGTGAATTTAGGAATTAAACTCAGATTTGCTAGTCGCATCATACACCCAAAGTTAACATGACAAAGTCGAGAATGTCAAACATTAGACTCATCATCAACATTAACCACATGATTCACAATGTTATTACAACCATCAGACAAAGAAAAGCGGAACAAGCCTCCGCTGTCATATCCTTTACCAACAAAAGTTCCATACTTTGAAAGTACACATTTATTGGATTCAAAAACTAATTTAAAACCGTCTCTACACAGTAGAGACCCGCTGACTAAATTCTTCTTGATTGTAGGGACATGCTGCACGTTCTTCAATTGCACGATCTTTCCCGAAGTAAGCTTCAGAACGACCGTACCAGCACCAAGAACACACGCATGTGACCCGTTTCCCATCAACAAGGAGGTAGTCCCACTGGCCTGATAAGAAGAAAATAATGAAATATCAGCACACACATGAATATTAGCACCAGTATCAATCCACCATTCAGGTGAATCACAAACTGAAAGAACTGTAGGTAAATGATTACCATACCCCGATGTTCCCGCAGATGTCTCGCCAATAACCACGTTCGCTGTCTTTGCAGCGCCCTTGCGCTGTGGGCACTTTCCAGCAAAGTGTCCAGGCTCACCGCACACATAGCAGTGACCATCATCTTTCTTCTTCTTCTTAAAAGTGGTTGTCTGCTTAGTCTTTGTACCATTTTCAAGCTTGTTGTTCTTCTTCTTGCCATGGGAGAAATTATTCTTCTTCTGCACAAAATTTGCGCTAGAAGCTCCAACAATTCCTTTATTGCGAGTGTCTTTTGCCCTTGCCTTCTCTTCAACATCCAAAGAGCCAATCAGATCAGCAACGCTGAACAATTGTCTCTTATGTTTTAGAGAAGTGGCAAAATCCCTCCAAGAAGGTGGTAGCTTGGAAATGATACTTCCAGCCACAAACTTGTCGGGCAACTCACACTTAAAACCTTCGAGTTCCTTTGCAAGCGTATGTATCTCATGGGCTTGTTCTACTACAGGACGATCATCAATAATCTTGTAGTCATTGAACTTCTCCATGACATACAATTCGCTCCCAGCATCGGAAGCACCGAAATTGGCCTCAAGCGCATCCCACAGCTCTTTGCCAGTTGGTTTGGACAAATAGAAATCTACCAGATGATCTGCAAGAACGGAAATCACGGCGCCACGAAACAGGTTATCGGCAGCCTCGAAAGCTTGCTCCTTCTCTAGAGTAAGCTCTTCGGGCTTCCCCTGCGCGACGTGAATAACGTTCATGGCAGTCAACCAGAGAATCATCTTATTGTACCAACGCTTGTAATTTGAACCATAAAAAACATTGGGTCTAATTGATGCAGCAAAACCAGTAACCGAAAGCCTAGCAATATCAGGTTTTTGGATTGTTAGGAAACTAGGCAATTTCGATATATTTTAATTCCAAACTTCAGCAGGTAATTCATGATTAAAACAAGTGAAAGAGTGATAACATAACATGTGCTTGTGTTCATGATTAAGACAGTATAAAACATGAACAACATATAGAACAGAGTAAGTTTAAGAATGTACCCAGGGGCGGGTCCGTTTCCGGAGGAACCGGATGCGCCGTTAGCAGCTAGATCAACCATGTTGATCGTGGCTACCCTCAATCGGAGTAGTCGAACAGGTTGATGCAGCGAAGTCGTTGATGCAGTGCAGACGTCCGTCGGGATGTAGTCGCGCTATTCACTTGGGAACACAGGGACGGTCGCCGGGAAGTAGTCGATCACAGCAGCAGGTGGACGATCGTTGAGCAGTCGCGCACATTGTTGCGCTACCCAAAAACCTGATTGCCTAGCTATCCCGAGCAGGAACTCAAGCGCGGCAGGTTTCGGAGGCTCTACTCTTCCAGCAGCGTGTGCGCGCACGAAGTGGAATGGGGATTGTTCAGAGAGCAGCGGACGCAGTTAAAATAGGAGAGGGAGAGGTAGGAATGTTAATAGCTCTAGTAACTGACGCGCAGCCATTAGCACTAGTAACGGAAGCACAATTGCACATTAACACTGGTAACTGCCCAACCATTAGCACTAGTAACTGAATCACAAATGCTCAGCCATTAGTACTAATAATTGTCTCGCAGTCAATGTTAAGAGGTGCAAAACCTCGCAGCGCGGCGCGGCTCGTCACGTCACGTCCGGCCGAGCCGAGCGAGCGAGCGCGCGTGTGGCAACCCGGTGCTCCCATTTCAACTTCACAAGGGGTACACAAATAGTCCACCATTTAAGTTGGTTACATTCCTTCTCAATTAACCATATGGGATTAACTACCTTAACCACCATTTGGTAACTCTTATCATTAATTGTGGGCCTGAAATATTATTGATTTAATTGTTTGGAAATGGGCTAAGCCAATTAAATCCAACAGAACCAATTGCTAGCTAAGTCAATGCATTAGCAGCAGTGGGCAGATAATAAAGTTCAACCCTTTTTTTTCAAATGAGATCAAGACTTTTCACAAAAAGAAAGCGAAGGGAAGAAGAAGAAACATAGATTTATGAGACATAAGTGAGAACGACCTTTCATAGAAATTCTCTATCTCTAGTATTCTACGTAATCACTGACGGTGATTGTAGAATAAGATGGACAGAACGTAAGACCTCTACTCTCTTGTCCTGTCCGTTAGTATAGCTGACACCTAAACGTTGACATTATCATGTCCTACCTTAAGAAGCAAGTAAAAAAAGAGACGGCGCTTTTTCGTTGCACCATAAAAGGAAAAAAAAAACGTCGAGAAAAAATAAGTTCCGGGACCGGGTAGAGCATTTCCGGACACCAGAGTACGGAGTACCGTATAAGACGGTAGAAGCAACCAAAGATACGCCCGACATTTATACTAAACATACAGTACCATTTAGCAGATAAATATAATGTAGTAAGCCTGAGAATTTGTGGCATTGGGTCCCTTCAACACGTTTGAACAAAATTTTGCTCTGCTAGGATGTTGTTCAAATTTGAATTATTTTCTACATTATAAACTAATTCAGATTTGAACAACAATGTTGGCGCAATAAAAGGGAGAAATATTTGTTCTAGAAGAAAAGACTTTCAAGATGCCTATATATCCATTTGCGAAGGGCGTGTAGATTTCCCTCCAAAGTCCCAACCAGGGCGCCCAAACATAATTGTAAACTCAATTTTTTAATATACATTTATTAAAGGAACATAGTAGTAAACTGTACTATAAGGATATGAACATATGGTGGTGATATTTATTCCAAGAAAATCTACATATTTCATTGTATATGACTATATGCACAACTTCAATGCACGGAACTATAGTTTGTGATTACATCCTTTTCTAATTGACTGCAATAGGGAAAAAAAGTAAAAGCGTGTTCCAACTTCCAACAGATCACCATGACCCCGTAAATTTATAGAGGGGAAATGAATTTCTTGTGGACATACGTCATACGGATTAGAATCGTTCGGTCTAATGTGAAAATTATTCACTCTGTAAAGTTAACTTTTCACAAGAACTAATTCATATAAAAAAACCGCACAGAAAATTTAAGAGTTTTTTTAGATCATAAAAAAATTTAAGAGTTGAATGGAAACAAATAGCGACAGCAGAGGACCAAGAACATAAACATCAAGTGCGAGTCAGGCACGTTCACGTTCACCAAATATCACGATCGCGCAACGATCCCATCCGACCGTCGCACGAATCCTAAGGCTCCGCTTAAGGCGTCCAGCCACCAGTATGGCAGTATATTCACTTCCCTTGTAAACGTTGCTTCTTCCGGTCGGCTTTTCTCCCAACCTTTCCATTTCCACTCTCCCCTCTGACACGCCCGCGCGCTCGCCGCCGCCTTCGAGCTCGGGGGCGGAGCCGCGCGCATGCCAATGGCCGCCACCGCCGCCGCCGCTTTCACCCCCTCCCATCTCGCTTCCTCTATTGGAGCCCATATACGCCGTAGGCGCCCCACGCCGCGCGCCTCGGCAGGCCGCGTCACGGCGCGCGCCCGGCGGCTTCGCTGCGAGTTCGTCGCCGGCGGCGGGAACGGCGCGCTCTCCGGAGAGGACGACCCGCGCCTCATCGACCGCGTAAGAGTCTCTCCGCTTACTTGGCTGCTGCTCCCCCTTGTCCTTCGTTTCTTCCTCTTTCCTCTTGGTGCCATTTGGTCGAACAAGTGAGGCGCGGTCTGCGAGAACCACTCTCCGTGTCGTGTTCCGCGCCGACGCATCCCGGAGTTCTGCGCAGCGATGGGAAAAAAAGCCTGACAACATCGTTCGCTGTGGTGGAGTATCGTTTGTGTTCTTGTAATTTGTAAATGCGCTTGTCATTGTCTCCAGCATGTGGCGTAGGAAGTGGCATTGCGCTTATTGAACTGAACTTCTGCTGCTGCTGTCTTATCGTCGTTAGACATTTTATTGGCATCTGAGTGGTCTGTCAATTTGTTGATGCTGTTGCTGTGCTATTGACCAATTGGAGCTAGCAATTACTATGAGTTCTGAACTTGAAAAGTTTTAAATAATAAGCATGTAAGAGCATCCACAGCGTGGTTTGGAACAGAAGCTGAGTGCTAACATCATTTGGTTGTATTCTACACCATCCATTGAAGAAACGATCACATAGGAATTAAATCCCTTGATGCAAGAAATTGTAGCTATTGCAGCAGACCAGCAGTCTTGTTGAATAAAGAAGCCATGACCACCCACTACTTGTCTTGCCAATTAATACACCATATATCTGCGAGCTCACCTGACATGCAACAGGAAGGAAGGGGAATAGAACAGCATTCCTTGGTTTGGATAATAGAGAGATAAAGCTTGAGTTATCTTTGATTTTATTATGAGACGAGTCTCACAATTGATGCACCACATTGGAGTAGAAGCTAAGCTAACTCCACATCAACACTGTGACTCCCCTAATTTTTTTGAGTCTGTTCTGTCACTAGTACTCCAAGTAGATAAATTCATTTGCTGTAGTGTAATGCTACTCAGACCTGCTGGAGCTGTGATGGCATAATGTGAATCAAGTGAGACGCTGCAACCCAAAGGTTTTGATTTGATCAGGGACTATACTAGTCTCTATCATCAATGAGGCAAACTCTCTGCTGCAACCAACTTAGTTTAAAAAAAAGCTCAAACAGTACAGCAGTCAGATATAGTGTGCTCTGCATTGCTGTCATATGGTTTGGATGTTTGTTCCTGCTTTCCTTGAGTACAGATGTTTAATTTAGAGGGCATCATTTATCTTATCTAACTTGAATCGTGAATGCATTTAGGTATCTTATACAGCTTCACCTTTTTCTAATGGATGACTTGTTTGCGTGAAATAGTACTCTACCTTTTGAATAGTGATGCATTACTCTATTACCTTGGCTCCTCAGTAATAATGTTTTGCAATTTCTCTACAGCAAAAAGCTCTTGATGCGGCCATGAGTGACATAAACAACTCTTTTGGAAAAGGAAGCGTTACAAGATTAGGCAGTGCTGGTGGTGCTTTTGTGTACGTCTCTAGTTTCTTGATTCCTTAACTTAATAGTTCATTTTCTGTTTATACTGATTATTACTGTTGTCATCCAAGGGAGACGTTTCCAAGTGGCTGTCTAACACTAGATTTTGCTCTGGGTGGTGGTCTTCCAAAAGGAAGAGTAGTGGAGGTATTTTGTCAGCTTATAGTTTCCCCCTCTAATACCCACTCATTCTTGCTAGGCATTTTTTGTGTCAGCACTTGTGGTAATTTCTGCAGAAAGTTGTAGTGATCTTACCTGTGTTTAGGGGTTTGACTTTTGACCTCCTGTCTTTAGATGATTCGATTTGTAAAACCATGCAGGTGTATGGCCCAGAAAGCAGTGGAAAGACTACCCTAGCTCTGCATGCAATTGCTGAAATACAGGTTTGTGTTTTGTCATCTTACAGCAATGACAACTTTTTATGATATACTCCCTCCATCCTTTTATATATGGTCAATTAGTTTATTGAACTAATCAAGGTAATATATAAAAGGAAGGAGGGAGTATCATTAAACAATTATGACAATAAAATACGTTCAATATCCAATATGCAGAAACTAGGAGGAAATGCCATGCTTGTTGATGCAGAGCATGCTTTTGATCCAGCTTATTCAAAAGCTCTTGGGGTAGATATTGAAAATCTGATTGTGTGCCAGCCTGACAATGGAGAGATGGCACTAGAAAGTAAATATCTTATTCTTACCCTTATTGGTCCTCTGAATCTTCTTCTCAAGTCATATACTCTTCCTCTCAGGTCTGATATTGTTCCTCTAGGGTCCTATATCTAAATTTAACATATTAGAATCTTGATGAGATGGTTTGATAGTGAAATAATTTGGTCTTATTTTAAAAAGTAAAACCCATGTTCAGTTGAGGTTTGTATGAACTTTTACCATATCTCTGCAATGGAACTTTATTATGTCACTCTGAGATGAAACAGAACTGTAATGTAGATTTGAAAGCTACAGATTTTTTTTTCATAGTACTATGATACTCCCTCCGTCCCAAAAAAAACAAGTCGTTCTGTGATTCAAATTTTGTCCCATAAAACAAGTCGTTTTACCCGATTTGGCGGGTTTGCATGTGCATGCAGGCATGCAACACTCGGTTAGCACCAAATCTGGCTAAAAGATAGGGGCAATCAAGGTCATTTTACATTTTTGTTAATCTGTCCTAAAACGTCTAGAATGACTTGTTTTTTGGGACAGAGGGAGTATGTGCGTATATCAGTAGAATATGTCCAGTGTTTCAGTCACCTGGTAGGCTGAAAGATTTATAGTTTGGTATGTACCTCTAAGAAATATGTATGCTGCACATGCTTTTATATTCACAAGTAATTTGCCATATTGTACCGCTGTTTGGATACAAATGTTTTTTTTAAGGTTTGGGAAATTAGTAGGGTATTTCAAATTCCTTGGTATTGGAAAGCTAAGAGTCAAAAAAAAATGGTTAAGGATGTTTGGATGCAAGGAATTCTGTAGTTTTGAAAACCATTGTATTGTTAAAACTCTAGTCATTTTGAAGTTTTAGAAACTGCACTCTGGATCTCTTTTTCCTTTTCTACACCATAGTTCCTTTGCTTTCTTTGTGGGTTTTCATGTCAGTACAACTTTCTTTCTTTATTTGCTAACCTTGAAGGTCACTGTGGATCTGGATGTCTGTTTACATGAAAAATTGCTAATACATTCTTACTCTATATCAGTTGCGGACCGTATGTGCAGATCTGGAGCAATAGATCTCATCTGTATTGACTCAGTGTCAGCACTCACTCCACGCGCAGAAATTGAAGTATGCCTCCCTCCTCCCGTTCTTTTTCTCTGGTTATATTTGAATTGTTGCATCGGCAATGTAAGCAATCTATTTTTCAGGGTGAGATAGGGATGCAGCAGATGGGTCTACAAGCTCGTCTGATGAGTCAAGCATTGAGAAAGATGTCAGGCAATGCCTCAAAAGCTGGTTGTACTCTTATGTTCTTGAATCAAATAAGATACAAGGTGCGATACTGGTACAGTTGCATTGACTTTCAATTGCTTATTTCCGTTTTATTCCTTCATTTGATGAATTTGGCATTCAACAGATTGGAGTATTCTATGGGAATCCTGAAGTCACTAGTGGAGGGATAGCTTTGAAATTCTTTGCATCTGTTCGCCTCGAGATACGCTCCACTGGGAAGATAAAATCTGTGAGATCAATCAAGTAAATTTCATCTTTCCTTAAAGTTGATGCGGAATGATTCTTATGCTTGTTTTCTTTTTCTAAGGCCAAGGGAGATGAAGACGTTGGTGTGAAGGTTCGTGTCAGAGTGCAGAAGAGCAAAGTATGTCAAAATTATGCCCAGTTCTTGCTGTATTATGATTGACACTTTCTGCAGTAGGTTGACATCATTCTTTCCTTCTTTGCAAGGTCTCTAGGCCCTACAAGCAAGCTGAATTTGAAATCATTTTTGGGGAGGGTGTTAGTAAATTGGTAAGTGTATAATTTTTTAGCCTTTTTCTCACTGTACCTTATGCTAAACAAAAATATTGGACAGGGGTGTGTTCTTGATTGTGCGGAGCTGATGGAAGTAGTTGCAAAGAAGGGTTCATGGTACAGCTACAAAGATGTGAGGTACGTCAGGAGCTTTAGAAGAGTTTAAATCTTGGATGAATGGTTCGGTTATAAAAAATTATTTCTTACCGGAGCTATCCTTTCATGCCATTTGGTTTTGAAAGGAACATTATTTCGAGAAGTTATCTTCCTCAGTCCCATTTCCATGTTATTTCACATGTTTAGGCTGCTATATGAAACCCTCGGAAAGACCTCTATATGGAATCCTTGTCTTTTAGTACAGTCCTTGTTTCCTGCAACTTACAATATAATAAGATAACTATAAGATCTGAGTTAAGTTACAACTACAATATAATGAGATAACTATATGATCTGAGTTTAGGCCGTGGCCAATGAGGATACATTTTGTTTTTGGCGTGCTGCTTTAAGTTACATTCTGCAGTGACATTACCTTTACATATTTTGGTTAAAAGAAAATTATCTCACTGTAAAGTTTTAGCTTTGATATGTTCTCTTTTTTGCTTAAAAATTGTTCAGATTGGGCCAAGGTAGGGAAAAGGCACTACAGTATCTCCGAGAGAATCCAACAATCTGTGATGAGATAGAAAAGGTTTGCTGGATTGTTTTTTTGGCATGAGTCAGCTACGTCTGAAAAAAATTTAACCCACAGTTTTCACTGATTTTAAAATTTCAAAATGAAGGCTTCAATTATTGATTGTCAGATGATATAGTAACTTTCAATCATATATATGTTTTTCAATATGATTGCACTTAATGAAACGGGTGCCATGATCTCTTGCATGCCATTTGGGCATGGCATGTATTCTGAATAGGACTTCTTTTTATTCGACAATACATGATTTCTTAGCTTCAACACTAGAACTAAGTCCACTTTTATTGTTTCCTTGATACCAATATAATTAGGTAATAAAACAAATTAGTCTGCACATGGATAAATTATCTGATGAACAATTACTTCTAGAGCACTTGTGGGTTTTTGTCCATATCCTACTCCTGAGACATGCTTGGTGAAACGTGCAGGTTGTTAGAGCTATGATACCAGAAGGAACCAGACATATGAGCCTACTAGCTTTTGGACAGTCATCATTAACTGAAGATGATCAAGTGTATGACGAGCAATAGCAGTGCATGAGGTTCTGGAGATGAACAATTGTGATACCGTCCAGCACCACAATTCCAGACTTTTGTCCCTCGGGGATGGCAGAAAAGACCACAGGTGATCAAACAACGTTGCAGTGGTGCGTGCACTGGTGGAAGGGAGTCTGACTGATGAGTTGTGCCACCAGCTGAGAAAGATATTAGCTTGTGGGGGTATTTAGCGTATGACAGAGGAATTGATATTTCCAATTAATGAAGCTAATGTTCAACAGTTTCGGGCGAGCTATGGAAGTTAAGTTTTTGTGTCATTCAAACTTGATAGTTGTAATATGATTCAGGCAGGAGCTCAGTGGAGCGCTGATTTGGGCATAAGGTGCAAATGCATGCCTTACCAAAGTTAAACGAGTAGACTTCTCGTTGATGCAGCTACTCAAGCTGATATGTGATCATGTAAGTGATGCAGCTATTCAGCTTGCTGTTGCGGCTTCCACATCACAAGTACAGTAGAGGCGGAGAGAGGCGCGAGCATGGGTACGTGCAGGGAGTACGCGGAAGGCTGGTTGGAAAAGAATACCCTGTGAAATAAAACACTTGCGTCACCTGTAAACTCCATCCAGATTGCTTTCGCATATCCCTTTGGGAGGCCTTTGCTGATCGGATGCATTAAATCACATATGGTTAAAAAAAGAAAAGTGAAAAATAAATTCAAGAAAACTCAACTCTTTATTACAGATAAAAAGTGCTTATAGTATATTCGAGTTTATTTTACAGCAACACAAACAAGCTGAGAAACAGTAACATACAGAAACTTGAGGACCAGAGATACACATACACGTGCATGGTCTTCCAAATCACACAGTACGATCAAGGAGCACAGCAATTGCAACTACTTGTACTTTTATTCGATCCCGGACCCCGGCATTCTGACGACGGATTACAGCGGAGCTCGCTGTAAGTATTTACTTATTACCACTATTTATTATTGGTCGCCAAAGTATGCACGCTTTGATCTATATTATAGTCATAGTCGATACTCCGCGCGCTTAGTAGAGGTCGTCTTCGCTGGCCGCCGTCTTCTGGCATGTGCAAATATTTCCTACTGGATAAATAGGAACGCAACGGCACCTGAAGGGACTGTTGCAAGGGTTGTCACTTGTCACTGTCAGAGCCACAAAAATCTCCCTCGCCCCCGCCCGATACCACTGGACCTGGCCATCATTCATTTGTGACAAGAAATCATGTCAGGAAATTAAATTGACGGTTGAACCGTGCCATTAGGTTGATTCACGTGAGCTAGCTTGCTCAAATAAAACAGCGGCGGAGCTTTAGTTCCTACGCTACGGCTGCAAGCCTGCAAGTAGCATCATCTGTGTAGCAGACACGTCGCGACAAAAGCAAATAAGCATCATGTACGTCCTAGCCGAGCAGAACCACATGCATACCACACTCTACCTTACTGCTATACTACCTGTAGGTTTATTTTAAAGCTTTTTTTGTTAATTTTTATGAAACACACTATAAAATTGAAGGGGCGATTAGAAACATCCGGCCGTCAATTTGGTAAACTCTGCATTATTATCATTGACAATAGTATAGCTAGTAGATCTAAATCTATCCATCATCAACTTTTAACGCATATGACTACTCTCCTAAGCTTCTAGCCATGATCTAAATTTATCCATGATCTAAATATATGTTGGAGCTTGGGCTGATGAATTACTGCAATGTATAATGTATACCTCCTTGGATGAGACTTGGTACGTCTATCATGGCCCTGGCTGAGCAGTTCTTGGTGAACAAGCTCAAGGCCACGAGAACCAGGAGCACAGCAATAGCACCCTGCTTCTTGCCCTTCATGTCTTGGTGGCTATGCTACGTTTTGCTTGAATGGTATGGTGTGTGTCTGAACTTATCCAGACTAGGTCTTCCCCATTTATAGGCTGCATTCAGCTGTATAATATTATTTACGTTGTTAGAAAAGAAAACAAAAAAATAACCATGCATTATATAAAAAAGAATTGATTACGACCCTCAACCTACCACTTGACCAGATACTTTATACATGTTTCTTGAAGACATTTCTAGAACTGATATAGTCAGCTGCGCTACTCTTTTTTCTTTCTTTCTAGCTTTTGATAACCTTTTATTCCAACTTTCACTGGACACGACTTGAAAAATACAGATGCGAAAATATAGAAAGAAGGAACGAAATTGAAAAGGCTTTATACAGGTTGTAAAAATACTATACCTGATGGTGATGATGAGTAGTGGCTTTTATTGTTCTGGATGGCCCCCGATCCAACAAGAAGCGGTTCTTCAATGGTCAAGCAGTCCCAACGATCCAAGTTGATCAATTGATAATTGGACGGGGGTTAGCATCTCGAGCTGTTCTAAATATTTTATTTTTCTAAAACGGTTAATGGGGTTGTCTCACTTGTTATTAGGAAAGTTGTTTTTACAGTTTTCCAATAATGCCATCCCAATCTAACAATTATACTAGGGTGAGTCACGAGTCACGACCCCCTAATTATTTGGGGGAGTAGAAGGAAAGTTTGTACTGTTGTGAGGAGATTTTTTGGGACGTGTCCAGAGATTATTTTGAACGGACAGCAAAAGGCTTATGCTTTTTTGAATTTTTATTAAAAGAAAAACTAGAAATGATCCGGTTTATAAGGAAATCCAGGCAAAAAAACATACAACTCCGGTTCATAGATCATACAGCTAGAGAAAAGTATGAGCACCATCCCACACAACTTCGGTTGCATCCAAAGATGGGCCTACCTACTATATTTGATGAGTCGCGTCTAATCATATTACGTTATCTGCTCTGATCGATCACTAATTGAGCAAGAGGAAAGCTGGTGTGTCATCGGATTGTTATGCATGGGAGCCCGGTGATGTACGAGAGAGTGGCGTGGACGTGGTTGCATTGGCCATGACCTCCAAACATGCATAATGCATTACGTATATAATATTTTATTTATTTATTTTTATCTACACAGAAAGATCACAAGATGGTGTGTCATGGGCTCATATGGCATCGTGCTGCCCGCGTGATGCACGAGAAGCGACGTGCCCATGACCTCCAACCACGCTTTATATAAAAAGTTTGCTTACTACTGCCAACCGATCGATCAGTAATGATACATCGGGATTCTCATGCTGTGGATGATGTCATACACTTCCTCCGTTTCAAATTATAAGTCGTTTTGGGTTTTCTAAGTTTATAGATTTTGCTATGAATCTAGACATAATATTTATCTAGATGCATAACAAAGATTAAAGTCAAAACGACCTATAATTTGGAATGGAGGCAGTCCTGTATCGACTTGGACCAGCAGATCCGGGAGTACAGATTTCAGTGGCTTTGATCAATTTAAAAAGGATATAATAGGTCAGAGTTCAGTTGGAATATAATACTGAGCTACGTGCATGAAGAAAGAGGCGGAGAAGATAAAAAGGATTTTTTAGAGCATCTTCATTTATTTAAAAACTCTTTTATAATATTTAACATTTTCATTTAAGATAATATACTTTTATAGATATTGCTACTATTTTTTTAAAAAAAGTTTGATTTGGAACAAACATACGTGGATTTATATTATGATTAGAGGAAGTAGCATATAAGATTTCTCGGCTTTGATATGATAGTTTTGATGTAGTAACTAACATAGGCCTCACTATAAGCGCATCCACTTCATTTGCCTATCTTTCTTCTCACCCTAACTTAGAGATGGGTTTCTAGGTCTCCTCCGCTTTGGTACTATCATATGGCGAACTTTTTTTTAGATAATGGATAAAAGGTTCGTTTTGACCTTTAAGTGAAGGCCACAACCCACTAATACAAGGATCACAGCGCATCCGTCTGTTCAAACTAAAAGGGAACGTAAAGGACAAAGACGCACACAACTACGTTCAAAATGGAGTTTAACAACTACGTTCAAAACGGAGTTTAAGTAAAGCCAATTCTATTACTAAATCTTCATTCATGATGCGCGAAAATCTGCATGACCGAAGTTTCAAGATGCTAGCATACATTTATTATTAAGTCTTTGTCCTCTTTACGCCGTTGCATTTGACTCCAGAACTGAAACCAATATGTTCCCCTGAACAGAACCTGCATATAAGTTTTCGTATAATAACTTTGTCAAAGACCAAATCATTCCTACTAAGCCCGATAGCCCAACAAAAAGTTGATGCACCTACTAAAATTACATTCCTAAGCTTGGCATCTATACCAGTAAGCCACGTACCAAACATGTGACTAATACTACGTGGTGAACGCAAGCCTAAACTAGTATGAACCACTCTCCAAAGGAATTTGGCATATTGGCAGTCTATAAAAAGATGTTGTATTGATTTGTTTGAATTACAGAAACCACATTTCAAACTACCATGTCAATTTCGTTTAGCGAGGTTATCTTTTGTCAGGACCACTCCTTTCCTGTAAGTACCACATGAAAATCTTAATTTTAAGGGGTATCTTTAGTTTCCATAATTGTTTGTGATGGATTATATTACCATTATTTATGAGAATCTTGTACATCGATTGTATGGAGAAAACACATGATTGTGCAGCATTCCATCTAAGACAACCGATACTATTATTTAGATGAACATGTATAATTCTAGCAACCAAGTTATGCCATAAGACCAGGTTTTCACCAGAGATAGTCCTTCTGAAGGAAATATTAAGTAGAATTCTATCAAAGACAGATGCCACGGTAGCATTTTTTCACCGTACTATATTATATAGGGTCGGGTATTGTAATTTTAAAGGTTGAGTACCTATCCATAGATCCTCCCAAAACCTGATATGTTCGCCATTATTAAGTTGTAGTGAGCCTAGACTTAAAAAGGTTTCTTTAACCTTCGTTAAGCCAGACCAAAAGTGTGAATCAGTAGGTTCCTGCTGGGCTTGAGTTAGAGTATCTCAAGTATTTCTTTCTAACTAGTTGTTGCCATAAATCGTCTTTATTAAATGGTTTATAAAGCCACTTACTTAAAATGCGTTGATTTTGTACCTCTATATTTATAACCCCAAGCCTCCATGTCTTTGGCGAACTATCGCTTGGAGACGTCGCGGCTCGTGCGCATTGTTGCTGGCGTCCGTCTTCCTCAGCCACGAAAGTCCAAAACCATCTATTTTTCACATCTCATTCAATCCTAGACATTCACCCATTTTTCTTTCTCAATCCCATCCTATATATCCCATTATCCAAACGCCAGTTCATTTGCAGCAGTGTTGCGCACTTGTTATGGAGACGTCAACACAATGTAGCGCACTTCAAAGTTCGAATGGAGACGTTAACTGTCAACATGGTTTTTTTTTTTGCCCAACTGTTACTCCGGTAACCTATCTACACGCATATATCATGTTGTTATTTTCAAATGAGTAATTAGAGAAATATGTATCTAAATTACCTAATGTACCCTCTACCAAAGTTTATGTATGATGATGAATTTTAGCTTGTTCTGCTGAGCCACAACGAGTTTGTTCTGGTTTATTCTATCTTTTTCTGTCTCATAGAATAATATTGAAACAACCAAATCAGCCACAGTCAACGAACTTATCTACCAGCTGTTTAACTTCTTTTTTTTAAATGATGTGAAAAATGTGAAGACAAAATGAGCCGTCGTAACCAGATTCTGGCCCATGTACTGGATCAATCCCCTTCCCCACTAATCCGACGGTGGTCACTGTCGCCGTGCGCCCGGGTCATCGCGGCGGCGCTCTCCTCTTCGAGCAGGAGCAGCAGAAGTCTCCTGCCGGCCGCCGCCTTGTCTTGCAGATCTCCGGCCCTCGTCGGAGGTAGAACCCTCGAAGTCCCACCGCACTAATCTCTGCCCTCTATCCAAACACATCTAACACCACCCGTCTGCAGGTTGCACGCGAGATGGCGAAGAGATCAAGAAGAAGAAGAGGAACAACCCGGCGGCCAGCCTCACCGACGACCTCATCGTTGAGATCCTGTCAGGACTTCCGGTTAAGTCGCTCTGCCGCTTCAAGTGCGTCTCCCGGCACTGGCGCGCCCTCATCTCCCACCCCGAGCACCGCAGGAAGCTGCCCCATACCCTTGCCGGCGTGTTCTACCGCTCGAGAGACAATGCGCGCTTCCCCCAAGTTACCCGGCATTTCTCCAATGTTTGGGAGATTGGGATGCGGACTCTGGTTTGCCCCTCTCTGTCCGACTGTCCTTCTTTCCCAGATACGAAAGCATCAGCCTCATTTTAGGACAGCTGCAATCCTCTGCCGTCTTCAGCTTCCTCACCGAGATCTCGCCCTCTTCCCATATAGCGTCATTTCGCTACCTTGTGTGCAATCCGGCTACTAAGAGTTGGGTTGTCTTGCCCGACTCCGGCTGTGAAAGCAACTTGCGCATAATCCGCATGGGTTTTGATCCTGCAGTTTCCTTGCACTTCCATGTTTTTGAGTTTATTGAGAATGAGGACGAGGATGTGGGGGTGCAGATCTATTCCAGCAAAACTGGAACGTGGAGCTATAAGGAAAGCGAATGGGACAGCAAAACCAGTTTATTTTATGATGGTACCAGGAGTGTCTTTCTCAATGGTCTCCTGCATCTTGTCGTCGTTCATTCTGGAGTAGTGGCTGTAGAAGTCGAGGGGAAGACATGGTGGAAGCTTACTGTGCCAGATTATGGGATTGATGTTGACGGATGGCAGCCTGGTTTTCTTGGACAATACCAAGGGCAATTGTGTTATATAAACGAGTGTGATTATGAAAATGACCTATCAATCTGGGTTCTTCAGGACTACGCAACAGATGACTGGATATTGAAGCATCATGTGAGCATCCAACGGCTTTGCGAAAAGGTGATGAATCCATACCGTAGCAGATTCTACCTTGTGATCACAGTTCATCCAGATTCCAATTTGATTCTCTACATTGCCGGCCAGGAGAACACACTAATGGCATATTATGTCGATCGTGAGGAAGCATGGGTTATCAAAAATCTTGGATCAAAATGCCAGCCACAATACATTCCATATACTCCGTTTTACACAGAATCATTGACAAATACACATTCATAGTATCACTTCACTGCACCTCTTGATAGTCGTAGTATTGCTATGAAATGATATGTAGAAGTTTGCAAGAGCTGGATCTTCACTTCCAAGTAGCAATTTGGGTAAATTTGTTTGAGATTGGTGGTAGTTCTTACTGTCGCATTCTTGAAGTTATCTTTTTGATAGTTTGCTTGTACGACTATCTTGTAAGCTAGCTTTACACTAGCATTACTTCAGTGAATGTTATTATACTACTAATTCTACCAAATACTATTTTGCTAATGTTTATTTGTTGAGCATAAGCATCTTTAAATGGTTGAATGTGTGTGGAATCAGCGCAGACACAGGACTGGTTGAAATAACTCATGGTTTTGTGTGGAAAAAAGGGTTAAGGTTGATGAATTGAGAATGGACTGTATATCAAACCAATAACTAGAATGATCTCGAATAAAAAGTAGTTTGCAGTGTCTACAGATGGCCTGTGGATTGTTGCATTTGGAATGCTCTTCGTAGTCTATTCATTTGATTATCTGAAATCTTGGTAGGTCTCAATATGATGCAGGATCAGATGGATGATATTCATTTTTCTACGAGCCCTATTGATTCCTCTGAAAGGTATGCCATGGAGTGGTTACCCTTTGAAGGACAATATGATTGCCTTTTTAAAATTAGTGAGTAGAGCAATGTCATTATGTAACTATTGATAGGGGGGAAAAGATGAGCTGTATTCTGCAACATGTGAATCATTCCTTCTTTTTGTACCAAATCAACATTGAAGCCATCATGTATCGAATTATAGCACGTTAATATAATACTCTGGATTATAATCCTGAGTCACTGGTTGCTATAGCATATCCTTGTTGTGGATATAGCGCTGTTGTGCATGCCTCTAGTTAATGAAGGCAATAGGTTGATTTGATATTCTGTTTTCTCCGGGGTATTTTTGGCGGTTTATGTGAGCTTTTCGTAGCATGTGTCCTTTTGGAGTTTCAGTGTTTAATTCTGCTTGATATTGTTATAAATTCCGTTTCCTTGAGCTGATTATTCTGCAATTTAGGCGTGTAGTTCACCTGGAAACAAATCGAACATGTCATTGTCCTGAAGTTTCTTCATTTCCTTTTTCAGTAATTTGTTTTAGTTTTTGGTGTTTTATTAACAGCATCCGGTCAGATAGCTGTTGCTTGAATCTAGATAAGGGTAAACAGAACTTTGATCAGGCAGCTAGCTGCATATACAACAATGCTCTGGTTTCAGCGATTTGCCTATCAATCTGTTCCGTGATAAGCTCGAGCTGGCAGAGCAGAGCAAATTATTCATGACGACTCTTGGTCGAGATGCAGAAACCCCTCACGTGCAGTTCGTGACGACTCTGTGCCTCCCTGAAATCGTCATGACATGGATCATTCGGCATTTCACCTTTAGCTCATCCTCTTATTAGCAGGTGTTTGATCACCAAATGACTCTATACCCAATCATGCAGTCATGTTTCAAGATCTTCTGATTGATTTAGAATATCTTAAGTTTGTGACCTTTATCTTCTGATTGATTTAGAAAAGAAGCCGAAAACTATGTTATGCTGCGAAATCTCATATGATTGCAATCCAGCCTTTTTCAACGCGGCACCAAGCTTGGTTATTTGTATTTCATTTATGATTTATAGGTGCAAAAGGTCAGGCCTGTGGCATACGAGTTTGGGGGCACAGAGGAGCACGCACCGGTTGCTCTGCCATCCATGGCAGTTCCTCCAGTGCTTGGCTCTGATTAGTATACACATCAACATTCAACAGCAAGAACTGTCCGAACGCTGCTTTGGGCTGTGACTTCGCCTATTGGGCCCCCATGCGTAGATTAACCGAAACTTGGCTGACCGGCTAATCAACTACGACGGCCGTATGGTTGTCGGAACGCCTAGGTAGGTTCAGTGTAGAAGAAAGAAAAGACTAGGTAGGTTCAATCAATCGTATCGTGTCCAGTTTGACATTTCCCTACAACACAGGTAAACAACCATGTCATCACTAAACAACTTTACATATAGATGAACGGCTACTATTACAAGTTCTTCCTTCAGCAACTTGGCCTCAGATGCGGCGGAGAGATGCCAATCGCCTCTCCAGATCGTCAACTTCAGCGGAGGATTCTGGTGGCGCCGCCACACTTCTTGCAGGAGCCGCAGCATTTCTACAGAAACAATGATAGTTCAGGGAGGGAAAAGAGAGTTTTTAGCACGCATATAATGGGGAAGACCAAAATGTAACGCGGAATGGTGTTATCAGTTGAAATATCATTTGCATACCGTGCTTGGCTGTTGTCAACTTTCTTGTTAGTTGCTCCGATGCGACCTTTAGGGGCCGAAGAAAGCTGCATTTTCACAAAAGCATTAGAAAACAGTGGTCAGAATTAAGACTCAGTATCTGCACAGACTACTGCCATGTGTTTGAAAGCACACCTGAGAAGCCACATCGACACCAATCTCGTCAAGGACCTGCATACCCAATAGAGGGATGTGTGATAAGATGAGCCAGTATACAATGGATGAATTTTTCATGGTCTAGTGGAAATCAAAGCAAAATTCCTTGCAAACTGGTGGCCAAGAACTTTGGGTTTACCTGGTTTGTAAGCTCTTCTGTTTCCTCTTCCGCCTCATCTTTGTCGAGGGTTTCATCAATGGCATCGGACATCATTTCAAGCTGCATGGAACCGACCATTTCAATGTGAGACAGCTATAAGCCTACAACACATTCTTTTAACATGCCTGTACAAGATCTGATATTGCATTCAGATCACAGTTATCTCTCAGAAAAGATTAACCACTAGCTATCATATTTTATATTAGTTAAGCTGCAGATATTGTAAATGATACGGAGGAATATTTTTAGGATGCTAGGAGGTTCTGCTAGCTTGTGAATGGCTAACTGTTCTGCATCAGGGATCCGAGCTTCAGAACTTGAACATGTGAAACAGGTCAGGACTGAAACCCCATACATAGAGTTGGATACGTTTCATAATGCTTTTGCTGTGCTCTAGTTGATCCATGTCCATAGCAACTAAGCAAGTAACTAAGTAGGCCAGGCATGAATTATATGACACAATACTTTCAGCTTTGAGCATAGTGTAAATGTTATTACCGTCATGTCCAACTGAGTTGATTGCTTCTGGAATTCTTTCATGACCTTTATCTGTTTCGCCGGTTCCATTTGCTGAAATGTACAGTGAAATACAGAAGTTCACTTAGAGGACAGTCCAACAATTGTTCACAAGCAGAATTTCTCAAGAGGATGTGTTGATACTGAACAATATATAACGTGACTGTCTTTCATCACACCTTATTCATTGCTGCCATTGCTTTGCTCGCACCTTTCATTCCAGCAGAGATTGAAGTGCCCGCATGCATTGCCTGAATAAAGAACAGATGTGTTAATCACAAATTAATCTTGTCCACAATCAGACCAGAAATTTTTTATTAAAAAAAACCACATAAGGTAGCCATGCCTGTGTGTGAGTAGCTACTCCACGAATCTGTGCCCGTGTGCCTTGCAAATTGAGGATTTGTTGCCTCAGCCTGACAAGTTGCCGAGCTAATATTTTGGTTGCCGCCTTGAGAAATCCATCATCTTATTAGAACATAGGTTGAAGAAAATATGGGACTACTGACTACATATCTCCCATAACTTCAGACTCACCTCATTTCCGGTTTTGGCAGTCTTCTTTATCTCCGCAACCAGTTTCTTCTCCTGCAAAATTACCATTGTGACTATCACCAAACCAGACAATATAATTTACACATAGGTAGTTGGTATGGCTTTCTGCTGGGACTGTAAATTGCCATATCGCGCTGTGGCTCCTTCTAGTAAGGTAAGTTATAGAAATGGATTAATAATAAACAAATACCCTACCATTGTATCCTCTAAACTGATAAACAATTTTCCCATAGTTGGGAGGTTGAGATGAACTAATAACAAACAGGTGCTCAATATAGCTACATCTTATCACACATTCACACTCCTCTAGTCTAGACCAGAGAGATTTATTTTGCACCCTCATGACACGAGGAGGGTAGCATAAGGGCATGAGGATGCCAGGCTTCTGGTTCTAGATTGTGGCTAGAGCTTGGTAGCCATTATATTATATTGTGTAAGACACTCAGACCACAGATACTGGCAAGACTCATTCCAAGAACACAGCATTGAGTAGTAAAAATTGCATCTTGAAATAACAGAAAATGCGAATTTAATACAAGTTCATGACTCTGGTCTTATTGTAGTTATATTTAAATGTTTCAGAACAGCGTACTGCGTACCTCCATTTGCAGGGAGCCAATCTCTCGCTCAACTCCTAAAATATGTAAAACAGAGAATCCATGTCAGAAAAATTGGCACATTGCCCACACTATTGTGAACTCAGTAACCTAATTTGAAACTGAAAGAGCTGCTGTCATCTAATTTGTGAACTCTTATAAGAAGAGAAACGATCAAAAATATCCACAGATGTCCCAAATTCGTGAACTTGTGCCGGTCTGATCCAATATTACACAGGACAAACAGCTAATGTGGCAACAATTACTGGATCTTTTAGCATCATTGGAGAGCAATGCAAACTAGGCTGCTACCTAAGCTCCATTCTATTTGAAACTGAATGACAAGGCAGCTGTATCTAATTTGCGCCAATGTGCAACGAATTATGAAACCTATGTCCAAAAATACATGAAACTGTGCTAGTCTGATTTTCAGTATAACACAGGTCGAGTAGCAAATGTGTCAACAATTCATATAAAACGGTCACCCTTTGATTAGAAAGTAGATAGAAGGGGCAGAATGTTCTCACCCCGTGTGGCGACCGCCATTTCCCGTTTGCTGGTCCTGAGAGCCTCTGCAAGTGACAAACAAACACCCCATCAGCAGCGGTAAGTTGAGCGCACCAAGCTTGTGATCTGCATTCCCCGACACGAATTTCGGGAGAACAACCACCACGCCCCCCTTGATTCCTCCCCTCCCCCACAAAAATGCACAAACTACCCGCCCGCCCTAAAACCATAATCCCCACCAGGCGACCCAAATCACTCAATAGAAACCCTCCCGATCCCTGCCGGTCCGCGGGGGCGGAAATCCATCGAAGACCCCGCCTCCGAACTGCAGGAAAGACCACTCGCAGCCCGAATCGCCGGAGCGAAACATCAGGTCGCACCAAATCGACGGCGAAAATCCCCCAAATTCGCCGCGGAGCACGCTAGAACCCCCACCCCTCCCCAGCACCCGAGACGAGGGAATCCAAGGGCGATTGAGCGCACCTTTGGGGTCGACCTTCTTCTTGAAGATGTTCATGGCTGCCGGATCGCTGGGGGAGACGACGAACCGCTCGCGGACGGGGACCAGGAGCAGGCCCGCCTCTCAGTGCGTGTTTGCTCTGCTCTCTCGCGCGCTGCAGATTTGGTCGCAGGAGGGTGTGCGGCGCGTGCTGAGTTCGTGGGTGCGAGGAGAGAGATGGGGTGGGGGAAGTCGGCGCCGCGCGAGCCCAACGGGGTAGTGTCAGTCGCCGACCCAGCACGTCTTTTTTAGGTCACTGATCCAGGCTTTAGTAGCCGTTGCCGCACGAGAAAACAACGCGCGGCGCTACCCGCACATGGGCCAAGTCTCACTCCTGCGGGGTCCACGAAGCGGTGGGACCCTTACGTCATGGAAGTGGTTTGAAGGAGTATGTGTGGGGTTTCTGGATAGGAGCAGGCTCCCACTACTCCCTGTTTTCTCTTTGCTTTTTCTCTTTTTTGTACAAATTAATTTCCTGCCTTCTATTGCCCCTAGGTGTGGAAGGAGATCATTTTGCCGAACATATCATCAACTTATTTCCTTATATATTTTCTGAGTATAGAAGCAAAGTATACCTTTCTTGATTGTAACTATTTCTATTTCTATATCATAACTATTGCAGATTTGCAGCTTGATCATAATATCAACCCATGAAGTAATCATCGTCCATAAACGAAAGGATTCCTAAACAAAATAGCGTACGCTGGCAAAAAAAAAAAAAAAAAAACATAAAGGGCTCCTATCCGATTGTTTTGTTCATTCGCTACGTACTCAAAATGTGGCCTGGCCCAGAGAGAGAGGGAGAGAGGTTCAGGAGTGTACGGACTAATTTATTCCGTAGGCCCAGGAAAATAGTTGGGCTGCCAGCGTCCAATGGTAAATCGGCCCGAGTTTCATCTGTACAACTACACGAAAACAACGCACAGTATTCTCAAAAAAAAAAAAAAACCCGGAAACAAGGCACACCGCAACATCTGAAACCCGGATCATACTATTTCATGTTACTAGATTCATATAGGTTACCTAGCAGGACCTCGCCATATACGGCCGGGTTGCCCTGGAACTGCCCCATCCCCATTTCAATCAAATTAATGGACCATACCAGACTTAGCATATGAACCAAACATAATCGATATGATATTGGTTATCCAAAATAATTAACAATACAGATGCATTCATCCTCCATAGATCATTTAGGACACCTGGCCAAGAGATGGTGCCGCACGCCAGATAGTTTGACCAGCAGCATGCAGAGGGCCGACTTCTTGCGAGTGCGCGAATCATGGCACAGGGACAAACAGGGGATCATTGTGGTTCAGATTTGGATGGGAAGATGGGAGATGCATGCTTGCAAGTTTGGATGGGATCGGATCGCCGATCGCGGTGT
This sequence comes from Urochloa ruziziensis, assembly GCA_015476505.1. Lineage (NCBI taxonomy): Eukaryota > Viridiplantae > Streptophyta > Magnoliopsida > Poales > Poaceae > Urochloa > Urochloa ruziziensis. The sequence continues at coordinate 61,156,960 of CM027118.1, forward strand.
TGTATAAGTATAACGGTAGTATATGCTGTTTAGGACGGTAGCACGGTCCATCAGCTTTCGTCTCACTCGGACGCACACAAGTGCGCTAGCTGTCCCCCAAGATACCACGAGGCACGGACGACCGACCGCCGCTAGCCTGAGCTGTGCTTCTTGCCGGCGCCAATTTTGCTAGCTCCTCGCGCAAATCGCGGCCGAAAGCATATAGCATAGCATAGCGTTGCGCATTCGTTGACGAGTTGTGTGCGTGTGCGTGTACAATTTCGAACTTATACATAGAGTATGTCGGGGCACATATTAGAACCGACGGCAATGGCTTCCTTTCAGACGGGCAAGACGCCTTTGATGGATGCCTGCTGCCGTCTGCTACCGTGACATGTCCAACAGCAGCATCAGGTCAATCATCACTAACAATTTTCTGGTAGTTATAAGTCTTCAAACTGGCACTTGTCCTCCCAAAGCTTGCTATAAAAATTCTAACGACCGGCCGGGCACATTATTCAGCCAACAATGTACATCGATATCCAACTAACACGGACAATTGGCATATGCATACGTGTGCACAGACAGCTACGGTTGCTAACGGGTTCTAAGTTCTAACAATAAGGAAATGATCAATGGCAATGGTTCGAACAATTCGGATTTTCTTTTTGTGGGAATGCGTCGGCTTTTCAGGTAGAGCCCCACTCCAGTTCATGCTATTCGTAGGTCAGACGCGCAAAATGAAATCATGACATGCGCCCACAAAAAAAAAACACATGTAACATACTAACATGTCAGGTTTCAGGTATGCGACGATTGTTAATTAGAGCACTTCCGACAAGATACGTTATTCGATCTGTCAGTCTCTAAGCATAATAACCTTTATGCTAAGTGCTCGAGAGCACACTTCATCTTTTTAGCGCTTTTGCGAAGGCGAAGTCGCCTACTAGCTACGTGCAGATCAGGTGCAGTTGTTGGAGCAACTGTAACTTAAGGACTGCACACAACGCGCGTCCAATTTCAACATGAACGGATCAGATCGATTGCGACATTGATGAACGTGATTGGCATTGACGAACAGCCTCAAACAAGATGCAGGCTGCTTCTCCCGGCCAGCCTCGTCGTCCTCGCCAACTAACGCATTTCATATGCGAAAAATCGCTATACGTTTCAAGTGATCCTGAACATCGTAGCCATTGTTGAAGAATGGAGAAATCCACAGGAGCACGTTTGGGTATGAGAATGTACCGGCCCTTCTCTCAGAACCTCTCCCCCAGCCTCATTGCTGACGCTATCGGTACGGCCACCTGTACCTCGACGTGTCCCTCTCGTGTGGAAATTAACCACGTGAACAGTGCGCGTCAGACCCGAGCGCCGACGCCCCCCGGCCGGGCCGGCCCAACGTGAAGTAGTGTACGGCATTAACTGCGACGCTGTACGAACAGCGCCCCTGCGCGTGCCACTGGATGCGCGGGGCAGCCCGTGATCCGCCACAGGGCCCCCCTCACGCGATCGCCGGCTCGCCGCAGGAGGTCCGCCGCTGTCTCGTCATCCCGGGACTGACACCACCACTGACCACCCTGGTACGGTGATCCCGATCCCGACGGCGATCCGCCCGGCCGCACGGCCGCGCTGACATGCCCAGCTGGGCCAATCCCCTCCCGTGATTTCCGGTCCGCCGCACTGACACGTGGAGCCCGCGCCGAAGCGGCCCCTCGTGCGCGCCTCGCGGCTTGCGCGGAAGCATCCCTGATACCGTTGGGTGCGTGAGCCGGGCGAGGCGACCCACATCCAGGCCAGCACACCATAGCAGAGCGATCGACCGAGCCTTCCTGCCACCTTCGCTAACCGTCGATCAAGGCTCCGACGGCCAGGGCGATAGCGAGCCTGCGCTGCGCCCCGCCTCTATAAAAGGCTGGAGCTAGAGTGGACTAGGACGCGTCGATCGACAGCAGCACTCGCAGCTAGTCTCTCTCACATCACGAGCTATATCCAGCTCCATTTAATCCGTCAGCACTTCTGACCTTGCTGCTCGCTCCTGACTCCTGAGTGAGAGCTCGATGGAGGCGTCGTACGCGGCAATGGCTTCACCGCCGACACCAGCCATGGGCGTGGACAAGCTCAGCCACCAGCTTTTCTCCCTGCTCGAGACCAAGTTTCTCTTCGGCGCCGCCGCCAACGGGTGCCTGTCCTCCGGTCCCGGGACGCCGGTAAAAGACTTTCTTGATGCCGGGCGCGTGCGGGTGCTCGCCATCGACGGCTGCGGCGCGGGCGCTGACGACGCGCTCCTGGCCGCCGCGGCGCTCGCGAGGCTCGAGGCCAAGCTGCGGGAGCAAACCGAGGACCCCGACGCGCGCGTCGCCGACTTCTTCGACCTTGCCGCGGGCGGCGTGCTAGCCGCGATGCTGTTCCTCAGGGGCCCCGACGGCCGGCCGCGCTACTCGGCCCAGGAGGCGCTCGCGTTCGTGGCCGGAAGCGTCGGAAAGAAGGACTGGACCGGCCGCCGCGGCCGGTGGGCGGAGATATTCCGCGGCAGCGCCCGGAGCGGCGGCGATCGCGTGTTCCCGGCGCGTGTTTGGCGACGCGACGCTGAGGGACACCGTGGCGCCGCTGCTTGTGCCGTGCTACGACCTCGCCACGGCGGCGCCCTTCGTGTTCTCGCGCGCCGACGCCGTCGAGAGCGACGCCTTCGACTTCCGCCTCCGCGACGTCTGTGCCGCCACCTGCGCCGCGGGCGACGCGGCAGTGCCCGTCAGGTCGGTGGACGGTGCCACCGCCATCGCCGCGGCGTCGGCGGGCGTGGCGGACCATGGGCAACCCGGCCGCCGCGGCCATCACGCATGTGCTCCACAACAAGCAGGAGTTCCCACTGGCCACCGGCATCGACGACATCCTCGTCCTCTCCATCGGCTCCGGCGCAACCGCCGCCGTCTCCTGCGGGGCCAACACGCCTGTGCCGGCGCGGTCGCCGTCGCCGCGCGATCTGGAGCGCGTCACCGCCGAGGGCGTCGCGGGCATGGTCGACGAGTCCGTGGCCATGGCGTTCCGGCACGCGTGCGGGAGCAACTACGTGCGCATCCAAGCAAGCAAGGCGCCGGTCGGAGCGATGCTGGAGCAGCGGAACGTGGAGTCCGTGCTGTTCCGAGGGCGGCGGCTGTCGGAGCGGACGAATGCCGAGAAAGTCGACGCGGTGGCGGCGGAGCTGGTGAAGGAGCAGGAGCGGCGGAGGCGGAGGCTGTCGTCACTCCCGAACGTGGCCATCAAGCAGGTCGGCACGCCGAGGCTGTCGTCGGCGACCACCGCGTCGTCTGGCACCACGACGGCTAGGACCGCGTCGACGATGGCGTCACCGGCGTCGTGGGATTCTCGCCGGTAGTCAAGGAGGCCGTGGCGCGACGAGGATCTAGTAAATAGTGTACATATACATGTTACATGTCATCGACGTATCGAGGCACTGACAATGACAATGCTACGAGAGAGTGATGTGAGTTATTTTGTTGTTTCCGTTAATGAGACACTGTCCCATGAGCGCTGACATTCGTTTGGGAATGGAATCTTGTTACGATATAATCTATCCACCGATCGCACTGGTTTCGATCCTAAGTTATTGGTTGAACGTATTTTTTTCCCTTCGTTTTGAGTCGTATTGAAGGGGATTGGGACATATTAAATCCCTAACAAGTGAAAATATCTTTCAATACATTCTAATACCTTGCAATACATATGGGGAATGTCAAAATACAGCAAGGAAATGCTAGTAGAGCGGTAAATTGGCAAGTAAATTGAGAGGAAAAAGGATAAACAGGACACGCGTTACATTACTACACACTACAACAATATGCAGAAATAATGGCTAACTATTAACATGTTACATGAATAAACATTAACATTCAAACCAATTTAATATGGCAAACACATGTGTTAAAATAAGAACAGGGTATGAGGGGCCGGGGGGCATGACCCCCGTTAAATGCACTACGCGCTAGCTGTATCCCTGACGCCGACTGTAGCAAATGTAGTGTTGTCATTGCCATTCTCATACGAGCAAGTATTGTGAGCCTGAGTCAGCTGAAGAATAAGCCATCCACGTAAGCTTACTCTGATGTGGAGGAGTGAGAAAGCAGGAGAGAGAAAGAAGCCGCCGTTTCCTGAGTCGCTCGCTCAAGCCGGCGCATGCTGCCATGAGCGTCTCCGATTGGTGGTTGTCCGTGTGAACGCATTAAATGCGCGTGGGTCCTTCCGCCACAGCTTGGCAGGCTGCCGTGTGAGACGCCCGCAGCCGCCGAGTCCATAAGGGCATGTACAGCCCACAGACGGCTAGCCGTCTGCAAAATCTCGAACTCAGCATACAGACAGATGTACAGACAGCTCATACAACCCATAGACAGAGAGACCGTCTGTAAGCTGTTTAATGATTTGCATGGCCCTTAAGATCAACTACAAATGAAATTGTGTATACTATTGTGTGGCTATTCGATGAAAAATTAGATTAGTGAGTTTGTTATTTCATTTGAAGTAAAAATGATTCATCTCCGGTCATCTCTATCCGTTAGCAATGTAACATGTGAATGAAATAACAACCCTTTCATTCTTATCCTCCAATTCTCCCCCCGTTGCTCCTCATCCAAGAAGCACCACCAGCTCGGATCCATCGGGCTTGTTTTTGTCAACACCACCAGCAGCTTCCTCCGGCGGCCATGGCGCCTCCTCCTCCGGCCAAATCCGCCGCCTCTGCTCCACCTCCTTTCCCCGCCGACCAACTTGCTATTCCCTTCCCTGTCCATTACTTTCCCCGCCGACCAACTTGCTGGTCCATGGTCAGTCCCTACGAGCTCGCTGCGGCGGCCTCCCTACGAGGCGGGGATCGAGCTCCCCCGGCCAGCGGCGGCGGGGCTCGAGCTCGCCCGCCCGCGGAGGCGGGGATCGAGCTCCCCCGGCCGGCGGCGGCGGGGCTCGAGCTCGCCCGACCTCGGAGGCGGGGATCGAGCTCCCCCGGCCGGCGGAGGCTGTGACACCCTCAAAAATTAATAAGGATTATTAATTTAATTAATAGATAAATTATTAGATTTATAAGGACTATTATAGGCTAGAATGAGAAATATTAGGAATTATAGAATATAAAATAATAATAGAAAAATAAAATCAAGTTCTACAACTTGGGTGCTTTCATAAGGATTGAAATAGTATCGGAAGCCCTAGACTCAAATTAAAAAGAACCTAGTTCAAATTTGAATTCAAAAACCCTTTCAAAACCCTTTAGAATAATAAGAAAAGAAATTCCAAGCTCAGTGGGCCGGCCAGCCGCGGCCCAGACCTTCCAAAATCCGCCTTAGGCCCTCCAACTTCTTCCCAGGCTCACCCCCGCGCGGCCCAGCCCAGCACGCCACTTCCCCTTTAAGCCTTCCCCGCGAAGTCCGCAAAACCCCCTCCAACTTCTTTCCACGGTGCATTCCCGCGCGGTCCGGCCCGGCCCACACCGCCGTCGTCTTCCTCCCTCCTCCTCTGGTTCTTCCCCCCTCCCTCATTTCTCCGGCGCCGGCGCCGCCGTCACCCATCCCGCCACCGCGACGCCCTCAGCCCACGTGGCGCCCCAAGATCAACTCCACGCCACCCTTGCCGCTCCCTGCTTGCGTCAGGGAGGCCATCCCGGCACGGGAGCCCCCTCCTCCTCCATCCCGCCGCGCCCCTGCCACCGCCGTCACCGCGCGATCCCCCTCCTCCGGCCAAGATAGGCCAGACAAAGGCGCGCGGGACGCGTGTCGAGACCACGCGAGGCCACCGCGCAGGAAGTGCGGCGCCGACACCCTCCTCCCCGGCCATCCGCACGAACACCCGCGGCGGCACGCGTCGCACGCCGGCGAGCTTGCCGCGCCGCGTGTTGTCGCCCCGCTGCCCCGGTGAGCCCCCAGGGAGCACCGCTAGGCTATAAATAGCCTTGCGCGCGCCCCGGATGGAGCTCACCCTCACCACAACACCCCTCACAAGCTCCACGGCCACGCCACCACCGCGAGCGCAAGAGCGCCGCCACACCGCTTCGGCAATCCCGCCGCCACCAAGCCTGGATCCCCCTCCGGCCGCCGCGACGCTGTCTAGAGCACTCTGTGGAGCCTAAGGAGCATAGCAACATGCTCTGGAGGACGCATGCGCCTTGAGCAAGCACCGTCGAGCACCGCCGCACGCCGACGCCGCTACCCCGGCCATCTCTCGCCCCAGCCGCACCGTGGTAAGCACCCTGCCCCTGCCACCGCTTTCCCCGCCCTCTTTCTCCCCTCTCCAATGCCTGACCAGGCCACGGCCGGTTGCCGTGCGCGCCGCCGCGCCCCGGCGAGCCGCCGGCCGGCCCTGGCACCCTTTCCCCACACCTGCGCACACCGACGCGCTCCACGCCACCCACTGGTTGCGTACAACCTTTAGCCAAAGCCCCAGGACCCCCTGCCGTGATTCCCCCTTTCCGCCGGCCGCCGCTCGAGCTCCGGCGAGCCCGCACCGCCGCACCAGCTCCCTAACCTCGACGAGAACATCCTCGCCGGGTCCGTCGTGTTCCCCTGAAGCCGTAGGCACCTTCACCGTCGTGAGAGCCGCTCTGTCGCCGCCGGCGGCGAGCTCTCCGGCGAACTCCCCTGCGGCCCCTCCGCGCCGCCGTGAAGCACGGCAGCTGCGCTGGCGCTCGCGTGGCAGCCACGCCAGCGCAGGGCCCGCCTGTCAGCCACCCCCATCGCCCGCGTCAGCCGCCACCTCCCCTTCCCCGCCTTGCGTGCACCTGGACCTGTGGACCGCAGGCTCATAGGCCGCGTGGTCCACACGCCCACGGGCGCCGGTCCACAGCACAGTGGTCTGCGGGCTGGCGCCAGTACTGGCGTCAGCTGGCCCCACTCGTCAGCCGCACAGCCCTAGGAAAAATGCTAGGTACACCCGGCTTAATGCACCCAAAGAGCTATTTCTCCACTTTAGAAATTCTCAAAAATTCCCAGAAAATACCTAAAAATACTAGGGAAAATAATAAGCCATTTAGTACCATCCAAATTATTTGTACCCATTTCTAGGACCTAGAACTAAAAGGATTCTTTTTCAGCCTATAGAAAGCCTCCATTAGCGTACCCCGGTTTATACGTAATTCAAAATAGAGCCCCATAAATAGTTAATAAATTTCTAAAATTTATAGAATATATTCTAAGGTTTTTCATAAGGTTAGATTTCCTAGAAGCCTTCCCTAAACTTAAAAATAATTTATTGCCTTCCACCGACATTTCCAAACCCCGCCAAACCCCGCGTAGACCCGGAGACACCCCGCGAAACCTCGGCAATCCACTGCTCGACTTAGAAACCACCCCTAAGGCCATTTTCTCTCTAGCTTATCCCTTTACAAGTGATCCATTCGCTGTGATGATTGATTAGTCATATCCTTGTATTTGTATAGATGCTCCGCCGGGGAATCTCGGGACTGTAGCTCCGGCAGAGACTACCACCGTATCAGGCAAGTCTTAGCAATTTCCTTGCTCATGATAATCAATTGCATTAACATGCTCTTCTCTTAGCTAAATGTCTGTAGTTGCATGGAAAGTTAGCCACTCAGCTACCCCCCAGCTACTAAGACACTACCCAGAGCCAGAAACCCTGGTTGCGAGAGGCACCCAGGGGGAAGAAGATGCGAGGTAGGGTGGATAGTCTCGGAGGAGCTCCTGTCCAGAGGCCTACCTTGGTCGATTAAGGACCGGTTCTTGGGAAAGTCTTTCCAACGCCATGTACGGCTATACGGGCCAAAAAGGACATAGCCTTCGGGAATGCCCTATAATGTGAGGCCTTGACTCACACTCCACCAGCTACCTCTGGCCAAGCTACCCCAGGGGCCACGGTGGGCAACGGAAATACTGGAGACAGCCCCAGACAGAGGGCTGGGACTGGTCGGCACGGGTCGCATGTGACAGGGCTGGTAGGGCCCACGGGCGATGCATGCCCTAACTTATATGATGCATCCATACCCGGGTTGATGTCCCTGAGTGGACGTTTATGCGATCCCTGTTTAGACCCCAGTAGCATCCGTGGGTAGACCCAGATGGAAGCTGTCCAGAGATGGACGCCAGTGGATACGAGTCCCGTAGGGGGACCCTACCGTTGGCCACGGGAAGGTCGACTGACCGTATAGTTTCAAGAGTACAAACCTCTGCAGAATTATCTAATCTATCGATAGCCGTGGCTCTCGGATATGAGCCCGTCTGGTTAAAGCTCCCACAGATTAGCCAAGAATAGCCCATAGGAGTGATAATAACGAGATGAAGGTGATTGCGGGATCGACAGAAGGATCCGGGCCAGAATCACCAGGGGGACTGGTAGGGAGGTTCTTGCCCCTCCAGGACCCAACACTGATTTATTAATCACCAGTCAACTAATAATGCATGTTTATACCTTCAATTGTTCTGTACTTGCTGAGTGCGGTGGTACTCAGACTTGCTTAATCTTGCAGCTCCATCGGAAGGTCTTCCCTCCCTTCACCGGCTCTGCAAATCGTCTTGATCAGGTCCTAGTTCCGATCTTTACTTTTCAATTCTGATTAGCCGCTGCCAACTCTTATGCAATTAATGTTTTCCTTTACCAGGGAATGACATTATTTCATGCTAGGTGGGCCCGCCGGGTGGCGGGGCCCACAGAGGCGGGGATCGAGCTCCCCCGGCCGGCGGCGGCGGGGCTCGAGCTCGCCCGACCTCTGCGACAGCGGGGCGGTCAGCAAGGAGCAAGGCGAAGAGGGCCTCTCTCCTCCCGGCTCTCTCTCCCCTGGCCACTCTCCTCCCGGCGGACTCTCTCCGTCGGCGGACTCTCCCCTGGCAGGACTCTCTCCGTCGGATCATACAAGCAAAGCCAGCAGCCGTACCGCGATCCAGACGGGGCACGCGGGATCCGAGCGGAGCATCGCTAGAGGAAGACGCAGCCGTACAACGGGTGCACGCACGTTGGCTCGGCCTCGGAGAACGGGACGGCGGCGTCGCCTCGCGAGGCGACGGCCAGCCCGTCTCTACGCTAAGCTGAGGTGATTTTTGCAAAATCACCATCATATAGACGGGGTATACGGCCGGGCTGTACATGCCCTAAGCTTTGCTCTACTTAGTGCCGCAAGCACCATGTATTAGGCTATGGTCTCACGCACCGTTGGAATGTGCAAAGAGCATATGAGGTGGCACCATGCAGCGACTGTCTAGCACGTCTTCTGATGCCCCTCACTCTCTCGCACACGGTTCTCGAATCTCGAGTCACTGTGCGCTAAGGCCTCCTCCAAAGGTTACTAGCTCATACATCTAAGAGCTAGTATAAGAGATAGGTCATCCAACAGTAAGAATCAATTGCTAGCTCTTATGTCTAGGTAACCCTACACGTCACTCTCACATGATATGAAGAAGTGTCCATGAGACTACTAGCTCAAAAGAATGATGTGGCACATTTATGAGCTAGCTGAGTTAGCATCATTGGAAGAGGCCTAATGTGCCGGTGCTGGAAGCTACTGCTTGCTCGAACCGTTGGACACGGCCTTGATGAAGCTACTGCTAGCTCGAACCGTTGGACACGGCCTAAGATGTTCACACACACAAACCGTGCCCTTAAACGTGTCGTACGCACCCACATACACGTGTCTAGCTAACAAGAAAAGATGTCAACTCTCATTTTTTAGGGCGTGTATGAAACGTGTGTATTGACAACAATTAATTTAATCAAATACCGTAAGATCTTCAGTAGATTGAGAAAACAAATTCTCTTTCCCTATATCCAACCATAAGGGATTGAGATGGAAAAATACGCGCTTCAGAAGATTGATAAAACAATCCCCTTTTTATATTTCTTTTCTCAATCCCTTTTATTCCTATTCCTCTCCCCTTTCTTTTCTCAATCTACTCTTCGTTTTTCTCAATCCCCTTTCCTTCTTTTCTTTCTGTTCGCTTGCTCTCGTTCCTCGTCGCTCGACTCGTCGTGATCCTCCCGACATAGCCTCTCCGCCGTCGCCGCCGGCCATGACCCGGGCCGCCGCATTCGCACGAGCGCTATGACCTGCGCTGCCTACGCCCGCCGGCCGTACCTCGCGTCGGTGCGTCCGCCCGCGGGCCATGCCGGGCGCGCCGCCCCTGCAACGGTCAGCGTCCGCCGCGCGCCTCCCCTGCCACGGCCGGCGCCCGTGCGCGCGGAGCCCAGGAGCCCCTGGCCCGGCCGGCGAGTCGCCGCGCGCCACTCTTGTCGCAGCCGACAAGCGCCCATGCGCACGGACCAGGATCCCCCCTAACCTGACCGCCGCTCTGTCCTGCAGTAGCGAGAGAAAAAAAAGAAAGAGATGGAGTGAAGGAAGAAAGTTGTTTGAGCCATTGACAAGTGGGTCCCACATGTAAGGAAAAAGGAAAGGGAAAATGGGAAGTTCAATCTGATTCTAGCCATCTCTCCTATATGTTGAAACCGTGAAAGAGGATTTTCCTATAAACTATAAAAGGGAAAATAGAAAGTTTAATCTGCTGGAGATGCCTCTTACCGGCTGGGTGAGTTCTCAATTATGTCCGTAACTTTAGGTGTACGGAAGAGATGTTCACGAGTACTTACACTACTACAAAAAGCATTAACGGAGGCGGTTTTTTTTGCATTTGCAGAGGCGGTTTTGGCAACCGTCTCTAAGCTGGGGTCTCTGTTAATCGTCGATTAACAGAGACGGTTTGAAACCGTCTCTGTTAATGCCTATTAACAGATACGGTTTTTGTAACAAAACTGCCTCTGTTAATGATTTTACAAATTAAAAAAAATAGATTTTGAATCCTAATCACAAACATTACGAAACATACAATGATACAAACATTAGCATCTGAAAGAGATCTTATTACATTTAGCTCCATACATTGTCTATTTACACTTTCATATAAAAAATACAAGTATACAACTCTGTTGAAACAAACAAAAACTTGAGGATGATAGTTGAAACATTCACTCAGACAAGTATATCCATGCTACAGACCGCAGTAAACTAGTACCAAGCCTAAAAGATGGCTCCATGCAACCATTCAAATGAATAGGAGGCAGACTATCCACAAATAGAACATGTGAACAGGAAGTAACCTTGCCTAGACCTACTTGATTACTGTTAACATGAAGTAGCCAAAGTAACAGTCACATCCATATAAGTTTCAGCTATTGTCAATAATAGTGAAAATATCATCCAGTGTACAAAAGCACCATGTTTGAGAAATAATGATATCAAAATTGAAGCCATAAATCTTGGGCAATAATATAGATAGGCATACATTGATATTGTCCATGCTGATTTGTTGCCCGAGAAGCCTAGCCAGGATCAGTGCCTGCATGCAAACATGAAGTTCTTAGACCCGACTGCCTGCAGATGGCTATATGGAAGTTGAAGCTGTGAAGGCATTAAAGTCGAATACGAACAAGTGGATAACATGGCCTAATGGAACAGGAGGATTTTTGCGATAACGATTATGTTCATATAAGGAAATAAACTCAACATAACAGCAGTTTGTGCAATATATAACAATTCACTTAGGAAATAAAAAAAGTGACAAACAAAATACCACTTATTGATCTAACCTTTCTAGCCACATCCATTCCACCAAGATCATCACATGGATCTGGTAAAATAAACACATCAGTAAATGCACAACAGTAAAAAAAATCAATGAGATATCCTAACACACAACAAAGGACCAAAGGAGCTCCATGAACAATATACAAGGTATCCAGCACCTATGTTTTCAATGCAAATCATATCCTACCAGACACCACATACACATATAATGACTAGCTGCCATGTACTAGGTCTTCTATTGTTTTCGATGATCCTATACACGTTAGACATTATACACTTTGTACTGGAGTTGTCAATATTCATATTTTCTAACATAACTGATGGATCTGCATACACTAATTTTAACATGCGAATCAAGCTAACAGTTATCTTACCTGGTAGTAATAAACCATACGGGGAGTGTACTGCCATGAAAGCTCAATCACGTTAATAGCTCCTGTATAACCCTGGGGGCAATTAAACCAAAAAATAATTAAACATATAACGATCACATGCACACAAAATTGGAGGACATAGACTGAGAAAATTTGAGCACTTCATTAGATAAGAATGCACGAACTAGGGATGCAGTGAAAACACATCCAAATATCAAAACCAAAGAGCGGACTACTCTTTTTGCCATTCTTATTCTCCGTCCTTCAACCTCACCATATTCCTGTCACAAACACCAGATGCAATTCAATCATGTCAAAAAAACCTAAATAACAGCCCAGGTCCTGTCATAATTAAGAACCACCCTGTAAACTTGCCTAAACTTTTGATTGGCACGGAATCAGTTGCCAGAAGGAATTTAACAAGCTTATTTGAAATTAACTATTTGTATGCCCATCACAAAAGAGAACATATGAGAAAATGGAATACATCACACACAACGAGCATTAGATGGCACTACCATAATAATGTACAAACAGTGAGCACACTAGATGGCAACCATGAAGCATCAGAAATAGTCTCATCATTATCCAGGAACTCTAGCACACTGAAAACTAAAGCTAAACAATGGAAAGGCTAAACAGGGATTGATGATTCATGCAGCAAGAAATTTTTCACACATGTTACACAATAGAAATAACCTCGCAACCACAACTCATTGCATTTACCCTTTTTCATATAAAATGGCTGCTCAAAAATTGCATCCAAGAAAAGGCAAGGCTATTAAGCAGCCTTGCACACTCATGTAAGGTAATTGACCAAGCGACGACTTCTATCTTTTGCCTCCTTTGTATCGGATTACATAAGAGTATATATTCTGAGTTCCACACTATTCAAAACATAGCAACTTCTACACACATGTTTATAGATCAAATGCTAATCTACCACCAACACACATGGTGATCAATCGTGTCATTCATTGAAATAATATGCTGTAGCATTACTTGGATCCAATCCAAAATAGGCATACACTTATTTTAAATTCACAGGAAGTAACAAAGTGGCTACATTGATTACATCAGAGACAGCTTAGAACAACTAGTTTGAGAACAAATTGTTCTCCTGGTTACATAAGGCAAAAATCATCTTTGGTTAAGTAAACAAAATCATCACAAGTCACTAGTGCCACTCAGGTTCTGCCAGAATCTAGACTACAGGGAACTAAATCATTCTAGGATCAGGGCACCCGAACTGGGAATCAGTCAAATCCAGAACCAGCAGTTTGTGCCTTCAGTTGTACCATGGATCTGATGAACTCTATTTAACAACTCTAGTACGAAAGAGAAATTACTGAGAGGGAGAGGAATTTTGGCAGAACATGAACTCACCAAATCCCCGCACCACGCCCGCAGCAGGACCTCCGCACCGCCGGATCCATGTGCCCTCGCGGCTCTCGCTCGCCGCCGCGCCGCAGGAAGCCCCGCATGCTCCGCCCGCTCAAAGTTGGCACTGGCCCAGCCCCCTCCGCCGCCGGCGCTGGGGTCCATGGGCGCCGCCGTCGCAGGGGTTCATGGGCGCTGCAGCACAGGCGAAACCCTAGATGCAGAGGGGAAAGGGGCGCCCGAGGGGAAGGAAAGGGAGCCGAGCGCGTAGCGCTGTCGCCCGAGGAGGAGGAAGTGGAGGTGAGGTCGGGGATGGGGCCGGGTCGGCGCCACCGCCACCGGATCGGGAGGGAGGGAGGGGGAGCGAGACAAGGAAGAGGAAGGGGGGAGTCGGGACTCGGTGGGAGGGAAGGAGACGGACGCGTGGGCTGGCTGAAGTGGATTGAGGAAATATTTCGGGTCCGTGAGCATCAATTTCGGTACCGCCTCTGTTAATGTACCGTCTCCGCCTCCGAAAATGATGGGCATTAACAGAGACGCATGCATTTTGCAAGTGCCTCGGAAAATGTTTTGGCAGTGTCTCCTAAAATGTTTTTTGTAGTAGTGTTATATAGTCTGATCAACACCGGATGACCATGCCCCCACGTTGTGAATGTGATCCGAGCGTGGCACAATCACAATTCACATGCCCGCGCCACGTACGCACAAGCAGTAATGCAAATCATTGGAGCCCAAAGCGACAGCAATATATGCTCGTAATCCACATGATGATTGAAATTTGGATATCAGAGTTTGGGGAGGATGCATGTATGCGGCGCCAACGCGACATCTGTGCAGTCTGCGTGCTTAATTCAGTAGGTGCGTACCGTCTGGGATGCTGGCACGTAGCGCGGTCCCAAGATGCCGTGGGCCATGCGCGGCGGAGAAATACAAATGCCGCGGATCGAACTGCCCTGGTGGTTACGGCCGCTGGCGCGCCGGCAGCCGCGGGCGAGACACGCGTCCGGCCGCCGGCGCCGCGCAGATCACGGCAAAAGCTACTCCGTAGTCAAGTGGCCGCACGACGGCACGAGTGCGGTCAAACGCCATGCGAGCTCCAGCTGTGTGGAATCCGGTACGGGATACGCTCATACGCATGCATGCACCACATCTGCGCTGCGCACCGCCGGCACCGCACAGCGGCACAGTATAGACGATTTCTCTCTTTGTTTCCCCCCCCCCCCCCCCCCCCCTTGATTCTATTTCTTTTATAAGACAATGTAGTGTAGTACTCGTTGACGATCGAACTGCAACATATATGTAAAATTTTCTTGTATAAGTTGTCCATATGTAATCGTACGATCTTTGCTGCCATCTCCGTTGACAATCTATAGGAATCGACGATGACGGATGACCCCATTTCAAACGGGGCATGATATTCTGCTGTCTGCTTGAATGGAATGCGCAACAAACGAATTGATGCATGCTGAGGGATATCTGGAAATGTTAATTTAGATAAGCACGCGTGCACACAACACAAAGTACAATGTCTGGAATGCCGCGTATTATGTGACAATGCCTTCACACGATGTATATATGCAAGAGTACACATTTCCGACATGTATCTTTGATATATAGGCCGGATAAGTTATGTTTGTGTAGCCCGAACTTCCAGAGATGTGAGTTATAGGCTTATAGCAAGTTAGGCATGGCATTAAACGACTAACTATACTCTTACAGATTTGCTGTTGGATGTAATATAAGATTTGAGAGAACATTAATTTGATGGAATAGTGGATGACAAGATCAGTTGGTGTCGGGGGCATCTAGCTTAGGTGGCATGAAGAAAGCTCATGGAAAGTGCAGACAACCACCAGGCACGAGTGAAGTGAGAAACTGAAAATCCAAGGTTGCCGATACACGATAATGCAAGCACACGAGTTATCTGCTAGTGCTAGACTAGCACTGTACTACTCTACCACATGGCACATGTACAGTTGTGCTGCGATTGGTTTCTTGTACGTCCTCCTTGTAGAATTGTATGGAACGGCTTACCCCATCAGGGCACCTATGAGTTCATTATATAGCCTGGCAATGACCGGCATTGTTACAATACAATGTAGAGTCCAAGTAGGATAAGAAGTACAATGAGAAAGTACAGAACCTAGGACTCTATACAAGTAGAACTCTATATCGTTTACATCCCCTCTCAATCTGATCGAAGTAATGTGCTTAGCCACTGACAAGATTAAGATTGTATCGAAACTCATTCAACCTACGAAATGTCTGAGCCTTCGTAAAACCATCAGCAACTTGATCATCTGTGGAAATAATCCGGACTTCCAATTGTTTGGCCTGCAACTCTCTCACGAACAAAGTGATAATCCACCTCAATATGCTTTGTTCTAGCATAGAAAACCGGATTAGCAGACAAATAGGTAGCACCAATATTGTCACACCATAAAATAGGAGGTCGAGACCGTGGAACCCCCAACTCAGCAAGCAAAGATTGAACCCATATAATTTCAGCAGTAGCATTAGCTAACGCCTTGTATTCAGCTTCGGTACTGGACCTAGAGACAGTGGCTTGTTTCTTAGCTTGCCAAGAAATCAAAGAAGCTCCGAAGAAAACAGCAAAACCTCCCGTAGATCTGCGATCATCAGAACATCCAGCCCAATCCGCATCCGAAAATGCACTAATAACAGGACGAGAAGGAACAATCTTGAGTCCAAGATCAATGGTGCCACTGACATATCGCAAAATTCGCTTAACAACAGCATAATGAACCGTAGTAGGACAATGAAGATACTGACAAACCTTGTTGACAGCAAAAGATATATCAGGTCGAGTGAGTGTAAGATATTGAGACCACCAACAATACTGCGGTAACGTATAGACATATCAGAATCTAACAAGGCACCATCAACCATAGTAAGTTTCTCTGAGCTTGACAAAGGAGTAGCCATCGGTTTGCAATCTTTCAAACCTGCTTTAGACAGCAACTCTCGAGCATACTTAGATTGATTCAGCAGCAAACCAGACGGCAAAGTAACAACCTCAATGTCCCAAAAAATAATGAAGAGGGCCAAGATCCTTGAGAGCAAAGGCCGCGCTTAACTGCTGAAGAAGACGATCAACAGCCGAGGAAGAGGAGCTCACAACTATGATGTCATCAACATAGACAAGCACATAGATAACAATATCACCTCGGCAAAAAAAGAATAGAGAAGTGTCAGCCTTAGACCCCTAGAATCCAAGATCTTGTAACTTGATACTAAGACGAGAATACCAAGCACGAGACGCTTGTTTAAGACCATAAAGAGACTTATCAAGCTTGCAGAGGTAATGAGGATGACTCGCACTCCTCACGTGTGAAATCCGGCCACGTGCACGGTGAAGCTCCAGATGCACGGCATCCAGCGCCGACGCGCCCTCCGCCCGTGGGGCACAAGCATACAGCCATGCCCCTAATCTTGTCGTTGGGTAAGACTTCGGGTCACCCATATCCATCCCCGCAAATCACCTACCCCCAATTACCCAATCTCAAACGGGGAGGATAATACCCGATGGGTACAGATAATCCATTGGATAATTAGGAAAGGAGCAAGCATAGGCAGGCAGCTCTTTTCCCATTGCGTAGGCCTTCACCATGCGCCATGCGCCGCCATGCCGATGTACAGGCAAATAGTTCCCTGTCCGTGATATGCTCCTACCTGCACTGCGAATGAGTTGCTCCTAGCCGAGTGCTTCGATGATCAAAATACAAGTGAAGTGGGTATTACGGGTTTATCTATCTTTACCCTCCCCGTACCCGTGTCAAAATGGGTGAGCCCGTACCCTACCCAAACAGTGCAGGTAGGATGTGGGCACGGGGAATGGGTACCCATTGTCCATTGACAACGTTACATGCCCCCAGGCCCCAGGGCCAAATGTCCCAATACCTGCGGTGCTGCACGGAAGCCGCCGGCAGCGCCAGCTCACGCGATCGCCGCAGGTCCGCCGCTGTGGCGCTGTCTCGCCATGAAGATCACGTCGGTGATCCGGCCCCACCCGCGCAGATCCCTTGCTGCCTGATTCTGCCGACGGCTGCTGGCGCTAATTGCTAACCGTATCGAGGTCGGTCGGGCCCATACGCCAGCGTCGCACCGGATGCCCGGCCGCCTCGCGGCTCGGGCACGAAGCTTCGCCGTCGGGTGCGCTACGGGGACCCATCTATCCATCCAGCAAAGAGGAGGGCGCTTCCTGCCACCTTCGCCTTCGCGTGGCTCCCGATCCGCACCGTGGATCCCAACTCCGACGGCCACCGCGCATCCGTACGCTAGCTGTCCGGCCGCGGCCAAGCTAGGTAGAGAGGCGCGCGCGCGCAACCAACGTTTGCGCCCGGTGCTCGTCTCGCGCCAGCGGCCTCTATAAAAGGATGCGTCGACCGTCGCAGTCTCACTCGCATTCACGAGCTCCAGTTAATATCTCATCTGTCTCGCTTCTCCACACCAAATTCTCCTCGTGCTTCTTGCAGTTTGACATCCAATGGAAGCCTACGCAGCCACGCCGTCGCCACGGACGACAGCCATGGACATGGACAAGCTCATCAGCCAACACCTCTTCTCCTTGCTCGAGACCAAGTTCCTCTTCGGCACCGGGTGCCTGTCCTCCGGCCCCGGGACGCCAGCACCGGGGTTCCTCGACGGCGGGCGCGTTCGGGTGCTCGCCGTCGACGGCTGCGGCGCGGGCGCCGGGGACGCGCTCCTTGCCGCTGCCGCGCTCACGAGACTCGAGGCCGGCCTTCGCAAGCAGACCGGGGACCCCGACGCGCGCGTGGCCGAATTCTTCGACGTGGCCGCGGGCGCCGGAGCCGGCGGCGTGCTGGCCGCGATGCTCTTCTTACGAGGCCCCGACGGGCGGCCGCGCTACTCGGCGCAGGAGGCGCTCGCCTTCGTCGCCGCCGGCGTCGGGAAAAAGGACTGGACCTGCCAGCGCAGTCGGTGGGCTAAGCTCTTCCGCCCGGGCGCGCGGGGCGGCGGCGGCGACCGCGTGTTCCAGCGAGTGTTCGGCGACGCAACGCTCAGGGACACCGTGGCGCCGCTTCTGGTGCCGTGCTACGACCTCGCCACGGCCGCACCCTTCGTGTTCTCGCGCGCCGACGCCGTCGAGAGCGACGCCTTCGACTTCCGCCTCCGCGACGTCTGCGCGGCCACCTGCGCCGTCGGCCGCGAGACCGTCCCCATGACGTCCGTAGATGGCCTGACGGCCATAGCCGCGGCGTCCGCGGGAGTGGCGGGCATGAGCAACCCGGCCGCGGCCGCCATCACGCACGTGCTCCACAACAAGCAGGAGTTCCCACTCGTCGCCGGCGTCGAGGACCTCCTCGTCCTATCCATCGGCTCCTGCGGCACCTCCGCCGCCGCGTCGAGCACGCCAATGCCTACACGCTCGCCGTCGCCGCGGGAGCTGGCGCGCGTCACGGCCGCGGGCGTCGCCGACATGGTCGACGAATCAGTGGCCATGGCGTTCGGCCACGCGTGCGGAAGCAACTACGTGCGCATCCAGGCCGGCAAGGCTCCGACGCCGCTCCACGCCGATAATGTGGCCGGGGCCGCCGGAGCGATGCTGGCGCAGAGGAACGTCGAGTCGGTGCTGTTCCGCGGGCGGAGGCTTTCGGAGCGGACCAACGCCGAGAAGGTGGACGCGGTGGCGGCGGAGCTGGTGAAGGAGCAGGAGCGGCGGAGGTGCAGCCCGCTACCCAACGTGGCCATCAAGCAGGTCGGCACGCCGCGGCTGTCGTCGGCGACCACTTCGTCGTCGGGCACCGCGACGGCAAGGACAGCGTCAACGATGGCGTCACCGGCGTCGTGGGACTCTCGCCGGTAGACAACTAGGCGGTGGCGCCATTAGGATCTAGAAATCTAGTGTACATACACGACACCGCGGCTGACATTGCTACGAGAGTGATGTGCGCGTTCTTTTGTTGTTTTCGATAATGAACCACTGACATGCTTGACGCCAGTCCGGAAATGAAATTTCGTCGCGATGATCTATCCACCGAGCACAGTACTGTTTCAATCCAATTTTTTTCGTACTTTCTTTGACGTAAATTTTCTCCTATCGGTGTCGAAATGCAGCGAGGAAATAAAAATAGAAATTTACTCCAACTCAAGCTTTTTTTATAAAAAAATACTCCTACTCACACGTTTAATTTTTCATTTCCATTAACAACACTGGAAATTTGTAACGTCCCGCCTCCCCGAGTCCAGACCCGCTTATACCTGACAGCTCTCTAAGACCTCCAGAATTCTCTAACAATCGTAGACCAACATACGTCTTTTTCTGTGCACTTTGTCCTCACTCGTGCGCACCTAGAAATGACATCCTGGTTGGTCGCTCATTCCTAAATTGCTCCGGGCCAAACACGGTTAACTCTGGAGTTCTTTGAAGATTAGCTTCCGAAAAAAAAGTTGCAACTTGTTGGTAGTATGAATATTCTATCAACCCTTTTATGCCCTGAGATGTCACAAAATAGAACTTGGAGATTTAGAGTTAGGGGTTTACTTATGGTCTTCGGACCAAGAGAGAGCTCCGGGGCAAATATGTTTAAACTTAGCGCGCGATATATACATCATTGTTTGATCATATATATTCTTCCTACACTACTAGTTTGATGATCAGCACAGGAAGAATATGATCAAACAATGATGACAGAGATCGTTAAGCAAATTTGAGCGGCAAGGCGCTCACTCACAAATCAGAGTCCGGCTACATGCATGCAAGCGGCGGCAAAGCGAAACCTGTACAGTAGGCGTGCTGATTCCGGTAGGTGCATACCGTCGTCCATCTCGGTCGGTCCATATCTCGGATGCAGGCACGTAGCGCGGTCCAAGATGCTGTGGGCCTGTGGCCATGTGCGGCTTACAAGTGTCGCCGATCGAAGTGGCCTGCTGGTGGTTACGGCCCGCCGAGGGCGGCGTCGTCTTCTGCTAGCGGACGGAGCTGTTGTGTGCCGCTGCTTGGCGCCGGCAGCCGCGGGCAGGACACGCGTCCGTCCGGCGCGGCGATTTCGTTCGCTAGCTTCCCCGCGGCGCCAGATATGATAACGGCAGAAAGTGGAGTGGCCGCACGCGAGCCCACCCGGGACCGCGCGTGCGGTCAAACCAAGAGACGACGCTGCCATCCATGCGAGCTCCAGCTGTGTGGAATCTGGGACGGAATACATGCATGAACCACCTACGCTGATGACGATTGGACCGCAAGTGTTTCTTCGTATGTGATCTACTATTGGAATCGAGGATGACTCCATTTCAAACGGAGCAAGGGGGGCATCACATGCACGTACGATATTCTTGCTGCTGCCTGCTTGCATGACATGCGCAACAAACGCACTGATGAGGGTGTGGAAATCTGGAAATGTCGTCAATTCAGATAAGCATGCTGCAGTTATAGTATATAATTAAGTATAATGTGTACAGGCTTATGCCGCTAATGGCCATCACGATGTATATATATACTACGAGTATATATGCAAGCGTACACATATCGATCTATCTCCGACAAGCAGCTAAGTATCTTGGACAGGATTGTGTTGTTTGCCCGAAGATACATATACTTCCAGAGAAGCGAGAGTTATAGCTAGTTAGGCGTGACATTAAACTACAGTACTAAATAACTACTCTTTGCAGTCGATCTCTCCTCTTGGTTTATTCAGTTTTCTGTTAGTTGGATGTAATATAAGACCTGATGCTTCAGAAAAGCGTCTGCCAGCAGACGCACTGAAATTTGATGGAATAGCGGATGGCAAGATTAGTTGGTGTACTAGGGGCCAGTTAGCATGACACGAAAGCCCGTGGAAATTGCAGACGGCAACCACCGGGGCACCACCACTGTCACTGTGCCACGCCCAGAACACGACCCAAATACAAAGCACGCACTGTTAGGTTGATCTCCATCCAGTTGGCCTTGGGCCAACTGGGCTTTTGACTCGCGTCCTGATCGGGGACGCCCAGCCCAATAGAAGGCTGGTGGGCCCCCGTCGCGCAGCCCTATAAAGAGGAGGTGGAGGCTATGGCTCATGATACGAGGTTCACCGCTGCCGCCATTCCACACTCCTCTAACCCTAACCCGATCTAGAGGGGGGCTGTCAGCGACGGGATGCACCACCAGCGGCCGTCATCGTCGTCGCCACTACACCAACCGTCGCTGCCCGTGTGCAGCCTCCATCGGCATATAAAAGACGCACAGCAGAATGTCCAAGGTATGTCGTTCATTGCAGTAATCACCCACTCGATCTACTCCTACCGATTAGTAATTCCATCAATGGTGTCAGAGCCCGGTTCGGATGTAGATCTGAGTTGAAGTAGATTAAGCAATGGAAAGAAAAGGAATTCTGATTTCGGATCGGAAGAAGTCAAACCCTAACCCTAACAAGAGAAAGGGCCGACGGGACCTGCCTCGGGGTCTCGCCGTCGCCTCTACCGCCGGCTGTCGCCGTGACGCCGTGCAGTGAAGACCGAGATGAGCCGCTGCTCACCATCGCTTCACCGGCGCGGGGGCTTGTGCTCGCGCACCACCGCCAAGCCGCTCGACGGCTGCGCGCTCACCCGAGGGGGAGCGCGCGCGCCGGTGACAGGCTCCACGGGGGCCGCTGCCACCACCGCTCCATGGGAGTTGCGGTCGGAAGAGGTAGAAAGGAAGAAGACTCGCTCGGGGGTCACTGGCTGTACCCCGGCGGCGCTGCGGGGGAGAAGAAAGAACCGGCCATGGTGGCTCGGTGGCCGGCGACGAGGCCAAGCAGGCCGGCGGGGTGAGCGCCATCGGCGGCGCTGGTGGCTCGAACTCGGTCAAGAGGCAGAGGAAAGGAGGAGGCGGACAAATGCCTAGGGTTTGGGGGAGACCGGCCATGGGCCGATTTTTGTTCCGCGAGATGCACGGACAACCGTCCGATCAAATGGGTGGTTCAGATCGATGCGGAGGGTGCAGCCCACGTGAGCTGGGCCGCCGTCAAGCGTGCGCTCCGCAGTGGGCCGACAGGCCAGTTTTCGGCTAGCTAGGCCGTGACACGCCATTACGTGGGCTGGCACGCTGCGCGCATGTTTTTGGGCCAAGCCGAAGGGGCTGGGCCGCGATCCGAGCAGGCCGAACGAGCGGGCCAAGCGAGCCGCGCACTGCACGCGCAAGTGGGCTAAGCAGGCCGCGCGCGACGCAATCGGGCCGAACCGCTCGTCGGGCCGCGCGGAAGCCCGAGCAGGCCGAGCAGCCAGCCGTGCGCACCTGGGCTGAGGGCCAATTTTTGGTCGCGTACCATAGTAAAAGGAGCAAATGTAGACTTTTGGCTGCTGGGCCTATTTTCATAATTTCAGAAGCATTTATTTAATGTTTTAAGTATAGTTTTTCATCTCTACTCAAATTTGAACCAAAAGGATAATTTGTTTAGAGACTGGAAAAGTGTATAGTGTTGCTTCTGAATAGAATAATAGAAAAACTTTATATTGTCACCGTGGCGGAAGAATTAAATTTTAAGAGAATTAACGGCTTGCACGCTGGGCTTTCGGGCCGTGCCGGACCATGCAGTCAAGTCGAGCTGGGTCGGTTGACCAGCTCGTGGGCCGAGCTACGCAGAGGCGTGGACGCGTCAAGAGAAAATGGACCACAAGTGCGTAAGCAGACTGT
This sequence comes from Urochloa ruziziensis, assembly GCA_015476505.1. Lineage (NCBI taxonomy): Eukaryota > Viridiplantae > Streptophyta > Magnoliopsida > Poales > Poaceae > Urochloa > Urochloa ruziziensis. The sequence goes on from CM027118.1 coordinate 61,179,893, forward strand.
GGGTTGTTTATGCGCGACTGGGCCAAAAGTAAATATACGAACAGTGACGTTTTGCATGATCTTTTTCGGAAGCAATTATATGCTGAATTTTGTAAAGTTTTGTCTCCTTTTAAACTTGAACCAAAGGGATAGTTTTGTTTTGGAGAGAAGTAAAGTTTAAATGAGATGTTGCTTCTGAATAGTTTTAAAGTTTCCGCTGCAAAGTAAAGTTTCATCCTCTAAATTAAGTTCAATTTAGAGGAGTAGAAAGACATTTATTTAAGTTAAAATTATGGTATTGTCATTTTTCTGACCAAAGTTGATGATAACAATATTATAATTCTATAAGTTCAATGTTTATAGTTTATATCTCTGATAAATTTTGTATCAAAGTGATCAATTTTTCAGAGAATTGAAAAAGATTAAGAAATGCTCTTAAAGTAGAGCAATATTTAAAGTTTCCGCTGCGATTGATGATAATCTTCATATTAAATTCATACCAAAGGGATAATTTCATTTGAGGAGCAAAGGTTTAAAGGTAATTGAGTTTTTCTATGTTATTTTCATTTCTGCCCAAAGGTGATGTGAAATTAATGTAGAGATAAAGTTTAAGAAAACTCTTTAAGTAGAGAATGTTTAATATTTTTACATTATTTTCATTTCTGCCCAAAGGTGATGTGAAACTAATGTAGAGATAAAGTTTAAGAAATACTCTTGAAGTAGAGAAATGTTTAAAGTTTTTACGTTATTTCTATTTCTGCCCAAAGGTGATGTGGAATTAATGTAAAGAGATTTTGTTCTGTTCTATTTTCTGCCCAAAGGTGATATAGAATAGAATATAAATGTTTGAAAGTCTAATAAGCATCATTGTTGATTTTTGTTAATAATTTTCTCAGACAAAAGATATTCATGCTTTCATTCTTGACTGCAGTTAGAAAAATCATCTGGGTACTTGAGACTCAGAAAATGACAAAAGAAGAAGGTCATAGCACAAGGGGAAGTGTTCTCTTTGAAGAGCGCCTTCAAAAGAAAGCATTCTTGGACAGTGATCCAAGAAGAAAGATAGATTATTGAGAACTATTTTTCATGTACTCTATAAAGAAGAATGTATTTACATTTTCAATTATCATGATGAGAAGTAATAATTGACATGCATGCTTACTTTTGACCAAAGTCGGGCTAAGCGTGTGTGTTAAAGAATATTCAGATTTAAATATCTGAATTTGATGATTGAATATGCAAACAAAGAGCCAATTCTGGCATTTATGTCCCTCATGGGAAATACCCATAAGGGGGAGAATGTTAACGGCAGAGCCCGTTTAGCGGGAAAAGTTTGAGAAAGAAATATGCATGGCGGGGTAAAGTTGAATAATGCTTATGTTAGACAATCCCGCACGCCGGGAGAAGGTTGGTAAAAGAATTATCCTGCAAGGCGGGAGAAAGTTGTTATAACTCATGTGTTTTTGAGTATCCCACAGAGGGAGAAAAGTATGGAGTAGCTTTTATGCTATCCCTTGTATTAATCGTGCACTTTTATTGTGTCATGGTCATAAAACAATGGGTTTTAACGAGAATACAAAGTCACAGACGAACCTAAAGATTTGAATGATATGTGAGTGTGACTTGAAAGAGACCAAGGATTAAGAACTATGTTGAGTTCTTGAAGAAAGATGAGGAAAAAGTACTCCCGTACGAACTAAGTAATAATTCTGTTTTGCATGATGTAATCATGCCGACAAAGAAGATAGTTAAAGTTTCCTCATTCACATTAGTTTTAAAAGGAATTTTAAAAGGATTCGAAATTGTGGAAGAAAGATTCTAACCACATTTCGAGGGGGAGAAATATGAGATCAATTAAGAAAAGAGAATAGATGAAACTTTCTCAATACTTAATGTAATGCAAAGTGATCTATAAATGATGAATGTGATCGTCAGGGGGAGTACGACGGTCAAATGACAATACCCCTAAAGTAAAGAAATAGCTAAATTCCTGAATTTTATAAAGTTTCAAGGAAGATAGCGCAGTTACCCAGTATTCTATACTGGGCAAGTCTCAGCAAACCCTATTCATATTCTCAATAGAGTACAAAGTACGTACCCTCGCTAAACCACTTGCGTGTGTGTGGAGGAGATCAACTGAGGCTGAAGTATTTAACCCATATATAGGGAAGCAGATCCCAAAAGCTGCCATTTCATTGGCAAACTTGAGATAAAGGATGAAAAGGTGAGGGGGAGTATGGTGACTTGATAAATTGATCTTGAGGAGAAGACTTCGATGATTCAGGAGCCGTCTTGGCGGCTATACTCGTGGCAACAATATTGATCATGAGAAAGAACGTTACCAGCTCCACATGATAAAGTTTGTGCCATGAAGAGCGTTCACTTATCGAAGTGGCTCATGGCCATAGAAAATGAGTTGAACTCGATAAGTTCAACGTGTTTTGGGACTCAGTAGTTATTTCCTAATGGAGCCAAAACATCAAGGTGTGATAGGTCTGACAGTCGAATTGTGACTCCAAAGGGAACATGTAGAGAAGCGAAGCCCGCATAAATCGAAAGATTTTGCACAAAGTAATGGCACATCATTATCTGAGTTGCATCAGATGAAAGTAAAGACAACATCCTTAGATGTGATTTGTGTCATAACTCAAAGGTTTTGTCATGGAGAACATAAGGAATGCTGCCTGAAGAAGTTATTTATAGGCTAGAGCAAGTCTCTAGACAATAGTGTTTGAAGTTAAGACTCAGTTATTTTTGGTTAGAGAAAAAGAAAGGATAATTGTATTTGTGTAAAGGTATGGAATGGGAAGATCTTTTTCCTAATTCAAGTTCATGTAGATAACATTTCACTTACTAGCAGTGATGTCAGTCTGTTAATGAAAACAAGGAAGTCTTTGTCCTCAAAGATACAATCTTGGTGAAATTCATCAAGATGAAAGAAAAGGGGTATTAGGAATATCGCACATGCACGTTAAGAAATGTTTCTGATTAAATAAAAATGTGCATACGAGAAAGCCTACGTCTGTCCTTAAAGTCAAGGGTAATGTTTTGGAAACTTTGGTGTTTCAATTATGAATAAGAAGTGGTTATGGGAACTATAGTGTTCCAAGAACCAACAATGAGAAGATTAAAATAATATGGTACCATATGCTTCACCTGTTGGAAGCTTAATGCAAAAGATGCAAAAGAATAACATTACCTTGACGTAGTTCAAGTATCCGGGATGTTTTGGCAATGACCAGTCCAGATATAGATCACTGGATTGGAGTTAAGTGTATCGGTCTCATGCTATATTAAGAAAGAAATAACCAGTGCTCTCAAAAGATTGCGAGTACAGGGTAGAACTTGTGAAATGTGTAGCGAAATCCACAATTGTCGCTAACTTTCATATTTTGGGGTTTTTGTGTGGAAAATCTCCAAAGAGTTGAACAATTATCATCAATGTGATGTAAAGATATAATATAGCATGATATGAGGCTGAAGGACAGGCAAAATGGTTGAGAAAACCAGTGCCCGGAGTTGATAATGGTTGACAACAGTAACAACCATCTAAGTATTTCACTCCTGTGACAACGAGTCAAGTGTGGTGCCAAACACATTGACAGAAAAACATACGTTGTAAAGGAGAAAGTCCGGAATCATGTTGGAAAGCAACAATCAAGTACTTACGGATCCGTCTATTAAAGGCTTACCACCCAGTGTGTGCAGAGGACACAGAGTCGACATGGGTTCAAGGTATTGCCTATTGACTTCCGGACTATAAAGGCCCAAAGTTATGATCCTTCAAAATGAATAAGTATATTGTGGCTGGTTAATCCGATTGAAACGACAATCATGGTGACCCATGCTCGATGTGCTTGTTTGTAATGAAGTGGATACTAAGCGAAGAGCTGAAGTGTAAGAAAACTTATGGTGAGATCAAGGGGGAGATTGTTAGGTTGATCTCCAGCCAGTTGACCCAAAGGCCAACTGGGCTTTTGACTCGCGTCCTGATCGGGGACGCCCAGCCCAATAGAAGGCTGGTGGGCCCCCGTCGCGCAGCCCTATAAAGAGGAGGTGGAGGCTATGGCTCATGATACGAGGTTCACCGCTGCCGCCATTCCACACTCCTCTAACCCTAACCCGATCTAGAGGGGGGCTGTCAGCGACGGGATGCACCACCAGCGGCCGTCATCGTCGTCGCCACTACACCAACCGTCGCTGCCCGTGTGCAGCCTCCATCGGCATATAAAAGACGCACAGCAGAATGTCCAAGGTATGTCGTTCATTGCAGTAATCACCCACTCGATCTACTCCTACCGATTAGTAATTCCATCACGCACAACTCACAACTGTGTGTATATACTTAGCCGGTCTCTAATTATATATTAATATATCCTCCCATTACATAGGGGACGTACGTTTGAGACTTTGAGTGGCGCCTGGCCGGCTTACCAGTGAAAATTCCAAAAACCAACTCAAACGAGCGAGCTGCTAGCCTGCTAGTGATACTGACTTACTGAGATAGTGAGGTTGAGTTCAAGCATGGCTACCGCACATATTGACCGCGTTTCTCCAATTTTCTAAGCACGTTTAGAGCAGGTACTACGCCGAGGCTCAACGCAAAACTATACAACCAAGGGCTTCTAACAAGTTTGCAAAAAAAAAATTCACCTAAAAAACTGTGCATGTGATCCAATGCAAAAAGTTTTCATCACTTTTCGCTCTTTCAGCGATTGTAAACATGTCCAGAGAGTCTCAAGGTCACCGGCGCCAGCGGCCAGGCTTTGCTGCCAAGTGAAGTGAGGGACTGAAAAAAAAAAGATTGCCAGCACACGAGTTATCTACTACGTAGTAGAGTAGTACTCCGTACGTCTCTACCCACTTTGTACAGTTGTACTTCGACTGGCTTCCTGCCTCACGTCACGCGTGAAAACCACGTGCACGGTGAAGGTCCAGTCGCCATGCGGGCATCCAGCGCCGACGCCCTCGCGCGTGGGGGCAGCGCAAGCGCAGCACACAGCCGTGGGCGTGGCCTGAACGCAACCCACGTACGGGTGGTCGGAGGACGCAGTACGCCATTACCTTACCTAACGGCGTTGCACGGAAGCCACCGCCGCCTCCGGCAGAACCAACGCACGCGATCGCCGCAGGTCCGCCGCTGTCTCTCGCAATCCCCCGATCGCGTCGGTGACCCGGCCCCACCTGATCGCTGCCAATTTTCTAAGAGCAGGTATTATGAGTGACTCAAAGCGGGCGAGGTGCCTACGTGTGAGAGAGAAAATAGGAGAGAAGGAAGCGAGCTGTTGACGAAACGCTAGCACAACGCGGGCGCATGGGGTTTGTGGGGCCGCAGACACCGTTTCCTGTTCTCCCATTCGCTGGCTATGGTGTCTCAACTGCGCGCAACATTAAATGGCTGTGGAGCCCACCACCAACAGCTGCTGAACTGGCGGACGAGACGCCCGCAGCGGGCGTAACTATTGCCTTGCTCTTAGAGCAGGTACGACGGCTGGTGATGGTGGTGGCAGTATCGAAGTCGGGCCCATACGCCAGCGTCGCACTGGAGGCCCGTCTCGCGGCTCGGGCACGAAGCTTCGCCGTTGGGTGGGTGCGTGCGCACGGGCCCCGCGACGCTTCCTGCCACCTTCGCCTTCCCCCGCGGCCCCCGATCGCGCCGTAGATCCCAACTCCGACGGCTACCGCGCGTCCGTACGCTAGCTGTCCGGCAAAGCTATGGAGAGAGCGCGCTCCGCAGCCACGCTGGCGCCCGGCGCCGGCAGCCTCTATAAAAGACTCGGGCCGGAGTGGACTAGGACCGTCGCAGTCTCACTCACACTCACGAGCTCAGTTACTCATCAAGTCATCTGTCTCGCTACTCTACACCAAGTTCCCCTAGTGCTTCTTGCAGTTGACATCCAATGGAAGCCTGCGCGGCAACGCCGTCGCCACGGACGATGGCCATGGACATGGACAAGCTCATCAGCCACCACCTCTTCTCCCTGCTCGAGACCAAGTTCCTCTTCGGCACCGGGTGCCTGTCCTCCGGCCCTGGGACGCCGGCATCGGCGTTCCTCGACGGCGGGCGCGTGCGCGTGCTCGCCATAGACGGGTGCGGCGCTGCCGCTGAGGACGCGCTCCTTGCCGCAGCAGCGCTCGCTCGCCTCGAGGCCAAGCTGCGGGAGCAAACCGGCGACAACGACGCGCGCGTCGCCGAATTCTTCGACGTGGCCGCGGGCGCCGGCGCCGGCGGCGTGCTGGCCTCGATGCTGTTCCTGAGAGGCCCCGACGGCCGGCCGCGCTACTCGGCGCAGGAGGCGCTCGCGTTCGTGGCCGGGAGCGTCGGAAAGAAGGACTGGACCTGCCGGCGCGGTCGGTGGGCGAAGATGTTCCGCCGCGGCGCGCGGAGCGGCGGCGGCGACCGCGTATTCCAGCGCGTGTTCGGCGACGCCACGCTGAGGGACGCCGTGGCGCCGCTTCTGGTGCCGTGCTATGATCTCGCCACGGCGGCGCCCTTCGTCTTCTCGCGCGCCGACGCCGTCGAGAGCGACGCCTACGACTTCCGCCTCCGCGACGTCTGCGCCGCCACCTGCGCCGTCGGGCGTGATCCCGTCTCCATGAGGTCCGTCGACGGCCTCACGGCCATCGCCGCGGCGTCGGCGGGGTTGGCGGCCATGGGCAACCCGGCCGCCGCCGCTATCACGCACGTGCTACACAACAAGCAGGAGTTCCCACTCGCCGCCGGCGTCGAGGACATCCTCGTCCTCTCCATCGGCGCCGGCGCTTCCACCTCTGGGTCCAACACGCCAATGACCACACATTCGCCGTCACCGCGAGAGCTGGCGCGTGTAACGGCCACGGGCGTCGCCGACATGGTCGACGAATCAGTGGCCATGGCGTTCGGCCACGCGTGCGGAAGCAACTACGTGCGCATCCAGGCCGGCAAGGCGCCGACGCCGCTCGACGCGAACACGGCGGCCGCGGCCGCCGGAGCGATGCTGGCGCAGAGGAACGTCGAGTCGGTGCTGTTCCGCGGGCGGAGGCTTTCCGAACGCACGAACGCCGAGAAGGTGGACGCGGTGGCGGCGGAGCTGGTGAAGGAGCAGGAGCGGAGGCGCCGCAGCCCGCTCCTGAACGTGGCCATCAAGCAGGTCGGCACGCCGCGGCTGTCGTCGGCGACCACTTCGTCGTCGGGCACCGCGACGGCGAGGACAGCATCGTCGATGCCGTCGCCGGCGTCCTGGGATTCTCGGCGGTAGAACGTTGGGTTAATCTAGGCCGTGACGTGACGAGGATGTGTTGTGTAAATTGCATCTCACTGACAAGGCTAGGCGTGACGCGTATGTTCTTTTGTTGATTGTAAGAATTAGGCACTGACGTGCGGTTTGCAAAGTTTGGAAATGAGATAATTGCCCAAAAAATAAAGTTTGGAAATGAGATTTGTTGCGAGAATTCACCGAGCGCGGCTATTATTCTCCGAAATGTCAATTCGCCAGTGGGATCCAGCTCTCTCCGCACCCAGATTTTTTGAAACAGGGAGCACCGCCTAAAATATATTGTAGACTAGCAAGGCAGCAATGGCGGAGCATGTGCCTAAATACTTTCCACGGGCTCCTACGTTAAGAGGAAGGCTAATATTTGACTGTTATCAAAAGGCTATGTCTCGAATCCAGCAGCGTGAGCTCATGAAAATGAATCCACTGGTACCAAAGGGATATTTAAACTTTTGCTATCCTCATGAAAGGCTACTCTCTAATTCCCAACTCAACAAATGTTCCTACATGTCTGTCACTGAAAAGAGAAGAAACCCTATTTGTAATATTCCGCTGACGTGCATCCCTATTACAATTTTTTTTACAGCCATGGTTCAATTGCTACAAACATGAGTTAAGTTTATATATGTTGCAACCGAGGGAGCGCGCTGCAGCTGCTGGTTCCATGAACGTAAACTTCTTGCATTCAGATTCCGCGCAGCTGGAGCCCGGAGCTGGAGCCGTCGCCTAGCAACGACCCACTGGTTTGACCAGCACGCGCGCACGGGTGGCCTGGTGGATGGTGGGTGGGTGGGTGGGTGCGGCGGGCACTTAGCTTTGGCCCGTGATCTGCGCCGCGAGGACGCCCCAAATCTGTCGGGCAACGCGTGTCCCGCCAGCGGCTGCCGGCGCCAAGCCGCTCAACCAGCGGCGGCGACCACCACTTCGTTCGTCCGCACTCGTACGCGCCACATGGCAGATTGGCGGGGCGCTTGTACGGGTGCGACCACCACTCTGTAGTCTGTACACCCACGGGCGTCAGTTGGCTCGCGTACTGTCGCTTTGCGCTTCGCACGGCCACATGTTCCCCGACCCCGATCGAGCGATCGCCGTACAGGGGATAAGTCGGAGCATTCTTGTCGCTGGGGCTGGGGCTGAGGAAGCTCCAATGATTCCCCCCAGTCGGTGGCGGACATGATTTCCCACTCATAAGCTGCCGCGATCGGCCCTGTTGGTCAAACTAGCGCTCGATCCGCTGTATCCTTTCGGCTTGATTGGCGTCCTGAATACTTATGATTGGCTAGCTGATTATCTATTCCTTTCAATGTCTCTACAAATAACCGTGTTCTGATAATTGGAGCCGCATTGCTGAAACTAGTTGGTCATGAGACTTCATAGTACGCATTACACATTCGCACCCCAAGCCGGTTAATATCTATACAAATACACAAGAACAAACAGACAGGCGAACCAACAGGCACTACTGTAACCTTTCGTGTTTATATACATTAATTGCACAAATTGATACATACTAGAAATAGTTACATTGGTTAAGTCGATAAGGTTGTTCTTATCAAAACACTGTAATCATTGCCCAAAAAAAAAGAGAGCTAACTATATCAAACTACATCCGAACAATCATTTGCTTAGTACTACCAGCTAGCACTGAATTGCACACGTACGTACATGCCAAAGGTTCGTGTCATTTGGGCAGAAATAATGCTGCCATAAAAAAAATGTGGCCACTTCATCTTTAGAGAGGGACGACAAGTGCCAGAGGCTCAATTATCAGGAAAAAATGTTGGTACTTGGTAGTACAAAATCCACACGACTGACATATATCTATGTTAACCAAGGTTCGGTGGATTTGCCACACTAGCAGGCAGCACAAGGCATCAGGACATGCCCGTTTGGTGTGAGCCTGACATGGCGTCCAGGTTTGTCACTACAGATGGCAGGCAAGTCGTGTATGGAACCACCACAAATGCAGTTAGTCAACTGCTGTTTTTTAACCCTCATGCTTTCTTCACCTGTAGAAGTCGAAGTCTGCCTCAGGCTTCTTCACGTTGGTCCGGTAGCCCTTCTCAAAGTCCTTCTGGAGGATGACATACCGATTCTTCCTGACAGCATGCATGCCAGCTTCTTGACATATAGCAGTGATCTGAAAGGGCAGTGATCCAGTGTTCAAAACATTAAATACATAAGGAATGTCTAAATTACACAACCATAAGTATCTATGTTTCCCATCAGACTACATGCACTACACGAGGAAGTACTAGCATTGCATATCAAAGAGTCAACAGAGAAGGTATTTGAGTGAATTCAGCCATCAGCAGAAGTTTTTCACACATACTTAAAGATGAAATGAGATGTAGATTTTTTTTCTTGAAATAAGAGATGTAGACAATTTGCAAATAGAACTGCACGATTATTATAATCAATATGAGCAATCTATAAATTAAACAATCAACATGTAAATTGCTTTAAAACACGGCCATAGTGTTACTAGTAATACCGAGACAAGACCAGTATGTTCCATTTCTAAATAAACCTCTTAGTTATACTTTATGATTGAAATGCTGCTAGAAAGACAATGAGCTGACAATTTTTCTGTCATAGAAATTATAATCACTTGTGGAATTAATGCAATAAGCCATGTTTGCTGACTCAGTTGGGCAACTTTTTGAAACATAATAATTTCATTTAAGTTCAAAACAATTAGCTACCATGTCTAATCATATTTAACAGCTGGGTATTCAATTGAACATATTTCATCAACACATATGAAGCATCGCCCTGCAATACTGCATGCTTTGTTATCAATGTAATCAGAAGGTAATAAGAATCAACAGTATCCTATATGTTGGTTTGTTCAACCCCAGTGTTTTTTGTGTGTTGAGCTGTATATATATCCTAGACAGAACCTCATAGCAACAGTTTCACGTGGTCCAGAGGATGAGGAAACATACAACTATTGACCCAAGCATCACTGCTCCATTAGTGAGTGGAAATAAAATTCATGATTAAGTTGAGAAGTCCAAATGAAAGAAGCCTTACATCTGCAGCACTGATCTTATCTGGTCTGGAAATGAAATCTTCCAAATCAACCTCGTCACCCAAGTTCATCTTGGCAGTACATACCTGAAGTAACAGAACCAACAATTAACTAAAGATAGCAATGGAGAAATTCCATACTGAACACTCTGGGGGTGATAGATGGATATGAAAGGAAAATTGCAGCAAAGAAAACACTAGTTTGAAACTTGGAATCTGTAAGAGATGAAGACGGCCTAAAGATGTGCATGTGCATCTGTGCAGCACAAGTCGATCCCAAATAAAGAAATAGTGTGCAGATTAACAGCTAAATGCACAAGTTCTTAATTGCAATGCTCAGAATTGGTAGAGTATGTGTTGTGCTTTGCTCCACTGAAGCAATCCATTTGAAGTGTGACAACGACACCATGTGAAAGAAAATGAATTAATGCCTGCTCTAAAATCCACCACATTCAAACTAACATGCAACTTCACATACAAGCTTTCAGAAAACTTAAAACTTACTTGGAACACAAGCCTCTTCTGTCGTCGGTCAGGAAGAGGGAACTCAATTTTTCTGTCAAGTCTACCTGGACGCAACAGAGCAGGATCTAGAGTATCTGCCCGGTTAGTTGCCATTATAACCTTGACATTTACTGTTTGGTCAAATCCATCCATCTGAAACATACACATGCAGGTTATAATAATTAGAAAAAACATGGAAGTTGTATCTTAGAAATTTCTCAAAGTTGGCTCTTAAAGATGAGAAATATTTTCTGATATTATAGTTTTCCATTTTTCTTCTTTTCTCAGACCATAGAAGAACTTTACAATTTCATTCTCCTGTGTTTTCGAGGGAAAAAAACTCTATACAACTTTTAGTTGAAAAAGGTTTGCTTTGACTATTTACAAGCTTTTCTAAGGGAAAAAAAATGAACAAATCTAATCCAATTCCTAAAAATCACATTGCTCCTGTAACCACACCATTTACCTGATTGAGTAGCTCCATAAGAATACGCTGAACTTCTCGATCAGCACCAGTCTGAGCATCAAAACGTGCCGTGGCTATTGCATCAACCTCATCGATGAATATGATGGCAGGGGCATTCTCCTTAGCCAAACGGAATACATCTCGAACCATCCTAGGGCCCTAAAAACGAGTATGAAGGATTATACATCAGAACAAAACCGATAAATCTGAAAGCAAAAGAACAAAAGGAATCATAGGGATATCTATACCATCATCTATAACATACAAATACAGACATAGCTAAAGTGCACACATACAGCATGAAATAAATTGCTATCAGTTATTTGTTGCAAGGATACCAAACTACCAATTCATATTACAAGTGCCCCAGCTTACCTCGCCCAAGTACTTCTGTACAAATTCTGAACCATTCACTCTGATAAAAGCAGCAGTTGTGTGATTTGCCACAGCTTTGGCAAGCATGGTCTTGCCAGTACCTGGAGGACCAAACAAAAGCACGCCTCTTGGAGGATCAATACCAATCTGCTTGTACAATTCATGGTGTGTCAAGGGTAGCTCAACAGCTTCCCTGATCTCCTGCTTCTGGATATCACATCCTCCAATATCCTGAACAGAGTAAGAGAGCAGCAATTTGTTAAAAAATCCATTTAGAATAAGCAAGCTACAGGTTCCAGAATATATCATGTTTTACAACATCCAGCATGCAGATTCAAGAAAACTTGAAATAAGACAAGAAAAAAGTAACAGCTGATTGAGAATTTATTCCAAAATAAAAGATATAACATAAAAATCCAGGCAATCTTTATTCAATGTTTTGATTATTTTCCAAATCGTAAGATTAGGGGATCAATTTCACTCTATTGGTGGTGCATCTTAAAAGGGGAAAGAAATAATACGATGTTGGGGCCAGCACTTTATGAACTAGAAAAGAATTGCTTCAGTAAGTACTCACTATTAGCAATATTAATTGTTAGTTTTCTCGGGAACTGGCTTCAGTAAGACAGTAGACAATTATCTATCTGAAGCATCGACATATCAATGTTAAGTGGGTTTTGGTTCATGTGCCTTTGTCAAATCATGTTAGGAAAATTCGAGTTGTCCTGTGGCCACAAATATGGCTTGTTACACTTTGTCACAACTAGCCGACCAAAGTTGGAGCTGAAATTACTGAGAATTGTACTGCAATATCAATGGCATGGCATGGCAATGGCGTCAATGAAGCTAGATTCCAAGCATACGAATTATGATAATAGAATGACACGTCACATATCTAGAATCGGAAACTAACAACAAAGCAGCCATAAAGGTTTGATGCAGATTTAGAGAAATTCCAGCAGCAGGAACTCACATTGTAGGTGACGTTGGGCTTCTCCGCCGAGCCGAGCAGCGAGATGCTGGAGTCGGCCTCTGGCGGCAGCACGTCAACGAGCGCGTGGGAGTGGCGGTCCAGCGCGACGGACGCCGAGGGCTTGAGCATCTCGCGGTCGATGGTGCTGAGGACCCGCACGTAGTAGACGCCGCCGCTGGTGGGCCCCACGATGCCGTGGTCGGCGTCGACCATCTCCATGAACTGGCCGATCTCGAGCGGCGTCGCCCGGCACCGCTTCACCTCCTCCTTCACGCGCGCCTCCTCGTGCCGGAGGTTCCTGATCTCGTCCTTGACGCACTCCTCCTGGATCTCGACGAACTCCAGGGCGCGCCGGAGCGACTTGAGGCGTCCGTACAGGTCGTCGTCGTGGCCCTCGCCCGATGGCGCGGCGGCGGCGGCCGGGTAGGCCGGCGGGGGAGCCATCTGGAAGGCCGCGGCGGGAGAGGCCGGGGCGACGGCGGCGGCCGACATCGCGCGCGGGCGAGGCGAGGGTTAGGGTTTTTGTGTCTCCGACGCCGCTGGAGAGATCGCCGCCGGTGGAAGTAACGGAATTTCGTAACGTGAGTGGTGGACTTGTGACTTGTGAGTCGAAAAGAGGGGAACGCGGAGAGAATTTTATGGGCGAGAGCGAGATTTCGGAGTTCTAGTTCGTGACCAACTTGTGTTGCAAGAACGTGTTCGGAGTAGGACCGAATCCACCCTCGGAGCCTCACTCTCACATGGGCCCCGGAATCATCCAGACGTTACAAGGCCCTTTCGGCCCATAGAGGCACCAAGCCCAACGGAAGGAATCCTCAGTTTTACTTGGCGCCATAGGAAATCTTCGTCATGATCATTAATTTTTTTTGTGCAAAGGAAAATGCTGAATCGTGAATCGAACGGGCGTCAATCGCTTCTCTATTGATGTCAGTCCCTTTTCGAGTTTTTGTACCTTGATGTCATATTGTCATTAACACTAGCAAGGTGGCCCGCGTAATTTACGCGGGTAGCTAGTTTTTTTTACATTTTATACTTTTTAATATATTTTATTCTTATTTTTTCATTTTTGTATGCGGGTATTTTTTGTAATATTCTATGTATTTTCAATTTTTTATTTTATTTTTTTCATTGTTTTAGTCTTTAAATTATTTTTATGGATATATTTTTTCTTGTCTTATTATTTTTTTGCAAGGTTAAAATTCATTTCTCTATAATATGCTATTTTTAGTCTTAACTATAATGTTATCAATACAAATTACATTATTATATTTAAATATATGTTTGCTTATAGAATATTTTATTTGTGTTTTTTATTTCAATTTTTTTAGTTGTCTTTTGTTGAGGAAAGAAGAGAAAGAAAAAGATAAACCACAAGGTTACTTCATGAGGTAGAAAAAAAACTTTTTAGTCCTTTAGATACTTAGAAAAATATATAGTTTTAAACTTTGTTTATTTGTACGTTATTGGTTGAAATTTTGTTGTGCACCACAATTGTTCTTTCTTTTCTACATTTCTGAGTAGGCTTCCTCACCTTTGTTTTAGATTTTTTGGAATTATTGTTAACACCATTTACAATTTTACTCTCTTTGTCTTTTCTTAAGACTTAATGTTGTCTCTTCTTTCCAGAAATATGTTTTGACAATCCTTTTTCAGCACATATGGCTTGTTCATCAACAGCTTCAGAGTCATCAAAATTTGAGCATTCAGTTTCATTAATGTTGCTGGATTTGTCAGCATTTGCCTCCTCTATATCTCTTGTTAGTAGTTATTGCAATTAAAACTTTTGTTAATCACAGAGATTTCAATTTCATCACAATTGAATAAACCAATTTAGATTATATTTATATTATTACCTAAGTAACTGAAGTATCTATGCCCATGGAAGTTCCCCCCCCCCCCCCCCCTTTTTCTATTTTGACCTTCTGAAGATTTGTTATAAACCTATGTTGTATCTTTTTCTGCAGCATAACCTCTCATCTTTTTTTTTTCCATACAACCTTTTGCTTAGTCTTCTTGCGATCTTAAGGGCTTGTTCTAAGACATATTTTTTCTCAGCAAGATCATAGTCAACATGAGCATCATTAGTAAGATGTACTCCCTTTTTTATTTGTTATTATAAAGAAACATACATGCATCGTCTTCCACTTCTTTGATATTGTGTTATAAAGAAAAAATATTTTTAGAGTATTCTTTACTGGACGATATTTGACATTTTCTTGGACTTTGAAATTACTTAGCTCATAGATAAAACCCTCATTGATCTTTGGTTTATGATTATCAATTAAACTTTGACATATAGTAGCACAAATAGTATCACCTTGTAAAGTTAAATTAACAAAATTGCAGCTAGTAAGCATATATGATGCTAGTACTTTTGAATAATGTAGGAAAACAATTTGGAATTACTTGATAGTCAAAATGTATTGAGAAACTACACCTACTCATCCATCAGAATCATATCTAAGCTCATAAGTTCATCAAATGTAAAATTGATCGACTCCCACATTCTAATTACTTTTATTCAGTGATTGTCCATTTGTAGTCAGCTACCTCAGTTTTTTATGCCATATCAAAACTTTCTATTAAAAAAATATTCAGCCTTTCATGTATAAAGACATGTGTAAAATAATACTTGTATATAATATCTATATTTACTTTGTACATAGAAAGAAAAGAAGAAAAGATAATGACGAACCTGGAATGCGGCAAACTTCGGCTGGTCCAGGTGAAAATTTTGACGTGCCAATCAATCCCAGCGAGAGAAGATGGGTCGGCGGTGTTTGAGCAATATTGGCAAGGTTAGATGGAAAAGATCCTTTCCCGGTGAGAAGATTGGGTTACGGCGAGAGAAGTTTGTTTGGCGGAAAGATTGGGTTACGGCAAGAGAAGATTATTGGTTACGTTTTAAGTTTTACTTAGCTTATTGACCTTAGATTGGGACGTGAGGGATTTTATATTTACTTTTTTTCACATAATCTCCAACTCGAGAAGCAGTTTGATATCGAGGAAGCTTGGGCACAAACTTACTGAGTTACGAACGGATTACTTCTGCATTTTTTTATTCGGTGCACAAATGTACTGAGTTATAGGAACAGATTATTTTTTTCATGTTGGCACACGCTTTGAGTTATGAAAGGAAAACAAATGTTGATCATTGTTCCATGTTGGCAGTTGGCACACGGTTTTAGTTATGAAAGGAAAACAAATATTGATTACTTTTCCATGTTCGCACATGCTTTGAGTTATGAAAGGAAAATAAAAAAAATCATGCGAGAAGTCTAGGCCGTTGGATGAAAAGAAAAAACATATATATTTAGAAAAGTTCTTTTCTTTTTCGGATTAATGTGTGAATTTCTAGCCTTTCTTCGTGGGCCGTTGGATCTTCATAAAATTCGACGGTCTAAATCTTTCTCTTTTTTTAGATTAACGTAGAATTTTCTAAGCCCTCTCGATAAATCTGGTGGCTCATTTTGCTTCTGTTTTAATAAAATAACTAGTAAGATGGCCCGCGCAAATTGCGCGGGTAGCTAGTCTTTTTTTCTAATCTTTATGTTATACTTTTAATTAAAACATTGATCTAAATCAATTTTCAAATTATTGATGTTACTATAATTATGCTTCCAAACAATCCGAGCTGAGGTATCGTTTATAATTTTGTTCATCTCATATTCTATGGATAGACATTAGTGGGAAAAAAGGCAATATCTTATATCTTTTTATATTTTCTAGTAGTAATATAAATATTTATATTTTTGGCCTGAATATATATTTTTAATTTTGAGAGTTTTAGTCATCGTGCATAAATCCACATGCATGCATGCTCCCATGTTGTTTTTATGATTGCTACACCTTTTCCTTAACATGTGTCACGCACATGATCTATAAATTACCTAAAGTTATTTCAACCCATAAAGAATTTTTGACGATTCATCATAATTCTCTCAAACCAAACTCTTTCAATTCGTTTACAATCACATAATATAGACCTTTCTACAGAGGTATCTTAGTTTAGCTGTGCATAATTTTTTATTTGATTTGATGAAATTTTACCGAGACTATTACCCGAATAACTAAAAGCGAATCAATTACTTCCATCAATATATATGTATTTTTTTCCTAATTATTTTTTTGGTTTATTACACCATACCACAATAAATAGACCCCTCTATAGTTATCTTTATTCTCCATTTATTGATTCATACCCACGTATCTTTTCTTTTTCGCCATTTCTTAACTCATCTTTGTTCGTTTCTATAGAAGAAAAAATTAAACAAATTCATACCCACGTATATTCTTTAACTTCCTCTTTTGTATGTTCATTCTTGAATTTTCCATTTGTCTTTGTATTGGATTTCTTTATTTGTTCAAGGCTTGCCATTGCTAATTTTCTTCTTTCTTGGATGTTGTTGTTATAATATGTTTGTTTTCTCTCTCTCCTAGAAGCTTTTATGCCACGGTAAGCTTGTGCTATGTTGCTCGTTCCTATATTTCATTGAACATCCTCAGCTCTTTAAAATGTGCGCTCGTATATAGCCTATCATGAATGTCATCCGGATCAGTCGGGCCAACGTCACCCAGACTTGGGTATCGCGAGTTTCTACACTGAATGTATTGGCTAATGTAACTTAGAGCTTGTTTGGATGCACTTAAAGTTAGGTGTCTAAATTTAGCCCTATCCTATTTTGATCAAGGGCTATTTTTTACCCATATATAGAGAAAGTACGTTATACCCCCATTAGCTGGAGGGAGTAGACCTCAAAGCCTCAATTCTTGCTATAACTGTCACGGAGAAAATATAATTGTCCTTAGTCCTGCATCTAGGCTTTCTATTATTCGTAGATGGCGGTGTTGGATTACACTTTCTATTATTCATGGATGGGGTTATGTTGGATTTGTGCTTCAGAAACATACCACATGGATGGTATGGGTAGCTGAATACATATTAGAATGAGAAGAAGCTTGATGTCTTGATTACCCTTCACTATTTTGATTCGGATGCCATCCATGTTTCACTGTGAAAGCGTATAGGTTTTAGTATGAATATACTGTGAATTTCCTTAACATGGATCAATGTACATGTAGCCATATATGCATGATGGTGCAACTAACCGAAGGAAATTATATACATCTTGTTTTACTATTTTGCCTTCCAATCGGATTATACGTAATGCAAAGTAAACCAAAAAAGCAACACACGTGGGCATGGATTTTTTTATTTTATTAGATTTATATATTTTTAATTCCAAAATTACTATTTATTGAGTATATATATGGCATGGACTCTTTGAGATAATATAGGCCGTTAGATCTTCATAAAATCCGACGGTGCAGGTTCTTCGCTTTTTTAGATTAACGTGGGATTTTCTAGACCCTCTCGGCGAACGTGGTGGCTCCTTTTGCTTCTCTTGTAATAAGATAATAGATTGGCAGAGTTAGGAATGCACGTGAATTGATTCGCGTCGCAACACTCAAACGAGTTCATTTCCAAACTTGCGGCCCACACGTCGGTGGCTCATTTATCCAAAACAACACACGTCACTACTCTACCCTTGCTAGTGACATGGATGTACACAAAGATCTCCTCATCGCACCACGGCCTAACTAAAACTCGACTACTGGCGAGAATCCCACGACGCCGGCGACGGCATCGTCGACACGGTCCTCGCCGTCGCGGTGCCGGACGACGAGGTGGTCGCCGACGACAGCCGCGGCGGCGTGGCAACCTGCTTGATGGCCACGTTGGGTAGCGGGCTGCCCCTCCGCCGCTCGTGCTCCTTCACCAGCTCCGCCGCCACTGCGTCCACCTTCTCGGCGTTGGTCCGCTCCGAGAGCCTCCGCCCGCGGAACAGCACCGACTCGACGTTCCGCTGCGCCAGCATCGCTCCGGCGGCCGCGGCCGTCGTCTCCGCGTCGAGCGGTGGCGTCGGCGCCTTGCTGCTGGCCTTGATGCGCACGTAGTTGCTCCCGCACGCGTGCCCGAACGCCATGGCCACCGACTCATCGACCATGTCCGCGACGCCCTCGGCGGTTACGCGCGCCACCTCCCGCGGCGACGGCGACCGCGTCGGCATCGGCGTCCTCGACCCGTCGGAGGCGGAGGCGGCGCCGGAGCCGATGGAGAGGACGAGGAGGTCCTCGACGCCGGCGGCGAGTGGGAACTCCTGCTTGTTGTGGAGCACGTGCGTGATGGCCGCGGCCGCCGGGTTGCCCATGGCGGCGACCCCAGCGGACGCCGCGGCGATGGCCGTGAGGCCGTCGACGGACCTGACGGCGACTGGCTCCCCGCCTCCCGCGGCGCAGGTGGCGGCGCAGACGTCGCGGAGGCGGAAGTCGTAGGCGTCGCTCTCGACGGCGTCGGCGCGGGAGAAGACGAAGGGCGCCGCCGTGGCGAGGTCGTAGCACGGCACCAGCACCGGCGCCACGGTGTCCCTCAGCGTCGCGTCGCCGAACACGCGCCGGAACACGCGCTCGGCGCCGCTCCGGGAGCCGCCGCGGAACAGCTTCGCCCACCGCCCGCGGCGGCCGGCCCAGTCCTTTTTCCCGACGCTGGCGGCGACGAACGCGAGCGCCTCCTGGGCCGAGTAGCGCGGCCGTCCGTCGGGGCCGCGCAGGAACAGCATCGCGGCCAGCACGCCGCCGGCGCCGGCGCCGGCGGCCAGGTCGAAGAAGTCGGCCACGCGCGCGTCGGCGTCCCCGGTCTGCTTGCGCAGGCCGGCCTCGAGGCGCGCGAGCGCGGCGGCGGCCAGGAGAGCGTCGTCGGCGCTACCGCCGCAGCCGTCGATGGCCAGCACGCGCACGCGCCCGCCATCGAGGAACGCCCGGGCGGGCGTCCCGGGGCCGGAGGAGAG
Source organism: Urochloa ruziziensis (assembly GCA_015476505.1). Lineage (NCBI taxonomy): Eukaryota > Viridiplantae > Streptophyta > Magnoliopsida > Poales > Poaceae > Urochloa > Urochloa ruziziensis. The sequence continues at coordinate 61,199,324 of CM027118.1, forward strand.
GCACCCGGTGCCGAAGAGGAACTTGGTCTCGAGCAGGGAGAAGATCTCGTAGCTGAGCTTGTCCATGGCGAGCATGGCTTTGGTGGGCGGCGAGGCCATCGCCGCGGCGTACGCTGCTTCCATATCGATATCCGTAGCTGTAGCTGGGAAGAAGCCTGGGATAGGCAGGTGCAAGTGGAAGCAGCAAGACGAGAGGCGGAGTGGCAGGCTAGGCTGGCGGATTAATGGGAGATGGAGATGGCTCGTGATGACTGCGAGTGCTGCTGCGATCGACGCGTCCTAGTCCACTCTAGCTCCGGCTTTTATAGACTCGGGCTCAGCTCAGGGCCTCAGGGTATCGCCACGCACGACGTGGCCGCGGCGCGCACGCTCGGCCGCGACGGGTTAGCTGCGGGCGGTAGCTGCGCCGGACACTCGGACAGCTAGCGAGCGTACGGACGTGGCCTGGGCGTGGGAGCCCTGCCTGGACCGGCGGGTGGGAGTGGGACGGACGGCGCCAGTGGAAGGTGGCAGGAAGCGACGAAGCGCGCTCTGCTCCGCTGGATCGGATTCGGATGGGCAACGGGTGATGGGTTGCCTGCCTCGCACGCACGGTTGCACCCGGACGACGAAGCTTCCGCGGCCACAGGCACGGACGGAGCCGCAAGGCCCGCGACGCGCGCACGTGAGTCGCGCGCGCGGCCCCGGCGCCACGCTGTCTCGCGGCTTCCCGGCCGGCTCCAGTGTCCACCGCTTCGGGACCACCTGCCATAGAGCGCCGGTCGGGCGGGCGGGCGGGCAGTGCCAGCGCGCGATGGGGCCGGCCGGGTCACCGACGGCCGACGGGATCAGGCTGCTCAGGCGTCCTTCCCCCCTCCCGGCGCCGGGATGGCCAGGCAGTGGCGGACCAGCCGCGACCGCATGACGGGAGCTCCTGGCCGGGGCGCGCAGTGGGCGTCCGTCCGTCCGTACAGGTCCCCGGTTAATGGCGACACGTCCTTGCTGTCGCTGGCCCCCGCCGTGCGTTGTCCCGCGGGAGGGCCGTCGGCGCTGGATCTGGAGCGCACTGCGCGCGCGGTTTCGACACGTGAGGAAACCGGGCGGCACTGTCCAAGTGCAACCGGGCTTGTACTCCATGTGGACGTGCTCGCAGAGTACACAGTACTATACGGACGGGCAGCGGGCAGCAGGGCTCGCTCTTAGATTCTGTCATGTGCTCGTGTGCGTTCTTCAGTCCTTTGGCTTCGCCGCGGCAGGCAAGAGGTCGAGAACACTCGCTCTCCGTACACGGTACGTCGCCGGTGTACGAATGCTACTCAGTACTACAGATTTTTGCTAGGGTTTGCGAGCGTAACTGCTGGGCCCGAAGTGTGGTACAGGATCCCCCATGTGCACTCGTGCAGATGTGCGCACACAGTAAACCAGCAGTGCACGATCGAGCAAACAAAGAAAGGAATTTACTGGCGCGGTGGCGCGCCGGGCCGCCGACAGGACTACAGGAGGGTAGTCTGAACAGTCTCAACTTTGGTATAAGCTCAGTATCAAAAAAAAAACTTTGGTATAAGCACCAAGCCTTGATAAGCACGCGGATCTTTGTGGCCTAGCTAGGTACAGTACTCCGTAAGTAAGCTCCACATACTGATCTCTTAAGTTTATTGATAGGCCATGCACCCATGATTCAAGAGGAGTTTGCAAAGAGAGAGGCAAACGAAATGGACTAGTACGGCCATCCTCACTCATAAACACAGTTGAAATTGCACTGCTACTGAAAATCTGCACCTTGCAGTTGCAGCTGTCTCGAGGTGGAATCAACAACTGACAAAAAAAAAATTGTTCCAATGCTTTGGATCTCTCTCTCTGTCTGCACGCCTCTCCGGCCGGCTTTCATATGGTTGTTCCGATCTTCCTTCCACGGGCTTTCTCGCCAACGGAAAAAACAAACGACGCACACGTGCATATGCATTGCATTATACACATATGAAATGCTCTGTATTAAGCTAATCCAACTGCTGAACTGCCAACTTCTGGCTTGCTTTGCTTGCCGTCGTCGTCGTCCATTCAACTCCATTAAGGTGCCGGGTAGCTAGGTGGCCGGTTCGTTCTCTCAAGTCTCCAATCCGCCAGAAAACAGAAGGGTACCGTGCAAAGCAGTTGGCTTGCTGGTGCCGTGCCTAACTAACAAGGTTTTTGGCGCATGTATGCTTGTTTGTTTAATTAAGCTCCTAACACTAATCTAACTTATCCTTGCAATTATATATGCTTAGTCTTGTCGGAAATGTCTATGCATTTGCATACACCGTGAGAGGTGAAATCATGAGAAATACGTGCGGGATTAGACTATTATACTATTACTACGTACGTGTTAGTGTAATACGCAAGGGGCATGGTCAATCCATTGCCTCTGGTATGCTTTGTTGTTGGAGATGCATGCTACACTAGGTATATATTGCTTGGAGTCAAGATAACTAACCGACCAAAATTATATGATATATGTCAATATAATGGTAAAACCTTTTTTTTCCCAGGACTTTGGTAAAGTCCTTGTTAAGGGCTTAGAGCTAAGTTGACGACTTACAAACTATATTAATTTATTAGAGATTAAATTTGCGCTGATATGGTATCAATTTTTTTGGTAGTATTTAGACATTGATGCTGCCATTGTGTACAATTTAATCATTATTTATGCCAACGCAGTACCTTATGAATGATGAATCGAACAGTTTTGACACTAAACTTGGAACAACAATGACATAAATGTAATACAGTTGTGGCATAAGTTCAAATATCACAAAAATAGTACTAGCAAATATCGGAGTGCGACAAGGATCTTGAAGGGATCTTGTGATTGTAAGGTTGACTGACAACATGATAATCACCTAGCTGTTCCTCTCAAAATGATGGTGACTTCATGAAACCGTTACAGAATAAAACTACAATAATTATTGTTCGCCTTGTCGCCTAGAATCAGGCAACCAGCTACCGTTAAAATCCACGTATGTATGTGACAACCGTTCGTGTCATTGGACAGAAATGGTTTAGCACGCAAATGTCCCCCCTCGAAATTTGTTTAAGCAATGAGACAGTGTCTCAGAAGACTCAATTATCAAAAATCGTCGGCGATCACACAACTGACAAATCGAACCTCCTGTTGTTGCCCATGTCAGACCAGCAGCCGGCATCAAGGCGTCAACCCCGTCTGAAACGAAGCCGTTGTCGCTCACAAGTATGATTCCGACATGACATCCGGGACTGTCAATGCAAATCGTATGTCTTGTGATACCAGCACAGAGAACAATAGAAAAGCAGGAAAGAGGTTAAGCGCATATCGTTGTGCTTGTGCAATGTCACGAACTCAACCGCAAATTAAAGGCGCACACACACGCATCCAGGCACGCAGCAGTTGCCTGCTTGCAGCAATGCCATACTTGTACGGTTGTTCCCTTCACTCCCCCCCCCCCCCCCCCCCCCCCACGTTTCAAACTCTCAACGGCATACCTTCAGGAACACCTGATGCAGCATGCCCACAGAAACATCTCGCATGACCTTGGCCAAACCCCCTATTAGACGTCCAGATTCCCAGCCTCTAGCAACTCAACTCAAACACCAACAGGCGCGATTAATATACACGACTACAACAATGCCCAACCCGAAACGACAGATCCAGTAAATTGGCATATGTATTACGCTAAGGTTCAACTATAACATACAAACAGTCAAAGGAACGGCCAACCCGGCCAGCATGCAGTTACGACCACGGGAGCACCTATAATCAACACAGTTAAATTCTTCATGGCCAACACGGCCAGCGGGGTTCTGATCAAGAGAGCGCCTACAGTCGACAGAGTCAAGATTCCGTTTCCCTTGTCGGGCTTCAAGATGTCTTTGGTGGCTCGTCGCTTATCGGCAGATCATCTTCATCATGGTATATGTTCTCTGCCATCTGCCATATCTGGAGGATGTTATCTTCAGCGACACTAGCAATCACCCAGTCCTCGCAGGGGTTCCAGGAGAAATCCGAGATCTTGCTGGTATGGCCTCCATGAATGAACATGAGCTCAGGAGGGCCATCTTCTGCATCCTCTGGTGTTTGTTCTTGATCAATCCTGTGATATAACAAAGCAAAGAACCTACAGTTAGTCTCAACCATCATGTGTCAATTCAACAAAATGTATATCATATTACATAACCGCATCACTTTGGCCATCGAATGCAACTATGCTCCACAATACAAAAGAAAAGCCAGAATTATGTAACCTCCAAAAGAAGAAACATCACACCAATGGAAAGGAAAACTAACAGTAATAATATGAGAGTTACTTGAATGCTGTACTGCTTACCTGCTTAGGTCCCAGACCATGAGTCTTCTGCCCAGGCAACAGGATGCAAGTATAGTCTCATTCTTCGGGCTCCATCCAACTTGAAATACTTCCTCTCTGATTACACAAGGTGTTTGGAGGCTTAATAACATTAATATTATACTAGGAACACAAGAATAATAGAAAATTCGATACTCAGAAAGTTGTTTAGTCAGTTAAACAACCAGAAACTTTGAGCAGCACAATAACAGTGGAAAACGTACTTGTGACAGTCAAAGGTGTGCAGAGACTTATCGATCTTCCTAAGATCAAATAATTTGACAGTTTTATCAGTAGAACCAGTTGCAACAACCCATTCATTGAATGGATTGAAAGCCAGGCAGTTTACCTGTAAATAAAGAAGCATCAATAAACAATACCCTCGGCACTGTTCTTTCAGGAATCATGACCTTAGAATTTTCTTTTCCTGAAGAGAATGGTAATTCAAAACTCACAAAAGTTACTTACCTCGCCTTGGTGTGCCACCACTGACTGAACAGGCTTAGTAGGTGCAGGAGACCGCATGTCCCAAATCAGAAGATGATGATCATCACCAACTGACCCAAATAAGTATTCATGCCTCAAATGCCATGCAACATCTTCAACAACTCCATCATGATGCTAGCCAAGATACAATATAAGTATTACTAAAATAGCATAGTATTTATATAAATCTTAAATCACTGCTGTTAAGAAAATCAAACATATAATAAATTGAAATTCATGGTTTACAAAACAGAGCCTCCAGATAGATTTTCTACTCATAGTTGTCAAATTTTAGTTTTCCAATCTGCTATTTAGCAAGAACACATTCTATCATCATAATTCTTAATCACGGTGAAAAAAATTTCAAATCAGCATAAACAACCTCCATTAATTCCATTATTTGTCTTATTATCAAGCAGCTTCAAAAGATGATTCAGAACTCTCAAATAAACATTAGAATGTTATAGAATAAAGAATGCTTCAAACAGTGCTCCACATGAACTCCAAATATTAACATGCTAAATAGAAGCAGGCACATGAGCCATACCTTAAAAATTTGCAGGGCGTCAAGACTTTTGTTTTTACTATTTGCTTTAATGTCCCATAAGCAGATTTGAGCATCATCAGACCCACTCAACAAATGCCCCTCTTTAAAAATACTCCATGATAAGCCATATCCTTCAGAGTTATGTCCCTTCAGCCGTAAATCAGGGTTGCATGCACCATCTAGTGGAGGCTTTGATGGGTGCTTGCTATAGTCGAAGACATATACTTCTGCACTAACTGTCTTGGTGGCAATTATAAATGAATTTTGGGGCATATAGCGAGCTCGGTTAACCTCTCCATCATGATTTATCTGCTGAACAATTTGCACCTACAAAAGGAAGGGAACAAACGTTTTAAAGTTTGTAAATGTTTGTTCTAACAGTAGAATTACAAGGGAAAAATGCAAGAATGAATCATTCTCCTAATTAAAAACCCCTCGCCCCATCCCAACCGGCAGGTGTGCGCAAAAACTGCCTGTTCTTCCCTCATCACACACGAGGTCAAACTAAAGAACAATCTGCTCCACCCTATACCTGAAGCATGTCACACATTACTCTGGTACAATAAAAATAGCATAACAGTGCAGTGCTTTTGATAAGGTAGGGGTTAACTATTGATTGATTATTGTCTTCTTCAGTAATGGCATGCAGCTCCCAAGCATTCATACCAGCAAACAAAGTAATATGATTACAATGACAGGTGCAGTGCAGGGGAAAAAACTTCAAGAATTTTCATTGAATAAACTGGCTAAGAGTTACTTCCATGCCCGCAAGTTAACACTGTAGACCTAAGCAACCAAAGGAAGAATGGCCATTAATGTTTAAAGAAGGGACCATTAGATTGGAGTGGCAATAAAATAAAATAAAGAGAAATAAGAAAAATGAACATGAGCATACAACAGGACAATGAAACACTCAAATACATAAATTAATTGTTTCTTAACTAACAAGAACCATAAAATCCCTTGAAGCGCCACTTTATGGAAAATCAGGTACCAAGAACCACCAAAAAATGGTAACTTGGCAAGCAGACACAATCAAATGTTCCTCAAAATGGCAGACAATCATTGGAAAGACGCAAACAAATATTTCAGAACAGGGTATTCCCTTGTGAAGGAAATCCAAGCCCATGGGAAACACATATCATATAAGCGAAAAGGTGTTCATGCAACTGTTCCCATCAAGTAAGCCATCAGCAATAACTAGAAACAGCATCATAGTAAAATTTACCATAAACACAATAGAAAATCTCAAACACTGCAATCGTGGTACTTTCCAATACAGAACTTATCCTCTGGTACAGATTCAATCAAATATTAAAAACTCAGCTATTGATTTTTTATTGTGTAAGGATAAATAAAATATTCCTCTAGAATGTAAAAACCATGTAACAGGTGCCACAACTCTAACATGATGTGAACCTACAGTCATCCACTTCCTACTTCATATCAAATATAAAACATCCAGTTTTGGAATATAGAGACACAGGAAAATACCACTACTAGTCTACTACACAATCAAGTAGTTTGGGAGGAGCAAGGAAATTATAGATTCAAATGGTAATAATCATCTAATCTTAACAAATGTTTTGGAAGTCTCAAATCCTAACAAAACAACAAAACCAGAGGGAAAAACAACCCAACCTCCACATAAATCAGCAACGACAAAAAAACACACAGAGGCCACAAGCACAAAGTACCTTCTTGGATTCGAGGCAGTGCTCAGCAAAGGAATCTTCACAGGGCACATACACTTCAGCAATTATCAGATGGTTAGGGTAGTCATCGCACGTATGCGTACCAAGGACAACCTTCTGGACAGAATGATCCTTTCCAGGGGCCTCGGCTCGTTCAGGGAGCCATTCCACAGTCAGAGACGGCCAATCGAGGCTATGACTGATAAGAAGGTCATATAAGTATGGCGTGTTCCCCTTCCACATACGGTATTCTTCCACAATCTGCGCATTCATGGCCGGGTCTGTGTCCTCCGTGTCCTGCGTGTCCTCTATGATTTTCACGCTATCTAACTGCACATCAAAATCTTCCGGCAAATCCCCCTCCATCGCTTACAGAGGAATCTTCCACCCTTCCCGAGAAAGGACTGAGGGGGCTAAGGTTTCTAGAGATTGGATCTAGAGAGTTTGGTTGGGGAAAGGTGGGGGCGGCGGCGGCGGCGGCAGGTTATCCTTAGGACTAATCTGGCAGCGTACAAGGGCAATGAGTAGGGTTGGGAAGGTTTATAGGTTCACTGCAGTAGTGGGCTTTTGCTCGGCTGGGGTTTGGATTATGCCATAGAAGCCCAAGGCCCAGATTTGAAGAAGTAGTAAAAAAATCAGTTACGCCAGCAGAGCAACGAATTGCACAATCACTCCCCCAAACACCATACATAGAAAAATGCAAATCCGGGCACAGAATGGCATTTATTTTATAAGAGCCATACTCTTTACAATAGGGTAGGTGATCCAGAAAAAAAATGTTGCAGCGACCACATTGGAGATTGCAATTACAGGGAAAAATATCAATCAGATGTCACATGCACAACAAAACAGTTAAATGTAAAGAAAACAAGGATTAACCAGACAAGCCAGAGGCTCTACGAAAGGAACAGCGCATTGACCTAATAAAAACAGCTGTCTAAGAAGGCTAAATCTTTATTCGCGCAGATAAAAGCTTCCTAAAGTTGAGCTTACCACAAGAAAGGATAGCACGTTGACAGTTCACCAGTTCTTCTCAAGAAAAGGAATGTCATGCTCCTTAGCTGTAGATTTCACCACTGAAATGCCAAATTAAGGTGCTAAATCAACTAAAGCCACTTTCAATACCTTTTGTAGGGTACCGATTCATTATTACACCATAAGGGATTGTATAGTTCAGGCATGATATCCTTCAGCGCCTTCATGACAACAAAATATAAATAAAATAGCAACTACCTAACATAGATAACATTCTCACGTAATGACTCTTCAAGGAAATGCCAATCGTCACACAGACAAGCACTAGTTTCACACGTAACAGCAAAATATCTTTCAACCATCAAATGAGTCACACCACATCATCTCTGGACACTAACATAACATGGATACTGAACAGAAATAATCCACTCCACCTGTACAACTAACAGTAACCAAACCCTCGTAATTTAAGAAGCAAAGCTATGGAAAGTTCCTCAGCACGTGAGTACATGACTCTTCCCTTCTCCAAAACAACTCACCCAAATAAATGAACCGAGACCATAATAAAGGAGCGCGTTCGGACACGGCAACTGCCATGGAACACCAGATCCCACCGACTCACATGCACACAATACCTCTACACCTTTACTACCCCTTTGGTATAAGGGTTCACAATTCAACAGAAACCAAGCTACCTAGAATCATGCATATACTGTAGCAAGCACACCAAACTAAAGCCTAAGGGGCCACTACTACCCAAATTCACACAAATACCTCCTGTTTCCTCCTAACATTTCAAGTAGCCGCCCACATAGCAGTCGAATCACAACCAATTACCGAATTATGAACACAGAAACCCTAACCCTTGATCGACACAGGGATAAGAAGAAACTAAATTCCCACACGGTACGGCACGGCACGTCACTCCATAGTATTAACATCATCAACCGTCACTTCACATCGGAGACAGAGTAAAACGCAAAGGAGAGCTTAGGGGAAGGGGGCGCAAGCAAAGGAAAGTAAAGTCCACCTTGCCGGATGCGGCGCCGAAGCCCCCGATGTCGGCGTGGTCGTCATCGTAGTGGCGCGCGTCGGCCTCGGCGTCGTCGAGGGGCAGCTGGACCTGCGCGAGCATGAGGTAGTTGGGCTCGTTGTCGGAGGTGTGCGTCCCGAGGATCATCTTCTGGACGGAGTGGTCCTTCCCCGGCGGCTCGGCGCGGTCGGGGAGCCACTGCACGGTGAGGGAGGGCCATTCGAGCGCGTGCGTGATGACGAGGTCGTAGAGGAAGGGGGTGTTCTTCTTCCAGATCTTGTACTCCTCGTTGATGAGGCGCTCCTCCACCTCGGCCCGGAACTCCTCCTCAGTCCGCCGCGCCGCCGCCGGCCTTCGGCATCGTCGGTCCGACGGGGCGCCGGCTAGGGTTAGGGTTTCGGAGTGGAGGAGGGGTTTCGGCTGGGAGCGGGGAGTGAAATGGCGGGAGGGGGCGCGGGGTTGGGAGTGCTGGGAGAGAAATTGAGCAGAGGACCGAGGTGGGGGATAGCGGGCAGCGGCGCTATAAAGGAGAGAGCTGCCGAACCGCCGAAGCGAAAAGGGAAAAAGGAAGAGGTTTATCGGTCTGGTGGGCTAGACGGTCAAGAGCAGGCCCATTTGAGGCCGACGCTCAGGCCTTTAAGATTTTGGGAGTGACTCCTTCACAACCTGCTATTTTTCTGATTTATTTCAACCAAATTTTGGACCAATAAGAACATTTTGACACGTTATTCAATAGCTTTATAAGCGGTAGAAACAAAGTCTGATTGGAACATTTTGACACGTTATTCAATAGCTTTATAAGCGGTAGAAACAAAGTCTGATTGAAATGATACTGAAAATAGGTGAAGAAAAAGAAGGCTCAGACATGAAATCAGTCAAAATGATCCTGGGCGTGCGCGGTGGCCTAAACGCTGCCTTCTTCGTCACTGTTAACGCTTGCTGGTAAAGACTTAAAGAAGTGATCCCCAAGCTCCACCGTCTTTCTCCTCGTTGTACCTGGTGGAGGAACCAGTCCTTCACATATGTGATCGCCGGTATCCGCCATAAAAACCTTCTACTTGCTTGCTAGCAGACATATGTTTTTTTCCTTTTAGGAAACCAGAGTTCAACAAAAACATGGAGCACCAAACATTATTGGCGGACAGTATTAAAGAGGCAGGGAAAGGCAGGCGTCGTATTATTTATGTTTGTTATAAAACAGGCCAGTGTATTATTTTTCAGTCTTGACAGACCAAGGGAACATTAGATATGGCAACATAGGACGGTGAATTCCCAACGGAAGCTTAGCAGTGAGGTAAGTTAATACATGCACAATCACGCCTAGCCACGCACGGCTACGCCGTTAGCATGTTCTTACGGCAATTGGTTGCTGGTACAGGACCCAATTCGAACAGCTAAAATCACAGTTGTCCACCGTCCATATTTATCTAGTGAATGGGCATAGATTCTTCTACCTTACAACTGGGGTCCATTGGGCAAACTGTGGGGGTGGTGTGGGGGGGGGGGGGGGGGGGGGGGGGGAGGGGATTACGATACATTTTACATTGGCCGTTGTAAGACAGCTTAAGTGCTTAACCACCCGGTTAGTTTACATACAATCGCCATATTTTGCAAAATCGGGCCACTCTACTCTATATTAGTGTTGCAGATTTTGTAACTCAAATATACCAGTTTAGCAGAAATGTGGTGTGCCCTCCCTAACTACATCATCTGTATTTAGAACAATACTTGAAGCTAATCCTTCTCAGCTTCGGTTAAATGCCTTTTGTTGGCAATTTGTATCCACATACCACACACCCTCTGCTCTCCAGCCATTTCAATTTGTTTTGAGATGCAAATCCTACAATATCACTTTAATATGTTTACCTTACCCGTTCCTCCGGGAGCCAGCCGCCGCACCTTCTCCCATTTCATGAAAGTGAAACCAAGTATTCGTTCTCTTTTTCCACCTTTTACACCAAAGCATTTCTAAGGTTTTCATTGGTTCATAGTGGGTTACTCACGTTCTATCCCAGCGTCGGACGCTGTGGACAGCAATGGGAAGTTGTACAACGTCGAGGACTTCTGCGTCACGCCGTCACCTAGCCCCACTGCAGCGTGCCTGATCTCCTAGCATCATCACCGAACCAATCTCGCATCATCCCCGTCGCCGAACAGGAGGGTGAGCTTCCTCATCACTGAATCAAGGTGGTTCGTTCGCGAGGTCCCTGATGCCAGTGAAGGGCTCATCGACCTCGAGATGGCGGGGTGGAGAAAGGGCTCATCAAATAATAGTATCTGTAGACTGATCGAAGGACAGGTTGGAGAATTTGTCCTAGATTTGAGCTGATTTTCTCTTAACCCGAGTGCAATAGATTTGAATATTTGATTGATTGAAAATAACTAATATTGCATGTCTAGGGTAACAGCAAATAGTTTTTATGATTTCGCAGCACATCCTGGATCCCATGATGTAGCAACTTATTAGTGGTGCAGTAGCTAAAATCACAGTTCTAACATGGGGTGTGTACCCAACCGTTTATCTTAGCAGATTCATCTTCTACGTTACAACTGGGGCACCCAGCAAGCTATGAAGATGAAACATATTCTACACAGGTTGTTGAAAACTATCCAAATAGTTGATTGCTTGATTTACATACAATGGCCAATTTTTGCAAAATTGATACATGAGGTCACTCAACTACCCTGAACCTGAACTTTCTAATTCACCTGCAAAAAAAAAAAAAAAAAACAATAGACTACTGAACCGAACTTCAAGCCCCTAACACGATGATCGCGCTGGCAAAGGGAGCATGGATAGTCCAGGGACCAGCAATGCAACAGTATCAGATGTGGTAGCACCAATACGTGAAATTTAGGTGATAGACTGACTAATCCAGAGTGGCTAAGGTCTGGTACCACACCATCGGTGAAAACGTCTTGACATGTGGCTGATAGCCTCACTTCTATCCCTCTGCATCTCAGAATGAAACCAGAAAAATTGCTTAGCTGAATACTATCATAGATATGAACTTTTTTGGGGTGGTGGTGTGTGTGGAGAGGGGGGGGGGGGGGGGGGGGGGGGGGTTGCAATACTCATAGATAAGATATGAACTTTGAATACACGCTCGGTCATAAAGAAACATCAAGGACAAGGACACTAGAAAACCAATGAGATGGAAAAGGCACTTCATAATGTTAGAAAATTAGCATATGGGAGGGGTACCTTAGCCTTGTGATATATAGTTGAGATCTGGAATCATGAATTTGAGAATGCTGAGTTTTACTAGCAAAAAACATCATATGCCTCTCAAGAACGTTGTTTGTAATCCTTGCTGCAACGAGTGAAATGGATTTGCTACCATGCCAATGCCCCAATCTGCACAGTAAAGGGAAAATATAACTGACGCGAGCATTACCAGAGGAAGCAAAGGAAGACAACAATTTAAGCAGCTTACACTGCCAAACAATTCACATGAATCACTCCAGCAAGGCAGCAACTAGTGTTGCAAACATGTTTAGCAACGTATGCACCATCTGGCATGTTTCATTAGCTTGTCCTTACAATAAGAATGGCTTCATTTTCATCGATTATGCTACCAAATGCATCATTTCTAAGAAAAGTGGTGACAGCCTAAATTGCAGTAACTCATGGGAAGGGCAAACTGCAAAATTTCATAAAAGTCTATGTCAGAGAGTAGACAATATTTAGTTCATTTTCCAAATATATCTAATATTCAATACATAACATATAAAGGTGTAAAATACCAGTATACGTCTCATTAAGAAAATCACAAATATTACATACTATATTCACAAACCAAGTTACCACAACAGGAAGACAACAAAAGATAATATACGCGTAAAACCATAATCAAGTCTGTTGTACATAGTCAAGTTACCCAGCTAAGCATCATAACAATAAGGACATGTAAATACATAAAAAACGAAAATCGACAAGAATCAGAGCCACTTCAAGGAAAATGATGAATTTCCTAACACTTAAACACAAAACAGAAAAGTGCACTCAAATTCATTCATAATACATGACTAGTGACTAGTGAGTGCATGTACTGGTGGAAGATGCCTCTTCAAAAATCAGCAAGCACCTCTATTCCTGCAGATTAGGACATACTTTTTCATTGCAAAAGAAATGGTAGACATGGCTAGAAAAAGTCAAGCCCTATACCCATTGGATTTACCAAACTGTTTGAGCCAATAGACTAAAAATCGGTGAGCATGATCTACTGAGCAACTGTAGTACAGTACAGGAAAATCATTGGAAAACTAGTAATATTGATATGGACTGATTATTGAACTCGATGAACACAATAGCAGATGGATAATCAACCTGCTCGCCCTCCCTTGGAGGCTCTGAGCTTGAGGCTATCCTTTTTCTGCTTTTCCCCATCTAAGACTCACGGCTGCCTTTTATTAGCAAGGCACCTAACAAACCTGCTAACAAATCCTATCCAAATAACCAACCAAATCTTATCTGCTAACAAACCTAAACAAACTAATCCTAATCTACTGCTCCCACGTCCAGGCCAAGGCCGGCCCAACTGCCATAACACTTCACCCCCTCGAAGGCAGCTCGTCCTCGAGCTGTGGCAATGCTCAGAGCTGCAGACTTGGTGGTAAAAACGGAGGAAGGGTCATGGCAGTGTCGATGTTAAGGCCGTGATCCGGAAAGACGCCGCCGAGCTCAAAGGTCCAGGAAGTACCACCTCCAGCAATAGAAGAGACGAAGCACGCCCACAATCCCTGAGGCACTGCTGACAAGGACGGCCATGCCGCAGCAGGCCTGCACCTGCACGAAGCGGCCGCCAGCCCGAGAGATTGGAGACACCAGCTGATGTCGTGGGCGGTGGTGAATCTTGCTGCAGCCGCCGGCGTCCATAACTTAATCCATAACACTTCACCACCCCTCGAAGACAGCTCGTCCTCGAGCTGTGGTGTCATCCATTGCTGACAGGTTCCCCTTAGGTTCATCAATTTGCACTCATAAACTTAAGGGCAACAGTAGGGGGTTTCCAGAAGACTTGGCCGAGAAGTAGGAAGATGCATAGAATACACAAAGGAGATCTGGATACACAGATCAAGAAGGATTATCATCACATAGAAGAACACATTGTTCCTGTTATCCTGTACAATCCCATCATCCATGCTTTGGGTTGTCCCTCGCTGATGCTGAGTCCTTGGATAATATCAATTAATACAGAAAAAAGTTCTTGGCACCCATACATGTGAGAATTGTCCCAACTATCTAATAATTCTAAAAGTTCATGTACCCTGGTCCTGGTAATCAAACAAGGTTTATTTCATATATGTTACTTGCTAACATGATGTGATGTGCCTATGGGCTAATAAGAAGCAAAAGCAAACCCATGTCCCAGAGCAAATCAACCACAAACCATAAACTCTGTTAGCCCATAGGCACGTAATGCTATTAAGCATCATAGAGGTGATAAAAAGGGTTGCTGGATTCATAGCACTAGGGTACATAAACTTTTAATTTTTAAATTATCAAATAGCTGGAACAATCCTCATTCATCACACGTAAGTGTGCAAGAACGATTTCTGGAGAAGTTGATCTTGTCCAAGAGCTCAACACGGAGTGCACTGTCAATGAACATGTGATGATATCATACAAAAAAACAGCATGCTCTTTCAAGCTAATCCTCCTTGATCTGTTGATCCAGATTCTACTCTATGTGCTCTATGCATCATCCCACTCCTCCGCAAAGACTTCCAAAAAATGCCCACCATCATCTTAAATTGGTAGGGGTGCAATTGATGAACCTAATGGCATCCGACAAGGCACCAGCCCCTTTTAATTAATACAATAATACTGGTTTTTTTAGATGCAATACCTTTTGGAACGACGAATTGTTGATTGAACTAAAGAGATTAAATGGCTTCTTATTACTAGCCTAGGGACAACAACTTACAGATTTATTAAGAATTGGATGATGTGTCCGCAGGTGAGTTTGGGATCCACTATGGGCTGCAGCAAGGAGTGCTGAGGTGGCAATACAAGTACAATAGCAACATCAAAGAAGGCATATTGAACACAATAGCCAAATTGGCTTCTCCCTCTGCCCTGTTCCTCAAGGACCACTGGCCTCTCTACACTGCTAGATTGAGCTGTTGCGTTTGTCGATGCCTTCTTTGATGCTGCTGTTAGATATTGCCACATCCATTGATGGACTACAGTCAATTCCATCCCACTGGAGCATAAGCCCATACACTATCACTGTTATCCTTTTTTATTGATCTAGCACACAATGTCAACGAAAAGTTCCACAAGGGTTTTGAGCTTAGCTTCACTCTATCAATGGGGCATCCGACCTCTATATTGGAGGTTGTGATTATAGATAACGTATCAATCAAAATAGAAAATGCACAACCCAACAGTAGAACTAAAAGAAAATAAGATTAATCTGGACTAGTCAGAGCCTCAAGAAACTTCGCAAATCTTCATCTTAGCTCCACAAGGACAAAGGATCCTGGTTTCATAAAAGGGCAAACCAGGGCCTTCGCATTCACCTAATAAGTACATCTACCTAGAAGGCTAAATCTTTGTTAGCGCAAACGAACCTTCAAAAGATTTGCTGCTTCGCCAGTTATCCAACGTGATTCCTAGCTACAAATTTCACAATTGAAATGTCAAAACAAGGTGCTAAACCAACTAAAAGGGCATCATCTTCACTACTACAGTATTACACCATTAGTATACATGACAAGCATCAATTGATCCTGGTTTCATAAAAGGGTAAACCAGGGCTTTCACATTCACCTAATAAGTACATCTACCTAGAAGGCTAAATCTTTGTTAGCACAAACGAACCTTCAAAAGATTTTCTGCTTCACCAGTTATCCAATGTTATTCCTAACTACAAATTTCATGTGTTACGCCTTTAGTATACGTGACAAGCATCAATGCATTCAATAGCATTGTGGGGGGGGGGGGGGGGGGGGTAAAGAAAAATAAAAGGCAACTATACCAAATATAGCTAACTTTCAGGTTTCAGCTATGCTTCATAAAAATGCACCACGCCACAAGCTTCACACATAATAACAAAAGATCTTTGAACCATCAAATAATCAGGTTGCATCATCTCTATAGACATTAATATGGAAAACAATATAATCTAGTCCACCACCATTATCAAACTACTATTTAAAGGAAAGTTATGGAAATGGCACAACAACACAATTAAAGCCGTACATGACCCCGCTAGACCTTTTGAAACTCTGGATCCCGCCAAACATCATGCTTGTGGCATTCCTACAACTCCACCCCTTGTGCATTACTCCGCGAATCAACATACAAATCAAACATCAAATGACATGTTGTATTAAACCCCGCAACTTAAACCTAATATAAGCCTGACCTGAAAAAATAACGCTGATCATGTATCTTTCCTGTGCGACTGCTGCTACCTGCGCACATAGACAGCCGAAATACCGCTTAACGAAATATGACAACAGAAACCTAAGTCCCTAACCTACTGCAAACGCACCAATCTGTAGGAAACTAAATTCCACGACCGACCACGGCAAACCAAATCACATCACAGAGCAGCATAGCAGCACCAACCGAAAGAGAAGAGGGGGGCAAGCAAATGAGCGAAAACCGGAACCTCCCCGGACGCGGCGCAAGGTCCCTCTATGCCAGCGCGGTCGTTGACGTAGTGGAGCGCGTCACCCTAGGCGTCGTCGAGGGGCCCCTGCACTTGCGCGAGCATCAGGTCGTTGGGTCCGTCGTCGTCGGAGGCGCGCGCGCCCTTCTGCGAGGAGCGGCCCTTCCCCGGTGGCTCGGCGCGGCCGGGGAGCTACCGCACGATGGGGGAGGGCCGCTCGAGCGCGTGGGTGGGGACGAGGCCGTAGAGGAAGGGCGGGTTCTTCTTCAAGATCTCGCAATCCTCGTCGACGAGGCGCTCGTCTCCACCTCGGCGCGGAACAACTCCTCCGTCGCCGCAGCCATCCGCCTTCGGCATCGGCGTCGGCTAGGGTTTCGGGAGTGTGGCTCGCTTGGGGTTGGGAATTGGGTTGCGGCGGCGAAACGGCCAGAGGCGGTCAGGATAAGCGAGGGAGCAAGCCAGCAATCGGAGGCCGGAGTCGCGGTCGCCGAGAGAGAGGATATATAGGGAGCGAAGGGAGGAAGCGAAATGAGAAGAGAGGTCTATTTGGGCCGGTAGGCCCTGCCGCTTGAGAAAAGGCCCATGGTCGGGCCCTTTGCAATTCGTATCGGCCACGTACTCGGATACGCACGACCGTTCAACATTATACGTGTACAAATATGCGGGTGCAGCAGCTGCTTTTGCACTGCATGCACGGGCCCGGGCGATGCCGCCACGCAAGCGCCGCCGTAAGTGCAAGCCGGCACGGGAGCTGCCGCCTCCTCCATAATCAGCGGCGCCAAAGCCTTCTCCGCTGGCGGATCAACCGGCACGGACACTCCCGCCCGACCTCCTGCTAGAGATCGTCGTGCGTACGGACGCCGCGACGGTCTTCCGCCGCGCGGCGTGCTGCAAGCCTCTCCGCCGCGACATCCTCAGCCGCGTCTCCGTCGAGGCCACCGGGGGCATCGTGCCCCCATGCGTCCTCGGCGTCCTTCGCCAACGCGCACCTCGCGCCCTTCCTGTCCCGCGGGGCCAACGCCGGCGTCCTGGGCCGGTACGCGCCCCTGACGACGGCGGCGGCGTCGCGCGACGGCCTCATCGTGCTCCGCCGGCGGCATATCAGCCGGCGCGTGAGGTCGGACATCTGCGTCTTCGACCCCATGACCGGCGGCCGCGCGTTCTTTCCCGGCCCGCCGGACGTCGGGCAGAGTGGTTGCTCGTGCAGGCAGGTACGCGCTGCTCACCGCCGCTGCGGACGGCGGGATCGGCTGCTCCTTCCTTCTCCTCGCCGCAGACATTGCCTCGTCAGGCTCGAGGTACTGTAACATCAGGGTGCAGACGGCGTCGTCATCGGACGCCGCCGCCGATCGCAACAAGTGGGGGCCCGTCGCCATTGCCAGCTATCCTCGCTCGCCGGGGGCCTATTTTTCTGACGACGAACGGCGCGACGCGGTCGTCGGCGGCGGCTTGATCCACTGGCTAATGCACGGCGCCCGGGAGTATCCCCACGTCCTGAACTACGACGTCGCCACGGCGACGGCAGGGTCGATCGAGCTGCCGGCGTGTGGACGACCGGTGTCTGATTCTGATCGCCGCCTGGCGTCGTCGCCGGACGGGAGGCTGAGGTCCCTCTACAAGTTCACGGCCCGCGACGCCGTTTGGGTGCAGCACGCCGTGATCGACACGGAGACGGCGTTGCCGACTCTGCTGCCGGAGGTGATGTGGTGTACGGCCAACGCCGGAATCGAGCTCGCGGGCTCAGGGGTGAGGAGCGGCGCAGTCTTGCTGAGAACCTTCCTGGGCTGGGATTCAGGCCCGGCTTATGCACCATACACCTGAGGCGACGGCCGGGGGCCCATCAGTTCGTATGTATACACAGTATCTAGCAAGCCAACAGACCCTCACGTTCCAGCAAGGCCCCCAGCAGCCACGTCTCTACTGCCTTCTCATGACTCAGGAGTCATCTCATGACTCAGGAGTCAGGAGGCTATCACCGCGCCGCATCGGAGGCAGGAAGAACGGAAGGTAGCAAGAGGAGGCTAGGAGGCAACTTAATCGTCGCTCGCACGACTGCTGGCCGGACTTTCTCTGTTGCTCCCAGCCACCGATCGAGGCGCTAGTAGCCCAGCACGAACCACTATCACAGCAGTAGCCAGTAACACCTGAGCGCCATTTCAGCTGCCGCTTTGTGAATTTGTGAAGCCGTCATTGATCAGTAAATCTTTACAGATTTCAATTTAGGTCTTAAATGGAAAATATATTTAGCCTAAAGGGCCTAAAGTATTTTGGTTCGCTCGAGGGCCCTCAAAATCATAGAGCCGGCCCTGCTGGGATTACATGGGGGTAGAGCCCGAGGAATAACGAATCGGAGTCCAACGAATCGTCCTTGACGTGGAGACAAAGGAGATGCGAAGGGTTGACATGGTCGTGGACAGCAAAGTTCTCGATTTTCTATACGAGGTCGACCTCGCCTCTCGTCTATCAGCCATGAAAACCTTTAGTCCGAGTAGTCAGGACGATGGAGCACCTGCTGTGTCACTGTGTGGTATTAAATTGATCATTCGGATTAATTGACATTTCACGAAGAGTAAATTTCACTGGGGTCCTTTAACTTTTACCCTCGTCCTATATAGGTCCGTTAACTAAAAAATCGATCATCTGGGTCCATAATCTATTAAATCGTCCCATCTAGGTCCAAACCTCTCCACTAATGCAGGATTAGCCGACATTTTTTACAAAAACACCCCATCATCCTTATTTCTTCTCCCCTCCACACCCCTCCCTCCCATCCCATCCGATCTCTCCTCTCTCTCCCCTCCCACCGGCCGCCGGCCGACGCGAGCGGCGGCGCTGGGCACTGGCTCCAGACATCGCGCTCGCCGCCACCCGCGCTTATCCGCCCGGACCATGCTGCATCGGCCGCGCCGTCCCGACGTCCCCGCACTGCTCGATCCCGCCACCGCTCGTGCCCTGCTCGACTGGCCGGAGCTAGAGGGAGAGGGAGAGGGGCACGGCCAGCGAGGGAGGCGATGGAGCTGCCGCAGTCGCGCCGCTTCTCCACACGCCGTCGGCACTGGACGAGATCCGCGCCGGGGAAGCTCGCCGTCGTCGCCTCGCCGGGTCTGGTGGTTACGAGCTTGACGCGGAGCACGGCGGTGAAGAGCAACGGGAGCTTGGGAAGGGCGGGGTGGAGCGGGCCAAGGAGGAGCAGGGGTAGGCAGCAGGGTCGCGGCGCAGGCGAGCGGGAGCGGCGGCGGAGGAGCAGCTCGCGGGGCCTGGAGGAGCTCCCCTGCTCGGCGCCATGGAGGAGCAGGGGCAGCGGCGGCGTTGGTCGAGGAGGCTCGGGTCGGAGGCGGAGTGGAGGAATCGACCGGCCGTCCTCATCTTCTCATCTCTAGCGGTGGTCGTCCGCATCCACGCCGCCGCTCCCGATGCGCCGGCGGTGCGCGTAGGCGCGCTTGAGCGCGACTGCCAGCGCGTTGGAGAGTGGCGGCGCGACGTGGTGCTGGAGCTCCGTGGAGGTGTGGGGGCGGTCGCCCTCCCTCAAGGGCATCGTGTGGTGAAGAACAGGCACATTAGAGGTTTTTTTGTAAAATATAGTGATTAGTGGACAGCTTTGGACCTAGATGGGACGGTTTAATAGTTTGCGGACCCAGATGATCGATTTTTTAAGATAACGGACCTATATGAGACGAGGGTAAAAGTTAATGGACCCAATAAAATTTACTCTTTCACGAATAACCTGTGTGTAAACATCTCGACTATTCAAGTCCTAACTATTTGTCCAATATAATTAAAAAAAAACTATTTGTCCAATATATCAGAACAATAATGAAGGTCGTACGATGGGGCACACATCTGCGTATTTTTTAAAGTTACCTGATTATTTGAAACGAGCCGGCTGAGCTCATTCGTCACCGACAGGTTCGAAGTTTACTTAGCAGCAGAGACATTCGAGCGCGCGCGTGGTGAAGTAGTCCTCGTTGATGAGCCGCTACTCCAGCTCGGCCCGGCACCGCCATGGATTAGGGCAGCGGTGCTATGGGTTTGGGACTTTGGGGAGTGGCATGCGGCCTGGTGGCGAGCAAACGGAGAGGAATTGAGGTCAGGTGCGGAGAGCTTATGAATGGGAGCCTATTCCGCTGAAGCCATTATAAAAGATGCTCGTTCCGCTCGTGCCACCGAAAAACTTCTGGCTCCATGCAGGCCACTAAATCAAATTTTTGTTCCCTCTCGTGCCACTGCCGTCTGTTTCACAGATAACGGGAGGTAACGAAGTAACCAAATGTCTATATTACCCTCAACTCTGTTTCCTCCGCGGCTCCGCCCCTAATTCTGTTTCCATTCCAGCCCAGCCGTGACTCCCATGTCCGTGTCCTGTTCTCCACGAACAAATAAATCGTGATGTCTTGTAGCAGTAATTCAAGAAGTCATGTATGTGAACTATGTTCATGAATTAAAGAAGAGTAACGTTTGCCAAACAAACTTGTCTTGATATTACAATCCAAGATAGCATAACTTGCACATATTTGTTCACTTGCAACAGATTAACTCATTAACAAGTTCAGCCTACGAGGCTTTTGAAGCTTAAAAAGTTCATCCTACAAGGGCTTTACAGCTTAACAACTTCAGCCTCCAAGGCTTTTACAGCTTAACGTCTCAAAATTACAATAAACAAAAGATGATCAATTTTAAGCTTCCTCTTGCTTCTAGTTCCCATTGCAGGGCTTGAAGTGGCAGGGGGTGAGAGAAACAGAATACGAGAGAAGAAAGTTCTCGAGAGAGACAGGGGAGGACCACGCTTATCCCTTCAATATCCTGGTCAACAATGCCCATGGGCAAAATAGTCACTCAGTCTCCATTTTTCCTGCCAAGTGGGCCCAATCAGCAATTCTACCACACCAACGTCACGGCGGTGGTGCGAGAGGGAACAAAAACTTGAGTTAGTGGTCTGCATGAGCCAGAAGTTTTTCGGTGGCACGAGCGGAACGAGCATCTTTATAATGGCTTCAGCGGAATAGACCTATGGAGGGACGCCGCCCGGGAAGAAGCAGCGAATGCAATAGAGGTCTATTGGGCCGTTACGCAAAAGGCCGTGCATCTTCGTAAGGCCCATGTCTAGGCCCAAGTTAGGAGCCCAGTACGTACGTACCTAGGCCTCGCAAAAAAAGGGGTCTGTATCATACTCAAACCCGCTACAAACTCACAAAGTATATAATACGTACAGATCCAAACCGACCCAACAGGGCCACAGCCAACGACTAGTACCCAACTTGTCAACTTGTATCTTCCGCTAAGAAAGCACTCGCATTGCGCGCACGCACGGACGAGGCGATGCCGCCGCTCAGGCGCCGCCGTCGCGCGTTCATATCCCCGCCGTCGCCGGAGGCCCGCGCACGCACGGACGAGGCGATGCCGCCGCTCAAGCGCCGTCGTCGCGCGTTCATATCCCCGCCGTCGCCGGACCAGACCGCGCCGCAGCCTCCGCCGCCGCCGTCGGAGGAGGCAGAGCCGGCGCCGGCGCTGCCGGCGATCCCGGACGACCTGCTTCCCGAGATCGCCGCGCGGTCGGACATCACTACGCTCGTCCGCTGCGCCGCGTGCTGCAGGTCCCTCCGCGCCGAAATCCTCCGCCCGGCCTTCATCCGCCGCGTCTGCCGCGGCGAGCCCGCCACCGGCGCCGCCGCCTCCGTGCCCCCGTTCGCACTCGGCTTCCTTCACGCCTACGACGAAGCCAGGATAGCAGAGTTAGACCAGGACCAGCCGCCGCCGGCGCCCTGCTTCACCGCGGCGCACCCGGCGACGCCCGGCGTGGCGTCCTTCTTCGAGAACCACCTGGCGCCGTTCGTGGCCCGCACGGCAGGCAAGCGCCTCCTCGGCGACTACGAGCCCCTGGCGTCGCGCAACGGCCTCGTCGTGCTCCGCCGCAGGTACCTCGCCGGCGGCGGTCCCCGCCGCCGGTCGTCGGAAATGTGCGTGTACGACCCCATGAGCGGCGGCCGCACCTTCCTCCCCAGCCCGCCGGACATCGTCAGGGTCGTGGACAGGAAGGCTTCCGACTACGGCGTCTACTACACGTACGCCCTGCTCACCGCCGCGGACGGCGGCATCGGCGGCGGCTCCTTCCTTGTCCTCGCCGCTGATTTCACCGGGCTCAGGAAAGACCACCCTCCCAATATCACGGTGCAGACGGTGTCGTCGCGCGCCAAAGCCGGCGGCAGGTATGCGTGGTGCCCGGCCACCACCGTGGTTGCTCATCCTGGTTCACAGTTTTCCCGTCTCCAACCACACTGCGACGCCGTCGTCCTCTCTGGACGCGTCCACTGGCTAATGTACGACCACTACCACTTCCACATCCTCACCTACGACGTCAGTGCGGAGACGGCAGGGTCGATCGGGCTCCCGAAGGGCAGCGGGCTCCACAACTGCCAAGTGTCCAATCTCCACCTGGGATCGTCGCCGGAGGGGAGGCTCAGCTTGCACGTCGCCAACAAGCTCAAGATATCCGTCTGGCTGCTACCACCTGCCGGCACCGGCGGCGACGGCTGGTCACTGCACGCCGTGATCGACATAGGGATGGCTGCGAGGTCGTCTCTGGCGCCCCCGGATATGAACGTGCCGCATGATTGGTGGCTCAAGGAGGTGGTTGACTTTGCGAGCTCTGGGGTGAGGAGCGGCGCCATCTTGCTGCGGCCGTTTAAGGACTGGTTTAACAAGAACGTGGCGGAGGAGGATGAAGAGGATCTCGCCGTCCTCGACGTCGAGACCAAGGAGCTGAGGAGGGTGATCAAGAGGAAGCACATTACGGTCTTCCCGTATGAAATCGATTTGGAGGCGCGATTGAAAGCCATGAAAGCCTTCTAGTCGTTCTAGCTACCAGCAGGAACTTGAACTTTCGCTAAACTCTTCGTAATACCAATAATTTCGGACGGTTTGTGCATCGTTGCGAACCAAAAAGTGGTGGTGAACGTGCGACTTTTGACATGCGTACAGCAAAGGCCTGATCTGAACGTTGTTTCAAAAATTTTGGGTTTGGCGATATGATATGGGGATTAAGCATGAGGAATGGAGTCATGGTCGGATATGAATGTTTTCCCCAAGTTTTTTTTTTTTTTGACCAAAACCGTTGTTCATATCACGACCAGTGCAGCTAGTTTACCGGCGCCCGAACGAAGACTTCCGTCCGGGCAACCTTTTACAGCTCGCTCTCCGGTCCCCACCCCCTACCCCCTTTCCGTTTTGGCAAAAAATGAGAAAAAACTTTTCAAAAAATTGGAAGAGAAATATTTTCAAAAATGTTTTTTCAAAAATTAAAAAAACATTCAGAAAAAATTCCAAAAAAAGGAAGAGAAAAAATTTTGCAAAATATTTTTGAAAAAAATGACAACAGCGGGGTGGGCACCTTGCGCCCTCCCGACCGAGATCCACCACCACGTTTCAAAAAAATTGGAACAGAAATATTTTTCAAAATTTATTTGCAAAAAAAATTTAAAAAACATTCAGAAAATTGTCCAAAAAAGAAGAGAATTTTTTAGAAAATATTTTGAAAAAATGACGACGTGGAGCGAGATCCACCCCCACGCACCCTCTCAACGAGGGCTGGCACCGTCGACGTGCGTCCTTCGGGGGGAGCTCCTCCCGCGGTGTCGGGGTCTAAGCGTCGTTGCCTCACACCCTACCAGGTGGAGGGAGGCCGGCCGCCGCACTTGACTCGTGAAGATTCGGCGACGGAGAATGGTCTGGAGAGAGAGAGAGTGATCTAGAGAAAGGAGAAGGATAGCGGATCGAGTTGTCTTGCCCATCCAACTCTGCCATATCGCAGCCGTCGACATCGTGTCGCCCCAGCTGCCTAAATCATCCCAAGAACTAAACCTATTAACGAAGGAAAGGTAGGCGTCACATATATGTATAGATATAATCACAGCGGCAACACATCAACCAGGGATTCCCTAATTTAATAAATATAAAAAAACTACAAATCTAGGTAATAACTCAATGCTGAACCCACCCAGCAGGGTTCGAGTCCTCGACTCGGCGCTGATGCTTACATTTTCTAGATTTATTTAGAATTTAACCGGCATTATTCTTTCAGTTGTCTGTCGACAGCGAGAAGTCAGTGGTGACTTCGTCAATCTTGACTCTTGAGGATCTGCGAGCTCAGTCTTTCAGAAGTGCTCATAGAGGCAGCGTCGCGTGCGTGTGTTCGTAGGGGCGAGTGTGTGCACGTGTGTGTGAGCGTCTGCATCTATACTATGTGATTAGAAAAAAAAAGTTCAAGATAATAACCACATGACCAAGATAAATAAATCTCTTTTATTATATGTTTGCTAGATTATACCAAATTATTCATTACCGAGAAGATACCTCTACTCTCATAAGGCCTTGAGATGGATAAGAGCAAAAGATAAACAAAATGAGAATCAGGAGAAAAGGGCACAACACAATGCTGATATAAATACTGCCTACAAATGACCCGAGTTTCAACCATCGTACATCGCCCTGCGACAATAACCCTAAAGCACGATGCCTCCACGCAATCGCCGCCGCGGCCGTCGGAGGCCAGGCCACCGGCACCCCCGCTTTCGTCCGACATCCTCCTCGAGATCGTCGCGCGTTCCGACGCCGTCACGCTCTTCCGATGCGCCGCAACATGCAAGCCCCTCCGCCGCGACATCCTCAACCCGGCCTTCATCCGCCGCGTGTGCCACGAGCCCGGCGCCATCGTGTCCCCCGCGCGTCCTCGGCTTCCTAGACCTTGGCAAGGAGAAGCCTCGGCCACCGGTGGCCTTCTCCCTGGCGCATCCGGCGACGCCCGCGGCGGCGTCCTTCTCCGAGAAGCACCTCGCCCGCACCGGCGCGGCCCAACTCGACGGCATAGTGGTGTCCCCGACGTCGCGCAGCGGCCTTGTCTTTCTCGTCCGAGGAATTGACGAGAGCAGCCGGAGGTATTCCATTTCCATGGCCGTGTACGACCCCCTGGCCGGGAAACTGACTGACTTCCTCAGCGCGCCAGCCAGACATCAACCATGATTCTTCGGACCGAGCTGCGTCGACCTACACGTACGTCCTGCTCACAGCTGCCGACGGCGCCATCGACAGCTCCTTCCTTATCGTCGCCGCGGAGTTTCCCAGGCGCTCACGCTCTGTCAAAGTGCAGACCTTGTCGGCGGACGCCGGTGGAGAATGGAGCGCCGCCGCATCGGTTAGTCATTGTCGGTCGCGAGGGTCCACGCTCCAAAAGGACTGCACCGCCGTCGTGGTTGGTGGCGTAATCCACTGGCTGATGGAGGAAACCGATCCCGAGGCCCTCCGCACCCTCGCCTACGATGTCCGGGCCGCGACGGCAGGGTCGATCGAACTCCCGACGGGCGGCCTTACCATTAGCTAGGTTTTCTCGTGATATCGACCTGGCAGCGTCACCGGACGGGAGGCTGAGCCTCGAGATCCGTTTGGGTTCTGTCGTCCGGCTGGGAGCGGCGTGCTGTGATCGACGCGGAGGCGAGTGTACGGTCTGTCATGCCGGAGGTGTCGCAGAGTTCCTTCAAAGAAGGCACGGTAAAGTTAGCGAGGAGTTGGGCAAAGAGCGGCGCGGTGCTGCTGCAGAGGCCCCTCACCAACATGTTCTACTTGATCTCCGGCCAAAAGCGATGAGGAAGGGCTCGTCCTCGTTGACGTGGAGACGAAGGAGATCGATGCGGAAGGTCACAATGAAGATGAATGCCTTGCCGTATGAGGTCGATCTGGAGTCACGGCTATCAGCCATGAAAACTTTCTAGCTGCTGTGTTGTATAACTGCTGATAGAGCGAAAGCCTGGCCCAGCGCGTTGCTCGGAAGTGGGAACTGGGAACAGGGTAGTTTGAATTTTATATGCAATACTATAAGTTTGAAGTCTTTTAGTGATTCGTGAAACGCTTCCTTGCTTATGTGTGGTTAACAAATAGTAAACTTTCAGCTACAATCATTAACCAATTAAATGTCTAAACTTAACTGATGTCAATCATAATGGCAAACAATTATGCAAGTTCCTGTTGCAGATCATTACAGAGCGCAATGATGAATGTAAGGCGCCACTTGTGATTGTTACCCGCCTGAACATAATGTTTTGAGCTATCAGTTGCATCCATCTAGGTGAAGTTATAGATCATCCAAAGGAAAAACCTACATTATATAGAGCTAGCTTAGATAAGGTGTCAATGTTTATCAGTTAGAACATTGCAATAAGAGGGGCAACATTTATCACTTAGCACAATTAAATAAAAAATTCTAAAATTCAGATTCAAATGTCATAGATTTGCAGATACAACACGGTCAACAAAAAGTTCAGAATGAGAATGAAGCTTTACATGATGAATGCAAGTAACTTGCCTTTTTGCACAACATATTTCGTACTGTATAAAAGAAGCAGTGTAATTGCATATCACTGAAAATTTTCTGACAACCCATAGTAGGTGCCCGTTTTCACTGAGGCCGCGAGTCAACCAAGGAATGAGCCCGTTTTCACCGAGGCCGCGAGCTAAGGCCGATGGCACAGGAGCCATGGCACGCCTCTGCATCTACTGCGACACCATCGCTTGTCAAATTCAGAGGCAACTTGAGATGACCAATGGCCTACATGCTGTTACAACAAAAAGATCAACAACAGTATTGTCTGAATTAGCACCAGGTATTCATCAGGTGCATCTGTGCATGTCCTGATTTGAAAATAATAACATTGCAGAGAAAAGTGAATCTGACAGATCAGTATATAAAAGCAACGAGAAGATAGATTGGTTCAAGTTACTAGTACATAGGAAGGCGTAAACGTGTACTGTACGTCGTCACGCCATGAGATTTTCATGCTGAATACGGAGTACTGATCATGTAGTAAAGTGTTGCCATAATTAAAGAATTTGGACCCTGATAAGTGGAGCCGTACTCTTGTTACTCTAATACTCTACCACTGTGGACAACAACGAAAAACCTTGTAGAGCTCTGAGATCGATCCAAAGTTCCAGACACTTGGCGGGTCTTCATTTGAGAAAGAGTATCAAATCAGACTGAACTAAGTTGAAGCACAGAGACGATCAATTTCGCATGGATCAGTGTAGTGCTTTATTTCAGCTATATACCGAAGTCGATGGAGAATAACTGGTCACATTTTCTTTATTACTCCCTCCGTTTCAAAATATAAGCCATTCCAACTTTCTTGGAGACTCGAACTTTTCAACTTTATACATTTGATCAAATTTGGTGTGAGAAAGTTTACAATGAAGGGAGTAAGTAATACAATGAAGTAGTACTTAGTTGCCAGCAGATGTCCTTGGGCTGAACTCAAGAGTCAAGATGGATGACGACGACGCATGACTTACACCTGATTTGGTGTGAGATGTGACAATAAGCAGTGTTGTTCGACGACTCGTGTCCTGGTATGGAGCTAGCTAGTACGCGTTGTCTAGATTACAAGGCAAGACAAAAGCGTGCGTGCGTGTGCGTGTGTTGGCTCTCTTGGTAGTAGTGGCGGTAGGCGGAGCATTCTACTCGAGAGTTGAGACAATTCACTCATCGATTGGGTTCGAATGAAGCAAGCAATCGCAACCAACGACCTAACGTGCGTAACGGTTACTCAGCTCGATGGATGGATGGATGGATGGATTGTGTTGCGGTGGATCCATCGCCGGCCGGGCCATCGCTATCGCCATGGTTACCAAACAAGGCACTTGCCTGTTGTTGCACTACTGCACGCTAGCTAGCTCCACGCGCACGCCAAGCAATATAGTATGGCGATCGACGCCGTCGGTGGTGGATCCGATCAGGCCGGCCGGCCGGCGGTTACCAACCTTCCTTACCCGATCGGCGCACACCAATTAACATCATATATCGCCGACGACGACACAGCTCCCTCCCAACCCAACCTTTCAGTCCGCATTCTTCCTCCGAGCCGGCCTCCTGCTGCTGCTGCTGATCGGGCGGCAATGGAGTACGTGGTCGGCCGGGTGTCGCAGCATCAGATGGTTGCGGTGCCTCATCATCAGCCTCCTCCTCCTCCTGCTGCTGCTGATCACCCCGTCGCCGTCGCCGACCACCACCGTCCTCCCCCCGTGGTGAGCCCGGCCGTCTGCTTGCATTCGCAACGCATTCATGGCATTTCTCTTACTTTTGGGTCGCACTACATTGCGTTCATTTCTGATTTTCCTCTTGTTGTTGCTTGCGACCGAGTTTGCCGCAGTCGCAGAGGACTCGGCGGGGCAGCGCCGCCGCCGCCATGACGACTATTATTAGTAACACGGCGACGCAGCAGCAGGAGCAGGAGCAGGAGCAGGAGCAGAGCAGGCGGCAGGCTCTGGAGCAGGAGGTGTGGGAGCTGAAGCAGCAGCTGTGCAACGAGGAGACGGTGCACGAGGTGCTGGAGCGTGCCCTGCAGCCCAGCTGCGCGCGGCCCGCCGTGCTCACCATCCCGGCCTTCATCCCCACCAAGGCCAAGGAGCTGCTCGCCGAGCTGCTGCTGGTGGAGGAAGAGATCGCAAGGCTCGAGGCGCAGATCCAGGCCATCAAGCAGCACCGGCAGCGGCAGATGCCACCGGCGACACCGCCGCCGCCGCACATGGACCCGGAGATCAAGTCCATGTTCTTCATCAGCCAGGCCATGGCTGCCATGGACGACGCCGGCGACTACCTCCTCAACAAGCATGCGCATGCGCATGCTGTCAAGAGCCCCATTGCCAAAGCAGCAGCAGCAGCAGGAAGCCCCAAGAGCAGGAGCTTGGCCATGGCCATGACACCGCCGCCAAGCAGGCGCTCGCTTGACAAGAAGCCGCAGCAGCACGAGCTGCCCATAACCACAACCACCAAGGCGACGACAAACACGAGAACAAATAGGCGGGAGCCCAACAAGCTGTCGGAGAGGATCGTCAAGTGCCTCCTCTGCATCTTCATCAGGCTGCACAGGTCCTCACGTGCCGCCGACCTCGAAAAGTCCGCCGCCAACCTCGCCGGCAGCAGGTCCGGCAGCCTGATGACGCAGCAGGGGCAGGGCAGCAGCTTCAGGATGGACACCGCCCTCGTCAACGCCGCCGCCAAGGACAGGAAGGACAGGGGCCAGCAGGACCACTACGGCGTCTTCGCCGTCCCGGACGCCATCGTCAGGGACATCGGCCCCTACAAGAACCTCGTCAGCTTCACCTCCAGCTCCCTCGACCTCAGAGGGTTCTCCACCTCTCCCCTGCTCACCAAGCTGAGGGAGATGCTGGAGGCGCTGCAGCAGCTGGATTTGAGGCCTCTGAATCACCACCAGAAGCTAGCCTTCTGGCTCAACGTGTACAACACCTGCATCATGCACGTACGCCCATCGTCTTGTCTTGTCTTGTCTCCCCGATCGATCTAGCTAGCTCCTTCATCAATCCATCCATATTTCATATGAATTTTCATGTTGGGTTGTTGGTGTGATCCATATCCATTTACTGACCTATGCACACATGTTATGTTACAGGGGATTCTGCAGCATGGCTTGCCCTCAAACTCGGAGAAGCTACTTGCACTCAAGAACAAGGCCACAATCAACGTGTCAGGCCAAAAGTTCAACGCCCTGGTGATAGAGAATTTCATCTTGAGGCAGCCGTCAAGTGTCAAAGAAGTGAGTCGCCGTCGTCGTCACTCAAAGAATTTCGATCATATTTGCACCTGCAATTAATCAGTGAATAATTGAAGGCTGAATCCACTCCTGTGTAGTAACAACTGAAACAAAGTACATACAGGAATTCTGGAGATGCGATGTGGACGTGGAAGAACAGCAAGTGAGGGAGCTCTATGGACTCAGGAGCTCAGAGCCAAACATTCTGTTTGCGCTCTGCTGCGGCATCAGATCATCTCCAGCAGTAAGTATAGCTAGCTAGCTACTCCCAAACTGAACTGGTAGTAATGTAGTATGTATATTAACAGAATAAAGAAAAGGGTATGATATGCGTGCCATACATGCAATGCAGCTCCGGGTATACAAAGCCGACCGTGTTGCCATGGACCTGGAGAAGGCGAAGCTGGAGTACCTGCAGGCGTCGCTGGTGGTCACGTCGACGAGGCGGCTGATGATCCCAAGCCTGATACACTCCAACATGCATGACTTTGCAAAGGACATGGAGTCGCTGCTCCGGTGGATCTGCGAGCAGCTGCCGACGTCCTGGTCCCTCAGGAAATCCATGGTGGACTGCCTCAGCCTCAGATCGTCGCCTATGCATCCCATCAAGATGGAGGAGCTGGTCGATGTCATTCCATTTGACTACGAGTTCCAGTACCTGCTGCCCATGTGAACATGCATGTAATGGCTGAAACTTGCATTGGGTCTTTATTTATAGGTATAGATCTAAATATTTTTGTGTTTGGTTTTCCAAATGCATCCATTTGTTTTTCTTTCCTTCAAGGCCATGTTTGGAAATCCTAGCTCGTCAATCCTCATTACATGTGTGGGCATTGACAAAAATATTTGTGAGCAGCCCAGTGCAAACTCTTTGAACAAATAATTTTGCAAGCTTGCAAATGATACACTCTTCTGGTTGAAGGTATAAACAGCAGCACAAGTTCCTCAAACCTACAATTTCTGCAACAACTGTATAAACAGAAGCACGAGTTCCTCAAAGTTGAGGATATGTGGCTTCAGCCCTCGAGTGATTGGACAAATCTATGCTAGGCCTGTATATCTCATCATTAATAAGCCCAATTTTGGTGTTAGACCAACTAATCCAGAGGACTTTCAAGGTCTGGTCTTTGGTCCATCGTCTTTGACATCGCACCATCAGGGAAAGCGTCCGGATAAGTGGCTGCTAGCCTTGCTTTCATCCCTCTACACAACAAGAATTGGAGAAGAATGTCACTTAGTTGGAAATGTATCTTAAAAGTAGACACTGGACCACTAGAAAATTAATAGGGAGACGAAGCAACAGTTGAGAAACCCAGCGACCGGATGGTACCTTAGCTTCGTGAAGATATGCTCAAGATCAGCCTTCATGGACTTGAGAAGGCGAGTTTTACTAGCAAAATCACCAGAAACTTCTGCAAAGCATTGCTCTGAATACTCGTTGAAATGTGTGAGAACTGCATTGCTATCTTGCAAACGTCCTAATCTGCATATGAAAGGGCAATTAACATGGGCAGTTTTGGCATGATCATTACTGAAGAAATGGAAAGAACGACAACAATTTGTGCAACTTCCACCACCAAACAATTGGTGAAAATTGTTTCAGCAACTCACATTGCTCATATCATATGTCCGGCAACATTAAGCATGCCATCTTATATACATCATTAGCTAATTTGCTGACTCTATGAATAAGATTTTAACCAATGATATCAACTAACACATCATTTCCAAGGCAAATTGTAATGGTAAGAATCTTTGCAGAAAAGGTACACAAGCCTAATCAGGATGGCCAAGAATTTGCTGCAGAACACTAACCAAATTTCAAAATTCTAATTGTTTCGTGGGATGACAAATAATCAAGAGTGCATCCACCACCTATGTTAGGGGTAGGAAAGTTAGTCTAAAATCTAAATTAGAGCATATGTCATGGATAACTGCAACACCTCACAAGTCTATCAAAAATGGGGAGCATTTAATTCTTTAAAGAATATCTGTATTGTGCATTGCGGAACAGTCAAAGTTGTAAAATATATGTATTTTTTCCCCACTAAAATAATCATGAATAAGAATCTTTGCAGCTAGTGATCTCGAGTTACTGAACAGCTAGTGATTCGACTTCAGAAACAATGTTCTGCTTACATGAACTCGTGAAGATGAAGCAAGATTAGGAGAATGAACCAATTATGAAACTGTCCCTCAACAAGTGCAACCCAATTACAAAGCTAATCTCAGTGAAAAAAGGGGGGGAAACTATTGCAAAGAAAAGGACGAATAAGATTCTTAAGTTTACAGCGCTTAATTAAAGTTTCATATGCAATAGATGATTATTGCAGGCCAAAACCGCTAGCAGATGCAATTCTCCAAGCAGCAATTGCTTCTTTTGTTTCCAGTAGGAGCTTAGGCATTCTTTCATTGCAAAAGGAAAGTTGCACATTGACAAATGAATTAAGTTATTACATATGAGGAGTGTTGAAATTGACAACAAGGTTCAGAAACATCCAAACCCTAGCCTTTTGGATTAACAGGCTAGTTGAGGCAATAGGCTGAATTGTTAGCAGTATACAGAAAATTGAAGTTGAAATGGTTGTCTCTTGTAATAGCAGAATTTTTCATATGCATTCTACTTCTACTTCTAGAATTTTCTAAACAGATAAATATTTCATCTGCCTTTTATGACAACCTGATCTCAAGAAATCCTTTCAAAGAATGTACCAGTCTAGCTACAGTTTGATGATGATATGATAGTGCAAGCCAAAGCATACCAAACTTGTAAGAACTCAGACATGAAAACAATTCCCTGAACTGCAATAATGTGGATGTATATCTCCTTGGTAGTACAGAGGTTTCAGTCAATGAAACCTACATTTTCCCATTTACCTTACCAATGTTTTTTTTTTCCCTGAAGCAGGTCAGGGGCAGCCAGGCAAAGCAGCAGGATACAGAGAAATGGTGGTACTCCCTCGGTTTTTTTTAGGTGTCGTATTTCATTTTTGCAAAACGCCAGAAATAGATGTCACATTCGTATAGTGCATCGGTGGAAGAGGCGCAAGATTTGTAGCCAGCAGAAAAAGCGGGGCTTAAGCTTGCATGCGGAGGCGCAGGTTTGCATGCCAGCACGCGGCCACAGGAAAAGTGGGGGCTCAGTCGCAAAGCGGATCACAACAGCAATTTCATCTCCATCCTTAGGACATGTAAAAGAACGGAGGGAGTACAACAGATAGGAGACAGTAAACAGGGAATCTGTAGAAACAGCAACATGGCATAGTAGTGTATATGAGCAGCTTTCACCAAGATTGTTACGTCTAACATGATAATGGAGATGATGATGTGTTTTGTGTATGACTGTATGTCACAAATTCATGCAGAACTTAAAATCAGCACATCACTTAAAGCAAGCATTTAGCATTTTAGCTATCGTTTTGTAAGCTTTTGACGGTCATTAGTCATCACTCATCACTAGAAAATACCCAATTGGCAGGTAGGATCATCTTACATCTAATAAACATAGCTGCAATAGTGAAGGTTTAACATACTTAACATCTTGACAGATCTAGGTATGGAGATCAAGTTACCAATTTACCAAGGATGTGAGGATCGGGAACCTAGGCAGGTTTTTTTTTTTTGTTTGACAAGACCATGTCATAGAATTCATGATTCCATCATACTTGAAACATACATATCACTTGCAAAAATTTGAAATGTGTAACTATGAAGTTTATAGAGTAAATTTTGAGATACTCAGTTATATCGAAACATCACATAATCATTTAGTCATTAGAAAGTCCATGATGAATTATAATACTATTTAGAACATCCTGTAAATAGTAGAAACAAAGCAAAATAAACTAGTGCAACCCCAATTAATTATAGATACTATAAAATTTTATATGTTAGCAAAGTTTGGTGTTAGCATCACCATCTACAGATAATGCTATGAATACTACATTCATAGCCATGATTCTAGAAAGTTAAGGTCTTAAAGCAATCCATTTCATGCTGGCCCAGTATAAGAGGCATTACAATTCTAGCAACCTTGCCATCTACTACTGCAGTAACCTCCAAACCTATACAAGTAAAAGAAATATTGCCAACACAATTACTTGTACATATGTCACAATTTAGTGCATTAAACCGTCAAATTTTCCTTTACGTGACTAAGAGTATGTGTGAACCGAAAATAACAAGAACCATCTGTTAATGCAAGAAAAAAAATATGAATTCCTTTTAATAAATGCAGGACTGAAGGACAAATGCTTATGTACCACCGATGAACACAATTTCAAAAAAAAAAATCTGAAATGCATACTTTTCATGAAAATCTCGCCATTACCAGATCTCATCAGGCAAAAGAATGACGGCCGCGCGGGTCAATTCACACATCAGATCAAGAATCAAAACTTTAGAACTGTGAATGGGAGCAATCAGCAATGTCCTTAAGCCGGTACCCCTAATAATCCTCATCAGGTATGCAAGCAGCAAATTACCACTACTGATGCCTAGGCCTTGCCCCGGAGCCGCCTAAATCTGATGAGGTACTAGAAAGAATTGATGTATCGGAACCACTGACCTGCTGAGAACTAAAACACAGCAGGAAGGTTTGACGGGATCGGAAGATGGGAAGAACAGGAGCCGGCAGGGGGGGGGGGGGGGGAGGGGGGGGCTCACATGAGGTGCTGCGTCTGCCTGATGGAGGCCACGTCGTCGGGGTCCACCAGCGACCTGAACCGCGCCGCCACCTCCTCCGCGGCCGCCGCTGGGGCGGGCTCCGGCGCCGACTTGTCCATCGCCACACCGCCTCCGGCCTCCGCCGTCCGTGTTCGTCACCGGCTGCGGCGGATTATTCCCCTCTGGATGTGTGTGTGAAGCGGCCGGCATCGAGCGCGGTTGGGCCAGGCCACCAGGAGTTGGGCTTGTAATGGTAGCCCATGGAGTACAAAGAGGCCAAATTGGGAGTTTGGGACTCTCAGTTCGGCCCGAAATCTGTCAGCAGCCGCTTGGGCTTGTAAAGTGGCCTAGTCGTAATAATTAGCTGGGCCATGGAAATAATAGTCTTTTTCCTATCTGTTTTGGGCTTGTGGCGCTGCCAAAAATACACAGGGGAAAAGGTTTTAATAACGGGGGAAAAAAGTTATACGTTGCTCTGCTTACTAAAACCAGAGAGAGAGAGAAGCATATCCTGAACCTGAAGCCATGGAACATGCAGCGGAGTACTCCTAGTAAGCTAGCTAGAGTAGCTGCGTGGCGGCCGCGGGCGACGCCGTCGCCGGCGAGGTCGCCGGCACGCACAGGGACATCCGGACAGGTCAAGTCGCATATTCACGGTCACGGGGCTGGGCCGAGCTCTGGTCACGTCGCATCAGAGAGAGGTCAAACTGCAAAAGCCTTGAAGCCAGCACAGTACTGTAGCACGTAAGGCAGCAGCAACCATGCGGCCCTGCGAGTTGCGACAGCACAGCATGCAGCGCGCTGCCGCTGCACATATTGGCCTGTGGGGAATAGAATAGGCCACCTGCTGCTGCACCCTCGTCAGCCCTGTCATCGCCCGCTCCACGCCGCGCAGGGCACGCTGAGCCAAAGGGGGAGAGAGAGGGCCACACCTCTTCCTGTCGCGCTGCGCGGCTGCGCCGCCCGCCGCGTGTCGCGTCCGCTGCCAAACCGCGCGCCGGTTTTATTCCCGACCCGCGCGCGACCGGCAGATCAGATCTCGGCGCCGCGCCGGCCCCATTCCCTCGTCACGTCACGGCACGGCCGGGCGGCAACAAATGGCCAGCGTAGGAGTACCCAGGAGAAGTGAATGCGATGGGAGCAGTGAAAGCTGGGGCTGGGCCGGCACGGCAGGCCGCAGACAAAACGGATGGAGCGGTCTGGCCTCTGGCGTCGACAAGACGAGAGGACTGGCCGCTACCTGTAGCCTGGACCTCTGGCGCTGACGCCGCCTCGCGTGCCACGCCGAGGCCGGCCCTGCCAGCGCTGCGGCTGCCGCGTACAAACCGGACAGCCGCTAGCAGCTGCGCGTGCTACCGATCTGGCCTCTGCTTGGCCCCCACAAGGCCACCACAACAAACAGTCTCCTGCATTCGTGCATGTATGATCTGCCATTGGCTTCGATTCTTTTTACCATCAAGATCAAGCACCTCGGCGTTTCAAACCACCAGGAGTCTTTGCCGCGCGGGGACCATTCGCTATGCAGTGTTCAACTGCTAGTAGGTTAACCTCCCCTTCGTAGCGATGGAAGGTTGAAGATGAGAAAAATGAAGTAAGTTTCAATTTCAAAAGAGAGAGAGAGAGAAATGAAGTAAGATGGACTGACGCCATTTTAGAGCTCGTTTGGATAGAAAAGAATAGGAGAGAAACGAGGGGATTGAGTCTAAAAAGCAATCACAAACGCTTCCATCCACACTCCCTTCGTTCCCCGTCGCATCACTGCAATCAGCCAATCACCCACCCGCCCACGTACACTCTCTCGACAGCGCCGCGGGATGCTGAGAATCCTCTGCCAAAACGCGGCGAGCTTGGCGGACACGCCCGACGCCACCGCCGAGCCACCCGGCGACCGGGTCCGGGGTTAGGCGGCCTGTCACCATCCTCAGGTGCCCTCAGCCGTAGCTTTCCCCACCTCTTTCTCCGTCCAAGTCCATCACCAGCTTACCGTGGTGGCCTACAGGAAAACCGCACACTTGACCTAACCAGATCAGATCGGGTTGCGACTCACAACCACCACCACCACCACAGCCGACGCCGGCGGTTGCCATCCAGGACCCCCGGCGTGGCTACATCTACATGGTCGGCGTCTGAGGTCGGCAAACAGCCACATCAGGCATCACACTTGGCATCTCCACATTTCACACGCGCCAGGACCCCCAAATCAAAGAGTAAATTCAGCAACAAAGAATCAATAGGCCATCCAATTTGGGAATTTCAGGAGATGAAGCAAACCAAGGGTCCATCATAGATAAGCAAGCAAGCAAAGACTGAACATCCACAAGCAGTTTGTTCCACAGGGTGAACTGGGGCTGTGCGTTTCATATGTCGACAAAAGCGGCGGTACATGGATACAGACAGGTTCTTAAGAAATGACATTTGCAAATACCATGGGACTGGCTCTACTAGGGATTTCTCACACGAAGGACCAGTTCACGAACATGAAGGCGAGGCAATGCGGGGTGTCATCGTCGCTCAGGACCTTCCACGCCACAGCCTGCTCGTAGGACACGGGCCGACCCATGCTCGACACGCAGACTCCACCAGGAAGGTACGCAAAGCCCTGCAGAGGACACAGATTTGTGTTTTGCATTAGCATCATTTTGATGGTTGCAATGAGCTGAACCCCCAAGGAAGATGTCTTAAACAACGGCTGTTTCTGCATACCTGTTGCATAATTTTCGGGTACTCAGTGCAAAGCGCCTTCCGGCCATCATCATCAAGGATCTTCTCCAGCGAAA
This sequence comes from Urochloa ruziziensis, assembly GCA_015476505.1. Classification (NCBI taxonomy): domain Eukaryota; kingdom Viridiplantae; phylum Streptophyta; class Magnoliopsida; order Poales; family Poaceae; genus Urochloa; species Urochloa ruziziensis. Next base: position 61,237,049 of record CM027118.1, read on the forward strand.
TGTCCTGGAGAGCAATCAGGGTCGTCTCTAGCATGTCGAGTCCGGCTTGGTTGGCGAAGGTGAACACAGGAGCAGCCTGAATTCACAGTTTCACAGTTATCATCAGCCACAGCAGCATGGCAGATTGAATCGAATACATAAGCAAGAACAAACACTGACCTTCAGAGAACAGCACATGATAGAGTCTGAGTGTTGCCAGAGTGCTTTCAAGGAAGCATCTGTGCACTGGGTATCTGCGCGAAGTAGTTCAGCTCCAGTGTGGAACCTGTAAGTTTTAATGTGATCAGAGATTACTACACTGCACAATTGAGCGGAGTAACATGACTGAGACTGAATGGATGTATCATGGGCTGATGTAGCACCTATCTAGACATTCCTCACCAACCCAATTCAGGAAAGAATGTTTTACCTGTAGCTCCTGCCGATCCACCTAGCGAGTGTGTGAGCCTCAGGAGATCCAGGAGTTTGTTTCATTTCAAGCTGCCCACCAAGACGTGAGGGAGCTATGGCCATGGCCACCCTCTGCACTGATGCCACCACAGTCCTGACATATTGCCTTGCCATTGCCGCGACGCTTTCTCTAAGGTGGTTCTCATATGAGAACTGGAAAGCAATGGTCAGGACTGATCTTGTGTTGCAGGTGCTGGAGGCGTCACTGGAAGCACGAGTAGTCCCACCGGATCCAACCTCAAGAGTAGATGCTAAGTCAAGTGTTCGTGTGCCCGAAGGTGGATCCTGCAGTTCATTGGTACACGTCATTGTTAGTATAAACCGTCACAAAGACAAATGCTACAAGTAGGAAACCTGTTCTACTAACCGTCTTGGCATCCAGTGGTATGACACGGAAGCCTGAGGGTAGAAGTGGTGCATCGTCAGCAAAAGATTCATCAATGGGTGCAAAGACAAGCTGGGCACATGCACCAGCTGCATTTTCATCGACACCACTGCACAACTGTCAAAGAAAATACAATCCTGTGAGGCCAATGCAACAACATAACGAAAAACAATTCAAAGGGTAATGGTGTCTGAACATATACCTGCAGAAGATACATATCTCTTGATAGAACAACTTCATCATGGCATAGGCTGTGTCCCTCAAGCCTAATAACCTCCAGGAACTGCAGTTAAGTCAGTTTGATGAACATCAGTCAATGTTCATCAAACACAAGTAACAAAAAAGGATATTAGCTATAAATTACCTCTTCATGTTCTAATGTGTGTGCAAGTGGCAGTATAACTTGGCTGCCCATAAAACCGCTAGCTCGCAGGCCAGGAACTGCATATGGACTAGCCCGCAGAGCAGCAGCAGAATAAGCATCAACACCAGGATCAGCCCATTCGGATCGATGCTCCCTCAGAAATCGCACTAGCAGAGCAGGTGGCACATTCTACGTTATGAGAAAAAGTTAACAACCCATTAGTTAAAATCAGGTAATTATAACATTAACACATAGATAGCAAACACTAGACGGATAAGAGTACAAACCTGTAGCAACATTGACGCCTTTGCACATAAGATGCCACCTCCAATCGCTGAGAACAGCTGGGAGGAGTTGACATGAGATCCAACAAGTTTGTTTGGAGAGGAGTTGATAGCAATGGTAACATCCTCATTACCGTCACTGCTCATCAGTGACCAACCATCATCTGGAAACCCATTGACGGCATCATTGAATCCCCTGTAAATTACATTGAAGATGTTAGACACAGCAAGTGTATTGGTCCCTTGATAATTTACAACGGAATGGATGGTAAATGAGAACATAAAACACTGCTACAGACCTGCTGAGTCTCTGACTAAATGTTCTCAAAACAGCTGGCTGGCGGCCACCTCCATAGGGCATTTCCCCACTTGATTCATGTGCAATTTGCCTAATGTGACGCAGTGCCTGTACAATAGATAAGAAATTGTAATTCAACAATTCATATATTAATGGCAAAATAATAGTTAGTGTCAATGAAATCTTGAGGAAAAGCACAATAGCAAAACATACAGCAATTGTCGTCTTCTGTGCGAGAATCTTTGGAGATTCATAAAGTGGTCGAAGGACCTCAGGCACGCTCCAAGCCTGCAAGAACACAATATAAGATGCATGCACAAAAGCATTCAAGCCTGGAGGTCTGATCAATGCTACTTACATCTAAATCAACGTGATCCACAATGTGAATCATGGAGCCACCTCCCTCACAAGGCCGAATTAAATAACCACTAGGAAGCACCTCGGCTCTCACAAAATTCGGAGTGTTGGGTCCTGATGGGCCTCCAGTCGATTGTGTCAATGACCTCTCACAGATCTACAGAACAAGACAACAGACAACAGTTACCAACTATGAGCATAAACGATAACCCCAAGAAGGCAACCAAACAGCATTTAGCATAAGTATACAGAACTGCAACACAGCTGTTTGGTCTAAAGTTCTGAACAGAACTAGCAAACACCAATTGGGACCAACATAGATGACAACATCATAGCAAGCAACAAAGGAAAGAAGCATTACCACAAGACTGCCATCCTCAAGACCACTAGTATAACGGAGAGTCCAAAAGTCGCGTGGTGCCGCCAAAGTTGTCGGTGCATAAGTCTAAATAAAAGGATGGAATCAACAATCGTGTTACAGTTAACACAAAGGACAGTGATTTATGTGAATGTCACATGTACTAGAACTTGCAAGACCATGCACACCTGCATGTAGATAAGCTCGATAGTTCCACCGTTACCCGTAGGGATAACATGGAGGATATCCACACACCGGCAATCGCGATACCAAGAGGGGCGATCCTTAAGGATCTCCGCGACCTATGGAATAGTCTATTAGGACATGTCTGCTGAATGGAAACATAAAGCTGTGTGATGATGAAGCGTGAACCAAAAACTCACCTTTGTGGGCTCAAGGCTCACTAGGCCGCAAGCTCGGGCTGCTACGCCACTACAATTGTGCGAAACAGCGATGATTCCAATGGAATCCGGACCAGGCTGTAAAGGAATCCATGCTCAAGTAATTAGCCAAAACAGTATTCAAATAGCAACACATGGCACAATTCATTCTTTTGTCCTAACAAGTTCATTACCTTCATCCCAACCATTTGCACCCAATCGACAGCAGTTCCCGTCGCCTTCGATAGGAACTCTGCCAAGGTCTCCTCAGCAATAGCGAGTAGACTGCCACATATAAAAGGACTCTATCAGATTTAGAAGCATGCAAAAAACAGAGCAGAACGGTCTTAAAAATATTAGGCAATGAAATTACCCAGCTGGGTTATTCGCATCCCTTTGAGGACGCGGAGCTGCTGCGTTTTGCTGTTGGTGGTGCTGACCACTTGTGACCACAGACTCGCAGCTCGTATCTGTAGTCGCAGCAGAAGGCTAAAAACATCATAACATACAGCATTAGAAAGCAGAAGCAATTGATGAACAGCTGAAATTATTTAAACAACTTTTGAAGTCCAAGAATATTCAGCTGATAATCTAGGAACATAGTAGTAAAATGTGATGGAATCAGCACAGGAGATGAATCTCACATTATGGAGCTGCTGCCGCATATACCCATTCTCATAGACGAGACGGGAAACCTGCTTCTGCAGCCTGTCATTCTCCTCCATCAACAGCTTGTTCATCGCAGTCAGCTTTCGGTTCACAGTCTGCAGGCGCGAAGCCTCCTTCCGCTGCTTCTCGCGGCATCTACCAATAGCAAGAACCATCAGAATGGCAGTCACATCGCACAGGAGCTACACATGTCACTTGCATATGAAGAAACCATGCCAACAATCGCTAACTCACAAAGTACTCCAACGCTATTGCTCATTTGCTCATCCTACACATCACATTCCAGGTACACATGCGTATGGCAGGAAAGCAAGAGACGAACTCAGGGAAGTTAATTGGTCGCCCAACTGAAATGATGTATGCCTACTACCATTTAAATCTGCTCTTAACGTGAACATTGTGAGAAGCACGGGATATCTGATTAGATCCATTTATTTATTAAAATACGATGGCAACACAATAAGGCCAACAACTTTTTCTTACAAATGCTCACGAAAGGTTGCAACATGTAGAGAAACCAATATGCGACCAGCAAAAGACACTTCCACTACGCCTAACCATAATACAGTACAAACGGCAAAATACTCAAAAAGGGGCATTTGCAGTCCTGCAGTAGTCGATATCAAGTTCCAGCTGAAAACTCCAAACAAAATCATGTCCTAGAAACTATTGACTCTAAACGAAAACAGACCAGCGGAGGCTCATGTGTGCTACTAGCAGCCAGCCAGTCCAATGCAAGATATAGAATGGATACACCCTTGCAAAGCTAATCAGAAATTAGTACCAAAATCACTTTTTTTGCTCCTCCCTTTGTACCCAAAGATGACTTCAGTGCTCAGTGGCTAATGAAAACAAAAACTTCCGCGGCTAACAAGGAGGTCCGTTCCCTTAGTAATGATTTAAAATCGAAACCCAAGAAGGCAAGACACACAAAAGAGGGGTCAAATTTTAACGACAGGGATGCACAATTCCTGAAAAGGAGAGAGAAAAAAAAACGGCAGCCAAGAGCACAGACGACGGATCGAGAGAGGCGAGGGGGGGTCCGGCGACGCACCTGCGGTTCTGGAACCAGACCTTGATCTGCTTGGGCTCGATGTTGCTGAGTATGGGGCACTCCCTGATGAGCTGCTGCCTGCGCAGCGAGCTGGGCTTGGGGCACTCGCTGTAGACCCGCTCGAGTGCCTCGACCTGCTCGGGGGTGTAGCGCACGTACTTGCCCGTGTCCACCAGCGGCGCCCCACCGCCGCCAGGCGAGGAGCGGTCCTTGCCGCCCCGCCCACCACCATCGCAGCCGCCATCTACCACCGCCCACGGAGGAGGAGGAGGTTGAGGAGGGATTGTCGTCGCAGCAGGGAGAGGGAAAAGACGGAGAGCCACGGCCACGGGCGGCGCCAAGTCATGGCCTCGGGGCGAGAGCGCAGCCGCCCGACGCCATGGTGGTGGGAGGAGTGGCGGCTGCGGTGGCGGTGGTGGGGAGCTGAGCTGTTGCTTGCTTGCCGAGCCGCGGTGGAGGTGGAGGGAGCAGCAGGAGCGCGAGGGGAAAGGGAAAGGTAGCGGCGAGGAGGCGAGGCGGAGATGGGGGAGAGAAGGGGAAGAGACGAGTGGGGGTTGGTTTAATAGTAGCGGGCAGGGTTTTTTTTTCCCGACCGGTCTGGCCAAACCGCCGCCCACCGGTAGCGGTTAGCCGGACCGGTTTGACCGGAAACCGGTAGAAACCGGACAAATTTAAAAATCAAATTAAATCCGCAGTTCAACCGGTTTCGAACGGTTAGCCGGCCGGTTTGAGCGGTTAGCCGGCCGGTTTGAGCGGTTAGCCGGCCGGTTTGAGCGGTTTTGACAAATTTTCGAATTTTAATTAAAAATAAAAAATAAAAGAAAATTTCTAAAAAATTTCTAAAATAGTTTAAGGTGCGTAGAATCTAATGGTGTCAAAAAGAGAACATTTTTAAGAAGTTTAAGCGCATTAGAAGTTTAACGTGTTGATTTAGTAGGCTGTTTGAACTTCTAATACAAACAAAAAATACTAAATGAACTAATATTTGAAAAATTTTGACACCATTACAATCTACTCACCTTAAAGTATTTTTAAGAATTTTTTCTAATTTTTTAATTTTTTTAAATTCAAATTTGAAAATTTTAAATTTGGCCGGTTGGAAACCGACCCGTACCGCTACCGGTCCGGACCGGTTTGACCGGTTACCGCGGTATCCGGACCGGTAGCGGTCGGGATTTTTAACCCTGGTAGCGGGACTAGCGGCAAATGCACAGCTCATGTAGCGGGGTGTTGTGTGAATCGAGTGGTCTTTGGGGCGAGAAAGGTTGTAGATATGGAGGGGTCTTTTCGAATAATGTACTCGTATTTTCGTAAAATAGACAACATCATCCCTAAACGTTGCACAGGAGGTCAGATTGGTTCTTAAACTTTTAAAAGGGTCAATCTAGTTCCTCAACTTTCATTTTTGAGTCAAACACATCGTTGTGCTGATGTGACGCTATGCGATGAGGAGGAAATGTCCTTTTTGCTCATGGTGCATGGCACTGCCGATCACCTGATTTCGGCCACAACTCCATGAGTTTTCCTCTCGTGAGGACGTGATGGCAACCCTAGCAGGAGGTGCTCCTACAGTCCTGCTAGGAGCAGTGAGGTGTGCGTGAGCGGTCACGCGGGAGCCCCGGGGCCGACGCACAGCACACGACGGCGACACCGGTGTACACACGTAGGCAGCGCATGGGCAAACAGCGGGCAACTAGACGAATAGAGGTCGGGGCTGAGCTCCAGGCCGGGCAGCCATGTAGAGCACTGGTGCGTTGTATGCTGACAGAGAGCGGTGGGAACCAACTGAGACCACGAGCAAGAAGATGACCGGGAGCATGTACTACGGGCAAAAAGGACACTTCCCCATCATCTCATGGCGCCACATCAGCATATGGACGTGTTTGGCTAAAAAGGAGAGTTGAGGGACTAAATTGACCCTTTTGAGAGTTCAAGGACCAATCTGACCCTTTGTGCAAAGTTTAAGGATGATATTGGCTATTTTGCCTTTCCTTTTTGTCTTTCCTTTTGTTTCTGAAATTTATATGTTTCCCTATTGCAATTATACAAAGGTGAGGTAGGTCATGGATTTGTATTTGTTTTTGGTGAAGCCATAATCTTCTTAAAAGATCGTAAGCCTACAATGGATATAGAGATTTAAAACTAGCAGGGTTTTTTTAAGAGAAATAGGAACAGGTTCGGATGTACTAGCGTGTAGGGTTCACTGGGGCAACGACTGGGTGGGGGTAATGAAACTTCAAATTATGTTTTTGAATAAGTTATCACCATTTTTGTGTAAAATATTTACCAATTTTCATTATTTTCCTATGCAATTTTTTTTACCGAATATGCATTGGTGAAGCAAAACCATAATCCTCTTAAAGGATGGTGAGAGCCTACACGTGGATATAGAGATTTAGCACTAGGGGCAGGTTAGGATGTAAGTATAGGGTTCACTAGGGTCACGATTAGGTAATGAAACTTCAAAAACTTTTTACAGTCCAAAACTTTACAGCCCGTTTAGATCCAAATTCAAAAAAGTTCCTCAAAATTCAAAAACTTTTGGAATTTTGAGTGCATCTAAACACCCTCAAAGTATGACTTTTGAATAAGTCCTCACCATATCTTTTTCCTAAAATTTTCACCATTTGTTTGGTATATATCAGTGTCATTTTACCGAATATACACATGGGGACGTGGCCAACAAGGTTTGTAGTTGGGATCACGCCACAAAGACACTTCATAGGTCTTTTTGGTTTTTCTAGATATATAATATTGATATGTACTTAGACAAAATGTATAAAAAATTTAAGAATCTAGAAAATCTAAAGCGACATTTCTAGATATATAATATTTGATATGTATTTAGACAAAATGTATAGAAAAAAAATATGAATGGCCAATAATTTGGAACAGAAGGAGTACGATCTTATATATTTGCAAGTAAAAAGTGTAATTTTCTTTCGCTCAATCAAGATTGTTTACGATGAAATATGATGCAAATGGTTAAAGGTCTACAATCGCGATGGTTTGTTCACAAAAATTGAACTTAGCACGACATTCCCGGAACTAGAGCAGAGAAAAGTCCACTCAAAATCCGTGCAAATTTACCCGGTAAAAATCTGAACACCACGGGCCCACGCTCAGGCCCGAGTCAGACCCGTGTATTGTTTCGTTCTTGCGAAATTCGACGGACAAATATTCTCTCCTCCGGAGGATTCCATTTCAATTTCGGGCTTGGGGAGGTGTGTCGTCGTCGTTGGTGGCGCTACTCCGTATGCTTTTGATGGCAGGCACATGCCCGTGGCAGGAGGGCAGGAGCATGCTCGGCTCGCTCATGGTCATGGCGCGGGTTAAATTGGTGGCCAGCACGCAGAGCAGGGACCCCACGGTGCCGGCCTTTTGGAGGTGAACCGTGAACGCTAACACACACACACACACAAATTTGCCTGTAACTGCATGACAACGAACAAATTCTGGTGGCTATAACAAGGGCCGTGCTATTCTTAGGGTGTGACTGAAAACGTGCCTTTCTTATAAACAGACGAAGTCACGAAGCTCATACGTCCGATTGAGATCCTACGGCGCTCCTGCGTGACGATATGGTTGAAAGTTTGGATCAAGACGAGCTAAAATAAAGAACAGGGGTGCGCAGTGCACTCATTGCTTCCACATAAGCACAGGAGTTTAGTTAGCTCGATCACTTGTGACGCCGCGGGCTGATCTGCTACATCGCCCGTGACCGTGACAGCCTGACAGGCTCTCCGCTGGAGCCGGTAGATAAAGCGAAACGAAAACACGGCCAAGACCACACACACAGTCAGAGACCTGCGAACAGTGATGGTAGCACGAGAATAAGCAGGGCTTTAGACTGTGTATAAACTGTTCATATACACTGTTGCACTGACCCGATTCCCGTGTATAACTGTATTCGATGCCCTCGGCTATCTGCACATCTGCATGTGTAGCCCGGGCCCGGATCAACCAGAGCTGATAGCAATGTCTCTATTTTCTGTGGAAGGTTGAGCATTTCTTCGACAGCTAAGAAGGTTGAAGAAAATGCAATGCAATGCAGTTCGGCATTGCTGAATTTGACATTTTTTTACTGCAAATTTTGACGGGCAATCAGCGTCTATTTTGAAGATGAATACCTCTAGTACTGATTTCCGAAGTTGAAACCAAAGAATAAATAAAATTATATAAAAGAGATTTCAATGTCTCTATTTTGAAGATGAATACCTCTAGTACTGACGGGCAATCTGCTTTGAAATTTTGACCAGAATTGAAACTCGGGCAACCTGAAAAAGGTTTCAATTCATTGCGGAGCAGAGTCGCTCTGTGCTTCAGAGGCAAACAATTTTCTTGCTGCCCGGGAGGTTAAATTTTCGGCCGGCGAGAGACCGGGGCCGGCACGAGGGACGTCTGCACCACATTTTGCACCTTCCATGCTTCCCTTCCGTCGTCGCTTTGGCCAATTTGCCTGCTGCCATTCAATGGACAAGCAGCAGAGCTGCAAAGAGTTTATTTCCATCTTGCAGCTAGTTCATGAATTCAACGGCTACAAGGAATCATAGATTTGTAGGCTACTGTGTTCTTCCAGTGCTAGATGAACTGGTAGAGCTCAATTATTCCTGTGCCCTTGCATAATTGCATTGCATTGCATTGCACAGATTCCTTTGTCATGTTGTGGGACTAACCGTTTTTTTTTTTTTTTGAAATTAAATGTTGTGGGTAACAATGAGCCTCCAAAAATCTGGCCAAGGCTGGGATGGTTCAAAAATTATATTAAAAAAACATTTCACTGTAGCCCTAGACAGTTCAAATGTTTGAAAGCCAACTAATTGTTCAAAATGAAATTGGCTTGTTGGAAGACGGTACTCCCTCCGGTTTAGTAAAAGAAGTCGTTTAGGACAGCGACACGGTCTCCAAAGTACAACTTTGACTTCTTATTTTTATAAAGATATTTATTAAAAACTAACATATATATACTTTTATGAAAGTATTTTGCAAGACAAATCTATTCATGTAGTTTTCACATTTCCAAATTCAACGACTTAAAAGCTATTCACGATTTATATTCCCAATGTTTGAATCAAATATTGTCCAAAACGACTTCCTTTACTAAACCGGGGGAGTACATACAGTAGTCAAACTTGTTAATTGGTACGACAGATATTAAGACAAATTAAATACCAACCCCATCTAATCCACAGGCTCATTTATACGCCAGATCGGCGGCCACACACCATCACCAGGTGCCAGGCCTAGACAGTTCCATATACATGTGGGCATTGCACATTGAAGTCTTGAAAGCGAGAGCCTTTGCTTTTGTCCACCTGCTGTGCGCCATTGCCGCCGTTTTGACAGGGAAACGGCGGAGGCGTGCCATGCCAGCGCCGATGCAAAAGGGACCCGTCACTCGCCAAAGCCGGCGACGCCGCTCCCGCCGCGTCGTCACCTAGCCTGCGCGGCGCGCTGGACTACTACTCTTTGGACACACGCATCCACGCGCTGGACGGACGACGCTGGCATAGTGGCATGGCATGGTGCGTGCCGTGGCGTGGCACTGGCCGGCACAGGACGCGCGCGGACAGGGATGGATGGATGCGTGGTCCAGGCGTCCAGGCCAGCCGGCGCCGCGGTGCGCGTGCCCGGCCCAGGCTTTTGCCGCGCCCCCGGCCGACACCGCCCCGGCGCGCGCAGCGCACGCCGAGCCCCGCCACGCCCCGGCCGGCCGCCGGCCGCCGGCCCCATGCCGCACCATGCTGCGTCTTCTCTTGAGCTGCTTCTTTTTTTTTTCACCGAGCTGCGTGACTGGCGCGACGCGACAGCGTGGTGAATATACCCAGCTGGCCTTCGGGAATGTCTCTGGCTCGGTCTGCTGCACGGAGGTCGATGGCTGGGAGGGGGGCGGCCCCACTGTTCAGTGGCGACTAGCAGCGTACTAATCCTGTGGCTCGTCCGTCTATCGGTCTAGGCATGCAGAGATGTGCAGCTCGTGTGCAGGCTGCAGGCAAGAAGAAGCCAGCTATAGGCCCCCCACTGAGAGGCAGTGGAATATTCAGAGACTTGGCACATCAATACAACATGGTCCCTTTTTTTCTTTCGCAAAAAAAAAACATGGTCCCTTTTTTTTTCTTCAATCTGAATTCTGATTTGCGTTTGGGTTTTAGTTTTACGTACTGCAATGTTTGTTTTTTTGTGCATATGATGATACAAGCTGTCTGTTTCGATCTTGTGTCGTTACAGTGACATTGAGAAAATTACTATTTAACACGGTTAACTGCGTTTAAAGTTAACTAAGGACGCGGTAGTTTGCAACAAGGAGAGAGAGAGGGGTAGGCACGCGCGCGTGCAGGCAGTAAGAAGGAGAAGAACACTAAAGCAAATTTTCTTTTGGACTTCTCTCTCTCTGTGTCTGTCGATCTTTTCATTTCCAGAAACCGTTTGTGAGTTGGTGACATGTGATCTTTATAGATCGAAAAATCCTCAAAGAAAAGGTTACTGGTCGGTCTGTAGTATATGTTGCTTAGAAGCTACACTTGTTCCTACACCACCCACACAGAAAAGAAGCATGGGTATATACACCTGATACATTGCAAGGGGAAAAAAAGCAATTCTTTTGTCAATACGTGGAGAGATTTAAACAAATTCGCAACCCAAATCCAATGTGACTCAACTGGTACATAAAAATTAAGGTGCGTGCAAAAGGTATGTTATTACTTTGAATACGTATTATGCGAGACAGCTAACTAAAGTGCGCCATTTGGACTGACAGAATTCCAGGAACAATTAAACAACAAAAGAGCCTTTTAGGGCCTCAAGTGCTATCAGAGAGAGTACTTAATTGGTGGGGCGTGATATGTTAGTTTTATGAGCACATTGTATTTGGAGCACTTAGCCCTAGTGTTAGGGGGCAAAGCATGAGCCAAGGGAGAAAAGCTTTCATCTCTTTCTTGGGCTTTGGTGATGTGCCTTGCATCCAAAGGGATGCCAATTCCACTAAGCCCCACAAATGCAGGCTTTAGCTCATGATCACATATTGTGCCCGTGGAAAAGATGACGAAAAGTTTTCGGCGGCAAATTCGTGCGAACAAATGAGGATATGTGTTAAGGAAACACCAATTAATCCAAGATAAGGTGTTCATACGGCCCTTTTTCATTATTTGTCTTTCTGGAACAAGCTTTTGACTCTTTTTTGTCAATCTGAAACTTCTACTTCTCAATCAATTGTCACTATCGAAGATTTCTTAAATTATTGACCTTGGCTAACTTTTCCTTCTCTAATTTATTAATTCTGAAACATTCTTCAGTCATAATTTAGATTCAAGATGTTTCTTTAATTAATTATAGATATACAATTCCGTGCTGATATGCACAGCAATTTTCAACCACGTAAAGATTGATCAATCTATAATAGGAACATATAGTTGAGGTACCTATATATATGTCGTCATCACACAACTTATACATTTCCATATGTTTTTAAAGAAATTAGTTGATTTACTAGTCATTACTATGCACACAAGATTGATGCCATGATGATAACACCATTATTATCAACACCATGGTAATCAGCAGCTTCTTCACCATGCATCAATTGCCTGCAAATAATCATATATACATTGCTTCTTATCCTTGAATGTATACTAGCCGTACGTGTCTTTTTACTTCCTAATTAGTTTGATTTAGTTATGCTTGGGACTAGATTGACGCTTAGGCAACTAGCTAGTTAATTAGCTCAGTACGTACTTGTACTCGATTTACTTTAAAATCGTTAACTTCATCGTCAAAAATGAAATTGTCATTGTATTGGTCACAAAAACCATATAAATGAGTTTCAACACGTATATATAAGTGCTAAATTCAATACCTGTCATTCGTTAGCTTCGTTAGTCTTATTTGTACAATTTTGATACTACTTGCTACTAGATCAATATCTGTACCAGGAGTGAGAACCAAGATATATCAAACTATTGAAGGTAAAAAATTGTTATTTTTTCAATCAGATTTTCTTCCTGAATAAAGAAAGACTTGCAACACATCATTCCTTCAACTTTCGACATCTCCAAAAAGTTGTTTGCATTGCGCTGATCAGAAGCTCCTCCGTATGCTAGCAAACTAAGAATTTTCTACTACAGATCGTCAGTTGTTGCATTGCTATCACCCAGACACACACAAGGAGAAGATCTCCATAACAGAAACACAAGCGGCACATCATATCAAGGCCGTAATAATTGAAGGGAAAGAGCATCCATGCATTCATGCCCGTGTCCTGTTGCTTCAGAACGGCAGGGCAAGCCGATGGGCACGAAAGCTGACCGCAGGGCTCGAGATCTTGCACTGGATTAGTAACTGGGGAAGGAATGAATGCTTGCAGGCAGTGTCTGTGTGGTGCAATTGAGTGCTTGTGCCGGGTCATGAAATGGCAATGCCCGTTTGATCTCAGCTAGCTGCTAGTAGTGGTGGCCAATCTGACAGCACATAGCAGGCGACTCAGTTGAAAGGATGCATTCAGTTGGCCTGCACAGCTGAGAGCCCTGCTAGCTATACTTTCGTTGCTTCTCATTGCTGAGGCATTATTTAAATCGTGGAGTCCTAGAATTAGCAGTTAATAAGACCAATGCACCGAAGATAATTTGATGGTCCTGACTCCTGAGGTATCCAAAAAGTTTGGATTTGAGTAATTCATGACCCTGACATGCATGTACACATGCCCTTTCAGTAGAATTCAGTTCAATTGCATGCTTATCTACTTATTGCTAGTCAAAAGGCGATCAAACATATAGCCTATAATGGAGTAGTTAAGAATTTAGGTGTAGAACATTAGTGTATGGGGTAGCCAATCACTGACTGTCTACATGATCAAGGAAAAATTAAGCATGTTGGTCAATACTAATACTACTATAATATATAGACACAGATGACTAAATGACAGCGACAGAGATCATGGTTGAAATTTGAGTATCATTTGTGAGAAAAGCACTACTAGAGGTTGAGAGATGTTTGTGGGAAAGGATATGTAGCTGCATATTGATCAGAAAATTTAAAACTGAAGTATTTACTTTTTTTTGAGGGGAAAGTATCAGGTTACTTGATTATTTCTCGAAGTACAAAGAAAAATGTAACATGCTCTTCGCAATAAATGATTGTGCAAACAACAAACAAAATGCTGTTTCAGCCCAAAATCATGCATTTGGAGTATGTTGTGATCAACTCCTGTGGTATACATAAGGATTTCTATGATTGTTCATGGATCCTTCGTAGTTATTACTCAATCGAGTTAAGATAACGACCCTAGGTACGTAGGAGTCCACGGTTAGAACTATGCTCTCTCGTTATCGAGCGGTTTCTTTTTGGTGGCCAGCTTTTGTTAGAGGCAGAGGCTAGCTAACAAAAAGGAGAGGGCACACAACAAGCTGATCGAGTAGTGGCCTCAAAGTAAGAGAAGCAAAAGGCACTCCTGCCCCTTTGCATGCATCCTTACAAACATAGCCTTTCAAATCCACCGCAAAAGAGATTTGTCAAGATCGTGTAGCCAAATGGCCACACATTTCAGTGTGCTCAGGCTCAGTCAGTGCTCTTTCTTTCACACACACACATAGAGTACACACACGAGAGAGAAACCAACCTTAACCCCTATAAACCCTAGCATGCACGAGCTGGACCCTCTAGGCCCTTTTGCCCTAAAAAACATCTTTCTTGGCATGAGGAGGCACCAACCATCACTTCCCAATAAAACCCCTTTTGTTCCCCTCTTTTTCTTTCTTGCATGGGTGACAAGTGTGAGTGTTGGCCTGCCGGGGCTGTGGCCACACCCTCCCTCTCACTCGCTCACTCATCTCCCTTGGCTCCCAAGCTTGTCACTGGCTTTATGCACTCAAAAGGAGGGGAGAGACGATAAAAAGCACACCACTTTTTAGTATTTCTAAGGTTTGACAAGCACACCATGGCATGGCATGCATCCATGGCTTTTTCTGCTTTTCATATATGCCACTCCTACCCTAAACTCGCAAGGCCCTGGTTTTCAAAGTTTCATCGGGAAAACCAATCATACGTGCCGGCCTGGCCTTGGATGTACGAGACATACTCGTATGTCATGTCACCTTTACGCACGCAATGTGGTGTGCATGCAACAAGGGAACAAAAGCCAGCCACAACAACACTGGAGAATATATGGCGTGTCTCATAATTAAAGGGTGATAAGACTTGCGGATCCATGTCCTACGTAGACACATGCATACCATAGCTATAGCTCTCTCTCTACCAGCTGCATGCTACTAATTGCATTTGCAGTACATGCAATGTGTTTTGTTTAATAGAACTACATCATGCATGTTTGGCATTAAGAAAATAGAAAGTAAAGCAAATTATTTTTGTATAAGTAATTAAGTAGAATACAGCATGCAGTGTCAAAGACATCATCATATATGGTCATGTAGAGGCGGTGTTAAGTTTGGCATGGCGTTTGTGATGTACGGGTAGGCCCCAGCTCAAGATGAGAGCTACTGTGCAAGAACGTGGCGAGCACCAGAGAGAAATAAAGCATACTCCTATGTGTGCAGCTGCAGCTGAAGGCGGGTAGGGCCTGGCCCTTTTAACTCGTGCAGGGGCGGCACTGCGGTGCCGAGAGAAAAGAACAAGGATGGCAACCACTGGGCCGGAGCACCAAGCACCAACCGAGCAACACGCCGCATAACAGCACAATTAGTGGCGCATGATGGACGGATCTGCCGGAGAGGGACTGAGCGAGGGAGCTTGACAAGATGGCGAGAGGTCAATGCTAGCTGGATTATTGCTAGCTGCTAGCAGCTAGGGTTTGTGCTCACAGCACACCACGTACACCACCATATGATCGAGCCGGCCAATGCACGCAGAGGAGGGGCTAGTACGTGTGTGGCCTACCCACCCGTTGTCGCCGGCCCTGGCATGGCATGATGAGGGGTCGTGCCGCTTTTCCCATGCCTCTTCGCCCTTGCCCTCAAAAGAAAATACGGGAGAGGGATGCATGGGGGGCCTGCCGATGTAGTGCAAGCAAAGCATGCTGCCCGGCCGGCCTAGTGCCCAGTGTGGGCGTCCGCGTCCGGTCCATATGCACACATGCATTGTCACCGCATCTCTATCCAGACAATGTGTGTTTTTTTTTGGTCTGATCGGACGGTGGTCTACGCAAGCTCTCTTGGCCTATTACGTACCATACATGTAACAAATGAAACGAAAAAATGCGTCTCTTTTATGATCTTTTTAATCTGCAAACATGCATGCACCGACGACCAAGAACCGATTAGCTGCTAGGCCCGCATGCCTCTTTGCCGCCGCCGCCGGCGAGCAGCAATTAAGCATGCAGGAAGCTAGGAGTCAGCGCATACCCGGAGGAGTGCGCCAAAAAAAGGGGAAATGGAGCGAGCGCGAAAGGCGAAAGGCGCCGCTCTTTTGCGAGCGGCCGGCGCGTGACACCGCGCGGGGTCGTCGCATGCGCGCGCGTGACGGCGCGGGCACCGCCACTGTGGGCGGACGGGACTAACCAACCGACCTAGCTAGGTACTGTAGACAGAAGCCGAGAGCTCGCTCCAACCCTGTAGTCTGCACTGCGGTCTCGCGTCCTATGCATGGGCCAAACTGCCAAAGGAGGCTCTCGCGTGGCACACATGCATGCATGGACCCTCTCAAGTCTTAGCTCTCAAGCATCCAAGAAATTTGGCGCCAATAATGGTGCAATTGTAAGTACCTAGTTGATCAGTATATCAATATATACCAAGTAACAGAAACTAAAGTAAATATACCTGTACACAGGAATATATTGATCCAATGTAAGTATTCAGCATATCCATGGTCATTTTATTTTGCACACCTCTTGTATTTCACAACCTATTGAAATAATCAAGGAAGATTTTCATTGTCAACCTTTTCATGCTGATCAATCGATGACATATGACCTTGAGTGAAACGCTAACTGGGAGGCGGCATATGTACCCGCCCGCCCGGTACTGGTTGTTACTCATTCGTTCATGTACCCGCTAATTTTGCCGTGTGCGAGAGCCGCTCTCCCGTAGTGTAGCTAGCGCGGAGGCCTAGATTTATCGCTCTCATTCGCATGAATGGCCATGGATCTGCGCATGCAACTCCATGGACGCCAGGACAAGAGAGACAGATGGTAATCAAAGTGTTGCCTCCGAGATCTTCACCTTTCAAAACGACTCTCTCGGAGACTCAGACTCCTAGCTTGCTGTGACCGATTATTGGTCGATCTGTGCCGCCATGCTGGTGAGGAGTGACTAGTGAGGGTCGGGGAAGCAAAATTTTGGCCGCAATTATAATTAGTTTGGCGGATTTTGAAATTGACAAAGTCAAAATATGGCGTCAAACCAGTCGAACATGGGTTCTCTACCTGATAGGTAGGAAATACTACAATCATCTTCGCAAACCATACGAGCGTGGCGAACTGAGCGTAGCTCAGTTGGTAAGGCTCATTGTGGTGGAACCTGTCTGCCAGGGTTTAAGTTCTCGACTTGGCACTAGTGCTCGTATTTTTCTGGATTTATTCCAGGATTTGACCGGCGCTATTCTTTCGGTGGTAACGTGCCCATCGACGGTGAGGCGCCAGTGGTGACTTCGTCAATCTCGATGATTTGCCGGCTCAGTCTTTCGAAGGTGCTCATAGGGGAAGGGTTGCGTGCGTGTGTTCGTAGGGGTGAGTGTGCGTGCGTGTTTGTGAGCGTTAGATTATTTCTTGGTTCTCAAATTAAATTAAGTTTCGAATTGTTGACTTTAGACGACGACAAAACTTACAATCTCACTTATTTTTTATGGGCCTGGAGGAGTATACTAGATATGCTAACAATTACCGTTAAAATAGGATTCAAACTATGATGAGTCGTCGTTGCTGGTCGATCAACGGCCGGATCTGTCAGATCTCCATGCACGGAGAGTGGTTCGTCGCTTGCATGCAGACATAATTAACACGTACGAACGGCTAGCTCGAGCTCCCCGGCCTTAACAATTTGATAATTCGAGCCATGCATGTAACCATGGCCGATCGTATGCATGCATGATTAGGCAGTGCCGGTACGCTAAGGGCGCCTCTCGCAATCGATGGTGATGATCTGGCGATCAAGCAAGACGCATAAAGAAAAATATTAAAACCCGTAGATAGAAAGAAAGACAGATACAACCAAGAGAGAGAGAGAGAGAGAGAGAAGAGAGACTATAGCTTGTGTGCTACGTAGGGAGGCATGCTTCACTCATAATTCAGGGGAGGGCCCCAATTATATGCACGGCAATTAGCTTTCAGCTAGCTGCATGCATAAACACTAAACCCAATAAATAAACACATGAACTGCTCTAGTAAAGCAAAAGACAATGCTTGGCACAAAAAGTCTGTATGATATGTCGATGAGGTGGACATAGATGTGAGTGTGACTGACTAGCAGCTGCTGTAGCTACAAGACTAGCTATATTCTTCCATGCAAGAAGTGTTCAACGTTCTGACTAGCCTTCCTTTCCTTCCTTCTTTCTGCACGCCTATAACCCGGCTCACGGCTCTATGCATGCGAGTGAGTTGTTTAATTAATTGTACCATCTATATGCTCAAAAGAATTGAGCTATCATCTCAAATGCATGGGATTCTAAGACCAATCCCAATAGAGTTTTATGGGAGTTTTATAAGCATTAATTTCTATGTCACATCAAAATTGCCGACTTGGCAAGGTTATTAAATGAGAATGCTTTATGGGATGAGCGATGAGTTTCATCCCATGAAACTCTATTGTGCATTTACCTAGTTTCCAAACTAGGTAATTGTGTCCATAAAACTCCCACTGAGAATGGACTAAGGGCGTCTCTAAGTAGATTTGAGCTAGCTATTTGGATGATAAATAGACTCCGGTAATGCATAGTTTGTCTCAGCAGTGCACCAAACTATGATTTAGCCATTATTTTATCTCATATTACATTTATAACAATAATAAATTATCCCTCCGTCCACAAAAGAATGCAACTATGGGATCTGTGCCGGTCAAACTAGTTTAAGTTTGTCCAAATTTATAGGAAATAGTAGTAGCACTTATGTCTTCAAATAAATTTATTATGAAAATATATTCCATAAGTAATCTAATTGTGCTTATTTTGTATTATGAATGTTAGTAATTTTTTATATAACTTTAGTTAAAGTTTAAACTGCTTGACTTCTCGAAAAGTGAGAATTGCATTTTTTTTGGATGGAGTAAGTATCTTATAACAATACTACATTGGAGCATGAATTCAAATTAAACCAATCTTGTATATCAAATTATAACTATTAGATAGATATTCAGTTGGTCAAAGACTGTGGGTTCAATTGTTGAAGTGTGCGTGTTGATTTATCCCAAACTATGCTTTGTGATAATTTTAGAATTTATCTTTTCTCTCATGCATGTTGTATTTCATGAGGATTAGCGTGGACGACCACTAGTTAGTAATAATAATATAAGATACACACAAGACTAACCAGTCACTCAATGTCATTGTGCACAACAGACACATGTTGGGACACGTTGCAACAACAACGCCCGCATCGACACTGTCACCACTCATGAAAATATCTAAATTGAACAAGGGCCTGCTAGTGCATCAACACATTTGTTAAATAGTCATTTGAGTGTCCGAACCCCTTCGGTCGGATGAATGAACGGATAATATCCACACCACTTCCATCCCTAATTATTTGCCTCCAGACTAGTTTTGGCCATGAATAAATAGTTTTGAGAAATTTACTCTTGATAATAAATATGTATTCCGTGGGAGAAGATCATGATCTCTGGACATGCATTTTAATATTGACATCCAAACGAGCAGACCGAGATATATCCTCACATCACCAGGGGTAGGGAATGAAAGGCCGAGTTCGAGTCATTTTTATGGGCAAAAAGTTTAATCGTTCGTCGATTGCCTATGTGTGTCCTAGGCGCCACCTAAAAGTTCCATTTCAATAAGAAAGGAAATGATAAGCTCATTTTGACTCTTGGGATAGCTATCAATGAGAAACCTAGCCAGGCGCAATACATCAACGATTCAGAGTTAATCAGAAAGAACTGTCCCTTTCGGATCACCGAACAGCTGGACACATCCACATTTGTGTCTAACTCTGCATGGGCAAAGTTCGTCGTAGCTAGTCTGAAAACGCATTAAACCTGCTAGTTATATTACCGTGTTTGCAACGCATATCCAAAGGTCATAGCCGTAAATTACCAGTGCGGATGATTACCGTGATTGCAACGGTTTGTTTATGAGAGGTTTATTACGATAGCATGCAGGTATAGTAGCTAGATGGATGAGGCAGTAGATAGATAAGCACGCATGCTTTGCCTTGCTTTTCAGTGGTAACTTGCTTGTGAGCTAAGGGACGGAGGTTAAAGAAAGCCAAGGGTACGAAGCAGACAGGGCAGGAGTACGTCACATGTGTCTCGCCTTTGGTAAACACACGACATTATCATCGCCGGTCGCAGTCTCTGCAGGTAAGATTAGCAAGATGATCAGTGTTGGTCATTATCGATCCCCCGGATGAAGTAGCCTCGATCAGGGAAGAACTCGTCAGTGTTTTATTTTACTATAATCACTGCTGGTCATGCTTCCTGGGGAATCCTAAGCTCTGACAGGTGGTTTAGCAGCCGTAGATGATGCTTTCCAGCAAAACGGACCAGACTCTGTCAGTCACAGCGTTATTCAGAGTCCGGTTCGCTCGCGTCACAAGAAAATCGCAATGTTGCAAAGGTAGTAGCTGCTAGTGTTCTTCAGTGTCTTCTCTCATACTGTGTTGTCGAAGGTCACGCCTTGACATGCTCCCCCAAATCCCTGGATGGAGAAATGGGCTGAAATTGGCCCAGTTTGATACAGTAAGCCCAAACATGCTTATGGACCCAAATACATATTTGAAGGACAGTGACACTACAATAAATAGAGCTCATCTAGTAGCAAGTCCGTTGTTCAGACTTCAGGAGAGTGCTTGTGAGTCATTGGCTTAGGGACACAGAAGAGCAGCAAATCTTCACTGATCCCTTTTTCTTGCATCTAAATGTAAGCAATAAGAACTGAAAAAATTGTAATTATAATGTAAGCAATAAGAACTGTTCATATATGACAATACAAAAGAATAGGATGTTCCAGCTGCAGACTCGATCCCTGAAAACATTTTAGCAACATCTGCCTCCACAAACTGGATAAACTAGAATCAGAACTGCAACGGGATCAAAAGTTGAACAGAACTTTTATATTCGTCCATACGTGGGTAGCATAATTAGGATTTCTCATCTTTTCTCAGTAGTACCTTCAATAGACTAACTTCATGCTCTTCTCCTTTGAAGCCTTCGATAAAGACTTCTTTAAGATCAGTCAAGGGTATAATTTGACTCCGCCAGCTGTCAGGCTGATCACAAGGACAATCTACGGAGCATGCTTTGCTCACCTAGAAGGATGGCGTATTATGATGTTTCATGCTAAATTGCAATCTCAAGCATAGGACAACATATATCAACAGACAAAAGAATAATTACCTCATCAGATAGATCAATTAGCATCACCTTAAGCTTTTGGATAGAGGAACAGAGCCGAAGCAGATCCAGCAGCATTGCTCCATAAACATGTCGTGTTGCAAGTACGAGCTCTAAACCAGAAATATTTCTCACTGGGATCCGGGATATCTCTTGCTCAAAGCTCCGGGCAGGATGAAAATGACCCCAACTACCCTGCGACAGTTTGACAGCATGCCTTTTAAATATGTAATCAATAATACTAGAACATCAGGGAATGAAGCAGCTGGTACACGCACTGTGGCCTGTATGTTCAGCGAGAGGATGTTGCCCCCGCGCGGCAGCATGTCGAATCCAACTGGCTTCGACGGCAGTCGCCGCACGCACCCGGCGCAGCCATCTCCTTTCCGCGCCTCTCGCGCGACCAGAAGGCGAGCAGGCGGACGATTGGGCGCAGCAAAGGGACGCTCAGAAGATCCAGCGGTAGAGGGATCAGCGGCGGCGGAGGCGGCGGCGCAACCGAGCGGGTACGGTCGGCGGCCGAGCAGTTGGTACACTTGGGAATTTGGGATGGGAGTGGAAGGCTGGAAGCGATCGGAGGGCGGAGAGGGAGGGAGGGAGTGGAATGCTTTATTGGGCTTTATGGGCCGCACGGACTCCGTTTGGGTCGATCGGCTGGACCGAGCTGGGCTGTCTTCCCCCACGAACTAACTCAAGAACGACGAAGACAAACGAAGAAAAGGGTTGTACAAAAAAGACCCCAATGCGGCACCCAAGTAGTAATTTCGATCTTTGATTAAAATGTTGACAGCAGCGCAGCTAGAGTCCAAGCTGCATGGTTGAAAAATCAGTCGGCCACAAGCATCAAAAAAAGAACATCAACCAAAGCCATAAATTTTTTCTTGAAACGCTTGGCATGAACCGTGTTCCAGGCTAAATAAATCTGCTAACCATGCATAATCTGCACCAGGCTAAATAGCAAGTATTTGGAGAAACAACAGGGAGACCGGATCATACTTGTTTCACAAATTAATTTCTGTGTTACTATTTAAAAGGCAGAAGAGTTACAAAATTGCCTCAAGTTATACTAGTTGGGGCATCCAGCAGGATGATTCCCAACGAACATACATCTCTCTGAGCTCAAACAATCTGTTCACGCCTCCAAATTCCCGTCGACTGTTTGTTCGCCTTCTTGCATCAAATTCCTCCCGCAGGCGTAGCTGCCAAAGTGCTGGTGTGTAATTACTTCTTGCTTGCGATGTCATCTTCTACAACACTTGTGTGTTCCTCGACATATCCAATCAACTACCCTACAAGTCATCTTTCTCCTCCTCTAGTCGGATCGGATGGATGGCAACCCCGTTTTGAGCAGACCGAACACGGCCCCATCTTCCAAGGCGGGGCTCCTGATGAAACAAAGATCTTACTGAGGTTCAGCTTTGAAATTAGTAGTAATAAGAGTCGCAAAGTTAGCATAAAGAATAAACATAAATGGATCTTCAGACATTGTTTGGCCTGTTGAGCATAATAAAACCAACAACTTTTAACACAAAGGGCAGCTAGTCTACTGGCTCTTGTGATAAAAGTTACCATTATGCAGGAAGCTTTCCTGCAAACATTATTTTATCCGTATTTCAAGACTACAAGGAAGTGTTTGTTTAGTAACTGTGTTGCATTGAAACAAAAGAAACTGGACTGTCAAGTATATGAATTGTAATAAAAAAAGGGGGAGTACAATTAACTGACCTGGCCAACACCAGCAACAATAAAGCGTCCAGATTTGGCAATGGCGAGAGAGTTGACAAATCCATCCTGGCCATGAGAGGAAGTATATCAGCAACTGTTTGCAACCCACAGCAAGGCACATCATCTTAAACTTTCTTTTGCATGGTTAACATGACGAGTTGAATGGAGCAAAGGACTGTTGGAAGTATAGTTTAATAATTAAAGGAAACATAAAAAAATGATCTTGCATGGTAAGGACTTGGCACTGGACAAAATGACCATAGTCATGACGAGTGAAGTACATAACAAATATCTGAAGCACGACCCTTTGTTCTAGGAGGATTATTAAGATTCAAATGAAGCATTTGGTATTCCACCAATACAGCTATTCCTATAACTTTCGGGAAACGTAATGATTATGGATGAGGAGTCTGTAGATTATATTATCAAGGGCCAGAAATTACACGTGGTGTCTGACCAACACCAATTCTGTTAACAAAACTTCAAACTACTTAACATACCTTTCTAGCTAATCACTCCATGGCCTTTTCCACTAAATACAAAAGGCTTAGACACTGAAGCCAGCATATGTTGAAAAGGGGAAATTTAATAGCTTCAACTGGCTGAACCATAAAACAGTTTTAACACTGAGCATTAAGCTACTAAATTCCTACTGATGGAAGGTTCGGACGTGTGCCCTACATACTGCCAACTAATCACCACTGAGCACCCTGAAATACATTATCTATCTGCACAACTAGCAGAGTACATGCCCCCTGGATACCTGCTAGGATTATTATGACCCACGCAAAACTCCCACAATCATATGAAATTCCAGTAGTGTTAAGTCTCAACAATAGATATTGAGAATCATGAACATTGGCCGCTATCTACAGTAGATAAGATATTATTTTCAGGACAGTGGCGTTCATTGAGTAACAAGAGTACCGTACCAGTTTAAATTTAAACAAAGGTCGAATCCCCTTAGAATCAGGTTCGATAGCCCAAAGACGAACTAAACCATTTCCTGCTCCTGATGCAGCAAGATCAGAACCTTTTCTTGCAGCAACAGCACTAACCCATGACTGGGCCATTGAGACATTTTCAGGTTTATGTATTCCATTTTCTGCACAGTGAAAAGAGGTAAGCAATAAATATGGTGTACAAATATAAGGAACAAAACGTATTTCAGTCATGATGAAGTTGATCTTCCCATTAATGGCCATCTTAGCAACAACTAAAGAGAAAAATGTTAAGGTAACAAAACAGAGACCCAGATGTGGTGAATAGGAAAATCTGCAATAAGTGAAAGCACACTTCTCCCATGGCATCTTACCTTTAGGTAATTCTTGATCATCACAGTCAACTGAAGGGTGAGCATTTCTAACTATGAATGTAGGTTTTTTCCTCATTATGCTCCAAAGCTCAATGCTTCCATCATCAGATCCAGATAAAAATTCCTTGTCATCAATAAAGCTGCAGCACTCTAAAGACGCAGCAGCAGGAGCACGGAACACTAACTGTGATTCTTCTGGAATCTGTCCATAAAGAGAGTTTTCAGCTATTAGGGTGCATCAACGTATCTGCCACATGACTGGAAGAACCAAATAAGTTGTGAATAATAAACTTATGCTCCTAAGAAAGCGTAGCGAGTCCTGGTTAAAAACTTCGAGGCTTTGCATATTGCACGTACACAACATTGCTATGTTGTTCTGTGAAAAGAACACAATACAGTATAAGTTGTACAGAATTTTTACCAATTCTGTTGCACTATATATGCTTTAGGTTTTCCTGAAGAAAATAGTAACCTACCAAGATAGTGAAAACAAAAAAAAAATACTTTAGACACCATAAGAATTGTAAAGAGCCCATGCTCTACAGCAACCCATTCCCATGTCCCAATCTCGTTCCCACTTCTCGGCTTCTCGCTATACACCCAACAGCACCTTTCACGCCTCAGCTCGGCTCCAACCTCCATCCTAGGCTGAGTGTTTTAGGTTAGTCTGTGCAGTCAGACCAAAATAGTTTATTATTTTTCTGAGTGTTTTTACATGCTATTTTCATTAGTTGGCACAACTGGAGGTATTTTGCGGTGTGCAAATTTCATAGTTATAACGAAACAAACTTCTGAAAAATGTTTTAGATAAATCTTCCTATTCATCAGAAGAAAATGTTGCGTTTAATGAGAAGCTTCATCCATGTAACAAACGCATGCATGCTTTAAAAATATTAGTACCTTCCAAAGATGCATTGTCCGGTCCCGTGCTACAGTCAGAAGCCTATCTTTACTAAATGCATCCATGGTCAAGATTTCATTCTGATGGCCATATAGGCAGTTCATGTATGTTCTGTCTTCAGCATTCCACTGCATTATTGAACGGTCAAAAGAACCAGAGAATAATTCTGCTGAATCCGGCCCGAAAGCAAGGCATGATATTGGCCCACGATGACCACTAAAAGCCTGCAAAAAACAAACAAAAATATATGCAGTCACAATGTTGAATGAAGGGTAAGGTAGATAATTTATAATTTCTCTTGAATAGTTCAACCAAATCGGTTTGCTAAACATATCTCAAAATTGCAGCAATTGATTACCTGTATGTGCTCTCGTGAACGAACATCCCATAAATGGATATGACGGTCCAAACCACCACTTGCCAAGTAGCGACCATCTGAACTGACAGCTAAAGCTAGTACTTGCTTACTTCTTTTAGCTGATAGAGGCGGCTTAGCATGATGAGAAATCAATACATTTTCACTTGGCCATAAATACTTCTCACTTTTGCCACTTTCCACATCCCAATGCACAATGACTCCATCTTTTGATGCTGAAAACCCCTTATCACTGTCCTTCGATAAAGCAACAGCAGTTACAGGTTGTCGATGCTTCACAATAACCTTAAAGCCATCTTCGGGCTCTGGTGGTAAAACCCTGTGAAGGTTTTGAAAAGTTTATTTACACATACAAGCTCACCTTCAAAGATTATCAGGTGTATAAATAGTGGTGCAGAGTTGAACTCAAATAGACGTGGCCTGTTTTATCGTGTCCTTCAGTAAAAGCTTTCAGAATGTAGGCTGGATTCAATTAAAAGGCCATCACTGCTATAACAAATGGAGATATTGCCAAACTCCATTTCACAAGATTGATTAACAGTGGTTGTGCATACCAACAACCATATCAGATAATTTCATCAAATGCATCTCCAAGCAATCAAGATGTAAATATCGTTTTAACCGTCTATTGTTATATTTTCAACAACCTAAATACACTGCTACCCAAAAAGATTCCATGTGGATAAAAATATGTTAACAGCTGGGCCTTAGTCAGTTCAGCGGATGTGCATACAGTGAGGCAGCAGGACATGCATAGCAGTTATCTTGTGTAGCAATCAGTTTGTTAGCATCATCCGTTGGTTAGTTAGCTGCGTAGCTAGCTATTCATTAGTTATACCTATCTCGTAGTGATTAGTTTTTCAGATCCTGTGAGATGCCGTGGTTATTAAAGGATGAACTGTACCATGTAAGCTGGCAAGCAAGAAAAATCTAAAAGATGCAGTCAAAGCCTCCATAAAGAGGGCAGCTAGCAGGTTGGGTGTAACCCTGTATTTGTTCCCATCCATGCAAACCGAGACATGCTAGCCATCTTCATTGTTTTGAAATAAACTGTCTGGGTATATATGACACAATAAGAATCCAAAAAACACATTACGCAAAACCTGTACTAGATCATGGCCGGTAGCTGGTAACCAGCCAATTATTCACTTGTTTCTGGTATCTTTCCATATTCAAATTGCTCCAACATGAATGTACTTCTACATGCTTAGCAATGAAATTTACTGGTCCAAACAAGTAGCGTGTAGGGGATTTCTGGGTGCATTTGTGATTTCGTTTAAATTACTGAAATGAAGCATCAATATTGCTCCAATCTTACCGCATATCAATTGCCTCCCCCAACTCCAAAGACAGGTTTGCAAAGGGGATTGCTTTAAGGGGAGCACGGAGCTAATCAATAGGCAATTGCAGCTTCTACTCTAATTATTGTCCTGAACCAAACGAGGCTCCTTTCCTCCTGTCCCAAACTACGAATTGTAACTACTTGAAAGCAATCCCCAGGTATCAAGTGTATCATGGAGAGCCACGAAGAGCTAAAGCTAAATAGCAACACATCGACGGAGATAATGTAGAAACAAACACTATGGACGACATCAAGAAAAAATGTTGCTGACCTTGCGGCGAGCTCCCTCCGCTTCCTGCCGCTCTCCTCGAGCTGCCTCCTCTCAAGGATCTCTGCCACCCCCCTGCCCCCGGCCTCATCCTCGTCCTCGTCGTCCTCCTCCCTCCTCTTCGCGGCGTCCTCCACCCTCTTCAGCCACTCCTTCGCCATCCGCATCTTCTTCTCTCCGACCGTCTCCTCATCCTCCTCCTCCTCAACCCCCTCATCCCCATCCTCATCAACGGCACCGCCGAACGCCACCGCATCGTCGTCGCTCTCCTCGCTCTCGATGTCCTCGTCGCGCGCCCCGCGGCGGCGCTTGGGCTCGGACTCGAAGAAGGGGTCGTCCTCGCCGCCTCCGCCGCCACGGCGGGAGCCCGCGCGGGGCTTGGTGGGGCGCGAGGCCCGCTTGCGGGGGCGCGGCGCCATGGTGGCTGGTGAGGAGAGCGAGAGCGCACGCTTGCGCTAGGATTTCTGGAAGGGCGAGGCGCTGTTTCGCCGCCGCCGCCGCCGCCGGTGGTGTGCGAGAGTTTGGGGGAAGCGAAGAAGGAGGCGGCGGGCGGCGGAAAGCAAGGGTTTAAGGGAGGAGCGGGGAGTTGCAGACAAGACGAGGGCTTTGCTGGTCTTGGGCCCCATGGGCCTTGACTTGCAAATGGATTTAAATGTAGCTTTGGGCCGAATTGCTCTCTCAGCTTACATACGAAACCTCAGGTGTTTAAAGTTCTCAGCCCCTTCCCTTCCCTCTAGGGAGAAAAAAGAAAAAAAGAAAAAAAAAAGCAGCAGCTTGAATAGTGTTTGTTACATTTCATGGCTTTTATCTCGAGAAAAAATATATTTTCTAGGCTTCTACAATAGATTAATACTCGACAGTGGTAGAGGCCAGCTCTCCATTTGTGATGCAGATTTTTCTTAAAATTTTCTGCAGATTGAACTTTTCCTATCGATATATATCAAGGTTACTTCTTGTATTGTATCACCGTGCGACTCTATTTTTGCTCCGTGCTTCTCACTACCGTGAGGACTGAGGACACGAGACATGGCTCATGAGGCTGCTTGAGCAACTGGATCCGCTACAAAAACTTTTGATCTCCAGGATAAAATTCAAACAGTGTAGGAACATCAACTGAACACACAACAAGCACAGTCTGATTCATGACTGCTGAAGCTTTGTACAAACTTACTTATGTTTGACTGTAATCCTAACGAACGATGACATATGTCACTACTAGTAGTTTTCTGTCGATCGTGACATACTACCATCTTACATATATCCACGACGATTACATCTCCCTTTCAGTAACCATCGCCGTTGTGGACGGCGCTTGGTGCCGCCGGCTTGGCGTTCGCCCTCCTCCACCTTGGCGGACGCGGCGGACTCGGCGGCGAGCGCCTTGGCCGTGTCGTAGGACGCGTGCAGGCCGACGAAGAGGTAGTACACGAGCAGCCCTGCCGTCCATATCCCGAACCGCATGAACGACTTGGAGTCGATGGAGCCCATCAGGAAGACGTTGATGGCGATGGACGCCGACGGCAGCCACGGCACGAGCGGCACCCCCCAGAGCTTGGGCGCCCTCGCCTGCGGCACGAACGCCCAGAGGCACGCCGTGGCCGCGAGCCACGCGGGCACCGTCACCGCGTACGGCACCCACCCTTTCACGTCCACGCCCCAGCACGTCGCCGTCGCCGCCGACGTCGCCAGGATGGCGGCGATGCACGCCGCCAGCTTGTTCCGGTCGGCGTCCGTGGTCTCCCCGGACACGTAGTAGCGGCGCACCAGCAGCGCCACTGCCACGAGCGTGAAGATGAAGAGCGTGGAGATGGAGAGCAGGTTGGAGAGGATGTTGAGGTCGGTGAAGAAGGCGATGACGGCGGTGGCCACGAGCATCGCCACGGTGGCGTTGACCGGCGTCCCCGTCCTGGGGTGCACCTGCGCCAGCCACGGCGGCATCATGTGGGTCCGGGCGATGTGCGTCAGGTACCTTGCCTGGCCCACGGCGCTGACCAGCAGCACGGTGGTCATCCCCTTGAGCGCGCCGAAGGCGACGATGTACTTGGCCCAGTCCATGCCCCTGTCCGCGAACGCCACGGAGAAAGGCGCGTCCGGGTCGATGGACCCGAACGGCTGCATCAGGCAGAGCGTGACGGCGAGCACGCAGTAGAGCGCGGTGGTGAGCGTCATGGCGCCGACGAGCCCGATGGGGATGTCGCGGGCCGGGTTCTTGGTCTCCTCGGCCATGGTGCTCACGGCGTCGAACCCGATGTAGGCGAAGAAGAGCACGGCGGACGCCGAGAAGATGCCGCGGACGCCGTAGTGCATGAAGTCGCGCATGTTGGCGGTGTCGGCCTTGGTGAGCCCCGCCACGATGATGAAGACGATGACGGCGATGTGGACGATGGAGAGCACGTAGTTGAAGCGGGAGGTGCCCTTGGTGCTGGCCACCGCGAAGATGCAGACCAGCGCGATCACCACCACGGCGATGGGGTCCAGCTCGGAGTAGTCGGCGGAGAGAGAGGACGCGTGGATGCGGAAGTCGCTCGGCTTGTGGTTCAGCAGCGTCGCGAAGTAGGACGTCCACGAGCGCGCCACCGCCGCGCCGCCGATGCAGTACTCGAGAAGGATGTTGCCCGCCGCCACGAACGCCATGAAGTCGCCGAGCTCCACGCGCAGGTACGCGAACGATCCGCCTGCAATTCATCAATCATCATGAATAATGGATGCGCTCAGGATTACTTGCGTTCCTCGAACCGAGAAATTGCATTGTCATTATCATTTGCGTGTTCCCATTAGTTTTTCAATCGACACATCCTACCTTGCTAAGCTAGGTGCATGTTTTTCCAGACTGCAAGCTAAAAGCACATACGTACTAGGCTGTTGCCAAAGTAGTTTAATACCTTTTCATGTAGCAGAAGATTTGGTTTCTTATTAACTAAGAACAGAAGAGCATTTTCAAATGGCCGAGCACGAGAGCAGTTTGTTGTTGTACACTTGTACTTCAGCTATATGCGTAGTTTTCATAGATATCCATTTCGATATTTGGAGCTAAGAAGACTTCAACCGTGATATTCATGCTCCAAGATTTGTGATTGCCTTAGCTTATTTTAAAACGTTTTCCCAAGAATAAGGCAACTTTAACAAAGGAAAAAAGAAAAGAAAAGAAAAGTAGCTTAATTATGCAACAGGAAAATATGTAAGCTGCAAGAAATGCTCACCATATAAATAGGCGGGCCTTATTCTTTGCTCAAATGCGACAAACAAGCACTGCTTAATTTCTCATGCTGAACTAGCCAGACTAATGAGTTTGCTATTCTTTGAATTAACCAACCTAGCAAATTGCATGAACTTCAGTGCTGCAGATAGATGAGAGTGACGCTAGCTGCAGCCGCCAAGTCAACAAAAATACGGTGACTTGTCTGGTCAAAGTAGAGAATTTTCGTCGCAAAGGATCAGAAAATTTCGACCAAACTGGTTGCTGGATTTATTTATGAGACTATGACCTGCTGATGTGAAGTACGATCTGCCATTCAAGGAGAATTCTCCGAGATATACTACTATGATTTTTTATTTCGCGCTACTAAAGTGTTTTTCAGCGCATAAATAAACTAAAATATCGTTAAGATCCGAAGAGTTTCAAATCTGCCTACCATGTGAGGGAGTGTGAACCTGATCAACTGGATAGGATCACGAAGTACTATAGAAAGCTACACACACCGCTCCAAAAAAAGAAAGAAGGAAAGCCACACACTGACCATTGACCAAACCCAATACAGTACGAACAAGTTGCTATAGCTTAGACGACTAGCAAACACGGCCACACTAGGTTTGTACTGGCAGTAACATGTTGAGTTGATCCAAGAGAAATCGGAAATCCAGCTGTTGGTGTCATACTGTACTATTTGTTTAGTTATTATAGCAAGCTCGCAAGCTCAAAATTTTGCTGATTGGATGAATATGACGAGGCTGATCCCAGATGGGATGGTAACCAGTTAATCACACACCGCCTGAACAGTATTTTAGAAGCTTTCCATCAATTATTTTCTTACAAGTTGGAATCTTTTCCATTTGATCACTCTCCATGTTTAAGACTTTTTTAAGAATCGACAGCCCAAATAACAAACTGAATCTTTTAATTTAATTCTTTCTTAAGATGCACGATAATCTTTCCGTCTCATAGAAGATGTTTACCGCATCAACCTAATATTCTTTCAATTTGTACTAAAAAAACTGTCTGTCCATCAGCTAAAGAAAACACTGTGATGTTCCTCACGATGAACGAAATGAACCAATTAATAAGCATGGCAGTGAACCAAGAAGTGCGTCGTCGTCGTTACCTGCGACGGGGATCTCGACGGCGAACTCGGTGTAGCAGAAGACGGAGAGCATGGCGGAGACCCCGGAGACGACGTAGGAGACGACGACGGCGGGTCCGACGGTGTCGCGGGCCTCCTGCCCCGTGAGCACGAAGATCCCGGCGCCGATGACGGCGCCGACGCCGAACCAGACGAGGTCCCACCACGTGAGGTCCCGCTTCATGTCGGCGCCGCTGCGGGCGCGCACCTCGTGCAGCTCCGTCGACTCCAGCGACCGCGACGTCAGCCGGTCGGCCAGCCGGGACCCCGTGCTCCGGAGCGCCCGCCCGTACGCCGACCAGCTCGAGAACGACTCCTCCGGGAAGAAGTCGGCCTTGGTGCACGAGCACCCGCGCTGCCGCTGCCGCACGCCGCCGCCGCCGTTGGCATCGCCGCCGACCGCCATGGCCGTGTGTGAGTGTGTCTGCCGGCCGGCCGGCTGTTTTCTTCTTGAGTTCTTGTCTTGGTTTTGTGTATGGCGCTAGTTTGGCTCGCTTCGTGGTGTGTGTTTATATAGAAAGGGAGAGGAGGAAATGGATGGGATTAAAAGGAGTGGTCAATGAGCTTTGATACGTGACGGGGTTTTAATACGAGATGGTAATAATGAGAAACGCGCCAATGATAAAGCCGCGGGTGTTTCTATGATCTATCGGGCGATGAGATGGCAAATTGACATGCCCAAGAGGGCTCGCTCCATTACTTTTGGTACTGGTTGGAGAATCTACGGCCCAATTTGTGCTTGCTTTGTTCTACCCAAGTGTCTCCCTTCTCCAAATTAGATTTTGGTTTATTTAAAAAACAAATTAGATTTTGGTACTAGCAGTTACTCTCCATTCTTATAAATATACAGTGTCAGCCAGTTCTGCTTACGAATTTATCCACCAGCGAAACAGGGTGAGTAATGTTTAGAAAATCGTCCCCAAACATATCATTTGAAGCACATGACACCAGAAAATAATGGTACGACGCGATCATCTGACTTGTTCGAGACACCTGTATCATCAAGTCAACCCTTATCTCGTAGATTCCGCGGCGCGCGATCCCTACGCATTCGCAGGCTGTACGTATATTCTGCTCCAGCACACCGTATATAGTAGTTTTACTAAGCGCTCATGCGTCCAGCGCCGCCGCATTATCAATCACCACCGGATGGATGAATGCCTTGCAAGCAGCAGGAGCATCATCCAACTTTAGTTCCGCGGTGAAAAGATTTTAGAAAGGGAATCTTTTCACATTTGAAGTATTAAACATAGACTAATTAAAAAACTAATTGCAGATTACGTTTGGAATTCGCGAGACGAACCTAATGAACCTAATTAATCTGGCATTAGCACATGTTACTGTAGCATTACTGTAGCAATTTAGTGTCTAATCACGTCCTAATTAGACTCATTGGATTCGTCTCGCAAATTCCAGTCCATCTATATAATACGATTTGTTTTTTACCTACATTTAATACGCCATACATGTGTCTAAACATTCATTTTGGATTTGGATTTTGGAACTAAACATGGCCAAACAAAAACATCTCGAGCAGAGGTGGAGTCAACTCCTTGGCAACATGGGAATGCACGCGAGCGTTCCCACAGTAGTCACACCGACTTGCTGGTCAGGAATTGGGGCTTGGCTGGCGCGACCATTCTTGCCGTCCTGCTCGCATGCATGTGCATTTTTTTTTATAGATTAAGGAAAAAAATTCCGGTCTTGAACATTCACAAGTGAATGTCTACGACCACAAAGAAAACATGGCCCCATAGCCAAAAGATACAAGAGCACTTAGACTACAAACCTCACACTGAGGACTACCACCGTAAGAAAAACAAAAAAGACTAAGAAATAAAGTTAAAAAGACTAAGCTTTAAACTTCTTCTGAGCCCTTGCTTCAATCTTGTCTTGAACACTGATCCTCTCTTGTCGCTTGTCGCGTAGACACCGCACTGACTCGATCTCCAACACGAACACCCACAATCCTAAATCAAATGCAAAAAAGCAATCTGGCCATCGTCAACCCATCAAGTTCCTATCGCCATTCCAAGGACTCCAAAGCGACACATCTGCTTGAGAGCGTCGTCGAGACGCTATTGCCACCCGAACCACTAGTTCTTTGGTTTTCACCTGGAGAATTCCCTGAAGGTCGTGGTCCTCACGGCAACGCCTTCCAGAAGGAAACGATGCACCGTTGCACCGCTATTGCCGGCAACGGTCAAAGACCGAGCAGAGCTTTCGCTCGAGAACCTGCATAACCTGACGACCACCCACCATTGTCCACAGTTGTGCTACCACGGGTCACCAGACATCCATATCCGTACCAAGCACTTAGGCTCCAGCACCGGTCGAGTGTTCAGCGGCCCAGCAGATCACACAGCACAGCACAAACGATGAGTAGGCAGAGGTACCTGTGAGCTGACGAAATCAACTAAAGGGGACCCGAATCTGCACCAAATTTTTGCCAACCGTCATCTCAGGACGTCTCCTAAGGCAGCCATGGACGCACCACCAAATCCAGGGGGAGGGGGCGGAACTAGCCGTCGCCCCATCCCAACCCGCCACCCGCGCCGCCGCCTAGGCCTACTGCAGGAGAAAGCCGGCGTAGCCGCGGCCTACAGCCCTCCTGACGCCCGTTTGGTGACAACCGGCGGGGAGCTTCCCGCCCCCGACAGAGAGACTGCGCCGCGCCCCGTCGGTCTCGCCGTGGCGCCACCCGGACCAGCGCCAGCGCCTCTCTGCCGTGACAGGCGGTGCCGTCACCACTGGTACCGCCGCCGCCGCCAACAAAAACTTGCTGCCCAGATCCACGCAAGAACGCCCAAATCGGAGGAAATGGCCCCGCCGCCACCATCCTAGCTGCCGTAGGGACTTCCGACGGCCGGCTCCGGCGGCGGCGCGACAGGAAGAGGTGGGGGATTGGGGTGGCGGCGCTAGGTTTAGGAGCCGCCCGTGTCGCCCCTGAGGAGCGACGCCTCGCATGCATGTGCATGACTTCACGAATCATGTCATGGAGATGGAGCTGCTAAACTGCTGTTTGGAATCGCAGAAGAACTATACTGCTGGGTCAACTCTGGCGTTGACTTCATAGGTAGATAACTAGATACTGACTGGGTTATGAATTACTCCCTCCGTTTCAAAATATAAGTCATTCTAACTTTCTTAGAGAGTCAAACTTTTTCAACTTTGACCAAATTTATACAATAAAGTGTTAACATTTATCATATCAAATAAGTATCATTAATTTCTTCATTAGATATACTTTCATTTTATAGTATAGTTATTCGGTATTATAAATCTTTGAATTCATATCTATAATTTTGATCAAAGATAAAATAGTTTGACTCTCTAAGAAAGTTGAAATAACTTATATTTTAAAACGGGGGGAGTATTTAAAGTCTAGTTTTTTCCCCTGTGATTCGTAGTAGTGGAGTACGTCAATTCGCC
The DNA here is from genome assembly GCA_015476505.1 of Urochloa ruziziensis. Lineage (NCBI taxonomy): Eukaryota > Viridiplantae > Streptophyta > Magnoliopsida > Poales > Poaceae > Urochloa > Urochloa ruziziensis. The sequence continues at coordinate 61,271,846 of CM027118.1, forward strand.
CATCACATCAAACGAGAATCTTAGATGCGAGTATTAAATGTAGACGAAAAAGTGAAAAATTATATGAATAGGCTGTAAATCGCGAGACAAATCTAATGAGACTACTTAATCCATGATTTGCAACAGTAATGCTACAGTAACCATCCGCTAATTATGTATTACTTACCCTCTAATTACCATCGTGGATTCGTCTCGAGGTTTCCCGTCTATCCATGTAACTTTTCATCTTTTTCGTCTACATTTACTACTCCTAAATCGATAAAATTAAAACCCGAAACCTTTTCAACGAAAACATTTCGGGAACTAAATACGGCCTAAATGTTTGGCGAGAAAAATTCCTTCCACCGTTATCTGGATGGATTCTTTCCAGATACCCAATCCACAGCAGATGAGAACCAGAATTCATATGCCCATCAACTGCATGCGTCTATGTCGCCGTCGGAGTACGGAGTACGCGATGAACCTGCTAGCGTTGGTTACTTGGCTGTCAGCCTGTCACGAAGCATCAGCGGGAGTATTTCCATAATTCCTTTCGGCAAAACAACACGCGACCGGAGGAACAAGTCTCCGGCAATTGTAAATGGACAGGGGCCGGTTGCCTTGGTGGTATGGCCGTATGAGAATGTGAACAAAACAGAGGACGCAGGAGCTAGCCGAGCAAACCCGTTGGAAATTATGAATGCTTGAGTATTGACATCCGGCCTGGTGCAATCAGTTGACAGGGAAAGCAAGAATCCAGCATCATTTCTGAATGCATCTATCCGCTGTCAGTAGCTGGTAACAACTTCCAAACCAGAGATGGCGATGGTTTCAATTCCACACAGTGGAGGAAAAAAAATAAGTCGAGATATCAAGATATCCCAGCATTCACTCTACGTTACAGTCACAAAAAAAATATGTATCGACGGACGACGACCCGAACTTGTGCCACTCACCGTCAACCAGGCCAGAACCATGTGTGAACCAATATTTAGCGCCGTTTTACATCCACCGTTCACTAACACATAAGTACATAACCCAAGACGTCTCAATTCTGCCTGAAATAAGATTCCAAGATTATGCATTGTCTTTTGGTGATGGACTCATTGACAGCTTGAGATGCATAAAAATAGAGTGGTCGCATTTGATTCACTCTGGCAACTCCAATAGAAATCCATTTGATCTGTTCAGAATGCTTGCTTCAAGCAACTCAGCGCTTAGCAGGTCAAAGATTCCATCTCTGCAGTTTCCTGTTGCTTTTAGTTAAACCAAAGACTTCTAAATTCCACGCCCAGTTGCTCAAATCACAAATCAGAGAGAGAGACAGGCACCAGCTTCACTAGTCAAAATAAGCAACTGAATTCTGCAGTGTCACTAGCTCAATCTTTCTCCAGTTCACACCTCGTACCAGTTGATCAGTCATGATAAGAACAGTGGACTTCTTGTCTGAACATTCTGCGGGGCAATCAGACCGTTGCTGTAAGAGAGAAGCTCATCTCCATTTCATGGCTGTCCAGCCATCTGCACATCACAATACAGGCAAACAATTCAAGTGCCCAATGCTCTGCGCAGAAACATATGACATGTCACAGATCACAGTTACAGCTACTGATCACAGCTGCTACTAGTACTTCAGTCAAAACACGGGAGCACTTCGGATTCTCACCCATGGACTCAACCACTGCACTTCGGACGTTTAGCCTAGCAGCTACATGCAACAAAAGAGGCAAAAGCATTAACACGAGCTAAGGCCGTGTTTAGATTGTTTGCGAAAAGTTTTTGAGGGTAATAAATGCACCTTTGACCAATAATTAGTGGTATTAATTAAAGACAGTTTACAAAACTATCTCCAAAAGTCTAGGTAAATTCTCGAGACGAATCTAATGAGGTCTTTGACCACACGATTAGAGGATGATTACTGTAGAGTTACTGTACCAAATCATAGATTAATTATGCTCATTAGATTCGTCGCGCAAAGTTGTACCCATCTGTGAAAAGGTTTTACAAATAAACTTCATTTAGTGCTTCATGCATACAAGTTTCTTTGCATTTAATGCCTTCAAAAAATTTTTCGAAGGCATCTAAACGCGGCCTACAAGGTCAGGCCGTGAAGCTGGAGTCTCCAGAACTTCACTTCAGGCATCCGCGGCCAGCTGCTTCTTCTGCTTCGTCACCTTGGCCTGCAGCTTCTCAAGCTTGGCGCTCATGCTCCTCTGCTGCTCGCTGACAGAGCCTTCCTGAGCACTGCACATCTGCGCCCTCACCTTCAGGCCGAGCCGCCGGGGCACAACTCGGGAGGCCCACCCGCCACCACCACCCTTGCTGGTGCGCCCTCCCAGCTTCTCGATCTCCTGTCGCATGCTCGAGCATTCCTTCTCCAGCTCGGCCAGCCGCATCCGCATGTTGTCCATGCCCACCTTCAGAACTTGGTTCTCCCGGACCGCCGTGGCCCAGCCCCCAGCCTCGCCGGATGTCGCAATGCCGCTCCTCAGGGGTCTGGAACCTTCAAGATTGTCGGAGACCAGCAGGCACCCGGCGATAGAGGTTCGTAGCTGGAGCTGCTCGAAGAAGAGGACTTGTACCACCACGCGGAGTGGCAGCCTCTCGTTCTGGGCTGCGTGGGTGCATGCTTCCAGAGAGAGCTTCTGGCAGTCCAACAGCCGGCAGAGCTGCTCCCTTTCAGCTTCCGATAGCCAGGAGTGTGCCTGTAAAAGGAAGATATGACATTTAGCGATTCCAATCCTGCAAAGATATATTTTTCTCAGACAAGTAATGCAGACACTTCAGTAGGACTCTGTCCAATGTTCATTTTAAAATGCGGCAAATGAAGAAGCCGTCCAAATACTGCTGTGAAATATATAATAGCCTACAGAATGTACCTTCAAGTATATATCAATGGCACGATAAAGTCCATCATCCAATGGCCGAGCATACTCAGGGACAGCAGATGCCAGAGCCTGGAATTTAGGAAGCTTCAAATTGATATCTGGTGCGATCTCAGCAAGGTAGCCGTCAATTAACTTGGCTACACTTGTGATTGGTGTCAAGGATGGGGAAGCCATCACATCATCCAAGCATGGGGAGTCACCACCATTAGCCTGGTCCATTGCCAAGAAATGATCAAGAATCCTGTGCACACACTCAACATTGTACAGAGTTTCCATTGTGTAGGAGAAATTCGGCAGCAGCAGATCCTCCAGAGTGGCCTGATCCAGCTGCATGCCAATTCGTTTCTCTAAGTTGGAGATGCATGTGGGTCTGGCTTTCAGAATCATGGCTGTGCGAAGGAGCCCAAGCAGAATTTTTGTTGATGCTATACCCTTGTGAATGGGTAATAGCCCATCAATCTCCTCGAGTAAGTTTTTCTGTTCAACCTCAGATAGAGTAGCAGTATGAGGCACCGTCCCCATGCTATGACGTCTATTGAGTCCTGGGAGATACTTCTTGGCATAGTATGTCAAAGAACCAGCAATTATCTCAGGCCGGATGCCTCGTGACTCCATGGTGGAAATCAACCTCTTGTACATGGGGAAACTCAATGATGAAGCATCCTCATACCACCAGTCTGCATTGAAGTTTCTGGGTCTTGCACCTGTGCTGATCCCATTCCACAGTACACTGCCGCCAGGGCTTTGCATGATGCCATGTTCCCTTATAGGCCACCCAAATAGGTTTGGATCAGTAGTAGCTTTGGATGCTAACGACTCGATGCATCTCTTCACAATCTGAAGGTCTTCAGCATGAGGGAGTAGGCCATCACATGTTTCCAATGCTGTCAAGGAATCTTTCCAGTTGCGGAGAACCACTTGGTTGAGGAACATTTCTGATTGCGCAATCAGGTTGTCCTCAGCTACTTCTTCAGTCATTTGTAGATGCTCAGAGGCACACCGTAGGTATACAACATTTGCAGGAGAAAGCTCTATTTTCACACCATAGCAGAACCTTGCAACTAGCTCAAATGACTTGGCACCCCCAGGAATGTCATTTAGTTTTATGACACATTCTTCTTGGTCTGAATTCTCTTCTATCGATCGCGCGAGAAAGGCGCTTTTTGAAAGCAAAGGGAACTGCAATGAGATAGACATCATTAGGAAAGTTAACATATAGAGAAGTTCAATCAAGGCATACGGACTAATCAAGATAGTGAAAAGTTTATAACCATTTTCATATTCTTTCCTAAATGCCACTAGAAACCAATTTACCCAGAAAACACAGCATTTAAACATAGTATGATGAGAGTTGCATTCAAATCAAGTAACCGTTTTATTGTTCCAACAGGATTTGAATAGAGAACTTTAGCAAGTTACATAAGTTGTAGTAGCCCCCCATGTATTTTGAACAGTTTTTTATAGCTATTTGACTGAAATAAATAAAGTTACAAATAGTATCAATTCTAGGATTCATAACAGGATGGGCATACTTAATGGGTTACAGACAGATACAGAAAAGAAAAATACCTTGTGAAGGTGAAAGGACATATCCCCAACCTCAACAGTAACATCACTAGGAAGTCCTGTTGTGCAGAACCTAGAGGTTCACAAGCAGAAGAACAATCAGACTTCAGATAAATCTACAACACTTAATTCTAGTGAGAAAAACTGAAAGATATCTTTGATGAGGATAGTTGAGGTCACAAAAACAATGGCGTGCACAACACCAAATGGCTAATGTCAATATGTACATCCTACCTACAAACAACTCTAGGGGATAGTGGCATACCTATTACAGAGTCAAGTGTAAATACATAAAGGTATGTTCAACATCTTTTCTGACAAAAAAAAGAAATAAAGAGAGAAAGCACAATGTACCAGCAAGCAAATTAAGATAAAAAGCCATGTCCTCTGTAAATGTATATTATCCGGTATATTATCCATGAACACAAAATCGCTGTGGCCCCTCTAAACACAGGAGATTGATGAGTTTGACATTCAGACTTGCCCCATGAAACCAGGTCCAAATATGCTGCTGGTTAAATAATTCGTTGATGGTTACATCTGCCTCCATTATTAGGTACAATAACATCTCACTGCCAACTAATGTGATGTGGATCCATGAGTCCCACCCCATAAACTATTGAAAGAGGCAGTCAACTCTAATTAACTAGAATTTCTGTCGATATAACATGTGACTAACTGCACCCACCATGCTTAAATGCATTTAGTATGCGCAATAAGGCACTCCATGCAGGACATGTAACAACCAAAATGTATGAACCCATTTTATTGTGCTGTAAAGAATAACATCATTGCTACCCATGTTACACTCCATGAAAAAGAGCTTGCGAGTCCAACATTTTGCAGTTGGAAATTGCAGTGGCACATAAGCGAACAGAACAAATCAGAGCAGAGTGCAGCCAAACTTTAAATTTTGAATTCTGACACTTTGAGGGGCCCGGCTGGGAAGGAGGATGGGGATTGGAGAGTGTATAGGAGTATTTGGGTTATAGTTCAAGATTTGAACTGAATCTCATGGATTTGGATCCCAGTGCCCCTCTATCCGGAAAAAAGGCCCACAGACAGAACTCTTGTACTCTACAATCAATTTAATAAACCACCAATTTGAACAAAAGAATAGTCCATGCTTGGGCGAGCAAAAAAACAAGGGGAAACAAGACAAGAAAAGCTCAATTATTTACTGCAGAAATCAAGTGCGAAACACTAGGGGCAACTCGGGATGCGCAGCCACAGAAGAACTGAACTGAAGCCAAAGAATACCCTCGCTATCTGAAGTTGTATAAGGTAAATGCATCCCTCGCGGGAGGGGAGCCGCGGCATGCGCGACGGCCGTGCGGTACGGCCAAACTGGTTTGACTCGTGACAATTTCAGACGGGACCGTACGAAATTCTCACCAATTTGAGCATGAACCCACCCGGAATCCCCCGAATTCGAAGGCATCGGCGGAGCTAGCCCAATTATCTATCCCGACCCATGCCAAGAAGGAATCGCCCCGCTGCGCACAAATGCAAAAATCACACAAACACAAGAAGGAAACTTTGGGAGGATGGATGATAAGGAAAGCGGTGAAGGCTGAAGGGGGGAAGCTGAAGAGCTTACCATGCCTGGCCTTGCCTCTTGAAGGCGTCAGGCTTGGAGCCTAGCTTCATGGACGCCATCCCGGCCGGCCGGAAGAGCTAGGTCCTCCTCTGCTGAGAAGCGTCGCGGCGCGCAGAGGGGAGATTGACGCGCGCAACCACCACCAACTCTAGGCCATTGCCGCGCTCCAAAGGTCCCTGTCTCTGTCTCCCAACTAGCCCAGCCCCCTTCTCCGAAACCAAAGAGCTCAGGTATGCAACCCTCCTTTTGGGCAGGGCCGCAAACCTAATCCAACCACCCCAGGAAACCACCAATGCGGGCAGTTAATGCCGGGGTGGTCACACACACAGAGCAGCGTGGAGGAGGGAGGAGGGAGGAGGCCTGCAGCTGGAGGCAGGCGGTGGGGGTGGGGATGGGAGAGTGGAGTAGTAGGAGGCGGTCCTCCCCTCCTTGTGAAGGGGACACGGCAGTTTCTATTCTGTCTTGTGCGTCGTCCACTCTCCTCTTCATGTGGGTTTGAGCGCGCTTAATTAAGAATCACGCCCAACCTCATATAATCATCATTAAGGAGGTGGAGGTGCTTTTGTTTTTGTTTCCGTGAGGAGTTACTAGTACAATTGTTTGGGGGCAAAGGAAAGATAAAGGGAGCAAATACTCCTTTGACGGGAGAGTGATAATGTGACAGTGGCAATGTGCCAGGCAAGCGGAGGAGTACGGAGTACGGAGTAGAGAACAGGAGGGAGCAAAGAATTCGTGCAAGCGAAAGAGGCCGAGCTGCATCCCTGCAACGGAGGAAGAAGACAAGGCAAAGAGCAGTCCGTCCCAAAAGCTGCTGAGCGCCATCGATCAGGTCAACAGACTCCTCCAGTCCTCCTGCCATAAAGCGGCAAAGGGATTAAGTGCAAAAGGACGACGAGGAGTAGCATTTAGCAGCAGGCGAGGATGAACATTTCCTTAATTATTCCTGCAGGAAGATAAAAACGACAACGAGAGATATCAGAAAATCATCCGATTTAGTAAGAAAGAGAAAATAAGGAGAAAAAAAACAATTTTCTATTTGCTCCACGGCGGATGCGTGCGCGTGCTTGGGATTTGGGAGCGTGGGTGCATGGGCGTGGGACAGTGGGCGCAGGGTGGAGTAATTGAGGCGAGGGCATTAAAAGTTCTGGAAATCTGGGGCCGTGCGCACAGAGATTCGCTGTAGCCCTAGCAGCTTTTGTTTACGCTTCGGCAGTTGGGTTTTTTCGTGGATTAGCGACCGCGTCGTCTGTCTTCTCCGACTCTTTCTTCTTTCTTCTTCTTTTTTTTTAAAAAAAAAACCTCTTCGTCTATTTCACACGTCGCGGTTGGAGCTATAGAGTTCCAAAGGTTTCATGAGTGGACAACCGAGCTGGAAAGCGCTCTGGTCTTTTTCATTTCGAATGCATGAATGAAAGATATATAGAAATAGGAAAAAAAACTTGAGGAGTATGATTAGAATACATGTGCAAAAAAAATCAAAATTACAGGGAATATGTAAGGTAAGGCATTTGAATGGTGTACAAAGAACTCAGAACTGTAAAGGAATTTTAGGAGCAAATTTCAATTAATTAATGTGGCAAGATTTGATTAGACACAAGTGATGAGTGTTTGCTTTGATTAGACACCAACTACGGCCGTTTATTACTTGTTTCACCTTGTTCCTTCTGCATAGGAAATTTTCAACGAGGTCTGAGTGAATTTTATTTTATTCTATGGTTTTCCTATGGAATCAAAGGGAAAGGAATAGTTTTCTTATGAAAGATTCCTATGAACTAAAGGCATAGGAATCAAATCCATAGGAACTAGAATCCTATGTTTTTTCCTTCGTTCCAAAGGAGGACTCAATCTATGAATATTCACCTTTTTTGGGAAAAAAATGATGAACAAGTAGGAATAATGTAGGATTAAGCATGTGTTTTTTAATCCTATCACAATTGCATGCTAGAGTGGCACCGACTCTAACGCACTGCGAACAAAATCATAAAGTCATCTCGTACTACCCATTTATTTCGAGTCAAATCATACACAACGTCTATTTGTAAGGATAGGAGTATGTGCGAGCGTAGGTGTCTGTATTGTATCCGAGGGAAAAATAAATGACGCTTGCAATTAATGTAGGTATTCATTTTGGATTTTATTTCTTAAAACAATCATGCTTTGAAATTTGTTTGATTCTTATCAAATTACTAGTGTTAGTACGCAAATTTTACTAATTTATAAGTAGATGAAAAATACTTGTGAAATGTGCGCATAGCAGTGTGGACGTCACTACATCTAGACTTTGTCACTGTTGATAGCTATGATCTATGGGTAATCCATTCGGTTTCTGATAGTATAACATCTCCTTCGACTCTTAATGTAAATAAACGTAGGCAAATAACCATTGTTCTCTCTTGTGCCTCTTAATGCAAAGGCCATAACAAATTAATCATTGTATGGATGTTTTGCTATTTTTTTATAAAAATCTATTTTGAGTTTTAATAATTATTGTATGGTTGATATTACCTATAATGTGGTTCTTGGTTGTTTGAGTAACTATTATTTTGATTTTTTTTGTGGCGACCTTTGTCAGCAATCTCCAGTATGAAATTTATACATATGAACACATATGAATGAAAATTTTATACTTGTGAATATAGATGTTATACACTTGGAGATCTTTCGAAGTAGGTCACACAAAATTGGATTTTAAGGAATTAGAGGTGAAACTAATAAATAAAGAAATAGATGCCAAAAAATGATTTACTAGAGACGTCATTGAACATTTCTCAAGAAAATAAATCTCTTCAACTCAAAGTAGATGGTTTAAAAGATGCAAAAATTGCGAGTGTGAAACATTGGGAGGACTGCACATTGATAATAACAAAATTGAAAAATGCCACAAATTTTGTTGTAAGTATGAATATGAAGTTTGAACTTTTAACCTAATTTACCCGACTTGCTTTTAATTAGGATATGTTTATTTTTATTTTAGAATAGTGCAATTAAAATTCTCGGGGAAGGATACATACGATGTATATCTTTTCTTCTTACATAATTTTGTGGCATGACTTTATAAGGTTCTTTTCATTTCATTTTCATTGTTGAATGTTGACACAAATATTAAGACAAAGGTGACATTGAGACAAATTGAACATTTAGAGTATTAGAGATGGAGTCTCAAAACAAGAACAAGTGAATGATCTATATATTATTTTAACTTTTAATGTATTTTATTTTGTTCTTTTCCTAGTTTAATGAGTTCATTTATTAATTATTACAAAAACTTTGAAGATCACATTAGATATTTCGTTTGGTCTGGTGATATACACATGTAACTAATTTTTTTTATTTATTTTAGTTTGCTTATAAATTTCATATCAGGATTTAGATGTAATCATATTAAACGTTTATTGATAAATCTATTTTATTGTTCATGTCCACAACTATTTTGATGACTTTTCTTCTTACAAAATTTTGTGACATGTGTTTACAAGTTTTTTTTATCATCTCATTGTTGAATGTTAACACAAATTTTCATAACAAATTCTATAATATGATTTTGTTGACTAGACTACGAATATTATGATAAAAGTATCATTTCTATTTGGAATTTTAGAATATCAAAGATTGAGTTTATAAACAAGAGTAAGTGAATGATCTACATCCTATTTAAGGTATTTTCTTTTGTTCCTCTCTTAGTTTAATGAGTTTTTTTCTTTTCTTTTATACACTATTTAGATTGGTCTTGCAATCATTTGGTATCAAAGAGGAAATCTCTCTGTCTCTAAATAAGTGTTGTTCAGAAAATATTTTTGCCTCACAAAACACGCTTCCTGGACGACACTTATTTAGAGACAAAGAGAGTAGAAGAGTATTATAAAAACTTTGAAAATCGTATCAGATATTTTGTTTGGTTTGGTGATATACGCATGGGACTAATTCATGCAGTCATTCTCGATCTTTCTAAGGAATGCATCTCAAAGAGTGCATATATTATCATGCCATGCAATAATTTGCTTCATTTTTTTCATTAAAAGATATTCATTTTGGATATTTTGGAAACATAAAACAATAGGCTAGATGCGTGTTGTGTGTTAGGCTTCTATGGGGACAAGGATGTCATTTCCACCACATAGGGTGGTATTAGCGGTTGTTTTTCCTAAATGTTAAGTACATTTGCTTTCTTTAATCTAGACTTTACTATATCTCTATCAACTTGGACGCTAAGTACAACCTGTGCCCATGTGCGGTGGCCGGTACGGAGCGCTTAATTTGAGTTTCCCCGACAAAGATTCTGACGTAACAAAAATGTAATCAAGAACTAATATTGTGTTGTACTCCCTCCGTTCCAAAATATAAGTTATTCTAACTTTTTTGAGAGCCAAACTATTTTATATTTGATCAAAATTATAGAGATGACTTCAAAGATTTATGATACCGAATAGCTATACTATGAAAATATATCTAATGAAGAATCTAATGGTACTTATTTGATATCATAAATGTTAGTACTTTATTATATAAATTTGGTCAAAGTTAAGAAAGTTTGACTATTCAAAAAAATTAAAATGACTTATATTTTGGAACGGAGGGAGTAGTATATTAAACGTATATCAGTAGACCCGACACAAGTATAGGGTTGACGTGGTCCATCATATCAGGTAGCATAGCAGAGGGGACCGTTAAAATTTAAAATCCTACTTGTCTCCATTATGGTGTGAAACTCGTTCTGTCTTTTTTCCACGAAAGATTCACTTTCAGCATTCAGGTGTGCCTCCATTTCCCAATTGGCTACACACATGGCGAATGACACGGCATTTGTTATTGTAAAGTGTTGTGAAAAGAAAAACTGACAACATACATGTGCAAACAGTGTAAAAGATGGCTGCAATCAGAATATTACTCTCTGTTTGAAGCATGAGTCCAGATTTGTACTGAAGTTTAAGTGCTAAATAGGAGTTAGAAAAAAAAATATGACAACACGTGATCGTGTATTTGCATGTTGTGTTATATTGCAAAAAACAAAAAAAAACACAAAGTTTTGGCAAAAAAAAGTATGGTTAGAATATGATGAAAATTTTATAATCCCAGCTGAATCAAATTAAACCTAGGCCTTTGCAATCTCGTAAGTGGGTTGCTACCCCATTTCATACTGACCTCGCCTCGAGATGCCATTCTTCTACGGGGTACGTAGATTATACAGTACTACCCATGCACAAGAACCAAAATCTCTAGCTTCCATTGTAGTAACAGTATTGGCGATGACTCTCGGCTGCTGGCCGCAACATTCCCAAGAACAAATCAAGGCCTTCAGCGCAAGCAAATGTTTGTCCACCACCCCGACATGTTGAGGCGAAGCATCGTGCCGTACCACATGGACCTGGGCCAGGGGAACCGTGCGCCGTAGCGTAGACCGGCGTACGTGGCCGCCGCCGCGCGCTGGCGTGTGCGTGCCGGGGCCGTTGGCCCCCGTCGGACGCCGCGCCCGCACGTGCTCGAGGTCAGCGCTGTGCGTGTGTGGCTAGTTGAGGCCTGAGCCTGCGTTGCCGCCGTGCACGGGGGCGCTCGAGAAATTGCGAGCAGGTCAGCTATCAGGTTCTCCTTGGAACGCTGAGCAAGATGTAGCGCGGTTGCTTGCCGTTTGGTCCACGCGGGCGACGGCTTCGCGCGCTCCCGTGCGCTCGCGGCGCCGGCGGCACCGAGCGTGCGCCGCGCGTGCGCGATCGCGTTTCCCATGCCGCCTCCTTGGCGGCTCGCGGGCGGTATCATCTCTGCTCCGTGGATGGACGCAGAGTTCACGGGGCGGGAGAGCGTGCACTTGGACACACACGATGGCTTTCTAATCGGATTTGTCCTAATCCGTCGGCTAAATGGTCCAGACAAATGCAAAACCTGGTCATACGACAATATGAATTTCCCGAACTCCATTGGACGATCTGGACGGAACGATCTGAAAAATCCCGGGTAGTCCTGTCGCAGTCACAGCAAGGACGGAACGATCTGAAAATTTGGGAAAGATCACCTGGACGCCCCGGAACGTACACATTCTGTTGCAGAGAAGGCCGGCACGAAACGGGAACTCTACTTTTCCACGACGATCATTTTGTACCAGAAAGTGGAGCTATCACATGCCGGGACAGATGCTGCCATGCAAAGCTGTCCGAGACCACAGGGAAGGCTGCTACTGCGTCCAGCTGAAAGGAAGACGGCAGATGGATGAAATGGGTGTGATCCCCATCCCAGCCTGTATGAACTATATGAACCCACCCACTGCAACCGCGAGGCAGATGAATCTAGTCGGACGGGATGGCTTGCTTGACTCCACCACCTGACCCCGAACCAACCAAGAAATCAGGTCAATTTGGTACTCCTCGACGTTGGGCGAACGTTTTCAGCGCCCGGTCCGGCTGTTGGCAGGCAGCGCAACAGTGCAAAAGCTGTTGGTGCACAATGCAATCCTGCAAATCAGTCAGCGAAACAGGCGAGGAGTTTTGCGCGTTCAGGACGGTGGAGGGCCACGGTAGGGTATTCCACTGAGTTCTCTGATATGGTGTAGCAAAGCTGGTGCTGTTGCCGGTGACCATGCGTCGGGGGCTCACATGGGACTCTCAGTAACAGAAGGTGAATAGGTGATACAACCACCGAGACAGCAGCTTTTATTAACCACACAACAGTAAACATGTACAATCTTTTTGAGAGTCAGTAAACATTGTACAATTGTACATTGGTAGTAGCTGGCATCTGCGGCAACGCTGGTCCCGAACAGCTCCGTGTCAAGCTTGGACTATCTGCAAATGAACACCAAGGCGTCAGAATCTGGTGGAGCAGCATACGGCAGTAGCAATTTCTGGCTTATTTATTAGATCTCGCAGCAGAAGGAACATCGGTATTTATGTAATGTTACTTGTTGGAAAACTATATTTGGGTCAGCTCTTATCATTTTGATTCTGATACTACAACTGTCAAACATGGATCACATGCTCAAAATAATGCGTGGGAGTTCAAATAGAGTTCACAAAGATTAAAGCACAAGGCTGACACTCTGCAAAGGGGTTGCTTTCTCCAAAGGGTTCAGTAGGTACTATTTCCTCAATATCTATACATGGGCCACTAAATTGCACACAAGAATTATATGCCATATATATTGAGGATTTACACAAAAACAGCAATAAACTTTCTGACTGAAAAGCTGTTCAATACTAGGTTTCTTTTGCAGGTGACTCGCAGTATCATAATATGCAGACATTGTGCAGTGGAATAGTTGTCCCTACAAAATAGTTGACATAAACAGACAGTAAAATCAAAGCAACTTCCTTTGACAAACGTCACACGGGTGCGAGGTGGAGAGGAGGGAAAATTTTCATATGGAGCAGCAGTGCATATATTTCACAACCACGACAACCAATTACAAATGGTGGTTGATCATATTTAATAGGGAAGCAATGGGGCCTACGATTACCATGTAATCTATATGTGAGGAAATACTACATCAGCTACAGTCAGTAACCAAACTCTGTACAGCATAATTCAGTTTTCCCTCTTCCCGGGGACACACAAAAACAAAACTTTTCCTTTCATTTTCAAATATTAGATTTATATAGCATGCATGATTTAGTGCATGAAGAAAATAAGTTAAAACAAGTGTCTCTAGTATTTACAACTAGTATTATTAATACCTCTTTCCTTTTACTTTTCTATCCTCTTTATTTGTGACTCATTGAGTTGCAAAACACATCTCTAGTCTAGTCAAACTTGCTTGGGACTAGGTTTTGTTATTGTTGACATACGTACCTTTGGAAATCACAATCTTCATTGAACAAGAGAATAGATTTATGAAAATTTGATCATTTCAGTTGCAGAAAGCATTATGAAACATTGAAACCTGATTCTACATGTGAAAGGACAATAGGACATATGACAAAGGGATCCGTGGACTAGAATTATTACCAATTTTGCCACTTTCCTGTTCTTCAATGTCAAAAATGCTGCTTCAGCAAAGGCTTGTGCAGCTTGGGCTTCTGCTTCGGCAGCCTCTGCTTCTCTCGCTGCTGCTTCAGCTTCTGCCATGATAGCCTCTGCTTCAGCAACTGCACGAGCAGCAGCCGCTGAAGCTTCCTCAGCAGTCATGGTTGACATACGTGCCAATTCAGCATCAACTTGAGATCTCGTAAAGGTTCGACTATCGCTGCTCCCTATTTTGACAGTCTCTCTTTGCACGTCTTCCAACAGAAGCATTTTGGGGCTTCGGCCTTCTGAATTGGGCGAGCTAGGTGCTATCCTGTACTTCCGATTCACCTGCAACATTCCTAAGGGTCACAGGCTGAAATGCTCTAGATTCTTAGCATGGGTAGTAACTATTGTCTAGTGCCAAGATAGCAAATAGCCCATTTTCATGGTGTCATAAATAGCACATTCTGATTAGCTCGAGGCAAGAACATTAAGCATTCGAAGATGAGCCATCAACGCCATAGAATCATGGCATTTTGCTAAGTATAAGCAAAATATTGTTTGCTGATACTCAGAGGTCAAACATGTATGCACAACATTATAGTAACGGCCAAAGAGTATATTGACAGTGTATACCTGAACAAGTGCATGCACCTTTTAGTAAATATAGCATGTGAGCACACACATATTCCCTATCATAGATATCTTGGGAAACCTTCGTATATACTTTTTTTTTCACAAATATGGATGTCCAACTATTCCAGTGGCATGAAAAATAGGATTATGAAGGTTTTGTGCAAAGGTTATGTAATTATTATGCCACATACAATTAACTGAACATCCAATTGGTATGGCATACTAGTTTCACCTATGAAATTAGACTTTTCCCCCACAAGGCATACCTTTAGTAATTTTCCACTGGCGGCCAAGTCCTTCAGTTTTGCAGATAGTAAGTGATCAAAATCACTAGGAGGCCAATATTGCTCCTACACAAAACCAGGGTAAGAAACCGACTCTACAGGTAGCAAATAATACCAAGTGTAAACATGATAACTTCAAATGACACCAGAAGTCTGCAAGAACATACAATGCAACAGCTTGCCTCTCACAGAGCAGGAAGAGGGCGAACACAAAGTTGGTTGTTCTTGCACAAAAAGACACAGGGAATCTGTTTACCTAACAATTGGACCCACTAAATTATTTTGGTATAATGCAATCAGGTTATATGTAGACGTGTAGTGTGTTTTAGTTTCTGGTAATCTGGTACAAAACTGTATTTGCAATTTTTGTTATGTTTTCAGGCATATTGAGCCCCACATAAATATGAATGGTGCCATCCACCGCCACCTAGTTGAGCAGCCACCCAATTCGTGATAAGTTGTGGCAACTGGGTAAATACACCTAATCTGGTTTGTGAAACTATATCAAAGACAAACGTTGAATCCGTGTATAACAAGCTATCTGCTATGTAAAATATTAAGCTGACCAAACTCATATACAGAAAATGCAAAAATGAACAACTTTTTTTCTCGAACACGCAGCGGAAGTGCACATCATTACAGTAAGCAGAAGAGGAGTATAACTCATGCTATGGAAAGAGCCCACCAGGGTTGCATTAGTTACATGAGAAGCAAAAATGAATGCTAATAACAAAAGCAACTAAATGTGGATGAAGGGGGGCTATAGTTTAAGGCATTATCCTTACAAAAGACACAGCACTAGGAATGCCTGTTTGTAAGCATACCCATATACATCTCATAATGGAAAGGAACAGAAGAAGGATCCGTACCTCTATGTAATTAGCAATAGTAGTTCTGTGAGACCCCGTAGGCTCATTTAAGCTCTTTATAGCCTCCATTATAATATTATCTAGTCTGCAGGAAAGCTATTAAACTAAGATGGAGCATCCAAAGTATCTAGTTTTCTATTGACAACAGAGACAGAAAAGAGCCAAATACCAGATTGCATCACACTTATACATATACCTCGAGTGAGATTTCTTTGGATTTGATGTATTCTGTGCTTCACTAGGCACTGATGCTAAAGGCTTTTCATCAACAATTTCGTCATCAATATCAGAAGTAACTGTGCTGATTGTTGCCACGGTGTGATCATTATTCTTGGGAGTAGTTCGTGCTTTCTTCACTGCAGTCTTTCCCTTGTCACGGGAACTCGAGGTACTGACAATTACATTCATGTTGCGCCATTTGTCCTAAGTAGTAATTAGTACAACTGAAGGATGCAAACTGAGACTGAAGATAAAATGTGGAAATTTACAAATGACTCATGATTCCAGCGAATAGAGAATTTGGAATGCCATTCACTAAAACAAGCTTAGGTAATTCAAACCTTGAGGTCAACATTAGAGCGGTAGCACAATGTGGAACTAAATTCTGGGTCTTTCAATATTGTGCGCCATTTTCCAACTCCATGCCTTGCTATTCCAGCTCTAAGAGCAGCCTCTTCCTCAGATGTCCACCTCTGTTTTGGAACCCCCATGCTTAGTCCTAATATCCTCTGACCAGGACAATGCGAACACGACTGCGCGCCTTCAGAGATGAATTCAATCCATTAGAACATTGTAAATGCTGGTAAAATACAAGGAGTGTGACCAGTGCAGAACTACATTTGGTCACTGACAAAGCCAAGCATTGAGTATTCTGAAAATGTCCATTATAAGAATATTTTGACAAAAAAAATTTAACATACGCAAGAATTACTAAACAGAAATGCATGATTATTTTCATATGTACAACATCCAGCCATTCTTGGCTGAAGCAAAACCAGTTTAATACTACAACTTGAATATACCAAATAATAGGGGTAGGGAGAAGGGGAGGAGAGGATTATTATGAGATAGCATGCAAATCTGTACAACCTAGAGATTAATGAAAACATTTGCTATACTGTACCTCTGAGGCTCCATCGTCATTCACATCAAAATACAGCCTACCACATCCATTACAGTAATACACACTACATGCTTGTCGAAATGGTACTTAAGTCATATGGCTTATGCAATTTGACTAGTCAAAGTTGCATAGGCCTTCTATGGTAACTCCAGAACTACTTGTTTCTCAGAGGAAGCCGCCCCAACCCGCCCTCCACTCCGCCATTCGCTAAATGGGGAAGCCGCTCGCCCCTGCCGTCGGCCCTTCCCGCCAATTTTTGTCCGCCGCCCACGCCGCCTCACCTCGCCACTCTCGATCTGCCACAGCCGCCAGACGCTACTCTAAGCCCGCTGGCCATGGAGCCCTCCCACGACGACCCCGAACCGGAAACCCTAACCCAACCACCACCATACTTCAATCCGAGATAGGAATGAGGAGCAGGAGGAGGAGGATCCACCTCGTCGCCGGCCGCCTACCACCACCCGCCAGAGTCGAACGGGCACGAATCGTCGGAAGATATAGAAGAGAGAACTGTTGAGCACGGACGGGAAGACGGCTCTCGTTGTGGTTCGGCAGGCCGGCAGGGAGGGGATTTGCTGGAAGTGCATGTGTAACGATGGACGAGAGGGCGCGTCTGGGTGCGAAGACGTAATCGTGTGAGTATTTACCATTTACGTTTTCCCACACATTAATTTAGACCGACACACTATCCTTTTTATACTTAGGACATGAATTCTAGGCAAATTATCTATGTTACAGTCTATTAAAAATTTGTCATAACAAATTATTCTGCTAAACAATAGGCTCGTCAATAAATAGAATCTTCGACGCACTCTCTATTTTACGGGACACAAAAAGAGTTAAAGTCATGAGTATCACTGCTAGACTTGATGTCATTTCTTAACCTCACATTGCTATAGGAGATGGTCTGCCTCTTTATATAAAAGCTTATAGAAAATTTAGCACGACATAATATAATATAGAGTTTAAATTTTTGATAAAATTTTAGCCATTTTTTATGATTTTTAGATTTTTGTCAGTGAATGAATGACTTAGTTTTGGTTAATTTTTCAAAATATAATAATGTTGTATACCATTTTATGTTAACGAATAAAAAAAGTGATGTTAGAGTGTTTGAAGCTCTATTTATGCTTTACAAGGTCTCGATTCATGCTATTTGTTCGGTTTTTAGTCTTTTTTTTTCAATGACAGGTGGGTCCGCCTTTCATGGGAGTAAAATTATTTTGTTTTATTTTGGGCCTTTTTTGAATGAATGACGGACTGCCTTACATCTATTACTATAAAATTTATTTTGTAGTGTTCTCATCAACAGTCGTAGTGGTTCTACCGCCCCGCACGACTCTACATTAAGATGCGGTTTTGTCCTCCACCAATCCAGCATTGTCGTGGACACATGGTGAGACCCGTAACCGCGGAGCACTCGTAACCTTTGTCTCTAATTCCCTCCCCGTTTTCCACTCTCGCTTCTCCTTTTCTCCTAAATCCAGTGGCATGCCTGCGAGGGCTAGGGAGCACCAGGCTCCCGTATGTGGCCAATTACTCCCTAGCCAACATAGAAGCGCCGCGGTGGTGGGCGCGACGATCTCCATCAAACCAATTATCGGCATGTGCCAGATGCTCGCCGCCGACTTGAGAATTAAAGATAAGAGATAGCAAGTCAGAGAAGAACACATATTCATTAAGTGTACAACTCGACCTCTTTGGTGTTGTGCTCGATGCCCCCATATGCGCCGGTGTTATGGCCAACGCTTCTCGCCGGTATACCTGATCATAGATCGCCCGACCCGATGAACCCGGACCGACTAGCCCAAAAAAACCCAACCCGATCCGACCCGACAAATGCATGGGTCGAGCACGAACTATTTTTTGGACCATAGAAATTCCGGGTTAGGCGCGGGCCAGAATTTTAGCCCGCGGGTTGGCCCAACGACCCGATCTAAACCAAACAATCTCTCGTTTCTGTGCGGCCCAGAAATCATAGAAGGCCCAACCCAACAGTCATATAAATACTCAGACCCTAACCCTAATTTAGCCGTCTCCCAAGTTTTCCTCCCGCACAGCCGCCCCCATCCCCTGCACAGGCAGCCGGTGACGTCGCCATTCCATTTTCTATGCACACCTGCAGCTCCGCCTGGACGCCTGCACCTTTGGTCCTATGCCAAGTGGCGCACCTGGCCCCGTCTCTCTCTCTAGTGTCCGACTAGGCTGCTGCAGGCCCTCTCTGCCAAGCAACACAAGCAGTCGGTGTCCGATAACTTTGCTGCAGGCTTTCACAAGACGGTGAACACACGAGATTTGAAACTAGGCAGACGCAACAAGTAAAGTCCACGGGCTCTAATGAGTATTATAGGTTGGAATTGTAATTTTTTTAGCCTTTCTTCTCAGCGTGACTCTGCAAGTGTGAGAGATTTGTGATAGATTGGCATTGTGTTCTGATTCGTTCCTTTTCTTTTGGACAAAGTTAATGTGAAAGTTGTCGATTACTAATTTTCTGAATATTTTGTGAGATTTGAGACTCGAATCCTGCGTATGTGTCGAGCCGTCGGGTTGACCCACGGGTCATCGAGCCACCGTCGGGTTGGGCGCGGGTCACACTTTTTAACCAGCGTCCACGTCGGGTCGGGTACGGGTCAAGATAATAGAAGGTCATGTTTTCTCAGGCCCGACCCGAATGCGACTCGGGCCGGTCTATGATCAGGTATGCTCACCGGTGCTGCATCCGTATGCTAGCCCTCGCCATCGCCCGCCCGCATGGGTCAGTCTGCTGCCTACCTGTCCTTCTTGTGTCGTCCGGAGGAAGATTGTCTCATCCTCCGCTGGTCCCTCACCCTGGGCGCTCCCATTCTACCTCGACCTGCTCGCTCTTTGGGTACATGAGCTCGCTAGAGCCACTGCATCGCACCTAGGTTGCGTCCTTTGACTGTGCACGCGAGGAGGAGGGTTACTGCGGATGGTGGCGAGGCGAGTGCACGGAGGAGACGGATGGCGTGAAGAAGATGGGGAATGAACGAGAGGAGTTAAGATGGGGGAGAAAGTAAGATGACTATGGAGTTCTTTAGCTAGCTAGCAGAGAACCTCTACACCCTGATTAGGGGTGGAGATAAGGTGAGGACCAGACGCGAGTAGTTTTGATAGGTTGAGAGGACAACCGCACCACCGTGACATCTAGCTTTTTATGGTGTAGCAGCCTCCTCCAGCACGTGTAGGCATCGCGCACCTCCTCCTCATCGGCGGTGGAGGAAAATCCGCTGCCCGACGGTGTAGAATTGATAAGCGTGGGCTTGACGGCGGTGGCGGTGGAGTGAAAGTGCATCTAGTCCCTTAAGTGGGTTTTGGTGAATTGAGTGACAAAACGATTAAAAGACTAACGTGCTTTTTTAAAGATTATGAGTAGGATTTAAATTTGTATACTTCTGATACATGAGTGGTCATTTGTGTGAAACATGGAATATGGCTCATAAGCAAGAAGTGATGGTTTTCATTGTACTAAAAAGTGATGAACAACAAGTGAATGATAAACAAAGAAAGAGACTTGGTCTCTAACTCTACAATGACTTGTTAACATGCATATGGGACATCATGAACATGGTTGATAAAATTGTTGATGATTGCAAATCAAGAAGTGGATTCCATGGATGATACAAGCCTATGTGAAGCTATATGTGAAGCAAGGAAGAAAGGTTGGATTTCGAGATGGTGTTTATAGGGACCAAGCATTGTGTGATCGAGTTGCGGCTTGAATCATGGATTCTTTGCTAGGGTGACGAAACTTTCTACGGATCAAGTTGATGGATCATGATCACATGTGGTATTCATATAAACAAGTGTCAATATTTATTGTAGAAGTGGATTTCACTCTTAGTCAAAAGGTTTAAATCACTAGCTCAAGATGGTTTTTGGTAAAGCTTAAACAATGTGGACAGTCCTTAACAAGAAGAATTGATCATGTGCGGCATAATTGAAGGCATTAAAGCTCAAGCAAATAATTTAGTTTTATATTTATTCTTGAGTATAGGTGTGCCGTACTATCAAGAGGGATAACACATTGAATGACTGACTATACACCATAACCGTGCTCATTAGTTGAGCTAAGTGAGATAGCCTTGAGAGTTAACTAAGAAGTGAGCAAGTGGGTGCTCACTGTCCCACGGCGGTTTAACTGCCCCTAACTTTCTACGGATCGACTTGATGGATCATGATCGCATGTGGTCTTCATATAAGCAAGTGTCAATATTTATTGTAGAAAGGTGACTGGACTAGAAGTGGATTTCACTCTTAGTCAAAAGGTTCAAATCACTAGCTCAAGATGGTTTTTGGTCAAGCTTAAACATTGTGGACAGTCCTTAAAAAGAAGAATTGATCATGTGCGGCATAATTGAAGGCATTAAAGCTCAAGCAAATAATTTGGTTTTATATTTATTCTTGAGTATAGGTGTGCCGTACTATTAAGAGGGATGTCACATTGAATGACTGACTATACACCATAACCGTGCTCATTAGTTGACCTAAGTGAGATAGCCTTGAGAGTTAACTAAAAAGTGAGCAAGTGGGTGCTCATTGTCCCACGGCGGTTTAACTGCCCTAACCTCTGACAGCTCCGGCTAGTGTTTTTGAAATGACGGTTTAACTGGCCTTAGGGAGCGGTTTAACCGGCCATAGCATAATCCTAACGGCTAGTTTTTGTTAGGTGAGGTATTTATACCTATTGGCCCTCTCCTTTGAGGGCTGCTGGTTCTGTGTGATTTCTAAGCCACCTTGACACATTCTAACAGCAGAGAAGCTCTCCCGAACCACTCTTTGTGAGTTTGCTTGATTTAGTTGAAATCCTTGAGTTGGGGTTGAGACAAGCATTTGTGTGTGAGCTTGAGAGTTTTGTGAGCTCAGAGATCTTTTGAGAGCACTAGAGAGCAAATCCATAGCTTGAGCACTTGTGATTGACGTCAAAAGTTCACTGTGCATTTGTTACTCTTGGAGCTTGGCTCCTAGACGACTATGCGTCGTCGGTGAGCTCCTATTTGTGTGGTGAGAAGCCGGAAGTTTGTAAAGGCTAGTCTTGCCTCCTTCGTGGAAAAGGACCATCTTAGTGGAGGGCTAAGGTGTGGCGTGTATACACCTTGGCGAGGCAACCTTGCGGGGTTTCTCAAACGGAGACTAGGAACCGCTGAACTAGCTTGGTGCTTGCAGCGGGTCTGAACTTCGGGAAACAAATCCATATGTCTCCTCTTCACTTCACTTTACTTTACTTGTTCATTTCTAACTTTATATTTGCTTCCGCTTCGATCTACTTGGGTATACTCTATTTGTGTGCAAGGACTTGAAAATATTGCTTAGATACATATGTACAAAAAGTGCCCCAAAAGTATTTGGTGCTAGAAGAAAAAAGGGGGTCGAGCAACACTTTGGGACAGTTCACTGCCTAGGGGCGGTTTAACCGCCTGGTGTTGTCAACGGGCTGAGAATTGTATTTAAAGTTATTAATTAGTCGTCTCGTCTATTAATCCCCCTCTAGGCGACATCTAGATCCTTACAGTAAGGAATGGCACCGCCGTGGCGGAAAGGAACGACCAAACGAGAGTAACTACCGAGGCCACCAGAACTTTTAGTGTTGAGCTTTTTATATTTTGAATGGGGCCCACTTAAATCACAATAGAGGTTGGCCATATAACTCGTGGGCCTAAGTCTAAGACCGATTGCAACAGCTGAAGGGCCAATAATAATATAATGATTTATTGATCAATGATGACGAGATGGAATAGATGTGAAAGCAATTGCAATCAATAATTTGGAACATCGCTATACACCTTGATGATGCACTAATTGTAGTAGAATCCGTGAAATAGAATTATAGTTCGAGGTATTATATGAGCAATACTGGTAAGGAACTCGACGTTAGATCGGTGGGCAAAATACATTCTCTTATTATTTTGACCGGTCAAATTGTTATTTTGTAAATGACGTCAACTATTATTTTATGACTTTTTAAACTAATGAATGCACATTTACCTCGAATTACGTGTTTGTATCTTTTCTTTTTCATGTTTGCTTTGATGTCTTCATGTAGCTTATAATGTTATAAAGATTGGATATATTATAATTTTCTCAAAGCACCATGTTTCATTCATGCTTCTCTTACGGAGAAAACACATACGAAAAAGATAGTGCATCTATCCACATCAAGAAGAATCATACAAAACGAAATATCTTAAGTTTTATGATACTATGTTGTTAGTTGCAATATTAGCCTCACAAGTGAAACATTCCAAACTGTTGTAGTTTTTTCTCATGCCAAAGTAATTGTACTCAAATCTGTGTTGATATTCTGTATGTCGGATACCCCTTATTTCTACATATAGTGTACCCCCTTTTCATGTTTTTATAATAATTATTTTATTTTATTTTTTATATTGTAGCAACACACGAGCGTAGTATATACCTAGTGAGAGTAAAATAAATAGTGTATACCGAGTGGGAGTAAAATAAAATTGAAGTGCAGCAACTACAAGTTCGAATCCGCACCATTTGGTTCATCAAAGTAGAAGCGAAATATTGTGTTATGATGCTCTATGTTAATTCTACCTCTATAGATATTAAAATACCATTTTTATAATTTAAATCATCTTTTTTCCAGTAGGTTTGACAAAAATATCTTACTAAAATTTGAAAAATTCTTGAATTTTGATGATTTCGCTGGTGATAAAAAGTAAAAACAAATTTAAACCGTTTGTACGAGTTATTTAACGCAAATAGAGAAAGATTTGAGTTGATTTATTAACAATATGTCATGTTGTATGTTATTGACGGGGGCATAGCTTGATAGTATATAAAGGAAAATAATGTAATTAGCATAGTATTATCATGATGGCTTTGGTCCCAAGCTTGAAGTAGTCTTTTACTATCATGCGAGTCATATATTAAAACTAGGAAATAGACACTCAACAAACAATAAAAATTAATGCGAAGTGACTTCACACTGCAGGAAGCTAGATCAGCAAGAACGTGACAAATAAGAAATCGACAAGGCTGAATCGAAATAAATGTGAAGTGACTTGGCGCTGCAACAGCACACCAAATAAGAAACGAACATTATGCAAAAAGTTGAAGTTAATATGGAGCCACTCAGCACTACAGCAAAACACATGTGTTCAAATGTAAAAAAAGGTTATGGACACCATAGAAAACGCAAATGAGCTTCTGTGGGTCAAGAGGAAAATTTCATACAAAGAGGTGTAAGATATGATGATATACTTATGTCACTGGAATCAAACTTTGGCTATAAGATTTGTAGCACAATGTAGTCTGATGTTGTGCTAGCTAGCTGCAACTGCAAAGTGCCAAGAGGAGTTAACAACGTTTGAAAATAACAAGACTAATAAAAAACATGGCCAGAGGATGCTACGATATGTCGCCTCTCCAGAACACAGTCTCACTTGTTCTCTATCAATGAATAAGGCTGGATCAATGTTCACAGCAGTGATGCATGCGTGTGACAGGAGTCTGGCTCAATGCTCATACCACCAATGCATGCATGTGTCAGGAAAGGTAGTACCAAGTGCATACCAAACTGCAGCCTGAAGGGTCTATATCACACCCTGTGTTGATGATAGTATGTGACCATGGAAAATGTAGCAATGCAGGGATCGAAACCTTTCATTCCATATCAGACGAGGCAAAGATAATAGGCTAACGTGACCATGATAGCAGGACGTGAAAACGACACAGCCTTATGCTTTAATCATATTTCAATTGAAGTAGTCATTTATCGTACATTTTATAGACTAATTTCTCCTTATTTTAAAGGATGATATGTTTTTCTAAAACGAGACCCGCGCTGTCTAAGAAATTGAAATGAGTATGGCATGGGTTACATACTTCAGCGCCGTAGCGCCTGGTATGAGCCTCGTGGAGAAGCAATGGCTAGTCCGCGGGGCTCATACTTCAGCGCTGCAGCGCTTGGTACTCGGACCTCGGCTCGAGGCATTTTCTCTGCCCCTTCTTACCCTGAAAAAGCAGGGTCACCTTGTGTCCTTAAACCTATAACCATCTTTCGGCTAACCTAGCCTCCTCCGTCCCTCCGTACCAACAAGGGGTAGTACAGAGCGCGCCCCGCGGCGGCGCTTGGGCTCGGACTCGAAGAAGGGGTCGTCCTCGCCGCCTCCGCCGCCACGGCGGGAGCCCGCGCGGGGCTTGGTGGGGCGCGAGGCCCGCTTGCGGGGGCGCGGCGCCATGGTGGCTGGTGAGGAGAGCGAGAGCGCACGCTTGCGCTAGGATTTCTGGAAGGGCGAGGCGCTGTTTCGCCGCCGCCGCCGCCGCCGGTGGTGTGCGAGAGTTTGGGGGAAGCGAAGAAGGAGGCGGCGGGCGGCGGAAAGCAAGGGTTTAAGGGAGGAGCGGGGAGTTGCAGACAAGACGAGGGCTTTGCTGGTCTTGGGCCCCATGGGCCTTGACTTGCAAATGGATTTAAATGTAGCTTTGGGCCGAATTGCTCTCTCAGCTTACATACGAAACCTCAGGTGTTTAAACTTCTCAGCCCCTTCCCTTCCCTCTAGGGAGAAAAAAGAAAAAAGAAAAAAAAAAGCAGCAGCTTGAATAGTGTTTGTTACATTTCATGGCTTTTATCTCGAGAAAAAATATATTTTCTAGGCTTCTACAATAGATTAATACTCGACAGTGGTAGAGGCCAGCTCTCCATTTGTGATGCAGATTTTTCTTAAAATTTTCTGCAGATTGAACTTTTCCTATCGATATATATCAAGGTTACTTCTTGTATTGTATCACCGTGCGACTCTATTTTTGCTCCGTGCTTCTCACTACCGTGAGGACTGAGGACACGAGACATGGCTCATGAGGCTGCTTGAGCAACTGGATCCGCTACAAAAACTTTTGATCTCCAGGATAAAATTCAAACAGTGTAGGAACATCAACTGAACACACAACAAGCACAGTCTGATTCATGACTGCTGAAGCTTTGTACAAACTTACTTATGT
Source organism: Urochloa ruziziensis (assembly GCA_015476505.1). Classification (NCBI taxonomy): domain Eukaryota; kingdom Viridiplantae; phylum Streptophyta; class Magnoliopsida; order Poales; family Poaceae; genus Urochloa; species Urochloa ruziziensis. The sequence goes on from CM027118.1 coordinate 61,297,702, forward strand.
TTGACTGTAATCCTAACGAACGATGACATATGTCACTACTAGTAGTTTTCTGTCGATCGTGACATACTACCATCTTACATATATCCACGACGATTACATCTCCCTTTCAGTAACCATCGCCGTTGTGGACGGCGCTTGGTGCCGCCGGCTTGGCGTTGCCCTCCTCCACCTTGGCGGACGCGGCGGACTCGGCGGCGAGCGCCTTGGCCGTGTCGTAGGACGCGTGCAGGCCGACGAAGAGGTAGTACACGAGCAGCCCGGCCGTCCATATCCCGAACCGCATGAACGACTTGGAGTCGATGGAGCCCATCAGGAAGACGTTGATGGCGATGGACGCCGACGGCAGCCACGGCACGAGCGGCACCCCCCAGAGCTTGGGCGCCCTCGCCTGCGGCACGAACGCCCAGAGGCACGCCGTGGCCGCGAGCCACGCGGGCACCGTCACCGCGTACGGCACCCACCCTTTCACGTCCACGCCCCAGCACGTCGCCGTCGCCGCCGACGTCGCCAGGATGGCGGCGATGCACGCCGCCAGCTTGTTCCGGTCGGCGTCCGTGGTCTCCCCGGACACGTAGTAGCGGCGCACCAGCAGCGCCACTGCCACGAGCGTGAAGATGAAGAGCGTGGAGATGGAGAGCAGGTTGGAGAGGATGTTGAGGTCGGTGAAGAAGGCGATGACGGCGGTGGCCACGAGCATCGCCACGGTGGCGTTGACCGGCGTCCCCGTCCTGGGGTGCACCTGCGCCAGCCACGGCGGCATCATGTGGGTCCGGGCGATGTGCGTCAGGTACCTTGCCTGGCCCACGGCGCTGACCAGCAGCACGGTGGTCATCCCCTTGAGCGCGCCGAAGGCGACGATGTACTTGGCCCAGTCCATGCCCCTGTCCGCGAACGCCACGGAGAAAGGCGCGTCCGGGTCGATGGACCCGAACGGCTGCATCAGGCAGAGCGTGACGGCGAGCACGCAGTAGAGCGCGGTGGTGAGCGTCATGGCGCCGACGAGCCCGATGGGGATGTCGCGGGCCGGGTTCTTGGTCTCCTCGGCCATGGTGCTCACGGCGTCGAACCCGATGTAGGCGAAGAAGAGCACGGCGGACGCCGAGAAGATGCCGCGGACGCCGTAGTGCATGAAGTCGCGCATGTTGGCGGTGTCGGCCTTGGTGAGCCCCGCCACGATGATGAAGACGATGACGGCGATGTGGACGATGGAGAGCACGTAGTTGAAGCGGGAGGTGCCCTTGGTGCTGGCCACCGCGAAGATGCAGACCAGCGCGATCACCACCACGGCGATGGGGTCCAGCTCGGAGTAGTCGGCGGAGAGAGAGGACGCGTGGATGCGGAAGTCGCTCGGCTTGTGGTTCAGCAGCGTCGCGAAGTAGGACGTCCACGAGCGCGCCACCGCCGCGCCGCCGATGCAGTACTCGAGAAGGATGTTGCCCGCCGCCACGAACGCCATGAAGTCGCCGAGCTCCACGCGCAGGTACGCGAACGATCCGCCTGCAATTCATCAATCATCATGAATAATGGATGCGCTCAGGATTACTTGCGTTCCTCGAACCGAGAAATTGCATTGTCATTATCATTTGCGTGTTCCCATTAGTTTTTCAATCGACACATCCTACCTTGCTAAGCTAGGTGCATGTTTTTCCAGACTGCAAGCTAAAAACACATACGTACTAGGCTGTTGCCAAAGTAGTTTAATACCTTTTCATGTAGCAGAAGATTTGGTTTCTTATTAACTAAGAACAGAAGAGCATTTTCAAATGGCCGAGCACGAGAGCAGTTTGTTGTTGTACACTTGTACTTCAGCTATATGCGTAGTTTTCATAGATATCCATTTCGATATTTGGAGCTAAGAAGACTTCAACCGTGATATTCATGCTCCAAGATTTGTGATTGCCTTAGCTTATTTTAAAACGTTTTCCCAAGAATCAGGCAACTTTAACAAAGGAAAAAAGGAAAAGAAAAGAAAAGTAGCTTAATTATGCAACAGGAAAATATGTATGCTGCAAGAAATGCTCACCATATAAATAGGCGGGCCTTATTCTTTGCTCAAATGCGACAAACAAGCACTGCTTAATTTCTCATGCTGAACTAGCCAGACTAATGAGTTTGCTATTCTTTGAATTAACCAACCTAGCAAATTGCATGAACTTCAGTGCTGCAGATAGATGAGAGTGACGCTAGCTGCAGCCGCCAAGTCAACAAAAATACGGTGACTTGTCTGGTCAAAGTAGAGAATTTTCGTCGCAAAGGATCAGAAAATTTCGACCAAACTGGTTGCTGGATTTATTTATGAGACTATGACCTGCTGATGTGAAGTACGATCTGCCATTCAAGGAGAATTCTCCGAGATATACTACTATGATTTTTTATTTCGCGCTACTAAAGTGTTTTTCAGCGCATAAATAAACTAAAATATCGTTAAGATCCGAAGAGTTTCAAATCTGCCTACCATGTGAGGGAGTGTGAACCTGATCAACTGGATAGGATCACGAAGTACTATAGAAAGCTACACACACCGCTCCAAAAAAAGAAAGAAGGAAAGCCACACACTGACCATTGACCAAACCCAATACAGTACGAACAAGTTGCTATAGCTTAGACGACTAGCAAACACGGCCACACTAGGTTTGTACTGGCAGTAACATGTTGAGTTGATCCAAGAGAAATCGGAAATCCAGCTGTTGGTGTCATACTGTACTATTTGTTTAGTTATTATAGCAAGCTCGCAAGCTCAAAATTTTGCTGATTGGATGAATATGACGAGGCTGATCCCAGATGGGATGGTAATCAGTTAATCACACACCGCCTGAACAGTATTTTAGAAGCTTTCCATCAATTATTTTCTTACAAGTTGGAATCTTTTCCATTTGATCACTCTCCATGTTTAAGACTTTTTTAAGAATCGACAGCCCAAATAACAAACTGAATCTTTTAATTTAATTCTTTCTTAAGATGCAGGATAATCTTTCCGTCTCATAGAAGATGTTTACCCCATCAATCTAATATTCTTTCAATTTGTACTAAAAAAACTGTCTGTCCATCAGCTAAAGAAAACACTGTGATGTTCCTCACGATGAACGAAATGAACCAATTAATAAGCATGGCAGTGAACCAAGAAGTGCGTCGTCGTCGTTACCTGCGACGGGGATCTCGACGGCGAACTCGGTGTAGCAGAAGACGGCGAGCATGGCGGAGACCCCGGAGACGACGTAGGAGACGACGACGGCGGGTCCGACGGTGTCGCGGGCCTCCTGCCCCGTGAGCACGAAGATCCCGGCGCCGATGACGGCGCCGACGCCGAACCAGACGAGGTCCCACCACGTGAGGTCCCGCTTCATGTCGGCGCCGCTGCGGGCGCGCACCTCGTGCAGCTCCGTCGACTCCAGCGACCGCGACGTCAGCCGGTCGGCCAGCCGGGACCCCGTGCTCCGGAGCGCCCGCCCGTACGCCGACCAGCTCGAGAACGACTCCTCCGGGAAGAAGTCGGCCTTGGTGCACGAGCACCCGCGCTGCCGCTGCCGCACGCCGCCGCCGCCGTTGGCATCGCCGCCGACCGCCATGGCCGTGTGTGAGTGTGTCTGCCGGCCGGCCGGCTGTTTTCTTCTTGAGTTCTTGTCTTGGTTTTGTGTATGGCGCTAGTTTGGCTCGCTTCGTGGTGTGTGTTTATATAGAAAGGGAGAGGAGGAAATGGATGGGATTAAAAGGAGTGGTCAATGAGCTTTGATACGTGACGGGGTTTTAATACGAGATGGTAATAATGAGAAACGCGCCAATGATAAAGCCGCGGGTGTTTCTATGATCTATCGGGCGATGAGATGGCAAATTGACATGCCCAAGAGGGCTCGCTCCATTACTTTTGGTACTGGTTGGAGAATCTACGGCCCAGTTTGTGCTTGCTTTGTTCTACCCAAGTGTCTCCCTTCTCCAAATTAGATTTTGGTTTATTTAAAAAACAAATTAGATTTTGGCATAGCAGTTACTCTCCATTCTTATAAATATACAGTGACAGCCAGTTCTGCTTACGAATTTATCCACCAGCGAAACAGGGTGAGTAATGTTTAGAAAATCGTCCCCAAACATATCATTTGAAGCACATGACACCAGAAAATAGTGGTACGACGCGATCATCTGACTTGTTCGAGACACCTGTATCATTAAGTCAACCCTTATCTCGTAGATTCCGCGGCGCGCGATCCCTACGCATTCGCAGGCTGTACGTATATTCTGCTCCAGCACACCGTATATAGTAGTTTTACTAAGCGCTCATGCGTCCAGCGCCGCCGCATTATCAATACCCACCGGATGGATGAATGCCTTGCAAGCAGCAGGAGCATCATCCAACTAAGGCCGTGTTTAGTTGATGAAAATTTTTCGTGAAAAGATTTCGGGTATTGATTTTACCAATTTAGGAGCAGTAAATGTAGACGAAAAAGGTGGAAAGTTATATGGATAAGTTGGAAATCTCGAGACGAATCTAACGATGGTAATTAGAGTGTAATTAATTCATAATTAACGGATGATTACTGTAGCATTACTATTGCAAATCATGGATTAAGTAGGCTCATTAGATCCGTCTCGCGATTTACAGCCTATCCATATAACTTTTCACCTTTTTCGTCTATATTTAATACTCCATGCATCTAAAATTCTCTTTTGATGTGATGGGTGAAAAGATTTTAGGTGGAAACTAAACACGGGCTAAACAAAAACATCTCGAGCAGAGGTGGAGTCAACTCCTTGGCAACATGGGAATGCACGCGAGCGTTCCCACAGTAGTCACACCGACTTGCTGGTCAGGAATTGGGGCTTGGCTGGCGCGACCATTCTTGCCGTCCTGCTCGCATGCATGTGCATGACTTCACGAATCATGTCATGGAGATGGAGCTGCTAAACTGCTGTTTGGAGCAGGGTTTTGTGTTACCGGTCAAACCGGTCCGGTCCGGTAGCTAAATAGGGCCGGTTACCGCTCAAAACCGACCCTACCAAACCGCTTCTACTGGTTAACCGGCCGGTTTGACCGGTTTACCGGACCGGTTAGCCATTCCAAAAAACCGAGAAAACCGCGGTAAAAAAAACCTTGGTTTGGAGTCGCAGAAGAACTATACTGCTGGGTCAACTCTGGCGTTGACTTCATAGGTAGATACTGGCTGGGTTATGGATGCTACCCCCTCCGATTCAAAACATAAGTCATTCCAACTTTCTTAGAGAGTCAAACTTTTTCAACTTTGACCAAATTTATACAATAAAGTATTAACATTTATCATATCAAATAAGTATCATTAGATTCTTCATTAGATATATATTCGGTATTATAAATCTTTGAATTCATATCTATAATTTTGATCAAAGATAAAATAGTTTGACTCTTCAAAAAGTTGAAATAACTTATATTTTAAAACGGAGGAAGTATTTAAAGTCTAGTTTTTTCCCTTGTGATTCGTAGTAGTGGAGTACGTAAATTCGCATCACATCAAACGAGAATCTTAGATGCGAGTATTAAATGTAGACGAAAAAGTGAAAAGTTATATGAATAAGGCTGTAAATCGCGAGACAAATCTAATGAGACTACTTAATCCATGATTTGCAACAATGATGCTACAGTAACCATCCGCTAATTATATATTAATTACCCTCTAATTACCATCGTGGATTCGTCTCGAGATTTCCCGTCTATCCATGTAACTTTTCATCTTTTTCGTCTACATTTACTACTCCTAAATCGATAAAATTAAAACCCGAAACCTTTTCAACGAAAACATTTCGGGAACTAAATACGGCCTAAATGTTTGGCGAGAAAAATTCCTTCCACCGTTATCTGGATGGATTCTTTCCAGATTAGGTGCAGATGAGAACCAGAATTCATATGCCCATCAACTGCATGCGTCTATGTCGCCGTCGGAGTACGCGATGAACCTGCTAGCGTTGGTTACTTGGCTGTCAGCCTGTCACGAAGCATCAGCGGGAGTATTTCCATAATTCCTTTCGGCAAAACAACACGCGACCGGAGGAAGTCTCCGGCAATTGTAAATGGACAGGGGCCGGTTGCCTTGGTGGTATGGCCGTATGAGAATGTGAACAAAACAGAGGACGCAGGAGCTAGCCGGGCAAACCCGTTGGAAATTAAGAATGCTTGAGTATGACATCCGGCCTGGTGCAATCAGTTGACAGGGAAAGCAAGAATCCAGCATCATTTCTGAATGCATCTATCCGCTGTCAGTAGCTGGTAACAACTTCCAAAACCAGAGATGGCGATGGTTTCAATTCCACACAGTGGAGGGAAAAAAATAAGTCGAGATATCAAGATATCCCAGCATTCACTCTACGTTACAGTCACAAAAAAAATATGTATCGACGGACGACGACCCGAACTTGTGCCACTCACCGTCAACCAGGCCAGAACCATGTGTGAACCAATATTTAGCGCCGTTTTACATCCACCGTTCACTAACACATAAGTACATAACCCAAGACGTCTCAATTCTGCCTGAAATAAGATTCCAAGATTATGCATTTGTCTTTTGGTGATGACTCATTGACAGCTTGAGATGCATAAAAAATAGAGTGGTCGCATTTGATTCACTCTGGCAACTCCAATAGAAATCCATTTGATCTGTTCAGAATGCTTGCTTCAAGCAACTCAGCGCTTAGCAGGTCAAAGATTCCATCTCTGCAGTTTCCTGTTGCTTTTAGTTAAACCAAAGACTTCTAAATTCCACGCCCAGTTGCTCAAATCACAAATCAGAGAGAGAGACAGGCACCAGCTTCACTAGTCAAAATAACAACTGAATTCTGCAGTGTCACTAGCTCAATCTTTCTCCAGTTCACACCTCGTACCAGTTGATCAGTCATGATAAGAACAGTGGACTTCTTGTCTGAACATTCTGCGGGGCAATCAGACCGTTGCTGTAAGAGAGAAGCTCATCTCCATTTCATGGCTGTCCAGCCATCTGCACATCACAATACAGGCAAACAATTCAAGTGCCCAATGCTCTGCGCAGAAACATATGACATGTCACAGATCACAGTTACAGCTACTGATCACAGCTGCTACTAGTACTTCAGTCAAAACACGGGAGCACTTCGGATTCTCACCCATGGACTCAACCACTGCACTTCGGACGTTTAGCCTAGCAGCTACATGCAACAAAAGAGGCAAAAGCATTAACACGAGCTAAATTACAAGGTCAGGCCGTGAAGCTGGAGTCTCCAGAACTTCACTTCAGGCATCCGCGGCCAGCTGCTTCTTCTGCTTCGTCACCTTGGCCTGCAGCTTCTCAAGCTTGGCGCTCATGCTCCTCTGCTGCTCGCTGACAGAGCCTTCCTGAGCACTGCACATCTGCGCCCTCACCTTCAGGCCGAGCCGCCGGGGCACAACTCGGGAGGCCCACCCGCCACCACCACCCTTGCTGGTGCGCCCTCCCAGCTTCTCGATCTCCTGTCGCATGCTCGAGCATTCCTTCTCCAGCTCGGCCAGCCGCATCCGCATGTTGTCCATGCCCACCTTCAGAACCTGGTTCTCCCGGACCGCCGTGGCCCAGCCCCCAGCCTCGCCGGATGTCGCAATGCCGCTCCTCAGGGGTCTGGAACCTTCAAGATTGTCGGAGACCAGCAGGCACCCGGCGATAGAGGTTCGTAGCTGGAGCTGCTCGAAGAAGAGGACTTGTACCACCACGCGGAGTGGCAGCCTCTCGTTCTGGGCTGCGTGGGTGCATGCTTCCAGAGAGAGCTTCTGGCAGTCCAACAGCCGGCAGAGCTGCTCCCTTTCAGCTTCCGATAGCCAGGAGTGTGCCTGTAAAAGGAAGATATGACATTTAGCGATTCCAATCCTGCAAAGATATATTTTTCTCAGACAAGTAATGCAGACACTTCAGTAGGACTCTGTCCAATGTTCATTTTAAAATGCGGCAAATGAAGAAGCCGTCCAAATACTGCTGTGAAATATATAATAGCCTACAGAATGTACCTTCAAGTATATATCAATGGCACGATAAAGTCCATCATCCAATGGCCGAGCATACTCAGGGACAGCAGATGCCAGAGCCTGGAATTTAGGAAGCTTCAAATTGATATCTGGTGCGATCTCAGCAAGGTAGCCGTCAATTAACTTGGCTACACTTGTGATTGGTGTCAAGGATGGGGAAGCCATCACATCATCCAAGCATGGGGAGTCACCACCATTAGCCTGGTCCATTGCCAAGAAATGATCAAGAATCCTGTGCACACACTCAACATTGTACAGAGTTTCCATTGTGTAGGAGAAATTCGGCAGCAGCAGATCCTCCAGAGTGGCCTGATCCAGCTGCATGCCAATTCGTTTCTCTAAGTTGGAGATGCATGTGGGTCTGGCTTTCAGAATCATGGCTGTGCGAAGGAGCCCAAGCAGAATTTTTGTTGATGCTATACCCTTGTGAATGGGTAATAGCCCATCAATCTCCTCGAGTAAGTTTTTCTGTTCAACCTCAGATAGAGTAGCAGTATGAGGCACCGTCCCCATGCTATGACGTCTATTGAGTCCTGGGAGATACTTCTTGGCATAGTATGTCAAAGAACCAGCAATTATCTCAGGCCGGATGCCTCGTGACTCCATGGTGGAAATCAACCTCTTGTACATGGGGAAACTCAATGATGAAGCATCCTCATACCACCAGTCTGCATTGAAGTTTCTGGGTCTTGCACCTGTGCTGATCCCATTCCACAGTACACTGCCGCCAGGGCTTTGCATGATGCCATGTTCCCTTATAGGCCACCCAAATAGGTTTGGATCAGTAGTAGCTTTGGATGCTAACGACTCGATGCATCTCTTCACAATATGAAGGTCTTCAGCATGAGGGAGTAGGCCATCACATGTTTCCAATGCTGTCAAGGAATCTTTCCAGTTGCGGAGAACCACTTGGTTGAGGAACATTTCTGATTGCGCAATCAGGTTGTCCTCAGCTACTTCTTCAGTCATTTGTAGATGCTCAGAGGCACACCGTAGGTATACAACATTTGCAGGAGAAAGCTCTATTTTCACACCATAGCAGAACCTTGCAACTAGCTCAAATGACTTGGCACCCCCAGGAATGTCATTTAGTTTTATGACACATTCTTCTTGGTCTGAATTCTCTTCTATCGATCGCGCAAGAAAGGCACTTTTTGAAAGCAAAGGGAACTGCAATGAGATAGACATCATTAGGAAAGTTAACATATAGAGAAGTTCAATCAAGGCATACGGACTAATCAAGATAGTGAAAAGTTTATAACCATTTTCACATTCTTTCCTAAATGCCACTAGAAACCAATTTACCCAGAAAACACAGCATTTAAACATAGTATGATGAGAGTTGCATTCAAATCAAGTAACCGTTTTATTGTTCCAACAGGATTTGAATAGAGAACTTTAGCAAGTTACATAAGTTGTAGTAGCCCCCCATGTATTTTGAACAGTTTTTTATAGCTATTTGACTGAAATAAATAAAGTTACAAATAGTATCAATTCTAGGATTCATAACAGGATGGGCATACTTAATGGGTTACAGACAGATACAGAAAAGAAAAATACCTTGTGAAGGTGAAAGGACATATCCCCAACCTCAACAGTAACATCACTAGGAAGTCCTGTTGTGCAGAACCTAGAGGTTCACAAGCAGAAGAACAATCAGACTTCAGATAAATCTACAACACTTAATTCTAGTGAGAAAAACTGAAAGATATCTTTGATGAGGATAGTTGAGGTCACAAAAACAATGGCGTGCACAACACCAAATGGCTAATGTCAATATGTACATCCTACCTACAAACAACTCTAGGGGATAGTGGCATACCTATTACAGAGTCAAGTGTAAATACATAAAGGTATGTTCAACATCTTTTCCGACAAAAAAAGAAATAAAGAGAGAAAGCACAATGTACCAGCAAGCAAATTAAGATAAAAAAGCCATGTCCTCTGTAAATGTATATTATCCGGGCATATTATCCATGAACACAAAACCGCTGTGGCCCCTCTAAACACAGGAGATTGATGAGTTTGACATTCAGACTTGCCCCATGAAACCAGGTCCAAATATGCTGCTGGTTAAATAATTCGTTGATGGTTACATCTGCCTCCATTATTAGGTACAATAACATCTCACTGCCAACTAATGTGATGTGGATCCATGAGTCCCACCCCATAAACTATTGAAAGAGGCAGTCAACTCTAATTAACTAGAATTTCTGTCGATATAACATGTGACTAACTGCACCCACCATGCTTAAATGCATTTAGTATGCGCAATAAGGCACTCCATGCAGGACATGTAACAACCAAAATGTATGAACCCATTTTATTGTGCTTGTAAAGAATAACATCATTGCTACCCATGTTACACTCCATGAAAAAGAGCTTGCGAGTCCAACATTTTGCAGTTGGAAATTGCAGTGGCACATAAGCGAACAGAACAAATCAGAGCAGAGTGCAGCCAAACTTTAAATTTTGAATTCTGACACTTTGAGGGCCCGGCTGGGAAGGAGGATGGGGATTGGAGAGTGTATAGGAGTATTTGGGTTATAGTTCAAGTGAACTGAATCTCATGGATTTGGATCCCAGTGCCCCTCTATCCGGAAAAAAGGCCCACAGACAGAACTCTTGTACTCTACAATCAATTTAATAAACCACCAATTTGAACAAAAGAATAGTCCATGCTTGGGCGAGCAAAAAAACAAAGGGAAACAAAACAAGAAAAGCCCAATTATTTACTGCAGAAATCAAGTGCGAAACACTAGGGGCAACTCGGGATGCGCAGCCACAGAAGAACTGAACTGAAGCCAAAGAATACCCTCGCTATCTGAAGTTGTATAAGGTAAATGCATCCCTCGCGGGAGGGGAGCCGCGGCATGCGCGACGGCCGTGCGGTACGGCCAAACTGGTTTGACTCGTGACAATTTCAGACGGGACCGTACGAAATTCTCACCAATTTGAGCATGAACCCACCCGGAATCCCCCGAATTCGAAGGCATCGGCGGAGCTAGCCCAATTATCTATCCCGACCCATGCCAAGAAGGAATCGCCCCGCCGCGCACAAAAGCAAAAATCACACAAACACAAGAAGGAAACTTTGGGAGGATGGATGATAAGGAAAGCGGTGAAGGCTGAAGGGGGGAAGCTGAAGAGCTTACCATGCCTGGCCTTGCCTCTTGAAGGCGTCAGGCTTGGAGCCTAGCTTCATGGACGCCATCCCGGCCGGCCGGAAGAGCTAGGTCCTCCTCTGCTGAGAAGCGTCGCGGCGCGCAGAGGGGAGATTGACGCGCGCAACCACCACCAACTCTAGGCCATTGCCGCGCTCCAAAGGTCCCTGTCTCTGTCTCCCAGCTAGCCCAGCCCCCCTTCTCCGAAACCAAAAGAGCTCAGGTATGCAACCCTCCTTTTGGGCAGGGCCGCAAACCTAATCCAACCACCCCAGGAAACCACCAATGCGGGCAGTTAATGCCGGGGTGGTCACACACACAGAGCAGCGTGGAGGAGGGAGGAGGGAGGAGGCCTGCAGCTGGAGGCAGGCGGTGGGGGTGGAGGAGTAGGAGGCGGTCTCCCCTCCTTGTGAAGGGGACACGGCAGTTTCTATTCTGTCTTGTGCCTCGTCCACTCTCCTCTTCATGTGGGTTTGAGCGCGCTTAATTAAGAATCACGCCCAACCTCATATAATCATCATTAAGGAGGTGGAGGTGCTTTTGTTTTTGTTTCCGTGAGGAGTTACTAGTACAATTGTTTGGGGGCAAAGGAAAGATAAAGGGAGCAAATACTCCTTTTGACGGGAGAGTGATAATGTGACAGTGGCAATGTGCCAGGCAAGCGGAGGAGTACGGAGTAGAGAACAGGAGGGAGCAAAGAATTCGTGCAAGCGAAAGAGGCCGAGCTGCATCCCTGCAACGGAGGAAGAAGACAAGGCAAAGAGCAGTCCGTCCCAAAAGCTGCTGAGCGCCATCGATCAGGTCAACAGACTCCTCCAGTCCTCCTGCCATAAAGCGGCAAAGGGATTAAGTGCAAAAGGACGACGAGGAGTAGCATTTAGCAGCAGGCGAGGATGAACATTTCCTTAATTATTCCTGCAGGAAGATAAAAACGACAACGAGAGATATCAGAAAATCATCCGATTTAGTAAGAAAGAGAAAATAAGGAGAAAAAAACAATTTTCTATTTGCTCCACGGCGGATGCGTGCGCGTGCTTGGGATTTGGGAGCGTGGGTGCATGGGCGTGGGACAGTGGGCGCAGGGTGGAGTAATTGAGGCGAGGGCATTAAAAGTTCTGGAAATCTGGGTCCGTGCGCACAGAGATTCGCTGTAGCCCTAGCAGCTTTTGTTTACGCTTCGGCAGTTGGGTTTTTTCGTGGATTAGCGACCGCGTCGTCTGTCTTCTCCGACTCTTTCTTCTTTCTTCTTCTTTTTTTTTTAAAAAAAACCTCTTCGTCTATTTCACACGTCGCGGTTGGAGCTATAGAGTTCCAAAGGTTTCATGAGTGGACAACCGAGCTGGAAAGCGCTCTGGTGTCTTTTTCATTTCGAATGCATGAATGAAAGATATATAGAAATAGGAAAAAAAAACTTGAGGAGTATGACTAGAATACATGTGCAAAAAAAATCAAAATTACAGGGAGTATGTAAGGTAAGGCATTTGAATGGTGTACAAAGAACTCAGAACTGTAAAGGAATCTTAGGAGCAAATTTCAATTAATTAATGTGGCAAGATTTGATTAGACACAAGTGATGAGTGTTTGCTTTGATTAGACACCAACTACGGCCGTTTATTACTTGTTTCACCTTGTTCCTTCTGCATAGGAAATTTTCAACGAGGTCTGAGTGAATTTTATTTTTTTCTATGGTTTTCCTATGGAATCAAAGGGAAAGGAATAGTTTTCTTATGAAAGATTCCTATGAACTAAAGGCATAGGAATCAAATCCATAGGAACTAGAATCCTATGTTTTTTCCTTCGTTCCAAAGGAGGACTCAATCTATGAATATTCACCTTTTTTGGGAAAAAAATGATGAACAAGTAGGAATAATATAGGATTAAGCATGTGTTCTTTTATCCTATCACAATTGCATGCTAGAGTGGCACCGACTCTAACGCACTGCGAACAAAATCATAAAGTCATCTCGTACTACCCATTTATTTCGAGTCAAATCATACACAACGTCTATTTGTAAGGATAGGAGTATGTGCGAGCGTAGGTGTCTGTATTGTATCCGAGGGAAAAATAAATGACGCTTGCAATTAATGTAGGTATTCATTTTAGATTTTATTTCTTAAAACAATCATGCTTTGAAATTTGTTTGATTCTTATCAAATTACTAGTGTTAGTACGAAATTTTACTAATTTATAAATAGATGAAAAATACTTGTGAAATGTGCGCATAGTAGTGTGGACGTCACTACATCTAGACTTTGTCACTGTTGATAGCTATGATCTATGGGTAATCCATTCGGTTTCTGATAGTATAACATCTCCTTCGACTCTTAATGTAAATAAACGTAGGCAAATAACCATTGTTCTCTCTTGTGCCTCTTAATGCAAAGGCCATAACAAATTAATCATTGTATGGATGTTTTGCTATTTTTTTTATAAAAATCTATTTTGAGTTTTAATAATTATTGTATGGTTGATATTACCTATAATGTGGTTCTTGGTTGTTTGAGTAACTATTATTTTGATTTTTTTTTTGTGGCGACCTTTGTCAGCAATCTCCAGTATGAAATTTATACATATGAACACATATGAATGAAAATTTTATACTTGTGAATATAGATGTTATACACTTGAAGATCTTTCGAAGTAGGTCACACAAAATTGGGTTTTAAGGAATTAGAGGTGAAACTAATAAATAAAGAAATGGATGCCAAAAAATGATTTACTAGAGACGTCATTGAACATTTCTCATGAAAGTAAATCTCTTCAACTCAAAGTAGATGGTTTAAAAGATGCAAAAATTGCGAGTGTGAAACATTGGGAGAACTGCACATTGATAATAACAAAATTGAAAAATGCCACAAATTTTGTTGTAAGTATGAATATGAAGTTTGAACTTTTAACCTAATTTACCCGACTTGCTTTTAATTAGGATATGTTTATTTTTATTTTAGAATAGTGCAATTAAAATTCTCGGGGAAGGCTACATACGATGTATATCTTTTCTTCTTACATAATTTTGTGGCATGCCTTTATAAGGTTCTTTTCATTTCATTTTCATTGTTGAATGTTGACACAAATATTAAGACAAAGGTGACATTGAGACAAATTGAACATTTAGAGTATTAGAGATGGAGTCTCAAAACAAGAACAAGTGAATGGTCTATATACTATTTTAACTTTTAATGTATTTTATTTTGTTCTTTTCCTAGTTTAATGAGTTCATTTATTAATTATTACAAAAACTTTGAAGATCACATTAGATATTTCGTTTGGTCTGGTGATATACACATGTAACTAATTTTTTTTATTTATTTTAGTTTGCTTATAAATTTCATATCAGGATTTAGATGTAATCATATTAAACGTTTATTGATAAATCTATTTTATTGTTCATGTCCACAACTATTTTGATGACTTTTCTTCTTACAAATTTTTGTGACATGTGTTTACAAGTTTTTTTTATCATCTCATTGTTGAATGTTAACACAAATTTTCATAACAAATTCTATAATATGATTTTGTTGACTAGACTACAAATATTAAGATAAAAGTATCATTTCTATTTGGAATTTTAGAATATCAAAGATGGAGTTTATAAACAAGAGTAAGTGAATGGTCTACATCCTATTTAAGGTATTTTCTTTTGTTCTTCTCTTAGTTTAATGAGTTTTTTTCTTTTCTTTTATACACTATTTAGATTGGTCTTGCAATCATTTGGTATCAAAGAGGTACTCTCTCTGTCTCTAAATAAGTGTTGTTCAGAAAATATTTTTGCCTCACAAAACACGCTTCCTGGACGACACTTATTTAGAGACAAAGAGAGTAGAAGAGTATTATAAAAACTTTGAAAATCGTATCAGATATTTTGTTTGGTTTGGTGATATACGCATGGGACTAATTCATGCAGTCATTCTCGATCTTTCTAAGGAATGCATCTCAAAGAGTGCATATATTATCATGCCATGCAATAATTTGCTTCATTTTTTCATTAAAAGATATTCATTTTGGATATTTTGGAAACATAAATCAATAGGCTAGATGCGTGTTGTGTGTTAGGCTTCTATGGGGACAAGGATGTCATTTCCACCACATAGGGTGGTATTAGCGGTTGTTTTCCTAAATGTTAAGTACATTTGCTTTCTTTAATCTAGACTTTACTATATCTCTATCAACTTGGACGCTAAGTACAACCTGTGCCCATGTGCGGTGGCCGGTACTGAGCGCTTAATTTGAGTTTCCCCCACAAAGATTCTGACGTAACAAAAATGTAATCAAGAACTAATATTGTGATGTACTCCCTCCGTTCCAAAATATAAGTTATTCTAACTTTTCTGAGAGCCAAGCTATTTTATATTTGATAAAAATTATAGAGATGACTTCAAAGATTTATGATACCGAATAGCTATACTATGAAAATATATCTAATGAAGAATCTAATGGTACTTATTTGATATCATAAATGTTAGTACTTTATTATATAAATTTGGTCAAAGTTGAGAAAGTTTGACTATTCAAAAAAATTAAAATGACTTATATTTTGGAACGGAGGGAGTAGTAAAACGTATATCAGTAGATCCGGCACAAGTATAGGGTTGACGTGGTCCATCATATCAGGTAGCATAGCAGAGGGGACCGTTAAAATTTAAAATCGTACTTGTCTCCATTATGGTGTGAAACCCGTTCTGTCTTTTTTCCACGAAAGATTCACTTTCAGCATTCAGGTGTGCCTCCATTTCCCAATTGGCTACACACATGGTGAATGACACGGCATTTGTTATTGTAAAGTGTTGTGAAAAGAAAAACTGACAACATACATGTGCAAACAGTGTAAAAGATGGCTGCAATCAGAATATTACTCTCTGCTTGAAGCATGAGTCCAGATTTGTACTGAAGTTTAAGTGCTAAATAGGAGTTAGAAAAAAAAATGACAACACGTGATCGTGTATTTGCATGTTGTGTTATATTGCAAAAAACAAAAAAAAAAACACAAAGTTTTGGCAAAAAAAAAGTATGGTTAGAATATGATGAAAATGTTATAATCCCAGCTGAATCAAATTAAACTAAGGCCTTTGCAATCTCGTAAGTGGGTTGCTACCCCATTTCATACTGACCTCGCCTCGAGATGCCATTCTACGGGGTACGTAGATTTTACTACCCATGCACAAGAACCAAAATCTCTAGCTTCCATTGTAGTAACAGTATTGGCGATGACTCTCGGCTGCTGGCCGCAACATTCCCAAGAACAAATCGAGGCCTTCAGCGCAAGCAAATGTTTGTCCACCACCCCGACATGTTGAGGCGAAGCATCGTGCCGTACCACATGGACCTGGGCCAGGGGAACCGTGCGCCGTAGCGTAGACCGGCGTACGTGGCCGCCGCCGCGCGCTCGCGTGTGCGTGCCGGAGCCGTTGGCCCCCGTCGGACGCCGCGCCCGCACGTGCTCGAGGTCAGCGCTGTGCGTGTGTGGCTAGTTGAGGCCTGAGCCTGCGTTGCCGCCGTGCACGGGGGCGCTCGAGAAATTGCGAGCAGGTCAGCTATCAGGTTCTCCTTGGAACGCTGAGCAAGATGTAGCGCGGTTGCTTGCCGTTTGGTCCACGCGGGCGACGGCTTCGCGCGCTCCCGTGCGCTCGCGGCGCCGGCGGCACCGAGCGTGCGCCGCGCGTGCGCGATCGCGTTCCCATGCCGCCTCCTTGGCGGCTCGCGGGCGGTATCATCTCTGCTCCGTGGATGGACGCAGAGTTCACGGGGCGGGAGAGCGTGCACTTGGAGGACACACACGATGGCTTTCTAATCGGATTTGTCCTAATCCGTCGGCTAAATGTTCCAGACAAATGCAAAACCTGATCATACGACAATATGAATTTCCCGAACTCCATTGGACGATCTGGACGGAACGATCTGAAAAATCCCGGGTAGTCCTGTCGCAGTCACAGCAAGGACGGAACGATCTGAAAATTTGGGAAAGATCACCTGGACGCCCCGGAACGTACACATTCTGTTGCAGAGAAGGCCGGCACGAAACGGGAACTCTACTTTTCCACGACGATCATTTTTGTACCAGAAAGTGGAGCTATCACATGCCGGGACAGATGCTGCCATGCAAAGCTGTCCGAGACCACAGGAAGGCTGCTACTGCGTCCAGCTGAAAGGAAGACGGCAGATGGAGATGGGTGTGATCCCCATCCCAGCCTGTATGAACTATATGAACCCACCCACTGCAACCGCGAGGCAGATGAATCTAGTCGGACGGGATGGCTTGCTTGACTCCACCACCTGACCCCGAACCAACCAAGAAATCAGGTCAATTTGGTACTCCTCGACGTTGGGCGAACGTTTTCAGCGCCCGGTCCGGCTGTTGGCAGGCAGCGCAACAGTGCAAAAGCTGTTGGTGCACAATGCAATCCTGCAAATCAGTCAGCGAAACAGGCGAGGAGTTTTGCGCGTTCAGGACGGTGGAGGGCCACGGTAGGGTATTCCACTGAGTTCTCTGAGATGGTGTAGCAAAGCTGGTGCTGTTGCCGGTGACCATGCGTCGGGGGCTCACATGGGACTCTCAGTAACAGAAGGTGAATAGGTGATACAACCACCGAGACAGCAGCTTTTATTAACCACACAACGAGTAAACATGTACAATCTTTTTGAGAGTCAGTAAACATTGTACAATTGTACATTGGTAGTAGCTGGCATCTGCGGCAACGCTGGTCCCGAACAGCTCCGTGTCAAGCTTGGACTATCTGCAAATGAACACCAAGGCGTCAGAATCTGGTGGAGCAGCATACGGCAGTAGCAATTTCTGGCTTATTTATTAGATCTCGCAGCAGAAGGAACATCGGTATTTATGTA
Organism: Urochloa ruziziensis; assembly: GCA_015476505.1. Taxonomy (NCBI): domain Eukaryota; kingdom Viridiplantae; phylum Streptophyta; class Magnoliopsida; order Poales; family Poaceae; genus Urochloa; species Urochloa ruziziensis. The sequence continues at coordinate 61,315,694 of CM027118.1, forward strand.
ATGTTACTTGTTGGAAAACTATATTTGGGTCAGCTCTTATCATTTTGATTCTGATACTACAACTGTCAAATATGGATCACATGCTCAAAATAATGCGTGGGAGTTCAAATAGAGTTCACAAAGATTAAAGCACAAGGCTGACACTCTGCAAAGGGGTTGCTTTCTCCAAAGGGTTCAGTAGGTACTATTTCCTCAATATCTATACATGGGCCACTAAATTGCACACAAGAATTATATGCCATATATATTGAGGATTTACACAAAAACAGCAATAAACTTTCTGACTGAAAAGCTGTTCAATACTAGGTTTCTTTTGCAGGTGACTCGCAGTATCATAATATGCAGACATTGTGCAGTGGAATAGTTGTCCCTACAAAATAGTTGACATAAACAGACAGTAAAATCAAAGCAACTTCCTTTGACAAACGTCACACGGGTGCGAGGTGGAGAGGAGGGAAAATTTTCATATGGAGCAGCAGTGCATATATTTCACAACCACGACAACCAATTACAAATGGTGGTTGATCATATTTAATAGGGAAGCAATGGGGCCTACGATTACCATGTAATCTATATGTGAGGAAATACTACATCAGCTACAGTCAGTAACCAAACTCTGTACAGCATAATTCAGTTTTCCCTCTTCCCGGGGACACACAAAAACAAAACTTTTCCTTTCATTTTCAAATATTAGATTTATATAGCATGCATGATTTAGTGCATGAAGAAAATAAGTTAAAACAAGTGTCTCTAGTATTTACAACTAGTATTATTAATACCTCTTTCCTTTACTTTTCTATCCTCTTTATTTGTGACTCATTGAGTTGCAAAACACATCTCTAGTCTAGTCACACTTGCTTGGGACTAGGTTTTGTTATTGTTGACATAAGTACCTTTGGAAATCACAATCTTCATTGAACAAGAGAATAGATTTATGAAAATTTGATCATTTCAGTTGCAGAAAGCATTATGAAACATTGAAACCTGATTCTACATGTGAAAGGACAATAGGACATATGACAAAGGGATCCGTGGACTAGAATTATTACCAATTTTGCCACTTTCCTGTTCTTCAATGTCAAAAATGCTGCTTCAGCAAAGGCTTGTGCAGCTTGGGCTTCTGCTTCGGCAGCCTCTGCTTCTCTCGCTGCTGCTTCAGCTTCTGCCATGATAGCCTCTGCTTCAGCAACTGCACGAGCAGCAGCCGCTGAAGCTTCCTCAGCAGTCATGGTTGACATACGTGCCAATTCAGCATCAACTTGAGATCTCGTAAAGGTTCGACTATCGCTGCTCCCTATTTTGACAGTCTCTCTTTGCACGTCTTCCAACAGAAGCATTTTGGGGCTTCGGCCTTCTGAATTGGGCGAGCTAGGTGCTATCCTGTACTTCCGATTCACCTGCAACATTCCTAAGGGTCACAGGCTGAAATGCTCTAGATTCTTAGCATGGGTAGTAACTATTGTCTAGTGCCAAGATAGCAAATAGCCCATTTTCATGGTGTCATAAATAGCACATTCTGATTAGCTCGAGGCAAGAACATTAAGCATTCGAAGATGAGCCATCAACGCCATAGAATCATGGCATTTTGCTAAGTATAAGCAAAATATTGTTTGCTGACACTCAGAGGTCAAACATGTATGCACAACATTATAGTAACGGCCAAAGAGTATATTGACAGTGTATACCTGAACAAGTGCATGCACCTTTTAGTAAATATAGCATGTGAACACACACATATTCCCTATCATAGATATCTTGGGAAACCTTCGTATATACTTTTTTTTTTCACAAATATGGATGTCCAACTATTCCAGTGGCATGAAAAATAGGATTATGAAGGTTTTGTGCAAAGGTTATGTAATTATTATGCCACATACAATTAACTGAACATCCAATTGGTATGGCATACGAGTTTCACCTATGAAATTAGACTTTTCCCCCACAAGGCATACCTTTAGTAATTTTCCACTGGCGGCCAAGTCCTTCAGTTTTGCAGATAGTAAGTGATCAAAATCATTAGGAGGCCAATATTGCTCCTACACAAAACCAGGGTAAGAAACCGACTCTACAGGTAGCAAATAATACCAAGTGTAAACATGATAACTTCAAATGACACCAGAAGTCTGCAAGAACATACAATGCAACAGCTTGCCTCTCACAGAGCAGGAAGAGGGCGAACACAAAGTTGGTTGTTCTTGCACAAAAAGACACAGGGAATCTGTTTACCTAACAATTGGACCCACTAAATTATTTTGGTATAATGCAATCAGGTTATATGTAGACGTGTAGTGTGTTTTAGTTTCTGGTAATCTGGTACAAAACTGTATTTGCAATTTTTGTTATGTTTTCAGGCATATTGAGCCCCACATAAATATGAATGGTGCCATCCACCGCCACCTAGTTGAGCAGCCACCCAATTCGTGATAAGTTGTGGCAACTGGGTAAATACACCTAATCTGGTTTGTGAAACTATATCAAAGACAAACGTTGAATCCGTGTATAACAAGCTATCTGCTATGTAAAATATTAAGCTGACCAAACTCATATACAGAAAATGCAAAAATGAACAACTTTTTTTTCTCGAACACGCAGCGGAAGTGCACATCATTACAGTAAGCAGAAGAGGAGTATAAGATAACTCATGCTATGGAAAGAGCCCACCAGGGTTGCATTAGTTACATGAGAAGCAAAAATGAATGCTAATAACAAAAGCAACTAAATGTGGATGAAGGGGGGCTATAGTTTAAGGCATTATCCTTACAAAAGACACAGCACTAGGAATGCCTGTTTGTAAGCATACCCATATAGATCTCATAATGGAAAGGAACAGAAGAAGGATCCGTACCTCTATGTAATTAGCAATAGTAGTTCTGTGAGACCCCGTAGGCTCATTTAAGCTCTTTATAGCCTCCATTATAATATTATCTAGTCTGCAGGAAAGCTATTAAACTAAGATGGAGCATCCAAAGTATCTAGTTTTCTATTGACAACAGAGACAGAAAAGAGCCAAATACCAGATTGCATCACACTTATACATATACCTCAAGTGAGATTTCTTTGGATTTGATGTATTCTGTGCTTCACTAGGCACTGATGCTAAAGGCTTTTCATCAACAATCTCGTCATCAATATCAGAAGTAACTGTGCTGATTGTTGCCACGGTGTGATCATTATTCTTGGGAGTAGTTCGTGCTTTCTTCACTGCAGTCTTTCCCTTGTCACGGGAACTCGAGGTACTGACAATTACATTCATGTTGCGCCATTTGTCCTAAGTAGTAATTAGTACAACTGAAGGATGCAAACTGAGACTGAAGATAAAATGTGGAAATTTACAAATGACTCATGATTCCAGCGAATAGAGAATTTGGAATGCCATTCACTAAAACAAGCTTAGGTAATTCAAACCTTGAGGTCAACATTAGAGCGGTAGCACAATGTGGAACTAAATTCTGGGTCTTTCAATATTGTGCGCCATTTTCCAACTCCATGCCTTGCTATTCCAGCTCTAAGAGCAGCCTCTTCCTCAGATGTCCACCTCTGTTTTGGAACCCCCATGCTTAGTCCTAATATCCTCTGACCAGGACAATGCGAACACGACTGCGCGCCTTCAGAGATGAATTCAATCCATTAGAACATTGTAAATGCTGGTAAAATACAAGGAGTGTGACCAGTGCAGAACTACATTTGGTCACTGACAAAGCCAAGCATTGAGTATTCTGAAAATGTCCATTATAAGAATATTTTGACAAAAAAATTTAACATACGCAAGAATTACTAAACAGAAATGCATGATTATTTTCATATGTACAACATCCAGCCATTCTTGGTTGAAGCAAAACCAGTTTAATACTACAACTTGAATATACCAAATAATAGGGGTAGGGAGAAGGGGAGGAGAGGATTATTATGAGATAGCATGCAAATCTGTACAACCTAGAGATTAATGAAAACATTTGCTATACTGTACCTCTGAGGCTCCATCGTCATTCACATCAAAATACAGCCTACCACATCCATTACAGTAATACACACTACATGCTTGTCGAAATGGTACTTAAGTCATATGGCTTATGCAATTTGACTAGTCAAAGTTGCATAGGCCTTCTATGGTAACTCCAGAACTACTTGTTTCTCAGAGGAAGCCGCCCCAACCCGCCCTCCACTCCGCCATTCGCTAAATGGGGAAGCCGCTCGCCCCTGCCGTCGGCCCTTCCCGCCAATTTTTGTCCGCCGCCCACGCCGCCTCACCTCGCCACCCTCGATCTGCCACAGCCGCCAGACGCTACTCTAAGCCCGCTGGCCATGGAGCCCTCCCCCGACGACCCCGAACCGGAAACCCTAACCCAACCACCACCATACTTCAATCCGAGATAGGAATGAGGAGCAGGAGGAGGAGGATCCACCTCGTCGCCGGCCGCCTACCACCACCCGCCAGAGTCGAACGGGCACGAATCGTCGGAAGATATAGAAGAGAGAACTGTTGAGCACGGACGGGAAGACGGCTCTCGTTGTGGTTCGGCAGGCCGGCAGGGAGGGGATTTGCTGGAAGTGTATGTGTAACGATGGACGAGAGGGCGCGTCTGGGCTGCGAAGACGTAATCGTGTGAGTATTTACCATTTACGTTTTCCCACACATTAATTTAGACCGACACACTATCTTTTTTATACTTAGGACATGAATTCTAGACAAATTATCTATGTTACAGTTTATTAAAAATTTGTCATAACAAATTATTCTGCTAAACAATAGGCTCGTCAATAAATAGAATCTTCGACGCACTCTCTATTTTACGGGACACAAAAGGAGTTAAAGTCATGAGTATCACTGCTAGACTTGATGTCATTTCTTAACCTCACATTGCTATAGGAGATGGTCTGCCTCTTTATATAAAAGCTTATAGAAAATTTAGCACGACATAATATAATATAGAGTTTAAATTTTTGATAAAATTTTAGCAATTTTTTATGATTTTTAGATTTTTGTCAGTGAATGAATGACTTAGTTTTGGTTAATTTTTCAAAATATAATAATGTTGTATACCATTTTATGTTAAACGAATAAAAAAAGTGATGTTAGAGTGTTTGAAGCTCTATTTTATGTTTTACAAGGTCTCGATTCATGCTATTTGTTCGGTTTTTAGTCTTTTTTTTTCAATGACAGGTGGGTCTGCCTTTCATAGGAGTAAAATTATCTTGTTTTATTTTTGGGCCTTTTTTGAATGAATGACGGACTGCCTTACATATTACTATAAAATTTATTTTGTAATGTTCTCATCAACAGTCGTAGTGGTTCTACCGCCCCGCACGACTCTACATTAAGATGTGGTTCTGTCCTCCACCAATCCAGCATTGTCGTGGACACATGGTGAGACCCGTAACCGCTGAGCACTCGTAACCTTTGTCTCTAATTCCCTCCCCGTTTTCCACTCTCGCTTCTCCTTTTCTCCTAAATTCAGTGGCATGCCTGCGAGGGCTAGGGAGCACCAGGCTCCCGTATGTGGCCAATTACTCCCTAGCCAACATAGAAGCACCGCGGTGGGCGCGACGATCTCCATCAAACCAATTATCGGCATGTGCCAGATGCTCGCCGCCGACTTGAGAATTAAAGATAAGAGATAGCAAGTCAGAGAAGAACACATATTCATTAAGTGTACAACTCGACCTCTTTGGTGTCGTGCTCGATGCCCCCATCTTCACCGGTGTTATGGCCAACGCTTCTCGCCGGTATACCTGATCATGGGTCGCCGGACCCGATGAACCCGGACCGACTAGCCCAAAAAAACCCAACCCGATCCGACCCGACAAATGCATGGGTCGAGCACGAACTATTTTTTGGACCATGGAGAATTCCGGGTCAGGCGCGGGCCAGAATTTTAGCCCGCGGGTCGGCCCAACGACCCGATCTAAACCAAACAATCTCTCGTTTCTGTGCGGCACAGAAATCATAGAAGGCCCAACCCAACAGTCATATAAATACTCAGACCCTAACCCTAATTTAGTCGTCTCCCAAGTTTTCCTCCCGCACAGCCGCCCCCATCCCCTGCACAGGAAGCCAGTGACGTCGCCATTCTATTTTCTATGCACAGCTGCAGCTCCGCCTGGACGCCTGCACCTTTGGTCCTATGCCAAGTGGCGCACCTGGCCCCGTCTCTCTCTCTAGTGTCCGACTAGGCTGTTGCAGGCCCTCTCTGCCAAGCAACACAAGCAGTCGGTGTCCGATAACTTTGCTGCAGGCTTCCACAAGACAGTGAACACACGAGATTTGAAACTAGGCAGACGCAACAAGTAAAGTCCACGGGCTCTAATGAGTATTATAGGTTGGAATTGTAATTTTTTTAGCCTTTCTTCTCAGTGTGACTCTGCAAGTGTGAGAGATTTGGGATAGATTGGCATTGTGTTCTGATTCGTTCCTTTTCTTTTGGACAAAGTTAATGTGAAAGTTGTCGATTACTAATTTTCTGAATATTTTGTGAGATTTGAGACTCGAATCCTACGTATGTGTCGAGCCGTCGGGTTGACCCACGGGTCATCGAGCCGCCGTCGGGTTGGGCGCGGGTCACACTTTTTAACCAGCATCCACGTCGGGTCGGGTACGAGTCAAGATAATAGAAGGTCATGTTTTCTCAGGCCCGACCCGAATGCGACTCGGGCCGGTCTATGATCAGGTATGCTCGCCGGTGCTACATCCGTATGCTAGCCCTCGCCATCGCCCGCCCGCATGGGTCAGTCTGCTGCCTACCTGTCCTTCTTGTGTCGCCCGGAGGAAGATTGTCTCATCCTCCGCTGGTCCCTCACCCTGGGCGCTCCCATTCTACCTCGACCTGCTCGCTCTTTGGGTACATGAGCTCGCTAGAGCCACTGCATCGCACCTAGGTTGCGTCCTTTGACTGTGCACGCGACGAGGAGGGTTACTGCGGATGGTGGCGAGGCGAGTGCACAGAGGAGACGGATGGCGTGAAGAAGATGGGGAATGAACGAGAGGAGTTAAGATGGGGGAGAAAGTAAGATGACTATGGAGTTCTTTAGCTAGCTAGCAGAGAACCTCTACACCCTGATTAGGGGTGGAGATAAGGTGAGGACCGGACGCGAGTAGTTTTGATAGGTTGAGAGGACAACCGCACCACCGTGACATCTAGCTTTTTTATGGTGTAGCGGCCTCCTCCAGCACGTGTAGGCATCGCGCACCTCCTCCTCATCGGCGGTGGAGGAAAATCCGCTGCCCGACGGTGTAGAATTGATAAGCGTGGGCTTGACGGCGGTGGCGGTTGAGTGAAAGTGCATCTAGTCCCTTAAGTGGGTTTTGGTGAATTGAGTGACAAAACGATTAAAAGACTAACATGCTTTTTGTAAAGATTATGAGTAGGATTTAAATTTGTGTACTTGTGATACATGAGTGGTCATTTGTGTGAAACATGGAATATGGCTCATAAGCAAGAAGTGATGGTTTTCATTGTACTAAAAAGTGATGAACAACAAGTGAATGATAAACAAAGAAAGAGACTTGGTCTCTAACTCTACAATGACTTGTTAACATGCATATGTGACATCATGAACATGGTTGATAAAATTGTTGATGATTGCAAATCAAGAAGTGGATTCCATGGATGATACAAGCCTATGTGAAGCTATATGTGAATCAAGGAAAAAAGGTTGGATTTCGAGATGGTGTTTATAGGGACCAAGCATTGTGTGATCGAGTTGCGGCTTGAATCATGGATTCTTTGCTAGGGTGACGAAACTTTCTACGGATCAACTTGATGGATCATGATCACATGTGGTCTTCATATAAGCAAGTGTCAATATTTATTGTAGAAGTGGATTTCACTCTTAGTCAAAAGGTTTAAATCACTAGCTCAAGATGGTTTTTGGTCAAGCTTAAACAATGTGGACAGTCCTTAACAAGAAGAATTGATCATGTGCGGCATAATTGAAGGCATTAAAGCTCAAGCAAATAATTTAGTTTTATATTTATTCTTGAGTATAGATGTGCCGTACTATCAAGAGGGATAACACATTGAATGACGGACTATACACCATAATCGTGCTCATTAGTTGACCTAAGTGAGATAGCCTTGAGAGTTAACTAAGAAGTGAGCAAGTGGGTGCTCACTGTCCCACGGCGGTTTAACTGCCCCTAACTTTCTACGGATCGACTTGATGGATCGTGATCGCATGTGGTCTTCATATAAGCAAGTGTCAATATTTATTGAAGAAAGGTGACTGGACTAGAAGTGGATTTCACTCTTAGTCAAAAGGTTCAAATCACTAGCTCAAGATGGTTTTTGGTCAAGCTTAAACATTGTGGACAGTCCTTAAAAAGAAGAATTGATCATGTGCGGCATAATTGAAGGCATTAAAGCTCAAGCAAATAATTTGGTTTTATATTTATTCTTGAGTATAGGTGTGTCGTACTATTAAAAGGGATGTCACATTGAATGACTGACTATACACCATAACCGTGCTCATTAGTTGACCTAAGTGAGATAGCCTTGAGAGTTAACTAAAAAGTGAGCAAGTGGGTGCTCACTGTCCCACGGCGGTTTAACTGCCCTAACCTCTGACAGCTCCGGCTAGTGTTTTTGAAATGACGGTTTAACTGGCCTTAGGGAGCGGTTTAACCGACCATAGCATAATCCTAACGGCTAGTTTTTGTTAGGCGAGGTATTTATACCTCTTGGCCCTCTCCTTTGAGGGCTGCTGGTTTTGTGTGATTTCTAAGCCACCTTGACACATTCTAACAGCAGAGAAGCTCTCCCGAACCACTCTTTGTGAGTTTGCTTGATTTAGTTGAAATCCTTGAGTTGGGGTTGAGACAAGCATTTGTGTGTGAACTTGAGAGTTTTGTGAGCTCAGAGATCTTTTGAGAGCACTAGAGAGCAAATCCATAGCTTGAGCATTTGTGATTGACGTCAAAAGTTCACTGTGCATTTGTTACTCTTGGAGCTTGGCTCCTAGATGACTATGCGTCACCGGTGAGCTCCCATTTGTGTGGTGAGAAGTCGGAAGTTTGTAAAGGCTGTTCTTGCCTCCTTCGTGGAAAAGGACCCTCTTAGTGGAGGGCTAAGGTGTGGCGTGTATACACCTTGGCGAGGCAACCTTTAGGAACCGCTGAACTAGCTTGGTGCTGTAGGATCGAGGAGGCCGACTAGAGGGGGGTGAATAGTCGGTTCTTAAAATTCTAACAAAACTTAACCGATAAAAATGCGGAATTAAAATGATCGGTCAAAACTCGACTACACCCCCAAAAATATGTCTCTCAACTATGTGCACCAACACCCTATGTCTAGATCAAGGTTTGCAATCCTAGGGTGACAATCAAGCAAGAATGTTTCTAACAATGTAAATTGCTTGAATGTAAATTGCACAAATTAAAGGAACTCAAGTGGACAAACTACAAAGGAGAGACACCGAATTTTTCCCGTGGTCTCGGTGACTTGCCGGTCACCCCTAATCCACGTTGAGGTGGATTCAATGTTCCAACCGCTCCTCTATCAAGGCACCGCTTGATCTTGAGCCGGCTTGAACCAAAGAACCGCTCCACACCTCGATTCCACTAGAGTTGCTCTTCACCACTCCGGTGAGGCGAGCACAAAACCTCTCACAAGCACACCGGGCCTTCTCACAAGCTTCTCTTGAGAAGATAACCGGATCACAGCACTACCACACCGTCTAGGTGTCGGCAAACACCAAGAGTAACAAGCCAAGACTCACTTGACCCTTCACCAAGTGCCTAAAGCTCAATCTCTTATGCAAATGCACTCAAATCTTGCCTCTCACCCTCTCTTATGTGCAACACATGCACAAACTCGTGGGGAGGACTTGCTCAAGCTCAAGGATACTCAATGGAATGCTCAGCCCCCATCCAAGGTGCAGGAGACCGGGTATATAGGCCAACCCTCCCAAACTAGCCGTTACATACAATCAGCCCGAAACGCTCTGTTTTGGCGGACTGTCCGCCCTACAAGGCCGGACGGTCTGCCATTTGAACCCAACGGCTATATTCTAATAAATGCCTCTCTCAGTCGACCGTTATGTCTCTCGCGGACTGTCCGCCTTATAAAAGTGCTCTGGAACCCCCAGAAACAGTCTCTGAGTGAAGGGTCCGCCATTAGGTCCGCGGGTCAGAAAATCAACCGCGGACGGTCCGCCAGGAATTGGCGGACGGTCTGCCATTCGCGGACTGTCCGCCTCAAAAGTGGCGGACGGTCCGCAGTCTATTTTTTCAGCACGACCGAGGCTCAGCAAAAAGGTCATAACTCTTAGCTCCGATGTCCAAATTAGGTGATCTTGGACTCTATGGAAAGCTTGTTCAGAGGACTACACATCCCAACTGAATGCTTGACCCAAAACACATTGGATCAAGGCAAAAAAGCAATCCAAGATCCACCTCTCATTTCCATCAACCATTTGCTTAACGATTTTTAGCAAACTACCGGTTCCTTGTCAAGGTTAGTATGCATATGCAAGATTGAGCTTTTCAACACCTAGTAAAGACTCAAGCATCATCAAGACCCCTCTTAATAGTACGGCATTCTATCTTAGCAATCCGGTCTTTTCTCCACTAATCACTGAGACCGGCAAAATGAAATGCCCTACATTTCATACCTTTGCCTTGAGCAAATTCTTTGGTCTTCTTTGATGCCCATATGCATATTGTTCATCACCTTAATTTCTTCAAGGCTCTTTATGTTCATCAACATATAGACCGTGCCCACTTCATCTCATCAATATACGTGATGTCGATCAACATATGATTTTCATATTCTTGCATTCTTCATATGATTGATGTGGATCACTCATAGCTTCATATAACATTTCATGGTCCATCGGTCCAAGCCTTTACTCGCCCTTCAACACTGCCTTGGTCCCTCGGCGTCAAGCCTCTTGCTTGCCCTTCACCCTTGCATGGTCCATCGCAGCCAAGTCTTGCTTGTCCTTCACCATCTTGTTATACAAAACCACTTTGTATACCACATCTTCAATGTATTTACTTCCTCATTATGACCACCATGTGAAATTCCAATCCAACAACATTTCCTTGGTGATCAATAACTTATCATGCTCATCCTTTTGATCTTTATCAATTCATGATGTTCATATTTATTCACACCTTTATAACAACTAGTTGAGCTTTACAACGAATTCAAGTCACTTCATCAACATGACTCAAGTTGCTCACACTAGTGCATCTCTATGGACTAATCACCTGTGTATCTCAACATAAACACATATTAGTCCACCTAGGTTGTCACTCAAATACCAAAACCAAACAAGGACCTTTCAGGTGCTTGCAGCGGGTCTGAACTTCGGGAAACAAATCCTTATGTATCCTCTTCACTTTACTTTACTTTACTTTACTTGTTCATTTCTAACTTTATATTGCTTCCGCTTCGATCTACTTGGATATACTCTATTTGTGTGCAAGGACTTGAAAATATTGCTTAGATACATCTGTACAATAAGTGCCCCAAAAGTATTTGGTGCTAGAAGAAAAAAGGGGTCGAGCAACACTTTGGGACAGTTCACTGCCTAGGGGCGATTTAACCGCCTGGTGTTGTCAACGGGCTGAGAATTGTATTTAAAGTTATTAATTAGTCGTCTCGTCTATTCATCCCCCTCTAGGCGACATCTAGATCCTTACAGTAAGGAATGGCACCGCCTTCGGCGGAAAGGAACGACCAAACGAGAGTAACTACCGAGGCCACCAGAACTTTTAGTGTTGAGCTTTTTATATTTTGAATGGGGCCCACTTAAATCACAATAGAGGTTGGCCTTATAACACGTGGGCCTAAGTCTAAGACCGATTGCAACAGCTGAAGGGCCAATAATAATATAATGATTTATTGATCAATGGTGACGAGATGGAATAGATGTGAAAGCAATTGCAATCAATAATTTGGAACATCGCTATACACCTTGATGATGCACTAATTGTAGTAGAATCCGTGAAATAGAATTATAGTTCGAGGTATTATATGAGCAATACTGGTAAGGAACTCGACGTTAGATCGATGGGCAACATACATTCTCTTATTATTTTGACCGGTCAAATTGTTATTTTGTAAATGACGTCAACTATTATTTTATGACTTTTTAAACTAATGAATGCACATTTACCTCGAATTACGTGTTTGTATCTTTTCTTTTTCATGTTTGCTTTGATGTCTTCATGTAGCTTATAATGTTATAAAGATTGGATATATTATAATTTTCTCAAAGCACCATGTTTCATTCATGCTTCTCTTACGGAGAAAACGCATACGAAAAAGATAGTGCATCTATCCACATCAAGAAGAATCATACAAAACGAAATATCTTAAGTTTTATGATACTATGTTGTTAGTTGCAATATTAGCCTCACAAGTGAAACATTCCAAACTGTTGTAGTATTTTCTTATGCCAAAGTAATTGTACTCAAATCTGTGTTGATATTCTGTATGTCGGATGCCCCTTATTTCTACATATAGTGTACCCCTTTTTCATGTTTTTATAATAATTATTTTATTTTATTTTTTTATATTGTAGCAACACACGAGCGTAGTATATACCTAGTGAGAGTAAAATAAATAGTGTATACCGAGTGGGAGTAAAATAAAATTGAAGTGCAGCAACTACAAGTTCGAATCCGCACCATTTGGTTCATCAAAGTAGAAGCGAAATATTGTGTTATGATGCTCTATGTTAATTCTACCTCTATAGATATTAAAATACCATTTTTATAACTTAAATCATCTTTTTTCCGGTAGGTTTGACAAAAATATCTTACCAAAATTTGAAAAATTCTTGAATTTTGATGATTTCGTTGTTGATAAAAAGTAAAAACAAATTTAAACCGTTTGTACGAGTTAAATCATATAACGCAAATAGAGAAAGATTTGAGTTGATTTATTAACAGAATGCCATGTTGTATGTTATTGACGGGGCATAGCTTGATAGTATATAAAGGAAAATAATGTAATTAGCATAGTATTATCATGATGGCTTTGGTCCTAAGCTTGAAGTAGTCTTTTACTATCATGCGAGTCATATATTAAAACTAGGAAATAGACACTCAACAAACAATAAAAATAATGCGAAGTGACTTCACACTGCAGGAAGCTAGATCAGCAAGAACGTGACAAATAAGAAATCGACAAGGCTGAATCGAAATAAATGTGAAGTGACTTGGCGCTGCAACAGCACACCAGATAAGAAACAAACATTATGCAAAAAGTTGAAGTTAATGTGGAGTCACTCAGCACTGCAGCAAAACACATGTGTTCAAATGTAAAAAAGGTTATGGACACCATAGAAAACGCAAATGAGCTTCTGTGGGTCAAGAGGAAAATTTCGTACAAAGAGGTGTAAGATATGATGATACATACTTATACTTATGTTACTGGAATCAAACTTTGGCTATAAGATTTGTAGCACAATGTAGTCTGATGTTGTGCTAGCTAGCTGCAACTGCAAAGTGCCAAGAGGAGTTAACAGCGTTTGAAAATAACAAGACTAATAAAAAACATGGCTAGAGGATGCTACGATACGTCGCCTCTCCAGATTACAGTCTCACTTGTTCTCTATCAATGAATAAGGCTGGATCAATGTTCACAGCAGTGATGCATGCGTGTGACAGGAGGCTGGCTCAATGCTCGTACCACCAATGCATGCATGTGTCAGAAAAGGTAGTACGAAGTGCATGCATGTGTCCGGAAAGATAGTACCAAACTGCAGCCTAAAGGGTCTATATCACACCCTGTGTTGATGACAGTATGTGACCATGGAAAATGTAGCAATGCAGGGATCGAAACCTTTCATTCCATATCAGACGATTTCTCACTATTTTAAAGGATGATATGTTTTTCTAAAACGAGACCTGCGCTGTCTAAGAAATTGAAATGAACTTTGTGATGTACAGTAGCATCTCAAGATCTCAACTGTCCAAAATGTTTCAAGATCTCAACTGTCCAAAATGGGAATCTTTCAGGACTAGTTTTCCTTTTATTTTCGGGATACTGTTAATGTAACCAAAGTTTTATAAAAAAGTGGAATATAAGATTGTATTTATGAAAGACTTGCAAAAGCCGCAGCAAAAAATCCAAATAATTAACATTTAAGATTGCAGATCAAACGATATTTTATCCAGCCTCAGCTACTGTCCTACTCTAGTGGGCCTGCGTTCAATGAGTTTGATGGTGGCAGTCATGTAATGCTATGTTGTTCATCTCATTTCAAGTTTTCGTACCAGAATAGAATATTCTCCTCTACATAGTAGATTGCGTTCTCTTCAGTCTTAGGCCGAAAGCAGGTACAAATCCAATTAAATTCATACATCTGGTAAACAAAAGGGTTGATAGAACTAACAATGTCGCGGGGGAATAGTAACAGGAAGCTCATAGTTGCAGAGCAGCCAGTGTCGCAAAGAACCCGCCCATCTCTGTCTGCCACTCTTACGAGACGCGAGGCCATGGAAAAGACCAGGCATCAGATACCAGTGGCATTTCTGTTCATGTTCAGGTTTCATTTAACACAGGCAGAAAAAAAAGGTGAGCAGGAGCGCAATCTCAGCCGAAAGATGGTGATTTTGTTGTGCGATAATCACCGAGGAACTCAGCACAATTAAACGAGTTCATCACCGATTGCATCAGAATCAAAATTGAAAAAACCAAGAAAAATCCAGCAAGAACACAGGGAAGAAGAACGACTGGGGAGATCAGATGGTAGTGCATGTAATTTGACAATCATCATCCTGAATATGCAGAGATTGGTTTATGGATTGATATTCCTCACTTCACCCCAATCAGAACTACAGAAACGGAACGAGCGATAACCATAGGAAATCAACAAGGAGAAAAGGAGAAGAAAAGCTCCAAGAAATCAACGAAAGCACGAGGAAACAGCATAATCATCGATCCCTTCACGCTTGCGGGCTTGCGGCGGCGGGCGAGAAGAGGCACGAACGGCTGACCAGACCGTAGGAACGGTGGCTCGTTTATAGGCGGCTGCGGGCGCTAGGGTTTGCACGGGGCACTGGGCTCATGGGCCATGAGTCCATGACGTGAACGTCGGAACGACGGCGACGGCCTCGGGCGTCTGTTGACCGGATCATGTAGCCCATCTAAGAAAACTCAATTCAAGGCCCGAGTATATACAGCCCGTTTAGCCCATCTAAGAATTCAGCCCACGTGAGCAGGACACTACTCGCTGTTGGAGAGTTGGAGTAGTACTCCGTACATATTAATCATCTCCCTCAAGGCCTCAACCAAAGTCTGCTAGATTGCAATTGCAACAGCCAGGAAGCTCACGCTACCTCCCCCTCGGCTACTCGCTGTGTGCTCGCTCTGCCGCTTGCCGTCTGGCCGCCGCCGCCGCCGCCGCCGCGCTCCGGGGATTCCTCGCTCGCCGGCCTCCTCGCCGCGCTCGCCCTCCGCCGCGCGCCGCCGGGAGGAACCGCAAGGCAGCGCAGAGCCCTACAGGTTTCGCCTCGCCCTCCGCCGCTGGCAAGCTCGGCAACACCCGCCGTCAAATTCGGGAAGCCGTGGATCTAGGGGCAATACCGGAAACCTGGCTAAAATTTAGGGGGGATTCGAGTAGCCCAGGGTTCCCTTCCTGAGCTATAATCCTATTCGCCGCCTCGTCTCTCTGCCGACCACCCGCCGGCGCGGCGCCCTAGCAGCAAGCGGCGGGACGGAGCAAGCTAGGTCTCCCGTCCGCCAAATCTTCCCTCGGCGCCTCCCCTTGTCGAGAAGCACCGCCCTACTCTTCTCCCCTCGTCGAGAAACACCACCATCCCCCTGTTTCCCTTTTTGACTGGTAGTGGACTTGCCTGGAGTGGAGATCCATCCGGACCAGGATCGATCTCTTGGGCAAGTAGCCTAAGCTTGCTTCGCTGGGCCCTCCCTTTGCTCTAACAGTGTGCTGTCAGATTCGAACATTCCCTTCTCTGGATTCAGTTAGCTGTAGTCTGTAGATTCGTGCGGTGCGGGATGCCCTGCTAATTGAATCCACCCGATTGTTAGATTAGGGTCTTGTTCTTGATCAGCTTGCAGGAGCAGTGTAAACGAACCAAGGTGCTGTTGCGGTGTATTTTGCATGAATTTTGAGTTTTAGCTGAGCCCCCATGCTCCCCGACAAGTCTGCTCATGTAGGATTGGTGCATAAGAGTGCCATCTGCTTGTCTTGTTTCTCAAGGAAGGATTAACTTATAACCCTATTGGTCAAGTTTTTGCTGAAAATGTCCCTTCCACAATTTGAGTCGGTGACAGCTTAATTTGAAGCCAAATTCTAGCGCTTTGTTTTATGCTATGTGATATTCTTACTATGCTAAAGTTCAAGAGCTAAACATGCAAAACGTGTGAGGTACCATACCATGCTATCTAGTTTGTGGATGGAAGAAAGGCGAATTTGTTTTGAGGCACTTAACCCTTGAACAAGCATATACGGTTATTATTGTCCTTCTATGATTAGTGGAAAAATGTAGCAACTATTCAAATACGTGAAATGGGGCTGCAAGGACTACTAGACATAATGAGATGTTTTATATCTCCACAAAGTTCCAAGAGAAAAGTCAAAATGATTGAGTTATATGGAATGACAAATACTATTGAGCAGTGAACGCACAATGCACATGAAGCTCTATTCATTCAGATATAATTCTTGAAATCTAACATGGACACAGAACATATTCTTCCCTATGTACTGTTTTTCATAACTTCTTAAAACTTGTATAAACATCATATTCATACATTCGCAAATCACAACAATTATTGCATTTTCACTGGATACATGCCATTTTATCTTGGCTTGCTAAATCTTAAGTAGTTAATAGACATCATCTTTAGAGTAAGTAGTTGGTGCCAGCGCGCATCTTTCTTCCTGGCTGTGTGCATGTGTTCTTAGATTAGCAGCTCCTGTTTTACAACTTGCAGCCTGGTGCAGTGTTATACCTGCCTACCGGTTAGAGCATTATGTAACGATACTATGCAGGACTTCAACTGTTTATTTTATAAATGTACATTTCTGATGACATGCTAGTTGACTAGTTCTATAATTCATGGTTGGAGATTGTTTCTTCAGTCTGCCGGGTGAAATACTTTGTATGACATATGTCGACATCTTTAGAATTTGCCTCTGTGGCCTAATAGAAGTATGGAAATGAAGCCCTTCCTAGAATAATAATATATGATGATAGTAAATGGATAGTCTATGTGTAGACCTCTCTATTATGCTATTTGGAATACTGTTATAACTTGTTAACTTGACCTTGTATGCTCAACTCACATATGATTTTTTGCTGAATCAAACTTTAGGTGGACATGCTTTTCCAATATGTCTAGCTCTAATCACATGGGTTCTGATGGCAAGTTTGGGAGAGGTAAGCATTTTGGTTATTATTCTTATTCATCTTCAATTACTAAGAATGGAAAAAATGTAGAGTTCCAGGCTATACTTTGGTGTAACATGCTGTATAGATTTCCCAAATAGTTGGTTTTTGTTAAGCTAATTGATGGATAGGTAAAGGAATAAATGAAATGATGGAGTTATGGATATATTGATTTATGATCAAGGCAAGAAGCTTAGATGTTTCTCATCCTTGGATTGCTCAGTAGGTTTATATGGAGTTATGGATATATTGATTTATGATAAGGCAAAAAGCTTAGCTGTTTCTCATCCTTGGTTTGCTCAGTAGGTTTATATGGAGTTATGGATATATTGTTGCATTGGTTGTGCTAAGGTGATGTCTTGTTAGGTTCATGCTCTTGCTATCCTTTATCACTCTATGTTACTGAGTGTTTGCTAATACCTCTGACAATGCCACGTGAAATTTTGTAATTTCTGACTTCAATGTAATCAACTTGTGGCCCTGGTGGTATTTGCAATGGACTTACCCCACTTAGTCCAGGAGGCCTTGACAATAATGCATCCTTTTAATTAGGAAGGTTCTATGTAGCATCACAGTGTATAAATTAAGGCTAGCTTGTTGACTCCTTTATTTCCTAGGGCAAATATATTCATTTCCTTTACTAATCTTAGTATGACTTCTCACTATTGCTACTACAATCATTGTGTTCAGACTTCAGAGGTTCTTAGCCTATATTAGTCTTGCCTTTGAGTGTCCGAACTTTTGCGTTCATTGCAATGCTAGTGCTGTTTGTGAGTAAATACTGACCCACCATGATTTTTTTCCTGTATTTCAGGTCCTCGAGAGCTTAGTGGTGCCGTTGACTTAATTAGCCGCTACAAGCTGCTGAACCATCATAGTTTCTTTTGCAAGAAACCTTTGCCATTGGCGATTTCAGATACAAATTATCTTAACAATGTTGTGGGCGACACGGAAATTCGTAAAGGAGAAGGGATGGAGTTGGACCAACTCTTCCAAAACTCATATCCAAGTGAGAAGACTGCTTACATTCAGCCCTTTGACATGGAAACACTAGGGCAAGCATTTCAGCTACGGGAAACTGCACCAGTAGATTTGCCTTCTGTAAGACATGCTCTGTTGGAGTTTTCTTGTCTTTAATTGTATTGACTCTTCCTTCTTACTGAAGTAATCTGCTCTCAAAACAGGCTGAAAAAGGTACACCAACCATATCTGGAAAACCAAAGATCAAGTCCAAGGACAAAGTAAAGAAGCATAAGAAACACAAAGAGAAGGACAGAGACAAGGAGAAGGAGCAGAAGAAACACAAACATCGGCATAAGGATCGGAGTAAAGATAAAGATAAAGACAAGGACAAAGACAAAGACAAGGAAAAGAAAAAGGACAAGAGTGGGAATCATGAGTCAGCGGGTGATCATTCCAAGAAACATGAGAAGGTTACCCATCTCTAATCCCCCTTATCTTTTTCTAGATATGAGCTTGTCTGAGCACTGAGCTGAGATTTCATATGCTATAACGATTCCATGTATTGTTTCAGAAGAGAAAGCAAGAAGTAACTGGAAGTTCAGCAAGTGTCCAAAATCACAAGAAAAGTACTGTCATAATTTAATCAATATTTCAGAATTGTCATTGCATATTTCCTAATATTACATTTGTTGTTGCTGTAACATTCCTTGTTTGTCTTTGACAGCACAAAAACATAAAAATCAGTGAAATATGGGATGGACTCCATTTATTGCCGGCAATGCATATTTCTTTGCTAGTTCAACTCCATTTATGCTGTTAATGAGTGGTTCTGAAGTATTTCTTATCAATATCACTTCCAGCAGAGGTATGTGCTTCCAGAATTATTGTAAGGCATTGCTTATTTGTTTGGATGTGCATAATTGCTTGCTGCATATAAATTTATTTGCATGACTTTTGTGTACATCTGATCGATTTCAAGTCACTGAACTAAGACAATCCAGATAGACGAGATCATTGCTTTAGAATTGCGAAACCTGTCAGTACGTACATGACACTGCTATTTTAAGAGTTATTTTGACCTCATTGATCGAATACAGATACAATGCGGTGAATTTGTTAAAGAATGCTAGAAAGATGTCTCCCAAGAAAGAATCTATGCTTGTTTTGTGTGTCCCACCTGCCTAATCTTGGAACATTTTTTTGTGCTGTTACTGCAGTTACCACAGATGGAAAATTCAATGTATACTAGCTGCTCCAGAGGAAACAAGATATCAATTATGATTAAAATATGTATATTATTCCTCGGGGAGCTTGAACTTGGCATATGGAGTTGTAAATTATTTTTTTCTCGTCGTTTCAGCTTATGTTCATTAGCGATTCTTCAACGTTGCCATGTATGATCCTGTAATTTAGACGAGCAGAGCCAAAGCGGGGGCCAGCTATCATGGCAGTGTTGTGACTCTGTGCAACAGAGAAGGCAGTGGATAAATATGCATGATCCAGAAAACTGTGTTACAGACAAAATCGAGCAACACACCGGTACTTGAGCTTTGTGAGCCTACCTATTGATTCGTCTATGCTGAATACTGACATAAGAATCTGTTTTACGGTTACTGAAACGAAATCGGTTGTCGTTTTGGTGGTTAAGCCCCCTGATTGACTTGTTCTTGATCGTGGTCAAACAAACAAAAACAGACTCAATGCTAGCAGCCTAGCACACATCCCTTCTTGTATTGTATATTGTGTCTGAATGCTATCTCATCGTCAAGACGTCAACCACCATTGCATTGTCCAGAATTCAATCTTGTATCATTGCCTTGTGTCAATGTGTGGCACTGTCAGAGCGTGTGCATCGTATTCCTCGTATCTACATGCAAGCTTCTGTTCGCTGCTTTCATCGCTTAAAGCTCATCGTGCATAGGATGTTGCCATGAACTCGTTATTGCATTGCATCCTATCTCATCTAGTCTTTGTTTTAGCTTGCACTCATCAAGCATAGGGTGTTGCCATGAACTCGTTATTGCATCCGTATATCTCATATAGTCTTTGTTTTAGCTTGCACATTGTGAGTTGCGACCCAGCCAAACATCCCTAGCTAGCTTGGTCCTCTGCTTGATTTCCACACCTTTTCATAAAAGAAATTTGGTTTCCGCACCTGCATCAAGCCATCAACTACTACTTAAGTACTTATAGCAGCGTTTACAATATAATTCATTTCGAGATGAGAATTCCGATTCAAACAAGTCACTGTCAGCAAAATCCTGTGCGTGCCTCTGTATGAACGCTTCTCCCAGCGTCAGACTGGAAGACAGCCACCCTGCGTGTCTTGTGTGTGTGTGAGTGTCAGCATGTGCCCATGTCATTAGGTGGCCGCTCATCGCTATGATCCCCCTCTTAATGATGGAAAAAAACATATTAGTAGTTAAATAGCCTCCTATGATGGGGAAAAAATAATCAGCGGCGGAGACAATCTGGCCTGAGATTCACAGGATTCCACTTAGATATAAGCGATGCGTGTAGGGCTCATCATACGCAGGGCATCCGCCCCTGCTGGGGCTGTCTCCCTACCGTGGTAGCGCGAATATTGGCGGCCCTGTCTGCACTTCACTCCCCAGCTTTACTTGTCTTTGGAGAGAAGCCAGCGAGCCGTTCCGTAACACATGCCTCTCATGGATTAGCTTAGTTTCAGCTATAGTTTAACACTTTTTTAAATAGTTTAACACTGGTGTGAGTCATCCTGTGCCTAGCAGCTAGGACGAGATGAGATGGTGCCTATAGATCGACAATGACAAAGCAGCAAGATCGCATGTGACCCAACTGTAGCTGCTACGACGGACTCTATCAGCCACCTGCTTATATCTATCCACCTATGATCTATCTTAGCATTTCGAAGTTACTACGTGATGCGTGCTTGATCAGTTTGTTATGAGCTGTGTCAGTGAAGCTTGTCGGAATCTTTTCTACGAAGAGGCTTTGTCAGAGGAGCTAGACAATTTGGCCATGGAGATTATTGAGCTACTAGAGGCAGACAGGATCGCAGGGGGAGACAGTGATGCATGCAGCTCCAGGCATCAGGTGCAGGGCTGCGCGCGGCTTGGACTTTTGCTCAGAAATCACCTCATTTCCTGTGCGTTCAGATTGACTCCTGACTTTGATCAGTAAATGATAACCTTATGATTACACTGAGTATCATTTTTTCATGTCTTTTTTTTTTCACACACCCATTAATTTTATACATGCTCTCATGTGTATTAAAAAAAAATCAATTCATGGGGATTCCAGTTAAGGTCAAGAAAGACACCTAACGCACGCTGCCTAGGTCTCAATTGCACTGTTATATTCCTACGTGCCTCCTCTTCTTAAAGGAAATAAAATTGCATTGTGGAATAACAGTTCTTCTGTTTCAGTGTCAAACATAATAGTACTATATATTTTAGGTTAGGGGGACATGACAGTGGTCCACTGGGCAGAAGCAAATGTGCATAATTCCTTGCCCCTCGAACTACTGAGCCGTGGGCCCTCGATGCCCACCAATAATTGGACCGGAACAATTAGTTATAGGTGTTCTCTGATTCCTTTGCCGAGTGACCGACTCATCTGCGCCTGCTTTCGAGTGTGGATCATGTGGACATTTTCCTTTTCTAGCCCCCAGCCCCCCACACATAAAAAACCATTCCAAATTTGTTTCCTTTTTCATGAAAGCAGTCAAAAAAGAAAGCTGTATGGACCCAAATAAAGCTTAATGTACTATATGCACCACAATTTGATTGATTGACAACTAGAACTGAGAAACTTTTGTCAAGGACAACAAAAGAATGAAAGCGAGAAGTAAAGATATGGTATAATGTGTATAAGCAACATTGTTCAAGGCTATAGATGAAGGGCCAAGCCTAAGGATGGCAATGGAGCGGTTTCGGGTCGGATATCCGCGGGTTTCGGGTCTAGCGGGTTTGGTTTTGGTTTGAATTTCTCACCCACGGTTTTTGGGTTCGGGCCCCGAAACCTATCGGGTTCGGTTTTTCGCCCGTGGATACCCAATGGATAACCGAAATCAATCACTAGGAATTAAAACTCATGTTTTATAATATACTAATAATATCTTTCAAAAAAATAATATACTAATAATAACTTGTTTACTTATATACTACTCTAAGTTGACTCATGCAATTATTTACTATTTGTTGCCTCTTGTTTATACATGTGAATATGTTATATATCATGCGTATGTTTATAAAAAGTCATCATCATTCGCCATACAAAACAAGTTTTTGGTATCCAATCGGGTTTCGGGTATCCACGGGTTTCGGTTTCGGGGAAGGATTTTCACCCGAATCGGTGTTCGGGGCGGTTTCGGGTTTTAAGTTCGGGTTTCGGTTTTGGGTGCCCAGACACTCCACCGGTCCACCCGATCCGAACCCGACCCGTTGCCATTCCTAGCCAAGCCCATGCGTGTCACACTACATGGGTAGATCATATCTTTGGCACGAAGCAACTTTGGAGATCATCTGAAGTAGTTGCCAGCTCTGCTATTACTTTGGTGTACTTTTGGTTGGCGTTCAGCCGGACAGATTGGAGCAGAGGGTGTACTGATGCTGTTAACATAATGCAACCCTCTGATGGTGTAGGGCTGCATGCTCTCGTGTTGTTTAATTAGGGAGCCCTAGCTATAAGTGACATGTGGGCAGTGGGCTACGCCTAGCTGCCTTAGCTTGCAAATGTTGGTGAAATGAACAAGCTGTGTGATCTCTCTCGATCTTGAGGCATATATAATACATGATGATTCCCTAGACACAGGGAGAGTTAATTAGAGGCTAATTGATAATGTGAGCTCTTGTCACCTCACCATCCTCTTGCTGATTTCTACTAGTGGAGAAGATACAAAAAGTGGACCACTTTGCCTTCATCGCACTTTAGTTCCTCTTTTGTGTGCATCTTTCTCGTGCCCCCAAGAAACACTACGTGGACATCACAAATATCCACTCCACCAATTAACTAGCTTGGCATTATGCGCCAGTATCTCACCTTTGAAAACCAATGCAATCCAGAGATTGTATTGCAGCACCCACTCTCAATAAGCATATGCATGTAGCATAACTTGTTTTTCAAAAATATACACAAAGGTGGTGGATTCACGGGCTTGCGCGCAACTTGGCACAGCAGCAGAGATCTTGCAATTTGAATCGAATGCATGCATGGCGCACTACACAGTCACTCAGATAAGGTGCACTAAGCGCGGAATATGCCGCTTGATTGGTCGGTCAGCAGAACAAAATATGAGCGCAGCGGTGAGAGTGACCTCACGAAGCCGTGCACCTTGTAAAAGGAAATATGCGCGCTTTAAATTCCCATATTGAAAACTTTGTATCAGTAAATAAAGCTGTATATAATTTTCCTCACCACACCGTTTTTCACATGCAAAGTTTTTGGCTCTACGACTAGTATTTCATTTTCCCTTGTAATAACCTGTGTTTTGGTTTGAACGCGTCGCCATAGCACTATTAATAGCTTAATTAATACCGCAATCTTCTCAAAATCTCTCATCACTACTCCCGTAGCATTCAGTGTCAGCTTCATGGATGTTCTACGTAGCTGAAACTAGAGTTAAGAAATTTGATGAGAATTTCGCTCATGTATTATTCCTCCCAGCCTCTCTCTCCCGACAGTTGTGCACCCTTTTATGCTCCGCATTTCTATCCTGCTGGCTCCTCCGCCAGTAATGTGCCACCGCCGATGGAGATTCCCCTCGTTTTCGTCACCTCCGACGTACTGCACGCACGTCGCGTCCCCCCTCATCGGCCTGGCCCTCCGCTGCGCCGGCGGCCGTTGACGCGCCCCCCTGCCATGCCATGCATCGGCACGCACAGTCGCACACGCGGACGATCGACACACACACAGGCACAGGCACAGGCACACGAGGAGAAGAGAGCCGGCCGGGGACAGACAGGAGGAACCGATGCCCTGCCCCGCTGCCGCGTCTGATCCCGGCACCACTCGCCTGCCACCACCCCCCCCAATCCCAAATGCCCCGATCGCGTCTCCGCGGTCCGCGCTGCGTGGCCGTGGACGGGGCACAAATCCCCCTCGCCCCGCGCCGCCGCCTTTATTCCTCCTCCCCCGGCACTGTGCGGCGGCGCTTTTGCAAGATTCGCGTACGGCCTCGCCGCTGCCCACAGGCCGGCCGGGTCGCCTCGATCGCTTGCGTCGCATGGATGGGACGAACTGGCTGGCGTAGTAGGGTAATGGGCCTGATCGAGCCTGAGCCTGACGGTGCCGGCCGGACAGCGGGGGATGCGAATGCGATATGCTCCCTGGCCTTGGGCTCGCCGCGATCGCGCCTTTTTTTGCCCGGCGCGCGGGGCATATATCTCGGGGCTGTGCACGCCTCTTGCTCGCCACTGTTGGGGAATCCGATCGGTAGCTTTGCATGGCGTTGGCGTGCGCGTGGCCGGAATTCCTGGGCGGCGTGGTACGCCGACGTGCGGTGGTGCTGGTGGTGGTGGTGGTGGGTCTGATTATTGTGGATCCTCCGTTTCGTCTGCGGTCGACCTTGGCGTGGACTTTTTGTCCCTCCGATGTCCTTCGGAATCGAATTGAACGACGTCCTCCCAATGGCCCGTGACTTGACTTGCATTCCATCAGCGCGCCCGCATCCTCAGCAACTAGCAGGTGCCAAAGAGCACCCAACAAACGAGAGATCGATGCCGTTGCGGTAAGATAGATCGAGAAAGAAACACATACAATGCAACTTAGTAACCCATAAGCTAGCTAGCTGCATGCAAGAGGTTGTGACTGTCGACCGAACAAAAAGGAAAAAAAAAGAAAAGAAACGGCCGTCTGGTCCATGATTCTTCGCCAGCTCTGGCCTCGTACGACAAGTATTTCTTTTCGTTTCCTCCCGGCGTCCGATCCGATCCCGCGCCGCGGCAACCCAGAGCAGCGAGGCGAGGCTGGCTGGCCGTGGCCGCCCGGGCCGGCACACCGCCGCTGCGCCATGCCTCCCTTGGCTTTAAGTAAAGAGCAAGGACCACATTCTGGACCGGATTAGGATGTCCGGGCTTTTCCTAACACAGGATTAGGCTACCGCTAATTGTTATATTGAGGGTGGTAAGCTTCAGCTGCAAGATGACTGACTAATCATCATTCTGACAGGCCAGGAGTACGTGCATTTGCATTTCACCTAGCACTAGCGGCAGTCAACAAAAGCGGGCCCACCACCTCCATCGACTTCCGATCCCCTCAGCGAGTCGCCGTTGACTGCGAGTGATGAAGGGGTGAATAAAACGGGACTAGATTGACACCAGAGACGTGTACGGCTACCTCCATTCGCGTATCGGTTACGGCTTTGAGGTTTTTACGGTACCTGCTGCCTTGTACTTGTACTGCCGTTTAGAAAGAACTCGTATGTAATAAAAAAGGACATATTTCGAAAGATTCGACGGCTGAAATTAATTCTGTACTACTGGTTTTTTACGGCAGTATGGGTAGTATTTATAGGTAGTATAGGGGTATGACTGGAAACAAAAAATGGAGGCGGCGGCGCAGGGTGGCGGCAGCCATGGGGAACAGAGGGTGCGGGCGCGGTGAAATGAACATACGATGGACGGCTCACACGCTGCGGTCCAAATGATATATTTGGGATACAAATTACCTTTTTACCCACAACAAAAAACCGCCTATGCTACCGTACTACCAGTACTTAGTATTGTGGACCTCTACAGCTTTAACCCTCCCTCGAGGAAGAAAAAGGAACGTGATGGGTTGGAGAAGATCAATTCCATTCTGTCGGTGCTGGAACCCAGCGGGGGTCCAAACACCTGCAGAAAAGTGCGCTGTGTCCCGTCTCTCGATGGTCGATGCAAGGGCAACACGATGACACGAGGTTTATCCTGGTTCCGATCTTCCGATCGTACGTCCAGCGGGGTGTGCTTGCGCACTGTATTGCCTTGCACCGGGGGGTGCTCGTAGTAGGGGGGCTACAAGCTTGGCGGGAGAGGAGGATGAGCCCCCAGGTCCCTCAGGACGAGTGAGAGTTGTGTTCTTTTGTGAACTGAGTGATGAGTGTGTGAATGAGTGTGTCTGATGGCTAGAGTCCTCCTCCGCTCTATGGGGCTGCCTCCTCCTTTTATAGTTCAAAGAGGGGCAGTTACAAACAGTGAAAGTACAGTACTTGGTACAGTGACGGCGTACGACGAGGTGTGATCGCAGGCGTGACCCCTGTCTTGGCTCGCGTTGTCGGATTATGCGACTTCCTGGCGTATGGTGCTCTGGCGCATGGCGTGGCGTCCCCTGTTCATGACGCACGCTTCCTGTGCTCCTGATTTTATGGGCTGGCGTCACTTGTCATCATCGAGTACAACAGGCCGTGGACCCGTTCGAGGGTTCCCCATGTCCGTTCGAGGCGTCCCCGTACCGGAGTTGGTAGAACAGTGAAGCGTGACAGCACAGGCCTGTCACACCGCACAGGCTCGTGACATCGCGCAGGTCTGTCACACCGCACAGCGTCGAGGATGACCGCACGGCGTCAAGAATGACCGCATGGTGTCAGGAGCTGGCGGAAATGACCGAGGATGGGCTAGTGATCCGTCGCTTGACTTCCGCGCCCAAGGCCGTGCAGAGCCATTAAATGCTTTTGTCCATGGGGCAGGTGAGCCGTCAGCGGGCCCCACGAGCGAGGGGTAGCCTCGAGCGAGGCGGAGATGGGCGTCGAGGGCGGCCTTCGGGTCTCGAGCGAGGGGCCTCGAGCGAGGCGGAGTTCCGATTCGCTCAAGGGGTGCTGGGCACCCTCGAGCCTGACAGCGGATTAAGACCTCTGTGCTTATCTTTTGCTGGGTTAATTGGTTCCAGCGGCTTAGCTGGTGATTTATTGTCGTCTTAGGGCCTCCTCCAGGATTGGCACCGACACATTCAAACTTTCTAAACTTCAATTATACGACTTTAATCTTTTTTATTTAGTCAAAATATGATAAATCATGGGGTTTAGATTAGTCTAAGACATGCCGCTCTCATCGTTTCCACAAAGTATACTTGTCTATCGGACGATTTAAGCGACAAAGCAATGACCAATTTCACATGCTCTGTATCAATAATCAATGAACTAAGCCGAAGTGATTTTCCACTCAATCAACAAAACTCAAATCAGATATAGGGTAGAACCGATGAAGCCGATCCTCCCGTTGAATATTTGCGGCCGCCCACCGTATGGACTTTACTAATGTGATTATGCGGTGAAAGTGAGGCGAAGAAAAATGAGACCGAAGAAGGTGAATAAAAAAAAGAAAACAGACTAGAGAGTACAAGAGAGGCGAGAAACGTGTACAACTAGTTTACATCCGTTCGGATGTTGCTTTCCCCCTCTGGTAAAAAAAGAAGAAACACACGCAACGTTTTGAATGCATATGATTCCGCTTAGACATTCTATTGATAACTCTTTTTTATATTTAGAATGAATCATGAAAGTCTTATGTGTGTATATATTCGTCCTTACAATAGTTTCATATATCCTAGCGATATTTTATAAATTCACTCCTATAGAGAAAATAATGGTCAAAGATACGAGTAGAGAATGAGAGTGATCGACGACGTGACGGATGTACATCTACAGTGTGAACATGAAAAACTTTATGTCCAGCTCAGGTCCTGAAAAATAATTTCGTGATATACATAATAACCTTGTAGTACTTCACAAATCAAAATGAGAAATGGTGGTCAAAGCTACGTATGCTACCAGCACCAACATAATTCTATTGCTGTTCACCGGGTCATTTAAGCGAGAAAGAAAGCAGCAACATACTTACGACCTGCTCCTAGTAAACTGCATGTCTGAGAGAGCACTGTAATAATGCTAAAACGAGAAATGAACAAAATGGAAACGACATCCAGGGCGCCTGTAACGACTAGTAACAAACAAGTGAAGCATGCCATGAAAGGTGGTAACTGTTACTGTTACAGAAATTTTTTTCTACGAGGTCACGATCGAGGAACCTCGCAAGCAAAAAACAAGAGGCGGCACACGACGCACAGACACAGGGAACCTTCTCCGTATGTGTGTAGTCCCCGTGGATACGTCACCTGCAACGTGGCACGTCCACGTGCCCGACACCAGCCACCAACAGGCCCTGCAAAGTTTCAGCGGCCGGGCTGTGCTCAGAGCTCGCTCCTTCTTCCCGCTGGCCGGCTATAAAACCCGCGCAGCACTCGCAACCACCTTCGCCGAACGCGCAAAGCTCCATTAAAAAAAAACACACACACACACAGCAGAAGAGATCGACCAACCAGCTGAGATCCACCGATCCAACGCCAGAGGCAACAAGCCAACCGCAGCCACAGCGCTAGCTATATAATGGCCGCTCCGGCCTTCTCCCCCGCCGCCGCGCCCGCGTCGTCGTCGTCTCCGCCCAAGCCTCCAAACAACGCCGCCACCGTGCTCGACCCGCAGCCGCAGATGCCGCCGCCGTCTCCCTGCCCCGACGCCGCGGCCTCCAGCGTCAGCTCGTCGAGCAGCAGCAGCAGTGCCAGCAGCAGCCAGGCGGACCGGTCGTCGACGTTCTCGCTGGACTCCTCCTCGGCCGCCGCGACGCCGTCGTCGTCCCCGCCGCGCCCGCACCGCGCCAGCGACGTGGCGTGGGGCCCCATCCGCGGCCGCGCGGCGGCGCTCGGCCCGCGCGACTTCACCCTCCTCCGCCGCGTCGGCGCCGGGGACATCGGCACCGTCTACCTCTGCCGCCTCGACGGCGGCGCCGATGGCCAGGCCGCCCCGGCCCCCGCGTCGTGCGCGTACTACGCCATGAAGGTGGTGGACCGGCGGGCGCTGGCGAAGAAGGGCAAGCTGGGCCGGGCCGCCGCCGAGAAGCGCGTGCTCCGGCGGCTCGACCACCCGTTCCTGCCCACCATGTTCGCCGACTTCGACGCCGGCGCCGACTTCTCGTGCGTCGTCATGGAGTTCTGCCCCGGCGGGGACCTCCACTCCCTCCGCCACCGCGTGCCGGGCCGCCGCTTCCCGCTCGCCTCCGCAAGGTTCTACGCCGCCGAGGTGCTCCTCGCGCTCGAGTACCTCCACATGATGGGCATCGTGTACCGCGACCTCAAGCCCGAGAACGTGCTCATTCGCGGCGACGGACACATCATGCTCACCGACTTCGACCTCTCGCTCGAGTCCACCGCGTCCCCTGCCCTGGAGGACGAGGAGGAGGACGCGACGCGTGCACGGCCACCGCCGGCGCCGACGTGCCTGCCGATCCCGGAGCTGCAGCTGCTCCGGCTACGGCGGTGGAAGCGCCGGTCGTCCACGACGGCGCCGCCAAGGCCGCGGTTCGTGGCGGAGCCGGTGGACGCGCGGTCGAGCTCGTTCGTGGGCACGCACGAGTACGTGGCGCCCGAGGTGGCGCGCGGCGGCGGGCACGGCGCGGCCGTGGACTGGTGGGCGTACGGGGTGTTCCTCTACGAGCTGGTGTACGGGCGGACACCGTTCGTTGGGGAGACCAACGAGGCCACGCTCCGCAACATCGTGCGCCGCCCGCTCGAGTTCCCCGCCTCCCCGAACGGCGGCGGCGACGACGCCGCGGCGCGGGACCTGATCGCGCGGCTGCTGGACAAGGACCCGCGCACCAGGCTGGGCTCGAGGCGCGGCGCCGCCGACGTGAAGGCGCACGCCTTCTTCAAGGGACTCAACATGGCGCTGCTGCGGTCGTCGCCGCCGCCCGTGGTGCCGCCCCCCGCCGCCGCGCTGCACCGGCCCGACGGCAAGCAGGCCGCCGACGTGCCGCAGCTGTTCGATCACTTCTGACGTCATCGTCCATTCAGCTAGCAGCTTGCCCCCCAAATCAAATCACGCAAAGCATTTTTGTTGTTGATCGATGCGTAGCCAAGCCGACTAACCATCCAGCTGGGGTAGCCAGATGCAAAGCCTGTGTTGACTAGCTAATTACTCTAGTCTAGTACTACTACTCCTCCATTAGCAGTTTAGCACTGCTGCAATGTACTACTGTACACCGCTGTTAATTACTAATCGATGGATTGATTATTTCAATTTTACCATGCGCGCCAGTGTTCATATCCTTCAGAGCCAAGTTTATGTCGGCATGATACCACCTGATTAAGACGACGACTGAGCTGGATTGACAGCAGCATCGATGCGGACACGGCTCCTGCGTGATTAGCTGGATCTTACCGCCCTGCTAATAAAGCGCGTTATAGCTCCTGATCAAAGAAAACAAACGGAGGTACAACAGCGCGCTGCAGCAGGCCCTGCGCGCAGCTATCGGTCGATCTACTGGCGCATATGGATGCTCTTGTACTACACCTGGAGCCATTTAACAAGGACCACTGGGCGGCGGCAAGGCATTCAGCATGCGCGCTGCTGGATTTGTCTGGGCTACAGCGGCTGCTGCTGCTGATGTGCGAATGATGGCGAGGGATCTGAGTTGAGCTGTCAGTGAGATGGAGGCGGCGGGCTGTCTCGAGCTTGTCCCATGTCCATGTCCATGATGAACGCCGCGTGTGGACTCTATCGATCGGTTCGGTCTCGATCTTGGGGGTGGTTTCCTTGCAAGCACAAGCAGAGCGCGGTAGTTGTGTTCGTTGGTGAACCAGCCAGCGATAGGAATCGACGGATAAGGGACCAGGGGGGAAGAGTAATCTAGGGGAATGCATGTATATATGATATGGACATGCACCAGTACTGTTATATTGGTTCAGAGCTAGCTCGGAGGTGGCGCAATTAGGGCTTCATTCCAAACTTGGACACGCTTCGATCAGGTTATATTAGAGCTCGGCCATAGTCTAGAAACAACACTAACTAAACAACATTGTGCTACACATGGGTAGCTACTGAGGTCAACGGTAATTTTTCAGGGCATCGATTAGCACCTGTGCACTCATTAATCATCAATGGGGTATGTTCAGACTGATACAGCAAAACAAAGGGAGCATAACTAGTAAGGTTTACCCTATAGCCGGTCAGTGTAGCTCGTCTTTCGTTATTTCAAAACCCAAGTTGATCTGTATTTTTTTGGCTGGGTGAGCCTCATTTCTATGATCAGGATGCACAGTGTCATTTAGGTCCCCCAAACTTCGAAGATTATATCCACTGAGTCTTTTCCCTACCACTAGCCTATGTTCTGTCGGATTATGTCTTTTTTATATCATCAGTTGTGATTGCATTTATGTGTATATTTTACTCATTGTACATGTTGTAATATTCTTCGTTAATACATTCTAAACACCCAAGCTAGTTCTCATGGCTGCGATAATGGCTATATGGCTTATTTCGAATGGATTACGCTTGCAGTTACACGCTCCAACCAAATTAATCAATAGTTCAACATGTTATGCTGTTATACTGTATCTCTACTTCTATAAAGGAAAAAAAAAGGCAAATATCAGTCGGGAAGCATGTGGGACTACTCATGATTTGTATGGAAAAAAATCACTTAGGAATAAATTGATGGACCGAACGGCCTCTTAATAAGAACCTTTCTTTCCCTCTGAAAAACTAGCCTCTCCTTTAGAGATGGATAAGAGGCATGCGACCAGTACAACAACAGAACAACCTTTTCCCCATCTCCCATGATGGGTGGCGACAAATAGTGGATTAATCTTCATTTCAAAAAGTGCACGCATCAGCAAGAAAACAAACCCTTTCTTGTTTTTCTCCAATCTCCATTGGACAGACATTCGCCTGCCATGACAGGCTACCCATGCATGCGGCCATGCCCAGCACCCCCCCTAAACAGTGTGTGCACTGCCTCGCTGTTTCCTTCTTGTACCTTTGTTGCATGGGCACTTGTATTGTACCCATCATCCCGGCGCCAATCATGCATAGTATTTCACAAGCGTCGTCGCAGTGCAGAGTACTCTACGTCGATCGTATGCCCACACACAGGCACGAGACTACATACATGGCCACCAGCCTGCCGCCTGCAGATCCAAGGAACCTTTTTTGGTGCCATGCCAAATTGCCAATGGTCCAATGCCATGCAAAAGGCATCCACGCAGGGGCCCCACGCGCAGGAGAATAAGGTGGCGGGCCACGTTACGCGAAACGCGAGTGACGGGAATGAATTGCTGATGAGCTTCTAAATCGATAAAATCAAAACCCTCTAATTATTCGTCTCGAGATTTTCACCTTATCCATATAACTTTTTACCTTTTATGTTTACATTTACTATTTCTAAATCGGTAAAATCAAAACCCGAAATCTTTTCGAAATGCATGGGATGGCAATGGCATCTCTCCGCCTCCGGCCGCGTGGTGGCCCGGCCCGGCCGGCCGCTGTAGCCTGTAGGGTGTGGTCACTCCATTGCAGCTGGGCGATGGTCGTCACGGGCGATGGCCAGCCACCCAGCCTAGCAAGCTCGCATGCAGACGGGGAGGACTCGGAGGAGGCTCTCTTGCGCGCTGCGCTGCCGCGGTCACGCCAGCCTCTCGGGCTCGGGCATGGCAGATTGGGGTGGTCGCGGCCGGCCGGCCACGTTGCATTGCTTGCCGGGGGCCGGCCGCCCGGGCTCGGAGCCTGTGTGCCAGCACGCGCCGTGTCGACGGATCGATCTGGACGCGCGGCTGCCGGCTCTCGCGACGGATCGACCAAACGGCCATCAATGCATTGAAGGTGGCGCCGTCTCAGCTGGTCCTCAGTCCTCTCGCAATGCAAGTTCACGGGCAACGTGACCACGCATATGCGTTGTTCATAAAAAACTTGCAAAAGTTCTTGCATAAAGGAAGCTACTACACGTACGTACGGGCACTCTGGTAGTCTGGTGTACGCGCAACGGTACGTGCATTCGATTCAGTGCGTGGCATATTCAAGATCTGGATGATTCCATTCAAGCTCTCGCTCGATCGACAGCTTTATTCCCCCATGCATGAGCACGAAAAGCTGCGCCGCTCATCATAAGCTCGATCGATCGCCATGAGTGGGGAGTGGCTAACCCCCAGGATGCTATCATCTTGCTCTTTTACAGAGCAATGGATTGTCATGTTCATTGCAAGGGCATTATTTACCGTACCACTGAATGCCTCGGAGTCGTCGAAAACTTCGTCAAATTGAGCCTCAATTCTACGTACTACTCCGTACGTAGGGATCTGATGGATATAGAGTAGGTAGGTAGCTCTCATGGCCGGCGTCTGCAGAGCAGAGCTAGAAAGTGGACTACGTACAACGGCGGGGCGTGGACAAATAAAGCTACTAGTACCTATTTGGACAAATATCGGTAGCTTGTGCTCTTCCCAAGTATCAACAAGTGTATGAATATGAATATGATTCAGGTCAGGTTTGGTACCAGAATTAATTGCTGTTGACGACAGTCCTAATCGTAACACTCATCACAAACATAACAAGCTTCAATGTATAGTCTTTTTTGAAATAAATCAATGTATATAGTGGCGCACGGTTTCCAGTCTCGTGGAAATATATGTGGGGGGTCGTTGATAGTTTAGGGATTGCATGAACTTTCTCGAATAAAATGCTACCTGAGTTCATTTTTAGGAATTTTAAAACTTTCACCCAGAAAGGCAACAAATAAATTAGTACATTTTCCAACATTTAGGTAATTCTCATCCTAAATGTCCATGTTGGAATATACAATAAAACAAAAGGTGATTACTGAGTTAAAGAACCAGTGAACTTCTCATTAAAACTGAGCAAAGGAGATATGGATGCAAGAATCTGCAATGGTCCACCAAAAATGTTCAAAGATACCATCAAACAGTGTTCCTTAAACATTGCCCAACGATCTACAAGCTATACATTATTACAGGTCAATGAAGATACGCAGGCCATCATGAGCTAATTGTACCGGTATTCCTTCTCTACGATCATACAAGTTACAAATAATAAGTCAAGGCATATATAGAAAATTAGTCAGAAATACAAATGTTCCAGAAATTAGGTGCACCTGCAAGACCATTCTGCCAAAATCTGGTTTTCTCTGTGATGTTCAAACTCGTGGTTCATTCCAATCAACAGAGCTTTTTTAGGGCAAATCCTCTTCACAGCATCAAGACTCTACAAAAATTAGTTGACATTAGCATGGTATTGAAGAGGAAAAAAAACCCATTAGATTCCCTGAGAAATCTTCACAGGCATGGCAGAAAATGCTGCCTGGTTTGAGGCTTTGAGCCATTCTGTTCTAGGCTGGTTTTATGAAGACAGATTAACTTCAGATTTGTCCACTTGTTCAGAAAATACTAAGAGGTCCTGGCAAAATAACCTGACTCAGAGTTAAATGGCAACTGTGAGCATCTCCCTGTTCACAAAGCATGAAATCGGTATCAGAAAATTAGTGTACTGTATGAGAGGTTCAGGAAAGATGTTCTCTATTCAGGTTCAGGTGACGAGCATGTGGAGGCTTACCGCTCCATGCAACCTGTTTGTTTCTAGTATAAGGAGATCAAGTTGCCCAGCACCAGACTTTGAAATTGCTGCATGCAAAGATCGCATCAGTAGTGTGTTGCAGTAAAATAGAGCAACTAGAGAGGAACAAAGAGAATGCACCTACAAATGGCTAGGAATTCAATATCTCATAATATACAAAACACAGTTGTGGTTGGAAAAAAATATTGGAAATAATATTGTTCTTGAATAACTGAAGTCCTCTATATATTTATGTGATTTCAATTATTCAAAAGATGACACATAGGCTTAGCAAGAACTAAAAAATGAATAGCCTTCTAAGTTATCTTGATCTTCCCAGTTTGTAAATATAGTCAAGAATTTGAATAAGTCTAAAGGATCAGCATTTATCTTTCTTCCTCACTGAATTGCATTAGATATCGCATCATGTTCAATCATGTCAGTTAAAACTTAAAACAAACTTCATCTTTATCCAAAAAAAAAAACTTCATGCCATGACTATCAGCACTTGTCGATAAACAAACATTCTAATCTGACTAATGATGGAGGACTGAAAAGATGTACCATGCTCAGTTCTAGGCAGAATTCTTGAGACATCAGATAAGTATGCAACTCTCGCTTTCCTCCCAAATAAGAAGCCTAAACAAACATAGTCCTCCCCATGCATGACCTGAGCAGAGAAAAAGCAAGCAAGCCATTTCAGAGGAGTATATGCCATTTCAGAGGAGTATACGTAACAACATCGATGCAGAATATCACAACAGTGAGTCAGTGACTCTTACTGGCAATGGCAGAAACTCAAGCTCTGATGCTACAAATGGCTTGTCAACATCACCCTCAATTATCGTCCAATCAAGTTGAGTAGATCTGGCAAATTCATCACCTTCCTGCAGGTTCTGTTTCACCAACTTGGGAAATCTTGCTGCAACGCTATACAAATTAGCAGCCAATATTACACGGTATATATGTTGTTCTGATGATAATATCATACGGGAATTGAATCCATTTGAAATGGGAGGATTACCTGTTCAGTGTGAACTGGGTAAGAAAAATAGGAACCCGGTTACTCGGAAGTGCCACCCAAACATCGTCAAGGCCTAAGACAGCATCTGCATGCTCATGAGTCAGAATAATCTGCACCGCAAAGAACCCCTTTAGTTACGCCATTGGTGTGTGTTGCTCATCAGGAGTTTTGGTCGATTGATAGTTACCACTGCTGTTTTTTAATGAAGAATTCGGCAATTTGCCATCAAGATCATACCGAATCAATGGAAGGAACTTTGTGGTGCACAAACCACCGGAGAGCTTGTTCTCTAAAGGTCTTGCCGACATCAACTAGAATGTACTTGTGAGTTCCATTGTTATTGCAGCAATCTATCAAGAGGGAGGTGTTACACCTGAAAGCAGACATACATGTTGTCAAATAAGGACTTGCAGTGAGAACTGAGAAGCTAAGGACAACCAAAAGGGCCAAAATCCAGTTTGGATAACCGAAAGATGCTAGAATTGAAAAAAAAAAATTGGGTAAAAACTGTGGCATACCCTTTTTCGGTTATACTGGTGGACACAGGTACAAGAATTATATTGTTTTTACCGTTATTAGGTTTCAATTTACATGAATTTATTTAAAATTCCATTGGATTTGTTTGAATTTCATCAACATTTGGGACATGTCATGTTTACAGGTGATGTCCAGTAAATTTAATTTACCGGCAATAATTTCCTATAATACGTTGCACTTATCGATTTTCAGGGCAGCAGGTTGGCCTCACACATCGAAACCTAAAACCGAGAACTCGCTGGAATCAAGAGCAAACATGTCCGAAACACTGAAACAGGATAGTTTCATTGAGTGGTTGGTTCACCAATCCATAGCAGCGTATGCAAATCGCGCACCTGTAGTTGGGGTTCCTGGCCGGCGGCAGGGAGAGGGCCGTGGAGCAGACGGCGCACGGCGGTGTGGACGGCTGGATGAGGCACCGCGCGTCGGGTAGCGCGCCGGAGCAGCCCGTGCCCAGAAAGATCAGCGATGACGACGGCGGAGACGGAGAGGGCGCCGCCGCGGTGCCCCCAGTTGGGCGTGTGGGCGCCGGAGCAGCAGGCCCCATAGCTGGGCTGGGCACTTCGAGAGAGATTCTTGCTCGCTCATCCTCTTTCTTCTTGCCCTGGTTTGTTACTTTGTTTATTGGTGCTTGGTGCTGCCACTCTGCCAGTGCAAGCCTGGGGGCGGGAAGTGGTTTTCCTCCCGCCTCAATTTGCATTGAGCACATCCGCTTTGCGAGTACTCCGTAGTACTATGTTACAAGGACGCGTTGCATCTTGCAAGTTGCATGGTAAACCTGTTCACGATCAATGATTAGCATGGCGTGATAACTTAAATGCTAATTGTTATCCTTGTGCCTTGCTAGTCATTGTTAACTTTTTTCCATCTAGGTGATGTGTAGTGCTTAGACTACGGCCTTGGTGTTTGTCAGTTGCAAGACGCCAGACAACCTAGCGCCTCTCGGACTCTTAGCGCGTGTTTAGATCGAGGAAAAGGAGCGGAAAATACGAAAAAATATTGTTTCTATGGAAGCGTGTATAGACATAGAAATGAATTGAAACAATTCTCTAGGTGAACTTAAAAAAAAACAGTTGATAACTTTTCGTGAAGAGGGGGCCTAGCGCAATACCTTTTGAAAGAAGGGAAAGCGTTTGTTGATGCATTAGGGGCTGGTTGGTTTGATGCCAAAATCTTGGCATGCCAAAACTTGGGCAAGCCAATTTGTAGGCCACCATTTGGTTGGAGGCCAAAATTTGCCCACATCTTACAAAAATTCTACCAAAGTTTTGGCAAGTTTTTTTGCCTAGATTTTGGCATGCCAATTTTTTTTTGCCCACATCTTACAAAAATTTCACTGCTTGAATCTTCACCCTCAGAGCCCAGCCTCGTCTACCTGCTTGATGCCTGGACTGGGGCTCGTGTAGAACATGAACATTTCAAGCCTGAGGCATCATTTTCATGCATGCGAGGTTTCTATTTTACTGAGAAATATACGAGTCGTAACTAGTAAAGTCAAGCAAATTATGTATGACAAATACATAATTTTGAAACGTTCTGTTGTGCCCACCAAATCATGTAGACAGAATTGCACTTCTAATAGCCATGCTTGTCTCACAGCTTTCCCTGAAAAAATATCTTCTTCTTTTTTTTAAAAAAAACAAAAGGATGTTGTATCTTGTCTCACAACAAAAATGTCTTCTTCTTTTTTACACTGGATGCCATGAACTACAATTCTCAGTAGTTAATAGTCGTGCTTGTCTCAGTAGGGTTTTTCTTACCGTTTGCAACCGGGCCGGTTCCCGCGGAAACTGGTGTAACCGGTGGTGACCGGTTTGATAAAAACCGGTACTGTTAATCGAAAAACCGTTACTATTAATCGAAAACCGTACTGTAGATCCGAAAACCGCTCCGGCTAACCGCTACCGGTCCTCACCAGTTTCTAGGGGC
The DNA here is from genome assembly GCA_015476505.1 of Urochloa ruziziensis. Lineage (NCBI taxonomy): Eukaryota > Viridiplantae > Streptophyta > Magnoliopsida > Poales > Poaceae > Urochloa > Urochloa ruziziensis. The sequence goes on from CM027118.1 coordinate 61,353,857, forward strand.
GGTTCGGAAAAAAAAAAACCCTGTGTCTCAGATCTTGCAAAAACATGTCTTATTATTTTACAAGAGAGCGTTGTGTCGCCTCCCTAGGAAGATGATATTAATTCACGTCCAATGTTTTCATAAATGAGTTGTTGTGCTACTGTACCTTTGGCATTTGCAGATAATTACAACATTTTTTACTGTACCTGACACTGGTATTTAAAACTGAAAGCTCAAAAAGCTAAAAGTTAACGCCTCACTCTATGATTGCCACAATTCTGTTCAAGAGGTTAAGGGCAAACACCGTATCCTCAGAGTTCACCTTAGCAGTAAGATCCAGTGGTCCCGAGGCATGCCCTTCCGCAAGGACCGTAATTAGGCAAGGTTTTGAAGTGCTCAGGATTTCACTGCTGAATCTCCAGCATAAGCCAGATGTGTCGTCAACATTGAAGGTAACTGGCATATCCATTGAAACAAGGTGCACGTTGGCGTTGCTCAGTATTTTTGATGATACACTATGAGCTACTTGAAGATTCTTATCACTGTGCTCCAGCTTCTCAAGATGGTCTTTGAATGTGCACCTGTTGCAAATTCATCAGATTAGTTTCAGCACATCATCGACATTTCATATTAAACAGGGTGGGAAGTTCACTGACCTCCTAGCATACTCAAACATTCCTCTCAACCGGTTTTCCTTGCATAGGAAAGCATTTAGGTCCATAGGTAGTGGCCGAACAAAATAAGCAATATCTGGATGAAGTTTTGCTGGATACGTTTTTCCGTTGCAAAGCACAGACAGCTTTAGGGGCAATAGATGGTGATGGAAATGGACCTCAAGAACCATTTTTACCGCTTGTTGTGGAGCCAATGAATGTATCTCTTCCACAGGAACAATAGTAGGGACACTGCAGGTGAAAATAATGACCATAAATGGGATTAGAAATAATTTAAGTCTTTGCCGCTTTGTATACAGGCATTGGTTGCCAATGATTGGTCGATATACGAATAATGGAAAACCATTTTCCATTAAAAAAGGATAAACAAACCAATACAAAGCATCTGGCCATACGAATGCTGCCACAGAAACAAATGGATCACAGATGAAGATGGTACGTACCTCAGAGACCCTTCTGATGTTTGGCCCATAGAATCCACACTGCTAGAAGCCTCCTCAGATTTAATGGTTATATCTGTTAGCTGCTGTGTAGTAATGTTCTCCAAATATAAGTCTACACATACTAGCAAGCGTGATCTGGGTGAAACCTCAGATGAGAAGGCATATAGAACACTTAAGCCATTACTGTCAGATGAGTCCAACAGTGTATGCCATTTAGGTTTTCGCTCAAAGCTGCGATTAGTAAAAGCAACTCTGGCAGATGATGCCTGCGATGAACTCTGAACAAGTGGCTCAGTAGGAGCCTCATCAAGCCATGATTCCAAGGCTGACTTAGACATCAACTCAGTCAAATCAGTGGAGATCAGATCTGCCAAATTTTCATCAGCATTTTGACATGTCTGGCCCTGCTGTATACTAGCATCATATATGTCTACCAGTGGAGCATTCTGGTTATCTTGATGATGAAGGGATCCATTGGTACCCCCATCTGATGAGCCATCACCTTCACTCTCCGAATCATAAACAGAGCTGCTCTCGTATGTTGAAGATACAGATTCAGCACCAGAGTTGTTACTTCCAGAAGGATTGGCTAAGCCTCTGGTTGGTTCCTTATGGCTTAATTCCATACTTTGAGGCTTTGGAAGTGGTGCATAACCAGGAGCTGCATGAAGAACAACCTGTGAAAGGGAACCTGGAAGATAAATGCGATAGTTGCTTGCTGAATGAGATGTTGGCTGCAACTTTCCACCAAATATATTGTCGGCAAGCTCTTTACAAATATCACCATTCTGAGGTTGATATGAGGGTCCTAGCTGAGTTGTGTAGCACGGCAAAAGTCTTGAAAGTAAACGAGCACGATCACGGACATCATAATTCAAGTCATATGTAGCCAACTCAATGACATATGCAACTATCTTTTTGAATTCTTCCGCGTGTTCTTCCGGACAGTGCATTATAACCTGAAAAGGGTAAACTATTATCAATCTCCAGAAACGAGCTGGAACCTTAATTTAGGATATATACACACGACCTGGAACCTTAATTTAGGATATACCTTGGTCAAAGCATTTAGGATTTGAAGCTTTGTTTCGACCATGTCAGCAGTGTAGGACCATGCAAGATACTTGAGAACAGCAGGAACTATCTTTGGAATGAGATCTCCCATGAAGTTATACTCTCCAAACATCCAAATAATCAACGAGCGTGCTGCAGGCTCCTTAATTTTGTCCAAACTGCGCACCAAGCGGACAATTACCTGCATAGAATTAATTTAGCAGAGAAATAAAAAAGAAAGAACAGATATCTCTTCTGTAAAAGAATTAGTGAGGGCACTGGATTGATTGTGAAGTTGGGAAGAGATGCACTCAAACAATAGCAGATAGTGTGCTATATATTCCGTATTTATTCTCGCATACAATTCTAACAAAGGTTAAATATTACAGCATGCCTGTAAAAAAATGATTATTGAACCAACCAACAAATACAAAACAATTCTGATTTTTAGAACATTTATAGGTCCTTCACACTTGAGTAGGCAAGTTATCGATCATCAACCACAGATGATTATGACTAAAAGAAGATGTTGATGGTTGACTTCTTGTTCACACAATGAAGCATTAGTTTGTACTGTACAACCAAAGACAATAGACAGTAGACACTTCTGAGAACGTTTTATCTGATGAACATCACAAGATCAGCTAATATGCCGTGTGGACATGAGAGGGGATAAGTTGGAGAGCCCTATGATGGATGGAAATTATAAAAATAAAAGTAAAGATGCCGACAGATAAGCTCTTGTGAAGAAAGAAGAACATCAGGCACCTGTTTCTTAGAATGGAAAGCAAAAGGAATTGGCAACCTGGGTAAAACTTGGGTTTAGCTGGGGTGTGAAAAAAATCTTGATCAAAAGAAAAAAAAAACGGGGCATTATAAGATTCAGTCATCTATATATAAAAACAAGATAGTACCTTTTCATGGGATACTGGATCCATTTTCACTATTGCTTTAATTGACAAGATTGCTTGAACCAGAACAGCGTCTTCTCCATCAAAGTGAACTGAGTTACTAATAGACGATTCTGTAATATGGTCAAAACAAAATGTTAATTCCAAGAAGAATGATTTATTCAAAATATTCATGGATGAGAATTATTACCATAAAATACAAGCGCCAAAAGTCCCTCTAGGCAAGCAGTGGCAATAGAGGGAAGCTTCTGAGCACACAACGCGATAGATGCAACAGTATCTGCTGCAAATTTCCTATCTGGATCTTTAATGTAATCCTAGAAGTGAAAAGAAAGCACCATAAACATGCATTAACAGAATAACAAATAATTATTCACCATTTTGTCTAAAATTGAAAACCTTCAGCAAATTGCAGGTGGGCAACAATATTTAAATCTTGATAATTTGAATTTAAGTTGCCATTCGACTCTAAGAGCTATTTCCTGGATAATCCCCAAGAGTGCATTTTTAAGCACAGAGCACAAATAATTTCCAGAACCATGGACATAACGAAACAAACAAAGCTAACATGTCTTCAAAAAAGATGTTGCAAGTATGTATTATTATTATATGAACCTAAGATTTAGCATAAGTCCAACTATAAATTCCATGGGGAATGTAAGAAAATCATTGCAACTTCCAGAAAGAACTCGACAGATGTTGTTTGTTGCAGCTACAAGAAATTACCTGAAATTCTTCAAAAATGGTTGGAATGGATGGCTCTGTGGCAATAGTGGTCAGTATTTCAAGCTTCAAAGCCCTAGTCTGGTACGGATCTGAAGCATTTATAAAGAAGTCCTCATAGAACGGGGCAAACAATGATGGCATCGTCTTGGCAAAAACTAGTATGTTGCCAAGCATCTGAAGCGGAAGAATAGGAAAGCTCAGGTCAAACTGTTAAAGTGAGAAACTGCATGATGAAAACTATTAAACTCTTGTGAGCCAAGAAAGAACTTGATGTTCAGTGAGAAACTTGATTTCAAGTTGTATATGCAAAGTTGTACATGGTTGTCTTTGCTGAGTAAATAAATAAATATAAACAGAAAACGGCCATTGAAAGAGAAAATCATGGAGAAATTACAGGTTGCCTCTAGCCTTTTGGGGAAATTTTTTATCTCATGTGCATGAGTTGACTTTGAACAGAAGTTCCTTGTTATACAAAACCAAGACTAAGACCTCTTCAAATGGTCTCATCGATTGACAATTCTGAATCTAGCAAAGCCCTATCACTAATTACTGAACTAATTGAATATACCACTGAAAACTTGAGATGGACACTAACAAAAAAGGAAGTGTCTATGACGTACGGTGTATGCTGCATCAGGAGATGACCGCAGGGTAAACAAAATCGGGCCAATGATTCTCTTCACATCCCCAACAGGAGCAATGATCCAATGCACACTTGCTGCTGCAAGTATAACTCCACTATTTCGACTCCATAGAAGAGGTGATGTACACTTCAAAAGAATTGCAACATCATCATTGCTGTTAGTGGTGACAGATGAAAAACTCAAGTTATTGCCTTCTCTGTCATGAAAACCTGAACATTCTTCGATGTAATGCCGGAACAGGATGATATTTGATATAACCCCATTGCTGACACAATCAGGTTGGGTGGGCATTTTAGCAACAGGATCCTCCGTGATGCCCTCAACCTCTGTAGATAAATTTGAAGTGGCGAGTAAAGAATCCTTGACCAAGCCATGCCTAGCTATTACATATCGCAAAAGTATGTCAACTAGAATGATCTGTGTCCATTCCTCAATATCAGGGAGTGTCTCACATAACCTCCGAAAATGTTTTGACAGCAACGGCAGACAACTTGGACAGACCGACTTGAACGCAACAGCGGCAGCTCCCACTACTCCAGGGGAATTGTCGCCGAACAAGATGTCTACAATCTGCGATAACAGTAACAGAGCAGGCTTGAGGTGCGTATGATATGTAGAGTTGTAACAGAAAGAAGGGGTAATGGTAATTGGACTAACCTCCTCCAGAGCCATGGATTGATCAGGAAGCAAGTCACAGAGTTTACAAAGTGCATAGGCAGCACATTTCCGAACATATGCGGATGGATCCCTGGCGCATTTCTTGACAGCAACCAGCACGAGCGGAGCAACAACATGCAGTCTAATGCCAGCCATTGTGCGCAGGGCCCAAGCCCTTACTAGTGGGTTTATATCTGATAAATCCTTCTGGAAAATGTTAATGGAAAGAAGGGCTTCGTTTTGGCGCCTGGAGGCACAGCGAGGAAAAGGAGTGAATAGGGTGTACTGCCAATGGTTAGTGGGTGATTGTGATGCATACAACACATGGCATGTTACATACTTGTCGGCATAGTGGAGAAGGTAGAGGTAGACGAGCTTCTTGACCTCGAGCGACTGCGAGGCGACATTCTTGACAACCTGGGCACCGGCATGGCATGCATTGGTTTGTGGTTTTGTTGAGATAACTAACTACTAAAGGGGGTGAATTGAATTGAATTACCTGCGGGAAGAGGTGGGCGACGTCCACGCCTTGAGCGATGAGGGCGAGGAGGCGCTTGAGTGCGTCAACCTTGTCGGCGTCGAAGCGGGAGTCAAGGAGCGTGGGGATGGAGGCATCATCAGGGTCATCATAGAGGTGCGCGTCCGTGCCCATCCGCCCCACCACCCACGAGGCCGCAGCACCACTCGCCTGGAGGCCGAACATGCTGGTGGACAGTACAAAACTCGTAGTAAAAAACACATGCCACACATTCTCATTGAAATCACACAAATGAGTACACACAATAAATAAATTGACGTTCAAATATTGATTGAATTTAAGGCCACAATATAATTCATTAATTCAACAGAAACCGGGATCCAAGAGCTAAACAAACCAAACCTTTCGATTTGAAAAATAAACCAGTTCATTCCTATTTCCCTGTTGCTAAAATAAATCATCACATGATAAAAAGGTGAGGGAGAAAGGCATGCCAGCCATGATCCGCAGCTTCCACGCGGAAATAAATCCAGGCCTTTACTAATGCCAAGATTTGGGGCGACAGCATCCACAGTCCAGGTTCAATTAACCGGACTGTCCCTGCTGCCGCCGGCAATGGCGCCGCCGGCCGCGCCATCCACAGGCCGCCCTCCACCCCGCCATTAGCTAACTGAGGAAGCCGCTCCCCCAGCCGTCGGCCCTTCCCGCCGGTTGCTGTTCGCCGGGGGCGGCGCCCACACCGCCTCACATCGCCACCCTCGATCTGCCACCGCCGCGGGGCCTACTGCCACCGCCAGATACTCCTCTATGCCCGCCGGCCATGGAGCCCTCCCCTACGACCCCGAACCGAAAACCCTACAACTACCACCATGCTTCAATCTGAGAGAGGAAGACCCACCTCGTCGCCGGCCGTCTACCACCACCCACCAGAGTTGGACGAGCACGAATCGTCGTCGGAGAGAAGAGCGAGGTGTTCAGCACGGACGGACGGGAGGAGAGCGGCCGGACTCAGATTCAGTGACTTTGCTTCGGCGAGGCACGGCGTACCCTTCGCCTCACTATCCGACGCCCGTTTTCGATCCGACGATTCAGCACGGCATACTCCGTATATTTGTTTCTCGTGGAAATTGGAACCAAACCAACTACTTGAAAGTTTGGAGTCGTAAGCTAAAAGTATGAAATTTTGCGAGACGAACTTTGTGTTGTGACAAAAGTACATTTCTTAATATTTCCATCTATTTGTTGTAGAGGTGGATCCAACTAATTGAAAAGTTGTGATTTCCCGATCTAAACGTAACATCTCTGAAATATTAGTTTCGTAGTATTTCTCAGGGCCCGTTTGTTTGGTCGGAATTTAGATGAATTGAAATCTAGTAATAAATTATACTATGTGGCTTGGAATTTGACATTTCACAACTTCTCTAAGCTCACAAATAAACATATCTCAAATTCATAAGGTGTGAGATGGAAATGAATTCCATAGGGTGAGAGATAAAAGGATGGGCTTATTTATCGGGTGGGGATAAAATGATAGGATCACTCTATTATATTTATAAGATGGGAGATAAAAAGATAGGCTTATTTATAGGGTGAGAGATAATATGATCATATAAATTTCAATTCGTCTAAATTCCGACCAAATGGGCCCTAATTTGAAAACCAGCCGAAGTCCGCAGGTGGAGAAGGGACAAAGGTATGTGTTTGCAACATTGTGTGCAAAGAATATACTCCCTCCGTTCTTAAATATATGTCGTTTAGGACAAGCCATTTAATTCAAAAATAACTAATTTGCTTGTCCTAAACGACATATATTTGGGAACGGGGAGTATATAAAAGCTGCTTATTAGTAGTCGGGTGCAGCTTGCAGGGAGATGAAGGCTGCGAGTCGTGTAGAACCGTAGAGGTGTCATCATCTTTTTCTTTCTTTCTTTTTTACTTATATAAGGAAATCATCCTCTGTGTTTCTTGTTGATATTACTGCACGTACAATTTATGTGCTTTAGAAAGGTGTTTACGAAAACAATGTTTGGTTAACATCACGGGTATGCAATAGAATTAATGCAAAATACTTTTATGTAGCATCGTGGTTATTGGCAATTTTTTTACCAGACCTCAATTCAGTTTGAGAAGCAATGCTAAATGTATACTCTCCATCCAAAAAAAAAGTCAGTCTAGAAATTAATTCTAGAACGGATTAATAGAAGATAGAATGACTTTATTTATCATAATTTTACTAGCCACATTTGGTGCTAAATGTATACTCTCCCTTAAGGATTGATGTATTGTCAACTCTTTCACTTGTTTTGGGCAGAGTGCAAGACGTTCTTGTATGAAAGCTTGAATTCTTATATGGATGCTCGATGATATGGCAAACGAAGCACATTTAATCAACTCTTTCACTATGTGAGTAAAAGAAATTGAATGTGAATGGCCTTGCTGTCTTCATTTGGAGACGATTGTTACGAATAATTTGTACAGTCTTAAAAAGTACAGAGAGACAAGGAAAACAAAAAAATTACTACAATCGATTGCAACCTAAATTGATCAACTTTTTCCGATGTCAATCAGTCCTTATCAGTGATCAAGTACAGGTTGCAACCTAATCGATCAACGAGATAATGAACGTAAAGACATCACCTCCTGGCAGGCATGCCTTGCTTTATTCGCGTGTTAGAAGAGCCTGCAATGCAAGATGGTCTCGCCTTTTTCATCCGGCTTCCTTCTCTGTCAATCCATCATCGATGCGATCGTATCGAATCTTTCAGGTACAGGTCCAGCATGCACGGATGCACCTCACCTCCAACCAATGGCGAGCCAGTTACCCGCGTTGTCGGCTTGTCGCTACGTGCACATGCGAGCGACGCAGACGGATATGAAGGCGACGAGCCGGCGCGCCGATCCCGCCACGTTCGCGGCGCAGAGGCGCGGCGGGTCCCCGGCGCCGCCGCAGAGCTCCGGCCACGGCCGCAGCAGGATGCGGCAGCGCCGGCGGTGGAGCAGCCTCCTCCATAGCCTGCTGAGGCACCCCCTGTCCCGCGGCGGCACGACGATCGCCGACTGGAGGTACGCCGACGCGGCGTGCTTCAGCAGGTGGTTGCGGATGTTGATGTCGAAGTCGATGCCGGGCACGGCGCCGTCGCCGCCGAAGCTGCCGCCGCCGCTCCCGGGCCCGCCGGCCTCGGAGATCACGTCGCGGAGGCTCGTGTACTCGACGCCGCCGCTGCTCCCGCTGCTGCTCCAGCTCGACGGCCGCGACCGCATGGCGGCGCGCGGCGGCGGCGGCGGGACCTCATCGTCAACGAGATCCATGCACACGATCTGTCAAGCTTTCAAGACAAATCACAAATGGTTATCCTTGCAGGAATGATGGCGATGGAACGATGATAAGATGGTGGTATTTGCTTTTGTTATGACAAAGGAAGATTGACGTGGATACGATAAGGATGATTAAGCCGTTCTATAAATGTGCTTGTTTTTTTTGAGACAAATAAATGTGCTTGTTTTCTGAAGGCCCTGCCTGAACGTAGGGCGTCTGGTTGACCAAACCAGAGGCTGAAAAGTGCCAGCTGGAGTCTGGAGATGAGATGGGCCCGCTCCATTTTGCGTTCATGGTCCACGGAGTTGCCGGTGTAATTTGCTTATTGTATTTTGAATTTTTGATTCAGTCTTCATACTGGGCCATTGTTTTCTCATAAATGTATCATTTACAGCGGCTCACAAAAAAAAATGTATCGTTTACAGCTACTAAATCGATATACATCGAAGTATTTTCCAAATGGGAATGTAATTGTATAGTTTTTATGCACTAGACGTAAGTGAAATTTACACCTCAATCTCGTCAAAGCAAAAGAGAAATACATATAGCCTTGACGGTAGATTCACAGGTGAAAATGTTCCAAAAAAAAAAAAACAGTGCAGGTGAATACTGCCCCCATTTATTTATGATTAATCAAGGTAACAATACCACCTTCCCTGAATACACAATGCAACAAGGTGCACAACACTAGGTGAGCTACGCGCCTACGCTAGAGAAGCCCATATTTTGTTCTCCTTTAAAATGCAGTCATCCATGCTTGGAGACATCACTCATCCATACAAGTCTCGGCCACATCTGTCACAGACTGATTTCTCTGCTTCTGATTCTGGCTTCTTGATCTCCTTCTGCATCTGTGGCAAGTCATGCTCCAGCACGTCACTGAATGCCTTCGATGCTTCTGCCAGCTCCTCAGGACTGAAACCATAAGATGTAGACATCAGCTTATGCTTGAGACATATAATCCCAGTATCCTACTAGTTGTACATAGAAACGACTGACCAATGATGTATGATTACCATGGCAAAGGTTTATACCTGATTGAAATGGGAGGGGCTAATCGAATTATAGTGTCGTGTGTGGGTTTTGCTAGAATGCCTCGCTCCTTCAACTTGATGCAGATGTCATATGCAGAGGCAGGAGAAAGGGCGTCATTGTTCAAGTCCACTGCGTTAAGCAAACCCCTCCCTCGCACTTCTCTTATGATTTGAGGGAATTTCTGCTGGACCTTCTGTAACTGGTCCCTGAAATCCTGTCCTAACTTCGCAGCCCTGCAATTCCAGACATGGTTCAGAAGACAAGATCATCAATTCAAGTTGGATTTTAAAGTAGGAGATAATCTGGCAAATCATTAGATTTTCTTAAAGAAATGACTGTACCTTTCAACAAGACCTTCATCTTTGACCACTTCCAGCGATGCAACTGCAACTGCACTAGCCAATGGATTCCCACCAAATGTACTGCAAATGTCAAATATAACACACTTAAGGAGCAGTAAATATAAAAAGTATTGCTATACAAAAGGAACATAAAAATTATATACAAACAACTTAAATTTTCTTAACCATAGCACAAATTAGCTCGATATGAATTGAATTAGTTTTCCTATAATTTTTTTATAATGAGCTAAAGGATAAGTGACATCTGTTACCTTCCATGCTCCCCTGGTCTGATACACAACATGATGTCCTTGTCTGCAAGAACTGCACTGACTGGAACAACTCCAGCACCAAGTGCTTTGCCTAGAATCTGGTAGGTATGGTATACTTGATCAAAAAACATAAGTCGCATTTAAAAAATAATGAAATCATCTCCATCAATTAGTAGTGTAATAAGCATATATATATGTGATAAAAAAGGTTACCGGAAAAAAAAAACTTACCACCATATCAGGCCTTATGCCTTCCCAATCACATGCCAACATTCTCCCAGTCCTAGCAATGCCTGTTTGGATCTCATCAGCGATCATCAGAATATTGTGCTTAGAACACAAGTCTCTGACACCTTTCAAATAGCCATCTGGTGGGATTACTACCTGTACACAAGGATCAAATTAATAGTTGTAAAGCTAAGAAATAAAAAATATTAACCATCCGTGATAATAGTGAAAAAAAAAACAAATACAGTACCATAAGAGTTAAATTCAAACTATAAATTTGTAACCTGATTGGCACCGGTTTACTTTCCACTACAGCTAGCAGAGTAGAGTGTGATGGATTCATCCAAACTAGATGAAAAAGAAAACTGAAATATGATAACCCAGCTGGTATTGGACAGGTCTCAGGAGGGGAGTTCAGAATTCAGAAATATGTAGACATGGAACCATGTTTATGTTTATCAAGATATTGCTAGGAAGCAGCTAGTTTCACACTGTATACGGAGTACCTAATCAGAACCATCAGATATAGAGCTTGTAGCATGATAAATACGTACCCCAGCTTCACCTTGGATAGGTTCAAACAAAAAACCACAAATCCGATCTCCTTGTTCTGAAACAAAAAGGAGTTGTAAGCATGCAAAAACATGTAAAAATCCACATATGTTTTCCACAGCAGCTCGATTACCTTCAAAGATTTTCTTCAACCCATCAATATCTCCAAAATCAACTTTAAGATGGCCAGGAACCAAAGGACCAAAACCACGAGTTGCATCATTGTCACAGCTCATGGAAATGACACCCAGAGTTCGACCATGGAAACATCCACAGCATGAGACAAGCAAAGCCTGCAAAACAGAAAACAATTTGTCAAATGAATGAATCTTCTACGTCACAAGATATGAAATGTATGATTTACCAACACATGGCATATGGCAAATTTGCGCTGAGGGGGATTAAGAATGAAAATAGTACATATATTTCCAAATTGTTTGTTCTATTAAACTTTTGTGTTTATTTGATATTATATGAGATAAGTATTAAGTTTTCATGATAACCAAGTAACATAAGTAAAACAAAACAGAGTAGGTAAAAATTTATACTAAAGCAGGGAAACGACTAAAATACTGCTAGCATATATGTCATCACCATGCTTACGAGTTAACAAGCTATTGAGGAACATGATATTTTCGGCAATGATGGATGGAACGGCATCTAGTAAGAGCTTTAAAAGCCTCACAAGACAACTTCAAGGAAGCACAAGCAAATTACTAAAATGCACACCACTACCAAGATCCAAGTAGAACACACAATTTATTTTGTGGGGTTATACCTCATTCTTTGGTATCTTTTTCTTCTCATAACCCCATTTCCTAGCCAACTTGATAGCGGTCTCAACTCCTTCAGCTCCAGTATTCATTGGCAACATCATGTCATATCCAAACATGCTTGTCAGATATTCCGCAAAGATTGGGAATTTATCATTGTAGAAAGCTCTAGAACTCAGTGTAAGCCTTTCTGCCTGTTCTATCAAAGCTCTCAGGACTTTCGGATGGCAATGACCCTGAAAGGAATGGCAAACACTACATAGTTTGAGTACATATGAAAGAAGTCTGCCAAACAAAGAAGTATGGCAACTCAAACTCTCTTAACTACTGTCTCTTTTGACAATAAATAGTTTCCAGCCACAGGGTCATGAATTCCTGATTTAACTGTATTCACATTGATGAAGTTAGAAAAACAGTAGTTCCCAGGAAAGAGCCCCACCTGATTGACTGCAGAATAAGCAGAGAGAAAATCAATGTACTTGTTGCCTTCAGGGTCCACTATGTGTGAACCTTCTCCTTTGGAGAACACCATGGGTATTGGATGGTAGCTGCAGGCATTGAAATGTTAACAACACAGTCTGCATTGTGCAAAGCATATTGTTCAGTTGCATTTACTCCTTAGACACAAGCAACAAATCCTTATTGTAAGGCTAGCAGAGGGAGTAGAAGTTTAAAGCCTCTCAGAATATAAATTTCCACCGATCAAACGAAATACGCATCAACATGTGTGCGCATTCAAATCGAACTGCACCACAATCACTGTCTTGCAAGTATATGAAAGAAAAGATTATATGCTACTTGAGACAAAGGTGTCATATCAGAAAGATGTGTCACGTGCCAGTGTCTAAAAGTCTCCCTGATGACTTCAATTAAAGGATCAATCGAACACTTGCAAAATTCTGTGGAAAAACATTTTTACAGGCCCAATTCCAGGACGTAAAGGACTAATATCCACTCAATTTGCTGGAGACACGGACATGTAAGCCATGATGAACAGAAAAGGGGGACTAATTCGAGGAAGCACAAGGACCCAAGGCAGGGAGAGCGCTGAATTCTGCAGCGCTACGCGATCCGAGCTCATCTCGTCATGTGCGAGGCAGAGGAGCGGAGGCATTTCGGCAAGCAAGCAAGGAGATCGATCGGGTTGGTTGTAGCGGGGAACGGACGGACGGACGTACTTGTGCGCGCTGCAATCCCGCTCCATCCGCATGAGCTCCTCGGAGGAGAGCGCCGCGGCGCGCCCCGCCGCCGCGGGCGCCGACGCCGAGCACATCCCGCGCCCCCGCGCCAGGGCCGCCGAGGCGAGCCTCGCGCCCCGCCGCGCCAGCGCCGTCGCCATGCCTGCCCGCCGATCCCAACCCCGCTCAACCCCTCCCTCAGTTGCTCTGCCTCTGCTCAGTCCCTCACGCGCGCGCGGGGACGACGGTGGGTGGATGCGTCCGGCCTCCGCTGTCCGCTCCGCTCTGCTCCAGGCTCGGGTTCGGGGCGGCCAAACTGAACTGAAAAGCGACTCGCGGTTGCTTGCTTGGCTGGGAGGCTGGGTCCGAGTCCGACGCGCGCGCACGCCACGCAACTGAGGTCGATGTCGATCCGTTTGGTTCGCCGGGCCTCGTGCTCGTTCCCGCTGTGGCGCCCATCTCCTCGGCGCGGCGGGAGAGCCGTGCGGGACTCTCCGGCTAGTCAGTCGGAGTCGGCCTGGCCTGACCTATCCGGGCTCCAGCGCTTGGCGCGGACCGTGACTGGTCGTGGATGGGCTCGTGCTCTAGCCGCGTCTCGAACAAAGGAATTGGCATAAACCGTTTCGGATTTTTTTTCCTCTAGCTTAAATAATGAAAAATGTGTTCTGAATTAATCCATTTAGGAATTAGTTAGTCTAATAATGATGGTATTATAGTACAAGTCTAAGTCTCCTATGCTCATTATGTTCATGCGTTCCAAACACCCATTACAAAAAATTCCTAAAAAAAATCTATTCTCTAGTTTGCAACTTCATTTTTTTTTTCAATTCCTGTGTTTTCTATTCCTTTTTTCAAAGAGACCTTCAGTGAGGGCACTGCCTCAACTGAATTTTACCACCACTCCAATTTTGTTTCCAAGTTTGTTCAATTCTAATCGAACAGTGTAGCTATGCGTAAAACGAATATAATTAAAACACTCTAGTTTGCTTTAAAACATGAAACCATTCCTCCACGAAATTCTCCTATATATTTCGCCAAAGGTATATCAGATCCATTATGTTTTTGCGAGTACAAGTCACACAGTCAAAGACAAAAACATTACATGCACGCCCACACATCAATCTTGTGGCGTGATGTGGTGAAAAATCATCTGTCATGCGTACCTCTGCGAAAACAGTATGATGAAAAAGAAATCACAAACCACAATAGCTAAGCATCGAGAAGACGAGATCATGGATCGCGCATCAGCGCACAGTCGTGCACCGCGCGGGGCCGGGCGTGTGCAAACCAAACGACAGGCACCGACTGAGATCCACTCCCTCCTTATTGCAGCTAGCTAGCCAAGCTCTCTTGCCGGCGCCGCCCGCGACACGACCGAGCGACGAACACCCACGCGACGCGCGGCCTAGTCGAGGCCGAACATCTTCCGCATGCCGCAGACGAACTGGAACACCTGCTCGGGCTCCGGCAGCGACTCGGCCACGCACGCGTTCTCCGCGACGCAGCGCTCCGCCCACGCCGCCAGCGCCGGGCACTCGCCGGCGACGCTGAACCCGCCGAGCCTCTCGTACGTCAGGAACCACGGCGCGAACGGCACCAGCGCCACGTCCACGTACCCGAGCGCGTCCCCGGCGAAGTAGGGCTTCGCTCCCAGCTCCGCCTCCAGCGTCTTCAGCGCCGCCACCAGGTCCTTCTTCCCCTCCTCCACCGCCGCCGCGCCCTTGGGCGACTTCCACACGCGCGCCGCGCACTGCGGCAGCTGCACATATATAGCACACGAACATGACCAATTGTTCAAGTCAAAATTCAAATCGAATAAGATGGAGCGGCGATCGATAGATGGGGGAGACCTTGGTGTCGACGTAGGAGGCCCAGAAGCGGGCGTGGGCGCGAGCGCAGGGGGCGGCGGGGAGGAGAGGCTCGCCGGAGCCGGCGAAGGCCTCGTCGATGAACTCGAGGATGACGAGGGACTCGCAGACGGCCTTGCCGCCGACGAGGAGGACGGGGACCGTGGCGTGGACGGGGTTGGAGGACAGCAGCAGGGGGCTCTTGTCCGCCAGGTTCTCGGGCTTCTCCTCGTACGCCAGGCCCTTGCGCTTCAGCGCGATGCGCACGCGGTTGCCGAACATGCTCACGAAGCAGTTGAGCAGCACAAGGCTTCCGCAGCCGCCGATGGCCTTGTCTCCCTCCATTGTTGCCTCCCTTGAAAGCTTAGAGCTCGGTCGACCGGGCGTTGTGGCCGGTGATGCTCGATCGATCGCTAGCTGATTGGAGCTAATTGCATTGCCCTCTCGGCTTCTCGACTCCGTGTCCATATATATAGCAGCTGATCTTCGATATGAATGATACAGGCTGTGTGCTCCTAGGAGATGGTGTCGCTTTTCTTGATTCTTGGTGTGTTTCTGGTGCCTCGCGGGCGGGTTAATTTGTGATGGGAATATGGAAATCAACAAGAGATTCTGATTGGTCTCATCGATCTCACCATGGATGCCTTTGGTTAAGTCGTCGACAGTTTGTTCGTTTCGTTTCAGAAGAAGCCAGGAGAGGGAGCTCTGTTCCTCACCGTGGTTCATGCTCGTGGTCTTGTCGAGGCGAGGAGAGCATTGTCGGCGCCGCCGATACAGCTTGAGACGCTCCATTAATCTGTCAGCGGCCGGATATTCCAAGGCCCTTCCCGGTGACGTGCGCTTTCCCGCCATGTATTTTGTCCTGCAGTGAATGGAGGTAAGCTTAATCGAGCTGGAGGACTATATTTGGCAGCTTACTGCCAGCGTTCTTGGGGAGCATGTCATCTGACGACACAAGTGGGCTTTTAACGGTATGCTAACAATCTCGCATATGGGCCGAATGGCCTAAAGGCCCTGAGGCCTTCTCAATGAAGTTGAGACGTGGGAGAAGGGAAACGCCAAGTGTGAAGCAATTAACGGAGAGTTCATTTCTATTTTTCTACGTTGCGCGTAGGCGTAGGCATCCATGTTCCATCATGTGTCGGGTACGTGGCAGCTCCGATCTCGTTGGGGGCATTGTCCCCTTCATGTATGTGAGCAAAGTCAAAGTGCTGGTTCGTAGTGAATAATTTCTAGGATGTGTGGCTTGCTGGTTACAACACTATTTTCTATACTCACTCAATAGTGAGATATGCTCAAACAATTGACATGCTTCATCTTGTTAGTACATGGATGATAATAATTAATAGTCTTTTTTGAGAGCCTTAGCCTGAACTTATTTGACTATGCTGGTAAATAATTGTAGTTTTTTATCATATAGTACTATGCATAGTCGCAAACTATTTAAATTCATAAACCATGAGTAGATAAAAAGTTAGTTTAAAGAGCTATGGATGTGTCCAAATAATTGTTTAACAATACATAGATAAGTAGTTTATTGATAAGTAGTTTATTTCAAGAGTTATGAAAGTGTTGAATATAAGCTGTCTAAAAATGTCAAACATGAAACTGTTGGAGAATTTGTTTGAACTGACACCATAAAAAATAAAAAATCCAACTTGTTTCCAAGACCAACATGTTATTAAAATCTCGAGAAAGAAGTTTCGTAACTAAATGTAATAATGCTTTTAGGCGAGCCTCGTGTCATTAGTTTTATTTTATACTTATAATCATTCGACTTGGTTGTAAAGGTTATATTATTCGAAATATGTGTATAAATCATGGATTTAACTAGAAATAGACATTTTGACAATGTGATAAATAACGAGACGACGAAGGGGATTCCTGAGTCTTAGTCGACACTAAACACTAAGGAGTTTGTGCCCTGCCTGTGTTTAGGACTGATTTCATTTGGTCCAAAAGAGGTTAGCCTTAGGTTATGTTAATTGGTAGACTACTTGAAATTTTTTAAACATTAATATGTCTTATTTTGTTAGATAACTTAATATGTCATTCAGATAATCAGATTTCACTCTGATGTTCTTTTGCCTTTAGCGTGTCTTTTGACAAAATTGTTAGAAGTTTTACAAAAATGATCTTTTACTTTGTTGATTTGTCTTACAATTTGTTTATGGCATTTTGTAACTTGTATTGTACCTTGTATGTTATGTACAAAAGTTGTATGTGCAGCAAATATGCCATTGACAAAACGTCTCTGAGTTGACATTATCAATATTAGCCTTGCATTGAAGTCAAGAAATCACCTAACTAAAAATTGTATATCTGATTCTCGTATTTTCATTATGTTTCTCCATGGTTTTACACAACCATTAGCTACACAAACATAGTGATATCGATGCTCTACTTTAGTGATAACCATGATTGTGGATACTGATCTTTGGTTTTGTGGAACTATCCAGTGTAGAAAAGCCTCGATTGTGGAACTATCTTTTGATGCAAACTCAGGAAGTTCTTCTATTCCCGGCTATAAAGCCTCAAGAGTAGTTTTCCACAGCCGAAATCCACAAAAGGGTATTATATTTTGCAATTCTGTAACTTATCGCTCTCTGTTTGCTAGATTGAGACAACAAATGTGTTCTTCAAGCATTTTTCTACACATGTTTTGATGTTAAAAGATGTGCCCACTGTTAGAAACACACTTTTCTGAGTAGCTTAGAATTACAATGTAGAATTTCTGTCTCGGGTACCGTGGAATAGCATTGGAAAGTGAAAAGAATATCATCCTTTATTTTATTTGTACCTCGCCTCAGCTGGAAGCAAAACATAAGGGTTCCTACCATTGCACTATGCTAGTCTTTGATGATACTCTGAATTAAATTAGTAAGGAAAATTGCATTTTAGGGTGCAAGGTGAGAGCACTTAAGTTTCTTAACATTCATTGATGCAAAGCATTTTTAATATTATCTAACTAGATTGTTGATTACTTGACGGTTGGGGCTTGATCTGCTGAGTTGAATTATTGGAAACTTTTGACTGTTGTAATTTGCAATTTCCATTTCGTGTGTTTCTATATATTAAATTCAGAGTGTTGCTTTTACACCTATTCTACCATATCATATATTTGCAGTTACACCGACTCCGTTGTTCTCATCTGTCGTTAAATTGAGTCGGATGCTTTGCGCCACAAGAAGAAGGGTATATGAAAGTTTATGGATCTGTAGGGAACTTATACATCTTTTTGCCAGTGAGTGAGGGGTTTTCTATTTTGATTGTTTTGACAAAACATTGTGTTTTTACCTTGGCTAATGGTTACTAACCTTGTGATGACACATTCAAGGATCGGATGATGTGTAAAATACTTTGGGTCTATGTAGAAATATGTGTACTCAAAGTCTGCTCATAGGCTACACATATGTGTGGAATAATGTGCAAATGACTATCATCCGGATCGTATTGCCTTTGGATGACAGAGTGATGATGACCATAAGATATTTAAGTAACACGTGACATTTGCCACCTAGCTTTTCTTCGTCAGTGGCGCTCCCCAGCGGCACAGTTGCCTCTGATTCAGTTTTCTTGTAAACTCATCATGTTTTTGGTAATTTTAGAAACTTTGATTTTTGAATTAAATATCACTTTAACGTTTTAATTTTATAATATGCTATCTTATTGTGTGATCCATGTATTTTTTTTTACAAAAAGCTTGTTGTCTCGTAGCCACGTACCGACATGATACTAGTTTGAGTTAAAATCCCGACGCGCACCAATCATCATTACACCTCCTCTTCTCCACACTCCAATCCTCCATTTCTCATCACCGCCGCATCCAGCGCTTTGGCAAACTTTCCTACCTACAGCAGTTGTCTACTTCCACTCATTGATATAATTTTAAGCGAACAAATGATGACATAGTTTTAGTTTGTTTTGATTGTTGAAAACGTATGTACATGTGTACTCCGTATTATTAATGACAGTATGAAGATATAATTAACAGCTAACATGTACTAGAACTGTACATGATCGATCTACCTGGGTGTATGCATACTATTGTTACAAAGTCTACGCACTCTAAATTTCTAAAGGTAGACCTATAATGTATGGACTGTAGCCTCCTGCTAGCTAGAAGCCTAGAACTAGCTAGATCAGACTCCTCCCTCCTGCTCGACCTGCCGCCTCATCTCCCTGTTGAAGCGCGCGATGAAATCCTCCACCCTCCTGTTCAGCTCCTCGTCGCTCAGCTGCCAGTACTCGTCGCTCTCCTCTGCCGCCGGCTTGCTGCCCACAGTTGCCGACCGCCTGAGCTCCCCCTCCCTCGCTGCCACGACACCCTTGTCCTGGGCCGGGTCATCCGCCGGACGAGAATACAGTGGTACTGACCACTCCACATCGGCTGCTTCTTCCTCCGGAAGGCTCTTGGTACTTCTCAGCACCCTTGGTGACCATGGCTCTGGCTCGGCGACTTCCGAAGCCCTCCTCGATGGTCGCAAGAGGGATGACCTCATCACTCGCTCTTCTCCCTGTGCCTCCACTTCAACCGTGTGCTCTTGATGACGGTGGTTGGCTCGGTTGTCACCTCTTCTTTTTCGTCTCTCCGGACGGGATGGTTTATCTCGACGACGCTAGGCTCACTCGCTGCGTCGCCGTCTTCTTCTTCGCCTTCGATCAAAGAAGGCAATGCATGGTGGGTGGAGTAGCTACTTGTCACCGCGCTCGCCGCCTCTCGTTGGACGCGCCCACCGTTCATATCCACGGCGGGTGGCACGTCCTGCTGGGGCGACGCCGGAAACGGAACCATCATCTCCGTCTGCACGGGCACCGGCGGCGGCGTCTGGACGGCCGACGCGAAGGAGAGGCCTCCGCCCCTCCGCCGCCGCCGTCACAGGAGGCATGGTCATCGTCGGCGGCCGCGGACCTGAAGAGGAGCGTGCCGGCGTCGTCGGAGGTGGCGACGATGGCGGCGATGACGCAGTTGGACATGAGGAACCAGAAGGCGGTGTCCCCGGCCAGCGCGGCCGGCGGCGGGCGCAGCAGCGACACGTAGAGCAGCGGCAGCGACGCCACCAGCGCCGACACGGAGGCCCTCGCGATGGCCTGCCGCCGCGGCAGCATGCCCGCCACGGCCGCAGGGAGCATAGTCTATCTACGTCGCTCGCGACCTGAGCGTGCAGGCGTTTGTTGTGCGTGTGTGGCTTCGTGGCTCGATCGTGTGTACTATGTGTCGGGTAACATGTAGCTGTCCTATTTATAGGGGCGCTTCGAGTACTCCTCTGTGTAGGAGTGGGCACGCACTGCTGCGTGCCATGTAGCTAGCGCTCGTGATGTGATTTTGTTCCGCTAGCTTATAAAAAGTGGCGTGGTGGTTTTGTCGTCGTGCTTGGGGGGTGCTTAATGATGATGGTTAGCTGGAGCACAGCATTGGCAGCATGTGTGCCTGGACTCTGGAGAGTGCCAATGCCATGTAGAAGCAGTGTTCCTTACGATGCCAGAGGTTTTATGCCATGCCATGAGGCAGAGGGCAGGGAGGGCGCGTGCGACCTGCGGAACAGGGCAAACCCGGGCGTTCCGGTGGAAAGGCTCCGGCGGGGGGCCGCACCGCGAGCCACCGTACCATGCGCGTGCCGCGTGCGCCGGCGGCGGGGGCCAGCCACGACCACGAGTGCTGGTGGCTCGGCGTGTTGGTCTTGCGACCTTGTCCCGTGATGGGTGACTGGGCGCGCATGTCTCGCGAGCACGCGACATTTGTGTCTGTGTAGGTTCGCATACAATTTGGGCAAAGATATTTCGAATTGAATTGTTGGTGGAGTGTAAGTTTGTAGCCTAATAGGTTTTGTTCGTTTGGCAGAAATAGTGCTCTGTGAAAAAAATAACATGTTAGGTAAAGTTTTGCTGATAAGCCAAGCGAACAATTTAGATGATTGGAAGTGTGTGATAGCATGATGGCTCTAAAAACTTGACCACCAACTTGCATAGTATGTACGGATACTAAGCTAGTATATGCTCTTGAAAATCAAGCACTACAGCCCCTTAAAAATGTGCGGGTGTCGTGTACACGTTATACCATTAGTTTCGGTGATTGGGAGATAAACAATCAATTCCGCTGGTGGATAAGTTCGCTGACCGTTGCTGATTTTGATTGTTTCAATAGTATTCTGTGGAAAAGAAAAAGATAGAATAAGTATCTCGCTGTGGCTGAAAAATATATAAACAGAATTGACTCAAATGAACAAAAATTGTCAGGCCAATCAAAACATTTTGAAAGCGTGGGGAAATAATCGAAAGCAATGATTGAACAGAACTTGGATGTTACACCACGTTGACTTCGAGTAACAGAGCAAGCTACTGATTGCATCATTAGAAGTAGTATACATGATGGAATAGTCCATCATACAGGAACCCCGCGTGCACACACAAGACCAACCACCTAAGCCCATCTGGCGCTGCACAAGATCCTGCTCTCAAGAAAATTAGAGCTTGATGACGTCGTTTTTACAGTTTAACTACTCTTTGCTCCGTAACAGCTGCAGCCCGTTCAGCCGTTGCCGCCAATCAGATCGAGCCTTGTACGGCTCAATCAACCAGCCGCGCGCACTGATGGTGTACAGGGGAACCACCTGGCACGCGACAGAGAAGACATTTCGGCTGAATTATGGTGTGAGGGTGACTGAAATGAAAAACACCAGGCTTAACGCTCCAGCAGAGCTCGAGAGGAAATGATTTTGTCAGGATGATTGCAAAGACAGCTAAGGGGTACGGTTAAGGAGTCCACGTAGGCTCAAGGCTCAAACAACACTCATTGATCTAGCTCTTCTTCTTCTTTTCCCCCTGCTTGTTGCATGTTTCATCCATATTCGATTTGATGGAAATTCGCATCACATCAAGCATGTGCTCGTGTTTCCAAATTCCAACAATAATTGCGAAATGGATGGCTGGTAATATAATGACGTGTGAATCACGGGCTCAAGACCACGCGTTGCTGTGTCCAACCACAAGGAACAGCAGTGCCTCGCCTCTTTTTTTTTTTCTTTTGAAAAGTTAGCAAGAGCGCTACAGAAGAAGAAGCATGCGGAGTCTTACATAGTAGTTATTATCACAAGATAACCAAACACACTCATACTCTAAGAAGAACAATAACATGGTAAACTAAATAACTCGATCAGGCACGGTGGACTGGTGGGCACTTCGTCTGCACACCCAAGCTATGATAGCTTCATTCAGGTTCTGGCATCGATGGCTCTTTGTCCTTTCTCGCGAGGCGAAATCATTGGATCATCCTTCAATCAGCAAAAACAATGAGCATCAGTATGCCCTAGCTTCACAGTGAGCCTACTGTATTTGTCGTTTCTCCAAGTGATCCAGAAAACAGTCGTCATAAACCTAAACGAAATCATTGTCTTCACAGTAAGACAGAGTTCACTACTGAAAATCAGGATTTCCAACACGTCAAGAAATTAAAATGGATGAAAACTCATAGTCAATTACCCTGTGAGGCCAACATAAACCCGAAAGTAGTTTTATTATTCATGTGCACTTCGAGGAAACAATAAGGGAATTAATATTTTCCTTTGAGTTAATTAAATTAACAAGGTACTAATTAGCATTATCATGTAAGCCTTTGTGGTAGTGTTAAGAGAAAATATCCGGCACGCAGGAAAGTGCTAGTTTTTAATTTCTATTACACTGCGTTTGGATGTATGTATTGGAGCCAAGAATTTAGAATTGGAATTAGAAGCACTCAATATCAACTGTTTGGATGATCTCAGAATTAGAATTGGAAACTGAAGCCAATACCGATCGGCATTCTACCTACGCTGCACCCTCCAGCCTCAATTCAGACCCCTCCACCTCTGTATTGGGCTGCATTGAGTCGCACGGCTGCTCCCCGTTTTCTTCTCCGATACGAGTCGCTCCTCCACCGGCGAGGCCCCAACCTGCGCCGCTGCTCTCCACCGCCGGCAAGTCCCCAGCCTGCGCCCCTCTTCTCCTCCGCCGGCGAGGCCGGTCGCGTCGCTCCTCCCGCCGCCAGTGAGGCCCCAGCCAGCGCCGTTCCTCCCGCCGTCGGTGAGGCCCAGCCTGCGCCGCTCTTCTCCGGCGCCGGCGTGGCCCTGGCCGTGCCGCTCCTCCCGCCGCCGGTGAGGGCCAGTCGCCGTCGCGCCTCTCCTCCCCCGACGAGGACTGGCCCGTGCCGCTCTTCTCCGCCGTCGATGAGGGCCGGTCGCCGTCGCACCTCTCCTCGGCCAACGAGGACTGGCCCGCGCCGCTCTTCTCCGCCGCTGGCGTGGCCCCGGCCGGTAACGCTCTTGTCCTCGGCCGGCGAGGCTCGGCCCGCGCCGCTCTTCCCCGCTGCCGGCGAGGCCCTAGCCCGTGCCGCTCCCCTGCACATGCCTCACCTCCGCCAACGTGCCTCGGCTCGAGGTCTAGAGCGAGGGTGGATGTCCAGAAGAGGCGAAGAGCTCCCGGGCAAAATCAATTCCTTTGTATGGACATCCAGACACGAATTGGCATTTGCCACCACCTTGAATGCAATCGAGCAATGCATCGACATCCAAACAACAGCTTTGGTATTATAGTCCATTTCCAATACTAGCTGGATTTGGTATTCAACTTGATTCAATGCCAAGACCTCTAATATCTACATCCAAACGGAGCCTTAGTGATTGAATTTTTGCAAAATGGCTAGTATATTTTTATATGAACAATCGTAATACTTAAGAGAACGGCAGAATGTTTAAGTTGGAAAAGTGTTTAAAGTTTCACGCCAAATGTTAACATACTGGTCAGAATTAATAATCAACCCAAATCCATACCTTTCCCCTTCTGGGAGGCTAATCCATTCCATTAGAAACCACTAGAAGTTTGATTTGCATCACTCAAACTCAAGGTTGATTTCCTCGCTACAAGTGGAAAAGCTGCTCGAACAACGACCATCATTAAATTGACGACCAACGAGTTGTTTGCTACACAAGCTATATCAACATTAGAAAATGACGGCAGTGGCCAGGACAGGGAAAATATCACCATTTCTGTACTAATAAATGCACTAGGAATTAACCAATTTGCATTCACGTTCCGTGCTCTCTGCAAAATATGACAACATTGTAGTACTTTCGAAATTAGTTCATTCTCTCATCAATATCGAAATTAGTTCGTTCAGATAGTACGTTAATTGAATGGAGAATGATTACAGTAACCGGCTAGCCACAGGGTAATGTACACGGATAACTTGATGGATCAAAACAGAAACCATACGGCATCAAGGTTTGAATGAAAACTGCGATTGATCGCTCGACTCTGCATCTAATCCTTCTCGTCCAGAGAAAAATAAAGGGAAGAGTCGAAGAGAAATGAGGGTCAGTCATGGGACAAAGGGAACTCCCACTATCTGATCTGAGTAGTACAAATTGTCTCATCAACAGGCGGCTTTAGCTTGCAAAGTTGCGGTTTGTCCCGTCCTCTTGTATGTCTATCCCTTCCTTCCCTTGCGGGCATGGTGCCACTTGTATTGCCTGCCGAAATGGAAATGGCGGTGAGGTGGCGTGTGGGCGCTCGCGTACGTGGATATCCAGACTTTCTTTCCCCTGAAGCCAGCCTCTTGAGGTGGCATGTGGATTAATTAATTAACTTGTGCTCGAGTGGACTGAGGGGGTTTAGCGTCGACATGTGATCATTACCATAATACCACGGGCATGTTTAGATTAAGGGGTAAATATTTGTATCAAGACAAATGTTTTGCCCCTTCTATTTGCCTTAAAAAAATTTGCCCCCTTGGCTGTTTGGATTAAGGGTAAATATTTACCTTCAATGGCCATTTGAATGGACCGGGTTGTTGGGATGGAAGGGCATGAGAGAAGTTTTTGGTGAGCCCCACCAGATATTTGCCTTAACTTGACACTCTTTAGGGGCAAATGAAATTTGAAAGGCAAAACATTTACCTCAACACATTTGCTCCTACATGTTTAACACTTTTGGAGTAAATTGGGACAAATTTGCTTGATTTACCCCTCCATATAAACACGGCCTATATATGCCAAGGAGACCAGGACTAGTGTAGTAGTGTTCATTGCAGTTGAAGGATCTGTATCCTTGTGCGACCGAATCACGGAGGCATATGTGATCCTTGGCGTGACCATGATCCGTTAATTGTTTTGTTTCATTTTCTTCCGAGATCCATTAAATAATGTGAGGTGAGCAGTGAGGAATAAGGAAGAACGTGCAGTACATATTTTTTGTTGTTGTGCTTGGGGATTTGCTTGAAATGATACAACATTAGGCTTAAGAAGTGAAAATGATACTTCCTCCGTTCCAATTTATAGGTCGTTTTGGTTTTCCTAGATAATACTCCCTCCGGTTTGGTAACAAAAGTCCTTTTGGACAAGATTTGAGTCAAACATTGGGAATATAAATCGTGAATAATTTTTAAGTCGTTGAATTTGGAAATGTGAAAACTACATGAATAGATTTGTCTTGCAAAATACTTTCATAAAAGTATACATCTGTTAGTTTTTAATAAATATCTTTATAAAAATAAGAAGTCAAAGTTGTACTTTGGAGACCGTGTCGCTGTCTTAAAGGACTTCCTTTGCCAAACTGGAGGGAGTACATAGATTTTGCTATGATTCTAAACATGTCATTTATTTAGGTGCATAACAAAGATGATGAACCTAAAAAAACCAAAATGACTTATAATTTGGAACGGAGGTAATACTGTCTAGCAAGTGTAAAAACGGATAGATACCAAGCTCTAAGAATTATTATGAAAACTCGAACATTAACAGCGATACAACAAAGTGGTCCAGCATCAAAAGGGAGAGAAACTTATAAACAAAAAGATTAAAATTGTTGAAAGCACAGGTCAGTCCCGAAATCACAATAGGGGAGAGCATAGCGGTGTCAGTGGAAAGGATGAAATTTTCAACCAATGACTTAGAGGTTCAGAGGTCAATCGGAACAGTTTCATCACACAATGAGTTTTATAGGGACCAAGCTACTCTCTCATCCCATGAAACCTCATCTCTTAATTGCATTGCTAAGTCAGTAGAGCTCCTCTCTCGTTCTATGAAACTTTCCCTCTTAATTGCGCTGCCAAGTCAGAAAAATGCTGATATGAGATTGAATTTACTTCGTATTTTCATAAAATTCCCACTAAAACTTACTTTTTTCATTCTTAAAAAAACTCGTTTTTTTGTGTAAGGATAGACTCAGCCTTTGCTGACCAGCAGATTAGGTACTGCTCCGTGGGCTAGCCACGGAGGAGGATCCTGGCCTTCGTGGGCCTGAGGTCGTCATCCGCGGCCTTCCGCAGAATTGGGCCAGGAGCACAAAACTTTTGTAGTTCAACCTGTCGCGCCCCCACTTCTTACTGAGAACTACCTCTGGCTTGACTCTGTTCCTCGTCTCACTTGGGCCTGGGCCTTCTCTCTCTCTCTCTCTCGGTCGTTCTCTCTCATGGCAGCGGCGGCGGCGTCGACGCCGCAGGGGGTGGCGGAGCGGCGGGGCATCCCGGCGGCGGCCTTCGTCGAGGACGTCGAGGCCTACCTTCGCCAAGCAGGGCTCGACGTCAACTCCGCCCTAGCCTTCCTCCAGGAAAGGTAAACCCTGCCTCTCCGCTCCCTTGGCTGCGGTGAACGAATTGGGTGGCCTACGGATCTCGGCATGCTCCGGAGCGCGCTTGATCCGGTAGTCGCATACTGGTCTAGCTGCTCCTGCTCCTTGCTTGGTACCGGGTCTATCTTGGATCCACTGTCTGACCTCTCTGTGAGTTCCTCCGACGGATTTGCCTGCTCCGTTTAGATCTTAGCTGCGTGTGCGTGAGAGTGGTGGCTCTTGTCCCCTCCGCTCGTTAGTTGAACTGACGAATTCGGAGCAGTAGAATTGCTTGACCCAGGGTTTCCACGAGGGGTTTTTGTACGTTCCACTGGTTTCATACTTCATAGGTTGATCCTTCCCATGGATCTCTGTGAGTTCCAAATCTCGATACTCTGTGTACCCTCAGATACCCAATAGGTGGTTCAGTTCCTTTATTCGCAGCCATTCACTAGGTCCTGGTTTTGGTGGACCTTTTCTTCTACCCATTTTCTGAATATGATGAGGTCCCTTGGTCCCTGACTCAGAAACTCGGTATGCTGGTTTGGACATTGCTGTAGTGCAATTTGCAAAGGTGCCTCTGTTGTTTTGGCTATCCATGCTTGCTGATTATGCACTTTGATAGGAGGCGGGCAAGGTACTAAATAGCATTTAGCGGTATCGTAGCGGATTAGTGTCGGTGTAGCGGATTGCGGATAGCGGGTGCTATAGCGGACGCTAAGTCCAAATAGCATAATTCAAAAAATAGTCAAAATTTTAACATAAGTTTAATTAAAATAATAAAAAAGTTTTTAGTTAGCCATTACATTTCACGTAAAATCACAAAAAAGTATAAATAAATATTATTTGTAAATCAATCAATCATCATTATTGCCTAAATAATCATTTTAACACTTTTATTGGCATTTGATCTATTTTGATATGTTACTTTAACTGTAAATTTGGTGAAATAGCGGCATAATGTTAGCTATAGCGGTGAAATACGAGAAATAGCGGCCATAATAGCAGGAAATAGCGGTGCTAAGTCCGAGCTTGCTATCTTGGGTCCGCTACCTTGTAGCGGTAGCGGTAGAGGACCGCTACCGCTATAGCGACCGCTATTGCGGGCGCTACAAATGCTATTTAGTACCTTGGAGGCGGGTATCTGGTGCTACCATTTGCACAGGAAGTAAGAAAGAGAAAAACCTAGCTGGTTGTGGCGGGAATCTGGATTTACCCCCTGAGACTCACTGTTTTTGTAAACTTACTGAGTTACTGCCTTGTGGGTTTATAGCTTGTGCCATTTTTGTTGCATCCTTGGATTGTGTTTGGTCTGGGAAAAGCTGTTTATTTATTTTCATCTTCATTTATAAATGTTTAGCTTCCCATCCATTCAACACTTCTACTTAAAAAATCGTGGACTGCTGATTTTATCCTTGTTTAGCTCTGAGATGGACACTTCCTTTGTAACGTTTTATTATATTAGTCCTTTTATGCAAGGTTGGTGATTAAATGGGGCATATTTATTGCTCAAAAAAAATGGGGCATATTTGTTTCCCTCTTAATCATGAGTGAAGTAACGAGTACAAGTCTGCAACTGACCGCTGAAATGCAAACTCTTCCATGGCCTGTCTGATAAACTAGTGGAAGGAGTTTTTCTGTTACGAACGGTTGTGATGGGCATTTTCATATTTGCATTGATATGTTGGTTGTGAACTGCGAAAGCTGCTACACATGTCCAATAGTCCCTGGTATTGGTCCATTTACTCTTTATCTGCAAATATTTAATTTATTGCCCCATTGATGATATTTAAGCATTCTATTCTAAATTGACATTCTGTTGGTATTATTTCTACTTTGTCGAGTGTTTTTCTCTGTGAAAACTATTAGGACCACTGTTTGTATGATGTGGCCATTGTATTTTGTTATGCTACATTTAACGGAAAAGAGGCAGGTTCTCTAATGTTTGTTTCATTAAAACTTTCTGTAAGGTGTTTGACTTTTAGTTACTTTGAAAGAGTTAAGGCTTAACCTATATCATTGCGCAGTACAGCAACCCATTTATATGTAGTGATCCATTTCTGATTCCATTGTTCACATGCAAAACTCAAGGCTGCCATTTGATGCCAGACCAGGACAAGTCCGAGTGATGGGAGATGAGGATAAGCGGGGTCACTGTACTATGCTTTCCGTAACGTGCACATATCTATGCATACTATAGTATTTGTGGTGGCTACTGTTTAGTGAGTGGTAGATCATTAGCAGGTGTGATGCATGACATCATTGTGTATGTCTAACTGAATTTGATTATGGTCGTGTGGCTGTGGCATCATAGAGATTGTTACCCACACATTGGAGGAAGAAAGTGCAGCCTAGGTGCCATTTTGTTTTAAGACTGGCTTCTTCCTCCATGCCATATGCACACAAACATAAGAGTTTACATAACCTTTTAGTGTTCAAAATGGTCGTAGGATTTTGGAACCTTATCATGTTAATGCACTCCAACAATTATGCTTGCCTTGGGATATTGAGACTTCTTTTTAGTTGGAGAGAGAAGCCCCTCAGGCACTGCTTCTTTGCACAACATTTTTACATTTAGCCTAGCTAATAAACTGACAGCACTACTTGTGGAACTAGTGTGCTGATGTGGAGAAATCTTAGATGCAATCAGGGAAGACATTGTTTTCTAAGAAATTTCACAACAGATTGTGGCTAAATAATCTTTGTTTGTGAATGTTTGCATTTTTTATCTTGCTTGTTTGTGCTTATTTTGAGGAGAAACATAATCTGTATTTTCCATTTTGTTTAGGCTGCAGCAGTACAAAATAGTGGAGATGAAACTTCTAGCACAACAAAGGGATCTTCAGGTGCTCATATATTTGTTTTTCATTAGATTTTTGTAGGCTTGCTTATGTGTAGTATGGTTAGTAAACTTGGTGTTGCCCAAGTCCAAGTGAACTTATTAGTGAAAGTGTGGTGATTTGATTTTACATCTGAGGATTCTGTCTCCGATCTCTTAGCGATGGATGGTAGCTTTTGAAAGTTATTAATTTCTTCATGATACAAACACAATTCTTGGTATTCTTTAGCACAGCTTTTCTCAATCTAGTATCAATAATAGTAAGTTACTGAATGAGTGGTGTAGAAGTTTGAATTATCATTAGTAGAATGGACTTACATTATTCATCACTGTATGAATGTGATTATGTTAGGTCTTGGCAATGGTAGCAAGCAGGTGTAATATATTAGCTTATATTCTATTGACAGGCAAAAATTCCAGACATAGAGAAGTGCTTGGATATTGTTGCAGCATTACAAGCTAAGAAGGCTTTGGGTGAGGTTGTACAATTACGTTTTCATTTTCTATCACGACGATTGCACTTTTGTTGAAGGCTGTACTCTAGCACTTAGGCCAATAAAACGTTCAGTTTTGATGCTTTGCATGGTCCATTGGTTCTTTTACCTTATTTCAGAGACTAGGTTTATTATACTCTTTGGACCTACCTTAAAACTGTCAATCCTGTACTTCCGTAATATGTATTAGACACATTGCTATTTTCCAACAATTGTGCAGCCTTTGCCTGTAATTGTGTTGTGTTTTATCGGTTTGTAAGTATTTATGTAGTGCCATCATCTGTGTCTAATAAGAAGTTATGTTGAAATGTTCAAAGCATGAACATTGAAAGTATAAGAAAAATTGTATTTTCGCAAAAGTACCCAAGGAATGTTATGATTGGACAAGGCTTGTGTGCCTGCACCAGGGATTATATATGCTTGCGCCACACACAGGTTAATAGTTTCATACGCAGGCTGCTGCTTGCACATAATGCGCATTTTTAGGAAATTAAGCTGTAGGCTTCTCAACAGCTTTTTTTTTAAAGCTAAATCATGATGGATTCGTTGGAATACTTGAGCGTATCAATCATATCAGTGAAAGCTTAACTGTCTATTGTTTCCAATTAACCGATGCAGGCACTCATTGCTGACTTTGAACTATCTGAGGGGATCTACTCCCGTGCGAAAATTGAGGATACCAACTCAGTGTGCCTGTGGCTGGGTGCAAATGTGATGCTGGAGTACTCCTGTGATGAGGTTATTTTGTCATCCTTATCTTCATGGCCATTTTCATTATGGATCCAGCCCTCTGATTTCGGAAACTTTGCAGGCCAACGCCCTCTTGAAAAAGAACCTTGAAAATGCCAAGGCCAGCTTAGAAGTCCTTGTTGCTGATCTTCAGTTCTTGCGAGACCAGCAAACCATCACGCAGGTAAAACGGTCGCGACTGGGTGTGTAAATGGTCTTTAATTTTGTGTGGCTTGGCAATGATTTTTACCTTGACCTCATACCTGTGCCGTTGAATGATATCATGATCAGGTTACGATTGCCCGGGTATTCAACTGGGATGTGCACCAACGGAGAAGCAAGCAGGCTGTAAAAGAAACTTGATCAGTTATTTCACGAGGCCGGCCTGTGAGATTTTGGGACGTTATTTTTGTACCTTTTGCTACCTCTGGCAGAATAGTCCATCATAGCGTGTGCCTTTTGTTGTTGATGGTTTCTTTGCCGTGTAACAAAGTGTTGGTTTATTCTCATTTATGGTGTGGGAACTCCATTAGTGGAGTAGATGATACTTTACGGCATACCTTTCACTGGATGGCTGTGAGCCTCTGACTGGATGAGACATGGGAGTCGAGGCCTCAACCGCAAAGAAGAGGGGCGAGGTCTCGGCTCCTGCGCTACGGGGCGCCCGCGTGTTCTTTGCCATTTGGGAACCAACCCCGGCCGAGCGCCCGTGGCTCGTGCCACGGCGAGACCGCGTTGGGGCGTTGGAGCGGGAGCCCTGGCCTGCCTCTGCCGGCCTGCACGACCGTACCCGCTACCACCGCACCGCGCCACCGCGGCCCAGTCTGCGGCGCATGGCCAACCACTGTTCCGTCCTGCGCCCCGGCTCTCCCTGCCCGCGGCATCCCACGCCTTTCCACGCACACGGCACACGTCTTTGTTGACCGGACCAAGACGGAGGGAGGGTCCGTGTGCGTGGGTCAGCTCGCACAGTGCCCCCCGGGCCCGTCCATGCGCTGCGGCACTGAAGCGCCACAGTCGAGTCGGTCGGATCGCTCTCCTGCCGCGCTCTGTCTGCGCGAGCCAGGGCCCAGGTTTTGCTGTAGTAGCCAGTAGCTGGCTAGCAGCGTGCACGGGCCACTGGCTCCATCAGGACGACTAGCAGTGCCGCGACTGTTTGTGTCGCACAGGTATGCAGTACGTAGTACGCATGTATCCAGGCCACCACGGACCACCAGGAATCGTCGGTACCACAGGACGCGATCCGCGCCAGTGCCTGCACACTTGACGTTGCCAAGTAGCGTACCGTGTACTAGTAGCTACTTGGTCGTCGTATACATGTAGTACATTACATTACATCGGCACCTCTAGCTTGTATCGTGATTTCGTACAGGGATCAGGTATGTGAGAGTTCGGAAAAAAAAGAGAGAAAAAACGGCAGCGTACTAGGCGAACTTACCAAAGAAATGTGCCGCAACTTAGGTTTGTTCACCGATGTTCTATCATGACACTTTGCTGAAATATATGGTCGAGGCATGGCTAGCAAATCATGTCGCCGGCCGTAAACAGCAATGAAACAAACATTAGCCTCTGAAGAAGCTGTGTGACACGTTCAATGTCTATCTAGTGCGGCAAAGTTTGGGGGAACGTACGAATACATTCCATGTCTAGAACCCAAGCAAATTAAGTGTTACTGTGGTAAGTACTAAGTGTTACGTAGTACTATGTTATTAGACATTGTATAAGCTGATTGTTGGATCCCTCTCCTGTCCTCAAGTACTAATACTGCGACTGTGCCGTGCCTCTGCGCCGAAGTACGAACGAGAGGCGCACACAGTGCACGCTGGACCCAGCCCGTTGGCGTTTGCACGTGTCTTTTCCCCCGCGTTTAATCCAGGAGCTGAACACGACCGTCCGATCGCGTGTCCCACCACCAAAACCTGCAACGAAACGCCATCCTCTTTCGCATCGCAACTCACAACTCTCTCTTCATCTGCCACTCTGCATGCGCACGCTCACTAGTCACACACTGATCACGTACGACCCCGGTCGCCATGCCGCTCCCCTGACTGTTTGTGCATTGACCCCGTAGGTCCCGTGGCCCCCTGGAGCCAGAGGCCTTCAGTTAATTGCTCTGTGCTCTGGTGTACACGCATTACATCGTGTCCATGCCATGCACCTTTCGTTGGTTTGTGCAGAGACATGCTGACAACGCACTCCCCGTTGTTCTTGGAGCTGATGGCATCGTATGTGCCAGTCCAGCCATTGATCAGTCAGCCTTTTTCACCACACTAAAATGTTTCACCAAAAATGTTTGTAATATATTTTTTTAGTTTTGAAGCAAAATAGATTCAAAAAACTCTCTACTCGGTCATTTCATTTCATACCTCATAAAGCCAGGCCAGGTGACCTACCTCCCTATCCCCTTTCACTATACCCCACCCAGAATAGCAAGTACACCACGCAGTCACGCACGCATGCACCAGATGGCTTCCGCTCTGCTCTTCTCCCTCGTCTTGCTCCTGCTCCAAGCCGCCGCCGCCGGGGGCGCACCGGCGGCGCCGCAGCTGCCGAGGTCGGAGCTGGCGGCCGTGTTCCGCGTGATGGCTGACCTCCTCGGCGACCCGGCGTGGCCGCAGCTCCACCCGCGGCCCTGCACCGACACGCCGTGGCCGGGGCTCCAGTGCGAGGTGTCCCCCGACGACGCGCGCGTGCTCCGCGCCACGCGGCTCCACTTCGGGCCCGACGTCGCCACCCCGCCCTGCAGGCCAGGGGCCAGCCTCGGCGCCGCGTCCCTGCGCGGCCTGCCCCACCTCAAGACGCTCTCCCTCTTCGGCTGCTTCGCTGATGACGACCACGGCGTCGAGCTGCCGCCGGCGCTGTTCGCGGCCGCGTCGGCGCCGTCGTCCCTCGAGCAGATCGTGCTCAAGTCCAACCCCGGCCTCAGGGGCTCGATCCCCGCCACGCTGGGCGGCCTCCGCAGCCTCCGCGTGCTCAGCCTGTCGCAGAACGGGTTCCGCGGCGGCATCCCCAGGGAGCTCGGCGCCCTCGCCGCGCTGCAGCAGCTCGACCTCAGCTACAACAACATCTCCGGCCAGGTAAACAATAAACACACACGTGCCAAAATGAACACGATGCATTGTTGCCAGAAAGCAGAAACAACAAAATACTGTCACGTGTAGTGTCATGTAAAAAACGTCTTGTGCCAGTAGATACCTGAGGAGATCGGGGGGATGGCGAGCCTGACGATCCTAGACGTGAGCTGGAACGGCATCGGCGGCGGCGTGCCGGCGGCGCTGGGGAAGCTGCGGAGGCTGCAGAAGGCGGACCTGAGCTACAACCGCCTGGCCGGCGGCGTGCCGCCGGAGCTGGGGTCGCTGCGGGAGCTGGTGTTCCTGGACCTGAGCCACAACGGGCTGTCCGGCCCGCTGCCTGGCTCGCTAGCCAACCTGTCGAGGCTGCAGTACCTGCTGCTGCAGGACAACCCGCTGGGCACGGCGGTGCCGGCGGGCGTGGTCGGCGCGCTGCGGCGGCTGCAGGTGCTGGGCCTGTCCGGGTGCGGGCTCACGGGGCCCATCCCGCGGGCCGCGTTCGCCGCGCTGGGAAGCCTGACGGCGCTGTCGCTGGACCGGAACAGGCTCAACGGGCCCATCCCGGCGACCCTGGCGGCGCTGCCGCACCTGGGCCAGCTCAACCTCAGCCAGAACCGGCTCGCCGGGGAGATCGCGCTGCCGGGGGAGTTCGTGGCGAGGCTCGGCCGGCGCCTCGACGTGCGGGGCAACGACGAGCTCTGCGTTGGCAGGGGCCTGCAGGGGAGCGGCGGATACCACCTGGGGGCGCCGCCGTGCGCGGACGGGCGCGACGGCGAGGGATCAACGGAGAGGTCAGGTGCCGCGGCGGCGGCTGTGGCGGCCGGTGGCGGACGGCGGGGCTATGGTTACGGTTACGGGTCCGTCGGCGTACTGGCGTGCCATGTATTCGTGTCGTCTCTGGTGTTCCGGTTGTGATGTGACGTGATGTCACTTGGGTCGCTCTCCTGCGTGTGTGCAAAACGGTAACGGCAAACCCGGATGGGACATGTGTTCTCGTTGGCACGTAGCTGAACTTGACCGTTTCCTCCTAGGGCAAGGCCGCTGCTACGGAGATCTCATATGTGCCTCTCCTCGATTCCTCGCTGCTTAGTGCCCACTGAAAATATATATATATATATATATATATATATATATATATATATATATATATATATATATATATATATATATATATATATATATTAAAAAATCTTGATCTGCTAATTACATATGGGCACCGTCTAATCATTTTGACAGATTTTGATCTTTTATGTCAGATTTTCGACCTACGTAGACAAAATACAAGATGGTGCTGCATTTCAATATTTACCATTCGTAATGGCATGGCTTACATTTACAAAAATAATGTATTTCGATATTTTCCATCGGAATAACTTGACACTTTCAACAGACTACTCTGTTCGTTTGGCAGGACTGGACTGAAAAGTCTATTAATTTTGACTGATTCTGTGTCGATTCAATAGTGTTCTGTGAGGGAAATATTCTGGAGGGCTGGGCTGATAAGCCAAGGGAACAAAGCGATGCCTTGAAGTTAGATCATTCTGGCTGTCGAAAGCATGATCCGGAGGTCGTAGATTCATAGGTAAAACAAAGGCCTGTTTAGTTTCAAAACGAAATCTTTTCACCCATCACATCGAAGGAGAATCTTAGATGCATGAAGCATTAAATGTAGACGAAAAAGGTGAAAAGTTATATGGATAGGCTATAAATCGTGAGACGAATCTAATGAGCCTACTTAATCCATGTTTTGCAATATTAATGCTACAGTAACCATCCGCTAATTATGGATTAATTACCCTCTAATTACCATCGTTAGATTGGTCTCGAGATTTCTAACCTATCCATATAACTTTTCACCTTTTTCGTCTACATCTACTAATCCTAAATTGGTAAAATCGAAACCCAAAATCTTTTTACTGAAAATTTTTCACGAACTAAACACGGGCAAAGACAATAGACAATAGTACCTCGCAAAAAAATAAGAGAAGACAATAGTCAATAAGCACGAGTCACATGCTTTACCTTAGTACTACCCCCATGTTAAAAATAAGACGAGATGTAAGCTTTTAAATAAAAAAAAGCTGGGAGGAGGGAGTTATCTCAAAAAAAAAAAGGTTGGGAGGAAGAGATGGAGGTTAAAGAAAATAAAAGTCTAAAAAGAAACCTTTGAGCCAAGCAATCATTTTGGTCTTCCTGGTCGGATTTCTGTAGAAAAAAAGGCATAAACCCCTGCATCCTTGCTCTTGCTCGCAGGCACCGCTGACCGCTCCCCTTTCCTCCGTCATCACCGGTCCCTTGGCCGCCGCCGCCTCCATTTCTCCGCCGCTGCCTTCCGCATTCCTGCGCCGCCGCCGCCTACGCTCCGCCACTGCCTTCCGCATTCCTCGCAATACGACAACGTACAACTAACCGCCGCCACCCCGTTCCCAGACCGAAGCCGCAATCCCCCTTGCGGGCTAGCCCCAATGGCGGCCGCCTCGTCGTTGCGTGCGGCGGCTTTCGCCGCCACAGCAGCGGTGGGGTCCGCTGGCCTCGGATCTGACTGAGGGTCTGAGGCAAGGGTAGCGCACTCGAAGCTTCGCTGGCACTCGAGCGGTTCGCCGTTTCGGCAGCGGCGGGGAGATAGCTCGTTGCTGCAGCCGGCGGCCAGGTTCGGCAACGGTGCGCTCCGCATCCGCAATCCTTCTTCGCTTTTAAAGTATTTTTCACCTGGTTTCTATCAGAGGTGTACTGAACTGTGTTTTTCGTGTGCAGGGGAACTTGGCTTTGCAGAGCTCGGCCGCATCCAAGGCCAGCCCATAAAACCGTAAGAATTTAACACGCCTTCTCATTAATTGTCCCTTCAAAAATGATTGTTGATGCATATACAGAACAAATAGTTCAAATGGATCTTATTTCCAGAGGAATTGTTCAATTGACTGTACTTAACTATTAGGTTTTATTTCATAACTTGAGCTGACTTGATTAGGACTAGTGTAGCATACTAGAATCAGATAGGAATTGGAAGTGGGGAATATGAAAGTTGCATCATTCGAGGGAAGTATTGATTTCAGCCTATAGCAGATGGCCAGATGCTTGTAGGTGAGGCTTAGCACTTCAGCAGTTCCAAACACATAGTATGGTTAAATTGCTTGGGTTTGGTTGTGTTAAAGGTTAAAGGATCATTTTACGGCCAAGGTCCTGGTAGCCAATATTGTTTTCAATCAATTGCTGTCAAATGTATAATTATGTAGATATATGCAATAAAACATTTGTATCTTGTGACCTATAAGCTTTGAATGTAAGAGTACAATGAGATGGAAATTGACATATCCATTCATCTTAGCGACTCAACCCCCCAACGCTGAGGCTTGTAATTTTTGCAGGCCATGGAGTCTGTTGACATGATGATATGCCAGAACATTGTGTAGGTAGCTAGCCATAGCAAAACGTAGAGAATAACTGTCTGAGCGTGGATAATATTCTCTTGTGCTCGTGATTCCCCCTTTTCCTTATGAGATTGAGTTGATTGTTGTTATCTATAGATGTAAAATTTCCAGAGGACACTGAAGGTGATGATGTCACCTTATCAGTTATCAACATAGTATTTCGATTTGCTTATATAGACCTGAGTACAGGATAATGCTATTGCTGTTCTAGCATTGTGCAGAGATTTTTAAAATTGCTAAGAGATATATAGCCATGCTTACCTCATATTTTTCATAAACCGCGATATGTAAACATGGTGCTTCATTCTGTGAGATTAAAGAAGAAAAACTGTGTGATTGTCTTTGTTTTTCTATTTATTTTTTATATCTGTATAGCTTTAGTTGTTGCTTGGGACAAAAGGCTATGTTGTTGTTGTATCTGTATAGCTTTAGTGAAAGTTCAGTAAGGGAATAGAATAATACATTAGAATGAATTTATGTAGTTTGCCCATAGTGACTTCCTTTAGTTCAGAAACGTCACTTCGATCTGATTAAGGCTGTTGAGGGCATGTGGATTCTCTTGCGAAGGTAGAAGTGATTGGCCATAGAGTGAAAAATTAGAAACTAATTATCTCAAATAGGTTTGCTGTACTAATAATTGGATTTTGCTTCATGTTTTTATCCACACCTTATCATCACTTCATAGCTTAGATGCTAATTTCAAACAAAAACAGTCGTATCTCAACCAACAGCATTCGCTATGCCCCAGTGGTCACCTAGAAATTGTTTTAGCTTCTGGCCTGTGGCGAAGCCAGCTTAGAAACAATGGTGGTGCACAGCTGTAGGAACACAAGAAATTTTATTGTTTTTTATGGTGAAAATCAGGCAAATTAATGGTAAAATTCTGATGTACCCTGGTGCCTGTGCACCATGCTGGCATAACGTGGCGTCGCCCCTGCTTCTGGCTATCACTACTGGCATTTTCTTACTTTGCAAGGACTTAATGATTTCATATGCTAGGCCCATAGTCACAATTCAAAAGAGATAAGGTGGGTACTAAAGATATGAAATAAAGGTTTAAATATTTCAGGTGGGTCCAGAGGTCTTAGGAACTTCCAATTCATAATCCTATCATATTATCTTAGATGTTAGGTATTTTTTAATATGATCCTTTGCACAATGTGCTCATATTTCTATCACAACGATATATCATAACATAGGATTTTCTGTGGTGCATTGACTTATATACACTGTAAGTTCTGAATATCAATTCAGGGCTGCACCTGCATGCCTTTTGATTTATCCTTTCATGTCAAGGTACATTAACTTAGTATGAATATGCATATACCTCATTAGCGACATCATACCTGTCCCAACTCCCAAATCTTCTCCCATTTAGCCTTCGATTATGGGCTTACTATTTTGCTAGTGATGAATCATTTAATGCCTTAGTATAATAAAAAAATAAAGTTGTACTACGGAATGAAGAGCAACCGTGTCCTGTTCTTTTGTCGTTATGCATCTAGCAAATTACACTAATTGCCATCTGAATATACATCACATAAGCTGCTTGATTCGTCCTCTCTCTCCTTGCAATTCGACAGTATTGTATGCCTTATCATCTGCAACTTATTGTCACGGTGCAGAATATGGCTTCCAAGATTCAGCGATTGTCCTCCTTTATTGCCATTACAGTGTTTGCTTCACTCCTTCACCCTTGTATGTCCATTGAAGTCCGCCATGAGCTCTCCAGCTGGACCACTGGCATTGCTACGTGGTATGGTGATCCTAATGGCGCTGGAAGTGAAGGTAATAGTCATATAGCATTTCTCATGAAAATGTATCTGTTATCTTGATGATCACTGTATAATAGCTCTGCTCAACAGTGTGTGACATGGATAGATATTCTGATGCATGTATGTCTCGATTACATTCCTTGTAGGTGGTGCATGTGGGTACCAGTATGCTGTCGACCAACCACCATTTGCATCCTTGATTGCTGCCGGCAGCCCTTTCATCTATGACTCTGGAAATGGATGTGGTTCTTGCTACCGGGTGCGTATACTCCTTTGTGATTGAGGTGATCGCATGCTTGCACTTCTGCCATTTTACATTCAGAAATTCTGATTCATCAGGTGGTATGCTCTGGCAATCAAGCTTGCTCTGGTTACCCTGTGACTGTTGTCATCACCGACCAGGGCCCTGGTGGCGGTCCATGCCTGAGCCAAGCAAGCGATGGCATGTGCCTAAAGGAGGGAGCCCACTTCGACATGAGTGGGACAGCGTTTGGTGCCATGGCAAAGCCTGGAATGGCTGATCAGCTCCGTGGCGCTGGCATCCTACAAATCCAGTACACTCGGTATGCCGTTCATCCAGGACATGGCTGCTTGCAACCAACTGTCATCCTCGACTTATTTGTGTGATTGTGTCGACCTTGCCATGACCCATGCACATATGGATGTACAGGGTGCAGTGCGAATGGCCTGGAGTGGATGTAACCTTCTCTGTGGACGCCGGTTCGAACCCGAACTATCTGGCTGTGCTCATCGAGTATGAGGACAGTGAAAGTGACCTATCTGCCGTCGACATCATGCAGAGCTCGACGGGGCAGTGGGTGCCGATGCAGCATTCGTGGGGTGCAGTGTGGAGGCTCAACTCTGGCTCCGCCCTCCAGGGCCCGTTCCATATCCGCCTGGTTTTCAGCTCAGGCAGGGCGCTCATCGCCAGCAACGCCATACCTGCAGGGTGGAACGCCGGCGTATCGTACCAGTCAGGAGGTGTGGCGGTGACGAGGGCCAGGCCCAGCAGGAGTGCTGGCTGCCGGGGCTACAATGCAGCAGGAGCGTTTAGCGATCTGGTGTATCACCTTCTCCTGTTGTTTGTGGTACTGGCGTTGTGAATTCTGATGCAAATGCAGCTTTCGTAGTTTTAGGATGCAGACTCATGGAGTTTAGGACTACCAGGATGGACTTAGTTGTGTACTCCGTAGGGATTTTGATGTTTTATTGTATTTGGGGCCCCTAAGAGGATGGGTTACCGGTGCTGTTGTAAGAGGATGGCCCAGGAGTTTCTCATGCAACTAATCTGATTGGAAAACTGGCTGGGTTAGTTAAGCAACTTGGTTCCTTGAATTTTCTAAGGATCGAGAATGTTTTTTTTTGGGGAATTGTCGAGAATGATAATTTTGCTACGGATCGAATGCGACATCCACACAATGACGCCATGAAGATTTTTTTTTAAAAAAAATCGAGGTGTTTTCCTGAGGTGAATTTTACTGTAAAAATTGCTAGATGTGGCACTTAATTAGGCACTAGGTTTGAAGTATGAAATGAACTATTCACAATCTGTGGAAGAATAGTTACACAAAAAAACGAGTCATCGTTAAAAATTCAGAAAAATAAATTGAATCATGATTGGATTTTTGCTTGTCAAGTCAGGACAGGAATAATGCTGCCGACTTGCCGTCTTTTTAACTCGCCTCATAATCCTAGCTATCGTGTAAGCTTAGAGACAACGTAACGAACAATCCCCATAATACTTTTCTCTCGAATTCTCTTCCTCGATGTTGAATTCTGCGTGGTCGGTGGTGACGTGGCTTCCTCCCGAGATGACTGACACTGACAGACTATGATGGACATGCATCATCACCAACAATCAGAGCCAATCCGAGGTGAATTTGAGTTGCTTTCCTTGTCATTGTCATGCCTGATTTTTCCAGGAAGAGCAACCATAAACCCTGTTCCCACACTCCCTCGTTCTCCCCCAAACCTTCAGTCTCCACTCCCCGCCACGCCCACCTCTCGCTCGCTTCTCCTCGCGCCGCGGCGGCCGCCCCGCCGCCGCCCCCCCACATTCCACGAAATCCGCCGCCGCTAACCCGCTACTAGTAGTGGCTCCAGTCCCCGGTTCGGATTCCAAGGGCATAGCCGGCTAGCCCCCAGGCCCCAAAGCGGATCGCCTCGTCGCTGCGCCGCACCGCGTCGCCGGGCGGCGGGAATCCGCAGGCTCTAGCTAGGTCCACCGCAGGTACAGTTAGCGAGCTCGAGCCTCGAGGCTCGCCTTTTGCTGGATTCGTGCCTGACCTTTGCCGGCATTGTGCTTGTGTGCCCTGCTGCAGCGGCGAGGAGCGTGCGCGTTGCTGCGGCGGCGGCGGTGAACGGCTGGGTCGGCGGCAGCTCGGGCTAGTAGCGTGCGCGTGGCTGCGAGTGGGCGTTGCTGCTGCGTGCTCTACACTGCTTTTGACTGTTTAGTATCTACTGACTACAGCTAGCCTACAGGTAAATCTCCTCTGTTGCTGCTGCTGCATATTCTGTGTTCTTCTTGACTTGGGGATAGTGAATTCAGACCACGGTCGCTTCAAGCCTTCAGGTCCGGCGAGTAACACCTTTGCAATTATCTGTGTCATGTCAACTATGGTTATCTGTAACTGCATCAAAATGAAGTATTCAAGTTCCACTGTAGACAAAGACAATACTATAGATACTCAGTCGGTTCCTTTTCCAGAGGAAGCAATGAGTCGACTCAATATAGGTTAATTTTGATCTTTGGTAACTCAATTTTTGACTTTATTAGGCCTAGTGTAGGTTTGCAACTTAGGCAATTTATCTCAGGTTGGATTTGCAACTTGTAAGGAGGTAGTATGAAGGCCTCGCCATTTTTGGAACAAATTACTATGCATTTAGCTGATAAAAGATGCTTGTAGGTGGCACCTATAGATCCAAAGCCACAACATAGTTTACTTGTGGAAGTATGGTTAGAATGGGTCTGGAACTCTGTATTGACTGTGTTCAAGGTTAAGGGGCTAGATGGTGAATACCAAGTTCTTATCTCAGTTACTGACCAAAGCTAGTCCTACCTTAGATCACAATTGCAGTCAAGGTATGACAGACAAATTAAAGATTCTTTTTAGAGTAGCCGAACTAAAGTTATGAAGTTTCCAGAACAGTGACTCATGTGACTGTATCATGTGACCTATAA
Source organism: Urochloa ruziziensis (assembly GCA_015476505.1). NCBI lineage: Eukaryota > Viridiplantae > Streptophyta > Magnoliopsida > Poales > Poaceae > Urochloa > Urochloa ruziziensis. Next base: position 61,396,061 of record CM027118.1, read on the forward strand.
AATTTCCATGTAAAAAGAAGAGATAGAGAAAAGATATGAAGTTAGACTGGTAATCCTTGGGCCAGCTATAGAGTCTATGGCATGGTGATAAGCTAGTGCATGGTTTAGTTTATTAGTAATACAGAGGAGGTAAACTGACTGACTGAGTGTGATGTTGTTCCCTTTATTTTTATGTTTGGGAGATGCTTATGCTGTGATTAGGACACACAGGGCGGTATTGAACTACTTATCCCTGGGAAAACTTGAATGGAGAGACGCAAGATGACTCCCCATCCAGCACAGTAACGAATATGTCTTGATATGGTGTTAACTTCTTATAGAGAACACATGGCTTGCAAAGTCTTGGGAAATTCCACTCGGTAGTTCCACCATAGCAGCTTTGGGAGTGTTAGATGCAATAAATTTAATTGCACTATAACATTCATGATGTAAGGATGCTTTCTTTGGTCCATTGGATTAAACACTGAGATCCCCCTTGGTTAATAGAAAATAAACATAGCGTTTGAGTTGCAATTCAGGTTCTCATGCAAGCATTTTGATTTGATGAGCACAGGATGCCTTCTCATACCATTTCTCTTTTAACGTGCATCGTTAGCAACTGAAAATTATCTTCTGTCTCTCGCCCTCTGTGTGCATGTCTTTGGCCTTATTATCTGCCGTAGGTACTTGTCACAGGGTGCAGGGTATGGCTTCCAAGCTCCATCTGTTGTCTTTCATTGCCATCACAGCCTTTTCTTTTCTCCTACATCCTTGTGCATCCACCGTGTTCCGCCGTCAGCTCTCTGGTTGGTCCAATGGCCTAGCTACGTGGTATGGCGCAGCTGATGGTGCGGGAAGCGACGGTAAGAGATTTTCTAAAAGTCAATGGGTGATAGTCATCAATTGATAACCATATATTAGCTCTTCCGAACTGATGTTTAATGTCTGCTCGTTCTTGTATTGAAACTTGCATGGAATTTTCAATCACATGTTGTAGGTGGTGCGTGTGGGTACGAGAATGCTGTCGACCAGCCACCGTTCTCCTCCATGATCGCCGCTGGCTGCTCTTCCATCTACGACTCCGGCAAGGGCTGTGGTTCTTGCTATCAGGTGTGTCTGTATGCCTTTAAAGTTGAGAAACAATTGTTAAACTTAGGATCAACTAGCAATAGATTAATCTCACGGGTAAAACTTGAATAATAGGATAATCAACTTGGCTAACACGTGTACAACACTTAGATCTAGAACAAAACATTTAGAAAGAGAAAGGGGATGAACAGACCATTGGTGGTGGCGACGGGGTCGGCAGCCATGGCGGCGGTGGCGGTCGCAGGGGCGGCCGCGGGTTGAGGTGGCGCTGGAGCGGAGGGGATGATGCGGTTGAGGTCGGGGCGGTGGCACCGTGTGCGCCGCACCCACCCAGACGTCGGCGGCGGTCGAGGTGGAGCTTCCCGCTGCTCCAGTGCTCCCTCGATCGGTAGGGTTTGTAGGTGGGGTGCTGGCGGCGCGGTCAACCTCGTGATGAGCGCCCTAGCCCCCACCCCATCTTTATAGCACTGTGCAACGGGGGCCCACCAACCAAAACTAGGTTGGGCTCCCCCGATCAGGGTGCATGGACAGAGCCTATCACGGCCTTTGGGCCGTGGTGGTGGAGATCGACTTAACAATCTCCCCCTCGATCTCACCTTATGTTTTCTTACCTTAAGCTCTTCGCTTGACATCCACTTCATAACAAAAAAGCACATTGAGCATGAGTCATCAAAATTGACATTTCAATTAGATTAATCAGCCACAATAAACTTCTCTATTGCAAAGGATCGTACCTTGGGCCATTATCCAGTGATCATGAGGCTTTCCCTTAAACCCATACCGGTAATGTGTTCTTTAAACACACTGGGTGGTAAACCTTTAGTGAGCGGATCCGCAAGCATATTTTTCGTACTTATATGCTCCAGACTTATAGTCTGATCCTGGATTTTATCTTTCACAACATAGAATTTTATTTCTATTGGTTTGGTAGCGTTACTCGACTTGTTGTTGTGAGCGTAAAATACTGCAGGCTCATTATCGCAGTACATTTTAAGTGGTCTATTAATACAATCTACCACTTTCAAGTCGGGTATAAATTTCTTTAGCCACTTGGCCTGCAACGTTGCCTCATAGCATGCTATAAACTCTGCATACATCGTAGATGATGTAACCAGAGTTTGTTTAGAGCTTCTCCACGAAATGGCTCCCTTTGCGAGAGTGAATACATAACCTGACGTGGATTTTCTATCATCCTTGTCTCCCGCAAAGTCTGCATCTGAATATCCTCTTATCTCTAGAGAATCAGATCTTCTGTATATTAGCATGAGGTCTTTTGTGCCTTGCACATACCGCAAAGCTTTCTTTGCCATTTTCCAGTGCTCTATGCCTGGGTTATCTTGATATCTACCGAGTACTCCGGTGATATAAGCCAAATCAGGGCGAGTGCACACTTGTGCATACTGTAAGCTACCAACTGCTGAAGCATATGGAACCATCTTCATTTGATCGATCTCATACTGGTTCCTGGGGCGTTGAAAATCCCCAAACTTATCGCCCTTCACTATCGGTGCAGGTGTGGCTTTACTCGCATGCATATTATATTTCTTTAGGATCTTCTCCAAATATGTCTTTTGCGATAGTCCTAAAACCCCATTTCTTCTATCTCGGTGAATTTCAATGCCCAGAACATATGAAGCCTCACCAAGATCTTTCATATCAAAATTAGAGGACAAAAACATTTTTGTCTCTTGCAACATTCTTTTATCACTGCTAGCAAGCAGGATATCATCCACATATAGGATTAGGAAAATATATTTTCCATTCTTAAACTTTGCATAGATGCAATTGTCCTCTACATTTGCCTTAAACCCAAATTTCTTAATTGTCTCATCAAACTTCAAGTACCACTGTCTAGAAGCTTGTTTCAATCCATAAATGGATTTTCTTAATCGGCATCCCATGTTTTCTTTGCCTTCCACAACAAAACCTTTAGGTTGAGTCATGTATACGTTTTCAAACAGATCCCCGTTTAAGAACGCTGTCTTTACATCCATCTCATGTAATTCTAAATCATAGTGTGCCACTAATGCCATTATGATTCTAAAGGCATCTTTACATGAGACTGGAGAAAACGTCTCATTGTAATCTATTCCCTCTCTTTGTGTGAACCCTTTAGCCACGAGTCGCGCTTTATATCTTTCAATATTCCCTTTGGAGTCACATTTTGTTTTGTAGACCCATTTGCAGCCTACTGATTTGGCTCCTTTAGGAATTACTTCTAAGTCCCAAACCTTGTTGGCACTCATTGAATTCATTTCTTCTTGCATGGCTTCCAGCCATTTTTCAGATTGAGCGCTTCTCATGGCCTCTTCAAATGTGACGGGATCACCCCCCATTTGAAACTCTTCTAAGTTGCCAATTTCATAGCAATCAGGAATAGCTGAGCGTCTCACTCTTGTAGACCTTCTCAGTCCTCCCCCAGCTGGTTCAACAGCTGGCTCAACAACTGGTACTTCAGGAACCACAGGCTGTTGAGGTACTATTTCTTGAGCAACAACTGGTTCAACATCTTGTGCCACAATTGGTTCAACTTGAGGAATAGGTTCCACATTCTCATTCATTGCTGGCACTACAGGGCTAGGAGCTTGTACCGGTGTCACAGTGGCTTCCACTGTTGGAATTGACACAGGTAACTCGAAAAAAGGTTCTTGAATCATTGGGCAAGGTGCAAAAACCCGCTTCTCCTCAAGATCTATCTCCCGAGTAGCCATGCTCCTCCTGATCATCTCATTCTCTAGAAAAACTGCATGTCTCGTTTCCACAAACTTTGTGTGTCTGTTAGGACAATAGAAACGATACCCTTTTGTCTTTTCAGTATAGCCAATGAAATAGCAACTGACTGTTTTGGGATCTAGCTTCCCAATATTTGGGTTAAAGATCTTAGCCTCAGCGGGGCAGCCCCATACACGCATATATCTGAGAGAGGGTTCTCTACCCGTCCAAAGTTCATAAGGTGTCGTAGGAACTGCTTTGCTAGGCACTTTGTTTAGAATGTGAATAGCGGTCTTCAAAGCCTCCATCCACAAATTAACTGGTAAAGTGGAATAGCTTATCATGCTTCTAACCATATCCATCAAGGTACGGTTTCTCCTTTCAGCTACTCCATTTTGCTGTGGGTCACCCGGTGCACTGTACTGGGCAACTATGCCATTTTCCTGAAGGTACCTTGCAAAAGGTCCTGGAATTTGGCCATACGGGGTGTGTCGACCGTAGTACTCCCCCCCACGGTCTGATCTTACTAATTTTATTTTCTTATTAAGCTGATTCTCGACCTCAGCTTTGAATATCTTAAATTTATCCAACGCTTCTGACTTTTGTTTTATTGGATAAATATAGCCATAACGGGAGTAATCGTCTGTGAATGTGATGAACGAATCAAAACCGTCCACTGATGCAACGGGAAACGGACCACAGATGTCTGTGTGTATTATGTCTAAGGTTCCCGTGCATCGTTTTGCTACTTTGTTTACTTGCTTAACGTATTTGCCTTTGATGCAATCAATACATTGTTCTAAGTCTGAGAATTGTAGCGGTGGAAGAATTGATCCTTTAACCAGACGTTCCATTCTCCCCCTCGAAATGTGGCCTAAACGACAGTGCCATAATTTCGATGAAACGTCATCAATTCTTTTCCGCTTTTTGGTTACTTTTGTAGACGAGGATACATTTTCAATCTCATGCATAATCTTAGTACTTGCATACACATCTTCACATGCATACAAATCATCATAAACAGACAACTTATAAAGTTTGTCTTGTCGGAAGGCAAGACCCACACAAACTTTATTTAACATAATTAAACATTGTTCACTGTCGAAAAGACACTCAAAACCATCGTCTGCTAAACATGAAACTGAAATTAAGTTTCTGCTCAAAGAGGGAACGTAAAGAACGTCGTGCAGCTGAAGCGTGAAGCCGTCTTTCAACTTGATGGGGAGTTCTCCAATCGCCTCCACTTCAGCTTCAACGCCGTTTGCAACTTTAACTCCTCTTTCTCCTCTTTGCAGCATCCGGCTCATACTTAATCCCTGCATAGAATTAGCAACGTGAGTAGTTGCACCTGAATCAATCCACCAAGTAGATTTATCATAACATAAAAACAGGGATTCATCTACAAAAGTAATATAATCCTCACCCTTTTTCCACATCATTTCAAGCCAGTCAGGACACTTGTTCTGCTAGTGTCCCGCCTTCCCACAATGCAGACACTCATCTTTGCCAACTTCCTTCTTATCTTGTGGCTTGTTAGAGCGATCAAACTGCACTGGTGCCTTGCCCTTTTCTTTGCTGGGAGCATTTGAAGGGCCACTTTCCCACTGGTTCTTAGGCTTAAAGTTCTTGTTGAAGTTCTTGTTGGGAAAGTTCTTCTTCTTCTGCTGATGGTGTACATAGTTTATTTGTCCACCATTCTGTGCAATCATTCTGTCCTCATCTTGCACACAGCGGCCTATGAGTTTCTGCATATCCCATTTTTCCTCTAGGGAATTATAAGTGATCTCCAAGTTGGAGAATGCAGCTGGAAGTGAGCGAAAAACTGTATGGACAAGAAAATCTTCAGGTAGTTTCATGTCCAATGCAGCCAACTTCCCATGTAGGTTGCTCAGCTTCAGGATGTGCTCTCTCACACCTCCACCCGTATATTTCGTGTTTAGAAACTGATCTATCAGCGTCCTGGCATAAGTCTTAGACGACCCAGTGAATTGGGCCTCCACTAGTGCCATATACTCAGGCGCAGTGTGAGCAACACCCTCTGCATTCTTCTCTGGGATAGAGTTCCTTATGGCCTCTGCCATCTTTGTCCGCATAATCAGCAGACATTTCTTGTTGGAAATATCCCACTTTCTCTTCTCGAGATCATAAAGTGCTCTAACGGGCGCGTGGTCACGCTCTCGTGCCGCGAATGCCTCATCAGATTCATTTGCTCCACGCACTGGTGCCTCAGGCAGTACCGGATATGGGTAGTTCATGGCAGTGTCAATATCTGTCATCACCACTGCCAGGTTGAACTGCGTGCGCCATTCTCCATAGTTGCTTCCAACTAGGATAGGGATATCAGACACATAGCTTGAAGAATTTGGGCCTGAAATTTTGACATAAAATTGGTGAGAATAAAAATAAATATTGCATGTATTAATTTAACTTTGGTCAAAATCAACACATACAACATGCTTTCTACATTAATTCTATATCACCTTTGGGCAGAAAATAGAATAAATGCATGATAACTTGACAAAAATATTTATAATATTGTAATTATCAGCTTTGGCCAGAAAATAACAATATCATAAAACTAAAAATAATACTTTTCTACTTCTCTAATTAAATATCCCTTTGGTTCAATTTAACTAGAGAATAATTACGCAGCGGAAAAACATCAAATATCATGAGAAAAAGTAATTTTCAGAAGCATTCTACTCTCTGTAAAATTAATTACAGTGTGCAAAAATTTAAACAGAGATCATTACTTGAAAACATGCAAAATAACACCAAAAACAACCAAATATAGCTTCTGAAAATAAATAGACTTAATTGAAAAAGTTACTATTCACGGCGTCACTTTTGGCCCGCGAAAGAAATTGGCCCAAACGGCCCGCTAAGGCTTACGCACGCGCGCCCGCGCCTCCGCGCGTTTTGGCCCAACAGCGGCCCAGTCGCTCGCGAGGCCCAGCCGCGCTCCCGCGGCTTAAAGTCTGCTTTTGGCCCCTGAAAAAACGTTTGCGCACGGAAAACACCCTTAGCGGCCCGGCCCAGCCACGCTCCTGCGGCCCAGCAGCGCGAGCGCTTCGGCCGCGTGGGCCTTAGCCCGAAAACCGACGGCTGGGCCGCCAAACCAGCCCAGCTCCTTCGCCCGCACGGGCCGCTTCTGGCCCGTTCGACCGGCGGGCGACGTGGCGCGCTCGTCGGCCGTCCGATCTGATCAACGGCTGAGCGCGCCTCTCGCGCGTATAAAACGCGTTTCGCCCGGGAAAAAACCCTAGCCGGCGTCACTTTCCTTCTTCTCCCCCGCCTTCTCCGCTCCTGGCTCGACGGCGCGCGATGCGGCCATGGCCAGCGGCGCGCGGTTCTTCGCCGGCGACGGCGGGGACGAGCGCGCCGCCGGCCATGTCCGCGGCGCACTCCCTCGATCTTCCCCTTCCCCTTCTTCTTCTCCACTCCCCCAGATCCGAGCCGTAGCCACAAGACCCAGTGAGAGAGAGTGAGGCGGCCCACGGCCGGCCATGGCCAGCTTCTTGCTGGCGCACGGCGAGGTGAGCGCCGCCGGCCTAAGGCCGCGGCGCTTCCCCTCCCCCTGCGTGATGCCATGGCGGAATTTCTCGCCGGCGCGCGCGTTCCCCGCAAGGGCGAGCGCGCCGCCGTCGAGGGGTTCCGCTCCGGTGTTCTTTCCCGCGTCTCTGCGGTGATGGCCGGCGGCGAAGTAGGCCCCACAGGTAGGTCCTCCTCCCCCCGGCCCTTTGCTTGTCTTTAGATCTAGGGTTAGGGTTAGGGTTTGCTTCGGAGTTTTGGATCTGAGATCCACTTTTCGATTTTCATCGATTTTTCTTTCTTTTCCTTCGGATTTAATCGATTTTCATCAATTTTTTCCATTTTCTTTCATTTTTCTACACTCTCTTCCCCCTGTCTAACTAACAGAGCAAGAACTTGAAATAAAACGAGTGTAAAAAAAAAATACCCTGAGTACTAATCTACTACTAGATTAGGCTAACTGATACCATTGTTAAACTTAGGATCAACTAGCAATAGATTAATCTCACGGGTAAAACTTGAATAATAGGATAATCAACTTGGCTAACACGTGTACAACACTTAGATCTAGAACAAAACATTTAGAAAGAGAAAGGGGATGAACAGACCATTGGTGGTGGCGACGGGGTCGGCAGCCATGGCGGCGGTGGCGGTCGCAGGGGCGGCCGCGGGTTGAGGTGGCGCTGGAGCGGAGGGGATGATGCGGTTGAGGTCGGGGCGGTGGCACCGTGTGCGCCGCACCCACCCAGACGTCGGCGGCGGTCGAGGTGGAGCTTCCCGCTGCTCCAGTGCTCCCTCGATCGGTAGGGTTTGTAGGTGGGGTGCTGGCGGCGCGGTCAACCTCGTGATGAGCGCCCTAGCCCCCACCCCATCTTTATAGCACTGTGCAACGGGGGCCCACCAACCAAAACTAGGTTGGGCTCCCCCGATCAGGGTGCATGGACAGAGCCCATCACGGCCTTTGGGCCGTGGTGGTGAAGATCGACCTAACAACAATGTGTTAACGTTCGTGCATATCTGCAATTTGACATTTGGAACATTATTCATCAGGTGGTATGCACTGGTAATGACGCGTGCTCTGGTAACCCAGTGACTGTCGTCATCACCGACGAGTGCCCTGACTGCCCGTGTCCGGATGACCAGGTGCACTTCGACATGAGTGGGACAGCCTTTGGTTCCATGGCGAAGCCCGGCCAGGAAGGCCAGCTGCGTGGCGCCGGCGCCATCCAAATCCAGTACACCCGGTAAGCGTACACACATACCCCGTTTTCTTATTGGAAGGAGATTTGCCACGAATGCTCTGTAAGACTGTAATTGCCAATCGACTATCAGTTCCATAGATGCCATGTGATGGAGTAACAATCTCTGCATTATTGTAACAGTGTGCAGTGCCAGTGGCCTGGAGTGGACGTCACCTTCTCCGTGGAGTCCGGCTCCAACCCGAACTACCTGGCCGTGCTCGTCGAGTACGAGGACAGCGACAGCGACCTCGACGCCGTGGACATCATGCAGAGCGGGACGGGGCAGTGGGTGCCGATGCAGCAGTCGTGGGGCGCCGTGTGGAAGCTCAACTCCGGCAACGCCCTCCAGGGCCCCTTCGACATCCGCCTGACGTTCAGCTCCGGCAGGGTGCTCGTCGCCAGCAACGCCATACCGGCAGGGTGGAACGCCGGCGTGTCTTACCGGTCGGGCGGCGTGGCGGTGTCGAGGTCCAGGCCCAGGAGCGGTGGCTGCCGGAGCCACGAGGCAGCCGGAACACTGCTGAGCGGGTTGGTGCATGGCCTCGTCGTGTTGTTTGTGGCATTGGAGCTGTGAACTGAACTGCGAATGCGATGCAGTTTTGGTGGTGGTGTGAGTGCTGTCGATGGTCCTGCCACTCCACTGGCGCTATTCTCTGCCCATGTAAATATACGGTGTGGTTTCATGAAAACTGGCTTGCTGCTTGAAGGAGCTACTTCCCTCCATTCCAGTTTCGAAATACTCACATGAGACTAGTTTTCACTATCTAGACTACTATTTTAATAGTGCATTCAGTTGATATTGTAGAGACTAATATTTTTTTCTATAAATTGATTAAAAAATAAACAAACTTAATTTAAGGTAGAGCTAAAATGCCCTATAATTTATTCCAGGCACAGCCTACACTTCTGGCTGCACCTTACTACGGCTCCACACCATTTTAATTTCTTGATCTAGTTCTAGTTCTTGTTCTTTATCCCATCTCTTATGGTTGAATTTTTTACACGGTACAAGACACACATGCAATCTTATATCTATAAGATCATTTGACAGACCGAGTCAGCATATCTTAAATGTGATGAGCACGTTTCTTACCACTTAAAATACAACATCATTAATTTTAAAATAAATCTACAAAAATGCAAATACCAATACTGAGTCAAGGACTCTGACCCCGAATAGACACGTTGGAAGCTAATCATCTAGGTTACACTCAATTCGTGCTTATGATGATTTGGCTTTGATCGGCCATTAGACAACGGAAGAACATGGCACAGTTGCTAATCATAGCTTTATTATATGCATGTGTCAAGGTCTTACTATTGTAGTAGGCGCTAACATGAAAGGTATCTTTTTTCCAGGAAAATATTCATCCACTTACTCACCGAGTACAATATGGTGATGCCGGCAGGCCTTGACGGGAACGAACTGAGCGCCTGACCCAGCGTTTGCCTTTGTTCGAACCAACCTATCGTCACCCGGGTAGTTGAATTATATTAACCGTTTCCGAAGGCACCTGGAGCCATTCTAAAAAAAAAAGCCACCTGGAGCCTGTCTCTGTGTGGATCTCAAATATCATGCACGCTTCGTCGCTGCCCTTTGACTGAGACTTGAGCAAGTATTATGAGGGATGAATCTAACGTGAAAGGAAGAAAGTAGGAAAGAGAAGGAAGTGGACGAGATGAGATGCACCCGCTCAATCCGACGAAATGCATTGTCCCCACCGATTTCCGAGCATTTATTGGCTGCTGTCTACTACCCGTTTGCATAAACTAACATTTCTTAACGCCTGCTGCGGGCGTCCTTGTTAATCTTGCTCTTACCACCATGTACTACTTTTAATTTCTAGCCCTGATACTTTTCTTTCTCTTCACTTTTTGATTGGGCTTTGATGTGCCAACTGGACGGGAGAACATGAAACACACGCTGATCACAGCCTGTACGTGCCAAGGTCTTATCTATTTGTAGTAGGCGTTAGCATAAAAGATATATTTTTCGAGGGAAAGATTCATCCACCAACTCACCATTTTTAGTATGATGGTGCCAGCAGGCCGTGACCCGTGACGACGACCAAAAAAAAAAAAAATAACCGAATCATGAAGAAATGGACTGAGCGGTTGACCCGGCGTATACCCGATCAAACTCATCTCTTTTTTTCTTTTTTTTCTCGAATACGCAGGAGAGCTACGCATCATTATATTAAGAAGGAGTTTTAAAAAAGTTTTACAACGACCCGGAGCCGTCGGCTCACGTACAGACTTTAGGCATGGAAATGCACTAAGAAACAACTAGCTAGCAGACCCAACTACTCTCTATGTAACGAACCGGGTTGTTGTTCGCTGTGCCTCGTCTGATAGCTCTCTCTTCCCACTTCCCACTTCCCCCTCTCGTTTCCGTACACACACCAGGAGGGCAGGACGGAGGATCGAATGACCCAAGTGCATACGTCGCCACAGCCTCTTTTACTAATTGCTGCTACTTGCCCTTAGCCGCCGCCGGCTGCTTAACCTAGAGTAAAATTAAGCAGCTGGGCGGTTCTGTGAGAACTGAGCTCGCTCATTGTGAGGCTGAGGTCCTGCTGCTGCTGCATTGCATGCCTATTTATTCCCAGGCGATATAGGGGTGTCACCACCAGCGTAGTTGGATCCTGAACAACGGCTCAAGGCGAGCAAACCGTGAGGCCGTTAAAGGAGCTTCCATGGAGCAAGGTGGCGTGATGGCACTCGGCTGGGCCGCCAGGGACTCCAGCGGCATCCTCTCCCCGTACAACTTCCCAAGAAGGTGCGCGCGTGTTGTGTTGTGCCTCACGCTGCTCTTGCCAAATTAATAAGCTGCCATCCGGGCCCGGCTAATTTGCGCTCGCCCGCACCGTTCCGTCCGTGCGCTCGCACGTCCTTCCAAAAGGACAAGCGGTGCGGGGCCCACAAAACCCCACATGCACGCGGCTTCTTGCGCACCCCACTCCACCCACCCCACTCCACCCACCCCACACGTGCGGGCCCCTCGCATGCAGGGCCGCACGCCCCGCATTCAAAGCTTTCCCTGCAAAAAATTTGTGAAGAAAAAAATTGTGAAAAAATGTTTTTGCAACAAAAACTTTGAGCAAACTTTTTTAAAAAAGTGTTCAGAGAAAAGTTTTTCAGCAAATTTTTAAAGAAAAAAATGTTTGCGCAAAACTTTGTAATGAAAAATCGAGAGAAAAAAGTTTTCATAAAAATATTTTGCGAAAAATTTGTCAATAAGTTTGTCAGCAAAATTTGAAGAACAAAATTTTGTAACTAAGATTAGTGAAAAAATCTGGAAGAAAAAAATTAGAGAAAAAGTTTTGAAAAAAAGTAAAAAAGAAAAAAAACGGCATGGCTGTTGGGCACGCGAGCTCACCTGCGGAGGTCCGGCGACGGAGCTCGTCCCCGACCTGGCGCTGCCGCTCACCGTGGATTCCACGCGCCGGCAGTACCCCACGCGGGGGAGCTCCCCGCGGGCCTGTGTGCCGGCATGGCCGTCGGGAGGCGAGCTCGCCGTAGAGGTCTGGCGGGGGAGCTCGCCCCCGGCCTGGAGCTGCCGGTCACCTGGATGTCGCCGTCCTCCTCTCCGACGAGGGTTGCGCCTCGCCGGCCGGGAGCCGCCGCCGCCGCGGCGACCCTCGCCGGGGCCGCGTGCCGTCCAGCCGCCACTCCCGGGGCGGGCTCCGCCGCCGCGGCAACGGTCAAGGCCGGGAGACGGTGGCGCGACGCACAAAGGCGGGGGCCTGCATCCCATCGGGGCGCAGCGGCAGAAAAGAGAAGGGAGAGAGAGCAGCGAGGCGGCGCCGCTTGTGCGTTCGGCGGCAGAAAAAAGAGGAACGAGAGAGAGCAGCGAGCGGCGGAGACGCGTTCTGCGTGGGAGGGGAGAAGATAAGACTGACACAGGTCCCACCACGTGGGTGTGGGCGTGCGCTGGGTGCGCGCGGGCTTCACATTGTGATCTCGCTGCCACCTCCGACTAACTTTTCATTTTGATCTACCATTTCCTCCAGGGCCCCAGGAGACGGCGATGTCGCGATCAAGGTGCTCTTCTGCGGGATCTGCCACACGGACCTCCACCTCATCAAGAACGAGTGGGGCAACGCCATGTTCCCCGTCGTCCCCGGGCACGAGGTCGTCGGCGTCGTCACGGCCGTCGGCCCCGGCGTGACAAAGTTCGCTCCCGGCGACACGGTGGGCGTCGGCTACTTCGTCGACTCGTGCCGCGCCTGCGACAGCTGCGCCGCCGGGCACGAGAACTACTGCCCGGAGGTCGTGCTCGCCTCCAACGGCGTGGGCCACGACGGCGGCGCCACCAGGGGCGGCTTCTCCGACGCCGTCGTCGTCGACGAGGGCTACGTCGTCCGCGTCCCCGACGCCCTCCCCCTCGACGCCGCCGCGCCGGTGCTCTGCGCCGGCGTCAGTGTGTACAGCCCCATGACGCGGTACGGCCTGAACGCACCCGGCAAGCGCCTCGGCGTCGTCGGGCTCGGCGGACTCGGCCACATGGCCTTTAAGTTCGGCAAGGCGTTCGGGATGGAGGTCATCGTCATCAGCTCGTCCCCCGGCAAGCGCGACGAGGCACTTGGCCGCCTCGGCGCCGACCAGTTCCTCGTCAGCCGCGACCCCGACCAGATGAAGGTTATTTAGTTTTGGTCACCCTTTCATGGTCACTATTTTTTTTTCAAAAAAAAAAAACACACACACACACATTACAGAAGCAGATACTCACAAGTGCACGCAGTTAGTGTTTGTTCCTGACTTGGTTGAATCGCATTGACGCAGGCTGCGGCGGGGACTCTGGACGGGATCATCGACACGGTGTCGGCGGGGCACCCGGTGGTGCCGCTGCTGGAGCTGCTGAAGCCGATGGGGCAGATGGTGGTGTGTTAGAATCTGATACCTCTCGTTATGCGCAGCAACCCTCGGATCTTGAAAGGATATTGCGAGTACGACACGAGCTTGCACAGTATCAAGAACGAAGTAGACGAATCTCGTAGAAAACCCTAGTTGACGACGTTGAAGCAACCACGACAAGAGAATAAGATTTGGCGAAGCCGACCGCAAATTCTTTAAGCACAACTCTAAAAGAGTACAAGTGATTGTCACTCTCTCACAACTCTACTTGACCCTCTAGGACTCTCAGATTCTTGCCTCATATAAAAATCTAGTGCTTATAGAACTATCTAGCCTATTCCTCTTGAGCGCTCCTAATTGCTTCTCACAAGCCTTGGATGAGACCTTGGTGTTTGCCCTTGGCTTGATTGATTTGATAGAGCCTCTACCCCTTGTTTATATAGTCCCCTCCAAAGCCCCATACATGCAAGTAGGAGTCCTAATCCTAGTAGGATTCATCGCTCAAGTCCTAGTAGAACTAGAAGTCCTAAAGCACACCCCTATTGAGTCCTAATCCAAGTAGGATTTGAGTCACAATACAACATGGTGGTCGGCGCGCCGAGTGAGCCCATGGAGCTGCCGGCGTTCGCCATCATCCAGGGCGGGAAGCGCATGGTCGGGAGCGTCGTGGGCAGCGTCGCCGACTGCCAGGCGATGCTGGACTTCGCGGCGGAGCACGGCATCGCCGCCGACGTCGAGGTCGTCGGGATGGACTACGTCAACACGGCCATGGAGCGCCTCGCGAGGAACGACGTCAGGTACCGGTTCGTTGTCGACGTCGCCGGCAGCCTGGGCGCGGCTGCTTAAGTTTGGGCTCGACGAAATGCTGCTATTATGTACTATGTTGCTTGTTTGCGGGAGTTATTGAAAGCTGGAATGCTCAAAACTCCAGTTCACTCGTGTAGTGCATTATTTATTACTTCCTTAACAAACTCAAGGATTTTGACCATTTGAATGAAAAATCGCAAGTCCAAAGTTTGAAACACCCTATGGACCGAGACCGAAGAAGTGGCCCACCAAATCGACCCACCCCGTGCGCGGCCCATCTCCGCCCGCCTCTCCCTCCTCTTGTTGATCTTTTTTTCCTCTCACCGTCCGGCCCTCCCGCCTCGTTCTGTCCGCCGCCGCCGCCTCCACCGGTCCACCGTCGCCACCCACGCCCAACCAAACCCAACTTCTCATCTGCCTATAAACGCGACCTCGCCGCCGCCGCTTCCTCCGCGCTCCGAGATCCCGATCCCTGACAATGCCGACCGCATCCTCGCTGCGCGCTGCGGCCCCTGCCACCGCCCCCTGTGCCGGTCTAAGATCCACCTCCGGTAAGCCCCTCTCTCCCGTCCCCGAGCGCCGAATTTGCATTGGATCCATTGACGGGTTTGTGCTTACCTACTTAATTGTGTGTTCAATGCTGCAGCGGCGAGCAGCGTGCGAGTGGCGCCGGCGGCGCGAGCGGGACGCGGCAGGCTTGTGGCGCGTGCGGCGGTTGCAGTTGCGTGTCGTTGCACTGATTGAGTTTTCCTTAGCTGTTTAGTTTAGGTTTGGTTGCGAGCCCGCGACGTGCGTTGGCATCTGCTGCTGGTGTGTTGAGCGATCCTTTTCTCCCCGTGTGCGTGCGTGCGTGCGTGCGTGCGTGTGTGTGTTGTACAGGCAAAGGCGGATGCGCCGTCGAGTGTGGCGGCCTCCAAGTCCGATGGGTAAGATCGTTGCACTGCCTTTTGTCCATGAAGTATAAATGTGTTCTGAGTACTTGATGGTGCTTCAGGATCCACACAAAAGTAACGAATCAATTTGTAGTGAGTTGCAACTTAGCAGTTATTCTAATCTGTGGTGGTAGGCAAATTTGTTCAATGGGCTATGTGCAACTTAGAACTTGATTAGAATTTTTTCACGTGTGTTAACTATGATCAGGGTACTGTAATCGTGTTAGATTCAAACATCTCCCGAGCAGGGGTAGAACATGGAATATGTGCTGGTCAAGTGGAGTTTGGTTCCGGTTTTTTTATTTCAAGCCAATTATCCAGGACCAACTATTCTCCTCTGTTCAACGTCTGTATAATTAATTACTTATTCAAGATGGTAGATAATCATCAGGATATTATGCAGATATCTTAGGTTTTATTACTTTCCTTCGAGCCTCGCCAATGCAACTGGTAGAAGACTATTGCAATAATTAACCACATCATAAATTACCGCTATAACAAATAATGCACTAATGCCCCAAATTCCAACAGAATAAGGCAGCAATTAGTTATCAAATTATGTATTGTGTGTTATATATGCATTTTGAAGTAGTCGTAGTTTGCACCTGTGTCGCCTCAATGTGCTATTGACTTGCTGAATTGCACTTGCACCTGTACTATCTTGATTTGGTAGCTGATATGATTCTTCACTTGCATCTGAAATTCCCATGTGTTTGGTGGAGTATCGTGGTGGACAAATGAACAGCAGTAAATCTGTCCGTTCACTCTGCGCTAGCGCATGCACATTTCCCACATAAAAATAGCAGATATATGAGTAGACAATGCAGTAAAGTGGGACTTTGAGCATGGTGTAGATGAGTCTTTCACCATTGGATTGGCTGCAAGATGAAATTGGCGCTGACCAGGCTGTTTTAGCTACCATGTTTTGAATAGGTTATTAACCTGAAAGAGCTATTGGGTCAGGAAAGTGAATCTTCTTGTGTCCTTGATTGCTTAAATCAACACACTTAATACATAAATTCGAAGACATTGTATTCTACTTTGATTGTATAGTTGGCACTTGGCAGCACTGTATGCTACCTATTTTCATAATTTATAATCCAAAAATAGAATATTAAGATATTTCTATTGTGAACACTGGGTAAAAAACTTGGCTTACATCACCATATCACATTCAGAAAGATTATTGGGAATCTGTTTTTAACTTAGTAACTGCAGTTCATTCACTGCATAGGACAGCTCGCACGGTCAGCAATCGGCAAATATGTTAGAAACCATAATAATCTTTGGATAACCATTCCGCTGTCTCCTGCAAATGGAGTTTTTATCTTGTAATGCTTCTATGCTTTAAACTAGATGTATGTAAAGACTGACTGTTAGACTAATATTTGGCTACACTTAATCTTTAATAACATGATTTCTTTTGTGCTCAACTGCATGTTCCTAATTTTACTTACTTTTACGTTCAGCCATGAGGTCAAGCTCTGTGAGGCTCTTCGTGAGGCCTTGATAGAAGAGATGAAACTGGATCCAACAGTGTGCGTGTTTGGCGAAGATGTTGGTGACTACGGTGGTTCTTACAAGGTGACGAAAGGTTTGGCTGATATGTTTGGAGACCTTCGAGTCCTGGATACCCCTATTGCTGAGAACTCATTTACTGGCATGGGAGTTGGAGCGGGAATGAAAGGGTTGAGGCCTGTTGTTGAAGGCATGAACATGGGCTTCCTGCTCCTTTGCTTATAACCAGATCTCAAACAACTGTGGCATGCTTCATTACACTTCTGGTGGCCAGTTTAAAATCCCACTTGTGATCCGTGGCCCAGGTGGTGTTGGTAATCAGCTTGGCGCAGAGCACTCGCAGCGTCTGGAGTCATATTTCCAGTCAATCCCTGGCCTGCTAATGGTTGCCTGCTCAACTCCTTACAACGCTAAAGGTCTGATGAAAGCTGCCATCAGGAGTGAGAACCCTGTGGTGCTGTTTGAGCACGTCCTTCTGTACAATCTGAAGGAGAAAATCCTGATGAGGAATACGTGCTTTGCTTGGAGGAGGCCGAGATGGTACGACCTGGTGAACATGTGACCATCCTCACATACTCGCGTATGAGATACCACGTGATGCAGGCCGCGAAGACTCTAGTGAACAAAGGGTATGATCCAGAGGTTATTGACATACAGGTCGCTGAAGCCGTTTGATCTGCACACGATTGGCAACTCCATCAAGAAGACCCACCGCGTGCTGATCGTGGAGGAGTGCATGCGGACGGGAGGGATTGGCGCCAGCCTGAGGTCGGCCATCATCGACAACTTCTGGGACTACCTTGATGCCCCCATCATGTGCTTGTCATCACAGGATGTGCCTACGCCATATGCTAAAACCCTGGAGGATGCGACCGTGGTGCAGCCTGCCCACATCGTGGCAGCAGTTGAGCAAATATGCCAATAGGACGACGACGACTGTGTTGGGATTGTTGGGTTATCATATCGATGCTGGTGTAATCAGGCTTATAGCGTCCTTTTTATATTTTGAGGAGTATACTTGAGATCATTGCTGCATTGAGTTGATCTTCTTGTTCCTTTTTGTGTGAAAGGTTGCTGAATATGATAAGGCTTGAACATGTCACACTTGGCAGAACATCCTTGTACAAACAGGGTAAGAATATAATTAGCTTCTCGTTGGTACTTCTTGTACTGGTCGTAGCGGCGGACGCGGTCGTGGAGCTCGATCGGGGGGAAGCAAGCGGTGGTGCATCCACTGCTCCGAGTCCCGCCGCGTTCCTCCAGCCGGACGGTGAGGGACTGGAGGCAGGTCTGGATGTTGCCGATGAGCATGGCCATGAGGATGAGGCCGAAGAGATGGCGAGCGCGATGGAGAAGAGCGCCTCGCCAGTGGTAGATGCTGGTCTTGGGGCCCTGCCCCTGGGTGCTCAGGTTGGCGAGACCCCACCAGAGGCAGAAGAGCAGCTTGGACGCCGTGTCTGACCACGTTGGACGTCACGGCCGCGTTAATAACATCTCTAGGAGACGACTTACCATCTGCTACGACAGGCATGGGAGCTGGTACCACGTGATGCAGGATGCCAAGACTCTAGTGAACAAAAGTTACGATCCGGAGGTCATTGACATCAGGTCGCTGAAGCCGGGGTTTTTTTTTTTTTTTTTTTTTTTTTTTTTTTTTTTTTTTTGCTGAAGCCGTTTGATTTGCACACGATTGGCAACTCCATCAAGAAGACCCACCGTGTGCTGACCGTGGAGTGAATGGGCACGGGAGGAATTGGTGCCAGCCTGAGGTCGGCCATCATCGACAACTTCTGGGACTACCTCGACGCCCCCATCATGTGCTTGTCATCACAGGATGTGCCGACTGCCGACGCCATACGCATCAACCCTGGAGGACGCGACCGTGGTGCAGCTAGCCTGCCCAGATCGTGGCAGCGGTTGAGTAAGCATGCGTTGGTGAAGATTGGGAGAGAGAGCAAGGTTAGGAGTGGTCATCTCATCTAAGCTGTTGGCCATCTATCCAATGATCCACACAGTGATTGATGGCTAATCAACTTTTCAATCGACTGACAAAGAAACAGATCCTAATCAAACACTGATCAGTAGTCGCCGCCGACCGAACTCGGGCTCCCCGCTCCCTGGACTTGGGCACGGGGCCATGAGGAGCTCGTTGCCCGCGCCCTGCCCTCCTGGAACGCTGCCGGTGCACGCCGCGCATGGCGTTGGCCGCGAAGCGCGACACCGCCAGTACGGTGGTCCTGATGTTGTTCTTCCCCTCGTTGTCCTCCATCAGCTCCTCCTCCCTTTCGCTAGCTTGAGGTGCCTCCTCCACGCGGCCTGGATGTAGGTGGCCGCTCACGTCCTCCACTAGTGTACGTGCGAGTAGAACCTGAACGTGTGCTGCACCCTCTCTTTGTTGTGCATCCGCCGGAACTGCTCCGCCACGAACCTGAGCTCGTCGGCGTGCAACGCCAAGGCCTCCACCTCACGTGCGCGTGTGGAAGACGGCAGGCACGCTCCAACCTTTGGGTCGAGCAGTCGAGCGCACGGTTGGACTACTGTTGGAGAACCCCGTCGGTGGTGGGCCACGCACAGGTTGCCCCTGTCGGTCACCATGGGCAGGAAGAAGAACATAGGGTCCACGGCAATGGCCACGAGATGCAGGAGATGAGGAAGGCACGGTGCACACCAGCCTCCTGGAACACCGCCGCCATCTCCGCGCCGCGCGGATCGAGCGGTCGAGCCCGAGCATGCGGAGCTGCACCGATCCCTGCGTGATGACGCCGCGCGCCAGCAACTCCGTTGGAGGGACGTGCTGACGCCGGCGCCGGACCCGACGCCCGAGTAGTCCATCGTCTGGAAACGACCCGGCCGGTCCACGCCGCCGCCGTCCGGCGTCCTCCTCGGGGTCTCGCGCCTCCATGTTCGCAGATGCAGTATGCAGATCAGTCAGCAAGCAGTACACCCATACCGTAACGGCTCGTCAAGAACAAGAGGAATGGGGAAGAACATGGTGACGCTCGGCTCGTGGGCTTATGGCCGTCGATGAACTTCCTGAACGCGCTGCCGGCGAACATAACGAGCCGGGGAAGGGGAAGGAGGATCGATGTAGCCTAGGAAAGGCCAAATGCTAGCAAAATAATGCTATCACCTGTTGCGGCCTTGCGGGCTTTCAACACGCGA
Source organism: Urochloa ruziziensis (assembly GCA_015476505.1). Lineage (NCBI taxonomy): Eukaryota > Viridiplantae > Streptophyta > Magnoliopsida > Poales > Poaceae > Urochloa > Urochloa ruziziensis. Next base: position 61,415,889 of record CM027118.1, read on the forward strand.
GCGCCGGGCCTCATTTGGGCCGAAGCTTTCGGCGCCGAACGGCCCAGCCGGTAGCGACCCACCAAAAAAACGGCACGAGATCACCCTCCGATCCGCGCATCTCGCGGCTCGCCGTCGCCGCCCTCCTCCCCTTGACCTGCCCCCACTCTTTCCCCGCCGCCACCCGCCGCCACATTTCTTCCCCCGCAAAATCCCCACCCCCAAAACCCCCCGCGATGCCTCCTCTGCTGCCGGCGCGGGCGCGGCGGTTGCCGGCGGCGCTGCTCGTGCCGGCGCGGGGGCTCCTGGAGGCGCGCGTGCCGTGGGCGCGGGACCGGGCCCTGGACCACGCCGTGGAGCGGGAGCGCCACCTGGTCCCGTTCCTCCTCGCCAAGGACGCGCTCCTCGCCGCCACGCCGCCGCCGCACGCCGTGCCGCTGCACTCGCTGCCCTCCGCCATCCCGTTCCCATTCCGCCCGCTCCGCTTCCTGCAGCTCTACCCGTCGGCGTTCGCGCTCTCGCCGCACCCCATCGAGGTCTCCCCGACGCCCAGGCTCTCCGCGCTGCACGCCGCCGAGGCGCAGGTCGTCGACGCCACCCGCCCCGACGCCGCCGACCGCCTGCTGCGCTTGCTCATGCTCTCCCCCGCCCGCGCGCTCCCGCTCCGCCTCGTCGCGCGGCTCCGCCTCGACCTCGGCCTCGCGCCGGACTTCCAGCGGACGCTGCTCCCCAACTACCCGGACTACTTCGCGCTCTCCCCCGACGGCACGCTCCTCGAGCTCGTCTGCTACAGGAAGGACCTCGCCGTGTCGACGATGCAGTCCTACGCGCAGCGCACTGGCGGGTACAAGGTTGGCGACGCGGTCGCCTTCCCCCTCTCCTTCCCCCGGGGGTTCGAGCTCGACAAGAAGGTGCGCAAGTGGTTGGACGAGTGGCAAAGGCTGCCGTACATCTCGCCTTACGAGGATGGGTCGCACCTGGCCCCAAGGAGTGACATCACGGAGAAGAGGACCGTGGCGGTGCTGCACGAGATGCTCAGCCTCACGGTGGGGAAGAAGATGGAGAAGGAGGTGCTGGTCAAGCTTGGGGAGGCGCTGCGGCTGCCGCCGGGGTTCAGGAAGGTGGTGGCTAGGCACCCTGGGATTTTCTACATGTCACACAAGCTGAGGACGCAGACTGTGGTGCTTAGGGAGTCATACCGGAGGCATATGCTGGTGGACAAGCACCCAATGATGGGGATAAGGTATCAGTACCTCCATTTGATGCATATGGGGAAGGAAGAAGTTGGAAAGGGCAAGGGCAAGGGCAAGGATCGCAAGAGTAGCCGTGGTGAGCAAATGATTGGGGAGGAATTTGGTGCAGAAGGGGAGGATGGTGAGAACGAGGACTATGATGATGAAGAGGATGAAGACGAATTGGACGAGGAGGACATGGAAGCAGGTGCTGCTTCTGAGGATGAGGAGAGTGATGACGACATTGACAAGGATACAGGGAAACAAATTGCTCATTGATACTGGAGCTGGCAACTGTTCTTCACGATGATGTTATCTCTGTGTCGGATTGCTTGAATACACAGGGAACATAGAAAAACAGATGTACAATCAACTTCAGTGTCAGGTAGAAAACCTATTAGAAACTGGAGCATGTGTTTGCTTAACTCAATTTTGAAGTAGTTACTGATGTTAAATGCAACCATTTCCTGTTGTATCGTTGTGGCTTCACCTGAGTTATTCAAATTGTGTTCTAGATCCTGAGCATATTTACATTACTTGTTGCCCTCAGAAATAATATTGACATTACTAGTACTCTCGCATAACAGGATTATATCTTAAACACCCTTCACTATATGCTAATATCTTGTTCAGCTAAAAGGATGTTTGCCACGGCCATTTTCTAGCCATGTATCCACATATTTTCCCTTCATTATCTTACAAGAATTGTTCTGTATTCATGGCAAATGGAGCGAGGATCTATAGGTTTTAGATTTGTGCTCGGCGAAAGCTTTGACAATTCCAACTTGATACACCAAACTCGCATGTTTCTATAATTTGAGAAGAAGAAACTGCACACAGAAGTCCTGATGCCCCATTCCCTTCTGGATAAGGGTTTGTAGCATTGTGTGTGCTAGTACTATATAAGAATTTTACAGATTACGTAAGTCTACACAATTAACCTTAATTAAGAAAATACGAGTTATTTGGACACTGGCTGCTTAGTCATTGACAACTACATTATCCATTAATTACTCTGTACTATGTGATAGCTCTCAGTATGTTTTCAAATCATATAAAAATTACTTATCCTACCGGATCAATTTTGACTCTCAACATTTCTACATAGCATGTTTCTATTAGATTTTAACATTTAGGGGGATTATAAAACCAAGAGAATAATTTGGAAATAAGAGATAGGAAGTTTGTTTAGACGGTTGCTTGTAAGATTTGAAGGGAGAGGGAAGATAAATTAGGGCAATAGTAAATTTTTACGCCTCAATTCATTTGACTTTATCTGCTCCTGAACAGCTGATCCAACATTTATACTACTGTTGTGTTTATCACTGATGTTAACGAGTAATGTTAAACTATTTATTGCACATGCACTTCATGGTGTTATTATGGCAATCCCATTGTGTTTTAATGTATACTTTTGGTTCTAGTACTATCCTTAAAAGTTGTGCAGAAAGGGAAAAAAAAACTAGTATTAGAAAGATAACTGCAGTAGGTCTAGATTCATATTTCAATCAGAATATGCCTTATTCAATCATGTACTGTGAAAAACAAGGATATATTGTTTTGTTACTAACTGGGTAAACTTACATCTTTAGACTGATTTGGAGGGTGGTTTTGCTGATGTGGAATGAAACAAGAGAGGTTTTGCCCCCAAGTTGACACATTTGGTTAAGTGGATTTCTGAAAACTGTGAATGAATAAAATAGACTAATTCCTACTGTATTTGTGAATTCACGATGCATAATGATGCTTCAACGTCATTATATTTCCTTGCTATAGTGTATTTTCAAAATGGTTTTGACTGCAGTACTAGTAGGTATGCAGCTAGATTTTAACCAAAACCATCCCTTACTGTGAATAGAAGTAGTTAAAGACTAATACTGGTAGGTGCCCAAACTCACCCACATAACACTGCAGCCAACACTTACCCCAGCCGGTACTTCATGTTGGTTCTAATCCATTTGAGCAAATGGGGCTGAATTTGGACTGGTAAACCTCAATTTAGTCTAGCACCTTAGCCCGTATGTTTTCCTAGTGACGTTGCTTGGATGATTAAGCCAAACCGAATTGTCAGACTACCAGCCCAATATACTTGAGGACTGTTAATCTACAAAAAATGCAATATATGAAAGTACCATTTCAATTGGAGTCAGTAAGATACTGACATTCTGGAAAACTTTCGAGTTTTAATTTTAGAGAACCACAAATAATGTCTCGGAGATAAGTTCCATTTATTCCTAAGCCATTTTTGATTAAAATCATTCTGTTTTCTTTCTGTAACATATGCAGTGCTCAGGCTCCACCATTGTTGTATGCAAGGGTAAGAAAATTGTGTTTGAGAAAACGTGTAAAGAAATGAATGATATGTAGTCATGTAGCAATGTTTTGGACTTTTTTTATGTAGATTGTTAATACAAAAAAACTTACAAAGCCAGTGTCTTTATTGAAATTATTGATGACGTCACTGTTTAACATCTCTAGGAGAAGACTTACCATCTGCTACAACAGGGATGGGGGCAGTACATGAAAAGCATGTGAAAGTATCAAGCATGCTGATTTAAAGCATGTGAAAGTATCAAGCATGCTGATTTAAATAGTGAGCTTTGCTGTATGACTGGCAAAGTAAGAAATGGCATATCATCAATGCAATTGTTTGATATTAGTCCGTTGCATGTAAGACAAGGAAGGTTGAATCCTTAGTTGCAATACCAGAAGTCTGTGACTGTGGTAGTCAAAAAGATATTGTGCTGATTTGAGATTTCACTGATAGTTTGATTCCTTTTCCTGTTAGCTAGTGTTGACACATGCAGCATTCTTCCCCAAAACACCATGTGTACTGCTGGGTGTTGCTCAGTCAGCTTAGTTGTATATTCTTCTGAAATTGAGTCACTGATTTAAAGTGGTACATATTCTAACCTACATGCTCAAAATGTATTCAAATGTTCTCTTCATGTTATCTTTGAATTGGTTCCAGTGCTGATATTCACATTCTATTGTGTTTCTCTAATCTCTTGCGTCTTGCTCTTATGGTGTGATAATTCATTTCTAATGGTTCTTTATTTTTCTAGTTAGTTTATCTTGTCAGAATAATGCATTTTGCTTTGATACTCACAATGTTTCAATTCATTTCTTTCGATTGGCTAAACTGACTAGTTTGTAGCTGGTCTATTTAATATTTGGGTGAAGTGTCTTGGATAGTGTAAGCAATGTAATTGTAGGGAAATAATGGATTGATTGATAGGAGGGATAGTACATGTACATATATAGGCAGGGAACCCTAGAAGGGAACCCTGCCGCCACACCTATCGGGGGGGGGGGGGGGGGGGGGGGGGGGGGGGGGGGGGGGGCGGCGCCCAAGCCAGGGAGGCTTGGGCGCCAGCCACCTTGGGCCCAATGGGCCCCTAAACCATAACCCTAACCATCTCGCTAACACGCCCCCGCAGTCTGAACGTCGGTGCCTCTGACGTTAAGACTGGACCTAAACTCCTGAAAAAGAGATGAAGGCAGTCCTTTGGTGAAGATGTCGGCGTACTGAGCAGCCGTCGGAACGTGGACGACGCGGACATCACCAATGGCGACGCGCTCCCGAACAAAGTGGAGATCAATCTCAATATGTTTGGTGCGCTGATGCTGGACTGGATTGGAGGACATGTAGACCGCGCTGATGTTGTCACAATATACCAGCGTGGCTTGGCGAGGTGGAGCATGCAATTCGCGAAGAAGCTGGCGCAGCCATGTGGCCTCGGCCACGCCGTTTGCTACGGCGCGATACTCTGCCTCTGCATTGGACCGGGAGACTGTATTCTGCCGCTTCGACGACCACGAAACCAAATTGTCCCCAAGGAAGACGGCGTATCCAGAGGTAGAACGCCGAGTGTCGGGACAACCAGCCCAATCTGCATCTGTATAGACAACCAAGTCGCTGCAGGAGGAAGGCTGAATGACGAGGCCGAGGTCCAAGGTGCCACATACATAGCGAAGTATCCGCTTCAAAGCGGCAAGATGAGGCTCCCGCGGGTCGTGCATGTAGAGACACACCTGCTGAACGGCAAATGACAGATCAGGACGAGTGAAGGTCAGCCACTGGAGAGCACCGGCAATGCTGCGATAGTCGGTGGGATCCTGAACAGGAGCCCCGTCTGCAGGAAGCTTGGCGTTGATGGTCACCGGAGTAGAGGAGGGCTTGCACTCAGCCATCCCTGCACGGTCTAGTATCTCCAGCATGTACTGACGTTGGGAAAGTAACAGCCCTGCCCCATGGCGCTGAACATGCATCCCCAGGAAGTGGTGAAGCTGGCCCAGGTCCTTCATGGCGAACTCAGACTGAAGTGCAGTGATGGTGCGCTGCAAGAGCTCGGTAGAAGATGCCGTGAGAACAATGTCGTCGACATAGAGGAGCAAATAGACCGTGTCGGTGCCACGATGGAAGATGAACAGCGAAGTGTCGGTCTTGGCCTCCATGAATCCCAATGACAGTAGATATGTAGCGAAGCGACTGTACCAAGCACGAGGCGCCTGTTTAAGTCCATAGAGAGACTTATTCAGGCGGCAGACGAAGTCGGGATGAGCAGTGTCCTCGAAGCCGGAGGGCTGGGCGCAGTAGACCGTCTCGGAGAGAGTGCCATGAAGAAAGGCGTTCTTCACGTCCAGCTGGTGGATGGGCCACGCACGGGAGAGTGCAAGTGACAGCACTGTGCGGACTGTGGCCGGTTTGACAACCGGGCTGAAGGTCTCGTCGAAGTCCACGCCGGGACGCTGGGTGAAGCCACGAAGGACCCAGCGTGCCTTGTACCTCTCCAGAGTGCCGTCTGCATGGAACTTGTGCTTGAAGATCCACTTCCCGGTGACGATGTTGGCGCGAGGGGGCCGGGGAACGAGAGTCCAGGTCTCGTTAGTCAGCAAGGCACCGTACTCTTCCTCCATAGCCGCTCGCCAATTCGGATCGGCGAGAGCGCTACGGAAGGTCTTCGGGATCGGCGACAGTGGAGCGGTGAGGTAGACCGCAGGCAGTCGAAACCCGGTCTTCGCCCTAGTAGTCATGCCGTGCTGGTTGACCACGGGCGCGGCGACAGGAACGACACCCTTGGGTAAGGGTGCTGGTCCTGCTGTCGGTGCCGACGGTCGAGGAGGGGCCGGCGCTGGAGAGGCACCAGCTGCTGGTGCGGGGCGACGGACGTAGACGTTCGGGAACTCGGAGAGAGGGCGATGACGAGCGACGGTCGGAGAGGGGCCATCCCGAGGCAGCTGCGGCTGCCTGGAGGTGGCTGGAGACGCCCTGGGGGGCGTCGAGTGGCCGAGTGGTGACTCGGCACGGCCGGCTAGGGAGCCACCCAGCGGCGGGAAGCCCGGTGGAGGCCCGACGCGGCTGGCTGGCGACGCAGGCAGCGGCGGGAAGCCGGGAGGAGGTCCGGCCCGACTGGAGGGGGCCGGCGTGGCGACGTCCGGTGCCGCGCGTGGCTGCGCGGGCGCGGCAGGGATGTCGACGGCCGCGCGTGGCCGCGCGGTAGTACCACCAGGAGGTCCTGTAGGGGAAACAAGCTGTGACGGTCCAATGGGAACCGGCACGTTAGTCACATGATCATCCAAGAACTCAAAGTCTGCTGCGCACGGGGAGCGTGCAGTATCGGCAAAAGGAAACTGTGTCTCGTCAAAGGAGACGTGACGAGAGATAATGACTTTGTTCGAGGAACGGTCAAGACAGCGGTATCCCTTATGATGTGCAGAGTATCCAAGAAAGACACAAAGCGTGGAGCGAGGTGCAAGCTTGTGAGCAGCGGTGGATGCCATGTTTGGGTAGCAAGCACAACCAAAAACACGAAGGTGATCGTACGACGGCAGCACCCCATGAAGAGCGAAGTGTGGCGTGACGAATCCTAAGGTTTTGGTGGGCAATATGTTGAGCAAACTTGTGGCGTGCTGAGAGCCTCGACCCAGTAAGCCGGCGGCATGCTGGCTTGGAAAAGGAGAGAGCGAATAATGTTGTTCGTGGAACGAATTATGCGCTCGGCTTTACCGTTTTGGGAGGAGGTGTAGGGGCAAGACATCCGCAGGTGGGCGCCGTGGGTGAGGAAGAATGTGCGGGCGCTGGAATTATCAAACTCGCGGCCGTTATCGCACTGAACTGCCTTTACTGTGGCGCCATACTGGGTGGTCACATAAGCAAAGAAGTTAGCAATAGTCAAGAAGGTGTCAGACTTAAGTCGCAACGGAAAAGTCCATAAGTAATGCGAGCAATCGTCAAGAATGACTAGATAATACTTGTAACCGGAGACACTAGCAACAGGCGAGGTCCAAAGATCACAATGAATAAGATCAAACTTATTAGAAGCTCGCGAAGTGGATGACGAAAAAGGAGACTTAATGTGGCGACCAAGTTGACAAGCATGACAGAGAGTATTGCTAGATTCTTTATTACATGAAGGTATGGCAGAGACTAGCTTAGACATGACTTCATGACCGGGGTGACCAAGACGGCGGTGCCATGGGGGCGCGGGGCCAGCGACGAGAGCAGCAGCGGCTGTGGGTATGCGCAGAGAATAGAGAGGCCCGGCACTATTGCACCTGATGATGGTTCGCCGAGACGCCAGATCCTTCACAGAACAACCAGCGGGGTCAAACTCGACAGAAACATTGTTATCAGAAGTAAACTGACGCACAGAAATAAGATTCTTAATAAGGCTAGGTGAAACTAAGACATTATTAAGAGAAAAAGGACCCGGAAGGGATACTGTGCCAGTAGACGTAACGGGAAGCAAAGAACCGTTACCGACAACAATGGATGAGGGATACCGCATGGTGAAAGTAGAAGTGAGAGTAGAAGGATCTGAGGTCATGTGAGAGGTAGCACCTGAGTCGAGAACCCAGTCGGTCGAAGGTGGCTGGTCTAAGGAGACGGTGCTGAAGGCAGATGCGAGGGACTGCTGATCCCAGCCTGCTGGCGAGGTGACGGGGTTGAAGTACCCAGGCGCCCAGGGGAAGTGCGCCATCTGCTGTCCCTGGGCGGCCTGTGCCTGGGCTGCCTGCGCCTGGGCGTACGCCTGTGCCTGAGCCGCCTGGATGGCATGCGCCTGAGCCTGGTGGGCCAGCAGGGCTTGCGCCTGTGCCTGCTGGGCCACCATAGCCTGCTGCTGCTGCTGTGTCGGTGCCGGAGGGGGCACCGAGCCGGGGCGTGGTCCAGGCCACATCTGGATCGCCCCTGACCATGGGTGGATGAAGGATGGCCAGGGGAGGGAGGTGGCGCTGCCGGCGGTCGACGGTGGTGCGGCCTGGGGCGCCGCGGTGGAGGGGGTGCCTCCGGGATGGCGTGGTTTGCCCCCGCCGCCCCCCTTGCTGCTCCTCTTGGCGCCCTTCTTGCTGCTGCTGTTGGTGCGGGAGTGGCCGCCCCCGGAACTGGAGCCCCCGTGGCGGGGGGGCTGCTGGGGTTGGCGCGAGCCAGAAGAGGAGGGCGCCCCCGTAGTGGCGCCCTTGGTGGAAGAGGTGGCGACGAGAGCCGTCGGCGCCACGGCCTGATGAGCGATGGTCATCTCCTGCAGGACGAGTTCGGCGACGACGTCCTTGAACTTGGGGAAGGGGCGGCCGCGACGAAGATGGCGCCCGAGGTCCTGGAAGCGCTCGTTGAGGCCTCGGATGAGGTTGAGGGTCAACGTGCGGTCGGGGACAGGGTCCCCGAGAGCGCCGAGCTGCTGCGCCATCCCCTTGAGTTGCCTGCTGTAATCTGCAACAGAAAGATCACCTTGGACGAAGGTGCGGAAGCGGGCGTCGAGGTGGAGGGCGCGGGTCTCCTGGTTGCCGAGGAACTGAGACTCGAGGGCGAGCCACATGGTGCGAGCAGTGGCGTCGCTGTCGACGATCGTCTCGGCGAGGTCGGAGGAGATCGTGCCGGTGATCCAGGACTTGACGACGTAGTCCATGCGAGTCCAGTCCGGGAACGCGGGCGCCGGGAGATCAGCAAGAACGTGATCCTCTAGTGAATACTTGCCGACGACGAGGAGGATCTGGTCGCGCCAGCGGGTATAGTTCCCGGCGGCGAGGTCGAGGACGATGGGGACCAGGCTCCGAATATTCTGCACGCTGATCGCCTGAGCGTGCAGATTGACAATGGCGGCAGCTTCATGGGCCAGGATGGCATGATGAAGATGGCCGGCATGATCGGAGGGGGCGCCGTCGGAAGCTGCGTCCTCGTCCTTGGCGTCGTCGAACGGGGCGTCGTGGACGCCCTGGGCGGCGATCGCGCGTTCGCGAGCCGCCCTGGCGTGGGCAGCGCGGACGCGCTCGGCGGCGGCGTCGCGTATGGCGGCGGCGTTGGCGGCCTCCTTCTCTGCCTCCTCAGCACGGCGGAGGGCTGCCTCGCGCTTGGCGAGGAGGGCCTTGGCGTGTTCGTCGCGCTCAGCGTTGGCGACGTCGGACGGCGTGGAGAGGACAGCACCGGCGGCCTTGGGGTCGCCGATCTTGGCCATCGGAGAAGGAGGGGGGGTGCCGGTCATGGTGACGACCGGCGGCGCGCGGCCAAGAGGCGGCGCTAGAGATGGCAGCGGAAGGAGCAGGGAGAAACCCTAACTCGTGATACCATGTAAGCAATGTAATTGTAGAGAAATAATGGATTGATTGATAGGAGGGATAGTACATGTACATATATAGGCAGGGAACCCTAGAAGGGAACCCTGCCGCCACACCTATCAGGGGGGCGGTGCCCAAGCCAGGGAGGCTTAGGCGCCAGCCACCTTGGGCCCAATGGGCCCCTAAACCATAACCCTAACCATCTCGCTAACAGATAGGTTGGAGTTCTAATTGTGGAGAATCAGAAACACATATGCAGTTACATTGTATGGGTTCAGAGTTTAACATTTTACCTTTTGATTCAGTATCCTCAATACAGACACCTGCACTTTTTGCCACCATTTAATTGTAGCCTTCTATATGGTGATTCTGTAACTGTGTGATTTTATAACTTATAGCTGTTCAAACTTTGTACATATTTTCTTGATTTTTCACCAGTTAATGCATAGAATGTCATATTTCAAACTTCTCTTGGTGCTAGCCAACTCTTCTGCTTCAGAACTGATACTAGGAGCAAAAGGGCTCTTCAAATTGCTTGTGCCATTTATGTCCCTCTTTCCAAGGTTGAGATCATCTGTTGGACTATCCTTTGACGTCTCCGATTCCCCTTCAGAACACCAGATACCCTGTCCTCGTTTCTTGAGACAGCCATATGACTGAGAACCAAACTGCTGAGGACAAGTACCAAGTAATACTACAACCTGAGTGTCGTCAGTGAGTTCCATCTCCATTTGCAACTGCCTAGCCTCTAATATGAACCGAGCACCAACGTCTGGTGAGAAGATATTGGTGTATCTCCTTGCATGGAATGAAGCACGCTTGTTTCACGTTGATCTGTTGGTTGCGACAGGTATCTTACAGGATTATGTTCATGTCTTTCAGAATTTTTAACATGACTGATATTCTGGTCCTAATGATCCATGTCCCAACTCCGGAGTATCTTCATGGCTGTATTCTTATAGCTTCTGATTTGGTATCCTCCATGCATGCATCTACACCTGTTTTACCATCTCCGCATCTCATTGTAGCACATCCCGTAATTGTCTGACTGTATATACTAATCAAAGCTAGTTACATGATCATACACTTTTTCATCATTTCACTAGTTGAATATATCATGTCAAATTTCAAGCTTATTCAACTCTGCTGTTCTGTAACTGATACTGTGAAAAAAGGGCACCTCAAATTATTGTGCTATTCGGTGGGTAGTAGTGGTCATCTGTTCTTTATGGAGGCCTCTTGGTGTGATATCATTCTGTGTTCAGAAGCACCACCTTTTCTCTTGTTGGACTAACGTTTTCGTATTGTTCTTCCAGGGTAAGCTAACAAGAGCACCAATCAGAGTTCAGAGGACATAATGGCATGGATGCAATAAGTTCTCACCTACTGAGATCTCCCATCTGTTCTAATTGTTTGTTTTGATAAGTTGGATCGTGAGCTCATGACATATAACATGGATTCTCCTTTGGAGCACCAGATACTCTGTCCTCAGTTGATGGGCACAGCCATGTGACTGAGCAAACAGACTGCTAGGGAGTAACTACCAAGTGATAGTCTACCACACAGTACTGTCTTTGGCAGATGGACAGTGTGCTCCATCTCCATGTGCAGCTGCCTCTCTAACATGAGCGGAGCACCAATGCCTGGCCAGAGCATATCGGCATGTCTCCTGCATGGAACCAAATCACGCATGTCCCGCGGCGTCAATCATTGAATGTCCCGACAAGTATCTTCGAGGTTAATGTTCATGCCGTCAAGGATCTGAACATAGTACATAACTCATAGTATTTCTGGTTCCAAAGATCCATGCTGCAAGGCGCCATCAAGGTTAGTGTTCACATAGTCCAGCACTTGAATACGAATGATACTAAAGTTCCCAAGATATTCCATGTCCGACATCCATGTTTTCTGGGCCAATTTGCCCAAGCTGATTTGGTCGGACACAAGTAGGATTGCACACTCACACCCATGTTAAACCATGTGCCAAAATGTTACATCCAGGGCCAAGATCCCTGGTCCTGGCCATGGCCAACTGGTAACCAACCCGGAGTCCCGGAGACACTTGCTCACCAGTCTGCTGTCTGTCTGATTCGGTCAAGACTCGAGAGAAGATTGTGGCCCTAGCTCAGTCAGACGGGGGTTAGGAGCTGCCGTTGGACTAAACAAAGCATTTTCCTGTTTCATCAGATGCACAAGGTCATTATCATATACGACTGCAATTAGCACGGCCAATTAGAGATCCCCGAATAATAGGGATGAGATGTGTGTGCAGTGTGACATGCCACCCGTACCGGCGTCCCCTCCACAGAAACTGCATCTCCGTCCGGTAGCAAGCATATCTCTGTCGTCGTGGACTCATCCTGGACTTGGACTCCACCTAAGTTGCAGTTGTTTATGCTGTATGGTGTCAGGGCATTTTCGTAAGCTAGGCTCAACTGCTCTACTCTTCACTCTTCAGTCGCAGATCATGCAGCTATCTTATTACTGACTGACTGACCACTTGCCACGCACAAACTCTGGCAGTGTCTCTGCATGATTGTCAGGTTCAGAGACTTGGAAGTCATGGATTGCTGCTGCCACCCGAGGCCTTCAGGCCACAAGAACTGGAGGAATATTGCAGAGAAAGATCGATTGTGATCGGATTTGCAGAGCATGCGAGCATTGGCCCTTGTGATTTCCGGGGATAAAGCAGATGACAGTTGACAGGGGGGTTTCCTATCAACATCTTGCATTAGCGCCTCAGAACACCAGCCAGGCATTTAAAAATCTCTATTCATTTGCAGATTCTTGTTAGGTGATTAGTAGCGATTTTTGGCCGGTGGTCAATGGTGTCTCTTCATAATTGATGAAAAATAAGTCTATGCAGATTAAGCAATATTTTTCTGTTCCTCACAAAAAAAAAAGCAATATTTTTCTGTTGCCACAAGTTAAAGGACCCTGTATTGAACACAAGAATTTCGCAGAAATCATCCAATTCCTAATTTCTTCCTCCTTTTTTCAGAACATGAAGTGCACGTGAACAGTGGATTCCCCGTTCAGTTAAAGAAGACTCAAATACTTTCAAACAGGCCTGGTGCATAATGAGGTTGGCCGGTTTGTGTTGAAATTTGACAGGAAGGATACACACTGCCTTGAGCCAGAAAGTGAGGGATTTGAATACAACTTTGCAGGGATAAAAGAAAAGGGTACCTGTGGGAGATCCTGTGTCGAAAAGCAATGCCTAAGATTGTCTCAAACCTTCCAAAGATGACGTTCCCTCTCGAATTCTCTTATTCGGTTTGATTGATGGCATCACTGCATACGTACTCAGACATCCTAACAATTGCTTCTTTTGCTACTTCTTTCCTTCGAGGTATGCTACTTAATTGCACCCTGAAATAAACTTATGATGATCGTTCCTGCTAGTTGTCGTCACCATGCATCAATGATTGCAGAGTTTGGCCATCGGCTCACCAAGTTAACTGACTGGTCTGATTTTCTTAGGTTTTTTTTTTGAAAGGTCTGATTTTCTTAGTTTAAACAGTGGTAATCTAGCTCTCCAAAGTTAAACACTGTAGGGGAAGCACGTGCGTAAACTTTAGGTAGCGCAAAAGTTTGGCAACCTAATTTCATTACTTCCTTTTCACATGGATTTTGTTCTTTTATCTTCTTCAAAGTCTATTTTAATTAGATGCACATATATATACGCGGCGCTTCAAATAATGTTATTGCAATATGAGAAAAAATTTACCTACATGACATAAATTTATCCCAGTAATTAACTTCTCTTTTGTTATTTCAATCAACAGGTCATCGATCAACTAAACAATCAACTGGTCAAACATCAAGCATATTTGAAAGTGCTCGGACCTAACCAGTAGGATTATCCTAGTCCACCTTAACATCCAAATAATCCAAGCCTAGTTAACTATAGTAAACAAAGCCACGTCTGCAAGATAAGGACTGCTCCCCTGGTCTGGACGTGTACTTGCAACTTTGCATGCGCGCCTTGCACACTGCCGCATATATAATTGAAAATGGCTCCTCATAAGTAGCTTTCTTGCCGCGCTAATCAGTCCATTATAAAACTTTAAAACCGTGTCGCTTTTGGCATTAGCTTCTTGCTTCGAGCTGAGCTTGGACCGTACGGAAATGGCGGTCCGGTCAGTGACGACTGGTCGATGCCAAGATTCGGACGGTTCGTGTCGTTGTCAGCTGAGGCTGAGCATGCAGATCATCAATTCATCAGGCCTCTTTGCCATTTCTTTTTTTTATCCCAAAGTTGGTCGGTAACTTATACTATGATATCCGTGGATTGAGCAACAAATTGGGGGTTAGATAACGTTCTCGTCCCGAATTCTTGACCGGTGCCGGATCAAGCTAAGGATATAATGCTTGCAGAGAGGAGAGTGATAGCAGAGCGGTTGCCTTTCTATCCATTTGATCGTGTATAGCTCGATCGGTCCGTGGGTGGCAAACTCGTCAGCAACGTGGGGGAATCAAGGGGCGTGTTTGGCCAGACGGACAACCCGGCCAGTTGTGGACCTTGTGGTAAAGCGTGGCAAGTAGGAGTAGTACTTACGTACTCCAGCTTTTTCGTGGGGCTATAATTTGTGTATACAAGTTTGACGTCTCTCGAACGGAATCTCGCCAAGAATCTACGACCAGGACATCGTGCTAGAAAGCTCGTGGCGTGCGTAAAGTATGACGCTGAGCCAAATTGTAAGTTGTTGTAAGAAAGCAGAGCTCGGCTACTTGACGTTGCAAAGTTTGGCTTCGGAATGAACGCACTAGCCTTTTTTGCCCCATGGGCCATATGGGAGAGAGTTGGTTATCTGAAGTTGATTGTGGCCAAGGTGTGAATCATTAAGAAAGAGAGCTATTTATAATATTTTTATAATGCACTAGCAGAAGGGTGCGGCATGTGTTTTTTTTTAAAAAAAATTAGAGACATAGTCAATATAGACTATTTAGATTAATGTAAAGCGCTCGATCATTATAAAATTCAACGGTGCAAGCTCAAAAGTATAAGAGTTTTGAACTAGAGATGTTTTTGTGGTATCCTACGACTGGATCACCCTCTCTACTATCTGTTTATGTGTAGCCATTGGTAATAAAGATCAACGTTTAGGTATTATCACCCACACAGTGTAATGTTATAGTGGTGAGTGGTTGCTAGGTCGACGTAGTCTTCTTACAATGCACGGCAAAATGTGTGTTGTTTTCTTAAGGAAAAAAATAGTGAAAATGAGAAACCGGCTTACCACCTAAAACGGTAGGCCGGCTAGATTTTCTTCGAGCACCGGGGAAGCAGCCACGGCCGTCCACATTCTCCCGTACGTAGAGGCTGTAGCGCTCCACTCATCAAGACACTCAACTCGGCCTGTCGACGCGGACACATCCCGCCCGGTCCCCGTCGATCTTGAAGCCATCGCGACGTCGTGCGCGCGCAAACATCCCCGCGGCGGATCGGTTGGGGATAGATATGACGTCGCGCCGGTCGATGGGGAAAGGCCTTGATCGCGAGAGCGAGGCCGCCTTTGGGTGGACCGATCGGTCGGCCGTTGCTCGGGTTCGAACTGACGCTGCACACGCGGCGCCGTTGTGTTCGCGTGGCGCTGAATGCATGCAACGATCCATCGATCGATCGGCACACACGTCGCGTGCCGCGCCGGGCATGTATGCGCGTGCGTGTACCACACTCCCAGTGCCCAGTGCGTGCCCATCCCTGCTCTGCTAGTACCAAGCGGCAGCCGCGCCATGGGCGTGGGGACACGGTGCTCTGAGCGAGCCTTCGTCGTATGCGCCCGCACGCACGTGCTGAACACAGAGGCCGGCGCGGCCGTCCGAGGCAGAGAGCACGCACGCAGCCAATGCGCGCGCGCGTGTCCCAGCGCCACCCACCAGTAGATACTCGACAGGGCAGGGGCTCCATTTCACACTGCCAATGTGCCGGTGCTGCTAGTGCGTGCGTGGCCGGCGCCCGGATCGCTTGCCCGCCAGCGGCCCGCGGGATCATATCTGACCACTGGCCCGGGCGGCGTCACGCGCGGTCGCGCTCGGCCTCGACGCCGACGGCCGCGACGTGCGTGGTCGGCGCGACGCGCGACCGCGACGTCGCCGCGTATACGTGCCGGCCGCGAGCGCGCTCCGGGCGACGGAAACGATATTGGCCCGCCGAAAGGGACGTGACGCTGGCGGCTGGCGCCTCTCCCCCCGCGCCCGCGCTCGGCGACACACGGTGGCGCGGGGGGGGCAAAAGCGAAGTGCACGTTCCGCAGGGGCGCGCGCAGCTGATGGACGACAACGAGACGATATGGGTCATCACTCATCAGGTGGCTGCTGGGATGAGCGACCGCCCACCGGTTTTGTTAGTTAGTTGGGTGCTTTCGATAGATATTACTATCTAGCATTCGTTACGCCGTATCCGAGCGCTTGGGATTGCAGCTCATGCTCCAACATGATGGTTTGCTCAGTTGTCTGGTTAGGAATTGTGGTTTGTTTTCTTCTAATTTATTTTAAGGCGGCATGTTCTACTGGTGGAAAAGTCGAACGGCTTTGACCGTCCCAATAGTATTATGTGAGGAGAAAAAGATAGAACAAACTAAAAAAACACGTGTCACTTTTTAATTGCCGCTGCTCTTTTTTTTTTTTTTTTTTTTGCTGCAAAGTGCATCTAGCATTTCGTAAAGCGAAACTAAAATAAACTCTACTGGCGCCGTCCCAAAAGAATACAATTTCGTGCGGGTGATTGATAAACTAAAAGATAAGTAGGAGTAAGTGATAAGCAGTGCGGAGTCAGAAAAGATAATGTAGAATTTCATTTGCATGTTGAATGAGTGTAACAAGTGAAAAAAAATAAACATGATAGATATTCCCCTCTGTTCACAAATATAAGCACTTCTGCACTTTTAGCTTGTTTGAAGTCAAAATCTTCTGAACTCCGACCATAAAAAATAAAAAATTGTATATTATGATAGTTGGTTTCACGATGATTTTTTTTTTTTTTTTTTTGGTCACCGACAGTTGACTAAGAAATAGTGACTACTGAGAAGGCGGGAGGGAATGCTCCCTCTTCCTCAAGCTGCAAGCTAGAGCCCATGTCGAGCTATGGAGACTCCGGTCTTGAGAAGGCTGGAAACTCTGCTTCCTTCCTTCCTGTCGATAGCGATGCTTCTCTTCCTTCGGCCGGCGTGAAACACGGTACATTTTCTAGCACGAGAGGCGGTGTGAAGCACGAGCGCGCAGACGAGGCTACCGACTACGCATCCGCCATCACATTGCCCATGCGGCTAATTCTAAATCCACAGCTTGGACTCTACCGTACTACGAGCCGAAAGCATATTCAGCGATAGCCGCGAGCCCACGACAAGCATATGGTCGAGCACCTTGCGCGGGTTCACTCACAGAAAAGGGATGCATGCTTTCCTTGCGATCGGATTCTAAACCGTGTGCGGATTAAAATTTTCTCGTCTTTCCTGCATCTACTAGAAGGTTCATGTTTTCTTTTCTTTTTTCTGTACGGTTTTTTATGAGTGGCATATAGTTTTCGTGGTCTTTTCTTGTAGTGATCTTTGCATGCAGTCCGCAGAAGAAAAAACATTGTGAGCAGAATAAGGAGAGCCACATTCACTAATCACTTTATGCAGAAGTACGCAAAAAAGAAAGAAAGAAAGAAAGAAAAGGTACAAGCCTTAGACTGACGGGATGAATTCCACAAGGAACATCGTGAAATTTGCTGACACGGTGAACGGACCCCGGAAAGCGCATTCCACACATTGTCAACAGCATCTACAAGTCCTCACCTGCAGGATTGAACCGCATCAAAGACGACAAATCCCCAATTTGCCTTGTCAATTTGGTTAAAAAGTCCCCCTCAATCGACTCTACCACTTGGAATATGCAAAAACCACAGCACCGGTGTGACTTAAGTGTCCATACGCACTCCGTCAGAGCACAGTGGCTGGGAAGAAACGAAGACAGAACCCCACACAAGTGGGCAAGCAAAGGAGCTGTGCAGGAAGCAAAGCTTTCCATCCGTGTTCGGCACCAAGATTACAACAACAACAGAGGCCCCATAATACGACACAGGGATAGAATTGAGGAATGAGGAGCAAAACCAAAATTGAATCTCTGAACAGAAACTGAGGCAGAATCGTCACCATTTTATTATAGTATCGACAAATGTACACACAGTGATAGAGAAACCATGCCAGCAACACCTCAGCAGCAACTGGGCGGCAATGGCGAGCAAGTAGCGGCAACCAAGATCCCAGACACACTCCAGTGCACTGTGAGGAGTGACAACAACTGGAGCCTGGAGCCGGGAAGCATATCCCTGTCTGATCCAAAGAAAAAAGGAACAAAAAAATATACGGCCTATACTAGCAGCAGGCACCAGCTGAGCTCTGGTTGCTCTCTAGAAGCAAAGCACCAGCAGAAAAGCTACGAGCTGGGCCCCTGTCTCTCACTCTAATCTGCCACTATCGCATCTAAAATATATTCTCTCTCTACTTACACTAGTGTGAACGAGAAAGAAAAAAAGAAATGGGAATTTAACTACCAACTGCTGTAACTGTGGTGTCGGGGTCGGCGAAGACTCCGGGGACCTACTGTGGCTGAGGCTCCCTCTGGTGACTTCTCCCCTGATCCCATGGCTCGTGTCTCCTCTGTTCCTCCTCTGCTCCTCCCCCTCCAAGAAACGTGGAGGCGGGCGGCGGGAACGAACGGAACGGGAGCTCGCTCAGGCGAGGCGATCAGGCCTGCGCCTCGAGCTCGTCGGCCGTGATGAAGGTGCCGTGGAATCCGAAGGGCACGCGCGACGGGAGCTGGACCGTGGCCTCGACCCGCATGTCGGCGGCATTGACGACGAGGAGCTCGGACGTGCCGGCGCGCTCGTCGTGCACGAAGGTGAGCACGTACCCGTCGTCCTCCCCGCGCGGGTGCGCCGCCGCGGGGTCCATGGGCACGAAGCAGGGCTCGCCGCCGAACCTCCCCTCGCCGTACTCGAACTTGGTGAGCTCCCCCGTGGCGAGGTCCACCTTGGCGAATCCCGACACCTTGGGCCACGGCTCCGCCACGGCCAGGTACGCGTACCGCGTCTTGCGGCCCAGGAGGTTGCGGTTCACCATGCCCACCTCCAGGTTCACCTGCTGCGACGGCGGCAGGATGGCGCGCCGGGTGGAGCGGCCGGTGCGGGTGTCGAGGCGGATCTCCGTGAGCACGCTCTCGAGGTGCTCGTCGGACTCGTTGAAGATGGAGTCGGCGGGGGTCATGCAGGAGCCGATGACCACGACCTCGCCTGTCTCCTCGTCCTCCCACGCGTTCCACAGGTGGAAGCAGAAGCAGTCCGGCACGTCCACCCAGGCCATCTCCGACGCGTCGGTGGCGTGCTTGGGGAGCACGCCGAAGCGAGAGGTCTTCTCCTTATCCAGGCACCACGGGCGATCCCCCGCGGAGCATCTCCTGGAGCTTGAACACCACCTGGTGGTCGGGCACCACGACGAAGTTCTCGGTGATGGCGAAGTCGTGGATCATGGTGGGCTGGTCGAGCGGGATCTCGACGTCGTCGGACTTGGTGCCGTCGGGATGGAAGTAGAAGTACTTGAGGTACGGCTTCTTGATGACGTCGTAGCTGAGCGCGTGGAGCTCGCCGGTGGCCGGGTCGAGCTTGGGGTGCGCGATCATGGCGCACCCGAGCTGCCCGTCGAAGTCGTAGCGGCCGACGGTCTCGAGGTCGCCGCCGTCCGTGACGCGCACGTGGTAGGGGAGGTCGTCCTCGGACATGGCGAGGAGGTGGCCGTTGAAGTAGACGAGCCCGGCGTTGGCGACCCCGGTGCCGTGGGCGGGGTCGACGAGGCCGCACGCGGCGCGCGCGTAGAACAGGGCGAGGCGGGCGATCCCGGAGTGGCCGTGCAGCTCGCCGATGGCCTTGGGGAAGATGGGGCGCCCGATCGCGCGCTCCTGCCGGAGGCGCGCGGTCTCGGTGAAGCGGCACGCGTAGGACTCGGCGGCGCCGTTGCGTATCCGCAGCGCGTGCACCATGCCGTCGCCGTCGAAGAGGTGGTGCCCGGCGACGGGGTCGAAGCAGGGGTTGGCGCCGTTACGGGCGTACACGCCGTTGATGAAGGGCGGGATGCGGCCGGTGACGGGGAGCTCTTGGACGGGGGGCCGCTCGCCGACGGGCGCGAAGTTGCCGGCGATCTGCACGGCCGGGTCGGCCGTCTTGGGAAGGCCGTGGGGGCGCTCGAGGACGCCCGCCACGAACCCCTCCTCGAACGCGTCGAGCGCCGCCGCCGCCGCGCGCTGGAAGAGGTTGAGCTCCTTCTTCCTGCCCCCCGCCGACTTCCGCGGCGGCGAGGCCGGAGACGACGGCGCGGGCCTCGGCGGCGCGGCAATGGCGGCGGCGAGCTTCTTGGGGGGCGCGGGCTTGAACGCCGGCGCCGGCAGGCACTCGGCGGGCACGGAGCTGACCGCGCGCGGCGAGAACCTCACCGAATTGGAGGCCCGGGCCCTGGACCCGGCCGGCAGGTGGTGCCGGTGTATGGAAGAAACAGAGGTGGGCGGGGCGAGACCCTGCATCGCTGCTGAATTGGCGAGGATCGCGTCGGGGGGTTTTGGCGGAACGGAGCCGGGTGGGTTTTTGGTTGCGTGTGCGGCGAGGGGAGGCGGAGGAGTGAGCGATCCCGTTGGTCCGATGGGGCGGATGGTTTGGATTGGGAGGAGGAAGTGGGTGTATATATAGAGCTCGGGGACAGGAGGAGCAGGGAGGGAGGGGAGAGAGGGAGGGAGGAGGTGGGTGAGGGGGGAGAGAAAAGAATTGACAGGGAGAGGGGAGGAGGCGGACGGCGCGGTGGTGGTGGTGGAGGTGGTGGCCTGGTGGGGGAGCGTGGGATGGCCGGTTTGAACGGGCCGCGAGTCCAAGGCGGGGGGCAAGGGAATGAATCGCGACGCGGACGGACGCCCACGTGGTGCGCTGCGGGGGGCGGCAGGGGGGACGCGCTGACGGGGACGTGCCCTCCCCGCGCCACTGCTCTCTCCCCTCCTCCCGCTCTCGGCATCGGCAGCGTGCTGTTTCTTTTTCTTTTTTAAAAAAATTTCTTCTCCTTCTTTGTTTAGTTTTTCCTTGTGCCGCAGGCAGGATTTCATCGCCTGCTGTGCTTTTTTTATACTATCTTTTTTTTGAACATCTTTGTTTATACTATCTGGAAAAGGAAGAGAAACAGTAGGACCGGAGCGAGGAGCAGAGCAGACAACAGAGCGATGTACAGTACTAGCGGAAATACAAGAGCAACGGTTGTGGAAAAACCCGGGTTGGAAGTACTAGTAGGCGAGTCGCGATCGAGTCGGAGTCCTCCCCGCCCGGTTGCGGCGCTGGGCAGCCCATAGCTGGGACGTTGTCTGCTTCTTCCCCGTCCCCTCGCTTCCCGGCGCTGCGCCTCGGCACTTGCGCTGCCCTTGGAAGCGTCCCCCGCGCCAAGCGCGATACAGCTGCGGCCCGCGGCACGGCCAGCCCTCTCAAGTTGCAAACTTTGTTTGTTGCCTGGCAGCGAGGACGCACGCCGCGGCTATAGGCCAAGCAGGACGTCGAGAACGGCGCAGTTACGACGCGGGATCGCGTCGACGGCTCTGCTGCATGCGAGCTGAATACGCTGGCACAGAGCTTCTTGTACAGTCAATCAGGGTACTACTCCTATGCTCAATCAAGGACATCATTAGTGCTACTAGTGTAGAATAATTAAGCGGGGGGCAGCAGTGGCGTGATTGCCTTCCTTAGTTCGATGCTGACAGTGGCAAAGTATATTCCGAATTTCGTCGTGTGGAGATGCAAACCCGCGCCGCGCGATAACCTCGGACAAACTGCAGCCGACCGCCGGCGACAGGGGCGCAGATCCCTGACCCGTGCTTGTTCTCGCCCGGGGACACTCGGACAGGGCCAACCGCCGGGGCTCCTGCTCTGCTCTCCCCGCTCGCGGCACGGTGCTCGTCAATCGCGTACCCGTGTCTGGTCGGCGAAAAAGTACCAGCAGTATCAGTCGCATTTCTATGCACATCACACTCGATGATCGCAGTCCTAAACCCGAGCATTACGCACTGAAACGAACCAAAGGCGTCTGTCTCAGGCAGCCCTTCCCGTCCTCGAGGAAAAAAGTTTATCGGATCCGAGCCAAAAATGGGGCTCCATGCGTTTTGCCCCCGGGAAAAATCGCCATGCGTTGCACGAGCGCGCCACCCAGGGGGCCGGAACGCGGGCGCACGCGGACAAGCAGCGCGGAAAACCGGGGTGCTCAGGTGCCGGCGCCCTGGCTGCTGGCACGCGCGCGCGCGCGCGCGAGCGAGAAAGCCGCAAGCAAGCGCATGGCCCCCCGGCATGGCGCGGAGGGCGGCGGGCGGCGTCTTCCCTGCCTTGGCGCTTTGGCACCCCGCCCTTTGCTCGCTGGCGCGCAGCTCGCTTCCTCCGGGCCGGGGGCTCCGGGCGCCCCGCCACGTACGCTCGCCAGGGGCTTACCTGCCGCGACCGCATTGCGCGCGCTGGGGCCAGGGGGTGCCCGGTGCCCGCGCCACTGCGTGCCACCACGGCACTACCCCCCCTACGGGCTACGGCTATACGCCGCCTTTGCCCACACATGACACACCCGGCTCGCGGAGCCGAGGGAGAGGGACAGAACAGACAGCCCACGCCGCGGCCACGCGCGGACCCCCCGTCCCTTCTTGCCAAGATGACAGCCCACATGCGTGTGCGGGCGCTTCCCCGTCGTCCCGGGGGCGCGCCCCATTTGGCATCGGCGCGCTGTCCCCTCCCGCCGGCCGGCCGTCATGTCCTAGCGGATCCTGCTGCTAGCTACAGTGCTGTACTAGGAGGAGTGCAATTTTCACACGGGGTTTTCGTGCTCTCCTGATGGCCCGTCTCGCGATCCGGCAGTAAATGACCGGATGTGGCCGCGTGAATGCCCACTCGGTCGGCGGGTCACGACCCGGGCCGGACCAAAGGGGGGCAAGGGGCCGTCTCGCCATGGACGTACCGCGCGTGTGGGGCGCGCGCGCGCGGCCGGAGCTGAAACAGGCGGTGGCTTTGCGACTTGTGCGCGCAAGCGACAAAGGCTGGCGATAAAGGTCGGCGGCCGCTCTCGGCGGGGCGTCGCGTTCCTCGCGTTGGTAGACTTTGTGCGAGCTCTGTGTTGACTGTTTGTCTGCTGTGCGACGGCGATCGGTCGGTCGATGATCCCTGTCCGTCTGTCTGTCTCGCCGACGGAACGGTGAACCCAAAGCCCGTGCCGGCCAGGGGCTCGCTCCCTCCCACGTTCTGTTCGCGGGGAGGACTTTCTGTTTTCTCACTGATGCCTCCGTGCGTGACTGAGACAGAATAAACGTAAGGAACTGTAAGCCGTCTTCGTCTTCACATTTGACTGTAGCTACCCCCAGGGTCTTTGTTTGTGATTTGAGGAAAAGTGAAATCAGCGGTCATAAAAAAAAACAATGACTATTGCGAGTCGGCGATGTCGATATGTTGTGGAACAATTTTGGTAGAACCATTTACCTCATGCCTATGTCGACAACACCTTTTTTTTGTGAAGGGTTGATAAACTTTTTAATACGCAGCATGTAGCATTTTAATTAACATCGACGCATAGATACATGTGGTCTCAACAACCACTCCCCATATGTTTTTTTTTATCACGCGACGTGAGGAATAGTATTGGTTTATTTCCTCACAGCTAGCGGCCAGCACCTATGCGTGTAGGATGACTCGCAAGTCCCATTTCTGATATCAGCATCGCTCCAGTGGCACACGCTGGTGCTTAACCTTCTTTCTTACTCAAGCAGTAGATTTCAGCATCAGCATCGCTTCAGTGCCATGCTTCAGTACGATTCAAGCATCGGTCGTCACGGCGCACGCTGTGGGTAAGGAAATTGCTACACATATAGCACCAGATTCCCTTGTTTTTATTGGTTTGGTCTGTAAGATCAGTGTTCGTTTCCAGTAAATCGGATTAGTATTCTTAAAAGCTTGGCGCAGAATTAGTTCCACCATTATCGTTCCAGAAACACTTGTACAAGTTGATACGCCACGACCACAATCTGGAAGCCACACCTTTTGCCGTTAGCATGCGCACTACTAAGCTAACCCACCAACAGTCCTAAACGGAACGCTCACTCGAGCAAGTGCGACCACACGTGGCGGGACGGGGAGTATGGCACGGCTGGGCAATCAACCCACCCCGGATGATGGTTCCTTTTTTTAGCCATCTATCTATCGTCGCACCGAACCGACCGACCAACAATGGCGATCCGATCGGCACACTGGGAATTCGGGATGGGATCGGAGGACGGACGGAGACGCTCGCTAGCTGGGGGGACTCTCGACTTTGACGCTGACTAGGATGGATCATGCATTGACGCAGTGCACGTGCAGCGGTGGGATTGGCTGCCCTGATTTTGGTTTTGTGTGCGCTCTCGGCTCTCGCCCTCTCACACGGGTTCTCCATCCGTGAAAGCTCTGCAGCTCGCGCGACGTGCTGAGTGCTGACGAACACGGAACATCTGGTGACCTGGTCTAAAGAATCTTTGGGTCGCTGCTGGCGCCCCCAAAACGGCAAGATGTTTTCTTTTTTATTTATTTTTTCGCGCGCGTTCCAGGCAGGAGCCTTCGAATGTTTGCCCTTGTAGCTGCGGCGACGATGCGACATGAACACTTGATCTCGACCGGCGGCGACGAGGACCTGGCATCCTTTTTTATCCCAGCCTCTGTTTTCTTGCTGACCGGGCCCGGGGTACGTGTGGCGCCACGATTGGGCGACGCCGGTGAGGTGGCGCCGTGTGGACCTGACGTCGCCATCGGCCGATGGCGTCCGCGGGTCCACGTGTCGCGTGGCCGCTCGCGCCCGCCCACACTTTGCGTGGGTGCGTGCGTGCTTTTCATGGCAAAACTGCTGGTGTTCCCCCCGGCTCGTGGTCACTTTCGATGACTCACTCTGTACCCGGAAAACGAAGGTGGCCTACTGGCCTGTGTGTGCTCTGTATCCGGACCCGGAGAAGAGACGGAGGCATCGCTCCGTTCCGTTTTGCTTGGATCACTACTGGCTGGACCACCTCTGGTGATGATGAACCGACGCTGAGATAAAGCTTGGCACTCACTCACTTGTAGTACTACGCCAGTGTGATCGGCACGGCACTGCATGATGCGTGCTGCGTGTCTACCTGTCCAAGTTCAACGGCCGGCCAGACGGCCGTTCTCAGAAGCAGAAACTGTGTGCTTCTCGCTTCATTCACCGATCAACTGATAAAAGTGATAATATGTGACTGAGCTAGGGTATGCCAGTCACCTCCTGCTGCTGCTTCTTTTCACATTTCCTTTTGGGTTGGAGGCTTGGAGAGCGAGTTGTTGGCATGGGTGGCACCAACACGAAGTGAGGCTTCCTTGCATGCAGGGTCGTTCTCTCCGCGGGGGTCAACGTCGCCCTGGTTGCATGGACACCACGCAAGTTCTCGCGGTTGCAGGTGCCCATGCCTCGGTGGCGCGCGCCGGTTGGGCGCAACAGCGACAGCGCCGCCCACGCTTTCGTTCTCCCCACCCCCGCAGCTGCTTTCCCTTTCCCTTGCCGCCGCGCAGCAGTAGCGCAGACCGGTTCAACGACGTGGTCTCGGCGTGACGCCGTGGAATAACGGCCGCCTCCAACCAGAAGACAGACTCCCATAGTCCCATCCCATCTTTCGTGTTAATCTAATGTCGAGCAAATCATTTTTGTACTGATGATTATTAATTAAGATTACTAACTGACCGTACTGATTAACGATACTTTTGAAGGGAGACGTTTTGGTCGGCAATTTTTAACTTTTTTCGCATCCATCACCGTCCTTTTGCGTTGAAGGATACTCCTTCCGCGAGTCATTTTCCATGTCTCCGCTAATTCCAGCGGTAACGGTTCACGCTAATAAACTAAACCAAGAAAACGAAAGGAAACCTGGAGCCGCGCACCGACGATTACGCATGATGGACATCGCGCACGATTACATCCGGGGCCTCCTTCTCGTTGGTTTCGCAG
Source organism: Urochloa ruziziensis (assembly GCA_015476505.1). Lineage (NCBI taxonomy): Eukaryota > Viridiplantae > Streptophyta > Magnoliopsida > Poales > Poaceae > Urochloa > Urochloa ruziziensis. Next base: position 61,441,675 of record CM027118.1, read on the forward strand.
ATCAACATGGCCCCCCTTCCACTTAAAATATTTTAACACTAAGGTTACATTCGTTGCATAGCATCTCTAGCTGATTAGTCATTCTCCGTGACCATTATATTTTCTGCTTTCTTCTTCGCTTTTTTTTTTTTTGCATTATTGGTACCTAGTGTTACAGCAGATTACCAAAGCACCTCAAACCCATATGGATAGAGTAGATGGATGAATCCCTTTCAATTGGGTGAGATGGATGTGTGTTTTAATAATGAATTAAAATCGGATTGGTAACCTGTTGCAGCATCTATTATCTTATTAAAACAGAAGTAAAAGGAGCCACCAGATTCACCGAGAGGGCCTAGAAAATCCCACGTTAATTCAAAAAAGAGAAAGATATAGGCCGTAGGATTTTATGAAGATCTAACGGTCTAAACTAGCCTAAAAGGCATATCCAATATGACTAATAATAAATAATAAAAAGAAATAATTAATACCTCTAGAAGTCCATATCGGATTGCCTATTTCCAATTATATTTTAACACCATATCGGATACAAATCTTTCTAATTACATTGGATATGTATCCAATACACGTTGGTTATCGTTTTTATGTTGGGCAACACATAATTTTATTGTTTTTTATGTAACAAATACCCAATACACGCTAACATATGGCAGCTACATGACGAGAATGACATGGTCTTTGATGTCACTTTGGTGTCCTTTTCTTTTATACTAGCTTTATAGTAGTATATAATTTATTACTCCTTCTTCAACGTGTATTATAGGTTTTAGCTATTATTCAATTGTCGCTTGATGTAATTTCAAACTTAGGCGGTGTTTAATTCCGGTGAAAAAACTTTACAAATGTCACATCAAAGAGAATCTTACTATTTAGGAGTAGACTAATAATAAAACTAACTACAGATCTTGCTAAACCGCGAGACGAAATAGGCAAATCATGGATTAAATAGGCCCATTAGATTCCTCTCGTGAAATACACTTCATCCATGTAAATGGTTATTTTCGTCTATATTTAATACTCCATGAATGTAAGATTCTCTTTGATGTGATGGAAGGTGAAATTTTTTTGAAGGAATTAAACACCGCGTAAGATAGAAATTATATTGTTTTTTCTTCCACTAGCTATTTGGAATAAAATAATATTTTTTACGAAACATAGTGCACAACACACACAAATATGCTTAGATGCATGCATGCAACACTGCCCTTATAAGCACACTCGAGAAATTGAGCTAGGAGATCTTGATATTAACAGAGACAACAAAGACGTATTCATATCGGCACGAACATCTCCTGTCACTGAAAGAATAGCATCATTCATTTGTAAAAATAAAAGCCCATGTCGAGTTGAGGATTCAAACCTCGAAGAACATGTTCCACCACAAATGAGTTATGCTCAACTTATAAAGAAAAATAAAAAATTAATTAGCACTATGTATTCTCCCATTAATAATAATAAACATATCATGGCATGTGGTTAATATTTTTTCCTTAGCCATTAAAACATGTCGTTAATATTTTTCACTTTAGCCATTATAAAACATATTTTGGTTTCATATGATTGCATGTTGTTATGATTTTCCCCTTTAGCCATTAAAACATGTTTTGGTTCCTATATAGCTAAAATCATTGTTGTTGGTGTGCGTCGAAAGATCGATGGACCTATTGCTGCCTATATGGACGAATAGCAAATTTGGATGGGTGTGTGCATGTATATGTGTAAGCTATGCTCTTTTCTAGCTGTGTTACCCCGATACTTCAACATGCCCTCCGTATCACGTATCCGATACACGTATCCGTATCCGCCGATACTCCAATACTTTCATATTACCTTTAGTTTTTCAAAAAAATGACGTATTCACATATCCGCATCAGGCCGATACTGATACACGTATCTGTATCGATGCTGCATAGTTTTTTAGAGTTGGTAAAAACTAAAGTAAAGTAAATAAAGAGGTATTTATATATCTATATACAAATTGAATCCTATGTATTCTGAATGCACAAAGACATGTTATGAACTAAAATACTATGTACGATAACTTTTTCAAAAAAATAACCAAAAGAATGCATCATATGTAATATTTATAAAAAAAATTAGTAGCGGGTATAGAAAAAGTACAACTTGATACAAAATGATCTTTAACCATCTGCTACTAGCAACAAGAATGTATTCACTAAAAGAATATTGGTTGGAATGATCTTTAACCACCTGCTACTAGCAGCAAGAATCTATTCACGAAAGAACGTTGGTCGGAGGATAACCCCTAGCAACGCAGGCTTGCAATCTTTCACAAGAAAACATAGGGTTGGAAAATTGGACCTTGCCGTAGAACAAAACAAAGAAAAGGGTTAAAATTGTTGCATCAAAAGACCACCAATCGCATCTCTCTAATTGACACAACAACTAGCAGAACGTGCCCTCACTAGCCCTTTGTTGGTGCCTGATCAGATGTCGTCATGGTATGAAGAGGCCATAGAGACCTTATTTCCATATACCATTAATGCCACCATTTTTATGCCGATGTTAGGGATAAATTAAACTCTAGAAAAAAAGAGTATAATAAAAACCAAATAATAAATTCAGATACCATTCAAATCATACACATTACCCCACTCCCTTCTCAAAAGTATAAAGAATTTCTTAGAGCCTCGATATGGAGAGAGAGAGGAAGGAGGGAGAAATTAGAACAAAGGAGAAAATGCTCTAGCCTCAGTAATGTGGGTGTGCTCTAATGATTTTTGGTTGCTGCTTGGTTTGAAACCAAAGCATTGACATGCAGAAGTGTTGCGCCCAAGCTAAAACTAATAACATTTATTTTTTTCGCCAAGTCTTCTGCAAGCAAAAGAATTGTTCGCCCGCGCCTTGACACAATGAGCGTTAGGCAAGTATCAAACGAGCTTTATACCTTCGTAGCCCCAACAGTTAATTATTGACCCGAGCGTAGGGTTCATATTAGGAGAAAGATGTAGTAGCTATAAAACAATATGAGATAATGTATTTACGGGCTGTACCAAATGTCGATTAAAGAACAAAAGAGAGTTATGGATATACATAGCAAAAGTGACACATCCATTGCTCATTAGCGTTTTTATGAATAAACAAGATTAAAGTCTTATTATTATTTCTGGCTATATACATCATTGATCCACCCATCTAGATATTCTACTAAAGTTCTAATTGAAACGAAATGTACATCACAAATTAAAAATCTAAACAATAATATTGTATCTAAAAATTATGTACTTTTATATGGATTCAATAACTACAAAAATACATTCATATATTTTTTTCTCTCTTGAAGTCATCTTCCAAAAAGATATGCTATAGAATATGACACAAAAAAGTGCATATATAATAACCTGATATGAACTATCCGCTTTCATTTATTCTAAAATAAAGTATCTAAATATTAGAAAAAGAGACTAGCTCCCCGCGCAAATTTGCGCGGGCCACCTTGCTAGTCTCTTATCACCAAAAGGACTATTATTTATATTGGGGAGAAAGATTATTACTGTGTTGGAGATGCTCTATAAATTTGATGCCTAATTGTGGTGTATTCAAAGACTATCACATCATACATATATCAGTAAATTATTATGTTGAGTCAACATCTAATGATGTATAGTACTATGTTGTTGTCTTTTAAGGAGCTCGTAAAATAATTAATTGACGTGGTGTTGTATTGTGTTATGAAAGTAGGCCCAAAATATTAATGTTTGTATGAAGATATAAGAGAAATCATGCCCAATATTTAGGTTATGTACCTAGACAAGTACTCGTCCAGATGCATAGGTAGAATGCCTTATATTCAAAGATAAAGGGAGTGTTTAGTACTTTTCCATATCATAAATAAAACAGTCATACATGGCATCTACTGTTTTAGACAGTTTGTCTAGAATTTTCAAATAGACAATTGAATTTAAAAGTTTAAATGCATTGACTGTATGTGATTAAAAAATAACCATATTTTTATAAATAGAGGCACATACACAAAATGGATTTGTTGGGAGAAGGAAATCGAAATTCACTACAAATATGTGTGCGCACCAACAATCTTATGTATTGCCTCGTCTACTTGACACTTTTATTCATATCACATATGCTAAATAAATCAAACTTTTGGTTGAGTTTTAAGTTTTAACCAAAAAATGTCCTTTCATTAACACCTTAAATATGCATACAAGCTAGGTATAAAATGTGGGCACAATGATAAAAAAAATTACACAAAGGAAAAGTTTTATAGCTACATGTTTTTACAGTAAAGCATGTTACAGATCATCCATTGTCGACCGTTACATGTTTTTACAGTAAAGCATATATATAATGCGCCTTATTTTTTTCTTAAGTATAAGCTGCTTCTTTACCCATTGGTCGGATCAACAATTCAACATACAATAGCTTTGTGCAAATCTAATATGGCCACTAAAGTGTCATAGACTGAAGAAAAAGAATTGGAGTGACTTAAAAAAATGTCAGCTCGAGGGAAAAGGCAGTATATTAATCTCCTTCGATAACATCTTGGGGTAATAAAATAGCAACTTTGTTGAAAAGTTTGGACCACTTTTGAAGCACCTTTAGACCACGTTTAGGGCCTCTAATAACTCGACAAATCAATAGAGAAAAAAAAAACAGTGGAGGCAAGTGACCGGTAGCCGGGTTGGGTAGCAGAGCCTCAAAGCCACACACGTGTTGCGCCTATCTTGCTCCTGGAAGTAGGTTTGGCCACGAGCCTCCATTTTTAAAAGAAAGGCATCATGCTGCATAGACTCCGTGTGTGCCTTTATATCTATGCAGTAGTGGCACTCTCTATTGTCACCTGCTGATATGTATATATGCCAAGCAAGCCGAGCCATATTCTCTGTTGCACTTTGGCACTCGCCGCGATCCGATTGGCGCGGCAGCTCCTATCCCCTCCCCTGCCCCAATTATTTCTTCAATCATTTTGTAGACCCGCCTGCTGCTGTCTGATGTGTTAGTAGGAGGATTAATTTTTTTTCCTTCTAGCTAACTGCTGCTCGCTGCTGCTCTCTGCTGGGTTGATCGCTAAGCGATGTTTGGAATTGACCTGGAATAGTCTCTGCATGTGTGAGTGAGAGCGATTGCACTACATCTCTACAAAGCATAGGGCTCATGACTCATCTTCACGAGGGTAATACCATGGGAGCGCCTAATTTGCGCTCGCCCGCGAGGGGGGCTGCGTGCGCTCGCGAGTCGCGACAAAGCGTGGCCCCCTGCGGGTCCACCGTCCTATACTATATGAAAAAAAATATACAAATTTTTTCAGAAATTTTTGTAGCAAAGTTTTATAAACAAACTTTTGCTTGTCTGCGACAAAATTCTTCAGCGAAAACTTTTTTGCAACAAAATTTTGTCAACAAATTTTTGCTTGCTTGCGACAAAATTCTTTGGCACTAAATTTTTTGCAACAAAATTGTCAACAAACTTTTGCTTGCGACAAAATTCTCCAGCGACAATTTTTTTGCAAAAAACTTTTGCTTGCGACAAAATTCTCCCGCGACAAATTTTTTGCAACAAACTTTTGCTTGCGACAAAATTCTCCAGACTCAAAATTTTTGCAACAAAAACTGTCAACAAACTTTTGCTTGCAACAAAATTCTCCAGCGACAATTTTTTACAACAAACTTTTGCTTGCGACAAATTCTCCAGAGTTAAAATTTTTGCAACAAAAATTGTCAACACGTGGTGGCCCGGTCCGTCCCTGCACGTGGGTCCCCGGACTGCGCGTGCAGCCCCCCCCCCCCCCCCCCCCCCCCCCCCTTGCACAGCGCGCAAGCGAGCGCCCCGAGCGCTCCGTGCGCTCGGGTGCAGATCTGGCATCGCGTAATACCATTCATTTGCTCCAATGATTCTTTTGAACCGTCTCATGATCATTTGCTCCAATGACAGTATATATGCATTCCAAATGACTCAAAAATAGTGGAACAATAGCACAACATCGATAATAAAATAACTGTACAGGTTAGAACGGATCGATAGCATCGAGAGACACAGCAAGAATGCACGTCGCGATTCCCTCAATGGGGTTGGCTGCTTGCCAATTCTCGCATGTATCTATCTCGCCACAAGTTGCAAGCGCGAGCTAGCGAGAGTGGCATCATCGGTGTGCGTGATGCCGTGATGCTCATCGACGATAATGGTTACTGTGCAGATTATCAGAACGGATAGAATCGAGAGACTGCCAAGAATGCACGTCGCGATTCCTCAACGGGAGCTGTCTCTGCCTGCCGGTTTTCGCACCACCCCCTATCTTGCAACAAGTTGCAGGCGCGAGCGAGCGAGATGATCACCTCAACTATACCTCTATGCACACGAGAGCATATCCCCTCTCAGAATTGCAGTGTGTGTGCTCACCACAAGCCCCTGTCATAGCTAGAGCGTAGCACATCATGCTGCCGGCTTGCGCTTTTTCCTCGCCGTGATTGGAGGACAGCCGAGGCCCGAGAGCTACTCCTAGAAAAAAGGGCGCGCAAAAACTCACGCCATCCACTAACTACTACACCCTTGCCGGCCTTGCGGTTGCTCTCGCCCATCGCCAAATTCCCCATCGGCGCGCGTCCGCTTCGACCGGCACTCACGCCCGACACGCCGCTGTCGCAGCTGCACGCATGTGATGTGTACTCCCAGCCCGGCCCCAAGTATATACTCCTGCGCTTTCTTCTAGGCTCTCGTTCGGTTCGTGGCTCTAGCTAGCTAGCGATTAGCCCGTGGTGGCGACGCGATCAGATTCGCCTCTCCCTCCCTCTCTCTCCCTGGGTGCAGGGTGCGCTCGCTCGGATCGGGATCCCCCGCGGCCGGGATGGACGGATGGATCCCATTCGCCAGCGGCCGCCGTCGGCAGGCCAAAAGCGCGCGGGACGTGGCGGGTTGGAGCATGAGATTCCCTGCCGCGCGACCGCGACGCCCGGCCGGCCGCACCTGTCCGCGCTTTCCCTGGCACGGGAGGGAGAGCTCACCACACCCGGCGCTACAGGAAAGCCTAGCCTACACACAGCTCGCCATCGCGCCCCGCTGCTGGTTCCCCATTTGGCGAGGTCGCGTGCCCTGTGTTTCGCTGCTTACGGCAAGTGACAAAGGCAAGCGAGAAAACGGCCGCCGGAATTGGCACTCGCCATCACCCGTGCCAAACGCATGTGGTTCTAGTGCACGCTACCTAGCTGATGATCGCTTATCAGCTAGCTAGTATGCACTCACATCGATCGGTACACGTCAAAGGTCACTGTACAACCACCAGCATCTACGACTACCCCAAATTTCTCTCTCGATCGAGCAAGTTCCTCGATGCGGCAAAGACGTCACGGTCCTTACTAGTAGAGTCCTCGAGGACAGTGAAGAAGATGCCTGCCCTGCTACCCAAGAGGAGGTCCTGCCTGTCGTCAAGGCCGGCCGGCATGCGTGGCCGGTGCTTAATCCTTTTGATTAACACCGGATTAGCACGGGGCTCGAGGCATGTTAGCAGCAGCATAGTACTACTACTAGCAGTAGTAATCTAAAATTAAACCAACTGGGCATGTGTGTCTGATAACCACTTGCGCGTATTGCTGCCATGCATGAGCATGACCGCAGCGTGCACGAGGCGGCGTGCGCGCGCCGGCCGGTCAGAGACGCGCCCGGCCACGACCGACGATCGTGCCGCGCGCCGCCCACCGCCCCGCCCGACGCGGCCGGCCGGATCGGTCGAGGCGCGCCCCGATCCCAACCTTGGACGGTTAGGTCACATGCGCGGCGGCGTGATGATGATGATGGAGGGCGACTCCTCCTGCGACCGCGACATGGGCGACTTGGCATGATTAACCGGAGGATTAAACAAGCATTAATGGGGGATTTGGGGGACATGCAGGCCAGATTCATCAGGTATGTGCGGGTCTGCGCGCGAGTCCACTTGGAGAGACTGTGGAATATACAATAGTTTTGAGTATACAACTATTAAACTATAAATAAGGGGTTGAACTGAATACTGTGCTCGAATTGAAAATTTTGCAGACCACAGTTTGTGCGCAACTGTGGGCAGGCGCGAATGCGTGCAGTGCAGCAGGTCGCAGCTCGGGCAGGCGCTAAGTTGTTTCATGTGCAGTGGCAGTACTATAAGTGTGTGTCGATTTGACTCAGGAGAGTATTCTAGGTATGTGCTTCCCCACGGTCGTTGCATTGTTAATCTCTGACGATCTTATTGGCAGGTTGGTAACTCCCACTGTCAGGAGAAGGGCTAGTTAATTGGGAGTACTACTAATCCCCTGCAAGTGTTGATAGACAGACAGAGCCGTCCAACCGCCGCCCAGTTACTAGTGGCGAATAACAACGTGCGTCAACAAGCGATTAACAACAACTACTGGCGGGTGTTAACTGTGTACTAATTAAGCGCTTAAATTCACCGACATTGCAGTACTTCTGAACATCCTACCGCTTGATTGATCCGGTATATTTTTGCATGTCCCGCACGCATGTAGTAGTATCACACATACATGTGAGTAGTTCTACGTCTCTATGTGGTTGGGAAATCAAATGTTATACTCCGTATGTATGTATTATCTCTATACTAGAATGCAAATGTGCATCTCTGCACTGCACATTGATCCTGGTCTCCCAGTGTGTGCAACCAATCGAGGTATGTATCAGATCAACGAGATGCTTGAAAGACGAAATGAGAATTAAACTGATGCTGTCAAACACTACTCCTACCACCACCTGGTGATAAGTACAAGCCATCAACCAACACCATGTGGCACGTGGGTAATCTGCTGCGAGCGCGCGGCTGGTCCTAGCTGCCTGCCGGCCGGCTCCGATGCAAATTAATGCAGAGCAGAGAGCACAAACAAAATCCCAACGCCACAACGAACCGACATCCCGCCGGTATCGAGATACACCAACTGATCATCATCGATCTCTAGCCCTACCAAGCTCATATTCCATTTATGATCCGACGACGGATCAATCGATCCAGTCATACACACTGTATCAATAGCCATGCATGCATGCATGCATCCTCTATACGCCAGTGGGCAGCGTGGGCCCCACGCGCGGCGCCCACTGCATGCATGCTGCGATCGATCGATCCATGATCCATCGGTGACTGACCGACCGATCAACCTCCGGCCGGGCGGCGCCTGGGGAGCCGTCGGGCACATGGCGGCACATGACCTAGCCACCCATCGCCGTCGCCGTTACCACTTGCGTTGCATTGCATTGCATCATGGGGGGGTCAATGGGTCATGCCCCTCCTCTCCTCTCCCGGCGCCGTCCCAAGGAAGATTTGGGCGATCTCCCGGCCAGTATTCTACGACCCTCAGCTCAGTCCACATGGCTGCCGCAAACAAATGCGCTACTCCATCAGCTCATGATTAACCACTCAATGATGTGGGCTACCAGTTTGCTGCAACTAACTAACTGCAAGGTCTCTCTCTGACCCTGCTGTGACACTAAACAATTGCTTGCTATGATTGGCAGTCAACACGGCGCGGCGCTCTCTAGCTAGTTAGGTTACTTGTATTGATTAATCAACGAGCATGCATGCAAGATTCCTCGATCAGCTTGGTTTAATCTGCCCTTTATCCCTTTTCTAGTTCTTGTTAATAAAGAAAAGATGTAGCAGTCCGAATAAGTTAATTGGCTAGGTTCATCAGAAGCATGGGGCCCACCACGGTAGCATTGGTCAGGAGTGGACCTACACATTATGGCATATCGTCGTCCCACTGCACTAAGTCTTTAAGTTTACAATGTAACCATTTGTATATTTAATATCACAACAACTACATATTTTTGCATAATTATCAAGGGACTGCAACCTTCTCATATTAGTTTCATAAAACTTCAACTGCTTGAGCATACATTCCGATGTATATATATTCCATAGACCTACGAACATTTTGCATGGTACCAGCCACACAAGTTATGAATGGGCCCCGCATGTCGACTTTAAGAGCAAGTATTATGGATGTCGAGTAGCGAGCGAAATGTTGATGTGGAGAGAGAGAAACTAGGAGAGAGAAGAAAACAAGTGATTCGCGAAACGGCGACAGCGAGCGGGCGCATCCGGCTGCCACCCCACTTCCGCGTCTCTCATTCGCCACCGATCCCTGGAAATCCGCATGCAGCATTCAAGCACCGTGGGGTCCGCCACCAGCAGTTGCTGAGGTGGAGCCGGAGACGCCCGCACACCGGCGTTTCTATTAGCTTTGCTCTAATGTGTGGTTAACACAGGTGGATCCATATAGAGTAGTGTGGGTTTGTGCAATTGGAGCACGGGATTATATCGCCCAGTTGGTTTGGGATTATCATCGTCCCAGCCCAGCGGATTATTTTTCTCACAGAATAATTGAAGCAGCCTAACATATTATTTTTCTATTAGACTTTCCAGCCCAGTCCAGCGAAACGAACACGTCGATGTAGTTCTACGGAACCAATCATAAAACTAGTACGTTCTTCGATAGTTAGGGCCGTTTGGGAGAGGCTTCTCCTAAAACGGCTTCACCGGCTAAGCCAAATGAAGTTGGTGAATTCAGAATAGTTACTGGCTTCATCTAGCTTCTAGTTTATTTTAGCATGAGCTTACAAAATGATTTCATAGTTCTCCATTTGCTCAAAACAGGTGAAGAGCCCAAATAAGCCTTCTCAAACAGCCATTAGAGGAGGCACGGTTCGTTACGTAGTAGCTAGCGGTCCTTTGAAACTATCAAAGAACTCTTAACTAATGACTCTACAGGGCACGCTTAATTCTCATTAATGTGTGTGCCATAGGTAGGGTACCACGCGTTTCTCTGTCAGTGTCATGTGCCCCGGCCCCCTTGCTGCGGGCCACAATTCGCGACGCGGAACGTGAGATGACCCACGCACGCACTCACCCGGTCCCTTGCTTGGTTTGTTATTATGGGTCTGGCTTCCGATCTCCCATGGGCCATGATATCCCTACGTGCCTCTCCCCACATTGATTAACTAGCAAGGTGACCCGCGTAAATTGCGCGGGCTAGATCTGCTATAATTTTTATAAATTTAAAATTTTGTAAATGCTTCGTATAACATATGATGATCCCACAACATCGTCGATATTCTTTACCGTTGATGTTTGTCGTGACTCCACTCTGTTGCCTGCATAGACCCCACTCTAACGACTTTTAGTGGCATATCTCGTACCAAAAGTAATATATATATTTTAATTAAATTCGGTAATGAATTCAGTCAACATTAGAACAACCAAATGTTGGGATGTACAGTTACCACACTGGTACAAAGTAACACCTCTTTGCTTGCTTGCTTCCTTTGTTGTCCACTGCATTTTATACCAATATTCAACACTATTTTTCTAATAAATTATACATAAATGATTTAGTTTTGCAAGTTTTTTCTCTCTACCTACTGATGCCGATTTCTTTTAATCATATCTACTTTCTCCCCTTTTCAATTTGGTAAAATATGTTACCTCTGTATCTTCTTCCCTGTCAAATTTACTCCAATGCTCTCTTCAGCAAAAGAAATATCCATTCAATGTCAACTTATGTACTTCCTTCACTTTCTCTCCCTAGCATTTGGTCCTTGTGTTTCTAACTGCTGAATAGAAGTCATGGTTGAGCTTCACTATATTCTTCGAGAACTAACAATTTTACTGTAACTAAATCTCTCGTGACACATAGGCCGTGTGTCTGCTTTGTCATCTCCGCCAATTTAAATTCTCCCGTGTTGGCGTTTTTTTCCCAACTAATTGGAATTAATGCTTTGTTGCTGGATCAAAGAGATATTCCATCCAATCAACACGCTCTTATTCCAGCAATATTGGCTGGTCCCTTGGTGTGTGTTTTTTGGGGGGAGGGGGGGTGCACATGACAATGGTGATGGATACATACTCCCTCCATACTCGTATTAGATGATGTTTAGGACAACGACACGGTCACCAAAATGTAACTTTGACTTCTTATTTTTACAAAAATATTTATTAAAAAATAATATATGTATACTTTTCTAAAAATACTTATCAAGACAAATCTATTCATATGGTTTTCACATTTTCAAACTCAACGACTTAAAAGTTATTCGTGATTTATATTCCCAATGCTTGACTAAAACCTTGTCCTAAACATCATCTAATACGAGTATGGAGGGAGTATATATTTTCATATCTGGTTTGGCTCCAATTACTTGCTCTACTACTTGCCATGGATAGTTGATAGAGAAAATTGTGCTTGAAATTGCAGCGATAAAATTAAGCTTTTTATGGTGTAGTGGGGCAGTTGTATTAGTCAAATTGTGCTTGAAATTGCATGAAGTGGGCTTCATATTGGAAAAATAATTTGTCCTCCATTTATTCTATCATGTCCCCAGATTATAATGTCACATTAATTATATGAATGCTGTATTGATTTGTAAGGTAGCAATCATGAACATGTCGTGATCGTGTGTAGGTTTTTTGAGCAAAAGAAATTATGACGCATTTGATTTTAGTTTGGTCTCCTTTGCTCCAGACGATCTCATTGGGATTATTTTTATTAGCGTATGCATGTAGGAGTAATGCTTGTTACCTGGCTTTCATATGCGCTAATCATCTCACAATTATGATTACGTAAACATACACGTAAACATATATGGTTAATTTTACCTTGGCAATAATTCCATACGTATGCCACATTTTTGGATTTTGTGATTTTGTCCAAGTCCAATAGGTGAATAAAAAATAATAAACTATATTTTTCCATGATGTCACCTTTTTGTAGTTTTTGGCGTGAATAGAAACTTATGTGATGTCCTGAATAATAAAAACGGGCATGTTTCTACTTCCTTTTCTTTTTTTATTATTTGGATTTGGACTTCCTATACTTTGCACGCCAACAAAAAGGACAATGGAGTATAGAAATCGGATTCTGCTATTTTATTTATTTTAAATCTGAATTTAGATATATTTATTAGTAGTCTTTGGCATGGACTCTTTAGTCTAGTTTGGACCGTTAGATGTTCATAAAATCTAACGGCTCATATTCTTCTCTTTTTTGGATTAATGTGGGATTTTCTAGGCCCTCTCGGCGAACGTGGTGGCTTCTTTTGCTTCTGCTTTATTAAGATAATAGATTAGGATATGGATCGGCATCATGACGATGACGAGAAGTGATTATGGCTTACGCTAATCATGCATGATGAAGTCGATCGATCACGTTGCAGAACATTGTAGATGCATGTGGTCCTACAGGAGCTAATCATGCATGCATGCATGCGCCAATGGCCAACAGGGCCCCACGCATCGATCTCGATCCTAACCAACAACCCCACCAGAAATAACTACCAACGGCCGGTACCTACCGGCCGGCCGGCCGGTCTAGGCTTCAGTTATTGTTCTTGACTGCTGCATGCGTACCCATGCAAAACAAGCAGCTAGGCCCGGTGTGCTTATGTGCCATACTTGCATGCTCGCTTAATGCATGGCAACGGCCGTATCTGATGTCTGCAGTTGCATGCACGCCATCTCTGCATCTCAAACAACCTCATCACACGTGATCCACTGCAATATAATGCTACTCAGATGAACAGATGGGCGCAGTGATATAAGTTTTAACTTTATTTGCTAACAGCACGTAGCACGACTGCATGGAGTCAGTAGCTTATGCTAATTGATGATTATTGCTCTTTTCATTTCATCAGCGATGCGATTATGTCCATTTCTCAAAAGAAAAAATAAAAATAAAAGAAAAGTGACTTCTGAAGATTCAACAGCTTGGATAGGTACAAGATATGAAGCTAATTAAGATATACACACATATAGTGGATTTGTCTTAACCACAGACAAATGGGTGTGCATATGGGAAGCCACATGTCTGTGTCTGTGTAGTTGGCCCAGGGAGCAGCCAGGGCACATCGGTCTCATCACTAGCAGCTATAGCAGCTACTGGCTGCAAGTTGCAAGCATTCTGCGTGCAAGTTGGTGTACCGCCACTCACTGCCGTCGACCTCATGGAGAGAGTACGACGCTACGCTCCTGATGTGCATGGCTGCACTACTCACGTATACGCATCAACTATTGAAATGATTAAATGCAAACGCACTCTCATATGCTACAAGTTGGCTGAGCGGCAAGCCGGGCCACGTACGTACGCTCTCTCACCATCGTCGTCAAGGACAGGGCAAGAGGCCAAAGCTAGACTGCACAAGCAAAGGTGTGGTTCGGCGTGATTCATGCTACACACTGTCACTATATGTGCAATACTATAGCTAGCTACTAGCAGGCCATGGCCACTGGATTTTTTTAATTTGCACATGGTACCTGTTCTATGTATTATGTGCCCAATTCATCAGCAACAGAATATGAAGGCTACCGTTCAATTTTTTTTGATAAAGTTTAAGGGTTTATATCACGATCATGGTGACCGGTATACTGAAGTGGTAAGTGGTAACAGGCCATGGCCATGCATGCGCCTCACCGACCAGTGAATGCATTAATCTTGATCGCTTTAAGAGCACTTCCTTTGCAGTAATGCAGCGTTAGTACCTGTCTATTGTCTCTTGTGTGCAGTGGGGGCCTTGCAGGCTTGCGTAGTCGTCGTACCAGCTGCTGCTTTCACAGCATGCACATATATGTAGCTTGGACGCAATGGGCAATACGATGCAACAGACCGGCCAGCAAGTGGTTGCACATCATGCACCACAGCCGGCCGGCCTTTCGTAGCAGCCTGATGACTAATGAGGAACAGGGCAGGCATTCTGTGTAGTGTACGTCGTCGTGTGGCCCTCCAACAAGCAAGGGGGTACTCCGCACTACATGCATGGCTGATTGGAGTTGTTACAACAGGACAAGCTAGATTACTATATATACAGCCAATGCAAGGGCTCTACTACAAAAAAACATTTTAGGAGACACTGACAAAACATTTTTCGAGACACTTTCGAAATGCTTGCGTCTCTGTTAATGCCCACCATTTTCAGAGGCGGTGATGATTGATTAACGGAGGCGGTGCAAAGCCACCGTCTCTGTTAATCAATTAACGGAGGTGGTTTTTGTAAGGGAACCGTCTCTGTTAATGCTCCATTAACGGAGACGGTTGTGTTACAAAAACCGTCTCCGTTAAAGCATTAACGGAGACCCTGAAATTTTCATCCAGGCCCCTTAACCTTATCCTCCCTTCCCTCCTCCCTCCCGCACGCAATCCTCCCCTCCCCCTCCCTTCCACACAGCGCGACGCCCCTCCCCTCCCCCCTCCGCACCTCCACGCCGCCGCGTCCTCCTCTGCCCTCCAGCGCGGCCTCGCCTCCCCCGCGCCGCCGTCTTCGAGTTCCTCCTCGCCTCCACTCGCACTGCCGCCGCTGGGGACGGGGACCTCCAGCGGGGGCTCGGCGGCGGGGCGTGGATCCGATGACGACGGCGGGCGCGGGAGCGGGGCTCGCTGGGCGTGGATCCAAGGGCGACGACAGTGGATCCTGATCTCGCTGCTCCTCCCCTTCCCCCTTTGCTCGCCCCTCACTCACGATGGCAGTGAGGAGCGGCGGCGGGGCAAGGTGCGGAGCAGCGGGAGCAGCGGCAGCTGGCGGCGCGGGGTGAGGAGTCCCCGTCCGGGTCCCTCCTCTCCCCATCGAGGCGACGCCCGTCCGACTCCCTGTCTAGATCTACAACGACGCCTCCACCTCGACCGTCTCCTCTGCATCCACAATGGTGCCTCCATCTCGTCTTCCTCCTCGGCATACGTGAGTTCCCCTCCTTCCTTATCTCCTGCTGCCTAGGGTTTGTATTTCTCATGGTCGTGATCCGAGTTCATGTAGTTAGCATCTCGATTAACCTTCAAGATCCTGTTCTACGAGGCACTGAAGCCGCTACCAAGTATTGGTTATAGGCTTATTGCCAGGAGAGATAGCAAGGTTTCTTGGGATCTATTATTCTATTTTATGATAGAAGATTATGCACCGGAGCAAGCAATACTTCTAGCACAGGTCTAGCTGACTTAATAGCATAGATGATCTGAATGTTCACCTGTGATGCATATAATCCATGTCAAATTTGTAGAAAGAGAATACTGCAATATGTGAAAAATTGCATAGGTGAATAATCAAAGAAAAGAAGGCATTTGTTTAGTCAGAAAAGCTACCAAGTAGAATTTCTAGTGCCCAGCCAATGAAGTACATTCATGCATTTAGAAGCCTCTACCAAAACGAAGAAACATCATATATGCGCTGACAGTAAAATAGACATGTCTAGCTCTTAATCAGATACGGGTCCTTAGCTACTGGTGGTTTAATCATTTTTTTTAACATGGTGAGCTGAAATGATCCGATACATCAATGGCAGTGACCTAAAATGTGCATTTATGCAAATACTTTCTAACGTTGACTATTGTTTATTGTTCTTTTCCAGAATCAGTGAGTGTTCAGGAGTTTTGTGAAGATGTGAAAGAATGTTGGAGGGAAGGTACTTGGCTTATTTTACTAGCTTAATTTCAGAATCAGCTTCTTCCTTGCCATTTTTCTTGTTGCATTCTCCTTGTGAAGCATCCATTTGCCTCTTTCCTGTTGCTTATTAACAGCAAGCTGTCTTTTTTTTCAGCGAATTAAGTTCAAGCTTTGTTTGGAAGCCATAAGATATCGAGCTTGATCTAAAGTGTGAAGTGTGAACTAGGAGCTATATCACTATGACCATTAGATGAACTACTAGTTAACGCGATATATATTCAGTAGTAGAGCAGGTGTTGATGAACTTCTCAGCATTTTCTATCGGAATATGTCTCTGTCCTATTTGAACTGTGAATAGCAAATGAGCTGGGCCATAGGCCTATAAACACATGGTTTCTAAGTTTTTTTCACTGCACGATCTGCTAGCAGGTTTGCTCCCTTTAACTTCCAGTTAGTTCATCCATATATGCTACTGCTTAAAAGTTGGATGACTATTCAAAACTAATTGTTGATATTTTCATGTGTGGTTTGCTATGTTTTGAAGGGCAGCATTAATACTTTTGACATATAATGGAAAATTCTTGAATTGTTGAAGCAGTTCATATTATGACTTGGCTATAGTAGTAGTATGGCAAATTGATATCTGAGCTTGTTCTGTAGCTATATAGAATAATGTGGTAAGACTTTGAACATTTGTGTGATGATAATATATAAGAACATGAATGGATGTAATGTGTTTATCTGACATGAATGTGTGTAATATGTGTGGCCCGACAAAATTAGGATTCAAAACTATTTTTTTTAATCTGTAAAATCATTAACAGAGACGGTTTTGTTAAAAAACCGTCTCTGTTAATAGGCATTAACAGAGAAGGTTTTTGTAACAAAACCATCTCTGTTAATGCCTATTAACAGAGACGGTTTCCAAACCGTCTCTGTTATTCATCGATTAACAGAGACCCTAGCTTAGAGACGGTTGCCAAAACCGCCTCCGTTAATGCAAAAAAACCGTCCCGAAAATGTTTTTTGTAGTAGTGGGGGGTACTAGCTAGACATGGTAACTTCTTTGTATCGTTCTCTCTTAATTTATATATGACATGTCATCTTTGGATACCCTTCTTGATAGATGGATCATTTTTTTATAAGGGAAGCTTTATTAATTTCAAGGTTTTACATCAGGATGATACAAGCCCTTGAAAAAATTATTCCCGGCCTCTGCATGACCAAGATACACACAGCCAAAAAGAAATCATAGAAAAAAAAGCACACTAATGACTATCAATCCGAAGACTAGACCGCCACCCATGTGCCTGGGTAAAAAACCCCTTGGCCACATGCATCAATTGTTGAGATGCCACTGCAACCCAATCCTGTGAAGCTGGCTTCTATATGATAGCCCAAGTACGGAGCCAGTGGATAACTGCCTGCAAAGAAGAAAAAATATGTTTCTTTTCAAAAACCAAATCATTCCTGCATAGTTATAGTGACCAACAAGTAGCGCGACCGCCCCTAGCAGGACTAAAGGTTTTAATTCTTCCCCAATGCCCCACAACCAAGTACCAAATAAATGAGACACACTACGAGGTTGAGAAAGACCTGAAGCTGCTTGTATGATAGACCAAATAGCACGAGCAAAGCGGCATTCAAAGAAAAGGTGCTTGATTGTTTCATCCTTGTGACAGAAGCATCAAATTTGTTACTGCCTTGCCAATTACGCTTTGCTAGGTTATCTTTTGTCAACACAACCCCTCTACGTAAATACCATAGAAAAAGTTTAATTTGTAAAGGAACTTTTAATTCTCCGATTCGCCTGTTCAAATCATGGAACGTCATTCATGGCTGATGTGCCCTTCTCAGGCTGCCTTTGATGTCGATGGACAGAAGGAAGGAAGGTAGTAACTGCATGCGGCATGGAGCAATGGTCCACACGGAGCTCGACAACACATGGACTGATGGACAGGACATGCACGCACGCTAACACCAGAGTCTGAGAACCACCTGATCTGATCGATCAGCTGCATGCATGCGTCGATCGATCGCACTAAGCTAGCCCATACATGTGTGTGGACGGTGATGTGTACATGTACGTGATTACGTGAATGCGTTCATGAACCCATGTATGATGTCCGCACGGACCTTCACGAGTGTCGTTGTGGCTTGGAATTGGATTTGGTCCCCCTTGATCCAAGCGAGCCGGCCGTCCTGCTAGCTAGCTTGCCTGGTCGACCTTGTTGGGGACCAACCGGTCGAGACGGATGGGATGGGTGCTGCGCCCATTGCCACCAGCCCACCACTCCCGTCTAGTCCGGCTCGCCGGCTTCTGCAGTTCTGCTACATGCGTGCATGCCGGATGGTACCGCGACACGCATGCATCTGCTGATGCCCACAACCGTTTAGGCCTTGTTCGGTTCGATTGGAACCGTTTCTGGCTGGGAACCGTTTAGGGTCAGGATTCAGTGAATCCTGTTCTTTCACTCGATCCCAGTATCCTTTCGTTCCCGTCCAGGAACCATTCTTTCTGCTCCACAAACCTGTGTTCGGTTGGACAGGATTCATGTATGCCCGGCCGGCAGCACAAATTCATTATTCGTGCAATCACACATTCCCCACTGATTTCAGTTCAAAAAATTAATAACCATCAAAATCGAGGAAAGAACTGTAGAGCTAATTGCCTGTAGCCAAAGTCTCACATTGATGCAACGACAGATACCATTCAAGTACAATAGAGTGATAACTAAATCCATGTCCGGCTCTAAGCATAAATCCATGACCAACTCTGTTCAGTTAAACATAATTTAAATAACTTATTTAAAAGCAGATCTGCTTCTGCATTGGGAGCTTCTGGTCCCTCCTTTGCAATAGCACAAGCATCACTGACATCACTTTCCCAACCTGCATGCAATTGTTGTTCTCAGTTATAACTTACAGCCATTAATAATAAAATTGAATGCAAGTGTTGTTGATATCAAGCACACTATCAGATATGGAACATATATATCTACTGACAATTGTTGCTTATAGTCTGATTACCACAATCAACTTGGAAATTTCAGAATTAACAGTTCATACAGAGATGCAAAACAGTTGATACAGAGGTCAATTTACAATCTGTCGATGTCACAAGTTGTCACGAAGTCTTAGTTCTACTTGCTTATTCATACCAACAGAATTGACAGTTCATATAGTAATGCTAGGCAGGTGCTTGATCTACTTCACAGGCAAATCTCATAATGCTAGGCAGAATTTTGTACCTTTTGGAGTTTGTACTTGGGGCACGTTTGGATTATGCCCAGACTTGCCCAGCCAAATCGTTGGCGAGCCAAATATTGGCGGGCGTTTTTGCCGCCGGCAGTCTGCCAACGTTTGGGCGAGAAAATGAACTACACGGCTTTACGGAACCATATCGCAGCGTTGGCAAGCCAAAAAATCGGCGCCACTCCAAACTGCAGCCAACGGAGGTGGGGGAGCCAAAATTTGGTAGGGCGAGTGTTGGATGCCATCCAAACGTGCCCTTGATCCCAAGAAGGGTGAGCTTCACCTTCTCCAACGCGAACCGGTGCTGGAGGTATCTACAAAAAACAATAAAAGTATTAGTTAAGCAAATATGACTACTATGGTGATGGACAATCTAAATTTGCTACCATACAAGGAACTAATGTGTTTCATAACAATTTCAATATGAGTGCTCTGGATTGGTGAAGTGTTATATTTCAGTACTCCAGTTTCCATCTAGTCTTCAATATACAGTAATTGATATAGATAAATATTTGTACAGTATGCCCATATGAATAAAATATACATGCTTAAAGAAACCTTCGAAAAGGACCCAGTGATAGACTTTCTACTTACTCACCAGTATCCTATATTCAAACCAACACAGACAGACTGGTGCAAACTAAGGAAAATTTGAAAGCGAGGAATATTCATCCAAGTTACTCCTTACAAACTAATATAGTCTGACCAAGTAAGCTAAAAGAACTCGGCTAATGAAGTAGTTGTACAAGCATATAGAATAGAACAGTCCTGAAGCTAAACATGAGTCAAATATTGTTACCAAAAGAATAATTCTTCAGACACCACTGACTACTATTGAACTAAAGAACGGATTCAACATGTTAGCAATTTCAAGTGTTAGGCAATGCTGTAAACATTTGACATGTCCTCTTGCACATACAACAACACTACATGCATGTTCCAACACTACAGGCATGCTAGCATCTTCAAACAGTATGCTACCATGTCAAAAGGCCTACACAAACCATACACACCATAGTCTGAAAGAATAAGCTAACAGGCTGACTATAAGTTACTACATATGAGGACTCTTCAAATTAACAGCAAGGTTCTAACAGGCTGAAATTAACAGCAAGGTTCAGAAATAATAGGCTAACTGGTGCTGGAGGTATCAAAAAAACATTAAAATTATTTGTAGAGTCTAAATGACGACATCATAGGTGGAGTCACATTCTTCTTGCAAAGATCACTGATAGGGGGGCGAAGTGTGGTTTTGACCCTGAAATACGATTGAAGATTAATTTAATAATTATGAGTTAACAACTGTTGCAAACAACTTGCAATTTAAGACTCGATGTGTCCTAGCTTTATTTACAGTAGACTTCAATACCACACTACGAACCAGATTCAAGAGAAAACAATGGTATTTCTAAACTCCAATAGTGGTTCTTCAGTGCTGGTAGATAGTTAGAATTTGTTTAGTAGAGAAGTAAATTACCTCATGGCATACAATTCTTGCAAGAATAAAGACATCAAGAAATTTCAGAAAGCAACATTCATGTTACTTGCACCGATGCCAACATCCAGAACATGCATTACATAGCTCTAGCATCTACAGGAATATCATTTCTTTGATGTGGTTCCTGTCAAAGACTATCCTAACCTGAATGGTGTGGCAATGTAGTTGTCAGATTTCTGCTGGTGGAGAAAACATAGTGGATAAATGAGACCTCAAATAACCATAGCAACAGGACTGATCGAGCAAACAACTACCACCCAAGAACTACTCTACCTCGACCTCTCTTTCCATCGCCCTCTGCTCTGTCCACCTAGGACTGATCGAGCAAACAACTACCGCCCAAGAAATCATCCATCCATGCTCCAGCAAACCCAAATTCCTCTCACCCATGGTCTCTCCACCTCCCTGTCCTCCTTCCCCATCCATCAATTTCAAGATTCAGTCAACACCATGGACAGAATTTCAGATCAGGTGATTGATGTGTGGCCGGAATCAACCTGCCACCGGTCACCGCCATAAACATCACCGGCAGGACGAATCAAGAACCGGGGCGAGAAGGAGAGTAGAGGAGAAGGCGACGGCTTACTGGCAAGAAGGCGACAGAGGCTGCGGACGAAGAATGGGAGGAGGTCGTCGTCACCGTCGGGGATGCACCGTTCCGCCACCCCGCTACCTCGCGCCACCGCCTCGTCGCCTCGCGGCCGTCAGGTCCGCGCCGCCCCGTCTCGCCTCGCGCCGCCGTCTTGCCTTGCCTCGCTCGCGTCAGAAACCAATCCCGAAGGTGGGAGGTAGGGTTTTGTTTCTGGGCCTATTGTACACGGGAGGAATTCATTCCGAGCCTTTTTTATTTCCGACCCAGTGGAAACGAACGACATTTTTATTCCAGACCGGATTCTAAATCCGGCCCATTCGTTCCGCCGGGAACGAGGCCAGGAATGGGTTGACCCAGTGAAAACGAACGAGGCCTTAAGGTTTCACGACTTGACGTGCAGAATAGAATGCTGCGTCGAAGTATGTAGCGGCAGTGTATGGACTCATCATCGTCCCCACGCCCACGCCCGTTTGGCGCAGTTGAAGCAACTGATTGTGCACGGGTGCACACTCATCGTCATCGATGTCAGTTTGCATGCCCTCGTGTTAGGCGATACACAAGTTTTTTCAGGAGCTACAATTTTCTATGGCTCACACAAAACCGGCCCTATGTGGCAATTAGATGGGCCGGGGCCTATCACCTTCAGCCTTTCCGACGAAAGAGCATAACAAAGGCCTCCCTCCGTCGCCATCTCAGTAAAAACGGCCCAATAAACATTCAACCATGGCCTCTGATGAACCCCGTTATAAAAGGTGGCAAATCAAAGCCTCAGGAGTCAGGACCCTCAGCCCACAATTCCAAAAAAAAAAAAAAAAAACGCCCAGCCCACAAACGGCTATTTGTCGCTTAAGCGACGCATAGTAATCCGTCACCCACGATATGTGTCATTTGGGTTGTATGTTATATGTTTAATCTTTAGTTCGTTAAAAATAATTATTTGTTTCTAGTGTTTAAAATTTTTCTCATACCAATTCAAACTAATTGTTTTGTATTAAAAATATTGTTTTTTAATTATCATCTAAATATAGTCATGTGTAGTCTTGTTTTGAAGATCTTGTTGCCAACGATTGACGTCTATTTGGATACTTAGATTTAAGATTTATAGTTTTTTATTCGAATTTGCATGGGTGTGATGTGATGTCTTCGTTTGTCTTTTTCTGCATGCATGCAATAGATATTCGCTGAATTGAAAGGATTCATACTATGTGGGTGGGTTGTAATTTTTTCTTATTTCAGAAATAGTGGTTCACTCTCTCCGCAAACCTTTCTTCAAGTCCACTAATCGGACTATGCACATGATGATTTATTTTCTGTTGACTTCAGCAACCTATAGAAGCGCCCCTCAGCCCACTTGGTTTATTGGTTGGGTTGGCTAAATCGGCGCCGGGCTATCCATGACCACGATTTTGTTCTAGTGATCTAGCTATAGAGACAATGCTGCTAAATAGTTGAAGTTATGGTATGCAATGAATATGATCCCATTTGGTAGGATAATATGAGATTGTGTAATGATTGTAAAGGATAGAAAAATCATGTGATGCATGAGCTTGCACAACTCACTAGGTGTAGAAAATATGTGTGGGTTATTATTGAGTCCAATGCTAATGTTTATTTTTTTTGTTTTGGTTCCAATATTAGTGAGCTACAATTAAAACATAACCCATATAGTTCATTGGTTTAGTCGGGTATATGGGCTGGGGCTGTGGTACCCATGGTATGATCCAGTGATCTCTTTTATATAACAGGCAACGCTAAAGAATGTTAGGCCATGACACACAATCAATGTGGGTCCATTTGGCAAGGTTCCGGATTCTCCGCATAACGTTTTTGCTTCAGTTTCTCTTGGAAAAAGTTTCCCTATGAATTCGCGAGATCTCCTATGATATCCATTACCAATGAAGGCTTGAGGTTGTTGCAACGGTTCTGGAATTTAGTGGTAGAGAACAAAGTTATGTGGCATATGAGTTTACTTTATTCTCTAGGCATTGTAAACATGCTATTGTGTGTCATTTTCTAGCGTATTTATGCGTCAAGCAAATAAATGGATTACTTTTGCACAATGATATCTTCTCCTGAAAAATATATACTAGAGAAAAATTTTACACTTAAAAGTGATCTTAAAAAGTGGCAAAGAGTTTGCTCTATACCACTAAAAAAGGGGTTGCTCTATACAATTGAATTCCAGTGAGGCAGGGGTTGTTTACTGCTGTAAAGTGCAATCCAATGAATATCCTACTAAAAATAGATGGTTTATCCTAGCAACAATACAAGGGAAATTTCCCAGCAACAGAACAAATGGTGTGACGCCACAAGAGCCAGCGCAAAGCCAGACAATAAGTACCCACCGGGTCAAAGAAGCGAGACACTAGCTTCATTCTTTCTGATCACTCTCACTCTCCTTCGCCGCATCACTGACGTCGGGCGACAAGGGGCGGGGTCGAGGGTACAACTGAAATCATCGACGTCTCGTTGCTCACTTCGTTTCCTGGTACTGCGTCGCTCAGGCCTACCTAGCTCCTACTTGTTCGTATGTAGATTGTGCCTTTGTTGTTCTCCTGTTGTGTGTAGTTCGTTTGCTTGCTATTTGCAATCTGTTCTCGGAGTTTTGATTCATGTAGTTTATAGGTGGTTGGGTTGGGCGTATGATAGAATAGATCGAATGCGGTGCGACAAGGCTCCTACTTTCGTTTTGGGCGAGAATTGATGCTTAGTGTAGGAAAATTCTGCGCATATCTTTCTTTCTTTTTTTTACTTACTTGATGGATACCTTAATGCTGAAATCAAAGGTCTCAACCTATGTATACACGGCCCAAGAATCTTTGCACATCGACTACCTTCATCTAGATTTCTTTCATGGTGTTCTCTCTGGCCTCCTTAGAGTTTATTTGTATGCCGAGTTCACGAGTCCCCTTTCCGCCTTTATTTAGAGTTTTTGAGTTCGTTTATGCTGTGTATAACGGCTATCTTCTGGTCATGCTTATCACCTCTTTTAAAACAATAGAGTTGTGGAGCTTTGATTACCTTACGGCTTTACCTATCTTGTTGTCACTGTTGTGACGCTCTTACATGCTTACTCTCTTGGTTTTTTTTTCTATTTTTGTTGTTATTATTACAGGCAGGAAAAGTATTTCTTTCGGACCGTTGGAGCGCTCTAATTACTGGACTAGAGTCTTTTCCATCATTGTTACGCTTAGGGGCTGACAATCATGGTTCCAAAGGGTTTAAGAACAGTGGCCATTGTTTGCGCCACCGTTGGAATCGTGACTCTTCTCGGCGTGGTCTATGTGGCATGCAAGCTGTCAAGGCGCAGGGCACTGCCTCTCGCACCTGCCAGCGAGTCCAACGCTCCAATTGGGCCCACCTCAAGCTACTGGCTCCGAGGCAAGAAGAAGTCACGTGAGCCTTTGGCCACCAGTCTCGCCACATTTGACCGTGCCGTGCTGAGGGTCACCACGCGCGTGATCCTCAAAGCCACCGGCAACCTTCGCGACGCACACGTCATCGGCCGCGGCGGCTTCGGCACCGTCTACAGAGCGACGCTCCCTGACCGGCGCAGGGTCGCCGTCAAGAGGCTCCACGGCGGCAGCTACGAGTTCCTCTGCGACCGCCGGTTCGTGGCCGAGATGGAGACCATCGCGGAGGTGGAGCACCAGAACCTTGTCCCCCTGCTCGGCTACTGCGCCCCTCGCGGCAACGAGCGGTTCCTGATCTACAAGCTCATGCACCACGGGAGCCTCGAGTCCTGGCTGCGGAACAACCAGGCGGATCCAACCCGAGCGATCGGGTGGCCGGACCGTCTCAGGATCTGCCTCGGCTCCGCCCGCGGGCTCAGGTTCCTCCACCATGGCTTCGTCTCCCATCTCACCCATGGGGACATGAAGTCCAGCAACATCCTCCTGGACGAGGAGATGGAGCCGAGGGTCTCTGATTTTGGCATTGCGAGGATCATCAGTGGGTACGAGACCCATGTCAGGACCAGCGTTTCTGGCGAGCTCGGCTACGTGCCCCCTGAGTACTCCCTGGCGATGAAGTGCACGGCGAAAGGGGACGTCTACGGCTTCGGCGTCGTCTTGCTGGAGGTGCTCACGGGGCGGCCGGCGGCCGGGCCGGAGGTGGGAGAAGGAGGGGGCGGGGACCTCGTCGGCTGGGTGCGGTGGGTGATCGCGCACGGCCGGGAGGGGGAAGTGTTTGATCCTCGCTTGCCGAGTTCAGGCCTGTGGAGGGAGCAGATGGTGCGCGTGCTCGCCGTTGCTCGGGAATGCACCGCCGACGAGCCGTGGAAGAGGCCCACCATGGGGAGCGTGGTGGAGGGCCTCGAGACGATTCAGATGATGAAAGATGATGAGCCTGATGGTGATGGCCTCCAGGGACTTGAAGTGCAGGCGTGACCTTTGTCATGCACAGCCTACTGGTAAGTTTTGTCATGCTAGCAAAAGTTAACAGCAATGTACTGTGTAGCTAATGACCCCATTCAGAGATGAACTACTGATGCTGCTGATCAAGAGTTCAAGATATAAGCTAATTAGCTGAAAATGATGTTGGCCCTTTTCTCTTGTCCTGATATCATGCTTTTGCACTGTCTGTAGTACTACCTCCGTTCCAATTATAATAGGTCGTTTTGAAATTTCTAGATTCATCATCTTTGTTATGCACCTAGATAAACGCTATGTCTAGATTGAAAGTCAAAACGACCTATAATTTGGAACGGAGGAAATACTATTGATTATGGTTAGATGCATGTTTTTAATAACTCAGATGCATGTTTTTAAAAACTCAGAGTATTCATCAATTGTAAGTTTCAGTATTTTTTTTAATGTGTCAGTTGAAAGGTCAGGTGTATGTTTTAACGCATCAGTATGTGAAGTGTATCACAGGAATTACTAAAGCTCATGCTACTTTCGATTTCGATAGGTTCAGTTGTTCTGTCCGTCTGCCATCTTACAATGCTATATATATATATTTTTTACCAAAGTTCAGACATGTCAATAGATGCAGCCAGTGGCAATGTTCAAAATTGTAAAATGCATTAGCTGGGATCTTGAGCATCTCCAAGAGCTATTGTATTTTGTTTGCTAAATGTGGAGATTGTAGCCCCTTGTAAATATACAAAACCCCCTAATTTAATGGTGCAATCCAAGAGACCGGGTAAACTTGATAGATGGCTCTATTCAAAACTGTTCCACGTCATCACCTACCCACAGTATTCTTTTTTCGTCGATCCCCTGCACACGGCTCGAACCTCTTGCCGCCGCCGCCTTGACGTTACGCTGGACGATCGGCGACGCTGCTGCACGGCCTAAAAAAACAAAAATCGCCTGCACACTGCTGGACGGTTTCGCCGCGTGCAGGCTGGACGGCTCAACTCTCAACAGATCAACAAGAATCTCATTACAGTGGGGACATGTTCACACAGGTTCAAAGCAAACAGTGGGGGGAAAGGCAGCGGTGATAGGAGATGTTCACACAACAAGTCATCATTGCCAGCCGGTACGGGAAGAGGAGCAGTGCAGGAAGGGGAGGCGCGGGTGCAGGTGCGAGAGCGGAAGAATCTCCCCAGCAAAGACGGGATAGCAAGCGTCTGCCGCTCGGGAAAAAATGGCAAGCGACGTCGAGCGGATAGCAAGCGTGGACGGATACCAAACGGGATACACAAGCTGTTGGATGCGTTTTTCTAGGATCTTTCTTTTTTTTAGCCAACAAAAGAGAAATAGCCCATCTCTTGGAGATGCTCTTAGTAGTGTCTGTGTAGGACTGCTAAAATACTGCATTTTTCATAAAAGATTACTGTAACCTATTCACATCTTGATAGCAGTACATATTTTGTTTAGATAACGAGCTGGATATACTTAATCATGTGAATTTTCATTTGGCAGCCTGTACTTCCTGGACATCAGCCCACCAAGGAGATGAGCTTGGAGCATGTAACAACACTGCTACCAACAAGTTTTCAGCTTCACGCCATCATCCGGACAAGTAAGCTCAGTCTTCAGGCAAACGGATATCAGGGCATGCAGATGGAGAGCTTTCCGAGCCGTTCGTCCATGGTTAGGGCAAAGAGAATAAAGGCACCGAACACAATTAAACTTGTGGTTGCATTGGTGCAGTGGTACTGTCAATTTGTCTTTCGTAATGCTGTCGTGCACATTGATCTCTGCGTTTGACTGGTTTCCCCTTTCTATTACAATGAACAACAATTGTCGTCGGTTTATCTGGACATTACACCTGTCTGAATCTGTCAAGGCAGCCAAACATCAACCCATCTCGCAACACCCCCCCCCCCCCCCCCCCCCCCACACAACACACACACACTGCTACCTTTCAGTAGTCTCAAAATTGCAGTAAATGAGAAGTTCGTTATTGCCGTGAGCCCGTGACTGTGCTTTTCATTTTGGATTATGAATTTTATGATGCAATCTGAAATGAGCTCTGGACTTCTCCCAAACGAGCATTTTTGGTTACCTGTGTTTACATTTTTGGTTTAATAATCATCCCCTCTAATTTCGCTTGTCATATGTGCATTCTTTACCATGTCCTTAGGAATTTAGGTGGTTGAATTAGCTAAGAAAAAAAATTCCTGAATTGTTTTTACAAATTGACACAAGGAATTAATCTAGAAAAATCATTATTTTTTTAGAAAATCAGCATTCTATATCAACAGTTATTTTAACAATCTAGTAACTCTGAGATTTGCAAGTCGTATACACAACATTTTTATTTGCTAACTCAACCACCTAAATTCATAACGACATAAAGACTGCACATCTGGAAAAAGCGAAATTGGATAGGATGACTATTAAAAAATATAAACAAAGGTAAACAAAAATGCTCATTAGAAATTAACATAGCTTTTTGTAGAAGAAATTCTGACATAAACAATGATTTTTTGTGTGTAGAAATTGACGCAGGGAATAATCCTGACAAAACCCATTAATTTGTTCTACACATAAAGACTCTGAGATTACTTAACAACCCAGGAACTGTGAGACTTGCAAGTCATATTCATTTTTGTTTTCCATGAAGAAAAAGAAAAATGGACACCATCGCTCGCGCCCAGCCCAACTCGGCCGAACCGATCTCCTAGCACCGCACCACCCTCTCCTGCTCGGCTAGTCGGCTATCCTCTCGCTCGCTTGCTCTTGTCGCGTCTCCCCAGTCCCCACTCCTCACTCCAAACCCCAACGCAAACCCTCGCCGTCCGCGGCGATGGATCTCCGCCGGCCGCCGCGCTCCTCTTCGGGGGGCGTGGAGCCCAAGATCCGCCAGGTGGGCTTCTTCACCCCGGACGCCTCCGGCCCCTCGGAGCCCCTTGCCCCCGCCGCCGCGGCGGTCCCGGCCCCGTCGACGAAGCAGGGGGCGGCCGCGGGGTCGTCGCCGGCGTCGGACGACCTCTCCCCGGGCCGTATCTCCCCAGTCATGATCCCTCCCCCGCGCCACGCCGACCACCTGGAATCTGTCCTCGCCACTTCGGCGCCGGCGCGTTCGTCCGCGCGCCTCGACGTAGCGTCCGAGATCGCCGATGACGACTCTTGGTCCCGGGCGCCTTCTGCCGCGGACCTTGGTAAGTAATTTTTTCCCGCCTTGCTCTATGAACTGATGCGATTGCCATTGCTTTGTGGGGGGGGGGGGGGGGGGGGGTGGGGGGGGGGGGAATTGGACAAATTGAGAAACGAGGACGGTGTATGCTGTCCTGAGAATGACAGTTTATGCTATCATTTAACTTCAAAAACAGGAAGGGGCATAACAATACTTCAATAAATTTAGCAAGCACGTAATATCAAAAGGTGCAGTGAAATTGTGTGCTCTCTGTTCCTCAAAAAAGTTTAGTTCCTAAAAAAAATTGTGTGCTCTCCATGTATTGTTTTCAGTTCTGAAGTGTGTACAGACGTTTGGCGAACTGCCATTAATATTCACATAAATAGTTTGTATCTTTAAGCCTTTATAGTCTTATTAACAATTATCAGCACTTGAAGATACTTTTAAAATGGAAGATTAGTACTTACTGTTTACATGCATATCTGAATGAGGCTGTTCCACAGCCATGCTTTGTGAGTGGAACCTTAGTTTATTGGTTTTGT
Source organism: Urochloa ruziziensis (assembly GCA_015476505.1). Taxonomy (NCBI): domain Eukaryota; kingdom Viridiplantae; phylum Streptophyta; class Magnoliopsida; order Poales; family Poaceae; genus Urochloa; species Urochloa ruziziensis. Next base: position 61,471,466 of record CM027118.1, read on the forward strand.
ATCTGTTGTTGGATTGGATATGCATATAAGCTGTTCATTAGACCACATCCAGTGTTACCTCAATGAGCATCTCTGACTTCAAAATCGCCACCTTATTGTATGCTACTATATGGTCTTCAAGTGGAGGCCCACAGATATGTTGCTTCTACATATTGATGTTTGCTTGTCACAAGTGGTGTTAGAATGTCAGACCGCAAGTGCAAGTAATTTAAGGTTGTTTGCTTGTCACAAGTGGTACATAAGTGGTTGTTGTTAGCTGACCCAAAGTACCAGCATTCAATTCCATAGAATATTTCTTGCACTCCTGTCGAAATCTTGTTCCTTCCCAAGCTTGCCTCTAACTGGTGGAAGGATATTGTTGTACAGTAAGCATTCCTCCTGATAAATCACAAAAATGGTTGAAGCTTTAAGTTGGTTTGGGTGCATGAGATGAAGAAATATGTGCCCAAATTTAAAATCTTGTGCACAGTACTTATGCTGCCAAAATCCACCTGGATGAAGTTGCTGCTTGCTCCATGGTGACATGATGAGGTGTAGGGGGTGGCTGCTGCTCTTGTCTTTTCTGCCACTCCCATGGATCTTGCTGCTGCTAGGTTCTAGAGCTTAGGGGAAGCACTAGCAGGCTCTAGGTTTGGGTGTCTCACATGTGGTGGCATGGCAGTGTAGAGCCTGGTAGTTTTCACTACACCTTGGCCAAGTGGACTGTGCTATGACAAGAGTTCAAGAGAAGAGAGTTGGGAGCAAGTGAAGAAAGATGTGTCTTTTTTTCCCCTGAACTATTCAATCTGAGTGGGATGCCTAGTAGTAGGATGCTGGAGCTACATCACTGAAAAGCTGTTGTTGTTTAGGGTAAAGGTTATTGCTTATGCTTAAATGAAAATCAATAAGTTGTAGTTTCATTGTTGTTTTTTTGGCATGTTTTTTTTTCAGGAAAACAGCAGGGGAGGCTCCTACTGACTCTTTTTTTATATTTATTTGTGTATATTGCTTTGTCTGAATATGTTACATTTATTTGAAAAAAAAAGCTTTGATTATTTCATTTATATGTGCACATTTGCCTGTTTCAGAAGAAAACAAGTGTAATTTGGCTGAAATACGGAATGAAGGTGCTCCGGCCTCCATTCCACAAAAGCAGAAGACTTCAAAGGCAGAGAGGCGTGCCATTCAGGAGGCTCAACGTGCTGCTAAAGCTGCCGCAAAGGAGGCAGGTGATTGTCATGCCATTGAATTTTGTGTAGTGCTGCTTGAATAACACAAGCCTCTCAACCTTTTTTACTGTTTCTAAAGTTTACTGGCCTGGGGTTTGGCAGTTGAGGATGTTCTTATGAATAAGTTCAACTCCATTATGACGAGCTTTCACATATATAATAAGCATAGCTCCCAAGCATCGTTGTCACATTACTTTGAATTTACATAAATCAGGAAAACCTGCCCGCGCTACTTCTGTGGATGGTCCTGCGGCTTCCAAGCAAGCCAAGCCAGCAAAAACTGCTCAGAAGAAAGATGTGCCCCAAGCTGCAAGTACAGTTGCTTCTGAGAAGAAGGTTACCGAACGCCTTTCAGAAAGAGAAAGGAAGTTAGATGCCCCTCATCCCCGAATGCAGTTTGATGATGTGCATAAAGTGGAGAAAGCAAAAAAACGTGCAGTAGTCAACCAATCAGAAGCTCGGAATAGGGTTGAATTGTTTAGGCATCTGCCACAGTACGTGCATGGCACTCAGCTTCCTGATCTGGAGTCAAAATTCTTTCAACTTGAACCGATGCATCCTTCTGTGTACAAGGTAATTGTTATGCTTTGAACCTATCCCAGACATTTATATGTTTGCATAATAATGACCAACCATGTAAAATCTCTATCCACTTGGAGTAGGACTAAGTGTATGAAGGATTCAACATTTGGTTTACAGTGGACACAAATATTTTGATAAGAAATATATGAAATAAATACATAACATGTTATCATTAAAACCTCCACCCCTCCCTCTTCCTTGTCACTGGATTAGCTCTTTTTGTTTGCTTGTCAGCTTGTTCACACATTGGTTTTGGGACTCTAGATATGTGAATGTGACAATAGTTCGTGGATGAAGTAACCTGTGCTGTCTTATTCTTTCAGTTGTTGAAACCTTGAATTGCTGCACTCTCCTAGTCCTCAGAAATTTGATGCTTAGCCGAAATTAAGCCATGATTGTAACTGAGCCAAACTTCAAATCTTTTGCACATTGATGTATCTATACCTAAGTTTGTGTTTTTGTGTACACTTCATTTTTTTATAAAAATATCATATCATAGATTTAGATCACATTTAAATACTTACACCCAAAGATTTTGCGTAAATATGTTCAGGTGCACTCTGTACAGAATATTCTAGAGATAAGCCTTCTTTACACAAAAGATAAGCCATATATCATATATGTTATTTCTTGTATATTGGACTTGTGAATTTTCACCTGATGCACATGTATTATTTTTTCTTGAGGATTCTTGAAAAGGACAGTTGCATAAACCTTACTTTGGTGTAGATAGTAGAATTGTCCCAATTGAGCAGCCTTGTTTACTTTGTGCTCGTTGTCATGCTCTCCCGAATTTCTTTCATGAGATCATTGGAGCGCCTTAAAAACTGCCACTTTATCTAATGTTTAGTGCCATATGGTGATGCCTGCAAAACTTAGGCCATAGTATATGGGCCAGGCAAAACTTGACTGCAGTCTGGCAATGCCAATTTTGCTTTTTCATTGTTTTCTTAGATATTGGTTGTTCTGGGAAGACATGAAGTACCTTACACAAATTAATTTATCTACCATTTTTGTTGAGCCTGAGTGACTCATCTGGGCTTCACTATGTTTCAGGTTGGACTCCAATATTTGTCGGGTGAAGTATCTGGTGGCAATGGTCGTTGCATAGCAATGCTTCTTTCATTCAGAGAGGCGATAAAAGATTACACCACACCTCCAAACAAAACTCTCAACAGAGATCTTACTGCAAAAATCAGCAGTTATGTGTCATTTCTTATAGAGTGCAGGCCTCTTTCAATTAGCATGGGCAATGCTATTAGGTTTCTGAAGAACAGGATTGCCAAGCTGCCACATACATTGTCAGAGTCTGAAGCCAAAGCTAGTCTTCAGTCTGATATTGATCGTTTTATAAATGAGAAGATAGTTATTGCAGATAAGGCTATTGTCAGTCATGCCATCACAAAGGTCAGAGACAATGATGTCCTGCTGACATATGGATCATCATCAGTAGTTGAAATGATTTTGGATCATGCTCATGAGCTTGGAAGGAACTTTCGTGTTATAGTGGTAGATTCTCGTCCAAAGCTTGAGGGACAGGGATTGCTGCGGAGGTTAGTGGCAAAGGGCATCAACTGCACATATACACACATAAATGCCATCTCATACATCATGCATGAAGTGACAAGAGTCTTCTTGGGTGCCTCCTCAATATTATCAAATGGTACTGTTTATTCTCGAGTTGGGACCGCATCTGTGGCTATGGTTGCACATGCATTTGGAGTCCCAGTTCTGGTTTGCTGTGAGGCATACAAATTTCATGAGAGAGTGCAACTTGATTCTATATGTGCAAATGAGCTTGGTACGTATATTTTGTTGTTTATGCATTGCAACTGTTCATGGTCATGCTGAAGAACTACTTGACATGAGTTTTCTTACTCAGGTGACCCAGATGTCATTTTGAAAGTTCCTGGGAGGGCAGAGGACCAGCTTAAGAACTGGGCAGAAAATGCAAATCTCCAACTCCTAAATCTTACGTATGTTTCTGAATTCCATATATCTGCCATTTCTTCTGATGATATCCACTTCAATGGAAGTAATTGTGTATATCTAATAGGTATGATGCAACCCCTCATGATTATGTGTCGATGATCATAACGGACTATGGAATGGTAAGATATGTTTCTCACTATAGTCACTCTTATAATTTGTTTTTTAATGCTCAGCAGACTATGGCCATGTTTAGTTCCCAGCCGAAATATTTTCATCCATCACATCAAAGGAGAATCTTTGATGCATGAAGTATTAAATGTAAACGAAAAAGGTGAAAAGTTATATGGATAGACCGTAAATCGCGAGACGAATCTAATGAGTCTACTTAATCCATGATTTGCAACAGTAGTGCTGCAGTAATCATCCGCTAATTATGGATTAATCACCCTCTAATTACCATCGTTAGATTCGTCTCGAGATTTCCAACCTATCCATATAACTTTCCACCTTTTTCGTCTACATTTACTAGTTCTAAATTGATAAAATCAAAACCCGAAATCTTTTCACGAAATGTTTTCGCGAACTAAACACGGGCTATGTAAAGGTATCTTTTCAACAGAATGAATCTAGTTGCTGAAGTCCGATTCGTTAACAACGGGATGCTTTGACTTTTAATCAGAAAATCATTAATCTATTTGACCATGTAAACATTATGATCTGCTTCAACTAGTTTTTAGTAGGGTTACAGTCCTAACCCTTACATTTTGGTATCCAACATCTTCTCCATAGTAGTGTCTTAACATGCTATTGTGTCACTGTACAGAGTTTTTATTGAAGCACCTTCTTCTGTTTGACCTTTAAACTAGGTTAACTGATTGTGTTTTTAGCGTTGAACTAATCCACCAAGTTGTTGCGTAGGCTCTGCAATTCCAAACTCATGTCTGTAACATGGTCAATTTAATCGATGTGGTTTTTTTGCTGTTGCAGCTTCCACCCACCAGTGTACCGGTCATTGTGAGAGAATACCGGAAGGAGCAGCTTTGGATATAATTCACCGCGGTCTGCATTATGATAGCATTTTTGGTAACTCATGTTGCCTGAGCGCGACTTGTGATAATGTATTGCACTGTCGGCCTGAGGATTTTTTTTTTGTTTGCTCTCAATGCCTTCATTACCATAAGATGATCCATCCAGTTTTGCTATCACCTGTGTAACTTGTAACTTCATGAAGGGCGCTCTCTGACGCTCATGGGATGATACGTCCCTCTTAAATTGTTGAGCTGATGAATGCTCGGAGTACTTTCTCCCGAATTTTCTTCATGGTTTCAGCTGAAATGTCACCGGGAGGTTATATCATAAATATTTACATGGTCTGGGCTACACAACGTTCTTTGCTAATTTATATTGTAATAATGTGCTTTTAAAACCTGAAAGTGAAAAGTGCTGCTTGCTGCGACCATGCGTGAGGCATTGTACAGGTATCCGAGTATGTTGAGACAGGTTGGACTTTGTTATTCCGAGTACTAGTGGCTCCAGGGTCTGGATTTTTTTTTTTAGAAAAATTACAGAGTTCGGAGAGTCGGCTTGAACTTTCACTGCTGGCTGTGGATTTGACTTTTGACCAGCATTAATGCCCGTGCGTTGCTACGGGTATTTACCTATACTCAAGGTCATGGTCATTCCATTGGTGCGCTGTCCTCAGAAGAGAAAGAGACTTTCTATGATTTGTTATTTTATCACCTCCCTGACCATTTGCTATGAACCACATGGTGATTTTTTTTTTTCCACTCGTCACACAAGTTGTCTCACCAACACCCGCAATACATGCCTGTCTCATCAACACTGGACAAATCTAACCGCAAGAAAAAAAAACACTGGCCAAATCTTCATTGCCACACACACTACTTTGTCCTCGATACCATGTCATGTACTCATCTAATGCCAATGCCGCCACACCACGACCCGTGTTGTAGGCAGAGCCCACATGGAGGGCGATCTGTATGGTGGTGACAAGGCCACGTCTATGTGCAATTTCAAGACTATATCATTTGCATAATTCCAGGACCAATTAGAGAAGATACATAAAATTCTCAAATTTTAATGTCATGAGATTATATGTGCAATTTCATTGGATCTTTATTACGTATGTAGCACGTCTCTGGTCTAAAAGTGAAGTATGAAAAAGGCTAGAGGTTACTTTGTGTGTATTGGATTGGACCGTGCACGTTTTAGCAACACATGAGCATAGCTATCGAGAACGGAACTGACATAGCAAGATTCTCACGTTAGACTGTTAGAGTGAGGTTAGGATATTATTGGACTGTCAATATGATAAATAAAATATACATTTTACTTCTACCACATGGTAGCTAGTGGTCTATCGGTACGTTACTTACCTTTGGCCTCTGAACTCACGGTTCGACTCATGAGTGCAGTAGTTTTAGTTAAAAAATTTTCCGTGCCCAGAGTTTTTGCCTGCCAAAAGTCCCGCACCGCCAGCTCACGGGCCGGTTTCTTGTAAAAACCAACTGCAGAGGTCCGGTTTTCCCCAGTTTATCTCCGGTTTTCACCGCCGGTTTCTTGTAAAAACCAACTGCAGAGGTCCGGTTTTCCCCAGTTTATCTCCGGTTTTCACCGTGTCGGATTAGAGCAAAATGGCGTACCATGAAATAAGGGCAGAAGCCTTGCTTGGTTTACTATTAGGTAAAATAAAATAAAATAAAATTAGGTAAAGATGACGGCTAGAAAGGGTGCAGACGCGCCATCGGAGGCGAAGAGTTTTTTTTTTTTTGACCATGCGCTTTGGCCTTTGGGTTAGCCATGGCCCAAACCACGCGTTCTAATAAAGCTGGCTTAATCTTCTAACTGGGCCCCAAACCATTAACCCCCGGGGAATGGGAAAGCCCAATCCACACCCGCCGTTCTTCCAGCCCGGCCCAAAAAGGCACGAATTCCCCGAACCGACTTCGCCTAGTCGCCTGTTCTCTACCCTCGGGTATATCACGAAACCAAATCAGGCAATCGCCCCCAATTCCACTTCCCCCTCCGTACTTTCGCCCCCCGTCTCCTCTAGCTCTCGCGAGAGGCGGCTGCGGCTCGCCGTGACGCGGACCGGGAACCCCCACCCGGCCCCCGGCTCAGCCAGCTACTAGGGCTAGGGTTCCGGCCATGGAGGACGACGAGTACGAGGAGGGGATGGAGATGGGCTACGGCGGGCACCAGCAGCACCGCGGCGCCCACGCCGGGTACGCGGAGGAGGACGACGAGGTGGGGTACGGCGGCGGGGAGGGGGACGAGATGGAAGAGGATGGGGACGCCGAGCAGCGGGACGAGGAGGAGATCACCCAGGACGACGCCTGGGCCGTTATCTCCGCCTACTTCGAGGAGAAGGGCCTCGTGCGCCAGCAGCTCGACTCCTTCGACGAGTTCATCCAGAACACCATGCAGGAGATCGTCGACGAGTCCGCCGACATCGAGATCCGCCCCGAGTCGCAGCACAACCCCGGCCGCCAGGCCGAGTTCGCCGAGGTTGTTGCCCCACCCCCCTGATCGATCCTAGCAAGCATGGCTTGAATTTCTTTTCGCTATTTGCTGCTGCTAGATTGGGCGATTAGGGTTGGGGGAAACTTGGTATGGTCTGGCGTCTCAGTAGGGGGGCCGGGGCTGAGCACTTTGCCAACCTTTTGCTCGGCACCCACTTAGGGTTTTGGAGATGGTACGGAGTGTTCAATTTTGTGGCTCGATGGCTGGAGGGGGAATTTTGCAATGATATGTAGCAAACCTAAACCCTGACATAGGTGGTGACTTCGGAATCTCAGAGGGTGGCATTGTTTAGTTTTAGTGTTTAAATTAGCTTCTGCTGAACTTCGCTCAGTGTGATGTTGTGGGGAAGGGTTAAGAAGCTAGAGCAACTTTTGTACAGTGAACAAGGACATTCTTAGTGGTTGATCCCTAGTTGATCTTATGATGAAGCTATATCTAAGGTCCTGGGTATCAGACCTCTCGTACTTTATTTGATTGAGGAACTACCTGATGTGATTTACAAATAAATTAATGGATAATGGTTGCTGAAGTGTTTGCAAAGGACAAGGTGCAATTCACAGATTAGCATTGAGATTTTCTGTAAAATCAATCAATAATGTTATTTTTCAAAGCACTCACAAAAAAAGAAGAGGTAAGTTTGAAGACCATTCTAAGTTATCTTAGAGAAGTCATGTGAGACATGAGTTGCTTTTATGGATGTTTTTGCACAGAAGCACTCTCCAGTAAATGTACAACATATCGATGCTAAGGTTAGAGACAGGTGAACTTGACATTTCTCCTTTTCTTAGTATAGAAGATTAAATTGAAATGTTCAAGCTGTATTCTAAAATCTAGTATCCAATTTACCAATTGTGTTCACTGATTTACCAGTTGTGTTCACTGATACGTGTGGGACCAAAGACAGATCCAAAATCGCCTAGTAAATTGAAAAAGAATGTTTCGATCATAACAATCTGATGCTGTCATTTTACTTGTCTTAAATTCCTAAAAATATACTATACCATTCTATATATGTGAAAAATATCCATTAAGAAAATAACATATATCAAAGCCTGATGTAACTTAATGGAACCCGACTTATCCTATTATTTATTCTTTTGCCATTCTTCTTGTGACTTATGGTTCCATTATATTCTTCACTAGACTCTGCACAAAATCAGCTTTGGTCAAATCTATCTCAGCAAGCCAATGATGACAGAAGCTGATGGAGAGACAGCCACTTTATTTCCCAAATCGGCAAGGCTCAGGAACTTGACATACTCAGCGCCACTGTATGTTGATGTATCATACAGAGTAGTGAAGAAAGGACATGACTGTGAGGAAGTTACAGAAACTGCAGAGTATCCGAAAGTGTTCATTGGGAAGGTGCTCTACTTAAGACAGTTTTCTCAATTGTATTATTCGCTCCTCAACTCAACCTTCTAATATTACCTGCAGGTTCCAATCATGCTGCGTTCTAGTTACTGCACACTATATCAACAATCTGAGAAGGATCTCACTGAACTTGGGGAGTGTCCTTATGACCAAGGCGGTTATTTCATTATCAATGGAAGTGAGAAGGTTCTTATTGCCCAGGAGAAGATGAGCACCAACCATGTTTATGTTTTTAAGAAGAGGCAGCCAAACAAATTTGCATATGTGGCTGAAGTCCGTTCTATGGCTGAGAACCAGAACAGACCAGCCAGCAGCATGTTTGTACGGATGCTTTCACGAGCAGGAGCAAAAGGGGTTAGTGACTTCTTACAAGTTACAAGTTTTAAAAATTAATTATCAATAAATGTGTGTGCTGGTATAGCTGTCATCCTGTACAAGTCAGTGCAGTAGCGCTGGCGAGCTGGTCTTAATGAGATGTGTTTGTGATTGTTCCTCATACTGCAGGGTTCATCTGGTCAATATATCCGTGCTACTCTACCCTATATTCGTGCGGACATTCCCATTATCATTGTTTTTCGAGCATTAGGATTTGTTGCTGACAAAGATATATTGGAGCACATATGTTACGACTTTTCTGATACACAAATGATGGAATTACTACGCCCATCCCTTGAGGAAGCTTTTGTCATTCAAAATCAACAGGTACTTGCTCATGCTAGAGAGGTGGACGATGTCTAGTTTCTTTCACTTGCAACCATGCTGTTTTCTCCGTTTGTTACTTGTGGACGTTTTGAACTTAGCTCTGGCTTATGTTTCTTCATAGGTTGCTCTGGACTATATTGGAAAGCGTGGTGCTACAGTTGGTGTCACTCGAGAAAAGAGAATTAAGTATGTCGAGCTAAGAATTGACATTGCGTCACTAGGGGGTTTAGTTCCGCTAATACTCTCATATTTTTCTATGTTAGGTATGCAAAAGAAATACTTCAAAAGGAAATGTTGCCTCATGTTGGTGTGGGGGAATTCTGTGAAACTAAGAAGGCATACTATTTTGGGTACGTGCTCCTTGTCAAGCCTTCTGTGAGGCATCAGCAACTATAAAATATCTATTGAAACTTGGGAGTAGAGAGGGTGATCTCCTGTACTCTTGTTTTGCAGATACATTATTCACCGCCTACTGATGTGTGCTCTTGGTCGAAGAGCTGAGGACGACCGAGATCATTATGGTAACAAAAGGCTAGATCTTGCTGGTCCATTGCTTGGAGGGCTGTTTAGAATGGTTTGTCTAAATATACCAGAATATTGAAATGGTGTTAGTCCCCTTTTCTGGATTAGTTTTCTTACTTTGTTTATCCCCTGCAACTACAGCTTTTCAGGAAGCTAACAAGGGATGTGAGATCTTATGTGCAAAAGGTTTCTTGCTGTCTAGATTGTGAACTTGTTTTTTGCTCTTCCATTCCATCCTGGTAGTCATTAACTCCTTGTTTTCCTTGATCCTAGTGTGTGGATAATGGAAAGGAAGTTAATTTGCAATTTGCTATCAAAGCAAAAACTATTACCAGCGGCTTGAAGTATTCCCTTGCTACTGGAAACTGGGGGCAGGCTAACCAAGCTGGAACCAGAGCGGGGGTTTCTCAGGTGTCTATTTTTCCTTGATTAATCTTCAGTACTCCTTTGAAGCACTACTTCTGATTCCATTTAGTGAAATAGAAATGCTGATCTATGTTCTGCAATCCTTCTTGCAAAGGTGCTTAATCGCCTGACTTATGCTTCTACACTATCACATCTTCGGAGGCTGAACTCCCCCATTGGGCGTGAAGGTTGATATCCCATATTTTAATCGTAACTTTCTTCTCCATGAAGACTTGATTTTAAATTCTGTTTTAATCTTACCAATAGGGAAATTGGCAAAGCCCCGCCAGTTGCATAATTCTCATTGGGGAATGATGTGTCCTGCTGAAACACCAGAAGGACAAGTAAGTGATTCAGTGACCTAACCTTAGCTCAAGAATGCTAATTATTCAGTTATCCTATAATTCTATTTGCCTTGTGCGCAGGCTTGTGGCTTGGTGAAAAATCTTGCCTTGATGGTATATATCACCGTTGGCTCTGCTGCAAATCCAATTTTGGAATTTTTGGAGGAGTGGGGCACAGAAAATTTTGAGGTTTGTTTTTGTTTCCAATGTCAGTGTGTCTGTGCGATTTATTTGGTTATACCTTGCAACGTTATGGTTTTGTTCTAGTTTGATTTAGTACAATATTTTATTTATTATGTACATTTTCTGCAGGAGATATCGCCAGCTGTCATTCCACAAGCTGCTAAAATTTTTGTCAATGGCTGTTGGGTTGGAATTCATAGGAACCCTGACCTGTTGGTGAAGACTCTTAGGCGTTTAAGAAGACAGGTCTGTTCCATGCTTTTTCTCTAAAATTTAGTTTGACGTTGCAGACAGAACGACAAATTAAATGAGTTATAAAATCTCCAATTATTTACCCACACACATGTACAAGCTTAAACTAAGACTGATGGGCAGCAAATCTTTTTAAAAAGGTGTTGTTGATTCAAAATCCTTTTTGTAATATAATTATTTGCTGCAAATTTTAGCTAACTTTAGTGGGGTTTACATTGACATGCCAACTCCTTAAAGGTTTTGAATGGCATCCAGAGGACCTTAAGGTCTCAAATTTGCTTGTTTTTCATTTTCAGATTGATGTCAACACTGAAGTTGGTGTGGTTCGTGATATCCGTCTTAAAGAGCTTCGACTGTACACGGATTATGGGCGCTGCAGTCGTCCATTGTTTATTGTTGAGAACCAGAGGCTGCTTATAAAGAAGGCGCATATCCGAGCATTGCAACAAAGGGTCCGAATAGATCACCATTCACTGTCTCGCACTTAATTTAACATTTTCTTTTTTTTTCCTCATAAGATTCTTTTATCCAATCCAGGAAACTCCTGATGAAGGTTGGCATGAATTGGTCTCAAAAGGATATATAGAGTACATAGATACTGAAGAAGAGGAGACTACCATGATCTCCATGACCATAAACGTAAGTGAGATATGCATCTGTACCTGATTATATTCTCGAATCCTTCATCTGTGGAAGACAATTTTGTGGAATAACCTTGTATACTCCATCCCTGGCATTTCATTAATTGCTTTGGCCTTTTCTTTCTATATTCACTTTCACCTGCTAACACCAATGAAAAGATTTCAGGATCTTATAAATGCGAGACAGAACCCAGAGGAGGCGTATTCTGAGACTTACACGCATTGTGAGATCCATCCTTCTTTGATTCTTGGTGTTTGTGCATCAATTATTCCTTTTCCTGATCACAACCAGGTAACATTCACTTCCACATTGTTTGTAGTGCTACAACTTTTTTCCCTCCGGTGAAGTCTAATTTTTCGCATTGATAATGCAGTCACCTCGTAATACATATCAGTCTGCTATGGGAAAACAAGCCATGGGAATTTATGTCACCAACTACCAGTTAAGAATGGTGAGTATAAGCATTTGTTTGATTTTCTTTGCATGTTAATATGTCTGAACCTTATCCCACCATCATGATTCAGGACACATTGGCCTACGTTCTATACTACCCGCAAAAGCCTCTAGTTACTACACGTGCTATGGAACATTTGCACTTCAGACAGTTACCAGCTGGCATTGTGAGTGAAGATTCTAATCTTAATCTGCAGGGCATTTAGTTCTGCACGTCATGTTTTATTTGTATTCTATGTATTGATTGATGCATTATTATGGTGATTTTGTAGAATGCAATTGTTGCTATTGCTTGCTACTCTGGTTATAACCAAGAAGATTCAGTTATCATGAATCAATCTTCCATAGATCGTGGGTTCTTCAGATCACTATTTTTCCGCTCTTACAGGTATAGTGCAAACTGTTACTGTGCCACTGCAGTAGTCTAGGCCTTGACTGTTTGTAATCTGAATTTTGAACTTTCATATGTAGAGATGAGGAGAAGAAGATGGGGACACTTGTAAAAGAGGAATTTGGTCGCCCAAATAGGGAGAATACTATGGTGTGTTTTTTAAATTGTTTTGTATTTTTTTTTCTTCTTCCCATGAGGCTAATATATAACCTTACCTTGTAGGGAATGCGCCATGGGTCATACGATAAACTTGATGATGATGGCCTTGCACCACCTGTGAGTAGATAACTCATTGCTGAAGGCTTATGGTTTATCAGGGGCAATGCTGATCGCATATGTTTAATTCATGTAACAGGGAACAAGGGTCTCAGGTGAAGATGTCATTATCGGGAAGACATCTCCTATTCCACAAGATGATGCTCAAGGGCAAGCTTCTAGATATTCGAAGCGCGATCATAGTACTTCTCTGCGTCACAGTGAAAGTGGCATGGTAGATCAGGTAAGTAGTTCCTCGACCTTCTTATGTTAGCAGGGGGTTGTGATGAGTTTGAAACCAACAGGCCACTAAGATTGCTGTATTCTGTACAGGTTCTGTTAACAACAAATGCTGATGGTCTAAGATTTGTCAAGGTTAGAATGCGATCAGTTCGCATACCACAAATTGGAGACAAGTTTAGCAGTAGGCATGGACAAAAAGGAACTGTTGGGATGACTTACACACAAGAGGACATGCCATGGACAATCGAAGGCATCACACCTGATATTATTGTGAATCCACATGCTATTCCATCCCGTATGACTATTGGACAGCTGATTGAGTGTATTATGGGTAAAGTCGCAGCTCACATGGGGAAGGAAGGAGATGCAACTCCGTTCACTGATGTTACTGTAAGTGTTCTTTCTGGAGACTTTATTCTTGGTTCCTTCCAGGCTTTTATTACTTATCCGTACAAAAAGATTTGTTATAGTTTAGTTGCAGAAAATATTAGTGATAATGATATTTGGTGGGGCCTGTGGCTGCAAAACTGGCAATGAAAAAAACTGTTGTGGTCTTATATAGTTTTCCTTGATATCAGGTGGATAACATCAGCAAAGCTCTTCATAGATGTGGTTATCAAATGCGTGGATTTGAGACTATGTACAATGGTCACACTGGAAGGAAACTGACAGCTATGATTTTTCTGGGTCCCACATATTACCAAAGACTCAAGCACATGGTGGACGACAAGATACATTCTAGAGGTCGTGGTCCTGTTCAGATACTTACCCGGCAACCAGCAGAGGGTCGTTCACGTGATGGTGGTCTCCGCTTTGGAGAGATGGAAAGGGATTGTATGATCGCGCATGGAGCAGCTTTCTTCCTGAAGGAAAGGCTGTTTGACCAGAGTGATGCATACAGAGTCCATGTGTGCGAGAAATGTGGTTTGATCGCAATTGCCAACCTAAAGAAAAACTCATTTGAGTGTAGGGGCTGCAAGAACAAAACTGACATTGTCCAAGTAAGTAGAACTGTTTGTATCTCGAAACAACCTAATTCATCAATATGGCACTTAAACCTCGTAACTGTTGGTTTAACTGATGTGATAAAATATTATTGTACTGACAGGTACATATACCCTATGCTTGTAAGCTTCTGTTCCAGGAGCTCATGGCGATGGCCATTGCTCCTAGAATGCTCACCCATGATATGAAGACAGGAAAGGATCAGAAGAAACGCTGAACCAGTTTTCCATGGGATGCTTAGCTTAGCTGGACCTCTTGCTTCTAGGGAGCTATATTGGTGGTTTAATCAGCGTGATCTTTAATTTGGCCTGTACCATTTCGAGAACATATTTGTGGCCACTTCTTTTATGATTTAGACTTTGGTTCTTCACGAAATACTGACAGGGCATTCTTGTGTCCACGGATTATCATGCCTGTCTCTGTTCTGTATGTCTCGGATCTGCGCTAGCAAGCAAAAGCGTATAGGTTTCAGTTAATTTTGAACATTAGAAATTGACAAACTGGGTAAAGGGACTGCTCTTGTTAATTCTGCAATGTACTATTCTGTGTGAGTTCAAAGATTTGGACTTCGACACTCAGCGTGCCAACTTGGGCGCTTGCTGTAATTTCAAATGTTGACAACTCTATTGGTCTCCTTTGGCGCTAAATATTGGTCCTAAACTAATCTTGCTGTGTTAATTAATTTTAAAAGTTTTTAATGTTTTAAAATGCATTTTTTCCAATCCTCAAATTGTATAAAGTGCTCCATCCTTCATTCCTTCACATGCCCTCCGTGCATATCCTCTCCATGCATATCTTTGCACCGAACTGCACAATCTCTCGCTAAGAAAGGATAACCATGGATTCTCTTTTGAGTGCACTGCTTCACATCAGTAAGCATCCAGAACACATGATTCTTGAACAATCCAAAAGACCAAAACTGATGCTAAATTTTAGGGTGCTTACTTGGCTAGTAACTTCCTCTTGTAGTCCCCCCTTGAATCAGTCAGCTGCCCTGAGCCCATGACTCACTTATCTGCCTCGTGCATGCCATCCAAAACGTTCGCATTATCGGCTTGTGCATGCCATCCACCTGCTACGCGCATTCCGTCGCGCCACTCTCTTCAACAAACGTATCACTCCTGGAAGAATTCATTAACAAAAATAGGATGAGAGCTCGGTGCTCTTGGTAAAAGTTGGAAGAATGAAAAAAATCAAATATACTTAATTCTGGCCTCCTTTCTATACCAACTTAATCATTTAGCGGCACTTGAGTGGCCTTTTTGCACTGGACTCCGCTATTCTCCCTGGACAATAAGCACTAGGGTGGATAATTAAAATTGAGGCGCACTTAAGGATTTACAACTCCACTATATCAAGCCTCAAATCTTTTTACTTGCAAATGATCATTTCTCATGCAGCTTCAAATATAATCTGCATTTAGTCTATAAGTTCATCGCAAGAATTTCAATCGCAAATACATAGTATGCATATTCTTTTTTTTGGAAACATAGTATACAAGTTCTTCTTTTGGAGGATGATGTCGAGGGTGCCAAGAAGTTGAAGCTGGTGGTGTGTGCTTTTGAAAAACTTTCAGGGCTGAAAATTAATTTTCACAAAAGTGAGCTGTTTTGCTTTGGCCAGTCCAAGGAGAAAGTAGGAGTTTACACTTAACTTTTTGGCTGCAAGGAAGGTAAAATGCCGTTCAAATATTTAGGGATTACTATGAACGCAAGCAGAATTAATAAAAGTGATTGGGGGGAATTAGAGAGCAAGTTCCAGAAGAAATTAAGTAGCTGGAAAGGGAAGCTGTTATCCACCGAGGGAGACTAGTTCTCTTAAACTCAGTGCTGTCCGGCTTGCCTTTGTTTTTATTGTCCTTTTTGAAAGTCCCAAAAAGAATCCTAAAATGGTTAGACTATTTCAGATCCAGATTTTATTGGCAACAGGATGAACACAAGAGGAAGTATAGGTTGGTCAAGTGGAAAATATTGCGTAAACCCAAATATGTGTGTGTGTGGGAGGGGGGGGGGGGGGGTGGGGTGGGTATTCTAAATTTGGAGATCCAAAATATTTGCTTATTAAGGAAATGGATTTTTAAACTTTTGAATGAGGAAGGTGAATGGCAGGCATTGCTTAGGAAAAAGTATTTGAAGGATAAAACTTTAGGTCAAGTGAGTAAAAAGCCGGGGGATTCACAGTTTTGATCGGGGCTGATGGATGTTAAAGACCAAATGATGTCAATGGGCAGGTTTGAGGTGAATAATGGGAATCTTACCAGATTTTGGGAGGATAGATGGTTAGGAAATGAACCTCTGAAGTTGCAGTATCCTACTCTGTATCAGATTGCCAGAAAGAAAAATGTGGGAGTAGCTACTGTACTGCAATCCACACCTCTGAATATTTCATTCAGAAGGGCTTTAACAGGTCAGAGACTAACCTTATGGTTGGAGTTAGTGGGGAGAGTATGTGCTGTTTCCCTGTCAAACCAGAATGACAGTTTTTTGTGGACTCTGAATAAGAACAATAGCTTCACAGTAGGATCCATGTATAAAGCTTTAGCGGAGAGGGGGAGTTTAGGCAAAATTGGAGAGTCTGGAAGCTTAGAATTCCTTTAAAAATTAAAGTTTTTCTTTGGTACCTTAAGCAAGGTGTAACTTTGACTAAGGACAATTTGAGGAAAAGAAGATGGAAGGGGAATACTGCTTGCTGCTTTTGTAATAAAAAAGAGACAATAAGTCACCTGTTTTTTGACTGCCATGTGGCTCGAATTTGTTGGGGTCTAGTTCATATTTCGTTCGGTTTGAATCCACCTATGTGTGCAGATGATTTATTTGGCTCGTGGCTCAATGGTTTTCATCACAAGCTTAGGAAACAAATAATGATAGGAATTTCTGCACTTTGTTGGGCTATGTGGTTGAATCGAAACGATGCTGTGTTCAATAGAGCTAGATCTAATTCTTCTTTGCAGGTGATCTTCAGGATGACATATTGGATCAGAACATGGTCTAAATTATCGAAAGAGGAGGAGATCGGAATGCTGAGAGGCTGCTGTCACAAGCTAGAGGTTGCAGCGATGGATATTTTCAGTAAGTTCGGATGGGGCTCGGTACGACGTCTTCAGGCTTAGCTTCGTTAAAGCTGCTGATGTAGTTTTGTTTTGGGTCGCTGCAATAGCAGAGTTTTGTTCATGCATAGAACCTGTTGTTTTGGTCGTTGGATGTCTAAATGACATTTGTTGGGATGGAGTCTGTAAGTTGGCTGCAAGCACTCACCTTTTGAGTGCGGAGGCCGGATGTTTTTTTTCCTTAATCTGAAAAAAGTTATAGCAATAGCAATCTGGACTCAAGCAGATAGGAAGCAGCGACTCGTTGCCTGGCCCTGCTACAACCCGCAGGTCATCTCCTTTGCCTGCTCATCGAGTCTTGCTATGCGGCGCCCAGATTGTCGCTTGCTGTGCCTGCTGAGTCACCGCGCTTGCGCTGCTGGCTGTCCCTGCCGCGCTCGCCGGTCATGGCGGCCTCGCCGTCGCACCGCTCGCTGGTAGTTGTGACTGTCGTGCCCGCCGCTTGTGGTGATGCCGTTGCGTCGCTCGGCGGTGCCTTGGTCGCCGCCACGCTCGACGGAGATGGCGAGAGGGAGGGAGGGCAATGGAGACGTTGAAGGGAGGATTATTAAGAGGAGCGATATAATGGGAGGGAAATAATGGACGGACACGCACGAGAGTCGAGACGGCTGCTTTCATGGGCCTAACAGATGTTTTTTTTTGGAAAGGCCCAACAAAAAAATCGTTCGGTTGGGCAGAGTCAAAGGTGCCTCATCCTATTTTCACCGTGTGACGTAGGCACACGTACGCTACAATAACTCCATGCTGTCGGAGGCAGGGATGAAAACGATCGGAAACAGTCGGAAACGAAATTGCATTAGCGGAAACGAAATTGCATTAGCGGAAACGAAGCTCGGTCGGTCGAAAATTTACCATATTTTCTAAATCAACTATTATGTAAGAAATGCAATGTAGAGGTGATAGCGATTCAAAATATCAAGTTTTGTGTTTCAGTAGAATCGGAAACGGTCGGAAACGAAACCACTTTTTCGAAAACGAAGCTCGGTCGGTCAGGAATTTTCATAACCATTTTCACCCCTAGTTGGAGGGATATTTTTTAAGTCAAGCGGCGAGTGTTTTGCGTGAGATGTCGACTTTCTATTTGCGCGGTAACAAAGGATGCCTCCGCTAGGAAACTCTTGGGGCAAAGAGTGTAGTTATTATTATGTCCTCGACACCGCTTCTTCTGTTTCCATCATTGTTCCTTGTTTTTATCCAAGATCCCACGAAACTTATGGTCAATATGCACGCATCGGCCATGCATTCTCTCCATAATAAAACAAGTCTCTCCGTATGGACGATTTACTCAGAGTAAATTTCACTGGTCCATTAACTTTTTTCCCTGTCTCATCTAGTCTGTTAACAAAAAAATAGTCATCTGGGTCCATAATCTATTAAATCGTCTCATCTGGGTCTAAACATCCACAAATACAGTATTAGCCTACGTTTTTACAAAACACCCCCTCATGTATAGATGTTCAAATGGGCGGCCCGGCACAACACGGCACTGACACTATTTGGCCCGACACTATTAGGCACTGACACTAATAGGCACCAACACTAATCGTGTCGTGTCGCGTCGTGCTGTCGTGCCGACCTTCTGGCCCAGACACTACACTATGTCGTTTTTATAGTGTCGTGCCGGCACATGAGCCCGATGGCCCATCGTGCTCGTGCCGGCACTGGCACTATGCATCCACTCATTCAATTCCAAACTTTATATATTTCATCACAAATTCATCTAGATATGCATCAATTTCATCCATTTCATCATGAACTTATATGAACATTGATCAACATCATAAATTCATATAAAGATCTATACATCTCATCAAATATTTTAACAGAGACATCTATTTTACAGTACTATGATCGAGGTAATCGTGCCGCATCGTGCCTGGTCAAAAATCGTGTCGTGTTTGTGTTGGCACTGCGTGCCGAGTTCGCGGCCCAAACACGGCCCAACCATCGTGTCGTGTCGGCACTGACACTACGACATCGTGTTAGTGTCGTGTTAGTGTTGTGTTTTTAGTGTCGTGCATCGTGCCGCCCATCGTGTCAGGCCCATCTGGACATCTATACCCTCATGTCTCCTTTCTTCTCCGCTTCACGCCCCTCCCTCCCGTAGCTCACCCACTCTCTCCTCTCTCTCCCCTCCCACCGGTCGGCGTGGGACAGACGGAGGCAGTTCCATGGGCAGGGTGGCGCGTGCTCCCACCACCCCGTCGTTGTCTCCCCCGGCGAGCTCGCCGCCTGCTCCCACCACCCCGCTACCTCTCCTCAGGTGAGCCCGCCGCTCGCTCCCACCGGCAAAGAGAGGAAGGGCCACCGAAGAGATCGAGGTCACCCCATCTGGGGCCGCCCGTGCTGGCCTCGAGGAGGACACCACCAGGGACGCCGTGGAGGCTGCAAGGTCGCACGCGCCAGATCTCTGGCCGTCGTCTTTCAGATTAGGCCACCGTCGGATGAGAAGAGATGAGGACGGCCGGCTCTGGCAGTCCGACGCACGGTCGCCTTCTCGATTCCTCCACTCTGCCACCGACCCGAGCCCCTCTACCCGCGCTGCCCCTGCTCCTCCATGGCGCCGAGCAGGGGAGCTCC
Source organism: Urochloa ruziziensis (assembly GCA_015476505.1). Taxonomy (NCBI): domain Eukaryota; kingdom Viridiplantae; phylum Streptophyta; class Magnoliopsida; order Poales; family Poaceae; genus Urochloa; species Urochloa ruziziensis. Next base: position 61,491,188 of record CM027118.1, read on the forward strand.
TCCAGGGCCCGCGAGCTGCTCCTCCTCCGCCGACCTGAGCCCCCTCGACCCATGCCGTTGCTGCCCCTCCTCCATGGCGCCGAGCAGGGAGCTCCTCCAGGGCCCGCGAGCTACTCCTTCGCCGCGTTTTGGGAGTCGTTGGGAGGGAGCGCGACGATGAGGGACTCAAGGAGGAGGCGTTTTTTGAGTCACTGCGCAGCGTAGTGTGAGAGCACGACGGCGAGGCTGCTGGCGGAGTCCGGCGTGGAGGACGCCGCGGCGGGGGACAGGGACGGAGAAAGCATCATGGCGTCCGGCCGGGCGCCGACATGTCTTGGCTGGCGACTTGGCTGGGCAGGCGAGCAAAGCTCTGTGTTGGCAGAGGGAGGAGAAAGAGGGAGGGAGAAGAGAAAGAGAGAGGGGAGAGCGTCAATTGGAGAAGAACCAAGAGGGGGTGTTTGTAGAATATACTGCTTAGTTTTGGACCTAGATGTGACGATTTAATAGTTTGCGGACCTAGATGACCGATTTTTTAGTTAACAGATCTAGATGGGACGCAGGGTAAAGCTAATGGACCCGATAAAATTTACTCTTTAGCCCATCATTCAAAAAGTGCCGCCAAACTTGTTAGCCCCCCCCCCTCCCCCCCAAGACTATATGTTTGATATCAGCGTATAGCATTTGCTTCATTTTGTGCACCCCCTTGTACTTTTATGCGCTTGGATGATTTGACAAGTGATCGTGGCTATATAGGAAGACCATGAACTTTAAGCTTTTTCTGTTTGATTTTACGGTGCTCGGAGATGGTGACAATCATTGCTTAATTTTACAATCCAATGGGCGAGGTACTGTTAAGCCGTGAACAAGCAATGCAAGTCGAAAGGTTTGATGGGAGGCTATATTGGTAAATGGTAATTTTGTTTCCTCAACACAAGGGTAGTTTTGATTCGCCTCTTGGTCGATTTTAGATCAGCAGCTTGGTGACGATCCGCTTTTACACTGAACTTAGGGCTGTCCGTCGATGATAAATAGAGCGCTGGACACTCATTATGGAATTGATATTTTTGTTCTCTGTTTATCTCTAATATCCTAGGCAAAGGCAACTGACAGTTATCGCACATGATAAGTAGAAGACAAAAAGTAAAGGGATGTGTGTGTATATAGGTACTAAGATCAGTTCATCGTAGAATTTTGATTCTCCTACCCTAGTTGGTTAGGGGGTGAGTAGCATGGTCGCACAAGTTCACAGGGCTTTTTTTTTAAAAAAAAATCTCCTTACCGGCGCAGGGTTAGGAGATTTTTCTAGACTCGGAGAAGGCTTACTTCTTCTTAATGAAAAACCATGGAGCTCAGATTTACGAGGCTACTTTAAAATATATATATATATATCCCTTCTTCGGCGTAGTCGGGGTTCGGGAACTTTTCTATACCCAGAGAAGGTTTACTTCTTAATGAAAAATTGTGAAACTTTTTCACTGTTTTTTTTTAACTAAGTTTATAGTGTTTGGCTTCAGTTTACCCATTCATAACTTTTTCACCCTATCAGCTTCTTTTTCTCTCTCCCAAAACAATGAATGAGCTTATTGTGGTTCTTTATGAGTTCTGAGGGTCTGAGGGAGGATTCAGGTGAGTTAAGGCAGGTTATTTGCATCATAAATGACATTAGTTCAAGTGGCATCAGAGCTCATAGCGAAACATGCCCGGATATCTAAGATCTCACATTTGATAAGTTTCCTTCTTACATCTAGGAAAAAAATCCAGGGAACGTTCAACAAGCACGTCGTTCATCGTGATACAAAAAAGGTGATTTGATTATGGTGTAAATTATGTACAAAGGAACAGATGCCACACTAGTCAGTTCTTCACTCAAAAAAGATGAAGAGCGTCTGCGCAGAATGCTAATGGCCCTCAAAAGTTTTCATGCTGCTCGACCTTGCCTGCCGTTGTTCGAATTCTTGTTCAATGACACGCTGTCCACTCCAGAACATTTGCTAGGGAATCTTTTCCCCTCTACATGTACTTTGCTGTTAGTTTTTATTTTTTTTAATGAAATTGCCGTTATAAAAAAATGACACGCTGTCCACGGATGCTAATTGTTGTCTAGCATCAAACTCGCTATGTCGCCTAGATTCAATGAGCCGTGTTCACTCGTGCTTCCATGGTGCACTGGACCGGAGCTATATGGACGGCTTTGAAATTTGAATACGATATGGCGTTGTCACATTAAGCGTAGCAACTTACCCATTTCGGCCCATAAAGTACAGCACCATTAGTTGTAGCACGAGCAACTGATTCATCAAAGGTACATAATGCATCAAAGATGGCAGGTAACAGCTCTTTTACCTCTAATAAATCAAACCGCAATCTCCTTCCGCCACCAAAACTTTAAACACAAAATACACATCAGCATGAAATTACATTGAGGTTGGGAGGGCTATTATACACGACAACTGGACAGCGACCCCGCCAGGCAAATCCATGTGGCAACTCAAAAACACTTAGCAACATGAGGAAAATTCTAGGCCCGGATAAAGAGGAAAGAATACCTAGTACAATAACACTATTTCCTTTGCCATTCCAATTGGATGCAAAAAGACATTACACCGCCACCCCTATCCACCCCCCAGCTGAGTATATACAAGTGAAGCCTCCAAGGATCTGATGATGAATTCTATATGCACTGCTACTTGTGTTCGGTCAAATGAATTGGAGAGCACTGTCCAAGATCAAGCTCCCCTTCTACCGGCTTGTAGTCCGCTCAGCTCCCTGTACATCAAATCTTTCGGTATGGCTATGGACAAGCCCTCTGCTGACCACAAATGAAAACAGCAAGATCCTGCTGACTCAGGCTTCATAAGGATCATTACCAACTAATGTGTGGCAAATCCACTATATCCAGGCAAGAGAGCCTCGGTCATTAGCTACTGCTTGGGGACGGCCCCTGGTCGGAGTTGGTGGTCTGTTGGCATTGAGCTCCTGAATTTGATTTCACGGGTCATGGTGTTAAGATGTGGACCAAAGCACCAAATGGTTTTGCAAAGGAATAACTTTGATATTAGTGTTTACCTGCATCCATGTGTCCTCAATATGATCCGGTGACGCCTCGGGTGATGTAATTGCAGGGGGCAAAGGATGAATTAGTTTTGGCACAACCACAAGATCTCTACCCAAAACCAAGATTGCACCGGCATTATTTGCAGTACCTGTGGTGTGCATCAATGTCAACAAAGTGTATATCAAGCCAATAGATTCAAAGAATATAGTCATAAAACAGATTCTCACCGCAATAATTTGTCGCAGAGAAAAGAGTGATCAGGTGACCTTGAGCAAAGCGCTCGAAGCCATCCATCACACACTCATGTGCTCGTACAATTAACTGAAGGTCATTGTTGTTGCAGAACTCCATAACACGATCAGGCTGGTAACAACAAAATGTTATGACAAGAAGGGCTGAAAAGACAAAAAGACATCAACATATGGACTGAAAAGCACCAACCCCAAATGTAACAAGACCAGGGCCCCGAGCGTTGGGCCTCAGTCCTTCAACACTGTCATTCTCTGTTGGATCAGACCTGTAAAAGTGAGAACAAAATCATGGGTTGAAATAAATAGCTATCATGAAAGGGTGAGCTGGAGAAGTCGCTGAAAATGCTAACCATAGAAGATCCATAAGGACAACTGAGCCAGCTTCCATCGTAATTGGCCTTTGAAGATTCTCAATCTGCTCAACATGGTTGATTGACCTACCAATGCCACCATGCATACAGATGATTTTCTTTTCTATAAGCGCAGCCAAAGGAAGCCAATTGAATAGCCTATTCATTCGGTGCCATGTCCAGATACCATCTCTCTCACCCTATTTTTTAACAATGAGTATACCAATGTAAGGATTAAAAAATTAGGCCATTTTATTAAGTGCAGATGGATGTGGTACACAAAATGGTAGTTACCATTCGTTCTATACACTCTATTCGGAAACCAAACAAAGCATTGATATCTGCAGCTTCATGATTCCCACGAATCAAATGTACATTTTGAGGATACTCAACCTGGAATACACAGTAGTTTGAATATTATACGTTAACTGGATTACTGCATAAAAACAAATCTACATAGTTGTAAGTACATAGTATGATACCTTCAATGCAAGAAGAAGAGTGATAGTTTCTAAACTATGCTGGCCACGATCTACATAATCTCCCAAGAATAGATAATCAATGTAACTGCATGTTAAGAAAAATATAAATGAGCTGAAGATAACAAAAGAAAAATCTCCATCTAAGTCAAGACTATAGGAATAACGAGGGTCAAGAATTCAGTCATTTTGCATGCTGATTAGCTGAATGATAAGAGACTACAGTGGCATATAAATAAAACACAAGAATTGATTATTAAAGATACACTTACGCGATGTCTCCTGCAGTCGAAGGAGCACCATATTCATCGAATAACCTCATTAAGTCTCCAAATTGTCCATGTAGATCACCAAATATCTTAACAGGAGCTTTAAGCTGCAAAACGCTTGGTTCGCTTGAAAATATTCTTTCAGCACTGTCACATAGATCTGCAATTTCATTGCAGTCCAAGAAGAATTGCCTTCGGACAGGGGGCTTCCAGCCACGAGGTTTCAACAGAGATGCAATTACCTAGATAGATATAGCAGCAGACACATAAAAAAGGTGTCAAGTGTACAAGTAACTGGTAGCATTCATCTATCTCAAGTTCTCAACAACAGACGAGCACTGTAAACTCTAACCCATTAGATGTCACTAGCAAGTGTACAAGTTACTGGTAGCTTTCATCTATCTCAACAACAGGCGTGTATTGAAACTCTAACCTATTAGATGCCACTAGAAAGAGTGTCAGAGAAGTTGATCAGCTAGGTTTCTAATCATTTATCTTGCAGAAAGCCAAACACTTCTTATTTGCCTCAACAAGCACTACTATTTTATCCTGTGAACATATATTATATGAGTGACAAGGTAAAAGTACCTTTTTAGGAACACTATTAATAGACATTTGTCTATCTAGTAGCTTCCTTGCGGCAGTTGCATTCTCTGGGGTGCCATAGCTCACCCTTCTTCCTTCATTTTCAAATTGGTCAATCGATAGCTGTCTGACCATGCCGCCTAAGGCACCTCCAGTTTCGGCAGCCACCACAACCTGCAAGGTAGAAAAAGGTAAAAACAAAGTATAATGCAATCATGCAAATAACTATTGCTAGGATGGTCATACTTGGCATCAAATTGCCAAATGAAAATATAAATGGGAAAAAAGCACATCATGTATTCTACTCACAGCTCTATGATGCAACCGAACTCCAGGTGCAGCTGACATGTTATTAGAAAGAATGCCGTCTGGTTTGATGAGGCTTGAATGTTTGCTGCTTGATGTTGAGTCTGGAGATTGCTCCTTGTCAGGCAACTGCTCCATCTCACCATTTACCTGTCTGGCCTTCACAGCAGCTAATGTAGCACTGATTGCCTCTGCCTCTGCCGCTGATGCTTCAACTAAGTAATCCACACCTTTGCTTAATCTCCTGTGAAGGGTTTTAAACTCATCAGAATGAAATATCTATTACAAAAAATAATATTAACTTGCTCATGAAACAGCAGAATAACATAAAAAGTTGTCTAAGTACCTCTGTCCCTGCAACACGGCATTCTCAGGGCTGATATCAGTATACATGTCTCCATTTACAGGAGGTGCAACTGGAGTCCCAAGAACTACAGCTCCATCAGGACTCGTTTCTGTAGCCGTTTGTCTTGTCCGATCATCATTGTATGCGTACCTTCCAGGTGCTCGTCCTGCTTGCAAGTTTGTGGCTGCTGCACTCGCTGCCGCATGATTAGCAGCATTTGTTGTTTCAGCAGCAGCAAGATCCTCAGCCACAAGAAGATCATCGAGAAGTACCCCTACAATACCAACTCTATGAGTACCAACCAATAAGCAATAGTGCATCAAACGAAACTATGCAATGCTAGAAATATTAACTATATATGTGAAGTGACAACAACAATGGTCATCAAGCAAAATCTGTGGCATCAATGACACTCAATGTCAGACAACAAACATGGAAAACTAACCCAGTTATCTTACCTCCCCGTAAACCTCCATAAATGAATATTAGATCATTAACAGCTGCTGCTGCATGCCTGCACCGCCGTGTAAGCTCAACAGCAGCATCACCGCCTGCCGCGTCTGCACTATATCTTCCTGTTCTGGGAGTTGTAACAACTGACTTTGTGTCACACCAAACTCCAGCAGCAGTGTCTAGTACTGAAACAAGTTCAATAGTACAAACTTGTAAGAAATTAAAGACTATTGTCAACAATAAGTTGCCACAGTAATAGTTAACCTGCTCTAGTTACAAACTTACAATGTGGGTACCTATATAAATACGGCAAGATAATTCAAATGCTAGCAGAAGAATAGGAACCAGGTTCTATCAGCATGCCATCATAGGTAACAAAAAAGAATGGAGGATACCATATTGTTATCATTAGCAAGGGGTTTATGAACAAAAATGATAAAGTAACTAGAGTATTTAGGATGTTAAGATATTTTAATAAAATTGGATAAATGAAACTCACACCATGAGATAAACACTTATTTAGATGTGTTTGAAAGAAAATAAGCTGATGGCAGTAAATGAAACTTGATTGAGCTTGGAATTATAATGGAACAATTCATGGCTGTTTCTGTCAATGATGGCAGCATAGGACATTTTTCAAAGGTACTTCACAACTTGATAAAATGTGAGTCACTTCAAGGTTTTAAAACCGCAACCTGCAACACTCGAGGAGTCCTCCACCATCCGCCCACCTCCAAGAGCACCTCCAGACACATGAAGGCGCGCATTGACAAAAACCTAACGAATAGCAAATAGCAAGCATTACACAAGGACCACAGTGGAGACTCAACTAAATTAATGACATTGAGCAATAGCTTACAGCTGCATGTTGGTATCGGGGCGATGGAGAAACACCAGGGGCAATTGCCCATTCCCAGCGCCCGTCTCTATGTTTCGCAAGGCCATATGCACTTGATAGGGGCTGGAAAATTTGCAAAACACACATAACTAAGAATTAAAAATAGTAGTTAATACCAAATCAATGAGAAACGCCAATAGTGAAATTTGACAGATAAGCTGCTATCTAGGATATAGAACTAGGTGTAATTTATTGCATATGTACTATAGAACTCTTCTACTACATTTTCTTCAATTCAAGCAACTAGACATCGCCACAACACGAGTTTTCAATTCAAGGGGGAACTAACTCTACCATATATGACACTTAGTCTAAGTTTCATATATAGTAGAGTTAGTTTCCTCTTGAATTCAGGTGGACAAGTGCAACTTTGTTCATCTTCCATTTGATGTATCTGCTTCTTTCTGTAGCTACTGTTTCATCCAAAAAAACAACTTCACTATAGGTGTTTAAAAATTAAAATGAAATTTTCTGGGAACGGCTCTAATCTTCTCACACAAGGATGTATGAAACCTTATCAGGATGGTGTGATTCTAAAAGTTAAGAGAACGAAAACTTGGCAGGTCTTACTTTCAAAAGCACTATTTTTCTCTGGAAAAGATTCGGTAAATATCAATTACTTACCACACTATTTGCATCCCTCCCACCACAAAGTAAGAGAAGACCATCAGAACGCGCACTTGCAGTGGCGTACCTGAACAACAGCACAGCGCAGGAAAATAGAGAACAACATCAAACAAATTATTAACAGTAAAAAACACGGAAAAATGTGAATTCATGCAGAGGTCAGATGACAAGCAATTGATAGGCAACATGGTGGTTAACACTGCTACAGCAAGCTACCCTGTGCCGTACAAAATAAATAGCAGATCGATTTGCACATATTATCATAGTGACTTAGCAACATGGCATAAGAAGATCAATGCAAGAGTAATAAATTATTCTTAACTCGATTTAAGTTTATATTCCTACTGGCATACTTACATGCATGGAGGTGGTCCTTCACCTTCTGGTTCAAGTTTCCTCCATTCATATGGCTTAGCTGCAGTATCAAGGGCCCATACATCCGCCAGAGGTCGCTTCCCTAAAGACATGAAAGTTCCAGTATTGACACCATTTAGGGTGAGCCTTAGTGCAGGAAATGCTATTTGAAAATTTACAGATGTCTAAGAGAGCTGTTGCATTACCATCATTTCCACCAATAGTCAACAAAAATCTCTGCCCAACCAAGGCCATCACATGACCATATCGTGGACCTGGACCAGGTCCTTGAACCACCACTCTGCATACGTGTAACAACCTTAGCAATGATAAATGAAATGAAATTGCAAGTTCAAGTCAGTCGAGAATGTTAATCACCTGTGCCATCGTGGTCGTTGTTGTGTAAGATCTAGGACATGAAGATCCTCTGCAGATAAACCGGCAGGGCCAATTCCACCCTGAACCATAAGAAGAACACAAATGGGATGAAATTTCAGCTACATCCTCATGAAAACAGTGTCTCTCTAACAATCTAGTACTGTAGTTTACTAGGTGTGTGAAGTATCAACTACTGGCTGCTGGCTACTTTCACTGAATTTGCTTGGGGATATGATTGGTGTGGTAATAAGGTGAGGGCAAGTATAAAAAATATGACAAATATTTAGTTAGAATAATAGGTAACAGAACTACTTTGTAACAATGCAACCAGAAGTAGAAGGAAAGTAATACCTGAATGACCACCATGGTTCCAACTGCAGTTGCCACATGTGCAGCTCTTGGTGAAGGAGGCTCACCAAGTGGGGTAAGCCTAACACACACAGTTGTGGTGTAGTTAGAACTATCCCAAAATACTGCCAATATAATTCCCATACTACCCTAAACGACAAACAACTGAAGTAGTGCACTAAGTATTTGAGGCAGAAAAGGTCAAAATCAATATGGAATACTACCTGCTCCACTTGTTCGATGACACATCATAACAATGGACGTCTGCTGTCGCACCAGCAAGGCCTGCAGTGGAAGAGATAACTGAGGAACCCACCTTAATATTTGGCTGGGAAACAAAACTAGCATTCCACACCAGCAGCAGGGTATCCTTTACTTTTTCCATTTTGAAGTATAATTTAAACATCCATGCAATTAAATCCCTTTTGTACATTGTAGAAAGTTTCTAATTGTTAACACAAAGAACAAATAAGCCTTTAAATTCCTGATCGCAGACAGTCATGAAACAGTTTCATACGCCTTCTAACTTGCCCGCCCTATTGTGCTAGAAGCCTAGATCAGGCATAAAATGATAAATAGGACCATATATAACATCCAATTTGGCTCCAAGAAAACTAAATGTTCACTGAAGAGAACCAATCATCATATAGTTGGAGTACTGCTCATTTTAACTTCTTTGTAAAACAGCATTGCAGTTTTTTGCTCAACAAATAATATCTGATGTAGCAAACCACCCAACAGAACCTGAATCCACTGTTTTTACCACTGAAATTCAATTTAATTCCTCGGCAAGTCTTACTACATTCCTGCCTAGTTGAATTAGCATCTAAAATAGCATGATGGCTTTGTACTTCCATCGTGAATAAGAATGAAACCGTCTTCTAACTTTACAGTTCCACTAAAAATTAGCATTCAGAATTATCGTACCCACAATACAGCAAGGATTTTCAGTGAATCGCTTCAAGCCTATAAGTTCATCTAAAAAATGAACTTTCAAACTTCATAAACCAGAGAATTACATTGCATCCGAAAATTCAGCCCAGAACAGACCCTAATAGAATTCCAAACACGCCCATAGCGACCCCGACCCATGAGATAAGGTATATTAAAGTTCCAAAATCAAATGTTCAAAAATAAAGTTCCAGAATCAGAAAGCATAAGCCATAAGATAGAGGCATACGGATCCCAGCGCTCCCAGCAGAAGAGGGCGGTGTGGCAGAGTTCCCCTCGAGCGCGGTGGCCCCACCGAACAGGATCAGCCTCGGTCCGATGTACCCCGGTGTGCCCTCCTCCCCGACGGCCGGTACCGCCGTGAGCGTATGCCCACAGCGGCAGCCTGGCCCGTCTTCCTTCTTCTCGATCACCGCGTCCACCACCGTGTACCCGGGCGCCGGCCTCGGCCCTGCAGCCCCGACAGCCGCCGGACTCGGGGCCGCCGGGGGCGTCCCAGGTGTCCCGGGCGTCGACGGCGTGGACGACGACGAGGTCTCGCTCCCTGAGCCCGAGCCTCCGGCGCTGGCGGCCGCGGCCGCCGCGTCAGAGTCGGAGTCGGACTCCGTCGTCATACGAGAGTCCACGTCCATGCCTCAGCAGCTAGCGGCCTCCCCGGGCCACGCTAGGGTTCGGAGGCCCCGAGATCTCGGCACGCGCCGGCGACGCAGGCAGGGACCCCCGCCCTACGACGCGGCCGGCATCGCCGGAACCCTAGATTCCCCCGCACCCCGGGCAGAGCGATTCGCCCGCGTCCCGCCTCGCCCGCGGCGCCGATCACGAGGGGAGAGCCAAGCGAGAGGAGCGAGCGCCAAGGCAGGAAGGCTTCCCCCACCTCGGGAATTGCGGTGGAGGGGCCGCTCCGCTCCGGAGGCCGCGGGTAGCGCTCGGCGTGGCGAGGGAGTGGTGGAATTCGGGGGGTTCGCGGGGGGCGAGCTGCAAATCTGGGAGGGGGGACGGCCACGGACGGCCTCGCGTTTGGCCTTGGCTTGGTTTGGAGTGGGGGGAAGAGACGGGCCGCGACGGGGGGGAAGGAGGGGACGGGAGGACGAGGTGGAAGGGAAGAGTGGGAAATGGGAAAAGGAAATTTTAGCAACGTCTTTTTTGGTTTTGCTCGGGGCGGTTTTACCGTCCCGCCCCCCGCGCTTCGCCCGTTTTTTGAAATGGAGCCCCCCGGCGTGGGCATCGTGCACGTGCTGCCGTTGCTGTCGGATAGCGCGGTGTCAGCGAGAGTACGTGGTCACGCAAGCAGCGCTTGCTTGATGAGGTGTTGCGCCGATCTGGGGTCCACAACTTTGTTCAAGTGAGGTTCGATGACGATGACCGGTAGTACTACGGTAAAGAATGCAAATGAGTTGACGAACTTGTGAAAAGAAGAATGATTTTTACCGAAAAGTTAAAACCTAAAATCTACTGCGTATTTCTTTTTTGTCTAACTGCAATATTTGTCAAAACTCACACGGATTGTATCTGTATTGTCCCATTCACAGGCAACATGAAAAGTAAGAGAGATCACCAAGTGTAAAGAACACAAGGCGAGAAGTTTCCCCTCCCTTTGATCGCAAATAAAAGTCCATTTACCATTGTTCTATTTTTTTAAAAAAAATGACAATCAATAACTAAAATGTTATATCGATTGGTAGTGTGAGGTTCACATTATGATTGATCATAGTAGTCAATAGATACTTTTATATTATATTTTTTTATGTAAGATAAGATGAGAAGCTGCCGCAGCTGGTTAGAGAGTCTCGCAGAGAACCTAACGGATTCAAATCATTGTTTCTCACCTTATTCAAGCGGGGTAATTTACTTCCCGTTGTCCACCCTTATTTTATTTATTTATTAAGATAAGGTATTATTATACATGTTCATCGGTCAAAAGTAATTCAAGCGGGGTAATTTACTTCCAGTTGTCCACCCTCATTTTATTTACTAGGTGATTCCTCGCGCGTTGCTGCGGGATTTAAAAGAGTTTTTTGACAAACCATGAATCACTATGGTTGTTTAGCAAGAGCATGTGCACCATATAAGAGAGAAATAGCAATTAGTTTAAGGTCCATTTGATATTTGCAGTGCAGTAGCACCGTTGCAATGAAATTGCGCATGATACTCACATTGCTATTTAGGGTATAAAAGGTCAAGAAAAAAGCAACAGCTATCAATATCTAACTGAAACAAACAAATAAAAGCAATGAAAGGACGGCAGTCTAAGACCAAAGGAATAGAGTACTTTCAAGTGTGTTGCCGTGTCTACATCGCTTGCCAAGTATGTTGCATGATGTACCCTCACATGCTTCTGCATTTCACTAATGAACATATTATCACAAATGAACAAAATGACGATGTGCCATAATAAGGAACAAAATGATATCTCCATTGCAGGGGAGGAATTCCAAAAGGAGCGTATCAACCAGGCAACAGGATACTCACATTTGCCTTGCACTCTCCACTTAACTCTCTTCTCCAACTTCATTCAAACTGGACTCTGATAGTGACGCATCCATGATTTCTTTATTTTTCTCTGTTGGCCTTGATCATTCTAGCTTCTCCTCTGCATATGCCTGATCAGATAAAGCTATGGAAGAAGGTAATGAATTATTCATGGGCTACATAGACCGATATCACGAAGTAATGAAATTAATTAAAATCAGTAAAATGGGGAAGGATCACTCTAAGTCGTTAACTCTTGTGCTATTCGGACTGCAAAACCTAAGGACTTGAATAAGCATCATGTATGCGTGTCTTGCCTCTGCCTGCCTTGTTGTGATGTGACCAAACACAGAAATCATAGGATGGAAGGCAAAAATCGAAAAAGTGGAAACTCAACTGCAAAACCTAAGGACTTGAATAAGCATCATGTATGCGTGTCTTGCCTCTGCCTGCATTCCTGTGATGTGATGAAACATAGAAATCATAGGATGGAAGGCAAAAATCGAAAAAAGTGGAAACTCAAAGAATCACACGATGGAAGACCAAGCAGCACGAATGGCAAGCCGACTCACCTGGATGCTGTTCTGGACGGCGACGGGGGTTGTCCCCTGGTCTGGAGAGCGAGGGTCTGCGAGGGAGGCGAGCGCTTGGACGGTGGTCTGCACATCTACCATGGATTAAAGAAGGAGGCGAGGGGAAACGGGGAATAAAGAAGGGGACTCTTGATCTGCCATGGAGTAAAGTGGGGAGGTTCATCGACAGACTGTTGGTCTGCCATGGAGGGGGAGGCATCGTTGGACTGTTGATATGCCATGGAGGAGGGAGGCATCGGTAGATTACTTTTTCTTTTTTGGTAGGCATCGGTAGACTGTTGAAAGCATGGTACGGTAGGTAACTGAAGAATGACAGGAAGATTTAAAGGCTTATTGGAGAAAAACAGTTTCTCATGATGTGGCTTAACCAAATTGCAGGAAAATAGGTAGTGGAGATCTCCTATATAGGTATAGATGATTTAAGATAAGATATCATTATACATGTTCATCGATCAAAAGTAATCCTGGTTTCCCACTTTGTTCAGGCGAAGTAATCTCCCACTGTCCACCCTCGTTTTACTTATTTAAAATGAAATATTATTATACTCCCTCCAGTTTAGTATTAGAAGTCGTTTTGGATAAGGTTTGAGTCAAACATTGGGAATATAAATTATGAATAACATTTAAATCATTGAGTTTGAAAATGTGAAAATCACATAAATAGATTGGTCTTGAAAATTACTTTCATAAAAATATACATATATAACTATTCAAGAAATATTTTTATAGAAAAAAGAAGTCAAAGTTTTGCTTTGGTGACCGTGTCGCTGTCCTAAACGACTTCTAATACTAAACCGGAGGGAGTACGTATTAATCGGTCAAAAGTGCAAAAGTTGGAGACCAAATCAGTGTCCTATATGGACTTATATCTGGGATCCGATGAGCAATTGTTTGCATTTCAAGGAGCGGGCGTAACATGCTCCATCTTCAATATAAGCATTCTTCCTGCAAAGAGGTGTTGGTAGAGGTTGTTCCATTGTTGATGGCCTTTATCGAATTCAATGCAACATTTGTAAGCGACCAACGAATTTGTCATATTTCAGTCCAAACAGGTGTTAAAACCTCCAAACAAGTTATTAGTGTTGAAAAAATAGTTATGCTGTGGATATTGGATACTTATATATTTGTATAAAAATAGTTGTTGTCATGATAAGTATGGATTTGCTAAGCATCCCCACCACGTACATTTTACTTTGTTTCTCATGTGCCAGCGGCTGGCGGGTCGGCAAATGAAAGGGTGCACACGCATTGGCTTGATCGCACATACAAGACTGCACACACGCTCAGCAGGCCTCGATCAGTCACCAAACTGGCTACCTACTCGAATCCGTACCGCATCCATGCTTACAAGCTGAAGAAAATCCAGGAGAATCCGAGGGCGCATCTGCAAAATATTCTTCCCACTTGGAAAAAACATTTGAAAACTCAGGACATGAGAATCGGTTGGCAAAGCCGAAGAAAAAAAATGGCCGTTAACGAAGGGGGCGCCGTGCCCGGCGCCCGCGGACCGTGCGAGGAGGGAACCCAAAAGGAGACAGCTGTCGCGGCGCCGGACGGCCGCGATCGCTCCATCCGGAACGCGAGACGCTACATTTTTCCACTCCAACCCTCGAAATCCCAGAAAAAACCACGTCGCCCCTTCGCCCCCCACGCCGCCGCCGTCCCACGGGACGGGGAACGGGGGGGACACGCGCGTGCCGCAGGACAGCGGGGGGGACAAGGGAGGGATGGGCGGCGCGCGCTGCGCAGCTGGCGACGGCAGCGCCCCAGGGTGGGCCCCCGCTCCGCCCAGGTTCCGGGCCCCACACCCGCGTGGGCGAATGGGGTAAAGCGGAGGCGACTTGTTCCTGCGGCGGCCGCGCGCAGAGGATCCCCGCCCGTACGGGCGATGTCAACCCGCAATCCCAGTCGTGTTTGACGAGGTCAACAAGGCAGGCGGCACGGCAGGAGGCGAGACAACTTGCATGTATCGACGTCGACGTCACCCTTTTTGCGCGGCCTATGTTTCGGGGGATGGAGGAGGAGCGGGCGTCAGCTGCCGTTTCGGGGGGATCAGGTGAGATGCATCTACCAACCAAACCACGCCTCCCGGCCTCCGAATGATTGCTGTTAACCGTCATGCAGATGTTGGGGGTAAACAGTAAAAAAATGTACTGGTCCTCGTCAGTTTGGGTTAATGGGTTCGGTTTGCGTTTTGCAGTAATCGTCTGAGGACAATAGTAGCAGTTGACCTTTTCCTCGAGCCTTGAAATAATCGTTGACCTACTGTAGGCAATATTTCGAGCAGGTACACTAATGTAATGAACGATTGAACAGTGCGTTAGCAGATAGCAGGTGTAGTTTCAGTCGCTGTCACTGTAGCACCATCTCTCTTTCAAGGAGGGGGCGTCGCCCTCCGGCCGCAAAATCGCAATGCACAGGAGTAGGTAGGCCTTTGAGGCAAAGGCCCATGGAATTCAAGCCCATTTCCACTCCCGTGGCTCACTTTATTATAAAGCCTACCACCGTCCGTCCATTCCTCTCCAGTCTCCCCAACGTTCTCTGATCAACAAGGGAGGGCGCCGCCCCGGGGGGAGCAGTCGAGTCGAGGGAGGAGGGGTCGCCGGCGACGGAGCAGTCCTAGCAGCGCCTAATCCTTCGAGGCGACCGGGTATTTCAGTTCAGGTACGGCCACACCCCGCCCCATTCGCGACAATTTTGGGTTAGTCCAATTCGGGACCGACTGGATACTGCGGTTCCTACTGCTTGTTGTTAGGGTTTATGTTGCGCCGAAACAGAGTAGGTTCTATCTGGCTACTTCTTCATCGAATCTCCAGCATATGCATTTCTTAAAACCACGGCACACCGCACACCTGCGCCGTGAAGGATTTTCTTTTTGTTGTAATGTAGGACGTGTTCTGTACGAACCCCGAGGACATGGGGGCAGAGCAACCCGAATTTTCCTGTTCTGAATGGAAGAAAATTAGAATGGGAGTATTTGTTACTGCTAAGCGCGAAATTATGCCAAGGAACCATAAAGTTTAAACCTCTCTTTGATTTGGACCTTGTTCATGTTTTCTAGCGCTAGTTAGCAGTCAGTAGTACTAGGTAATACTCATATGAGAGTGGCAAAAATTATTTCCGCATCAGAACAGGATTACTTTCAATGTTATCTGAATATAGCCATCACTTGATAGTTCAATTCATTATCTTTCTTCATGATCGTTGGGAATCATTTCTGCCTTGCCTTTGTTCATGAGTAAACAACCTTCAGCAACATATGTGAAAAGCTAAATTCCGGCTGCAGTCCTGCGTCAGACACTCAGAATTGCAGTACATTGACACAATTTTTTGTTTTGATTTGTCTGGAGCCTTGAACCCATGAGGCCATGAGGGGTATAAACATAACGTACCGACTAGTTAACTAAGGGACCAGATTTGTTTGGTAAATAAAATTAATAAAAACATCCTGCGACACCTTGTTGTTGAATAGACCACCTATGTCATTATGTGTATGCGCCTTCACTATTATTAGTAAGGGTCACCTTCTGGCTGCAGGAGTCACTACAGGGGCGGAGCTAGGGTATGAGTTGTGGGTGCGGCCTCACCCAGGAAAAATCGAAATACTAGCTAGTATTAGCCTTAAACTTTGGTTTTATTTGCTTCAAAATGAAACATCTTCTATTCCTATGAAGCGCCGCACCCCACTCTATTTCTTTCTAGCTCCGCCCCTGAGTCACTACACATACCATGTGCAGCCAGGCTCCAGACGATCACCATGGGTGACTCAACAAAAGAACTTGGTTTAGGGATCTGCAGTGATCTATCATTGTTTTAACTTTATTGTAAACTGTTTGTTTACACTGCGACGGTGAGTTGATGACTAGGCTTGACTGTTAAGCTAGAGAGACTTGGGCCAACTTGGTTAGTAAGGAATATGTGCTAATCAAATCCATGTATTAGATAATCCCATTTTCTGTTATTTTCTTTACCTGTTAGAAGACTCTATTGCTTGGATATCATGTTCTGAGTTCTGATTCTGGCCGGTCCATCCAAGCAAGCACATCAGTAAGGATGTCTGCTAATCAAAATGACCCTTCTACATACCAGATTATTGCTTGCCGTTTTTCCATATAAATTGGCACTAAGAAGGAATGAAACTATTCTAGTCAGTACACTGAACTCTGTTGTGCTTGCAATATCAAGCAAGCTTGCGGTTTTGCAGGTGATGGAGCCCAAAGGGGAAACTAAGGTGGACGGAGTGAGAATGGCTATGAGTGCCTTGGACTGCCCTGTCTGCTATGAGCCCCTTGTGCCTCCGATTTACCAGGTACACACGGTAGTTAATTTAGGAAGAACATCGGACCAGCAGTCCAGCATAGTCTTTTCGTTGTTTTCCCTGAAAAACTGAACCTTCTATCAATCTACCAAAATCATGAGATCAAGTTAGTTGCTGTATCGATCTACCAAAAACAGAACAACTACAATTATACTTTAGACTTCGTAGAAGATAATGTCTATGCTTTTGTCAAACTTAATGTTGCTTCTGTCAAAGATATTCTCTCATGAGGAATTTATTTGACGATTCCAATACTGCAGTGTGGCATAGGGCATTTGATCTGCAAAACATGCTGCGGCAGGCTCAAGAAGTGCCCCCTATGCACAAGAACTGCCTTTGAGCGCTGCTACGGCATGGAGCGTGTTGTTGAATCCGTTGAGGTTCCTTGTTGCTTTGCCAACAATGGTTGCACCAAGAAGATCACCTACTTCAACAAGAAAAAGCATGAGAAGGCGTGCCGGCATGGGCCGTGCTTCTGCCCGGAACCCGGCTGCGGCTTCACTGGGCCAGTGGTGGTGCTGGCAAACCATCTTGCCACCCAACACAAGTGGCCGTCTATGAAGTTCAAGTACTTTGAGCAGTTCAACCTCTCCCTCCAGCCAGGCCCACTCGTGCTCTACTCCCCGGATGGCAACATTTTCCTCATGAATGTGGCGCCGGCGGAGCCCTTAGGGCACGGCATCTCCCTCGTGTGCATCCAGCCTGAGGCCACTTACTCGAGATTCGGGTGCTCGGTGGTCTTCTCGTGCTTCCCAGGCCACCACCAGATCTCAAATCTGGATTCAGTGAGAAGCTCGTCCCTGTCTGATGGGATGCCAAAGGACTTCTTCTGCGTCGTGCCCAAGGCTAGACGTACTAATATCTATCTCCAAACCACCATAGATAACGAGTTGGTGTATGATGACAAGGACGAGCTGGAGGATGAGGATGACGACGATGAGAGCTACAAGGAGGATGAGGATGAGGATGAAGAAGAAGAAGAAAATGATTCTGACGATGATTGATTTGATCGAACGGATGATCTACGCAAGTCCTCAGTTATTTTATTAGGTTGGGTTCTTCGTCTGGACATGTGGATGTCTAAGCAAGCTATGGTTACTTGATCAGCAGTACTTGGATTTGCCTCTTGAATTTCCGTCTGTTATTATTCATGTTCTCGTAGAACAACCTGATACCGTACTATCACTCTGTAGCGCGTATCGTATCCGGTTCTGTAGTGAACTAGTGATACTAGAAGTTAGAAACCATGCTGCCTCCCGGGTAATTTGGTGCTAAATCTTGTCAATTTTGTTTTATTTCCATGGCTACGTGAGGCCGTGCGTAGCAGTCTTCGGAAATTGCAGATCATAAGCGCTACTATCTGTGGTGGCTTACCGAAGTGTCACATGCCATACGCGCATACACAATCTGTATGCTAGTTTAAGGCTCGTTGATGGGGAAAAAAATAAAGTGCAGGCAGCTTCAGAGTATTTCGATGGGTTTCAATAGTTTTTGTGGCTTATAACTCTCAAATGTCATACAATTTTAGCAGCATAAAAACTGGTTATAATGCATACTAGATGAGATACACAGGATATATGTACAATCGAGAATATACCCGATTACCCTAGAGTTAATGCGATTTGCCCTGTATAGGTCAGATACAAACTACTACATAGATTTCTATCAGAACAAACATAGCGAATTAGCGACCGTTACATAAGAGCAGGCTATCTGCACGAGAAGTCGAGAAGCAGATAGATTTCTATCAGGATTGGTCGCTGTTGCAAGGGCATGACTGCCCGCCGCAGATGCGGCACCAAGGACAGCACCGCACACACCCTCAGGAAGCCATTCAGCCTACTATGCGGTGTGGGCACAACTCTAAAGCCGTGAAAAAAATCGTTGCTTTTAAATTAAATGTCCAAATAAATTTTTAATTGTACCATTGTATTTTTTACAATGAGATCTTCGAAACTAGACTACCCTCAACTATATTTGAATTGACATTTTTTATGGAACATTTCTTTATTAAAGTTAGAACATTTTTATCGTGGAACTGGAACAATTGCACCCTGCTCACAGTGAATTTGTTCCAGCCGTTGATGAAATTGTTCCATCTTCATGAAAATATGTTTCAGAAAAAATCTAATCAAAATATAGTCAAGTGCGGTCTAGTTTTGTAGATCTCGTCGTAACAAATGCAGTGGTGCAATCGGAATTTGATTTGGATAATTGGTTTATGAAATACGGATTGTTTTTCAAAATCTTCTCTTGTGGGTCCCATGCAACGAATAGAAAAGGAGAAATTATGGCTTCTGCCCGTGCACGGAGAGGAGGGTGCGAGGCAAAGAGGAGAGTGCTGGTACTTTGCGGTGATGGTGTTTACACCGCATATGCGGCTTATAGCGTTTCCGCTGTTACAACTGGACATGGGCTGGGCTTTCTAATTCCTAGTGTACTGTGTATCCTTCTCGTACTCCTTTAGGCCCACCCCTTTCTGACGGGCTCGGCTTCTCGAAGCAGGCAGGGTTTAAGCTTTCTTCCTCGCACAGCCGCCGCGATCTGCTAGCCCCAAAACCCTAGCGCCATGGGAGCCGCCGCCTCGTCCTCTCCAACTCCTCCCCTAGAGGCAGCCACCGCCACCGCCGCCTCCGATCCTCCTACTCCTCCCCCGGAGACCGCCGCTCCACCAGCCAAAGAGGACCCCCAGCACCCCGCCGCTGCCGCGGACGAGGCGGCGGCGGGAGCGGCGGCCGATGCGGGCGGAGGCGGCGCGGCCGATGGCGCGCAGACTGTGGTCTTGGACGCCTCCGCGACGGCCGGCGAGGCAGGGGAGGCGGAGGAGGAGCAAGCGGAGTGCGGGTTCTGCCTCTTCATGAAGGGCGGCGGGTGCAGGGAGGAGTTCACTGCGTGGGAGAAGTGCGTGGAGGAGGCGGAGGCCGCGTCGGGCGGCGTCGACGTCGTGGAGCGGTGCCAGGACATCACGGCCGCGCTGCGGAAGTGCATGGACGCGCACGCCGACTACTACGAGCCCATCCTCCGCGCCGAGCGCGCCATGGCCGCGGACCTCGAGGCCTTTCAGGCTCAAGAAGCCGCGGCCGCCTCGGAGGAAGGTCAGAAGCAGGCAGCCGATACAGCGGCCCCGTCGGAGGAAGGCCAGGAGAAGCAGGCGGCTGATGCAGCGGCGCCTTCGTTGGAAGGCCAGGAGAAGCAGGCTGCCGAGGCTGCAGTCTCGGAGAAGGAGAACAGAGATCCTGCAGCCTGACTGGGCAAAAGGGCAGCGGCATCTTGAAATTTTTGGTGAGGGATTTGAGGATGTGCATTCATTTCTTCTTTCGACCATCAATTAACCTGTTGTGATCGGCGAGATTGGTGACCGGCGAGGGAGATAGATCTCTGCTCCCTCTAGATGAAGATGTGATTCTTTTATGTGAAATCAAGTTATACGTGTTGCTAGATGAATTCTTGCTCTGGCGAATCATACAAACATCTCATGCTTGAATAATCTGCTGATTTGATGGCTATAAATTACTGATCACATTGATCTTTGTGAATGCTTTGATGTTGAAATCAAGCTTCTGTTTAGATAAATTGTGCGTCTCGGTAGGTGCTTGCCAACCACTCATCCTGTCATCCAATTGTTATGCGTTCCAATGATCTTGTTTGTGCACCCACATTTCAGCTGCTATCCTTTTGCAAATTCACCTGTCTTGCTAGCATATTTGAGCCAGAAGGCAAATCTTGTATAGATTAGCTGTGTTGTTGCTGAAAGTTCCAATTGTGACTCTACAAATGTTCTTGAGTTTTTTTTTTTTTTTTGGGAAATAAATGTTATTGTGGTTGTTCTGGCATTTTCTGACCTTACTGGTCAAGCAGGTGATCTGATCTAGATTCCGGTTGCTGTTCTCACTTTGCCCTTCGTTGCTTGGATTTTGGAAGGCAGTGTTCTGTAGCGGATTTGGATGCAGAACTGTGTTGTGCCTCCTTTGTGAGGCTGGAGTAGGCATCAACGTTTCGATTTTTGCATATATGGAAAATTGCACATCTGTTGAACCTATCACCCATTGAATTTGGTTTCACATACCTCGAATAAGCAACTGCAATAGCGAGATGCTCCCAACATTTTTTCCGTAAGGGCAGAGGCATGAGGATCATCCTATCTTGGCACTGCAGCCACTGCCAAATTTTGCTCTGAAGCATAAGACATGGACAACCAAAGTTGAATAAAATCAAGATGTTTGGGGCAATACCCATGTCGTTTGGTATAATTCCCATTCGAACAATTTTATTCGAGGACTCCCAGGCAAGCTACAGAATGAGCTATGTGCAAAACATGAGGAAGCCTTGCAATACACTGATTCACTGAAATACTAGGCGCAAATGGAGGTAAAATTTACTACTGGTTTCTGGAATACAGTTAGTTCCATCAGCACAAGATCGATCGGGGACATACACAGATGTTTGACGACTGCCCGTAACATCTCAGTAGACGCCGGGGCTGATGACGTGCAAACGGATTGAGATATCACTTGAGATGTCTGTGCTCTGAGTACTCAAATCTTCGACTGAACTGTGCAATTTGAAATTTCTGCAAAAAAGAAAAGCCTAAACCTTCTATTTCCTAGTGGTAACTTAGCCAAAGATTTTGAACGGCTGAAATATGCAGAACGAACACAAGTCACCAGTCTCACCAAAGCATAAACCGACATGCTACCTAGGCCGCGTTTAGATTGTTTCGCGAAAAAATTTACAGCATGTCGGGCACACATTTGAAGTATTAAATATAGACTAATTACAAAACTAATTACAGAGTATGTCAGTTCATCGCAAGACGAACCTAATGAGTCTAATTAATCCGTCATTAGCATATGTTTACTGTAGCAATTTATTGTCTAATCACGATCTAACTAGGCTCATTAGATTCGTCTCGCGAAGCACAGTCCATCTATATAATGGGTTATTTTTTTCGACTACATTTAATATGCCATGCATGTGAGGGAACATACTCGAAAAAAATTTCGCGAAACATCTGAACAGGGCCCTAAATTGTAAGCCATGTATCAACTGCAACAACCGTCATGATAGCAGAACGTAGGTCCCAAACTTACAGATTCAGACTTAACACGGCATCTTCACAGAGCACAAACCACAAAGTTTCAGACCTCAATGCTTCAAACAGACCCAGACACCGAGACATATCTCCAAGAACTGGAGCAGCAGTGAAGTCTGACACCTCAATTATTCAGACACTGATCAACCCGACATCACAGAATCCCATACTGAGATACTGCTGTCAAGCAGTACTAAACAGCAGTGCTTTGGGTACACTATGTTACAGGCACATGGGGGAGCTCCAGCATCACAGGACCCCTGAAATCCAGCACTGTATGGGTTTCAGGGACTGTAGGTGATGAGGAGGTTGCACCCCAATGCAGAACAAGCCAAGAATGATTTGCCTACAGACAGCCAACTGGGAGAAGGCTGTCTGAGTAGCCATCCCCTCGATTCACGCCTTGAGGAGCTCGCAGCAGCCGTCGCTCGCTGCCCACTTGAAGGTGGGGATGGCGGCAGCCCCGCCGTGGTCGCCGTCCATGATGGCCGGCAGCGGGGTGAAGAAGGGCGGCGCCCGGAGGTGCTGCTCCATGCCGCCGTAATGGCGGCGGCTCGCGTGGTGGTCGTAGATGCTCGACACGTCGGAGCCGGCGGACAGGCTGGAGACGCTGCTCCGGGAGTGGCAGCGTTGGTTGCTGCCGTTGCCAAGCCCTGGAGCCCGTGGAGGCTCGGAGGTAGGCGACACGGCGTGGCGCGCAGGCGCCTCCTCTGCTGGCATCTTGCCGCCGCCGTTCGCGTTCGCGCCGGTGCCGTGACCTTCTTTCTTAGTGTTGAGGAAGCGCCCACCGGTGCCTCTTGCCCGGCGCATCGCATGGAGGTGACGCGACTCGTGAAGATAGGGCTGCAGCGTGACAGGCAGATCGATCACCAATCAGAGGTTACAGACTGACAGTGAAATGTGGGTGGATCGGAAATGTTGCTTTCAGATGGTTGGTGGCAACGGGCAACTGCCATGGACGTAGTTAACGGGTAGCTGAGAGAAAAGGCTCCTCACCTTTCTGCCTTTGGCCAGCCTATTCTCCCTCTCGGCCTTGGCGCGAGCACGGCGACGACGGAGGATGCCTTCATACTGCTTTGGGTTCACGTAGATCGGCGCATCAGCTGGTGCGTTCAGTGGCAAGAGCAATCTCCCACCAGACTACATTATGGGGAAAGAAAAGGCCATTAGAGAATCATGTGCTATCAGAGGAGCCAATTGATTGCATATAAATCCAAGGAACATAATTAAACATGACCCATTATTGCATAAGGGAACAAAGGCCATGGCCGATCTTTCAGTTTTGCATCAGTTTCTCACTTCCTAATCTCTTTTATCTGTTCTTTTTACTCAAATTGGCATCTGATGTGTTCATCATTTTTACTGTCAACAAGGTAAAATAGAAGTTCTGAGTTCCATAAGTTAGGTAAATATCTTTTGCCAATTCAAGTTACCACTCAAGAATGAGATCACACAACAAAAGAGTTCCAGCATAGGTGAACTTTGTGTTGACTTGTTTGGGCAGCATAACTCATCATGTAAATTAAGTAGTGATACGAGCTACCCAGAACATGTGTTGTTTACTAAATTTGACACAAAAGCTTACTGCTAGAATTATGGAATTCATGAAAATATTTTAATATCCAATCATATATCCATCCTTTTTCCTTGATAGTTCTTTGCGCAATTTGAGAAGAGAGGGGGGGGGGGGGGGGGGGTGTCAAAGAAATATAATTTTTGAAATACTCGTTTTTTTTCAAAAACAAATAAACCATACCATCGATCTCATTCCATACGTGGTAAGCATGCCGTAGCACTGGTCAGCACAGGCATAGTTGGAAGGGGGCTGAACAAAGGCATAGTTGCAAAAAGGTAAGTCTTAGTAAATTAACAGAAAAGGAATTCAAAGAATGGAATTTGGGATTTAAAGTTGGTTAATTGCCAAATATAAAAGATAAAAGGATAAACTTACCATGGATTGGCCAAGACCGATCTCGAAACGGCCATTGTATTCTGGGAATGGTGACTGCAGTGCAATGGTGGTAGAGTGCTCCGGGACTTTCACTCCTTTACCATCTGACTCCAAATTCCCTGAAAGTTACAGGATCAGGAAATATTTAGAAGTCTTGAATTTTTACTTCTTCCTGAGTGATTGAAAATCCACTCAACCACAAAATAATGAAATATTATCGATTTACATCTTATAGATAACATGAGTGACACTGTGAAGGCTTCAAATAGTATTTCTGAGTTCTGACAAGTTGGGCAAATACTATTTTGTTTCACTCCTGTTTTCAAGTCTGGTATTCATGCAGTGTAATTTTCCCAACCACTAAAAACTGGACATATATTCCAAACGATACAAATCAAGAAGTCACAACAGATTACAGATCTAGGCACCGTTCTAGTCTTCTAGAAAGACGTGTATGGTTTGAGTGTCACCTAGGTAAAAACAGTACTACTATAAAATATTATGACGCTGATACATATCTCTAGTAACAGTACTTGAGAAAAATAGAGATGGGTATGGTTGGAAAGACCTGTATTTTACTCATGGAATCTGAGTAGACTACTGAATTCCATCACGAGCTACCCTGCTAGTCTACTGTACGTTAATATGCATGGAAAAAGCCATTCCATGGTTCAAAACTGGATAGCTGTTGACTGACCATGAAGCATCTGCCATACTGCCACGTCACAAATTATCTCCTTTTATTTATATACAAACATTTGTCTAAACTATTTTTTTTGTGTTCCATGTAATTAAATAAACCATCTTAATGATTGTTCACTGCTAAGCACATGCCACAAACAAGAGGCAGAACCAAAACAAGAGGCAGCATATTCTGCCACAGATACTGATGATGATATATTGCAATGCCATATTTATCAAAGAAAATTTTATTGCTTTGAGAGATCTAATGTGTAACTCCTCCAATATTGTTCTGCTTAACTCTGTACCCATGCACAGTTAAGAAATATTCTTTTTTTAAAGAATTCTCACAAATAAGCTTGCAGCCATAAATTTAATAAAATTGGTCGACAAGTGTTGCCATATTGAGGTTGTTAATCAGATTTATCATTCTGTTTTTACCAATAAAAACCAGCCAGAATAAAAGTGTTGCAACTAGTGATAGGGACGCACCAGAGATCATAATGGAGGCAACAATAATAGAACAGCCGGCAGCGGCATCAAAGTAGAGGAGCCACTCAGAGAATGGTACTACTGGCGCATGGGCCCAAAACAACGGACAACCCAACTAATTGCACCCTCTGGCATGACGAGTGACATATATAGCGTTGTCTTTCTTTATGCAAATACATCTAGTTCTCGTTGAATTGCAACAACTTAAGGTTATGAGAAAAATTCTCCCATATATGTAGTTGACTTTGATAATATAGGTTGCCTTCTGCCTGCCCTTTTTAACGAAGTAACAGATAATCCTCCTACTAGTCGAGAAAAATACCCACCACCTTGTAACTTTTTTGGGGTAAACCATCTTGCAATTAGACAATATAGATGATTAAATCTTTACACATTCACTTAAGTCTGTTGGCATAGTACTACACTACTACTAGCATGCACAGATCCAACGGACGCAAGAAAGCGTCAAATTCTTGCATTTCATCCCTTTCCTTAAAAAATAAAAGATTCCCCAACTACTACTAATCCGTAAAGTTGGCAAAAAAAAAAAACAAAAAACAAATTGCTCACCTTGGAACACAGAGAATTTCAGGACCTCAGGGCTCCCCCTCTTGGCGGCCACCGGCGGCGCCGGATCCGGCGAGCCGCCCTGAGCCCCCGGCACGACCTGGAACTGGCCTTCCCGGCGCGTCTCCTCCGGCGACAGAGGCGCCGGCTCGCCGTACAGCAGCTGGGGCCCCGCCCACCACGGCAGGGCCGCACCGTGGGAGGCCTGCCCCCCGGCGGCCACCTGCCCAAACCCCTCGTGGCCCTTGAAGCTCATCATCGCCGCCTTGCCTCGTCAAAGGAAACTGAAGCCTCACCCTCACCCAAAGGCGGAGGCAGCAACCCCGGGCTCCAAAGCTCTGGCAGGATTCTTGGCCTGATGGGATACTAAAGAATCCAACAGCAGCCTGTAGGCGAATAATTAAACAACAGATTGGAGAGCTTGATGTGGAAATGCTATTATTAAAATGATTGCTAGGTGAGGTGGGAACAGGCAAGAAAATGTAAGTGGAAAATTGAAACAAGTGGGAGAATCCGCAAGAACGGAATCTCAAAGGGAAACCCACGGGCACAAGAAAACAAGAAACTGAAGAACATCGAATGGAGGAAAATAAAGTCTGAGAGGCAGGGGGCAAGCAACAGAAACATGCACCATGAAACCAAGGGAGTGGCAAGACCAAGAAAAACCAGCAAAAAAGAAAACGATTGGGTAGGACAGCAAGTACCAAGGAAATTATAGTTTTCAACAAGGCCTGGCTCTGGCGAGGACTCACACCAATATCAGCATGGAAAAGAGGGAGGGTTGGCCAGAGCGAGATCGAGGGGTGGCGGGCGCCTAGATGCAGCGAAGGCGAAAAGATTTGCTAGGGGGACGAGCACGGAAAGAAAAAGCCGGGGCGGTACCTGATGAGAGCTTTGTGTGTGCGTCCAATGATTCAGGACAAGCCGAGGCAGGTGAAGGACCAACACATGAGCGCAACGAAGGAGAGGCAGCCAGGAAGGAAGCGAGCAAACAAAGAAGCCCACTCACATCCCAGCGCCAGGAGGCCGCCTAATAATGGACGCTAGACGCTAGAGGACAGCAGTAGCACACAGCGAGGAGGAAAGAGAGAGGGGGTGGTGTAGATTGCAGAACTCCGAAAGAGAGTCACAGGGAGAGGAGATCGAGAGAGAGAGAGGGGGAGAGGAGAGAGAAGGTGTATATAAATGCAAATGGTAGTGTGATAGTGTCAAGTGTGGGCACACAGCTGAAGGGTTCAAGCTCGGAAAAGTCTCCCCTCTCTCTTCTCTCCGCCCAATTTGAGAAAAAAGAAGGTTGCCACTAGCTGAGTAGCTGTGCTTTGGGTGCGAGCGAGACACTGCAGCCGTCTTTCTGTTTCTGAAGTCGCCATGGCCGATTCCTTGCTTGTTTAAGGGCGGGAAGGGGCGATGTACCTTTGATTCCCTGTGCACTGTAGCCGCTGTACTCCGCGCGCGGCTACTACTAACCTGGGCAAGATTCCCAGGAACACGGCGAGCCCGGACGCAGTTCCTTTGCCAAATCGGTCGAGCGGCGGCTGGCTACCGCCTATAGCTGCCAACTGTTGCTTCCCGACGCCTCTTCTCTCTCGCTCGCGAAAAGGACCAGACGCTGCACGGCCACCGTCCCTTTGTGGTTGCGGTGTACCATGGCTTTGGGGGCGCGGTTGGTTCTACGTCTGCTGCCCAAGTACCATTAGAGCTTTGCCCTAAAAAAAGTACCATTATTAGAGCTTTTATTCATGTGGACCTCGTATGTTTTATTACACCAGCATTTTACATTTTGGCCATGGGATTTTTTCTTGCTTCTTCCTGCGTTGGAGTTATACAGTACTTGACACGGTTCTAGGTTATATCTAGGAGCTCAATTATTGGTGGTGTTGAGGCGATGAGCAGATCTAAACCATCCCCAGCTCAGTGCCCACTAGAAACAAAGCTGCATCATCATATGAGGCCTTTCCCAGGAGCTGGATGGTCCTTCCCAGATTCTGATTCGCACAGCTAACCTTCTGGACGATTTATCGCATTACCGTCCTCGTCATTGTTTTATCATGTGGATTTATTCCTTCTAAGACCAGTATAATGTAGGTAAAAGGGCAGTTATGAACGTAGTATTGTATAAGATCAGTTAATTAATTGTGGCAGGCAACTAAACGCTTCTTGTTTACAGACGTAGTATTAATTAAATAAAACCCAAGTGCTCAAGGAGTCGGATCAGGAGTCAAGTCAGTGCACAATGAGTAGATGAAGTGGCACCATCAAGTTCCTCGATCGAGCCAGGGTCGTAGTCCATGACTCCCAGCGTCATTTTTTACAGTAAAGACAGTTATTAAATGTATGTCGTTTTCAACAAGGCAAGTAACCTTTTAAGTTTTGACAGGGAACTGGTAAAAAAATCAGATTGCATGACTAGTACCATATAATATAATATGTTCTATACAAATATGCAAATGATTATATAAACTATATGCGTGCAAGCATGTATATGTTTGATATAAATACTACTGTGGTAGTGTATATTGCAACAAAAAATGTCATGTTTAAATTGCTCAAATATTTTGGAAACGTCGCTCTTTTAATATATGGCCAAAGAAAAGTAACCTTATGCCTCTTTTTAATGGAAAACATATTTTTATATTGATATTAACAGATAGTAAAATAGTATTTATTCTCTTTTATTTTATCAAAAAATTAAATACCTAACATGTTGTGGTGAAACAGGACAAGTAGATATGGGACCATAGGAAAAAGAGGGGTAATTAAAAGAATCACCTTCAGAGCTCATAAACTTATTCCACGGAAAGCTGTATCAAATATTCCTATGTTGATTATGTAAAATGATCTTTCCAAAATGAATTAAAACTGTGGGAGCTGAAAAAAGAAGTACGGCCTCCTTTGGAACAAAGGATCCCAAAAACATAGGAATAGGAGAGGTCCTATTGTATAGGAATGCAAGTGGAAAACATAGGATTGAAAAACATAGGAAAAATTGTATAGGTAGGTGTTTGGATGGGCATAGGAAATTCACAGGAATAGGCAGAGGGTATTTAATACCTCAATGCATTAACTGATAACGTTATAGTGTGTTATTCTTGATCACCGGTCTTTCTTGGGCAGATGATTATCTGTTCTTTTAATTGTCCGATCCTAATGATGAGATTGGGAGTCCATTCGCCTCGATCCTAGCACGAGCTAGCAGAAGAAAAGAGGTTCCAGTGGATGTTTTTTTCCTGTAAAATTCTTATGAAATCGTAGAATTTCAACAGTATTCCTCTAAATTTCCTGAGATCCATTCCTGCATTCCAAAGGCATCTACAGTATCCATTCCATAGGATTGTGGAATCCTGTGTTTTTCCTTTACAAATCCTCCATTCCAAAGGAGGCCGTAATTTTCTTATTCACTTGAGGCACAAAATCACTCCAATCTACCACTCTAAGGTTTATAATAGGGAATCACCTCCTTAGAGAATTATAAGCAGGAGAAATCTTAATAGACATACCCTAAAACTACTTTTGAGGATTTTGCTCTCAAACAAATTTTTAATGAGACTGAGCTAGCTAATCCTCAAAATTATTAACGAAGTCGACACTGGGGATAGGCACGTCGTCTAACATTCAAAGAATAGCGCTAGTTAAATCTTGAAATTTAGAAAAATGCAAGCGCACATGTCGAGTTGAGAACTCGAACGACCGAGGTGGACATGTTTCACTACAAGAAACTTTAATAGCTGAGCTAAACTCACCTCGCCACCCTAAAATCATCGATGACATCAAGCTGCACCATTTGAATGGATATTATGAACATTGTCACAAACCCATTAATAACCGCTAGTACTAAAAAAATTATGCTACTTTTATTAAATGAAAATATAAGTACCCCACATCTGATACTTGTGCGCTGAGCACTCGCCAGAACAGAAAGTCTACAATAAAGCGGCCACTACATGGAACAGGGGCCTGCACAAAGCCCTATCCACAAAACAAACTCAAACAAAAATAGAAAAAAAAACAAAGTGACCTTAATAGCATTTGCATTAGTGGAGAAGCAGCCATAATCTTTTTAACTGCAGAGATACAGTATCAGCGTCCTTTTTGGCATGTTCCTGTTCATGTGAGTCTTGAGGGCAAGTACTATATGGCCAACATATTTGATGGATCGAACACCTTTTTAGTGGAGGTCATTTCCCGCATTTCAAGTTGCAAGCTGTCTTTTCGTTTCTATAGGCCTCTTGTTAGGTAGCGGTGGGTTAAAATCTAATGAGGCCCTAACATCATTGTGGTGCCAAATTCAGGCCTCCTCTAATGGTTGGCTCTTAGCTAGCTCATAAAATATTTTTTTTATATTTTAATAGAAGAGAGAAGAGCCATCTCTTATTAAGAGATAGTCTCGTACACGCACTTTGAGACTACGTGAGATGATATGTGAGGCCATTTATACTATGAGCTATGTGCTAAGAGTTGAAAGGGTTGTCTTTTAAAGTGCTTAGAGCTAGGTGTTATCTCTTACTATTGGAGGAGGCCCAGATGCAGCTGAAGAAAACGGTTGAGCCGTTGATGGGCATGCACTTTTAAGCCATCCATAAGTGATCCAGTATAGGTATGCTTAGAATAGTTTAACTCGAAGTACATGCCACTGAATTTTATTTTGTTGCTTGTTCTTGTTAATTATTCTGTCCATATATCATAGGTTTGGGAGTGATGCTTGTTTAAGCCTTTCCACAGGTGGGGATTGATTATAGAGATAGTTTATATGGTATCGAAAAGGTTGCATTCCCTCGAAAGAAAGTTGCATTGTAGATTTTAAACGACAACTTGGGCATTGTTAAGGGTAGTATTAATTCTAACACTGGGAATCAAAGTAAACAAAATGTAATATGATGGGCTTTAGTTTGTTGAGATTCTTGTAGGCCCTTCAATTGGGACCTGAAGAATTGATAAAGTTGGGAGATATCATTCATCTCGTGCTTCAACTTTACACGTTATCCACAGAAGTGAAGGCCGGATTATTTTCCATCATCTAAAAAAATCCACAGAAGTGAAAGAGACGATATGATTATACAAAATCCACAGAAGGCCGGATTAGTTTTAGTAAACGGAAGCGTTCTTTTTTAGACACGAACATTATACAAAACTTACCAAAAAATCTGCTAAAAAAAACTTGCCATAAAAACAAGTCAAATTTGTGAAAACAATCTAGTTAGAACATATTTCTTCATTTATTAAAATACTCAAATCAGGTAGGCTTAATTACTTGGATTCCCTTATGCAATTAGGAGTATGTCCCTTTGTTGGCTCCCTGTAACCATCATTATTAGGCTATATCCGTAAGAGTTGTGCACGTCACTAATATAATGGATAGCTCATAAATAAATATACGCAAAGAACAGACTACGAGTTATATGTAGGCTTCTCTAAATATAATGGTTGCAGCGTGATGCATGTCATTTCTTCTCTTGCTGCCTACACCACATGAGCATGAATTTAGCGTAAGCATGCTTTTGTAGCTAGCAGGGAAAAAAAGTATAGTTAGTCGTGCTAGCTCTTAGCTAGTGCCTTGCAATTAAAAGGAGAATCAAGTGGAATGGTACTCAAATTCCATTTGTGCATCCATATAAAAGCAAATAATCACTCTTGGGCCAAGTGAAAATAAATAAAATCAATTGTCACCAAACTTTTCTTCGGAAGAATAAAAGTGTCACTTCAATAGCAAGAAATACTGTGAGTTTGGGACTCCAGCTCAGCTGTGGGCCTGACCCTGCACTGAGATCCTTTCCAATGCTGCTCTGCACTGAAATCTGTTTACAGTACGTGGTGCTGCTCTGATGAGTGGCCACCACTCTTTCTCTCCTCCCCACTTTTTCCATGCTCACGTCATCATCTTATCCTCTCATCGTTTCTGGTGCAGCTTCCTTCTGCTAATGCTGCTACTAAAATAAAGACGCTTGCTTTGTCCTCGTAGCGAACTCAGATTCAGATTCTAGCTTTCATGGAGCTGGATTAACACCCTTTTCAAAGGCGTCAGAATGCGTCCAACAAACTTTTAGTCTCTGATTACTCTTAGATATCAAGTTAATTTAGTTTGTCAGTGGTAGTAATGTACTCCATCCGTTTCAAAATATAATTCATTCCAACTTTTTTGGAGAGTCAAACTATTTTATCTTTGACCAAAATTATAGAGATGATTTTAAAATTTATGATACCGAATAGCTATACTATGAAAATATTTAATGAACAATCTAATGGTACTTATTTGATATCATAAATGTTATTATTTTATTGTATAAATTTGATCAAATTTGAGAAAGTTTGACTCTCCAATAAAGTTGAAATGACTTATATTTTAAAACGGAGGGAGTACTATATTTGCCAATTGCCATCAGAGCATAATTTTACTACTACATTTTATCACTATTTTTTTTAAAGAAGTTG
This sequence comes from Urochloa ruziziensis, assembly GCA_015476505.1. Taxonomy (NCBI): domain Eukaryota; kingdom Viridiplantae; phylum Streptophyta; class Magnoliopsida; order Poales; family Poaceae; genus Urochloa; species Urochloa ruziziensis. The sequence goes on from CM027118.1 coordinate 61,523,406, forward strand.
ATAAAACTTGTGCTCATAGTCGAATGTGTCCATGGCACATCGGACCAAGTGTGGCACTAGTTTGCAGTGGCACTTGTTTGAATGCCCCCTTCATACAAAAGTGTGAATGCCTTTTTGTGTGGCTTATGTCCCCTCGCCCTGTCCTCTCATAGTGCAATTTTTTGCATCTTTTTAACCTCTTTTTGGATGACACAAAGTTCGATTCCCTTTGGCTTGAGCTTCAAGAGCTTTGGTGAGCTGTACATGTGTGCAGTACATCTCTGTTTTCTTTTTCAATGCCATTCTGCGCAGGGGGGTTTCTTAATTGTGGTGTCATGCAATGGCCCATCAACAGTTGTCAAGGAAGCGAAGAAATCAGGATGCAAATACAGGCCCCTCCAAGGTTTCCTTTCATCACTGTTGTGTGTGCGCCAAGGTGTTTGTCCTTTGTGAATGGTGAATTGGTGATGATGCTTGCATTGTGGTCCTCATCCAGCATTCTTTTGTGTGTCCTCATCCAGCATTTGCTGGTGTTCCAGGAGTCCAGCTCATGCAGGCCAAGCCTGAGCAGTAAACATGTGGTGAAACAAAACAAACGCTACTTACCACTGTCAGGGTTTGGAATTGCTAAACGGCTCCGGGACAGAAAAAAAAAACTTGATAGATCTGTGTTATAAGAATTCGCTAATGGCCATCCTAGCCCGATGGTAATTTTGAGCATATAAGACTATCTCCAACAAGTGACCCAAAAGGAGACCCAAACCCAAAATGAGTCTTCCATGGCACTATTTCAGCCTCCAACAGAGTATCCATACCCAAACCCAAAATGGGTTTTTAGGAGAGAGGGAACCTAAAACTGGGTATCCTCTCTCCGGGTAACCCATTCGCAGAAAGGATTCTCTTTTGGGTCTTCTGTTGGAGAAGAAATTTTATGGGTCACAGACTTTTTTACTGTAGGGAACCTAAAGTAGTAAATGGGTCTCCGATTTAGGTCTCCATTGTTGGAGATAGTCTAACAGCGTGCAAATGGGACAAGGCATTGTATATTACGGCAAGAATATTCAGTTTCAACAGCTCAGATTCTCCATCCTTTTCCTTCTCTGTCAACCCGTCGCCATTATTTGTTGGTTCCACGACCTGTTGCCAAATGGGAGACAGCTCGTTTTCGCTCCCTTCGGAAACTACTCCGCTTCTTGTGTCCCCAATATTGGCATACGAGAAAAGCCAGAATTTTGAAGGAAACAGTGTAGTTGCCACAATAAAATTTTGGTTCCAAACGGTCAACATATTTCGATTTTCAAAAGAGTATCAATTCCTGTTTAATTCAGACTGATACCGTAGCGTTCGGGAACTTTTAAACATATCCAATAATAACTTTCCGTGTTGCTAACAATCACGATAGTTTGTGGAAAAGAGAGAAAAAAAACCAACCAGAAAGGGCAGAATTAAAAACTAAGGACAGGCTCTGAATTCTGAACCAGCTAACTGGAAACTGCCGGATGATTGTACGGCGGCGTGTCGACATCACGAGGACCAAGCAACTCTGCACAGCTATGTAAATTGGACGGTATGAACCTTTCTTTGGTTGCAATTTGCAAACATCGTCAGCAGAGGCTAGCTCATCACAAAATGAAAGTTTAAAGCGCAGGCAGCGATAAAAAGGACACTCCCAGAAAATGACACCAATGGTGGTACATAAGGTAGAGCTTTCAGACAGGGCTAAAGTCGGTTTGGGTACAAGCAACCTGGACGAGCAAACCTAAAGAGCGTTAAGCACAATATCGGGATTCAAGCATAGAATGAGGCAGGAGCAGGAGAGAATAAACAACGGCCGCGCCAAACAGCCTAGAAGAACTTGTTGAACTGGCCACTCAGGGTGTCCTTAAGGTTGGAGTAGAGCCCGTAGAGGGAATATTGCCGCAGGTTGGACACCTCGTACCATGAGTTCAGAACCGACTCATGCTTGTCGGTGCCTGAGAAAGCCAACTGGATGCCGATGCTGCAGTCGACAGGCCCTTGGGTCTTGCAGCTTTGTGTTCTGATAGCGCATGTTTGTTTCCCGAGGCAAACAAAGTTCGACTTGCCCATGCAAGCACCACAGCCATCCTTCTTCCAGTGCAAGTTTTGAAGTCTGCCTTTCTTGAACTCAAGCACCTAGAGAAGAGTCATCAATTTAAGATCAGAATTCCTCTGTCTCCAAGTTCATGCATGCTAGAAATAATAGTAAATCTGTAAGTCCGTACCAGAGTGAAGCTGGACACCGTAAATGAGGTGTTGGAGACAAATATTGGAGCAGATCTGGCTGCATACTTCCTACCAGCAAATGCTACCATGAATCCCCCAGCTGAAGCCTACAAAATATGCACAAGATTTTTGGTCGCATATTGACAATGCCAACATTGGATACATGCATTTAACCATGAATACAGACGTGAAAACAAGCAACGTTCTGAAGTATATTGCTAAGTAAATCATTTCAAGGTCTGATACAAAGTGATCCTGAAAATTTATTGGTTAGTGCCGTGTGTATACAATACAAGTCTAATGCAGTCCTAAGTTGAATTAGAAAGTTACTTTGATGTCGTGGAGGTCAGGTTACCAAAACAAAGCCCCATGACAAACACAATATAACTATGCCCAGAAACAAACAAGGTACAAGGATCTTGATAAAGTTAGTGGACTGACCTTTTACATAAAAGCTCTGAGCTGGCATAAAGGCACTTTCAAGATTGTATATATTCTCACAAATGCACAGACAATTTTAAAATAAAACTATGAACCTAAGCAGATCACAAGAATTAACAATAACCATGATTTATTAACAAGGGATGGGATTGAACTATAATCATGGACCCCTAATTTGGCATTGAATGGTTTCCTTGTTCCTAGAGGATGAAAAGGTAGCAAGTAAATATTAAATGTTGTGTAAATGTAGCAGTTTAGCCTTCTCAGAACTTGGATTTATTCTTGGCAAATTATATAGCACAAAAAAGAGTTGCTTTTAAAAAGACGAATTTATCAAAGGGTGTATGCATGATGAACATGAAAGAGCAATTTCACATACATAATACTGTATCTCATCATAGCAAGGTTGACTAGGAAATTTCTTGCAAAATTTATTAAGTAATGCATATGTCTGATCTCAACTAGAAGGTAGTAACCTGATGTAGGGTTTAAACAAACCAATGTCATCACCTTCTGCTGTGTATTTAGTTATTACTTAATCAGCAAAGTGAACTTAAGCTTAGTCTAGCAAATGTGGTGCTATGAAGTAGGATCTTGCAATGAATCAAAATAAACCGAGCAGCAGCTATGTTACTCTAAGCACAAGAGGATCAAAAAATGATAAAGCAACAGGATCATGCTAACCCACTCTATCTCTTGCTGGTGAAAATCAAGAAATGCTAAGCCACGTTATCAGCACCGAGCAAACCAGCATCCACGTACTCTCGCATTTCCACAAGCACTAGTGCGATCTCCTTCCGGATCCACACAACTTATTTGCGCCATTAAAAACAATAACAACTTTGCCCAGCCCAGTAGGGAACGCAGTGTGCCCTCTTGTGATTCTGGCCGTTCCAGCCAGAACAGAACAGAATGAAAAAGTATGGTTCTCTGTGATAAACACAAGGTGAGACAAAAAAAAACAAAGAAAATACCAGGATCTTGACAAGCTTAGTGGACCAACTTTTTGCGCAAAAGCTTTGAGCTAGCACAAAGGCACTTTTGAACTTATCTGAGCTCCCAATTGTACAGCCTGTTTGAGATACAACTATAGACCCTTGAATATTAGACGCGTTATTACCTGCTACTATTTCTAATTGCGACATGTAGTCCTTTCACACTCTCAAAATGCGGACATACTGAATTAGGGTCAATTTATTTTGAAAGTCCAATTCACTGAAGATTTATGCATGCCGAATGTGGACCAGAGCATTACATATGACATCCATGATGGCCTGCATCATAAGAAATCTCAGTAGGGCAATGTTATGGGCCTAATCAAGCCCAACTGGCCGACATCCATCACACTGCCGGCCCCCCATGGCACCTTGCTCTCAACCCAAGTTACCAATGTTTTATCTTTTGAAAGTTAGGAAAGGTCGGATTGCATTTATAAGATCCCATCTATAGTTGTCAAGCAACTATATAAAGAGAGAATGTGACGATGTATTATGGCTGATTAAGCAAAATTAAAGGACCAAGCCCTTCGGTCCCTTGCCTCCAGCGCCGTGCACCTAAGAGCAGGCATAACCCTAGCCAGACACCTGGCAGCCCATAACCACAGGCAGCAAAACACTACCCTTGAGTCAAGTTGTGCTTACATTCTCTTGAATGTGGTAACATGAATTCTTGACAAACTAGGAGCAATATAGTTTTCCAACTGATAGGAGAAGATATCCAACAGATGGGGCTTGTTTTCAGTTCAATGTCTCATGTTTCTCAGCTATTTCGGGGATTTCCTCTTTTAGCTACAGTCTGTTGCTTCCTAGTTTGGTTGCTTGTTTTGGAACTAGTCATATGGGACTATTCCTTATCTTCTTAGTGAACACTGAATAGCAGTGCACCTGCTGTTTTGACTAAAAATATATTAGACAAACTCAAGTTACAATTTCCTGATGATACTTGGCATATTGAGATGGTGCACTCCATGGGGCACTTAAAGGATCAGGACCTCATGAGAGGATACTCACAAGTTAAATCACAATGCACACTCATGCAGCAACATGAAATTAGTCCGGTTGTTCTCAACTTCTAGTGTTACTGGAGCCACGGATCAAGGCCTTGCATTGAATCAAATCAGCTGAGCAGAAACTCTGTTACACCTAGCTCCAAGCAGAAGGAGAAGTGCTACAAAAGGCACTACGATCATGCTAACCCGCCCTAACTCCAGCTGAGAACAACTATGAAATGCAAATCCACCCCAGTACCCCACCCCCAGCATGGCAACCGATCTCCACCTACTCAGACATTTCCACGAACACGTGCATTGCAAGCATCTAAGAAGTCCGGATCCAACCCAACTTATTTACTCCAAGCAACGAAATCAGAGACTCAAACAAAGAGAGAATCTCAACGGGATCGCTTACCGGGTTGAATCCCGTGGTGGTGTTGACGGTGAGGAGGGAGATCTCGTCGACCTTGGGGCGGAAGACGGCGAGCTGCGCGGAGGAGGCGAGGTTGAGGCGGCGGTCGCAGGGGGACAGCTGCGTGTTGCCGGAGAAGAAGGCGTTGTAGCCAGCGAAGACGACCCCGAAGGTGAAGCCGTCCCCGCGCTGGATCCACGCGTCGCTGCACGGCTCGTAGACGCCGTTCGTGTCCCCCGCCGCCAGCTGCGCGAGGCAGGTGACGGCCAGCGCTAGGGAGAGAAGCACCCTGGACGGCGAAGGAGTGGCGGCCATGGCGGCGGTGAGATTCGCGGGGCTCTCGCTGGCAACCAACCAAGCTGAGCGTTTTTTTTTTTTTTCCTCCCCTTTTTTGAAGAGGAAGAGGAAGGGAGGAAAGGGGAGTTCCTTCGTTGCTCGTGGTTGACAGCGGTGGAGGGGACAGGAGGTGGGTGAGGCACTGAGGCCGGGAGGGAGAAGGTGAGGAGCGGTGGGCCATCCCTTTCGGTTGGGTGATGGGCCGTTCAGGTCTTCGTGGGCTAACCTTTCAAAAAAAAAGGTCTTCGTGGGCAAATGCGCTATTTGAGAGGGCGGTGATTTTGGGGACTTATTTGCCAGTGATGTGTAGGTCCAGAACTGAATATGGCTGCTATTTCCTTTCCTTTTCCAGTTTGTGTGGTAATACTACACCTTTTCACTAGTTCTGCTGGTAGAAAAGTCGGCTTATTCTAGCTGATTAAATAATATTTTTTGAGAGAATAAGCCGGTTGATTTTGTTTTTTCCAGAAGTATTTCATCTTTCTCATGCACTGGAGTCCTGGAGATGGCAGAGTTGTATACGGTATACCATTCCTCTTCGACATTTCCACCGGCACTTCCACTTGACACATATTTAAATGGCTTACTATTTATATTTTTTCATTTAGAATGTTTTTGAATCATTTAGTTTGATCAAATGAAAACGATAATGTTTACTCAGAGAACAACAATAACTTGCGGATGGTGAGATCTCTGGGAAAGGTTATTTGGAAAAGAGCTGCTGGCCTTGACAAAATGACAACTGACGGTCGGTGTGCCCTGTCCCTGTTTTTAGTTTGTGACCAACTGTCACCTGTCAGCAAATGGCAACAACAAAAAAGAACGGCACGTACGTTGAGTTCAAAACCCGGGCTTTCCCTATTGCAGCAACAGACAGGATGAAGGTCAAAGCAGTTTTTTACGTGACAACGCTCATGCGATGAAGTGGCAACCCAAACTTAATTCATATATTTCCGCTCTGTTTCTTGCAGCTGTATTTTCCATTCAGTACATGCTGCTTTCTCTTCTTTTTTTCATCCACCTTAGAATGTCAACATTGAAATGCTGAAAGAACGTACTAGCGAATCAGAGAGGGTGCAGGACATTATAAAAAGGCTTAGGAATCCCAATGCTTAACCAATCGACTTTGGACCTTTCGGCACGAGGCATTTATCCTTGCTGAAAAAATGTCACAGAATTAATCAAATTTAAAAAACTTAAAATGATCCCGAAGTCTGATCTGGCGATTTCCTAAGAATATATTAGTATTACCAATCTGAAATGAATCACTAGGAATAGTTAGTCAAAATGAGCAACCCAAATCCTGAGTTCCTGACTGTCAAATATGGCAACTGCAGAAACGGAAAGAGCCGTGAGCGGAGAGGAGATTCTGACAAGCCGCCATCTTTCTTCCCTCTGCTCATCATTCATATCACAGATTTCCGCACAGCATTTCCAACAAATGTAGCAAACGTTGCAAGGTGCTAGGCGTTGACCAAAAATAGCCTTTTGTTTCTGACAGGCATACAGACACTATATCTGCGCTGGATCTGTGACAGAAATCTTGCACGCTTGCCCGGTATAGACAGTAACTATAGGCATAACACTCTCTAGTATAGCCAAGCAATGCCCTATCAATTATCATTTTCAGGTTCCAAACCATGTCAATCACTAGTGGAATTTGGGAGTGGGGCAGATTCATGACATAAACATAGCGGGACATAAAAAAACAAAAGTTTGGACAATGGATTCAAGATGCGACGAATAATATCAAGGTATTACTATATTAGAACCCAACTTTTGGCATATTGGGGTTTAAGGTTGCTTGCACAAATTACCTTCAGTGCAGTTTGGCCCTCCCTTTTCTCTCCGCACAGTTTTATTTATACAAACGCATCCTACACCCAATGTTGAATTGTCAATTATGCTATTTCTTGGTAAATATTTTTTAATCAAAGTGCCACAATGACTCTAAGTTAAAGAGCAAGCCAACAGCACCTGTGGCACAGGCTAAACCATCTAAATAGACTTGCAAAAGTATAAACTGTGTAATTCGTATATATTCAACTATCTACAAACCATCACTATCTGTATTCACAAAGAGTGCCTCCGTGTAATACATAGGATGGTCACGCTAACTACTGCCCTGTCACTTGACAAGAAACTGTTGCATTCAAAGTACCATAATCTCACAAAGGGGCAATTCGTACTTTCGTAGCCATACCATACTCCTTTCCGAGCAGGGGCACCTCTTCCCAGAAAAAGAACAATGGCAAGAAGGGCTATGTTGTTCCTCAAGAAGGTTTTAGAGGGCAGAGATAGACAGTTACTTGTCTGTCCATCCAATCACAGTGGCGGTGAAAATAGCATTGCATTCAAACATTTCTTCGATGCCTGAAACATGAAGAACGAGTATTGCAGATCTAAGAAGGATCACAATGCAGCACAAAAATATGTAACTAAACTTTTAAAAAGTCAAGAAAGACACTATAAAGTTATATTGATATGTGCAGGATCCACTACAGTAAAAGCAACATCAATGTATTTTCTTCAATGAGATTGCAGTACAAGGCATTGCGGGTTTGGTAGCATTAATAAACAGACATCAGATATTATACATTAAAAGTTTATTTCTGCATTCCAAAATGACCTGATCATGTTAAGCAGTACCCAATGAACCACATCCAGTAGTCCTGTGCTCCAGTCCCAATTGAGACCTAATAGAGCAGAATGCTTGCAATGCCCAACACAACATCCTAATGCTACAACCATTCCAATTGATGACACAATACCAATCTAATGTAGTATGCCACTTTATTATGAAATTGTTAAGCATACAGATTACTGGACATCCTAATACTCTCGCACTCCGTACTATGTACACTCCATTTGGAGACATTTCTCTCTCAACACAACACCTAAATAGAAGAAGACTGATTCTCTTGGCAAGGCCGCAGCAAATGCACGTTTCCGTACCTCATCATTTCAGTGTATAAACTCTGACACCATCAAATGGGGGGTTGCTTCATGCCTAATCCCGTAGGATGACTGAATCTGCAATCTCCATCAGCGGCTCAAGGCACTCGGGAGAAAACTTGCGGGCAAACATGTATGAGTGTGTGTTGTTCGATTTCCTGAGCTCCCTGATCAGGCTTGCCGATACCTCTCCAGGCCCGTACATGTGTGGGTGGCCTGCCACTGAATCTGTCCAATTTACCCTTGTCAGGGTATACTTGGTACAACCCTCAGGATCCTGCATATCCAGCAATGTGGGGAAGTAGTGCTCCTCCGGATAGCATGAATCCCTGCGTTTGATTAAACAGGGCTGCTTGAACTTCTTCCAAAGCCGCATATCCCTCACGACCATGATGGCATGCCTTCTTGTGAGAACAAAGAACTGCGATCCAGCACGGAACTGGTCATATGGAACTTCTGGGAGCATCACGTCATCACCTCGGGCGTAATACCTGTCATGCAGCAGCGTGGTGTCATTGTCCATGTTGTCCATTATCTCAATGAAGCTGCGGTGGCGGCTATGAGGTCCTGCAGTCTCGGAGAGCAGGGCATTGTAGAGGGTGGGGAACGGGTGGAGCGGGATGCAGGACTGCGAGAGGAGCGCGAAGAACTGGTTGTTGGGGTCGTCGAGAAGAGCAGTGGCGAGGAGGCGGCGGGCGGCGGATATGAGAGTGGGGGAGGCGCGCTGAGTTGCCTTGGCAGGGACAAAGCGGCCGCGGAAGGAAGGCGTGGGCGGGAGCTCAAGGACGGAGTAAGGGTCAGCGTGGACGTAGAGGTTGAAGAGGTTCTTGTGGCCGCGGAAGAACTTCTCCCAGAGCGGGGAGAAGACGAGATCGGAGTTAGTGAGGAAGAGGAAGGCGATCTTGGGGGACGGGCGGCGGCGGAAGAAGTAGGATGCAGCGGATGCGGGCGGCGCTGGGGTCGCCGAGGAGGATGAGAGGATGGCGCGGCGGAAGAGGGCGAGGTCGTCGGACTCGTCGGCGTCCGGGATGGCCGGGAGCGTCTTGGGCGGTAGCAGGCGCGGCGCGAGGAGGAAGACGGCGGGGATGGAGAGGAGCAGGAGCAGGGAGAGCACAAACGGCGAGGCGTAGGGCGTCGTCGCCGGCGACGTCATCTCCGGCCAGCGGCTGCCGCGCCTCCGGCCCCCCCTCGGATCAGGATTCGGGGAATGCGAGCAGGGCGCGGCCAATGCAGCGGCGGATCTCGGGTGGTGCGTGGTTTGGTGGCGGTGGGGAGCAGGGATCAGATTTTTCTCCAAGAGAGAAAAAGAAAAGGAGCGGAGGTTTGAGAGCGATTGATGGCGACAGTCCGCCTCAAATTGGGCGCCCGGCGAGCTTGGATCTTGCGATTTGGGGGGCTTAGCAACTGGCCAGGCAATTGGAACACGACAGAAGAACAATCGGGAGATTCCTCAGGAGGCGGGAAGGATGAACAACCCGACCGGAGAAATGGCTCCCCCTCCACAAATGGCGCCGCGCCCCCCTAGGCTCCGGGCCGATCGAGCCCCATCCCGCGCGGGCGGACAGACCTGGCTCGAGATCCGGTAACGACGAGCCAGCAGGGCGCGAGCCAATAGCGGGGCGGGACAGCGCGGACCCCGCCCAAGAACAGCGCGGCCGGAACAGGAAAACCCGGCCCGACGAACCGGGAATGGAGGATCCAGGAGCCGCGCGGAGGAGGCAGGCAGCCAGGCGTGCCTGCGGGCGACGGATCCCCTGGACGCCGGCGAGTGTTGGGTATTGAGGGATTTCTGTGGAAATCTCTCGCGCTCGGGTGCGGAACGGAAGCGGCGGCCAGAGAAGCGAAGGTGAGGAGGGGTAGAATAGAATGGAACGGAACGGGGAGGAGGAGAGAGAGTGAGAGGAGGGAGGACGAGGAGGGGACGCGCGCTTATATCTGTGGCGGCCTCTGCTCGTCGCTCTCACGGGGCGGTGGGCCCCTTCGCGATTAGGGGCGGGGGGGGCAGGGGCGTCGTAATTAATCGAGGGCGACGCACGCCATTAACGGGGTGGGGGGGAGGTGGTTAGCTAGTGGCTCGCCCACTGTTACTTTCGGCACAGCGCGGCCTATTTTCGGATCCCGGCGGTTGGATCCGCCCGGCCGGCGCGAATCTCGATGCGCCCTCTCTACCTGTGGCGCGCGTCTAGAAGCGTCTCTTGACAGCAGGGCCACACTAATCGGGGAGGTTAAGTTAAGCACGATCCATCCAGTCCAGTGCAGCTGCAGTCACGTCGCGACGCCGCGGGGGATCCGGCCCGGACGGTGGGGGACTGGGGAGGAGGAGGGTGGAGGCTGACGTGTGGGCCCACGTGTCGGTGGCCGTGGCGGGAGCTTCTTGTCCGAATTTTTTTTATTGGACGGCGACCGGGTGAGGTCGGTAGGTGGGCAGGTGGCTGCCGCGTCGCATGGACAACGTGGCGACGCTGACCGGAACCAGAGAGATCACGGGGCCAGCATCCGCCGTTGCAGCAGCATCAGGTGTAAGAGTAGTGTAGTAGTGGTAGTGCTGGTAGCAGCTAGCTGTGACATGCGCTTCGCGTGTCTCTTGGCTCTTTGTTTGCAAGTTTGGGTTTCCATACGAGTAACGTACTCCTAGTACTAACGTATCCGTTTTTTTTTTAAAGGAGTACATCATTGATCATGCTAGCTGATAGTCCGTTTGGAGAATCTTGCCATTTGGCACGGTTTACAGATGATTCTTTGGTCCTCGAATCATGTACTCCGTAGAAATTGCGATGAAATTTTGCGATCAATTTAACTATTGAAGCGGACTATCAGCTAAATACTTTGAGCTATTTTACAATGCTTGAAAAGTACCAGAAGGTACCGAGAGGTACCTTTCCTATTTCAGTAAAGGTAACAGGAAGTACCGAGAAGTATCGGGAGGTGTCTTTCCTATTTTGATATGGATCTGGTACTTCATGGTACCTCTTGATACCTCTAGTTAGGTTCTTTTGTTTCTACCGTCCGATTTCTCGGAATGGACGGCATGCTAAAATTTCTCAAATACTTTATCTAAACACGGCCGGTCACCTGTGGGCTGAATCTCCTGTACGTAGACTTTGCGGTCATTGTACACGGACGCAAGTACTGCCGTACAGGACTCCGAAATGTCAAAGCAAGGTGAAGTGCTCCGTGTCTTGGAATTTGGATTTGTCCAAACGGGGATAATCCAGAGTAGCTCACTTTGTCAATGTTCCTGGGAAATAGCCTAATAGGACACCCGTAATAATAAATTTAGACGAATGCCGGGCAGTCGATCAGGTGCCCAAAATGGCAGTCGATCAGGTGCCCAAAATCCTGTCACGTACGATACGACACATAGTGAGGCTGCGCTCAATACTTATCACTCGTACTCCCTCCGTTCCAAAATAGATGACGTTATGGGATGCGTGCCAGTCAAACTTTCTCAACTTTGACTAGATTTGTAGAAAAAACGTGCAACATTTTCATCTTCAAATAAATTTGTTAAAAAACTAGACTTAAAGATCTTTCCAATGATACTAATTACTTAGCATAAATATTTATATATTTTAATATATAATATCCGGTATTTTGAAAATGTTGATTTCTCGAGAAACGAGAATGACATCTATTTTGGAACGGAGGGAGTATATAATAACTTGGCTATCTGCCTATCTTTACCCCGCTCTGATTTTCTTTTTAGTCGAACAAGTGGAGCTGCGCTCAATACTTTATCACTCGATCGGTTTGACATTTTGCTTGGTTTTGGACTGCATTGAGACGTCCCATGTCGGAAGAATATAAAATATTCTTGGAAAAAAGACCGATTACTCCTCTTGATTCTCGACCCCAAGTTGTTTTTCTTCCAGCAGTCCACCATGAGTCCATGACACACGCACCCACACACCCCTTGTAAACTCTAAAGTCCAAACCCTTCCAAACAATGCGCTTCGCGTTTTTGCCATTTCTAACATTGACTTTGTAAAAATGGGACTCCAAACATGTGACACTTGATTTCAATGCCACTCTCTGTATTTTCTTTTTTTTCTATTTTTTCTCCTTGTATTTGACACTTGAAAGGACACTTCTGCCCTTCTACCTTCTTGACCGCCGCTGTACTGCCTTCTTGACTGCCGCTGGGCAGGCTGGCTTTGGTGTGGCCGCCGCCTGGCAAGCCTGGCGCCGCTGCCTAGCTTTGGTGGCCGGCTGTGAGCAGCTCCCCAATGTCGAGTGGACATCGTCGCGGGTGTATATATTGTTTGACAGAAAAATTCAAACGAAATCCATTCATGTTTGAACCTAAAATATGCTGTGCATTAACAGTAAGAGGGTGTATATTGTTAATTGTTTCTTTAACCGAAAATATGTTGACAAAATTCATCTCATGTAGTCATGTGGGGCTTCTTCATCCATTGGACCATCGTCAATGGCGATGACGTCGGGCGCTGCCAGGCCGTTCACGGCTGCCTCCAGGCCTTCGGCTAGCTCAGCCAGGCCATAGACGGGTCCGGCCAGGCTGGCGAGCCGCGCGTCAAGGTGGCCAGCGAGTGGGGAGTCTAGGTGGCCGGCGGCGGGCAGGGTGAGGCTGGCGGCGGGCGCGTCCAAGCCAGCGGCGAGCAGGGTAAGGCCTGCGGCGGGCGCAGTCAGGGCGAGTGGCCGGTGATCCATCGCCTCCAGCACCGTCGATGACTCGGTGAGATTTGGCGGATTCATCGTGGCTGATTTGATCCCTGTGATGTACATGAGATGCAATAGGTAGAAGGGCAGAAATGTCCTTTCAAATGCCAAATACAAGGAGAAAAATTAGGTAATAGAGAAAATACTGAGAATGGCATTGAAATGAAGAGTCACATGTTTGGAGTCCTATTTTTACGAAGTCAATGTTAGGAATGACAAAAGCGCGAAACAAATGGTCCCAAATATGCAAATTTCTCTTCCAAACCCTACCTACGGTGCTAAGCAGGTAGAATTGCAAGCACATTCACATTTCGACGACAGGTGGACGATGCGAGGCGAGGCTTTCTAAAAAGGCGTCAGAACGTGCAGCTAGCGCTACTCGCTACTGGAATGCTGCGAGATCTGATCCGGGTCAGTGTCAGTCACCGCCGGATCCAGAGGCGTGCGCGCCATATTTCAACGATCTCATTGGTCGGCACAAGCCGAGGTGTGGAACGCATTGGATTCTTTTCTTGCCGTTCTTGTACATGTCCGGCCCGGCAAATAACTCCTTGCCATTTCCCAAATGTTTGGTTACTGTATGTGTGTAAGGAACTCTCTCAAAGTTGTACGTGTAATGCGAAACTTTTTAAGTTTCATCCTCTAATACAAGTCACTGAAGCCAAATACAAAATATTAGGGTCGTTTACTTAGAAACCGTGCTGTTTTCTTGGAACGTGCTTAGGCGCTTAGCCTTTCATTGTTTTGGTAGCAGAGATCCCAAACTGTTGTCATTGCTAGTGATGGGCTCATGCACACACGACGCTTCACATGATCTCAACAGAGGGAGTTTACGCATCACATGACCTCACTTTCCCGACCAATCATAGATAAACAAATCTGCAGGCCATGCAGCTTTGACCTGAATTATTGTACTATCAAAGGTATACCAGCAGAGCCTGGTGCTCTGCAACTGCAAAAGTAGGATAACAGTTCCCAAGAAACTTCTTGACGAAGGGGGAGTTCAATCATAGAGCTGCACAAATACTCAATCAAGCTCATTCTGTTTAAGCTACTAATTTTATTTGAAAGCCCTATCAAACCAGAGAATGCTGGTGTGCTTTCCATAATGCAAAGCAAGATTGTATCGTTTTAAAAAGTAAACCGTGCCTCCTAAAATGCCCCGCATGATAATATAAACATAGGGAAAGCATGGCCTTCATTGGGTCCTAAAATATGCCCATTTTAAATGGAGTACGCGCGCGTGCATCTGCTGGAACATCATCAAAGAGCCATTGATCAAATCTTGCAGCAAAGATTTGATAAAAAAAAAGCGAGCATGTTTTGGAATCATTTTGTAATCAGAGAGAAATAATGGTGCACACAGCACATGTTAATTGTTTTCAGGGCACAACACAAGACAGGCACTTCTTTCAGCTTTGTTAGAGCTTACAGGGAGAGGTGAAAATATAAGAAAAGATGGCACAACACACCAGCAACATTGCACATCAGGAATTTGAAACACAGCCCAAATCTAGATGCAGGATGTCGTTTGAGAATGCTATGTACAACAGATGCAGCATGCACAGCTGTAAAAACACAACAACAACAACCGCTTACAGATTGGACGAACAGGAATGTGTGTATCAGGCCTGTAACTCAACTTGCTTCCCACCTTGGTTAGGAGCAACTGCCTGTGCTTTTGGATCAGACCTGTTCATCCAATTCCTCCGGGTTGACCCCTTTCCTGCTTCTCGGCCAACTGTTTGGGCACATACATAATTAAACTTTTCAGACTTAGAGTGATTGGAAATACATGACAACAAAAAGAGAGTTGTTTAGCTAGTGTGTTTCTAAGACGATTTATAGTAACAAAAGGTGTGCGTTGGGGGGGGGGGGGGGGGGGGGGATATGAGCTACACTCAATGGGTATCCTGTTCTAGATGGTTCTAGTTGCTCCCAGCTACTAACTTCCAAAGTTTTCTGAGTGGTTGCCAACAGCATGACAAGACTATTCTAGGATGTGTGAGAGTACTGTGAACATCAGTTACAAAAAGATTGGATAATTTGAGAGTATTGTGTGCTTACCGTTATTTGGCAGGGATAACCGCTTCTTGTATGGTGTATTCACTTGACCGAGCTTATCTTTTGGATTGCGTGCAGCCTTAGAAGCTATGTCTGTTGCCTGGGAGCTGACTTCCTCAAAAACTTCGTCAGTAACCTTTCCCTTCTGTTTAGATGATCCCAAAGAAGTGGATGACAGAACATTTGTTGGCCGCGCAAATGAAGTGCAACTAACATCTGAATATGACTTTTTATGGTTTACACCCTTCTTCCTGCTTGGACCAGAAGGGGTATTTGAAGTTGGCACTTTACCCTTTGGTGTAATCTGAGACATTGTTTCCTCATCCTGCTTGTCTTCATGAGTTGGCATGCTCTCTTTGGCATTACTGTCAAGTAATCTGTTCTCCCATGGACGTACAGCCATCCACCTGTCCAACCAGTTTGATCCCCAGTGGTTGTCATCAAGTTCAGGACCTTGCAGACTCATAGATTTTTGTTGTTTCGAACCAGCTTGCCGCTGATCAAGATGAAAAGCACTTCTTAGTGACCTCATAACTTTAGAGACATAGAAAGACAATGCAAAGTTGAAGGGGCAATAATGGTTGTATATATTGTAAATAAGTTATAAGAAACTAACAATAATTTGCTAATGCCATTCAGATCGATAATTTTGAGAAAATAGTACATCAATGTCATGTTAAGTGTATCATATCAAGCTTCGACTTGGTTATGCAGTGCTGGTTTATATGTGGCAGGTAGCAAAGACAGAATGTACTTCGACAAAACAAAAGGTACAGATGCAGGTAATATTTCATATCTATCACGGTAGTCATGCTTTCTTAACCCATATTTCCCTTCTAGCAATTGAGATGTCTTTCTGGTAATCTAATTTGCAGGCTAGAAAAACATGTAACACACCATGCCTAATGAAATGGGCATGCATACTTTGATGAAGATAGCACCATTCCAAAACCATCTTTCATGATGGTCATCAACTCATCATATCTGCTTCTCTCGATCAATAATCAAGAAAAAAATATTAACAGATCCTCAAGCGCTAGATCATTGAGCTAATTCACTAAATAAGTTCTGGTCACTTGACAACTTCACACTTTTAAGCACATTAGATGCACCCAAAAAATTACCTGATGAGTCAAAGCATATGCCATTGCCCTCTCACGCTTAGCGGCAGCTTCTTGCCTTTTCAATGCTTTAGCTTGCATTTCCTCCATGGAACCAATACTACCACACCAGCCTCCCTGCATTTTGTTGTTGTTAAAGAAGAAGAAAAAAGATATATGAAAATACAGAGTACAATAGACAAGAATCATTCCGTGTTTTGACTTCCTCAGTTTTCCTAGTTGACAAAACATCATGGACAAACAGAAACACTTGCTGATATTTATTGTTCAGGCCAACGAGAATGAAACATCTATTGCTAGAATAGTCATTTCATACATGGCATACCAAAAATTGGCACAAAAAGCATTGCTAATTCAAGATATGCCATGTTGAATATCATATTGTAGTGGTTAAGATTTACGAGCAAGTAAACTCATAAGAAAACATTGTCCTGAACCTACTCCCACCTTCCCCACTACAACCAAATTGCCCTCCACAACCCCATCTAACTGACATTGCCTCCCCTCAGTACCAAAAATAGGCCAAGATGAAGATGTCAGAATTAGATAACAAAGAATAATACCAGAATTCTATGAGCCATTTCATAGAATGGTACAGCTCCGGTCCAAGTCAGAAAAAACACAGCCTTCAACTAAATAGCATGGGCAGTTTTATTACCATCAACATATCAAAGAAAACTGATATCCCCTCCCTGCTCCCTCAATATGTGTTCTTCCTTTTTGAAAGAGAAAATATGTATGGTTGACTAGCTCCTATAACATGTATTTCCTAACCAAGGGAATAGTGTAAAATATATAACCAAGGGCATGTTGATTTCCACAGGATTATGTGGCCTACCTCAATTTCTCTGACATGGTTTTCATGATCATCTTGTTCGGGAATCTTTTTCCGTGCCACTTGATTTTCTAATGCAACACGAACTTGTCTAGCTCGGACACGAGCTTGGGCTTTTACCAGTGCTTGCATACACTGAAGCGTTTCTTCTGTCTGCCTTCTAACAGCATGACCCCTGATAAGAGCTTGAAGTAGAACTATTCCTTTCAAAGCTCGTAAAGCACGTCTAGCCTGGTAGATATGAACAAAAGGTCAGAATTCCAAACCAGAAGTACTATAAATCATGAACTGAAATATTTACTAAGGTTTTCATTCTTCAACCAGTGATTTACTATACAATAACATAATATCTGAATACTTTTAAGTCAGGAAAATAAAACTAATTTCATAGTGTTTATGTTTTCTTGACTATTGAACAAATAATAGGACTTTCTACTATTCCAAAATTTGCATAATCTGATTTTCATATGTATTGAACTAGCCGAAAATTTCCAAGTTGCTTAGTTGGATAAATCACATAAAACTGAATGAAAAAATAATCAATTTTTTACCATAGTTATTGGTTTATATCAGTAAATAACAGAATGTTTCAAAAAGATGGCATACCAAGAATGCTCGAAAAGAAGACTGGATAACTGTTGCTGCCATATCCTCTTTGTTTTCATGTTCAGCCTGAGAGACATGTGCATCAAGTGATGTACTGTCTGGACAAATCGAATTTGAAATTGTTTTCATGTCGTTGTCATTAGTCAATGCTTCACTTTGAACTGTAATTTCTTCAACCATAAGTGCACCTTCAGGATCCAAATGTTTCCGTTTGTGCAGCGATTGATCAGCAGAGCTCCTCTACAGCATTTGTAATTCATTTTCATGGTGACAAACTCACCCAATTAAAAACAGAGGATAATAAGGTAAAGTACAATGGTGACAACTAACAAGTCAGGCGGACTGCAGGAATGTATAACGTGTTCAACAAAATAATAATAATAATAATAAATCAAAACATCACAAATTCGTAACACATACACTACAAGTGTCATGACAGACAGACTACATATAGTTCCTATATGTGGTACTATTCAAATGAACTAGTTCAAGGAAAGTTTTAAAACTGTTAAAGCTTCATATATTTACTATAAATGAACTGCACCAGTTGCTAACTGGTTTAGAGGTAGCAACTCAAGTTTAGTCACATTCAGATTTCATTGCCTATCAAAAAGGGCGTACCCAGTGCCGTAGGCTCCCGCACTATGCGGGGTCTGGGGGCAGGTTGTTTAGCGCACAGCCTTTCCCACACATAAATGTGTAGAGGCTGGGGCTTGAACCCTGGACCTTCCGGTCACAGGCGGTGAAGCTCTACCACTGCACCAAAGGCCGCCCTTTTATTTCATTGCCTATCAAAGCAAAGAAAATCAATTCTTAAAAAGAAAGATTCCCTAGAGTAAAGGACAATTCAATAGTCTAATTGTGCGCAGATCAATCATTAATTCATTATATATCCATCACTACAGGCCAACTGAAATTAAATCAGAAAGATGCCATTAAGTGCTCAACCAACACTTTGTCCAGTATGCTTTTGTTCTTTTTTTCTTCTCTTTCAGTAGGTGAGGCACATTGACACTGATAACTACTACATATTACGCACTAATCACCATTTGCTACATCAGTATACATTTTATATGCAGGGTTGTTGGCATTAGCCGTAAAATACGGACAGTATTTCTCGCATGTTCCATGCAATCATGTACTCCTGGTAACAGACCTAATGGAATACATGTTGTCTTTATGTGCATTGCTGTCCACTGAAAGTGAAGCATATTGGTTGAGGAACAAGCTTGCGATAAAGACATGCCAACAACAGAAGCTCTATGGCATCCAATGAGGCAGTTTTGGTAGACCTTCTATTCTTGAAGGTTTTCCTGATCCTTCAAGGTTTGTCATGCTCTTGCAGAGAAAGACAAAGAACAAGAATATTTGCACCACCAAGTTGTGCCCATGAATGTGAGGACAATAAGAAAATACATAGATAAAAGAATTGTACTCCATAATATGGTAAAATGGACCAAATATTAAGCACAGGCCATTTAATAGATTGCAAATTAATGAACCTAGGAGGAATGCCATGACTTACAATTTCACTGCTTGCAGCATTTTGTCCCTTTTGTTGCTTTTCTGCAGTGTGCCCTTTTTCTTGCTTCCTTATGCCAACCAGTGATTTAATCCATTTGGATGAGATACCCATGATACCTCCTCCTCTTTCACTAACTCAATGACCTAAAATCAGTATATTGCAGTAATTAAAACACTATGGTGGAAAATGTTGCATGCTGCTTAAAACTTAAGTTAAAACAAAAAGGCAATGGGTATGATCACCCAACCAAGAAACTTAACATCAGAATTGCTGGAATTTAAAGCAATGCAGTGTTACTAATGCAACAAATCGCTAGCACATGCAAGTTGTTGCCACAAGACAAAGATATACAAAAGGTCTTCATATGAAGACTGAAAACAAGTATCATCGGCACAATTTATGAAATCCAGTGATTAATGCAATAAATAATCTCACTGATATGATAAAGTCGGAAGCGACCACTATATTCTGTCAGCCATTACTCTATCTGTTGGTGGTTGCGGGTTGCCATTCACACTGATACCACAAATACATTACTAGTCAAGACAATGACACCAAACTTGACAAGTACCAATATCACCTGCTATTTAGTGACCTAAATCTCTAATCATTGAACAGCATATTAGGTACATCAGTGTGAGATTGATATATACCTTAACACATTAATTGAAAAAATTCTGAAGCAAATTGACAGTATTTCACAAGAATGCAAACCATGAAGTGATTCAAAAACAGAAATTAATTCCGAAAATAAATGGGCAACCAACTTTTCAGCAGTTGTAATAAAGGGCTCAAAATGTGAGACAGGCTGTGATCGGCTGATCACTCCAGCAACACAGTGGACCTAAAAAGCAACTATTCAGTGGTGTGCCAGAGCCTGGGGCTGTGCGGCCTGCGCCTTGCTGCGGTGCTGGTTCAAAGCCAAAAAGGCAATGCAAATCGAATAGAAGTTGTTCAAATGACTTCATCTTGTATTAACACTTGATCGACCTGGGGCATAGCATAATTGGTTGTCCCAGGGTAAGAAATAGGTTCACTTCACACAAGCAAGAACCAGACAGAAGCACCGATGGTTGCCTCATAAGAAAGACAGGCTCTGGGAATGTCAATCCTAAATTCTGTAAAAGGAAAGCAAACTTATATTGCCACCATTACATTAACTTCCTCCAAAATTGAACTGAACAGCATTAGAAAGGGGGGAATTTGGTAAAAGTGGCACCTTTGACCTTTTCGACACTCATCTAAATTCTTCCAAATACAAGCGTCGTTGAACATTCACACGGATAGGCCCAAAAGCCAAACGCCCCCAGAATTTTTAGCATAAATCGCTATATAAGAAATGCCGCAACCAGCAGCAAAGGCACGGTTTTAATTTCTCATACAAAACCGAGGAAATCAAACATAGCCCAGACGTCAGGCAAAACGGAGAGGATCAAGCATAGCTCGGACGCCAGGTCCCACCGAAAATCCAGAGAAATGCAACCCCCAAAATCCAAGAACACATGCGCCAATCCCTCCTCAACCGCTCCCAAATCAGGCGAAATCCGCACCCAAACCGACCCAAAAAAAAAAAACGAGCGCGAGACCAGGGACGCGCATCGCCGGTTGCCACGCCCCCATGAATGCGCGATTCTTGGCACGTCAGATGGGGGCTGGGACTCACCTGAGCGGGGAGAAGGGGAGAGATTTTGCTCGAGACGGGAGGGCCGAGACGAGAGAGAGACCATACCCTCCCCTCGCGCTCCTTCCGTCTGTGTCTGTCCTCCTCCCCCCTCTCTTTTGTTCGTGCGCTTGGATTTCGATTTTTTTTTCTGTCTCGTTTTTTTACCTGCGCTTTTCGTCGCTTTGAAGGGAAAAAGGTGGTTGCAGTTGCAGTTCGAGGAGATCGCATTTATACAAAGGCCCTTTGGAAAATGTGCGTTTTGGTTTCTAGCACGGGCGGGCGGAAACGGGAGCGTGGCTGAGGCTGGCGGTAGCCGTTGGGCTGAGATGGCGGTATCTGAATTCTGGAAACAAAGCGAGGGCTTGTTTGTCATATTCAGATGCACGACACAACTTCAACGCGGACCTTGCAAAACTGTAAAAGGGATCGATCCAGATCGAGGGACTCATGTGAAAAGCAGAGTTTAATCCATGCTTTAATTTTGTGAAAAAACAGTGGGAAAGTAGGACTGATTTTCCTGTAGAGTCGTTAGCTGTAAATGCTGGTACAGATGTCTCTTTTGCATTCTTAAGCATTGGTCGTACATTATTTTCCTCCATTTCCATAAATAAATAAACAGGAGGCACAACTGCAAAGTCTATGACCTTTCAGCGTGTCAATACTGTTACCATTACGAGATCGCCACTATCAATAATGTCACTTTTCACCCGGCACTAGTAATTCCCTTAACTACTACCAGTATAATTCTAGCTACGTAGTTCAACAATCTTTTACATGTTTGGTAGTTCTTTTTCTATAATCGATGTAATTATAATCACGGTGAGTGCAATGGTAGGAATTTACGTGTTTGGTTATTCCCTTGGTGTTCCTAAAAGGTGAAAATTATTCAGAACAATATGCCTTTGTGCAGCATCTTTATGTTTCCACTACGAGCATCAATGGATCAATTTTTGTTGTGCCAACTTCTCTTCCCAGTTAAAAAGGATTTCACATAAAACCATAAGCACATAGACATGATGCCACGGAGTGGAGGAAAAAGAAGGCCCTACCAACAAACATTCAGCGATTTTGTTTTTATATGGACTTCGCTTATTTGAAACCATGTAATCAAGATTATAGCTTAGAACTATGATTGCAACTAGCTTGACGAAACTGATTTGATTCCTCCACACATCTTGCATGGGAATCACAAATCATTGCACAAGCACGTGTGAAAGTGAAAAAGCGAGGGCTTCTTCCACGACCCCACCAAACAAAAACACCAGCAGGAACGTGCACTCGTACAGCAGAGGCCCGGCCCGGATCCATTCCGGCCCATTCTAGCCCATCAGCGCCACGAATACGCGTCCGCTACGCCGTTGACGTACTCGCGGTCGTCTACAAAGCCCACGCGCATCGGCCGTGGGAAACCCTCTCTCTTCCCAGTCCGATCCGCCACCAGCTTTGACCGCCTCCTCCGCTTCCCGGCGCTCCTGCTCCTCCCCATCCCACTCCCCCGCAGGAGCGGCGGCGGCGGCGGCGGCGACGGCTGGGTGTATCCCCCACCTCGGCGAGCGGCACCGGCGGCGGCGAGGGCAAGATGTTCGGGCGCGCGCCGAAGAAGAGCGACAACACCAAGTACTACGAGATCCTTGGGGTGCCCAAGACCGCGTCCCAGGACGACCTCAAGAAGGCCTACCGCAAGGCTGCCATCAAGAACCACCCCGACAAGGGCGGCGACCCCGAGAAGGTACGGCCCACCCGCGATCTCCCTCCCTCCCCTCTTGCGATCTGGTTTTGATCCGATCTGTTGTCGTCTGTGTCGGTAGATCGGGAAGTTCTGTGTGCCGAAGGACCTCGTGTAGGAATTGACGTTTATGTTTCGCCGTACTATTTCCATGTCATGATCACGTAGATTCGTTGATGTTTCTGGCTGTTTCCGAGGGGATTTGTAGTTCGTGTTCCGTGTGCTAGGTTCGTCGTGGGCGATCAACGATCACGTGATGTACAACGGTTATGATCTTTGTTGTCGGGAATTTGGGAATTTAGAGAACTTTCTTCTTTGTGCTGTCTGCTAGTAAGAAATGACCCTAACAGGGACAAAGATAAGGAACTATATATAGCTCTTCCTTGTTTGTTTTTGTCTCGGGTGATGGAAATGTGTATACTTGGTGTTTCAACCCTTATTCTTTTTGCATTGGATGTTGCTTCATTTGGCCCTACATGTTGATGCAAGAACTTTGCATTTGGAGACGTTTCTGTGTTTCATGTGGGAGAATTTCCATTTTCTTTTCTGCCTTGCGATCAGTTGGCAAGATCAATATTTAGGGCCAACATGATCTATCTGTGGAACAAAATTTTGGTTTGCCAGCCTGCCCAGAACTAGAGGGGGTAAAGTTGTGGTTACATAACATCCAAGATTGGTACTCCCTCTGTTCCAAAATATAAGTCATTCCAACTTTCTTGGAGAGTCAAACTATTTTATCTTTGACCAAAATTATAGAATTATAGAGATGAATTCAAATATTTATGATACCGAATAGCTATACTATGAAAATATATCTAATGAAGAATCTAATGGTACTTATTTGATATCATAAATGTTAGTACTTTATTGTATAAATTTGGTCAAAGTTGAGAAAGTTTGACTCTCCAAGAAAGTTGGAATGACTTATATTTAGGAACGGAGGGAGTACTTTACAGTGTTTGTATTGCTATACTGTCATGGGGAAATAGTTTATGATTTATTCCTGATCTGGATGTCTCAATGAAGCATATGTGCTTATCAAAAGGATGCTCAATATCTGTTTACTTTGCCCCCCTGATACAGAGTGCCATGTCTCCTGGATAATAAAAGCACTGAATTATTAGGCCTGACACCAATGGTTTCAGTATCCTGTTTAATCGCATGGGACCTCTGATGTACTTGTACATTGCTAATTCCCCTGTTGGTAGTTTCATAAGGGGTGGCTGCCCATGCCTTCATAATTCAAACTTTTGCCGGTGTTTGTCATATAGGATGACACATATGCATTTGTACAGTTTGTTGTCTATAAAGGAGTTTTCTGATTGCCCTTCTCATGTTCCCATGCTTTATATCTCTCTGTTACATAGTTAGTTATTTTAGATCTTGTGAACTGAACATGGTATGGTATAATTATTTTGAGATCATTGGTTTCATATACCTTCTATGTGAGCTGCAAGCATGCAGAGATTATGTAAATATGGCAGGTGACTGGCTTTTTTATTTTTAATTATTTTGTGGTGTTGCGATTTTTTTGGGGGTTTACATTGTGTTTCTACAACATTCATATTGTAGGTGCATGTATGTATTTATCATAACAGTGCTGGTTTTTATAAATGTCTAAAATAACAGGAATTAAAAAATCACATTGGAAGTTGGAATCTGAGTTGGTAGCTGTAAAACCATGCTATTTTACTTTCTCTGTTAAATTTCTGTATTGATTCTTTTGTATTAATTTTTATTTCAGTTCAAGGAGCTTGCACAAGCTTATGAGGTTTTAAGTGACCCAGAGAAGCGTGAGATTTATGATCAGTATGGTGAGGATGCGCTCAAGGAAGGAATGGGTGGAGGAGGAGCCCATGTCGATCCATTTGACATCTTCTCATCATTCTTCGGACCCTCTTTTGGAGGTATTATTTGATGGTGCCCATGTTCTTTTGTGACAACTCTGTTGTGTCCGTGCACTTTTTGTTGATGCAAGAAATGTCTTTTGTGCGCATCACAGGAGGCGGTGGCAGCAGCAGAGGCAGAAGGCAAAGGAGGGGAGAAGATGTAGTGCATCCACTTAAAGTCTCTCTGGAAGATCTTTACAATGGTACCTCAAAGAAGCTCTCCCTTTCCCGCAATGTCATCTGCTCAAAGTGCAAGGGGTAAGTGTGGTCAGCCCCCTCCTGATCAGCCAAGCATTTTCCAAATACTTTTGTTGATTGTGCAATTTGTGCTTTCTTGTTTGTTTCAGCAAGGGCTCCAAGTCTGGTGCTTCAATGAGGTGCCCAGGCTGCCAGGGTTCTGGTATGAAAGTCACCATCCGCCAGCTGGGGCCTTCCATGATACAGCAGATGCAGACGGCTTGCAATGAGTGCAAGGGTACTGGAGAGAGCATCAACGAGAAGGATCGCTGCCCAGGGTGTAAGGGTGAGAAGGTTGTGCAGGAGAAGAAGGTTCTGGAAGTTCACGTTGAGAAGGGGATGCAACACGACCAGAAGATCACCTTCCCTGGTGAAGCTGATGAAGCGGTATGGTTTGTTCAACATCAGCATGACAACGTGTAGAAAATCCTTTTGATGGTTTCAGAATTATATAGTATGCTATCTTGCTTGCAGCCTGATACTGTCACTGGAGACATTGTATTCGTCCTCCAACAGAAGGATCACTCCAAATTCAAGAGAAAGGGTGATGATCTCTTTTATGAGCACACCTTGTCTCTGACTGAGGCTCTCTGTGGGTTCCAATTTGTCCTTACACATCTGGACAACAGGCAGCTTCTCGTCAAGTCAAACCCTGGTGAAGTTGTTAAGCCTGGTAAGACCTTGCATCCGTACATCTTAAATGGCTTTTGCAGCTTTACTTGGTTGGTAATCCTTGTTTGGTAAATTCGAGCAGACCAATTCAAGGCGATAAACGATGAGGGGATGCCAATGTACCAGAGACCTTTCATGAAGGGCAAGCTCTACATTCACTTCGCAGTGGAGTTCCCAGACTCGCTTGCGCCAGAGCAGTGCAAGTCTCTTGAGGCAATACTTCCACCAAAGCCTACATCCAAGCTGACAGACATGGAGATAGATGAGTGCGAGGAGACCACTATGCACGATGTGAACATGGAGGAAGAGATGCGCAGGAAGCAAGCCCATTCTTCCCACGAGGCGTACGACGAGGACGACGAGATGCCTGGAGGAGCCCAAAGAGTGCAATGTGCACAGCAGTAAGGAACTTTGCATCGATGGTGAAAAAACATAAGAAATCTGCAAGGTTTGGCTGTGTACTTTTGGATCCAGTGTGATCTGTTTGGTTTTGTCGTTGGAGTTGCGGAACAGGGAAGCTGATTCTGAGTCTACCCTGTAAGAGGGGTAATGTATCCTTTTTGCTGTAAGCCTGTAACGGAAAAAAATGCTACCCAGGCGTAGCTGGCTACACTTTTAACTGTTTTGTGAACTCAATGTAGAGTGCTTTCTATATAAGGGAACTCAATCTCAATGTTTGCTGATGCTACAGTAGAACGCACATTAAAGTGTTTGGCGCAAGAGCGAGTGAGCACTGCTGCAGAGCGGATCTCGTTATTCCAGCAAAGGAGGCTAGCGTGGCTCGACGATGACGTACATCTTGACGCCGAGGGAGCAGTAGTTGCCGACGGTGCAGACGTAGTAGCGCGCCCCTTTGGCGTCGAGCTGCACGGCGGCGGGCCCGTCGCGGTAGATCTGGTAGGGGTCGTCGGCGGTGCACTCGTCGAACTCCCTCCGCCCCACCTGCACCACGTCGTAGAACCCCGTCTCGAACCTGAACACTGAGACCACGGCGCGTCAGCAGATTTCGGCATCAGCATTCACCATTCTGTCTGTAACCAGCAGCAGCAGATAGCAGAGAGAATGCGGGGAGGGACTCACCGAGGTTGTCGCCGACGTAGACCGTCCTGTTGTCCGCCCAGGCTTGGTAGAGGCCGGGGCTGAGCGGGATGAACCAGCCCGAGCCCCCGACGACGTGGTCGTCGGAGGCCAGCGCGGGCGGCCAAGGCGCCGCGACGAGCAAGCAGGCGGCCAGGAGCGTGGCCGGGGCGAGAGCCAAGCCGAGCGTAGTCCTCATCCTCGTTGCCGATGGCTGTGCGACGGCCGAACACGGGCGACCGAAGCCGACGAGGGAGAAGAGAACCGCTCTTCGATCTGCAACGGCGCGCGTTCGGGGAGCCGCGGAGAAAAGAGAGAGAGAGTCGGAACCGTCGTGTTGCTTTGGCCTCTGGAGAGTGGAGAGGGACGACGGGGCGGGCGGCAGTCGAGCAGTTGCTGGCGAGTGAGTCGTGGCTGAATGTCGCTAGGGAACCGTTCTTACCTCACCAACCTGATTCCCCGAGCGACAAACGAAAAGGATGGAGGGATAGGTCGTTTGCAAAAAGTTTTCGCCTAGTTGCCGAAAACGACCCAATGCAAATAGTTTTCACCACTTTTTACTCTCTTCTCGAATTAAACACCCCCAGTCGAGATTCGAGAAGCATACTGGGGGGCCGTTGTTGTCGTAGGATATGCAGGTGAAAGTGCCCAAGAAACCGAGGTCCAGGCGCAGGCAGAGTCGGCCAGTTCAATTCCTGTGCCTCCTCGTTTCCTCGAGGAAAGTACGGTGCAGGCCGCTCGTAATATCGACAGGCGAGCCGCCATCCCCGAGTTCCGGACCCATCACACTGTCTTGGCCTTATCTCTCTCGATCGCCAGGGATCAGCCCGACCACGCGCACTCTGCCTGCATTGCCAGGGCTCAGGGGGATAGGGGTGGTTGCGGAAGGGTAGAAACTGAATTATGAGTTTCTTTTTGCCAAGAAATCGTATTCGGAGTGTTTCGAAATGCAAAGCATGAAAAACTCTTCCGGGTCGGGACTGGGGAGCCAAACGACCGCACAAAACAAAACGCCGGCAGGTCCAACGCGTTCTAGAAAACCGAACGGCGCGAACGGAAGGTTCTCCGCCGGGCCGGCAGTGCCGTGTGGAGGTCAATCAAGAAAACAAAAGGACTAGCCCTTTCGATTGCCCAAGTTCTGACGTGAAAACAATCGCGCCATGCAAGAAACAGGAAATTCACTGGAACTTTCTAGGAACAATAGTCTCTACACACACTCATGAAATGAGCTTATACTCTATAGCAGAGCGGCTGCCGGCGAGAACGCCGAGCCGTACCAAGAAAAAGCCACGAGTCCAGAACGCGTCGTGCATTTCCCCAGACCCCAGCAAACACATGGACCTCGACGCCGCCACCGCGGCCGAGGTCGCCGCGGTGGCGACCCTCGCGGTGCTCATCGTGGCCATCGTCGCCGCCTCCGCGGGCGCCTGCGGCGCGGCGCGCGCCGCCGCCGCCGTGCACGACGTCGAGCTGGCGCTCGGTGCCGGCACGCTCGTGACGTACGAGCAGGCGCGGGCGGCGTCGCTTCGGGTCCCGCCGTCGGCGGAGGAGGAGCCGCGGGAGCTTTGCGCGCTCTGCCTGTCGGAGTACGCCGCCGGTGGCGGCGAGCTGGTGCGGGTGGTGCCGGCGTGCGGGCACTTCTTCCACGCCGAGTGCGGCGTCGACGGGTGGCTCCGGAAGCAGGGGACGTGCCCGCTCTGCCGGGGCGGCGTCGTCAGGCCGAGACCCGAGTGCCCGCCGTTGCCGGGCCGAGCGCGCGGCGACGGCCACAGCGTGAGTTCGCCATGGTGACTCTGACTCGGTCTGTTTTAGTGTCGAGCCGGCAGACTTTTCACACTAGTAGCGTGAGTTCTCCACCGTGACGTAGAGCGTAGGTGCCCACGCTCGCTGAACGAAGTACGGCGGGCCGGCGCGGAAGGTCCTCGTGCTCCTTCGAGGACACCTGCAGTCCTGCACGGCTGCACCTCTGCACCGCGCGCGCGGGGTGTCGAACCTGTCAACCTGAAAACGGAAACACGCACGGCGACAGGACAGGTGTGAGGAAGCGCCTCTGCCAACACGTACGCAGATGCTGCCGAGTTGACTGATGCGGCCGGGGGAAGAAAAACAAAGACGCTCCTCTGTGTGTTCTTGGTTGATCGTTGACAGATTCTGTCGAGTATTTTTCTCTGCAAGTCGTTGTGTCACAGCGCCCTCTGGCCTCTGTTCTGACCCTCCTCCTCTTCGCCCGTGTTTAGTTCGTGAAAACTTTTCGGTGAAAGGATTTCGGGTTTCGATTTTACCAATTTAGGATTAGTAAATGTAGACGAAAAAGGTGAAAAGTTATATGGATAGGTTGGAAATCTCGAGACCAATCTAACGATGGTAATTAGAGGGTAATTAATCCATAATTAGTGGATGGTTACTGTAGCATTACTATTGCAAATCATGGATTAAGTAGGCTCATTAGATTCGTCTCGCGATTTACAGCCTATCCATATAACTTTTCACCTTTTTCGTCTACATTTAATGCTCCATGCATCTAAGATTCTCCTTCGACGTGATGGGTGAAAAGTTTTCATTTTGGAACTAGGGCTTCGCCGGAGGCCGAGACCGCGACGTGTTCAGGGGAGAGAGGGTCCGTACCATCAGCCGCCTGAGTTTGAGCTTGCGCCGGCCGTCGTTGGTGAGTGCTACTGCTGACCATCTTCTGACCACGCCGCCAAGCGGGCCAAACGCAAGTGAAAAAGAAAAAAAAAACAAGCAACCGTTGTTTTTTTTTGGAACTCCGGGTGGAATTTCCCAAGCAATCAAGCTCGGGATTGCCGGCTTGCTGCTGACGACTCGCCGAGTGGTGTGGAGCCGGCGATCCTGTCAGCAAATTTCGCGGTCTGGTGCCTCCCGTCCGTCTCGCCGCCACCGTGTCGCCGACCGAGATCGCTAGCGGCCAAACCTACCCGCTGGGCCACGGGGAGCTTCGTCTCGATCAGGCTTGCTGTCCTTGATGGGTCAACTGGCCGGGGAAGCAAGGACGCGCGTTTCTACTTCTAGAAAACCTAAAGGAGAACATCGGGGAAAAGGAGTCCAAGCAAGAGGCCCTTTTCGTTGAATTGCTCCGGGAAAAGTTTTAACGTAAGACAATTGGGCACCAGCTACCTCTACTTCAAGAAATCGAATGGATGAAGACATCAGGAAAATCCTCCGAAACTTTCTAGGAACAATCCGCACCTCTTCTCTCTGTTCCCTTGCTGATGACTTGGCATGGAAGCTAGCTAGCTCAAAACAAACACTCGTCATCGAGCTTAGCCTGTGTGTGTTAACTGTTTATATGTGGAAGCAAGCAGGCAGCAGCGCTGCAAGACCGAATCACCGAACAAGAGAGTTACTTTGTCGCCGTGCCTGCACGCCGGCGCCGCCACCAATAAGCAGGCGAGCACGCCGAGCAGCATGACGCCCGACGCCGCGTTCGCGCTCGAGCTCGCCGTGTTGGGCATCCTGGTGGTGCTCATCGTTGCCATCGTCGTCGCCTCCTACGCCGCCTGCGAGCCGCCGCCCGGCGGCGCGGGGCGCGCCGCCACCGCCGCGGTGCACGACGACGTCGAGCGCGCGCTCGGGGCCGACACGCTCGTGACGTGCGCCCAGGCGAAGGCGGCGGCGGCGGCGGCCGGGAAAGGGAGCGGCGGCGGTGGCGGGACGGCGGGCAAGAGCTGCGCCATCTGCCTGTCCGACTACGCCGCCGCCGGCGACGAGCTCGTGCGGGTGCTGCCGGCGTGCGGGCACTTCTTCCACGCGGAATGCGGCATCGACGGGTGGCTCCGGAAGGGCGGGACGTGCCCTGTCTGCCGCGGAGAGCCGTGGCCGCTGCCGCGGCAGCCGAGGCCGGAGTGCGCCCCGATGCCGCCGCGAGCGGCGGGGCGCGACTCGGTTGGCCTGCCGTAGCGGGCGAATCAGCTTCAGCTCCTTCTTCCACCGTTGATTCTTGACTACATTACCTGCTAGAATTCTTGATCGGCTTTGTTTCATTATGCATTTGAGAGGGAGAGAAAACAAACAAAGAAAGAAAGCAAAATGGCCATAGGGAATAGAGAATTAGCCTGTTCAACTGATATCGTGAATCATCCTTTCGATCACTTGTTTGAAATTTCACATTACATTTTAACACAGGGGAAACGATTACCAGATGAGCTGAATTAACAGGTGGTGTGATGTTTAAGTGGGCAGAGTAGTGAACCTAAGCTACCTGTTGGCTGTTGATCGATAAACGACGACTAATCTGCTGATGCTAGACACGGAATCGCAGTAGGTACGTAGTGTCTTCTGTACGCGGATTTGACCCATTTCTTGTGTTAATTTTCTTGGAAGTTGGAAGCACAGACGTTTGGACAGTATTTGAAGTTGCTAAACTGTACCAAAACAAATTTTCTTTCATTAAACGAATTGAAACATCAAAGCTCACAAGCTTCCCTGCAAATTAATTGCAAGCACTACAACGCCATGCAGTAGCAGCATAGCACTACAACAGTTCTGTATTCGGTACATGGTACGCGTGATTTCACCTTTACTATTACGAGGTACCCGAAGATATCACATGGTATGAAAAAAATAAACAGTTTTTCCTTAAAAAAACAGTTTATCTATAAGGTTTAAAATACTCATACGTCTCTTTTAAAAATACTTGTGTGTCATAAATAGTTAAAGTAACTAGCAAATTAAAGCAAAGGATAATCAAACCAGTGCCTCCCAGAGCAGCCTAGTAGCTTATTCATCCTTGACGACAGAAAAAAGCAGAGCTCGGTCCTGAATTATATTAAGACTCGAAATATCTATCATTATTGCTGGCTCTGACTCGAACTAGATTAATATACCTTTTTATAATAAGGGAACTAGATTTAATAATAATATACTTAAGCTCTCGTGCGCACATCAACCGAGATGGGGAGTACCTCTACTCCTACGTGATAACGGAACGCGGCGTATTTTCGAATATCATATTAGAACACACAGAGCTCAACGGGAAGGTTCTGCTTCCTCCCTTCTCCTGCAGCTGCAGTTGTAGCGCTTCTTGAGTTTGGGCTGCCTGCAATATGTTATGTGTCGTGTGTACAAAGCTAATTCAGTGGAATAAAAATGGAGGGAGCGAGCCAAGCTAACAACAACACTGTTTCCCTTTTAATCATCCACGTTTTGACGAGTACTGACTGTAGCTAGGAACCCCGGAATGTTCTGAACTTTCTAGCATCAAACGGGAAAAAAACTCTCCGCAGGACTCCTGCATAGCGCCCTCCGTGCAGGACCGCCCCAATATGCGACGCGTGGACGGAACGGGATTTTTTCCATCTGCCGCAGCGCTCAGCTGGGCTCAACTCTCACGGTGATTTTTCCTTGCCTCGGCTCAACTCTCACGGCAAATTTCTCCTCTTGGCTCGGCTGACAGGTACGATCTCCAACCATATTCACCTTGTTCTATGAACAAAGAACTCTATTTCTCAGTAATCAGTGTATTCTCAAATTGGTAGTATAGATTCTCAAGCGCATGAGCCATCCTTCTCTAGATGCAAACAATGAACGCAGAACTGCAGGCAGGGAAGCATTGATGAGACGGCGTGCAGCGATGACTTGGGTATGCAGACTAGGAGAACCACAATCGCTCGCACCCCTGACTTCGCCGTGTGCAGCAGGATCACTGCCGTCCCCATGCCGTGCTGCAAGACCCAGATGGGCGCCATCGTCAAGGCGAGCTCGCGCATGGGGAACTTCAAGCAGTGGAAGGCGGTGCTGGAGAAGAAGGCATTCGGCCTTGCGGAGCTCTATGGCGTCGACGAGGAAGCGGACGGCGCCGGAGTTGTGTCCATGGCCTGATTCTAGCGCCGGCGGCGGACGGGCCTGCGATGGAAGGGAAAGGGGACCGTGGAGGGACAGGGCCACAGGGGGCGCGGTTGAGCCGAGCAAGGGCCCCTGCGGAAACAAGCCAAGCCGAGCACGCGCCCTGTGGAGCCGTTCCCGTCGGATGCGGAGCCGAGGAAGCCTGCGGGGCAATTCCCGTCCCATCTCCCGTTCCGTCCACACGTGCGCATGTGGGGCGGTCCTGCACGGAGGGCGGTCTGCACTCTGCAGGACTCCTGCAGGGAATTTTCATCAAACACCATACCGAATAACGCGGGGTCTTGGCGTCGCCGCCGACGAGCTAGGAACGTCCTGCGCCCAGTCACCGTGCAAGGTCGGCGGCGAGGGCGAGCTGCCGGCAGATCATGACGCGTCGAGCCCAAGATCTCAAAGTGTTGACGTCAATACAATTCAAAATCCACCTACCAGCCCAAGATCTTTTTTAAAACAATATATAAAGCTACTACCAGCCCAAGCTCAAGGCATGGCGTTTTCAAGGATGTGACCAACCCATCCTTCTTCCTTCCCCGTGTGTGATGATAGCTTATCACTTTATCAGGAGGCTAAAATAAACACTCGTCAATGAGCTTAGCTTGTATATATAGCAGCAGCCGCACGGACGAACCAAAGACAAAAGCTCTCTTGTCGTCGTCGCAGGGTGGCACCGCGGCCAGCAAGAAAGCGGAAGCATGACCCCCGACGCCGCCTTCGCGCTGGAGCTCGCCGCGGTGGCCGTCCTCGTGGTGCTCATCGTCGCCATCGTCGTCGCCTCCGCGGGCGCCTGCGACCCTCCTGCCGCCGCCGGCGCGTGGCGCGCCGCGGTGCACGACGTCGAGCGCGCGCTCGGGCCGCACACGCTCGTGACGTCCGAGCAGGCGAAGGCGGCCTTCAAGAGCCGGAGGACGGCGGCGGAGGAGGAGGAGGAGGAGGAGGCGCCGCCGTCCTGCGCGCTCTGCCTGTCGGAGTACGGCAGCGGCGACGAGCGGGTGCGCGTGCTGCCGGCGTGCGGGCACTACTTCCACGTGGAGTGCGGCATCGACCGGTGGCTCCGGACGCGCGGGACGTGCCCGTACTGCCGCGCCGGGCTGCGGCCGCTGCCGGAGTGCCCGCCGATGCCGCCGCGAGCTGGCGGGGCGGCGGGGCCGCCGTGGAGCGGGCGTAGAGGGTCATTTTGATTAGCTGTTAGGATTTTGCAGAGGAGGGCAGAGACAGTGAAATGGCGCGCTTCAAAATTTTGTACTGTATTAAAGTCTATGTACTAAGCAGTTTCCATTTAAAAAAACGATGTACGGCTTTCCATTAAAAGAGTAATCTATGTAAGCCTTTTCCTTAGGGAAAAAAATATAAGCTTTGTTGCTGCTAAAATTTCTACTCCCTCTTGTCATATTTATATGATGTTTCAGACAGCAAATTTAGCTTGCATTTAATTTCAGTTTTTAGCCTGAAATGTCATATGAAAGTAACAGGAGGTAGCATTCCATTTCTCGTTAGCCTGTTCCGCCGGTGGATAAGCTTGCCGGCTGTGGCTGATTTTGGCTATTTAAATAGCATTCTGTGAGAGAAGATAGAATAAGTCGAAACAAGTTGGCTATGGCCGGAAAACAGACCAGCAAAATTGACATGCATGTAATGTGCAGATAATATTTATCATAAATTCATGATCACCCCTGTAAAAACAGGGACAAAGTGTTTACTGGTAGGAGTTGACTACTCGATGACGTGATGTCTAAGGGGGCAGATTAGACCGAGTTCTCATCTTTAAACAATGACTAATCCGCTGGGCATGCGTTCCTATCTGCGGCTGCGGTGAAATCATTTCTAGTTACGATTTTCTAATAGATTCCTTGTAACCCACAATAACACAATTCGCAGATGGCAGACCTGAATTTTTTTTTTTGAAAAAAAGAAGGAAAAAACGAGAACAATTTTCAATCGCTATGGCATTGGGCAATTAGCGAGAAAAATGGCTAATCATTTTCTTCATGAGGAATGGACGATTACTAGTTTTTATAATTCTCATTACATATTGCACAGGGGAGAAACATTAACTAACTTTTCATAAAGAAATTATTAACTGATCTTTTTTACTCTGTACTTTATGATGACGTGGTGTTACTGGGTCTAGACCAGTTGTTCCTCCTAAACAATGACTAGTCTGTTTTGAATACATACTGCGTGTGGACTTCTTGAAAGCGACACTCGATGTTCTTATGACTCGTGACTCCTTGAAAGCGACACACGATGTTTTTTATGGAAAAAAAATTCAATCGGTATTAGTACATCCTCCTGTCTAATTGACAGTGACTAGTACTCAAACATTTTTTAGCGAAAGTGAATTAACAGAAGCTTTGAGGCATAAAAGCTGCCTTTCACACCCCTACATTATTAGTAAGGTATTATCAGCATATTGTACTATTGGGAAATCAGAGCATGTTCCTTGTGGTAAGGGCAGAGTAAGCTGGTTCTGATCCTTTGGCTGATTAATGATGGATTGGAGGAAGCCATTTTCCAAAACAAAAGGTAAGGGAGATAGGTGATCTCCTTGCCTCACTCCCTGCAGTGAGATAGGTCAGATTTGAAAATAAGCTTCATTCAATTCAGCTATCTGACGCTAAAGTCTTTGTGTTTCATTATTTGTAACATGAACTCGTGCTCAATCTTATTCAAGGTCTTTTCAATGTCAAGCTTCATAACGATCGATTCTTTCTTTTGATTGATGGTATAATCGTATAATTGGAGGCACCAGGCAATCCTTTGTAAAACCATATTATACCAGATCAAGCCGAAATATGCCACGAAAGAAAGTTTTATAAAAAAAAAAAAACCTACGGGAACATGAAGCTTTCAAATTCCTCTGTAATTTTTTTAAAATATAATAGATGACTATATGTGCATCAAACAATAATTCAAAGATATGGATGGATAGAAGTCTCTCACCTGCAAGTTACGTTACTCGTTACGTTAATGTAGATGCTTGCATTATTTGAAAATCCATCCAAATAGGTGGGATTTTGCAATTCCTTAATCTTAAAAGATTTTGGTATAGAGAAAACTGAAAACGAATATAATTAGAAGCACACACCTTATGCAACATGTGATATTCATAATCCTAAAACCTGAATTGCATCACATTTGTAACATTTATACCAAGTGAGCACCAGCCAGTGCCAAGCATATAACATTTAACATATACACCAAATTTCTGCAGAATGATCTTGCTTCTCTCCGGCTTGCATCAGATCAAGACCTGAAGCATCCATTCCGGCCTATCATTTGCCCGACGCTACCGACTATGGCCTGAATTAGATTAAGACCTGGAGGTTGGAGCTGAAGCTCTCAAATGAGCCAAATGTGGGGAACGTGATCACGAACGGGACGCGGCGTAAGCGTATGCACTCGTTTGGCAGGACTAGGCTGAAAAGTCTATTGAGTTTGGTTGATTTTGGGCTGATTCAATAACGTTCTGTGCCCATAACCGTAAAGAACACAGATGGAGCTCAATGCCACAGAACCAGCGGCCAAGGTTCTCCTTCCTGTCGAGAAGTTTCAGTGCTGCCGTCCTACTGGCTACTGCTTTATTCAGTTGGGCTGCCTGGAATGTTATGAAGCTAATGGAGGAAGAGAATGAAATTAACAATTCAAAATGCACCTTCCAATTATTCACGTTCTGAATAATTCTGGAACAGCTCCACCTAACGCGCGTCTTTTTCTTAGTTTTTCCTTTCCAGAAAGCGCAGAAGGCCTGTTGTTTGCATTTTAATTCCTTCCAACGTACGGCTAGTCCGACCAGCTACGACGTCTTGGAGGTTGGAGCTCAGTTTATAGCACCGCCAGGCAGGAACGCAGCGCGCCGAGAAAGACACACGCGCGCTTATTGAGCTGCTCCACGCCCGGCCGGTGCCAGCGAAGAGGAGGAGGAGGTATGAGCGGCGCCGCCGTGCTCGCGCTCCAGATCGCCGCAGTGTCGCTCGTGGCGGCGCTCCTCGTCGCTGTCATTGTCGCCGCCGCCTGGGGCGCCCGGGACGACGACGGCGCGAGGCGTGGCGCCGCGGTGCACGACGACGTCGAGCGCGCGCTCGGGGCCGCCACGATCACGACGTACGAGCGGGCGGTGGCGGGCGCGCCGCCGGCGCCGGAGGGGAACGCGGCGGACCGCTGCGCCATCTGCCTGTCGGAGTACGACGCCGGCGGCGGCGAGCTGGTGCGGGTGGTGCCGGCGTGCGGGCACTTCTTCCACGCCGAGTGCGGCGTCGACGGGTGGCTCCGGGCGCACCGGACGTGCCCGCTCTGCCGGGGCGGGCTGTGGCCGCTGCCGCCGTGCCCGCCCATGCCACCGAAACACGGCGCTCGTGCTTGTGCAAGGCAGCATTAGTGCCTGTTGCGCTGTGGATGATTAAGACTTGAATCATCCATTAGTGCCTGTTGCGTGGCTCATGGTCATCAGGCGCTCGTGCGTGTGCAAGGCAGCAACGGGGAGAGCTGCTTGATTGGTGGTTGCAAGGTCGTAAGTTGATGGACAAAGAAATTCAAAAAGGTTTTGATACTCTTATCATACATTCATACTACGGTTTGGAAGCTGCGGCTACAAAGAAATGATATCAGAGTGTTTAGAGGCAATGCGACACCAGTGGCAGGAGTGACCAAAGAGGTAGGCTATCGAGGACGACGCAAGATGTTGGATCACGGCGGGTATGGTAGAGTGTTGCTACTTTTTCCTTTGGCTTTAGTCGTAGGGCGTTTATTTTTGTTTGTTATTTTGTAGTTTTTATTTGTTATCATTGTGAGTTCCGCACGTGCTTCTTTTTAATAAAATGCTTTCCCAGATAAGTTTTCGGTGAAAAAAATTAGTCCCTGTCATTTGCCCGACGTCACTAATTAATTCTAGCCTGAGTTAGAGTAAGACTTGGAGCTCGAGGTCAGCGAAATGAGTGATCACGGACGGGAAGCGGCCTAACCCGAAAAGAAAACAGAGCTCAAGGTCGCCGAACCAGCGGCCAAGCAGGTTCTCCTTCCTCGTCTTGTGTAGTTGAAGTGTCATCGAGCTAATCCATGGAATCAGAATGGTGAAAGCGAAATTAACAATGAAAAATGCTCCTTCTAACTATCGACGTTTTGAGAAAGCAAGAGATTTAAAAAAAAAAATCCGGAACACCACCACCAAATCTTTTCTTTGTACTTCTTTTTTGTGTGCAAGGAGAACGCCTTGCCGGCTCGGAGCTCAGATTATAGCATAGTCAACTCAGCGCGCGAAGAAAAAGACACGCTAGTAAAACATTTAAGCTGCTCCACGCGCTGCTGCGGCCGCTTGGTATCGGCGAGGAGGAGGCATGAGCGCCGGCGCCGAGCTCGCGCTCAAGGTCGCCGCGGTGGCCCTTGTGGCAGCGCTCATCGTCGCCGCCGCCGCCGCCTGGGCCCGCGCCAGGGACGACGGCGCCAGGCGCGGCACCACGGCGCACAACGCCGAGCGCGCGCTCGCTCTCGGGGCCGCCACGGTCACGACGTACGAGCGAGCGGCGGGCGCGCTGGCGCAGGAGGGGAGAGCGGACCGCTGCGCCATCTGCCTGTCGGAGTACGACGCCGGCGGCGGCGAGCTTGTGCGGGTGGTGCCAGCGTGCGGCCACTTTTTCCACGCCGAGTGCGGCGTAGACGGCTGGCTCCGGAAGCGCGGGACTTGCCCGCTCTGCCGGGGCGGGTTAGGGCCGCTGCTGCAGTGCCCGCCCATGCCATGGCGAGACGGCGGTGACGCGCGTGGCCGCCGTTCCCTGGCCTAGTCACTCCGATCCGAGGCCGGCATCATTGCGGTCTGCGCCGCACCCGCACGAGCTTTGAGGGATCCAGAGCTCGATCTAAAATGATTGAGTCGGGCCTGAGGAATCCCCACTCCGAGTCCAAAACGTACGTACTGCTCCATTCGCGCAGCGCTGGGATCGCCGTCGTGGCCGGCCGCAAGAGGAGGCGGCGCATACCCGTGGGTCGGCGAGGGCGGCTTCAGCACCGTCATCAAGGCGCGCCACCGGCCTGACTGTGGCCATCAAGCGCCTGACGCCGCCCGACACCAACAGCCAGTCCGTGGCTGTCGGAGGCCACGACGCGCGCTGCCATGAACGAGGGGACATGATATAATAGAAGGATAGAAGGGTTGCTAGCTACTCGAGCTGAACTAGAACAAGAGCTTCCACCGCCACGTCAAAAAAAAAAAAAAAAAAACAAAGGTCATATATCATACATGCCTCGTATAGAAACGTAACATATTCTCTACTTCATGTTGTCTCCCTCCTAAGAAACCCAAATCTGAAGTTGAAGTCTCTACTGTTGATGCAGAGCCATCCCAAAGTGTTTGCTGGCCCGAAAGTGATGTCCAGTCCAGGTGTAACAACAAGAAGGCATGCCTTCTCTTTCTCCAACTAGCCCAGGCAGTCCTTTTGATAATACGTATCTGTATTTCTTAGATAAGGAAAACGTACATGTAGACGTACAAATACAGAAACGTACGTAGAGGATACAGGGGTAGCTGTAGCAGCCAAACTTCAGAAAGGACCCTAAACAAACACAAAATTACAACGAAGTCCCTGGATCCTTCCCGAACCACCGGGAATCGACCTCGTCGCCGTCGGCCATCTCCGCCGGAGAAGAAGTCGCCCGCCATGAACTGGAGAAGCCCCATCGCGCTATGGCTTT
Source organism: Urochloa ruziziensis (assembly GCA_015476505.1). NCBI lineage: Eukaryota > Viridiplantae > Streptophyta > Magnoliopsida > Poales > Poaceae > Urochloa > Urochloa ruziziensis. The sequence continues at coordinate 61,562,398 of CM027118.1, forward strand.
GATTGGAGTCGAAGTTGAAGAAGCCATCGGCGGTAGCTCGTCGACCGGGGCCGCACCCCAACTCCTCCAGCTCCCAGATCTGGGCTCGCCATCGACGACCACCGTCGTCGAGAAAAGGTGGAGCCAGATCTAGCCATCCGTCGACCGCATCACCCACAGCTAGCTCTGCCCCTATGAGGAAAAAGGCCAGAAGCTTCGCCACCTGCCAGCGACGAGAACTTACCGGACTTGGACTCCTGGACACGCCTCCCCGGCCTCGCCGTTGGCGATGGAGTGAATCGCCACCGGGGCGAAGAAGAAGTCGGGAGGAATTATTCCAAGACGCCGCCGCCGTCTCCGCCTCGCCGACGCCGCCCGGACACACAAGCCGCAGAGGGTCAACTCCCTCCCGGCAGACCCTAGCTCCACCGTCCACCGACGGCGAGCGACACCTAGACCTAGGACTCAACCCTAGACTATATACACCCGCACAGCTATTCCCCGGCCCACATCCCTCTCCGACACCGAAACGGTCACCGGAGAGGACCGGGGCCGGCGGAATCGCCGCCGGGGACCCGCGTCGCCTCCTGTTCGCCCTCCGCAAGCTGTAGCTAAGAAAGGGGAGAAGGAGCGAGTAAACAGTCCTACAACAAAGAGGATGGCATCAATCTCTCCTGGAGGAATTAATCAGAGGCTCATTGTTAGGTAAATATATTAGTTGTCCTCTATTTTGTGTGTGAGCATGGCTGTGCAAGCTGGGGCCTTTTGTGCAACTCTATGTGTGTAACTATTCTGCCGCTATGCAACACTATATCAGATCGTGGTACTTCTATTGTGAAATCACAAGAACTCATTGCAAGTGCTGCAATCAAATAGAAATTATATCCTGCTCAAAAGTTGTGTTATATGTGCTGACTGGTGTGTCATATTATGCTGAAATGGGTGCCGGAATATGCAGCTATATCATTGCTAGAATGAGAGGTTTGATTGTGGCCATATACTCTTTTTCTTAGCAAGGGTACAATGGTCACATTTAAAATGGAGTCTTTTGATGGTACGGTATATTTCTATATTTGGGGTCTTTTGATGGTATATATTCACAGTGGGATCTTTTAACGGTATGATCTAATTTTGGCTTGCTTAATCAATTGATATCCAACATCGACAACACTGTACAGAACAGGTCATATCAATAATCCTCCATTGAATCACACTGTCATGATGAAGCCATAGCTCCGGAATTAGATGCACTAACCCGGGATTTGGGATTCGGTCCGAAATGACCGAATCCCACCGAAATTCGCCCATCTCGGCCCTTTTCGAAACGAATTTTGTGCTCCAAAATTCGAATATTCCCTAGAATCAATCCGAAAACCGACCGAAATTGTCTGAAATTCGTCCATTTCGGTTGGGACCGAAATTTTTTCGAAATTGAATCCCAAAACCTTGGCACTAACTTGCTAAGCTCTAGACCACCCTACTGAAACCAGAATGGTGCAAACGCAATGATTCACTAGTTCTCATGGCAAGCATGTCATTCATACATGTAGTCGCACATAAAAACATAAAGGGAACTTACCAGCATACAGAAGCTACCTTAATATTGCTCAGGCACCCCTGCAGGTCTCACTTGTGAAGAAGTTCGGTGAGGTACTGATCTTCTGGACATCAAGCTGAGCCAATCCTCGCAATGTTGCCTTCCTCACATCAATAGCAAACATCACTGCCAACTCTTCCATGTTCCTGGAGCTGGTTCGAGAAAGCAAGTAAACGACATCATCATCCATGCTTAGGATGGGGTATGCTACTCGAAGTTCCTTCAATGTTCGTGCGGTCTTGCTGCTCAGCGTAGCCCTGAGATCAGAAAGACATGGGTCACTAGCTAGCCTCCAAGCTAACGTCCTTAACGTCAACTACACAGTCACGGTGCCAACAGCCCTCCCACGAACCAACCGGTATTGCCATGTTCCATGTTGTGGACTTCCAGCCTTCATATATGACCCGGGATTTCCTTGAGTTATTGCGCACCCAGTCAATGTAGGAAACAGGGGCGGCATTCAGCAGCCCTTCTCGCGTCAAGAATTCCAACTCGACATACTTGATCGAGTCTTTGTTCCGGCTGATAGTTACATCCCGGATATATAGCTGGGGTCACTCTGTATGAGGAGGCGATCCCAGTTACCCCTTGCCGGCACCGGCAGCGGGACATCCTGGAGCACTGGGAGTTCCCTGAGCACGTCGCAGAAGAAGATGCATGCCACGCCAGAGGTCCACCCAGGCGACCGTGCCATGCTCGCCACCAATCGTGATGGTCTTCCCCGTCTCGTGGTACAGCCTGTCGTCGATTGCTGGAGGTAAAGGGATGACCTTGTCCCTGTGAAACTCATACAGAGACAACCGCTTGGAGATCCACCCTTCGGAATCTGAGGATCTGTACAGGTGGAGGTCGAACTCCCAGCTAATGAGCTTGTCGCCGTCGTACAGTGGGGGGCCTAACGCCGAGAGCAGCGACGGCATACCAAGCGCCGTCTTCGCGGCTGATGAGGGCAGTTGCGGAGTCGTCGAGGTTCCTGTTCCTGGTGCGGCGCGGGTTCGGTAGCAGAAGAGAGAGAGAATGGAGTAGGCAATTCGCTATGCGCCAGCTTCAGGTGGGCGGAGACGAGCTATGTCGCCTCTCATTCGTTGCCTTGCTATTGGGCTTGTTGTCTATTGGTTGCATGCGTTGTTGTCTTTGCTGCCCGCATTAACTACCCTCCACGGTGTTCATTTCGCCTAGCAGCGGGCAGAATCATTGCCATTGCTCTTGTACAACATCCTAGTTATTCGACGAAATAAACGTCCTACGTGTTCGACGAAATGTGCATCTCGAAATAGTGAGAAACCGTCATCCAAAATGTTGAACCAGCATCTTATGAAAAAACTAAAAATCATCATGTCAAAGGAGCAAGCACGCACTGTCTTGAAAAAAAAATAAATTCCCCTATACTTTTATGGCCCGCATGCCGCATCACGTGCTTTTTAATAATTTTCACATTACCCACTAAATTTTACTTATGATTATATGCTTGTGTTACAGAATAGCTGAGTACCAATTGCCTTGCTTCATAATTTTTTTAGAATGCTTAAATGTAACTGGGTGATTCTCCACGCGTTGATGCGGGATTTTAAAGAGTTTTTTTGATAAACTATGAATCATTATAGTTGATTAGTTGCTCGTAAAAATAATGCACTTGTAGAGTTATCCGAAGAGCTATATGAGATATCTCTTGATAAAAATCATAAACCTTTATGTTACTTTTGAATAGATAAGAAAAAAATAAAATATAAATCTAATTAATAGAAAATGCGCACAAAGTTGGTCGGATAATTAGAATAATCCAAAATTCAAGATGATGTGTACCACATAAGTGAGAAATAACAATTAATATATCTTAATTGGATATTAATGTATCTTAGTGGGAGGTGACGACGTGGCTTTACGAAGGTTGAAAGAAATCTCTCCTATATAAGTTATGTAGATGCACTCTCTTCCGATTAAAATATGAATATTGAATTGTGATACAGCTTTCATTACCGAATCCATTTCTGTTTTGCTCACCTTTTCATCTGCCACAGTGCCACCACATATCACGTGCAAGAATCACGGGGGAAGGGGGGGGGGGGGGGGAAGGGGGGGGAGTTCTGTTTTCGGACTTCCCACTCTCTCTGAACCGCCTCGAGATCCATCCGATGCGCACCGCATGATTTGCCGCCGGCGAAGGGAACGAGTCGTCGCAGCTTCTCCTGAGCCACCTCTGTCCACCACCGTCGCCGGCCAAGTGAGCGATTCGCTGCTGCTCCTGAGCCACGGCCCACGGGCCTGGGCATATGCTCTAGAGATGCTCCCAATCTGGACCGCATAGAGATGCTCCCAATCTGGACCGCACAGATCGGATCGGACGACTTCTAGGCACCCAGGGGGTGGACGGTATTTGAAATACCGTCCACCCCGGACGGTATCTCAAATACCGTCCGCCCCTTGGTCCTGCCCCCGCCACGGCGCGCCGGAGCGGCGCCGAACTGGCCGTCCTCAGCTTCCACCGCCCTTGGCGGGAAGCTTCCTTGCGGGATCCGCCTGGCGTTCCAAATCTTCGAGACGTCGGCGGCCTCGGTGAGCAAGAGCGCCCTGACGCGGGACCTGACAACGAGCAGAGGCGGCTGCGCCGCCGCAGCCGGCGACGTTGAGAACCTGTTGGCCTCACAGCGCCTCGGCCAGGAGCTCGTGGATCCAGGCCGATAGAGCGCCGCCGCCTCGCGCTTCGCGGCCGCCGGCGGCGTCGGCCACCGCGCGCGCACCATGGCGACGAGCTGGCCCAGGCGCGGCGCCGGCGCCGGTCGACGCGCGACAGTTGGGGACATTTGTCCTTGTCTCCTTTAAGTAGCCGACCTCGACCTCTGGTCAGTGCGCTGGTGGATACTGGCCTGGAGACGTCAGTGCCTCTGCGTCGTTCAGTCCCGTGCTCCCCGGAGAGAGTCACAGCCGCCTGACCGTCGCTAGCCTCGTCCTCTCAGACTCTTCGCCGCGACCAAGACCGGACTCTGACCCGGCTTGGTGAAGACGCTGACGCAGGTTGCAGTAACCGAGTAACAGAGGCCGCACAGCCAGAACGATGCACGATGGTGGTGTTTCCCTTCAAATTTTGCAATTCTTTCTTAAATTGGCTTAGCGCACATGAACATCGATCGATGCTTGGATGTGCAAGAATCGAATAGACATTTCCAAAGGGGGAAAAAATAGCGTAGAACGTTTCCCTAGTCTGTTTCCGTTCTGTGTTCGGACTTCCGACTCTCTGAACCGCCTCCAGATTCATCCGATGCGCACCGCCATGATTTGCCGCCGGTTTTATTGTCCTCCCGCGTTTCTCCGATCCCGCCATGACGAGAGAAGAAGAGTCGGACTCGGAATCGGAGCTTTACTGCGCTCAAGATCTGTGTCGCCAGCAGCAATCCAATCTCAACCTCGCCGCCTCTCCCTACGTGCATAAAGCTTAGGGCACCACCACGCTACGAGCGAGCCGTCTCTCGCCTTCCTTCCTCCCCTTCCAACGATCCAAGTCGAGAGATGAAGCGCCCCGCCACTACCGCCGCCGCCGCAGGAGCGACTCGCAGCAGCAAGAGGCGGCGCGTCTCCGTGGGCAGCACCGAGCACTACGAGGAGGTGTCCCGCCTCGGCGCCGGCAACTACGGCGCCGTCGTCAAGGCGCGCCACCGCGTCACAGGCCAGACCGTCGCCATCAAGCGCCTCAGCACGGCGGCAAGCGACTCCGGAGAGGACCCGGCGCTCGAGGCGAGCCTCCACGAGGCGTGCGGCGACCACCCCTTCATCGTCGGCTTCCACGGCCTCGCCCGCGATCCGGCCACGTCGCGCCTCTGCCTCGTCACCGAGTGCGTCGACGGGCCGGGCACCCTCCACGACTACCTCCACCGCCGCCGCGGCTGCCCGCCGCTCCCGGAGCACACGGTGCGCGCCGTCGTGTGGCAGCTTCTGGCGGCCGCCGAGAGGATGCAAGGCAGCGGCGTCATCCACCGCGACCTCAAGCCGGAGAACGTCCTCATCAGCGGCGACCACAGGTCCGTCAAGATCTGTGACTTCGGGCTGGCCATGTCCGCGTCCGACGCGCCGCCGTACGAGCAGGCGGGGACACTCGCCTACAAGGCGCCGGAGATGATGCTGGAGATGCCCGCCTACGACGCGCGCGTCGACGCCTGGTCCCTGGGATGCGTCATGGCGGAGGTCGTCGGCAACGGGACGCCGCCGTTCCAGGGCGGCGCCGACGACGACGAGGACGGGCAGCTCCGCGCGATCTTCGACGTGCTTGGCGTGCCGGACGGCGCGACGTGGCCGGAGTTCTCGTCCACACCGTTCGCCACCAAGGTGCTACCGGAACTGGAAGTAGTGAACAGGAAGAATCGTCTGCGGGAGGTGTTCCCTGAGGCAGTGCTATCGCAGCAAGGATTCGAGGTCCTTGACGGCCTCCTCACGTGCAACCCCGGCAAGAGGCTCACGGCGGGCGCCGCGCTCAAGCACCCGTGGTTTGCCAAGGTCGACGCGCTGGTGCTTCCAAGGAAGGATGAGGTGGCGTCGGCGTTGCCCGGGAAGAAGATGGTTCGTGCGGCTTGTGCAAAGAGACGGAAGCTGCAGTGTGTGTGACTTTAGGATGATTCTTCGAATCTTCTCGTGCATGTAAACATCTGTACTCGATCTATTATTCCGAACAGATCATGTAATGACATCTGTAAGAGTTGTTTGAATGTTGTGATGTACTTACATGATCCTGTTTGAATTGTACTGTCGAATCAATCTATCCTGTTTGAATTGTGCCTTGCCGGTTCGATCAACATTTTTTTTTCAATTTTTGTAATCCTCATGTCCTTGCAAGAGGGGCTGGGTTGTGTGGTAGAGGATTACATTTTTGTAATCCTCACGTCACTAGTCGGGAGCAAGCTGCACATCATATTGTGCCTCAAGGCAAGGGGACCTGCGATTTCTTCGGGAATGGCTCGCAGGACTGCTACTGCTGCCCAGATGGGAGCCGCAAGGAGTTTTGCCACCCAACGTTGGAAGACTGCAGGGCCAAGTGTAATTCGTGCGTCCCCAGTTGCTCGCCCCCTCCATCGTCAGTGGAAGGTGGAAATGCAGCAAGGAATTGAACGCTACTTTGTAGTACAAAAATAAGGGATTGTAAAGTCTTCAAAAATAATATAATGTGCTGATGTCAATATTTAATATTGTTCCTTTGGGGCTCCAGGTCTTTAGGTTCATTCTTGTTCAAAACAATTTCGCATGCACCTTCTTCTGCTTTGATTTCATTTGTTTTCATGCATGTGCCAATCCTCTCTCTTTAGATTTCTTCTCAGGTTCCATTTTAGTTTTTCGTCCATGCGGGCGAATTGTAATTTGTAAGAGATGGAAGCTGCAGTGTGTGTAAAACTTCTCTAATTGTTTCTTAAACAAATTTTGCCCAGCCTATTCGCTCTTGGTTACATTTAACTTTTTTTTAGAAAAACGGTTACATTTAACTTGTTTCAAACATCTCACCCATAACATCTCAAAATGTTGGTAGACAAACAATAATATATATCACCAGAATCGTTAGTGGTGTGGATGCTGTCAGGTAACGGCTCTGATCATTTCCATACGAATATTGACTTGGCAGGGGCACACATGAACGCCGATGCTTTCAGCTTTCAGATGCACGTGCTCTAAAGATATCTGGCACTGATGCAACGAACTTTCAGATGTATGAAGCTGCTGATGCTGTAGTTTCAGATCCATGTGTTTAGAAGTGCTTCGTACTAACAGATCCTTTTTATGGCTTCTGCAACGTTGTGAAAGTTGTGATTCAGTAAGTGGCATCGTTGATTCCAGTTCTGATATGAATTTTGCTTGGCCTTTATGTATGGCTTAAGCATCTCAACCATATCTCTACACGAAGAGCCACGACATCTCTGCCGGAGTGTGCGCCAATGCCACCTGGAGCAATCGTCTCCACGGTGTAATGATTCAATCAACCTACATTGCTTCCATTGTGGCAGAGTGGCAATGCTAATTTTGTTTCAAGGCGTCCAGGTTCTCAAATTGTTAGGAAGAAACAAAACTACGAACTTGCAGTGCTAATTTTGTTTGAAGGCGTTTATAATGTTTTAACTTTTAAGGGCACTGTAGTGCTCAATTTAGCAGGAACAAATAATATTTCTCTAACGAATACAAGTCTATTTTCGTTATGAAAAAACACTTTCAACTTTGCCATGCTAGTTGACACATAACTGCATTGGGGTTTTCACGAACTGTGTTGCTTGATCTGTCTAGATGAGATTTGGGCCACTTTCGGGTTCAGGTACCAGCCAAGCACCTCTCTGATAATGGGCGACAAATTTACTCAAGTTCACGCGTTGGCATCAGTGGTTGGACAAATCAAACTACACTGTGCAGTTAAGTGTTACAGCATCAAGTCATGTATTGCAGAATGACGATTTGGACCATGTTGCTGTCAAGAATTGTCTGAACAATAGACGAGATATTCACACATTTGTGCAGCACAACAAGCAGTGAATTCAGGACAGCAGAACCACAAGTTTCGACAGTATCAGTAGCCAATTTGGACAAAACAGATGGTCTGTTCAATTTGGTGGATGGACAGTGAACAATGCACAGTTGCACAGCTTGCTCTACAAAATTTACCCCTTCGATTGCCCGGCAGCAAGAGCCAAAGAGCAACCACGGGATCCAATGGTTTCTCGCTTAATTTTGCAATTGGGAGCTTAAACTACACATGATTAAATCGGATTTACAAGTACAAATGACAAGATAATCAAAAGAATGACTCCCAAATCAGGGCTGCTGCACATACCATTCCGGTTCAAGTTCAAGCTAGCTGCAGAGAGGGCAGGGCACGAGGCCGTTCTCGTTGCACGCGGAGCACGCCACGCGGCCCGCGGCGGCAGCGGCAGTGGTGGTGGCGCCGGCGGCGTCATGGAGCCAATGACTGCCGCTGCACCCGCCGCACACCACGAACCAGGCGCCGCCGCACACCGCGCAGGGGCCTTCCCCCGCGCCGCGCCGTGGCGCGCGCCGGAGCATGGGCCGGAGCTGGGAGCGCTCGTGCAGCGCCACCACCTCGTCGGCGCCGCCGAGGTACCGCCCGTCCACGAACAGCCGCGGCGGCACGGGGAATGCGGGGGCTTGGTCGGCGCCGCCGTCCTGGTCGCGACAGAGCAGCGCCCGTAGCTCCTCCCGGTAGGGCGCGTGCATGGAGACGTCGCGCTCCAGGAAGGCGACGCGGAGGCCCTCGAGCAGGCGGCGCACGGTGGCGCAGTCCTCGAACGTCTTGCGCACGCCGCGGAGCGACGTCGTGTATAACACCACCGCGCGCTCTCCGCCCGGCGGGCACCGCCGTTTGAACGCATCCAGGGGATCCGCGACGCCTTCTCCTCCTTCGCCGCCGCCCGGCACGCCGCCCCCGTCGTCGTCGACGTCGTCGCGGCGCTTGGACACCTCGAGGGCCTGCGCGTAGGCGTCGACGGCGCGGCGGAAGGCGGCGAGCAGGTCCGGGTCGAAGAGCGTCGCCGAGGCGAGGTCCGGCCGGCGGTAGTAGGTGTCGCTGTCGTCGTCGTGGTCCGAGCTGAGCTTCATCTTCTTGGCCTTGCGCGGGGTGACCCCCGGCGAGACGTTCTCCTTGTCGCCGTCGTCATCAGCGCCGCCGCCGGGCACCTCGCGCGCGGCCCCCACTTCATCGACCGGCGGCGCCGGTTCTTGGCGGTGGCCGCACGGCGTCGCCGGCGGCTCCGGCGAGGGACCGCCGGCACCCGGAGGGAGCGCGAGGAGGATGTTGGACTGCGCGGCGGCGTTGGGGAAGGTTTGCAGGGTCCTGAGGATCCTCGATCTGAGCCCTCCCATTTCTCCTCGCCTCCGTCCCTCCCTGGCTCCCTCTCGCTCGCTCACTCCCCCTGTGTGTGACACTGATGATCTGTGGAATTGGGTTGAAGAAAGGGGCGGATTGATTGCTCAGCTTAGGATGCCGCACCAACGGATTCAGTTCTTTGTTTCCCCACTGTTAATTATTGGGTTGTGGGCGCGGACGCCAAAGGGTGCGTGCGCTGTTGGCGTTGGGTGACTCGCAACGGCTAGAAGAAAGGAAGGGGCGAATTTGTCAGGGGAAATGCCACTCGCCGTTTTCAAAGGAAGCAGGAGGTGGAGCAACGGCTACCTACGAACATAAAACAACACTAGTAGATCCAGCAAAAAAAAAAGTAAAAAAAAAACACTTGACAACGACTTGCTGAACTGAAAATATATATTGATTATACTCTACATACAACACACGGCTGATCATCATGCTAAACCAGAGTTCCTTCCAAACAGTAATTCAGCACACTTTTAACTGGTAGTACCATTGTACCATACGGTGAAATGGTCAATAGCACAGCAACGAACAGAAGCATTTGGGTGCCGGTTGGTGGTCAGGCAATGACCCGCCATGCTTACGGCTTTATTTATAGGATCATAATAAGTTCATAAACACAAGGCATAACAACACACATAGCGTCTTACAACACTGAAGGAGGCCTCTAATGTCCTCCAGCCCACTCCAGGGATCAATGTCTGAGCACGCTAACAAGTTACACCGATGGTACAAGCAAAGCTTACGGTGGCCACAGGTGACCGAGGCGGCATAGGCCGGCCTACTGCCCCCTGCAGCGGCACCGCCGCCATGAAAAGGGAAGGATAACTACATGCTGGGCAGCCTAATGCTGCAGCAGCGGTGTCAGGTTAAGTACGATTACAATTCTCAAAGCAAATGGGAAACAATTGTCCTAAACACACGATGACGCATCCCATTCCATCCGAGATCGAGCAACTTTTATGTGCACCTCACAGCGGAGGCGCCGGGTTGGATCTGCCCCTTGTTGTCGCAGTTCGCTGCTGCCGGTTCTTGTGGGGCAACATTCGGCTGGCCCGAATTCTCTGCCTCCTTTGCTACTTCTGCTGGAGGAGCATCTGCCTTCGTTTCAACCACAGGCAGTGCGGCAGGTTCAGTGGCACCACCATCCTCTTTCTTCTCTTCCTCTGAAGATGCTGCTGGAGGCACCACAGATTCTGCTGCTGGAGGCACCACGGATTCAGCTGCCAGGCTGTTCTCAGTTTTCTCCTCTTTCTTCTCTTCCACCACTACAGGTGCTGGTGGAGCTACTTCAGATTCAGCTGGTTTCACATCTGATGTATTCTCTGATTGTGGGGCAGCGACATTATTAGGCTGCTCTTGGCCATCGGCGCCTTGTTCAGTCTTCTCTGTGGCATCTGCGCCAGGGGCCTCCTCTTTCTTCTCTTCACCTCCTTCAGCCTTCTCTGTGGCATCAGCGCTGGGGGCTTCCTCTTTCTTTTCTTCTTTGGGGTTTTCAGCATCCTTCATCTCCACATCAGTGCCTTCCAAAGTGCCACGGTCTACAGTTTCATTGGCATCAACTGCATCTGCATCTTCTTTATTCTCCCTTTTGCCCCTCTTAGAGCTTGATCTTCCGCGTTTAGGGGTCTTCTCACTTTCTGGGCTCTCGGTTGCCTTGACCTTCTCGCTTAAGCGTGCTGACCGTCTGGGGGTATCACCTGCTTACAAGCTTTTTAGAGGGAGCAGCAAGACTTTGAATATTGAAGGGCCTACTAGCACCAAAGTTTTGAAAAATACGAAATATAACTAAGTGGAAGCAATTGACAAATTATGAGATCCAGATGCCTACTGGTTCCCCAATCAAACTCCGAAGATGCAGGGCCTCCAGGATGAGCTTTCAGGTACTGGGTCAGCTGTCTCTTGCTCTTGATCTCCTCGCCAGTTGGGGAAACAAAAATAACCTCAAACTTTCCACCTCTAATTGGGGCAAGCTGCAATGTCACAGGCAGAAGTTAGCACTACAAATATCCAATGAAAATAAATTAAAATCAAACATGGAATGAATCCAAAGTCTATTTTTAGCTGCTTTCTAGGTAATGTTCCCGATCTAATACGTGAGGCAATTCCATCACTATCGATTTCTTACATGATATCAACATTGTACAAAGAGCCAGCCAAAAACAAGTACATCAAACTGAGAAACAATGCTAAACAACAAAGATAAAAAAATGACTGCAACACAGAGAGATCCCACATAAATTCCAAGCACATCGACTCTAAAAAAGAGGTAAGATTAAATTCGGTTTTCACGTGAGTTTCCCGATGGTTTGTCATCACACATCAGGTTTTCTTAACATTTGGATCACAGAAATTGCAACGTGATGGTTTGAAATTATTGAAGCTGGCTTAATGTATTTTGTGAGGGGACATATTGAAACTTTGGGTCCCACAGCCTACAGAAATTATCAGGTATGAAAAGGGCAACACACAAAGTGTATAAACAGATGCAAGGCGAAACAGATTCAATTGGAACTGCAAATTCAAAATTCTAGTTTGTAGTGACCACTTGTCTGAAAGGGCGAAAAAGAAATTATATCTAAATCACCCAACCATACTCTTACCAGTTTTTCAAGTAAAGGAAACACTTTTGCGTAATACTACTTGTTTGAAAAGGTAAATATTCTCATCCAGTTTCTATCTATAAAAGTGGCCTCTTAGTTTCAACAATTTTATCTAAATCAGAGGGTTCCTGATCATAACTGGGAAAAAAAATATAATTAAACTTGAAACATGATTAGTCACTCTACATAGAGAGAACCACAAGATGAACACATCACAGGATGACATTTTTAAACAACCTTCAGAAAGTGATTAAGCCCATAAGATACTTGTACCACAACTATAGACCATCCCAAAACTGAAAGATAATCAATGAATGAATAAGGAAAAAGGAAGTCCTCACCAAATGCCAGGGTGCTGTTATGACCTAATGAAAAACATGATGCTGTATGTTCTAATCATTCAGAACAGCGTGCTAATGCTCCTTAGCTATCTGAACTCTCCATATGCAGGACCCCGTTACGCCATTACTATCTATCTAATATTCTATTGAATGTTGAAACGCTTGCATTATACTTCATGGAACACAATTTGACAAAAACGTGTCGTGATGTTCTAGGAGCTAATCTGTACTTAGTCAGATAAATCAGCATGAGAAAAACCAAATGAAGGACTCAGATTGCTAAGGAGATATGTGTGACGCAACTAGTATCTTAATTTTACCTTCATTTAGTAGTATAGATGTGAATTCAAATAAAGAACTAGTTTAGTGGCGCCAGGCTAACAAGCACACACCAAACCTCCACACAGATTAGCTAAAACAATGCAAGCAGGAAGAAGTTACACAATAAGACAATAGCACGAAATGAGTCAAAACCAAGATAGAAGAAGCCACTATTAGTCAAGATGCCGCTAAGGTCCAAATCCCTCCAGAATTCCATGAAGTAAAGCACTTGGCCACCACCAGTCCCCGCTATTCTCACCATGTTCTTCAACAATGCACTACAGCTCCGCTACCCGGCTACTACCCTGCGTCACCAGTGAGTAGCAAAATGGATAGCCTGCATCTACCTCCTCTCTCCAATAAACTCGGTTTCATCAAGGATAGCTGTGCTGCAATGGCATGCTCCTCTCCATGGCTGGCCACATCTCCAGCCGTCCTCCATCTTCCCATCTTCAGCTATTGTGTCTCAGGTGCGTCGTCACAGGCTACACACCGGCCAAACTGCCGCACCATGTCTGATGAGAGTAACACTATGTTGCTGGAATATAATCTCTGAATAACATCTAGCTATATCAAAGGGATTCAGGAACATTAAAGCAGGCCAGTCCAACCCAATCATCATTAATTAAAAGTGAGCAATCCACCAACCAAAATATGATAGAAAACGACAATGAAGAATCAGTCATATATGTAAGAACCACAAGCAAAGAAAACCTACAGTCTTAACAAATTTATAACGCTACAAGTCATCACCAGGTTCTATTAACTGGTAACCCTTTACAAAAAAAAAGTCAATATTGAGGTGGGACCTTTGTATCTAGGACACTATGTTTCTATTCTTTTCCCCTTCTCTTAATGAAATACACGCCACACACATTCTCAGGGAAAAAGGGCAAACTGACAAACTTTGTTTTGGTGCTTCTTAAAGAGAGACATTTGTTCTAAAAACTTGAATTTCCCGCCTCGAGGTCAATTATCCTTCATTCCAAATCATGGATATTTAACGCCATGTTCTACTTCTCTGTTTCTGGCTTGTTCTAGCTTATTCTCCCTCACATAATACTATTGAAACAGCTAAAACCAGCCGGCTTTTCCACCAGAAAACAGAGCCTTACTATTTAGCGACCGAGCAGGGAGCTAAAGAGGAAAGCAGCACAGAATTCAAAAAATTGCTATGACACAGGCGTTGCTGAATTAGGAAACATCGACCAAACGACCCCTGATGTTTAGGATGGCGCGTAGTTATATTCCAAGAAGTAAGGACCTCAAATGGGCTTCCGGAAGAGACCCGACGCAACATAAAATGGTTTTCACCATGAGAACGAACCATGCTAGGCAGTAGGCACCACCTGCACCCCTTCGCAAGAAGGGGACAGAAGCTGAAAGATGCTCTCGTGAGCTTTAAAATCACCAGTACGGATAGCCTAACACGTGCAAGCCTTGTTCGTCTAGAGACAAACCAACAAAGTCAAGGTTGCAACAAGACCTTGCAGCTGAAATTTGGTTAAAAAGGATGCAACTGAGGCCCTAATGCATCCAGAAATGGATGCCCTAACCCTAATGAAACTAAAACGAGTGGAGCAGGCATACGAAAAAGCTGCCGCAGGGCGAGCAAATAAAGCCAGAGTCTACAATAGCCGCACGTGTCTGGAGCGCGAATGTTGTAACCCAATCGCGAGCCACGGAGGAGCTCAAAATTAAGCTCCAAGACCTTTCAACCGAGCTCAATCGAGCTTCTAAAACAACAAGCGCCCACGAACAGCACGAATCAAGCTTCAATCGAGCTCGGAAACCCTAGAACCCGGCGCCCAGACCCCAACCGCTCGTACAGCGAAACCGCGGCGAAATTCGCAGAGACCGAGCCAGAGACCACCGGATCCGAGCGCTAACAAGCCCCGCAGCCCTCGGGACCGCGACACCCGGGACCGAAGCAAGCACCGAACATAGAGGACGCAGAGGAAATTGAAAAGGGCCCAGCCGAGCGGGCAGCAGGGGCAAACCTTCTTCGTCCAGCCGGAGGGCGCGGGGAGCTCGGTGACGCTAGCCTCCTTCTTCTCCGGCGTCTCCTCCACCGCCGCCGCCGCCGCCGCCACGTGCTCCTCGCCGGTGGCCATGCCCGCTCGCTGAGGTGGTTTCGAGTTTCCCCTTCCCGCTCTCGCTGTCGGAATTCGCAAAGGCGCTCGCGCTCGTGCTGCTGCAGCCTGCCTGCTGAATTGGGGAATGGATTGGAACGGAGCGGGGTGGGGACGGCAGAAATAACGGCCCGCGCCGGTGGCCTGCGCCTCCAAGTGTCTCGGCCACGCAGACGGCGTGAGCGGGACGGAGACCACATGCACCCGGTGCACGGACCCGTCAGAGGTTGTCGGCAGATCCGTGCGGAAGCCGAGATGTGAACGGCGCATGGACCGGGTGCAGGAGATCCCCAAAGAGGCAAACGGCGGGACCGAGAAAGTAGCAGAAAACTGCATTGCATTCCGCGAGTCTGGACGGTTCTAGTCCGCTGTTGTGGGATGTAGGCGGTGCGCACGAGGCGAAGTACCGTACGCTAGCCGGCAGATCCCGTAACCCGTTGACGCGAGGGGTCGTGGGAAGGGGGACCTACGTGTCAGTGAGGGTGGGTCGCTCAGGCCTGCGTCGCTCCGGGGGGCGGGTTGGTGGGCCAGGGTCGTCAGCGACGGGCAAGCGGCGAGTTGCGACTGGCTGGGGCTCGGATAGTGCGCGCAGAGGTTGGTACGACGCTATCGAGCGCCGGGCACGTGCTGGGCGGGAGGGCTACGTGGGATCTGAGGGGAACACGTGGCTCGGGGAAAAGACGAAATGGGAGAGGTCAGGACTCAGGACGTCAGGTCGTCCTTTGTTGCCCAAGGCCACTATGGTGATCGTCAGTGGCAAAAACGCAGTTTGTTTTTGAAAATGTACATATGCTAGTTTTTTTCAAGTCAACTTTTTTACACCAAAAATCCTATGAAAAGAAATTTATGGGATTATCACATATCAACCTCTGGCTAGTGCAGAACGAGAAATAATTGAGTGTATTGGATTCTTGATCGGCCACGTAGTCTGGCTGAGTGTCTCTATCAAAGATATCGTGATCCCATAGTGTTATTAAAAAAAAAAGTCGCAGTCCCAGAGCAAGTAGACAAGCACGGAGTAGCGCGCTGCCTATCCTGGATGTGCAAACTTGTCACAACGATGATCGATCCACACGTACGGTGAAGAAGGGCATCGTGTGGGCTACGGAGGAGTAGCAACTCATTTTACGAGCAGAGCTTAAAGCGTGTAATCTGGTAAACGCAAGCGTGATGCGGTCAAGATTGAAGCTCAAAATTGGTTTATTGTACAAGTACCACACGAAAGCTGATTCTAGAAAGAAATATAAGGCCAACGATTCATGGATCAAAGGCTAAACCAGAAACGTTTCCCAATTCTGAACCAGAAAAACATGTCCCTCGTGAGAACCAGAATCAATTTCTCTTCAAAACGTTTTTCCAAGTATAACCAAATCGGTGCCAAACGGGCTCTAAGAGTGTGTCCCCCATTTTTTTTGGCGAAACTGAGTGTGTCCTTGCTAACCTAGTATTGAATTTATTGCATTTTAATAATTAAAATTTATTATAACAAATAATGTTTACTGTACTTGCTTGTGTAAAGCTCGTAACGATTTTTTTGGAAAACTGTCACGAAATTAACTTGGGCTGTAATCGAAACCCAAACAACGAAACGGTAAACGACAAAATCTTTCTTGTCAAGGGGCCTGTACTAGGCCACACTACTGACCGAGCTCCGGCCCACCATTTGGAAATGCGGCCTATGCTGAGCCCGCCCCTGCTCTCTCCGTCCCCGTGCCCTCTTCTCCGCTTCCTCCGCCTCTACCACGCCCCTCGCCGCCGGAACCCTACCGCCGCGCCGCCCCCTGCTTATACTTTCCGCCGCCGACCGCCGTTCATCCTCCACACCGCAATGTCCTCCTCCGCCTCCACCACTTCCCCGGACTCCGTCGTCGCGGACCCCACCGCGCTTGCCCGAAAGGTCGCTGCCATCCGCGCCTCCGGACCCGCCAAGCTCCAGGCAGGCACCCTTTTCGTGCTTTATACCTTCTGGCGTGTAGTATCTTTGACGTGACGAGTACTAACTAGGATTTGCCATTTGCGCAGGTCATCGCCGACTTCGACGGCACGCTGACGCGGTACTGGTACGACGGCGCCCGCGGGCAGAGTACGCTTTTGCTTCAATTGCATTAGTTTTCGGAGATAAGGTTTTGGATGAGTTGAAAGGTTTATCTGTGTCTCTGCTCGTGGTGGTAGGTAGCCATGGGCTGCTGAGGCAAGGGAACGAGGAGTACGACGCCAAGAGGGAGGCGCTGTACGAGCACTACCACCCCATTGAGATCTGCCCCGACATCCCATTGCCAGAGAAGGCCAAGCTCATGGAGGAATGGTACTAGACAACTTTTACTGCAGAGTGTCTTGGCAGGTGCCAGTTGCAATTCAGTTTTAATTCACGATGCTGCACAAGAACTCCATTTGGATAAGTTGAAATGGACAACTTTTTGGGGGTTTTCTAGCATGTAGGTAGTGGATGCAGCGAGTGAAGTGTGCTCGACAATTTATCTTATCAGTGTCCATTCTTCTTGTTGTGGATAATAAAACCTCACCCCATTGCTTGACTTGTATGGGTACAGTTCGCGAGTAACATGGCTGAAACTAATTTTAAATGCATAGTTCCTGGCTCTTGATACAGTAACATGGATATAGGACTGTTTAAAGCAAAAGGCTGAAGTTGTTTAGCAATGGTTAATCTCAACTGGTCATTCTTTAATGTATAAATTTGTCGTGACCCACTAGTGGGAGTCCTAAGCTTTCTGATCATTTGGGACTCTGTTTATCACAACAACTGAACAAGTGGAATTATCAGCTTTTGTGTGTGTACATTGGTACCTGAAAACATTTAACAGTAGAAGTGAAAAGTTTTCTTCGAACTAGTAGTTCTTGTGTGTGCTTGTAGTTTGTAACATCAGTTATCTGTCATGTGATTTAGCTTTTGAATCCAACATGACTCATGAACTTGATTATATGTCCACTGGCCGTAGCTAACACCTGACCTTGGTATGTGCTGCAGGTGGGAGAAAACTCATCGTCTCCTTATTGAAGGTGGTCTTACATACGAAGCTATCAAAAAATCTGTATCTGATGCTTCAATTGCTTTCAGAGATGGTGTCGTGGAGCTCTTTGAGTACCTGGAGGTTCGATTTTTACTTATCAAGCCCTACTGATAATTACTGTAGCTATATTTTAATAAACTCCTTTGGATCATGCCTAATGTTCCTTTTGTGTTCTATTTTGATTAAGATCAGAAGTAACTTTAGACATGGCACTATAGTAAAAAAAACTGTCAAGCCGCTGCATGTAAAAAAGAAAAAGAAACATGCACCATCTTCTCTGTTTCCCTTATTTTGATGCCACTCTAAACATTTCTGATTTCTGTGCTGCCCCTTTTTCTTCTGTCTTGATTCCACCCCCCCACCCCACCCCACCCACACACACATTCCACCTGCCACCAGTTTTTTTCAAATCGAGAACTGCAAATTCCTGGTGCTCCCATTTGCATAGTAAATTTTTTGATAGTTTAGGGCTCTTGTTTTTGCAGAGTTTGTTAGCACATCTATCAGCAACCATATTTGTACTCACTGAAGTTTGCTGTGTTGTTACTTGCCTTTCTGCAGAATTCTTCTTGTTATCATGTTTAAGTGAGTTGTGCTTTGCATATGAAAAAGTAGGCTAGTGGGAATATCAACCTTCAATGTTTCAACGTTTTCAGGCATTTAAGTAATCCAGTGAGAAGTCTGTAATATTTGTTGTGTACGCGAGACTAAAAAATCAGCACTCCTTCCTTCTCCATTGTTTGTTTCTTCTTTTTTCTATCTTAAATTCATGTTATGTTATCAGATGATTTTCCTACTTTCTAACTGTTATGCATCTGGATGTGCAAACTTATTTTGCTATTTGATGGGATGCCCAGGATTTCAGATATGCTTCATGGTTAACATGTTGTGCATGTCTCCTTCGGAGGTTGAACAAATAATATTTGTTTAGTGAACAAAACATTTCCTAGAATTCTGTGATGCATCCTTCATGTCCTATTTGTACTTAACAGTGTGATATTATGGCTAGATTGATATTTAGTCATAGTTTATCCTAGAATTTTCTTACCTATGATTATAACTTTTTCAGGATATAGAAGAATTAATTGATATTAGCTGAATATCTAATTAAGACTCTCAATTGTAATTTTAGGAGAGAGATATTCCAGTGCTAGTATTTTCTGCTGGACTTGCGGACATAATTGAGGAGGTAAGTTATGAAAAGTAGTAATTCCACATATGGTGAGGTGAATTTAATTTTGCTTACTGATACACCCTACTTTTTCGTTAGGTCTTCCGGCAGAAATTACATAGATCATTCAAGAACATCAAGGTTGTCTCCAACAGGATGGTGTTTAACGAAGAAGGTCGTCTTGTAGCATTTAAAGGTGAATTTTTTAATCATCCTGGACTCCAGTTGCAGTGATGTTTCCCTGTTAAAGGATGCCTTTTCTTGGTCCATTCAGTTGCCTTAGACTTAAGGAAGGTCTTGGCCTTGTTGTTACTTGAATGTCACATGGTCCTATTTTTTAAGATTTTCTTTTACTTTGTATACTGTAGTATATCTGTAGGTCCCTTTTTCGTTGACTATCTTTTGCATCTGAGTCTATTGCTTGTTTATATCATTGGGTAAGATGTGTTGTGCATCTTCTCATTGAAACTAACAAAAGCCTATTGCAGGTAAAACAATTCATGTCCTAAACAAAAATGAGCATGCCTTGGACATGGCAGCTCCAGTGCATGACAATCTGGAAGATCCAAATGGATCAATTGATGATTATTCATTGGTGAAGAAAAGGACCAATGTGCTGCTACTTGGTGATCACATTGGGGACTTGGGGATGTCTGATGGTTTAAACTATGAAAACAGGATTGCTGTTGGATTCCTGTTAGTAACTTCTCAAATGCCTTGCTTCATTCAAAGTACTAGTGACATTGCCATCTTGAAAATGCCATTTAAAATTCTGCTCAAGTCAACTAAGCTGATTATTGTTTCTTGATGTACAGCACAATTACTTATAATTGTGGGCACAATTCTTAATACTAGTGAAATGCCATTAGCCATCTTGGTAGCTTGTATTGGCCGCAGTTGTGAATAGACTTCCTCTTTTGAACTCTTCATTGCTAGCTGTATCTTATCTAGGTTTGTGTAAGGATAGGCTTGAATGAAAAATGGAGTTGCTTTGGTTCAGAACATGGTAGGGAAATCACAGGAAGTTTAAGTTTATGTTCTACTGTTTTTCGTTTAACTAATGTAAAGCTCTTTTTGAACCACATATATCATCTGTTTGACCATGAAGATGAAATCAACCCCAATAATATGTAAATTTTCTCGTCATGCTGCGTCTGAAAATCATTCTAAAACCTCAATTGATGTCATTCTACTGTACAATGGACAGGAGAATATCGTGATTTTTTGTTTGGATGCTCGATCATAGTTTTGTTAATGTAAATGGTATGATTATTTCCATGTCGCACTGTTCCCTTGCTGCATCTACCACTCCAAACTTTTATTTCCAATGGGGTGATACTGAACTGATTTTTACAGGAATGCCAATGTTGAAAAATCTTTGAAAGATTACTCCAAGGCATTTGACATTTTGTATCTGGTGAGACATGTCTTAGCACATTGCGCTTGCATTTATTTCAGAAGTTAATGTGACTTTGCTCCTTATTCAATGTCTTAGCACGTATGTTGTTCCTTCTAACAATTCAATATTTCAATTCAATGCAGAATGATGCTCCAATGAGGGGAGTTGTTGAGCTTGTCTCCAAATTATGCCCTTGATCCAATGAACTTTTGCTGTGACATCAGAAAAAGGATTTCGTCCCCTGAATTTAGCAGCACCTGCAGTCTGCTCACCCCAAAACTGAGAATTTTTACTGCTTAGCTAATCATCCGTGCTTGCTTCATAAGAAGCTGTTGTACAGGCTCATCACAGGCCAACGAGCCCCTTAGAACAATGATCAATCTTCACTTGTAAGCTAATCCAAATTCCTGTGATATCCAGATCATGCGCATTATGATATCTCATTGATTGTTGTTAAAAAGAAAAGGTAATTTTATGGGTGAAATGTGAAGCACTGCACAGGTTTAGTTGGCCAAAAAATAGCTGCAGATGGAGGTAAGGTAGACCCCCATCATCTTCCTCAGTCTACTTTACGTTAATAAGAATCTGATCTAAGGTCAATCTGTATTTTCTGATTGCTGTGAGATCTATGTGAGGTTTCAACGTGATGCACTACATTTCCATGCCACTCCCTTTGTTTTTCCTTGACAAAACTGACAAGCATCATGAGATTACATATAGTGGATGTAATGCATCATATCGTGCAAACGCCGTACGGAGTACGCCACAAGCTTTGTGTCACAGGGTATTATGTACCACCAAACCGATTCTTATTTAACTCTCCTTTTATGGACATTTTCTTTACAATCTGTTAGGGGACTGACAGATGGTCCTCCAAGCTCATCAATGATGGCCAAGTCAGTCAAGTCCATGAGCAAGATTGCAATAGGAACATTCGGACAAAGTGGTCATAGGAATCCATTGGACGTCCAAGCGTGCCTTGATGGTTACATCCTAGTTGAACGAATCAATTTCTGACCAAGTATGAACATTGAACAGCATTTATGTGTTAGCGATTATTTTATTTCTGCCCCTGACAAAAATGAACTGGCAATGGCGCAATGTGATTTCGTGCTTTGCTTAAAAAAATATAACCTATGCATTTTAGTAAGATTAACGCTTAACAGTTCGGATTCAGCATCTGAAAGCCGTGCACGACAGCACAAAAACCATGGACCATAGACATAGTGATGCATCACAAACTCAGCCCGTGTTCTCACATGTCAACCTCCCCAAAAAAGAATGGTGATATCGCGTGCTTCTCGTGGCTAACTCGTGATTCGCGTTCTCTGAAAAAATGCGCTTGCCGTTATCACGGATGGGATCCGAGACATATGCTGCATCTCATCGGCTCATTGTTGAGGCTCGAAATGCGTGCACATGTGCTGCTCCCATCTAGCAGATTCAGAATTTTAACTTGATGCTTACTGGGGGATATTAGCAACAGATAAAGAGGCCTGTAATTCATAATAACACAGGGACATTCCTCATTCATTAGTCATACAAGGTTCCAAAAGATTACAACCCAGCAGATGAGGGACGATAGGCGCATACACCTATATACAAAATTCAGGTGGAACGGTCCTATGCGGCTATGCCTGGGAGGGCGATCTATATTAGCCAGTTCATATTAGATAAATTAGTACAAACAGAAAACAAATTAAGTCTTCATCTAATTCTAGATTCCACATCATGCCGTGGCCAAGGAAAAAGAGGCTCTTGATGTTGAACATCAGGGCAGACTGTTGCCAACTTGCCGTGTCTCGGCCACCCATGGCGACAAGCTATACAACGGCGACAACAGGCGTTAGTGCAACTTCCATCGTTGGTGGTGGTGGCTCAGGCCATGAGAACTCAAAAGGAGCATCGATGGCAAGAAGCTGAGGGGCTGATGCAATCTCTTTCGGGGAAGATTGTGTGTAGTGGAACTCAATTTGGAGACGGTGGTGCAATGGGGTTGATGCCATCAGTCCTTTCTTGATGTCCACCTGCAGTTCTCGGATTGGTATGGCTGCCAAGAAACTCTTAATGTATTCTTTGCATGATTCTTTGCCTTTCGACACAAGAACATTCTCTTCAATATCATTCCCACTGTCCTGGTCAGTTGAAGAGTTCTCAGGACCTGAAGAATCCTTTAACGGTCCACTTGAGTCAGGGCTAGAAGGTTTCTTTTCAGCCTGTACCTTGTGAATTGTGGTGCTGTTGTCAAACTTCAAAATGTATGCCTGGTTGCACCCTTCATGGAGTCTTTCCCCAAGGGTATCGATAATGTAATATGTGTCATGCTCAACCTTGAGGAGAAAAAAGTGGTCATTCCAACTCACTATGTACAGGTTAGGGTTATCACTAGATGAGAACTCTGCCGCCTGGGTAATCTCATCCCAGATGCTGTCAAATGACATGGCGCCATTAAGAAAGTCAAAACCGCTCGTGTTGTCATCATCTTCAGGCTGGAAGAATCCAATAAAAGATTTGCTGGGGGAGACTGTCAGTGGGCGAATCTTGGCATGGAGGACAGTTTCAAGATCAAAGTGCCTGTCAGGAAAGCGCTCTCTATATGTCTCATGCTCACATAGGTTTCTCCACTCTAGTGATCCTTCACGGATAAGGCTGTCAAACTGTGACTGAATAGGCATCATATTCTGATTTGCTTGGAACCAGTCTGCAATAACAGCCACAAGTGCTGTACATGCGCTCTCCCCAGCTGCTCGTTCACTTCTCTGGTCTATTGATGCAAAGAACACCTGGGACGAAAGCTTCATATTGCCATCACGGCTAATTATCTCCTTGAACTCCCAATTCCCCACAACAAAATTATCATCACCAAATTCTGACACCATACCATTTGCTGATCCATCTTCACCTCTTGATCCCTGCAACCCAAAGAGTTGCTTAAAATAAATGTCATGACGCTCAAGAACAGCTCTATAATCTAACAATTAAGCTGGAGTGAATTAGTGAAAGGTGCCGATAACTTGTGTTACAATGCTAAAAAATGAAGGGGAAGTATTACCTCTGAAAATGATTCATCAGAAGATGTTAGCAGACGTCGATCATAGTCAATATCATCACCTCCCTCTTCCCCGTATGCCTTCTTCAACAGGGGTTCACCTTTAGCCTTCAGTGATCTTAAACTCAATTTCCTCTTCCTCCAAGGAAGTATACTCCGTTTAGCAGTTGGCAAGACAGTTTCCTCAGTGTTTGATGGCAACACTTTCTCTACATGATAACCGACATCAGATTTTCGGTGACTATAATATATCCAGTCCTCATGCTCCCCATCAATCTTTGCATGTGCATAAACTAGGCCACCAACATAGTTGACAGACTGCAGCGAGCCATAACTGAAAGACTTCCTGATAGTTGAATCCCCAATTTCATCTTCCTGTACTCTGTCATCCAGATCATCATCGAGAGACTCAGTATCACATGGATATTCAGCACCATCACTGTTAACACAGAACTTATCTTCGCCGCCTTCATCATATTGGCAAGTCTTCTTGGACCTTCGTGTTGACACTAGATCTGTGAGAATTTTTACCTTCCTCAGCCCTGCTTTGATAACTGAAACCTCATCTTTCCCTCCAGTAAGAGAATCACCAGATGACGGGGACAATGGCAAGGATGCAGGTCGTTGTGATGCATCAGATGTTTCTTGAACAGCTCTTAGTTCTACCATACTCAGAGTGAGCTGCACAAAAACACGATTCAAAGGTCACTTACTATAGTAATTCAAAGGAGAATTGTTAACCAGAACTTCTTGTTCACATTGCAAACTCACATGAAGGGATGGGGCTGATTCAGGTTCACCACCAGGTACAGACAATGGGAGAATTATCTCGATCACCTCCTCAGCTGCAGATGCATATTCTGCTAGGTTGAGAGAAGCAGTTCCCAGAATTGATGGTTTATTCTTTGGCCCTATGTTGATGTCCTGTGCCGAGGGAAAAAAATTAATATCAGACTCACTTGCAGAAGTCACTAAACATGAAAATTAACTTGCCAGGGATGATATGTCCAAAGCTTAGCATATTATACGAAATGTTCTGATTTCCTTGACAAGGAAACTATCTTGTCCATATATGTCACTATCCAATACTAGCCTTCACAAGGTTAACAGGAACATGGATACACAGAGGTTTCTTTCACACTGTCTGGAAGATAAATTTGCTCTAGGTTAACAGGAATATGGATACAGAGATGATTCTTTCCCACATGGATCAACTGACATATTGAAACTTCTCGTGTATTTATTCTTTTGGAATGAAATGTATGAGTATTATTTCTCCGTCTACAAGGGAAGTAAAACTTTATTACACATGGGAAATTCCAAAGGAAACATTAATCACTCCACAAAAGAGATAATTCTACAGCGGATTGAAAAATAATTGGACTACACAAAATCACAGTATATAAACTGCAAAAGGGCAAAGAGGAACAAAATAAAAAAGTATAATGGAAAGAGATATACAAAATAACCCTCAGCAGAATTTCCTACAGATGCTTCTGGACATGGTGGATAACACACAGATCATTAGGATCTAGCTCCAAATTAAGCTAAAGCCCAAAAACCTACTGAGCAATTCTCCATTTCCGAACATACCATAAGAGGTGGAACAAATTGAACTAGATTTAGAACACAAAAATCCCCTTATGAATACAGTCAAACAAGGGACCAATTATGCAATCAGACCTCACATCGGAACCCTGTACTGCGTTCTAATGAGTATGAACAGCACAGACAGATGTAATGTAATAGAATCGAACTCTGGCAAAGAGAAGGCGCTTACGCTGAAGACGCAGAAGGCGAGCTCCCAGGGCTGGAACGCAGCGCCCTCCCGCTGCGACGCGGCCGCGAGCGTGACGACGCTCTCGAACTCCTCCTCCCACGCCGCCTCGGGCTCCTCCCGCGTGCGGTTGCGCCTGACCGCGGCGCGCCGCAGCGACCCCAGTGCCGACGACCTGGGCCCCTTCCACCTCACCTCCGCCGCGACGGCCCTCGGCGGCGCGGCGCCCGCCGCCTCCGCCTCCGGCGAGGCCGACGACTCCGCCGCGGCTGCAGGCGCAGGCGCAGGCGACGGCAGCCCCTCAGCCCGCCGCACCACCAAGCGCACGCGGAACTTGCGCGCCGCTGGCGGCCGCGGCCACCGCATCATCCTCGCGACCATCAGCGGGCAGAAATCGACGGCCAATAACAATTAGCAAGGCAACAATCAGCCTAAAAAAACGCGGGTTCCGGAGCCGAATCGGCGGGGGGAAGAAGCGAGGAGAACGGCGGCGAGGTCGGACTCAGACTGCGAGGTGGGATTTGATTTGAGGCGCTCAGGGAGAGGGCACGGGCTTGAGGGGTTGGAGCGCGCGGCCGCGGCGGATGCACGAGAGGAGAGAGAAGCGGAGCTCCGAAATAAATAGGAGGTGAACGTTGGGTTGGGGGAGGAGAGTGACTAGGGGAGTGTTCTCCGTCGTCGTCTCCGTTTAGGTCTTCTCCCTGTTTCTTTGTCCCCGTTTTTATTAATTCCCTTCGACCCTGTCGTAATGTTTTTGTTGATTACGCGATGGGGCCCGCAGCAGGCTTTCTGCGCTGTCATTTCGCTTCATTCATGTGGTTAATTTTGTTGAAAAATAGATTTTATCCCTAAATGCTTTGCAAGTTGTCTGGATAAAAAGTTTTCTCTCAGTTAATCAGTTTATGCGAGAAGCGTGTATAGAGATAGAAATGAACTGACACGGTTTTCATAAAAAGTAAGCACTTTTTTGGAATCTAAACAGAGGCTCCAAGGCTCTTGGAGGTTACTTATTTTGGGGGGTTTTTTTTCTCCTTGATAATAGTTTTGTGTCTGGATACTATTTTCAGGCATCTTCTATGAGGAGAATTGCAAAAACTCCAGCAAAGGCAGGTTTTCAATTATCCACCCGCATTTCATCTATTGCGCCACAAACTATTATCGAAACCATTTTGAAGCCTTATTAAGCTTAAGACTCATGACACTTTTGACACGATTATTGGAGAAGTGTGATTCTTCTACTTGAAAGTTGAAACACGGGGTGTTTGAATCTACAGAAGTCAAAATGCCACTCAGTAACATTCAAAATACATATGTCAACTGGCAGCTAGTTAGTTGGCACAGAGAAATCTAAAAACATCTAAAACTTGCAAATATGTGAGATTCACGTGGGTATTTGACTATTTTGAAAACACAAACCAAAACCTATTATGGTTCTTTCTAGAAAGAAAAGAAAAGGCTACTTTCGTGACTTGTGGTGGCTACGCATCGAGAGGTACGTCAGGAGCGCGTGGCGTGATGTACCGTGCGGGCTTGCGGCCGTGCAGCCGATGCAAGTGCGCGAGGCAGGCAGTCAAGCGTCGAAACGAACCGCGTCGTGTGCTTCGCGTTGTTTTCGTTTTCGTTGCCGCGTCGTTTGACGACGGATGTGATGTGCTGTGCTGCTGCTCCCCGTTTCGATACAGGGGCCGGCGGCCTTCGTGTTCCGCGGCCACGAGATGCCGTGGGGGCAGGCGACAGATGAGGCGTTGACATTTCCCACGCCGCGGCGGGACCCGGCTATGGCAGTTTTTAACGGCTACGAGTACATATTTTCTTTTTCTGGGAAAAAGATGATTTGCACCTAAATCCCTAGGATTAAACTTAATTGCAAAATAAACCTCCACTTTTTTTTTAATCCACGACCTCTTCCAGGTTCCAGCGAAGAGAGTGGAATATACTTGCTCCAGCTGGGGGCGAGGCGGACAGCTTGTGCCATCGTTCCCTTTGGAACAGATGCCTTTGGATTTGTAAAAAGCGCGATTCCGTCCAAGCACAACCACAGGCGTTACGTTGTTCCACCTGTCTCGGCCACGGCAACTACAAGATCCCTCGAATTTCTTAAATAACAAGGTGCTAAGCATCTGCTAGATGATATATATATATATATGTCAAATTAATAATAATCAGAGACCTAAGGACAGGCAGGACAGTGCCGGTATTATTTGTCACATGGACCGAGGAGGACAAAATGGAAGGTTTATTAGTTGGCCACTCGAACGAACATGCATGATTTGCCAGTGTAATCACTGGTTCCTAGGGTGACCGGCCAGGGCCAGCAGCCGACCGACCCACGCGCATAAGCCAACAAGATTATTCCAAATGGCTGTAATATTAAACTGGTTCCAGGCGTTTGTAAATTTGTGCTCGTTTAGCTGTCCTCCTTGCGTCGAGATATTTGTTCAGTGATCTTTGTTACCTTCCTAGCCATCAGCATGGACAAAGTACGTGATACACACGTCGTCTTAATCATCAACTACACGCATAGGCATAGCCAACGAACAGAGAGATTCAGAGAACAGCTCACGCGTACGATTGCTCCGAGGAAACGCAGGGCATGCAATTCCTTTTGGCTTCGACGATGTTTGGTTAGCTTTTGGGTAGTACTCTCGTTGCTTGGAACCGGAACAGATGGTTAGTGTACCCGTCCACTTTCCAAAGGCTACAGCTTCAGACAGCAGAAAGAGCTTGACAGCTTACGTTAGCGGTCACCGCTCGGTAAAATAGAAGAATTGTGCCTGATGGTCACGTTAGCTATAGCGTTCTGATCCTGAAACATGGCAACTCTTGCATTGCTGAAGAATCTTTAGAGCTGCCAGTTCGTGCTCAACAAGAGCTGAGATGCGGAGTATCCCCCAGTTGCGTGCTGGACGATGGCGCTGGTTATTACAGCCGTGGCGCCAGGGCCACTGAGTGTAAAAAGGAACAGAGCATATCGCATCCCATAGATGATACGATAGATCTCTGTAATCTTGTTAGGCAGCAGCAACAGTGACATCCTTCTTTTGGACTGTGACATCCACGCCCGTATGCGTTACGTGCGCGCATAGTGGAAACCTGAACAACACCGTCAAATCAGATTATGCGTGGCTCGCACACACTCACTCTGCTACGCAGATCAAGAATCATCACAGCTCCATCTCCATGTTCTGATGTTCGCGCTGATCAAGAGCTGCGTGCGTACGTATACATACTATCCGGCAGTCTCCAACTCTGGGGCCAGGCAATTGCCAGATGATAGCTATCTGTAGTCTTGTTGGGCAGCAACACTGCAACAGTGACGCCCATCCGTATCCGTTAGCTATCGTGCGTGGTGGGCTCCAGCTCCTAGTGTCACCTCGCACTAGCATTCCACTAGTAGTAGTGGCCATGCAGGCAGGTAAGGTAACTAGCTCGTGCGAAGCATTTGCGGCTCCGGTTCGTGGCGTCTCTGCTGGCCTACCTGTGCAACAAATTTAAACCCCCCAACGTACGATTAGCCGTGTCAAAAGCTTGTTGACCGTTTTTGATGTGTAAATTAAGGAGTCGCGTGTCTACCTAATAAGTTTCCACCAAGAAATAGTGAAGTCGGTGGTTCTCGTGACGAAAATCCGAATCTTGGGCCGGATATTTGGTCAGATATGGCTTTGAGTGGACTTCGCTGTACATGATGGTGGTCTACGCATTTTTTTCTTAGCCCTTCTTTTCACCCATCACATGAAAGGAGAACCTTAGATGCATGAAGTATAAAATGTAGACGAAAATGGTGAAAAGTTATATGGATGGGCTGTAAATCGCGAGACGAATCTAATGAGCCTACTTAATCCATGATTTGCAATAGTAATGCTACAGTAACCATCCGCTAATTATGGATTAATTACCCTCTAATTACCATCGTTAGTTTCGTCTCGAGATTTCCAACCTATCCATATAACTTTCCATATTTTTCGTCCACATTTACTACTCCTAAATTGGTAAAATCAATACCCGAAATCTTTTCACCAAAAACTTTTCATTAACTAAACACGGGCTTAATTCACATGTATGCATGGACCCCCACTACTACGACTGGTGCTGCCGTAGGCAGTAAAGCACGCACAGCAGACTCAAATGTTTAGCGGGATGTGACTCTGTGTGCAGTGTGAGTGGGCGTTGAGAAGGACGACAAGTCGACAACACATACTAGTGTCCACTAAGCTGTCATGGCCGGTGGTGACAACCAGTGGCGGAGCTAGGGTCTAATCCAAGGAGGGGCCAATTAGTTCATGGCACTTTGCGCTATGCAGCTCCTGCTAGTAATAGCTTCAGCAGCAGATGTGACAGTGGAGTTAACGCTGAATAAGGGGGGGCGAGTGCCCAGGTTCGCCTACACCACGCTCCGCCACTGGTGACAACAACGCATTATTCGAGCTGGCTAGCTTAGGTTTTGGTCCTCGTTGCAGCTAGCACTATCAAAGCGTCAAGATAGTCCATCATCTAGAAGAACTAGTATACGTTATTTTCATGGATTCATATTCGCCAATTTGCTTGAGGGTCCGTTGGTTTGGTGGGGATCGGAGGAATTGGAATTCATACGATTATATTATCTCCCACCTTATGAATAAGCATATTTTTTTATCTCATACCCTGAGATTATAATACAGTGATCCTATCTTTTTATCTCTCACCCTATGATTATAATAGAGTGATCCTATCTTTTTATCTCCCACCCTATGGAATTAATTTCTATCTCACACCTTATGAATTTGGGATAGGTTATTTGAAAGCTTAGAAAAGCTGTGGAATATGAAATTCCAAGCCACATAGTATAATTTATTACTAGATTTCAATTCCTCTAAATTCCCACTAAACAAACGGGTCCTGAGTCCTTATTGATGGATCCAACAATCGTGGACATTTTCACCACCTCTACCTTAAGGATGCAGGCTCTAAGTGCATGGGGTTTTCACATATACATGCGACCATATATATATGCTATCAAGGCCATTCATTTTTAATACAACGGTGGGATTTATAGGTAGGTGAATGAATATAGATAGGTAACAAATAAATAGGGTAGGTGAATTGAATCAATGCTTAGGGGATGTTTGGTTTCCCGTCATAACAAGCCACGCCACAGACTTTGGCAGCCACAATATTTTTGGGAGCAGCTTGGTTGCTTTATTAGCTTTTGACGTGCCACAAGTTTTCACCAACCTTCCTATTATTTTTCTCGCCACAGTCCGCTAAAGCTTAGGTGAGTCATAGATTGTTGACGGCGCTGGATATGGCCACAAATAACCAAGTAGCCCTACATTGGTAAAAAAAAAAAAAACAATGGCCGAGATAAGCTTCACGATCACATGTCCAACTCTAGAGGGTGCTCATATCTTACTATTTTTGTAGTACATGCCTCCTCATTCTATCTTGTCGACCCTCCTCTTGTTTTCTTGAGCTCAGGTGGGTAGGGGCTTGAGCCCCCACCCCCTCCGCCGCCCTTCACATTGGACTTGCTCATACCTCTTGCATGTCGCTAATTCTGTCTCACTGGCTAACTGCTATCTACTTAGGAGGCGTATGCATGAGAAACAAGGTTGTAGAATCAGAAAGAATAATCAAATTCTTGGTGCTTGGGACAGACGTATTAAGCTAGTAATCTTTATCAAAATGTAATTAAGATACCATTTGACTATATACATGGTCAACGTGACTATTACATTATGATCATGTGAGAGCACCCTCATATCTTAGTCCAATTGCGCACATGCATGGCAAATCACATAGAGATTACTTATAGATGGAAACACACAAAAGCTAGCTGCGTGCAGATGACGATAAAATAGACGCACATACCTGATACCTATCGTTTTCCCATAATATCATGATCTCCATATTTTATATAAATATCATGAAAATGACCAAAATTGAAGCCGGATGTCGATCGTTAGACTACGGAAAGTCC
This sequence comes from Urochloa ruziziensis, assembly GCA_015476505.1. Classification (NCBI taxonomy): domain Eukaryota; kingdom Viridiplantae; phylum Streptophyta; class Magnoliopsida; order Poales; family Poaceae; genus Urochloa; species Urochloa ruziziensis. Next base: position 61,593,595 of record CM027118.1, read on the forward strand.
AAAAGAACAGCAGTGTGGTACATACCTGCACGGGTGTCAATGACGATATCTTTGCCTCCAAGTTCGTATAAAGCCAAAAGAGAGACCTGTCGAGGCGTGCCAGAACAGAAGTGGATGAAGAGGAGGAGGACCATGCCGCCGGTGGTCCTCGATGAGCTAGCGTAGAATCAAGGCAGGTGCATGCACGAATGGATACGAAGGTGGTGGTGACCTTGTCATCGGCGGCGGGCCATTCTTTGTTTGAAATAAATCAAATCCGATCCGCCTCCCCCGGCCCACCTGTTGGATGCATCAATGCGTGCATGGCAGCGTCCGGTTGCCGCAACGACGCTCGTTGCAGAGCGCACCCGTGAGCCGATCGAGCTGGCCCGGGGCCCCAGCAGCCAGGGAAGAGTGAAGAAAAGGCAGGCGCGAAAGCGACGGGCACGCATGGACACAATTGGACAGCAAGTCAAACGGGCTGATCCAGCACACTAATGACTATCAATCCGAAGACTAGAACCGCCACCCATGTGCCTGGGTAAGAAAACCCCTTGGCCACATGCATCAATTGTTGAGATGCCACTACAACCCAATCCTGTGAAGGCTGGCTTCTATAGGATAGCCCAAGTGCGGAGCCAGTGTATAACTGCCTGCAAAGAAGAAAAAAAATATGTTTCTTTTCAAAAACCAAATCATTCCTGCATAGCCATAGTGACCAACAAGTAGCGCGATCCGCCCCTAGCAGGGCTAAAGGTTTTAATTCTTCCCCAATGCCCCACAACCAGTACCAAATAAATGAGACACACTACGAGGTTGAGAAAGACCTGAGCTGCTTGTATGATAGATCAAATAGCACGAGCAAAGCGGCATTTAAGAAAAGGTGCTTGATTGTTTTCATCCTTGTGACAGAAGCATCAAATTTGTTACTGCCTTGCCAATTACGCTTTGCTAGGTTATCTTTTGTCAACACAACCCCTCTACGTAAATACCATAGAAAAATTTTAATTTGTAAAGGAACTTTTAATTCTCCGATTCGCTGTTCAAATCATGGAACGTCATTCATGGCTGATGTGCCCTTCTCAGGCTGCCTTTGATGTTGATGGACAGAAGTAAGGAAGGTAGTAACTGCATGCGGCATGGAGCAATGGTCCACACGGAGCTCGACACACACATGGACTGATGGACAGGACATGCACGCACGCTAACAACCAGAGTCTGAGAACCACCTGATCTGATCAGCTGCATGCATGCGTCGATCGATCGCACTAAGCTAGCCCATACATGTGTGTGGACGGTGATGTGTACATGTACGTGATTACGTGAATGCGTTCATGAACCCATGCATGATGTCCGCACGGACCTATTCACGAGTGTCGTTGTGGCTTGGAATTGGATTTGGTCCCCCTTGATCCAAGCGAGCCGGCCGTCCCTGCTAGCTAGCTTGCCTGGTCGACCTTGTTGGGGACCAACCGGTCGAGACGGATGGGATGGGTGCTGCGCCCATTGCCACCAGCCCACCACTCCCGTCTAGTCCGGCTCGCCGGCTTCTGCAGTTCTGCTACATGCGTGCATGCCGGATGGTACCGCGACACGCATGCATCTGCTGATGCCCACAACCGTTTAGGCCTTGTTCGGTTCGATTGGAACCGTTTCTGGCTGGAACCGTTTAGGGTCAGGATCAGTGAATCCTGTTCTTTCACTCGATCCCAGTATCCTTTCGTTCCCGTCCAGGAACCATTCTTTCTGCTCCACAAACCTGTGTTCGGTTGGACAGGATTCATGTATGCCCGGCCGGCAGCACAAATTCATTATTCGTGCAATCACACATTCCCCACTGATTTCAGTTCAAAAAATTAATAACCATCAAAATCGAGGAAAGAACTGTAGAGCTAATTGCCTGTAGCCAAAGTCTCACATTGATGCAACGACAGGTACCATTCAAGTACAATAGAGTGATAACTAAATCCATGTCCGGCTCTAAGCATAAATCCATGACCAACTCTGTTCAGTTAAACATAATTTAAATAACTTATTTAAAAGCAGATCTGCTTCTGCATTGGGAGCTTCTGGTCCCTCCTTTGCAATAGCACAAGCATCACTGACATCACTTTCCCAACCTGCATGCAATTGTTGTTCTCAGTTATAACTTACAGCCATTAATAATAAAATTGAATGCAAGTGTTGTTGATATCAAGCACACTATCAGATATGGAACTATATATCTACTGACAATTGTTGCTTATAGTCTGATTACCACAATCAACTTGGAAATTTCAGAATTAACAGTTCATACAGAGATGCAAAACAGTTGATACAGAGGTCAATTTACAATCTGTCGATGTCACAAGTTGTCACGAAGTCTTAGTTCTACTTGCTTATTCATACCAACAGAATTGACAGTTCATATAGTAATGCTAGGCAGGTGCTTGATCTACTTCACAGGCAAATCTCATAATGCTAGGCAGAATTTTGTACCTTTTGGAGTTTGTACTTGGGGCACGTTTGGATTATGCCCAGACTTGCCAGCCAAATCGTTGGCGAGCCAATATTGGCGGGCGTTTTGCCGCCGGCAGTCTGCCAACGTTTGGGCGAGGAAAATGAACTACACGGCTTTAACGGAACCATATCGCAGCGTTGGCAAGCCCAAAAAATCGGCGCCACTTCTCCAAACTGCAAGCCAACGGAGGTGGGGGGAGCCAAAATTTGGTAGGGCGAGTGTTGGATGCCATCCAAACGTTGCCCTTGATCCCAAGAAGGGTGAGCTTCACCTTCTCCAACGCGAACCGGTGCTGGAGGTATCTACAAAAAACAATAAAAGTATTAGTTAAGCAAATATGACTACTATGGTGATGGACAATCTAAATTTGCTACCATACAAGGAACTAATGTGTTTCATAACAATTTCATATGAGTGCTCTGGATTGGTGAAGTGTTATATTCAGTACTCCAGTTCCATCTAGTCTTCAATATACAGTTAATTGAATAGATAAATATTTGTACAGTATGCCCATATGAATAAAATATACATGCTTAAAGAAACCTTCGAAAAGGACCCAGTGATAGACTTTCTACTTACTCACCGGTATCCTATATTCAAACCAACACAGACAGACTGGTGCAAACTAAGGAAAATTTGAAAGCGAGGAATATTCATCCAAGTTACTCCTTACAAACTAATAGTCTGACCAAGTAAGCTAAAAGAACTCGGCTAATGAAGTAGTTGTACAAGCATATAGAAGAACAGTCCTGAAGCTAAACATGAGTCAAATATTGTTACCAAAGAATAATTCTTCAGACACCACTGACTACTATTGAACTAAAGAACGGATTCAACATGTTAGCAATTTCAAGTGTTAGGCAATGCTGTAAACATTTGACATGTCCTCTTGCACATACAACAACACTACATGCATGTTCCAACACTACAGGCATGCTAGCATCTTCAAACAGTATGCTACCATGTCAAAAGGCCTACACAAACCATACACACCATAGTCTGAAAGAATAAGCTAACAGGCTGACTATAAGTTACTACATATGAGGACTCTTCAAATTAACAGCAAGGTTCTAACAGGCTGAAATTAACAGCAAGGTTCAGAAATAATAGGCTAACTGGTGCTGGAGGTATCAAAAAAACATTAAAATTATTTGTGGTCTAAATGACGACATCATAGGTGGAGTCACATTCTTCTTGCAAAGATCACTGATAGGGGGGCGAAGTGTGGTTTTGACCCTGAAATACGATTGAAGATTAATTTAATAATTATGAGTTAACAACTGTTGCAAACAACTTGCAATTTAAGACTCGATGTGTCCTAGCTTTATTTACAGTAGACTTCAATACCACACTACGAACCAGATTCAAGAGAAACAATGGTATTTCTAAACTCCAATAGTGGTTCTTCAGTGCTGGTAGATAGTTAGAATTTGTTTAGTAGAGAAGTAAATTACCTCATGGCATACAATTCTTGCAAGAATAAAGACATCAAGAAATTTCAGAAAGCAACATTCATGTTACTTGCAATGCCAACATCCAGAACATGCATTACATAGCTCTAGCATCTACAGGAATATCATTTCTTTGATGTGGTTCCTGTCAAAGACTATCCTAACCTGAATGGTGTGGCAATGTAGTTGTCAGATTTCTGCTGGTGGAGAAACATAGTGGATAAATGAGACCTCAAATAACCATAGCAACAGGACTGATCGAGCAAACAACTACCACCCAAGAACTACTCTACCTCGACCTCTCTTTCCATCGCCCTCTGCTCTGTCCACCTAGGACTGATCGAGCAAACAACTACCGCCCAAGAAATCATCCATCCATGCTCCAGCAAACCCAAATTCCTCTCACCCATGGTCTCTCCACCTCCCTGTCCTCCTTCCCCATCCATCAATTTCAAGATTCAGTCAACACCATGGACAGAATTTCAGATCAGGTGATTGATGTGTGGCCGGAATCAACCTGCCACCGGTCACCGCCATAAACATCACCGGCAGGACGAATCAAGAACCGGGCGAGAAGGAGAGTAGAGGAGAAGGCGACGGCTTACTGGCAAGAAGGCGACAGAGGCTGCTGACGAAGAATGGGAGGAGGTCGTCGTCACCGTCGGGATGCGCCGTTCCGCCACCCCGCCCTCGCCCACCCGCCTCGTCGCCTCGCGGCCGTCAGTCCGCGCCGCCCCGTCTCGCCTCGCGCCGCCGTCTTGCCTTGCCTCGCTCGCGTCAGAAACCAATCCCGAAGGTGGGAGGTAGGGTTTTGTTTCTGGCCTATTGTACACGGAGGAATTCATTCCGGGCCTTTTTTATTTCCGACCCAGTGGAACGAACGACATTTTTATTCCAGACCGGATTCTAAATCCGGCCCATTCGTTCCGCCGGGAACGAGGCCAGGAATGGGTTGACCCAGTGAAAACGAACGAGGCCTTAAGGTTTCACGACTTGACGTGCAGAATAGAATGCTGCGTCGAAGTATGTAGCGGCAGTGTATGGACTCATCATCGTCCCCACGCCCACGCCCGTTTGGCGCAGTTGAAGCAACTGATTGTGCACGGGTGCACACTCATCGTCATCGATGTCAGTTTGCATGCCCTCGTGTTAGGCGATACACAAGTTTTTTCAGGAGCTACAATTTTCTATGGCTCACACAAAACCGGCCCTATGTGGCAATTAGATGGGCCGGGCCTATCACCTTCAGCCTTTCCGACGAAAGAGCATAACAAAGGCCTCCCTCCGTCGCCATCTCAGTAAAAACGGCCCAATAAACATTCAACCATGGCCTCTGATGAACCCCGTTATAAAAGGTGGCAAATCAAAGCCTCAGGAGTCAGGACCCTCAGCCCACAATTCCAAAAAAAAAAAAAAAAACGCCCAGCCCACAAACGGCTATTTGTCGCTTAAGCGACGCATAGTAATCCGTCACCCACGATATGTGTCATTTGGGTTGTATGTTATATGTTTAATCTTTAGTTCGTTAAAAATAATTATTTGTTTCTAGTGTTTAAAATTTTCTCATACCAATTCAAACTAATTGTTTGTATTAAAAATATTGTTTTTAATTATCATCTAAATATAGTCATGTGTAGTCTTGTTTTGAAGATCTTGTTGCCAACGATTGACGTCTATTTGGATACTTAGATTTAAGATTTATAGTTTTTTATTCGAATTTGCATGGGTGTGATGTGATGTCTTTTTTCTGCATGCATGCAATAGATATTCGCTGAATTGAAAGGATTCATACTATGTGGGTGGGTTGTAATTTTTTCTTATTCAGAAATAGTGGTTCGCTCTCTCCGCAAACCTTTCTTCAAGTCCACTAATCGGACTATGCACATGATGATTATTTTCTGTTGACTTCAGCAACCTATAGAAGCGCCCCTCAGCCCACTTGGTTTATTGGTTGGGTTGGCTAAATCGGCGCCGGGCTATCCATGACCACGATTTTGTTCTAGTGATCTACTATAGAGACAATGCTGCTAAATAGTTGAAGTTATGGTATGCAATGAATATGATCCCATTTGGTAGGATAATATGAGATTGTGTAATGATTGTAAAGGATAGAAAAATCATGTGATGCATGAGCTTGCACAACTCACTAGGTGTAGAAAATATGTGTGGGTTATTATTGAGTCCAATGCTAATGTTTATTTTTTTTTGTTTGGTTCCAATATTAGTGAGCTACAATTAAAACATAAGCCCATATAGTTCATTGGTTTAGTCGGGTATATGGGCTGGGGCTGTGGTACCCATGGTATGATCCAGTGATCTCTTTATATAACAGGCAACGCTAAAGAATGTTAGGCCATGACACACAATCAATGTGGGTCCATTTGGCAAGGTTTCGGATTCTCCGCATAACGTTTTTGCTTCAGTTTCTCTTGGAAAAAGTTTCCCTAGTGAATTCGCGAGATCTCCAATGATATCCATTACCAATGAAGGCTTGAGGTTGTTGCAACGGTTTCTGGAATTTAGTGGTAGAGAACAAAGTTATGTGGCATATGAGTTTACTTTATTATCTAGGCATTGTAAACATGCTATGGTGTGTCATTTTCTAGCGTATTTATGCGTCAAGCAAATAAATGGATTACTTTTGCACAATGATATCTTCTCCTGAAAAATATATACCAGAGAAAAATTTTACACTTAAAAGTGATCTTAAAAAGTGGCAAAGAGTTTGCTCTATACCACTAAAAAAGGGGTTGCTCTATACAATTGAATTCCAGTGAGGCAGGGGTTGTTTACTGCTGTAAAGTGCAATCCAATGAATATCCTACTAAAAATAGATGGTTTATCCTAGCAACAATACAAGGGAAATTTCCCAGCAACAGAACAAATGGTGTGACGCCACAAGAGCCAGCGCAAAGCCAGCCAATAAGTACCCACCGGGTCAAAGAAGCGAGACACTCGCTTCATTCTTTCTGATCACTCTCACTCTCCTTCGCCGCATCACTGACGTCGGGCGACAAGGGGCGGGGTCGAGGGTACAACTGAAATCATCGACGTCTCGTTGCTCACTTCGTTTCCTGGTACTGCGTCGCTCAGGCCTACCTAGCTCCTACTTGTTCGTATGTAGATTGTGCCTTCGTTGTTCTCCTGTTGTGTGTAGTTCGTTTGCTTGCTATTTGTAATCTGTTCTCGGAGTTTTGATTCATGTAGTTTATAGGTGGTTGGGTTGGGCGTATGATAGAATAGATCGAATGCGGTGCGACAAGGCTCCTACTTTCCGTTTTGGGCGAGAATTGATGCTTAGTGTAGGAAAATTCTGCGCATATCTTTCTTTTTTTTTTTACTTACTTGATGGATACCTTAATGCTGAAATCAAAGGTCTCAACCTATGTATACACGGCCCAAGAATCTTTGCACATCGACTACCTTCATCTAGATTTCTTTCATGGTGTTCTCTCTGGCCTCCTTAGAGTTTATTTGTATGCCGAGTTCACGAGTCCCCTTTCCGCCTTTATTTAGAGTTTTTGAGTTCGTTTATGCTGTGTATAACGGCTATCTTCTGGTCATGCTTATCACCTCTTTTAAAACAATAGAGTTGTGGAGCTTTGATTACCTTACGGCTTTACCTATCTTGTTGTCACTGTTGTGACGCTCTTACATGCTTACTCTCTTGGTTTTTTTTTCTATTTTTGTTGTCATTATTACAGGCAGGAAAAGTATTTCTTTCGAAACGTTGGAGCGCTCTAATTACTGGACTAGAGTCTTTTCCATCATTGTTACGCTTAGGGGCTGACAATCATGGTTCCAAAGGGTTTAAGAACAGTGGCCATTGTTTGCGCCACCGTTGGAATCGTGACTCTTCTCGGCGTGGTCTATGTGGCATGCAAGCTGTCAAGGCGCAGGGCACTGCCTCTCGCACCTGCCAGCGAGTCCAACGCTCCGATTGGGCCCACCTCAAGCTACTGGCTCCGAGGCAAGAAGAAGTCACGTGAGCCTTTGGCCACCAGTCTCGCCACATTTGACCGTGCCGTGCTGAGGGTCACCACGCGCGTGATCCTCAAAGCCACCGGCAACCTTCGCGACGCACACGTCATCGGCCGCGGCGGCTTCGGCACCGTCTACAGAGCGACGCTCCCTGACCGGCGCAGGGTCGCCGTCAAGAGGCTCCACGGCGGCAGCTACGAGTTCCTCTGCGACCGCCGGTTCGTGGCCGAGATGGAGATCATCGCGGAGGTGGAGCACCAGAACCTTGTCCCCCTGCTCGGCTACTGCGCCCCTCGCGGCAACGAGCGGTTCCTGATCTACAAGCTCATGCACCACGGGAGCCTCGAGTCCTGGCTGCGGAACAACCAGGCGGATCCAACCCGAGCGATCGGGTGGCCGGACCGTCTCAGGATCTGCCTCGGCTCCGCCCGCGGGCTCAGGTTCCTCCACCATGGCTTCGTCTCCCATCTCACCCATGGGGACATGAAGTCCAGCAACATCCTCCTGGACGAGGAGATGGAGCCGAGGGTCTCTGATTTTGGCATTGCGAGGATCATCAGTGGGTACGAGACCCATGTCAGGACCAGCGTTTCTGGCGAGCTCGGCTACGTGCCCCCTGAGTACTCCCTGGCGATGAAGTGCACGGCGAAAGGGGACGTCTACGGCTTCGGCGTCGTCTTGCTGGAGGTGCTCACGGGGCGGCCGGCGGCCGGGCCGGAGGTGGGAGAAGGAGGGGGCGGGGACCTCGTCGGCTGGGTGCGGCGGGTGATCGTGCACGGCCGGGAGGGGGAAGTGTTTGATCCTCGCTTGCCGAGTTCAGGCCTGTGGAGGGAGCAGATGGTGCGCGTGCTCGCCGTTGCTCGGGAATGCACCGCCGACGAGCCGTGGAAGAGGCCCACCATGGGAAGCGTGGTGGAGGGCCTCGAGACGATTCAGATGATGAAAGATGATGAGCCTGATGGTGATGGCCTCCAGGGACTTGAAGTGCAGGCGTGACCTTTGTCATGCACAGCCTACTGGTAAGTTTTGTCATGCTAGCAAAAGTTAACAGCAATGTACTGTGTAGCTAATGACCCCATTCAGAGATGAACTACTGATGCTGCTGATCAAGAGTTCAAGATATAAGCTAATTAGCTGAAAATGATGTTGGCCCTTTTCTCTTGTCCTGATATCATGCTTTTGCACTGTCTGTAGTACTACCTCCGTTCCAAATTATAATAGGTCGTTTTGAAATTTCTAGATTCATCATCTTTGTTATGCACCTAGATAAACGCTATGTCTAGATTGAAAGTCAAAACGACCTATAATTTGGAACGGAGGAAATACTATTGATTATGGTTAGATGCATGTTTTTAATAACTCAGATGCATGTTTTTAAAAACTCAGAGTATTCATCAATTGTAAGTTTCAGTATTTTTTTAATGTGTCAGTTGAAAGGTCAGGTGTATGTTTTAACGCATCAGTATGTGAAGTGTATCACAGGAATTACTAAAGCTCATGCTACTTTCGAATTTCGATAGGTTCAGTTGTTCTGTCCGTCTGCCATCTTACAATGCTATATATATATATATATATTTTTTACCAAAGTTCAGACATGTCAATAGATGCAGCCAGTGGCAATGTTCAAAATTGTAAAATGCATTAGCTGGGATCTTGAGCATCTCCAAGAGCTATTGTATTTTGTTTGCTAATGTGGAGATTGTAGCCCCTTGTAAATATACAAAACCCCCTAATTTAATGGTGCAATCCAAGAGACCGGGTAAACTTGATAGATGGCTCTATTCAAAACTGTTCCACGTCATCACCCTACCCACAGTATTCTTTTTTCGTCGATCCCCTGCACACGGCTCGAACCTCTTGCCGCCGCCGCCTTGACGTTACGCTGGACGATCGGCGACGCTGCTGCACGGCCTAAAAAAACAAAAATCGCCTGCACACTGCTGGACGGTTCGCCGCGTGCAGGCTGGACGGCTCAACTCTCAACAGATCAACAAGAATCTCATTACAGTGGGGACATGTTCACACAGGTTCAAAGCAAACAGTGGGGGGAAAGGCATCGGTGATAGGAGATGTTCACACAACAAGTCATCATTGCCAGCCGGTACGGGAAGAGGAGCAGTGCAGGAAGGGGAGGCGCGGGTGCAGGTGCGAGAGCGGAAGAATCTCCCCAGCAAAGACGGGATAGCAAGCGTCTGCCGCTCGGGAAAAATGGCAAGCGACGTCGAGCGGATAGCAAGCGTGGACGGATACCAAACGGGATACACAAGCTGTTGGATGCGTTTTTCTAGGATCTTTTCTTTTTTTTAGCCAACAAAAGAGAAATAGCCCATCTCTTGGAGATGCTCTTAGTAGTGTCTGTGTAGGACTGCTAAAATACTGCATTTTTTCATAAAAGATTACTGTAACCTATTCACATCTTGATAGCAGTACATATTTTGTTTAGATAACGAGCTGGATATACTTAATCATGTGAATTTTCATTTGGCAGCCTGTACTTCCTGGACATCAGCCCACCAAGGAGATGAGCTTGGAGCATGTAACAACACTGCTACCAACAAGTTTTCAGCTTCACGCCATCATCCGGACAAGTAAAGCTCAGTCTTCAGGCAAACGGATATCAGGGCATGCAGATGGAGAGCTTTCCGAGCCGTTCGTCCATGGTTAGGGCAAAGAGAATAAAGGCACCGAACACAATTAAACTTGTGGTTGCATTGGTGCAGTGGTACTGTCAATTTGTCTTTCGTAATGCTGTCATGCACATTGATCTCTGCGTTTGACTGGTTTCCCCTTTCTATTACAATGAACAACAATTGTCGTCGGTTTATCTGGACATTACACCTGTCTGAATCTGTCAAGGCAGCCAAACATCAACCCATCTCGCACCCCCCCCCCCCCCCCCCCCCCCCCCACAACACACAGACACTACTACCTTTCAGTAGTCTCAAAATTGCAGTAAATGAGAAGTTCGTTATTGCCGTGAGCCCGTGACTGTGCTTTTCATTTTGGATTATGAATTTATGATGCAATCTGAAATGAGCTCTGGACTTTCCCAAACGCGCATTTTGGTTACCTGTGTTTACATTTTGGTTTAATAATCATCCCCTCTAATTTCGCTTGTCATATGTGCATTCTTTACTATGTCCTCAGGAATTTAGGTGGTTGAATTAGCTAAGAAAAAAAATTCCTGAATTGTTTTTACAAATTGACACAAGGAATTAATCTAGAAAAATCATTATTTTTTTAGAAAATCAGCATTCTATATCAACAGTTATTTTAACAATCTAGTAACTCTGAGATTTGCAAGTCGTATACACAACATTTTTATTTGCTAACTCAACCACCTAAATTCATAACGACATAAAGACTGCACATCTGGAAAAAGCGAAATTGGATAGGACGACTATTAAAAAAAAACAAAGGTAAACAAAAATGCTCATTAGAAATTAACATAGCTTTTTGTAGAAGAAATTCTGACATAAACAATGATTTTTTGTGTGTAGAGATTGACGCAGGGAATAATCCTGACAAAACCCATTAATTTGTTCTACACATAAAGACTCTGAGATTACTTAACAACCCAGGAACTGTGAGACTTGCAAGTCATATTCATTTTTGTTTTCCATGAAGAAAAAGAAAAATGGACACCATCGCTCGCGCCCAGCCCAACTCGGCCGAACCGATCTCCTAGCACCGCAGCACCCTCTCCTGCTCGGCTAGTCGGCTATCCTCTCGCTCGCTTGCTCTTGTCGCGTCTCCCCAGTCCCCACTCCTCACTCCAAACCCCAACGCAAACCCTCGCCGTCCGCGGCGATGGATCTCCGCCGGCCGCCGCGCTCCTCTTCGGGGGGCGTGGAGCCCAAGATCCGCCAGGTGGGCTTCTTCACCCCGGACGCCTCCGGCCCCTCGGAGCCCCTTGCCCCCGCCGCCGCGGCGGTCCCGGCCCCGTCGACGAAGCAGGGGGCGGCCGCGGGGTCGTCGCCGGCGTCGGACGACCTCTCCCCGGGCCGTATCTCCCCAGTCATGATCCCTCCCCCGCGCCACGCCGACCACCTGGAATCTGTCCTCGCCACTTCGGCGCCGGCGCGATCGTCCGCGCGCCTCGAGGTAGCGTCCGAGATCGCCGATGACGACTCTTGGTCCCGGGCGCCTTCTGCCGCGGACCTTGGTAAGTAATTTTTTTCCCGCCTTGCTCTATGAACTGATGCGATTGCCATTGCTTTGTGGGGGGGGGGGGGGGGGGGGGTGGGGGGGGGGGGAATTGGACAAATTGAGAAACGAGGACGGTGTATGCTGTCCTGAGAATGACAGTTTATGCTATCATTTAACTTCAAAAACAGGAAGGGGCATAACAATACTTCAATAAATTTAGCAAGCACGTAATATCAAAAGGTGCAGTGAAATTGTGTGCTCTCTGTTCCTCAAAAAAGTTTAGTTCCTAAAAAAAATTGTGTGCTCTCCATGTATTGTTTTCAGTTCTGAAGTGTGTACAGACGTTTGGCGAACTGCCATTAATATTCACATAAATAGTTTGTATCTTTAAGCCTTTATAGTCTTATTAACAATTATCAGCACTTGAAGATACTTTTAAAATGGAAGATTAGTACTTACTGTTTACATGCATATCTGAATGAGGCTGTTCCACAGCCATGCTTTGTGAGTGGAACCTTAGTTTGTTGGTTTTGTATCTGTTGTTGGATTGGATATGCATATAAGCTGTTCATTAGACCACATCCAGTGTTACCTCAATGAGCATCTCTGACTTCAAAATCGCCACCTTATTGTATGCTACTATATGGTCTTCAAGTGGAGGCCCACAGATATGTTGCTTCTACATATTGATGTTTGCTTGTCACAAGTGGTGTTAGAATGTCAGACCGCAAGTGCAAGTAATTTAAGGTTGTTTGCTTGTCACAAGTGGTACATAAGTGGTTGTTGTTAGCTGACCCAAAGTACCAGCATTCAATTCCATAGAATATTTCTTGCACTCCTGTCGAAATCTTGTTCCTTCCCAAGCTTGCCTCTAACTGGTGGAAGGATATTGTTGTACAGTAAGCATTCCTCCTGATAATCGCAAAAATGGTTGAAGCTTTAAGTTGGTTTGGGTGCATGAGATGAAGAAATATGTGCCCAAATTTAAAATCTTGTGCACAGTACTTATGCTGCCAAAATCCACCTGGATGAAGTTGCTGCTTGCTCCATGGTGACATGATGAGGTGTAGGGGGTGGCTGCTGCTCTTGTCTTTTCTGCCACTCCCATGGATCTTGCTGCTGCTAGGTTCTAGAGCTTAGGGGAAGCACTAGCAGGCTCTAGGTTTGGGTGTCTCACATGTGGTGGCATGGCAGTGTAGAGCTGGTAGTTTTCACTACACCTTGGCCAAGTGGACTGTGCTATGACAAGAGTCAAGAGAAGAGAGTTGGGAGCAAGTGAAGAAAGATGTGTCTTTTTTCCCCTGAACTATTCAATCTGAGTGGGATGCCTAGTAGTAGGATGCTGGAGCTACATCACTGAAAAGCTGTTGTTGTTTAGGGTAAAGGTTATTGCTTATGCTTAAATGAAAATCAATAAGTTGTAGTTTCATTGTTGTTTTTTTGGCATGTTTTTTTTTCAGGAAAACAGCAGGGGAGGCTCCTACTGACTCTTTTTTTATATTTATTTGTGTATATTGCTTTGTCTGAATATGTTACATTTATTTGAAAAAAAAGCTTTGATTATTTCATTTATATGTGCACATTTGCCTGTTTCAGAAGAAAACAAGTGTAATTTGGCTGAAATACGGAATGAAGGTGCTCCGGCCTCCATTCCACAAAAGCAGAAGACTTCAAAGGCAGAGAGGCGTGCCATTCAGGAGGCTCAACGTGCTGCTAAAGCTGCCGCAAAGGAGGCAGGTGATTGTCATGCCATTGAATTTTGTGTAGTGCTGCTTGAATAACACAAGCCTCTCAACCTTTTTTACTGTTTCTAAAGTTTACTGGCCTGGGGTTTGGCAGTTGAGGATGTTCTTATGAATAAATTCAACTCCATTATGACGAGCTTTCACATATATAATAAGCATAGCTCCCAAGCATCGTTGTCACATTACTTTGAATTTACATAAATCAGGAAAACCTGCCCGCGCTACTTCTGTGGATGGTCCTGCGGCTTCCAAGCAAGCCAAGCCAGCAAAAACTGCTCAGAAGAAAGATGTGCCCCAAGCTGCAAGTACAGTTGCTTCTGAGAAGAAGGTTACCGAACGCCTTTCAGAAAGAGAAAGGAAGTTAGATGCCCCTCATCCCCGAATGCAGTTTGATGATGTGCATAAAGTGGAGAAAGCAAAAAAACGTGCAGTAGTCAACCAATCAGAAGCTCGGAATAGGGTTGAATTGTTTAGGCATCTGCCACAGTACGTGCATGGCACTCAGCTTCCTGATCTGGAGTCAAAATTCTTTCAACTTGAACCGATGCATCCTTCTGTGTACAAGGTAATTGTTATGCTTTGAACCTACCCAGACATTTATATGTTTGCATAATAATGACCAACCATGTAAAATCTCTATCCACTTGGAGTAGGACTAAGTGTATGAAGGATTCAACATTTGGTTTACAGTGGACACAAATATTTTGATAAGAAATATATGAAATAAATACATAACATGTTATCATTAAACCTCCACCCCTCCCTCTTCCTTGTCACTGGATTAGCTCTTTTTGTTTGCTTGTCAGCTTGTTCACACATTGGTTTTGGGACTCTAGATATGTGAATGTGACAATAGTTCGTGGATGAAGTAACCTGTGCTGTCTTATTCTTTCAGTTGTTGAAACCTTGAATTGCTGCACTCTCCTAGTCCTCAGAAATTTGATGCTTAGCCGAAATTAAGCCATGATTGTAACTGAGCCAACTTCAAATCTTTTGCACATGATGTATCTATACCTAAGTTTGTGTTTTTGTGTACGCTTCATTTTTTTATAAAAATATCATATCATAGATTTAGATCACATTTAAATACTTACACCCAAAGATTTTGCGTAAATATGTTCAGGTGCACTCTGTACAGAATATTCTAGAGATAAGCCTTCTTTACACAAAAGATAAGCCATATATCATATATGTTATTTCTTGTATATTGGACTTGTGAATTTTCACCTGATGCACATGTATTATTTTTTCTTGAGGATTCTTGAAAAGGACAGTTGCATAAACCTTACTTTGGTGTAGATAGTAGAATTGTCCCAATTGAGCAGCCTTGTTTACTTTGTGCTCGTTGTCATGCTCTCCCGAATTTCTTTCATGAGATCATTGGAGCGCCTTAAAAACTGCCACTTTATCTAATGTTTAGTGCCATATGGTGATGCCTGCAAAACTTAGGCCATAGTATATGGGCCAGGCAAAACTTGACTGCAGTCTGGCAATGCCAATTTTGCTTTTTCATTGTTTTCTTAGATATTGGTTGTTCTGGGAAGACATGAAGTACCTTACACAAATTAATTTATCTACCATTTTTGTTGAGCCTGAGTGACTCATCTGGGCTTCACTATGTTTCAGGTTGGACTCCAATATTTGTCGGGTGAAGTATCTGGTGGCAATGGTCGTTGCATAGCAATGCTTCTTTCATTCAGAGAGGCGATAAAAGATTACACCACACCTCCAAACAAAACTCTCAACAGAGATCTTACTGCAAAAATCAGCAGTTATGTGTCATTTCTTATAGAGTGCAGGCCTCTTTCAATTAGCATGGGCAATGCTATTAGGTTTCTGAAGAACAGGATTGCCAAGCTGCCACATACATTGTCAGAGTCTGAAGCCAAAGCTAGTCTTCAATCTGATATTGATCGTTTTATAAATGAGAAGATAGTTATTGCAGATAAGGCTATTGTCAGTCATGCCATCACAAAGGTCAGAGACAATGATGTCCTGCTGACATATGGATCATCATCAGTAGTTGAAATGATTTTGGATCATGCTCATGAGCTTGGAAGGAACTTTCGTGTTATAGTGGTAGATTCTCGTCCAAAGCTTGAGGGACAGGGATTGCTGCGGAGGTTAGTGGCAAAGGGCATCAACTGCACATATACACACATAAATGCCATCTCATACATCATGCATGAAGTGACAAGAGTCTTCTTGGGTGCCTCCTCAATATTATCAAATGGTACTGTTTATTCTCGAGTTGGGACCGCATCTGTGGCTATGGTTGCACATGCATTTGGAGTCCCAGTTCTGGTTTGCTGTGAGGCATACAAATTTCATGAGAGAGTGCAACTTGATTCTATATGTGCAAATGAGCTTGGTACGTATATTTTGTTGTTTATGCATTGCAACTGTTCATGGTCATGCTGAAGAACTACTTGACATGAGTTTTCTTACTCAGGTGACCCAGATGTCATTTTGAAAGTTCCTGGGAGGGCAGAGGACCAGCTTAAGAACTGGGCAGAAAATGCAAATCTCCAACTCCTAAATCTTACGTATGTTTCTGAATTCCATATATCTGCCATTTCTTCTGATGATATCCACTTCAATGGAAGTAATTGTGTATATCTAATAGGTATGATGCAACCCCTCATGATTATGTGTCGATGATCATAACGGACTATGGAATGGTAAGATATGTTTCTCACTATAGTCACTCTTATAATTTGTTTTTTAATGCTCAGCAGACTATGGCAATGTTTAGTTCCCAGCCGAAATATTTTCATCCATCACATCAAAGGAGAATCTTTGATGCATGAAGTATTAAATGTAAACGAAAAAGGTGAAAAGTTATATGGATAGACCGTAAATCGCGAGACGAATCTAATGAGTCTACTTAATCCCAGTAGTGCTACAGTAATCATCTGCTAATTATGGATTAATCACCCTCTAATTACCATCGTTAGATTCGTCTCGAGATTTCCAACCTATCCACATAACTTTCCACCTTTTTCGTCTACATTTACTAGTTCTAAATTGATAAAATCAAAACCCGAAATCTTTTCACGAAATGTTTTCGCGAACTAAACACGGGCTATGTAAAGGTATCTTTTCAACAGAATGAATCTAGTTGCTGAAGTCCGATTCGTTAACAACGGGATGCTTTGACTTTTAATCAGAAAATCATTAATCTATTTGACCATGTAAACATTATGATCTGCTTCAACTAGTTTTTAGTAGGGTTACAGTCCTAACCCTTACATTTTGGTATCCAACATCTTCTCCATAGTAGTGTCTTAACATGCTATTGTGTCACTGTACAGAGTTTTTATTGAAGCACCTTCTTCTGTTTGACCTTTAAACTAGGTTAACTGATTGTGTTTTTAGCGTTGAACTAATCCACCAAGTTGTTGCGTAGGCTCTGCAATTCCAAACTCATGTCTGTAACATGGTCAATTTAATCGATGTGGTTTTTTTGCTGTTGCAGCTTCCACCCACCAGTGTACCGGTCATTGTGAGAGAATACCGGAAGGAGCAGCTTTGGATATAATTCACCGCGGTCTGCATTATGATAGCATTTTTGGTAACTCATGTTGCCTGAGCGCGACTTGTGATAATGTATTGCACTGTCGGCCTGAGGATTTTTTTTGTTTGCTCTCAATGCCTTCATTACCATAAGATGATCCATCCAGTTTTGCTATCACCTGTGTAACTTGTACCTTCATGAAGGGTGCTCTCTGACGCTCATGGGATGATACGGCCCTCTTAAATTGTTGAGCTGATGAATGCTCGGAGTACTTTCTCCCGAATTTTCTTCATGGTTTCAGCTGAAATGTCACCGGGAGGTTATATCATAAATATTTACATGTTCTGGGCTACACAACGTTCTTTGCTAATTTATATTGTAATAATGTGCTTTTAAAACCTGAAAGTGAAAAGTGCTGCTTGCTGCGACCATGCGTGAGGCATTGTACAGGTATCCGAGTATGTTGAGACAGGTTGGACTTTGTTATTCCGAGTACTAGTGGCTCCAGGGTCTGGATTTTTTTTTTTCTTTTTTTTTTGAGAAAATTACAGAGTTCGGAGAGTCGGCTTGAACTTTCACTGCTGGCTGTGGATTTGACTTTTGACCAGCATTAATGCCCGTGCGTTGCTACGGGTATTTACCTATGCTCAAGGTCATGGTCATTCCATTGGTGCGCTGTCCTCAGAAGAGAAAGAGACTTTCTATGATTTGTTATTTTATCACCTCCCTGACCATTTGCTATGAACCAAATGGTGAATTTTTTTTTCCACTCGTCACACAAGTTGTCTCACCAACACCCGCAATACATGCCTGTCTCATCAACACTGGACAAATCTAACCGCAAGAAAAAAAACACTGGCCAAATCTTCATTGCCACACACACTACTTTGTCCTCGATACCATGTCATGTACTCATCTAATGCCAATGCCGCCACACCACGACCCGTGTTGTAGGCAGAACCCACATGGAGGGCGATCTGTATGGTGGTGACAAGGCCACGTCTATGTGCAATTTCAAGACTATATCATTTGCATAATTCCAGGACCAATTAGAGAAGATACATAAAATTCTCAAATTTTAATGTCATGAGATTATATGTGCAATTTCATTGGATCTTTATTACGTATGTAGCACGTCTCTGGTCTAAAAGTGAAGTATGAAAAAGGCTAGAGGTTACTTTGTGTGTATTGGATTGGACCGTGCACGTTTTAGCAACACATGAGCATAGCTATCGAGAACGGAACTGACATAGCAAGATTCTCACGTTAGACTGTTAGAGTGAGGTTAGGATATTATTGGACTGTCAATATGATAAATAAAATATACATTTTACTTCTACCACATGGTAGCTAGTGGTCTATCGGTAGGTTAATTACCTTTGGCCTCTGAACTCACGGTTCGACTCATGAGTGCAGTAGTTCTAGTTAAAAAATTTTCCGTGCCCAGAGTTTTTGCCTGCCAAAAGTCCCGCACCGCCAGCTCACGGGCCGAGCGGTTCGCTTGGTTTACCCAGTTTATATAGTACGGTTTCTTGTAAAAACCAACTGCAGAGGTCCGGTTTTCCCCAGTTTATCTCCGGTTTTCACCGTGTCGGATTAGAGCAAAATGGCGTACCATGAAATAAGGGCAGAAGCCTTGCTTGGTTTACTATTAGGTAAAATAAAATAAAATAAAATTAGGTAAAGATGACGGCTAGAAAGGGTGCAGACGCGCCATCGGAGGCGAAGAGTTTTTTTATTTTGACCATGCGCTTTGGGTTAGCCATGGCCCAAACCAAGCTGGCTTAATCTTCTAACTGGGCCCCAAACCATTAACCCCCGGGGAATGGGAAAGCCCAATCCACACCCGCCGTTCTTCCAGCCCGGCCCAAAAAGGCACGAATTCCCCGAACCGACTTCGCCTAGTCGCCTGTTCTCTACCCCTCGGGTATATCACGAAACCAAATCAGGCAATCGCCCCCAATTCCACTTCCCCCTCCGTACTTTCGCCCCCCGTCTCCTCTAGCTCTCGCGAGAGGCGGCTGCGGCTCGCCGTGACGCGGACCGGGAACCCCCACCCGGCCCCCGGCTCAGCCAGCTACTAGGGCTAGGGTTCCGGCCATGGAGGACGACGAGTACGAGGAGGGGATGGAGATGGGCTACGGCGGGCACCAGCAGCACCGCGGCGCCCACGCCGGGTACGCGGAGGAGGACGACGAGGTGGGGTACGGCGGCGGGGAGGGGGACGAGATGGAAGAGGATGGGGACGCCGAGCAGCGGGACGAGGAGGAGATCACCCAGGACGACGCCTGGGCCGTTATCTCCGCCTACTTCGAGGAGAAGGGCCTCGTGCGCCAGCAGCTCGACTCCTTCGACGAGTTCATCCAGAACACCATGCAGGAGATCGTCGACGAGTCCGCCGACATCGAGATCCGCCCCGAGTCGCAGCACAACCCCGGCCGCCAGGCCGAGTTCGCCGAGGTTGTTGCCCCACCCCCCTGATCGATCCTAGCAAGCATGGCTTGAATTTCTTTTCGCTATTTGCTGCTGCTAGATTGGGCGATTAGGGTTGGGGGAAACTTGGTATGGTCTGGCGTCTCAGTAGGGGGGCCGGGGCTGAGCACTTTGCCAACCTTTTGCTCGGCACCCACTTAGGGTTTTGGAGATGGTACGGAGTCTTCAATTTTGTGGCTCGATGGCTGGAGGGGGAATTTTGCAATGATATGTAGCAAACCTAAACCCTGACATAGGTGGTGACTTCGGAATCTCGGAGGGTGGCATTGTTTAGTTTTAGTGTTTAAATTAGCTTCTGCTGAACTTCGCTCAGTGTGATGTTGTGGGGAAGGGTTAAGAAGCTAGAGCAACTTTTGTACAGTGAACAAGGACATTCTTAGTGGTTGATCCCTAGTTGATCTTATGATGAAGCTATATCTAAGGTCCTGGGTATCAGACCTCTCGTACTTTATTTGTTTGAGGAACTACCTGATGTGATTTACAAATAAATTAATGGGATAATGGTTGCTGAAGTGTTTGCAAAGGACAAGGTGCAATTCACAGATTAGCATTGAGATTTTCTGTAAAATCAATCAATAATGTTATTTTTCAAAGCACTCACAAAAAAAGAAGAGGTAAGTTTGAAGACCATTCTAAGTTATCTTAGAGAAGTCATGTGAGACATGAGTTGCTTTTATGGATGTTTTTGCACAGAAGCACTCTCCAGTAAATGTACAACATATCGATGCTAAGGTTAGAGACAGGTGAACTTGACATTTCTCCTTTTCTTAGTATAGAAGATTAAATTGAAATGTTCAAGCTGTATTCTAAAATCTAGTATCCAATTTACCAGTTGTGTTCACTGATACGTGTGGGACCAAAGACAGATCCAAAATCGCTTAGTAAATTGAAAAAGAATGTTTCGATCATAACAATCTGATGCTGTCATTTTACTTGTCTTAAATTCCTAAAAATATACTATACCATTCTATATATGTGAAAAATATCCATTAAGAAAATAACATATATCAAAGCCTGATGTAACTTAATGGAACCCGACTTATCCTATTATTTATTCTTTTGCCATTCTTCTTGTGACTTATGGTTCCATTATATTCTTCACTAGACTCTGCACAAGATCAGCTTTGGTCAAATCTATCTCAGCAAGCCAATGATGACAGAAGCTGATGGAGAGACAGCCACTTTATTTCCCAAATCGGCAAGGCTCAGGAACTTGACATACTCAGCGCCACTGTATGTTGATGTATCATACAGAGTAGTGAAGAAAGGACATGACTGTGAGGAAGTTACAGAAACTGCAGAGTATCCGAAAGTGTTCATTGGGAAGGTGCTCTACTTACGACAGTTTTCTCAATTGTATTATTCGCTCCTCAACTCAACCTTCTAATATTACCTGCAGGTTCCAATCATGCTGCGTTCTAGTTACTGCACACTATATCAACAATCTGAGAAGGATCTCACTGAACTTGGGGAGTGTCCTTATGACCAAGGCGGTTATTTCATTATCAATGGAAGTGAGAAGGTTCTTATTGCCCAGGAGAAGATGAGCACCAACCATGTTTATGTTTTTAAGAAGAGGCAGCCAAACAAATTTGCATATGTGGCTGAAGTCCGTTCTATGGCTGAGAACCAGAACAGACCAGCCAGCAGCATGTTTGTACGGATGCTTTCACGAGCAGGAGCAAAAGGGGTTAGTGACTTCTTACAAGTTACAAGTTTTAAAAATTAATTATCAATAAATGTGTGTGCTGGTATAGCTGTCATCCTGTACAAGTCAGTGCAGTAGTGCTGGCGAGCTGGTCTTAATGAGATGTGTTTGTGATTGTTCCTCATACTGCAGGGTTCATCTGGTCAATATATCCGTGCTACTCTACCCTATATTCGTGCGGACATTCCCATTATCATTGTTTTTCGAGCATTAGGATTTGTTGCTGACAAAGATATATTGGAGCACATATGTTACGACTTTTCTGATACACAAATGATGGAATTACTACGCCCATCCCTTGAGGAAGCTTTTGTCATTCAAAATCAACAGGTACTTGCTCATGCTAGAGAGGTGGACGATGTCTAGTTTCTTTCACTTGCAACCATGCTGTTTTCTCCGTTTGTTACTTGTGGACGTTTTGAACTTAGCTCTGGCTTATGTTTCTTCATAGGTTGCTCTGGACTATATTGGAAAGCGTGGTGCTACAGTTGGTGTCACTCGAGAAAAGAGAATTAAGTATGTCGAGCTAAGAATTGACATTGCGTCACTAGGGGGTTTAGTTCCGCTAATACTCTCATATTTTTCTATGTTAGGTATGCAAAAGAAATACTTCAAAAGGAAATGTTGCCTCATGTTGGTGTGGGGGAATTCTGTGAAACTAAGAAGGCATACTATTTTGGGTACGTGCTCCTTGTCAAGCCTTCTGTGAGGCATCAGCAACTATAAAATATCTATTGAAACTTGGAAGTAGAGAGGGTGATCTCCTGTACTCCTGTTTTGCAGATACATTATTCACCGCCTACTGATGTGTGCTCTTGGTCGAAGAGCTGAGGACGACCGAGATCATTATGGTAACAAAAGGCTAGATCTTGCTGGTCCATTGCTTGGAGGGCTGTTTAGAATGGTTTGTCTAAATATACCAGAATATTGAAATGGTGTTAGTCCCCTTTTCTGGATTAGTTTTCTGACTTTGTTTATCCCCTGCAACTACAGCTTTTCAGGAAGCTAACAAGGGATGTGAGATCTTATGTGCAAAAGGTTTCTTGCTGTCTAGATTGTGAACTTGTTTTTTGCTCTTCCATTCCATCCTGGTAGTCATTAACTCCTTGTTTTCCTTGATCCTAGTGTGTGGATAATGGAAAGGAAGTTAATTTGCAATTTGCTATCAAAGCAAAAACTATTACCAGCGGCTTGAAGTATTCCCTTGCTACTGGAAACTGGGGGCAGGCTAACCAAGCTGGAACCAGAGCGGGGGTTTCTCAGGTGTCTATTTTTCCTTGATTAATCTTCAGTACTCCTTTGAAGCACTACTTCTGATTCCATTTAGTGAAATAGAAATGCTGATCTATGTTCTGCAATCCTTCTTGCAAAGGTGCTTAATCGCCTGACTTATGCTTCTACACTATCACATCTTCGGAGGCTGAACTCCCCCATTGGGCGTGAAGGTTGATATCCCATATTTTAATCGTAACTTTCTTCTCCATGAAGACTTGATTTTAAAATTCTGTTTTAATCTTACCAATAGGGAAATTGGCAAAGCCCCGCCAGTTGCATAATTCTCATTGGGGAATGATGTGTCCTGCTGAAACACCAGAAGGACAAGTAAGTGATTCAGTGACCTAACCTTAGCTCAAGAATGCTAATTATTCAGTTATCCTATAATTCTATTTGCCTTGTGCGCAGGCTTGTGGCTTGGTGAAAAATCTTGCCTTGATGGTATATATCACCGTTGGCTCTGCTGCAAATCCAATTTTGGAATTTTTGGAGGAGTGGGGCACAGAAAATTTTGAGGTTTGTTTTTGTTTCCAATGTCAGTGTGTCTGTGCGATTTATTTGGTTATAACTTGCAATGTTATGGTTTTGTTCTAGTTTAATTTAGTACAATATTTTATTTATTATGTACATTTTCTGCAGGAGATATCGCCAGCTGTCATTCCACAAGCTGCTAAAATTTTTGTCAATGGCTGTTGGGTTGGAATTCATAGGAATCCTGACCTGTTGGTGAAGACTCTTAGGCGTTTAAGAAGACAGGTCTGTTCCATGCTTTTTCTCTAAAATTTAGTTTGACGTTGCAGACAGAACGACAAATTAAATGAGTTATAAAATCTCCAATTATTTACCCACACACATGTACAAGCTTAAACTAAGACTGATGGGCAGCAAATCTTTTTAAAAAGGTGTTGTTGATTCAAAATCCTTTTTGTAATATAATTATTTGCTGCAAATTTTAGCTAACTTTAGTGGGGTTTACATTGACATGCCAACTCCTTAAAGGTTTTGAATGGCATCCAGAGGACCTTAAGGTCTCAAATTTGCTTGTTTTTCATTTTCAGATTGATGTCAACACTGAAGTTGGTGTGGTTCGTGATATCCGTCTTAAAGAGCTTCGACTGTACACGGATTATGGGCGCTGCAGTCGTCCATTGTTTATTGTTGAGAACCAGAGGCTGCTTATAAAGAAGGCGCATATCCGAGCATTGCAACAAAGGGTCTGAATAGATCACCATTCGCTGTCTCGCACTTAATTTAACATTTTCTTTTTTTCCTCATAAGATTCTTTTATCCAATCCAGGAAACTCCTGATGAAGGTTGGCATGAATTGGTCTCAAAAGGATATATAGAGTACATAGATACTGAAGAAGAGGAGACTACCATGATCTCCATGACCATAAACGTAAGTGAGATATGCATCTGTACCTGATTATATTCTCGAATCCTTCATCTGTGGAAGACAATTTTGTGGAGTAACCTTGTATACTCCATCCCTGGCATTTCATTAATTGCTTTGGCCTTTTCTTTCTATATTCACTTTCACCTGCTAACACCAATGAAAAGATTTCAGGATCTTATAAATGCGAGACAGAACCCAGAGGAGGCGTATTCTGAGACTTACACGCATTGTGAGATCCATCCTTCTTTGATTCTTGGTGTTTGTGCATCAATTATTCCTTTTCCTGATCACAACCAGGTAACATTCACTTCCACATTGTTTGTAGTGCTACAACTTTTTTCCCTCCGGTGAAGTCTAATTTTTCGCATTGATAATGCAGTCACCTCGTAATACATATCAGTCTGCTATGGGAAAACAAGCCATGGGAATTTATGTCACCAACTACCAGTTAAGAATGGTGAGTATAAGCATTTGTTTGATTTTCTTTGCATGTTAATATGTCTCTGAACCTTATCCCACCATCATGATTCAGGACACATTGGCCTACGTTCTATACTACCCGCAAAAGCCTCTAGTTACTACACGTGCTATGGAACATTTGCACTTCAGACAGTTACCAGCTGGCATTGTGAGTGAAGATTCTAATCTTAAACTGCAGGACATTTAGTTCTGCACGTCATGTTTTATTTCTATTCTATGTATTGATTGATGCATTATTATGGTGATTTTGTAGAATGCAATTGTTGCTATTGCTTGCTACTCTGGTTATAACCAAGAAGATTCAGTTATCATGAATCAATCTTCCATAGATCGTGGGTTCTTCAGATCACTATTTTTCCGCTCTTACAGGTATAGTGCAAACTGTTACTATGCCACTGCAGTAGTCTAGGCCTTGACTGTTTGTAATCTGAATTTTGAACTTTCATATGTAGAGATGAGGAGAAGAAGATGGGGACACTTGTAAAAGAGGAATTTGGTCGCCCAAATAGGGAGAATACTATGGTGTGTTTTTTAAATTGTTTTGTATTTTTTTTCTTCTTCCCATGATGCTAATATATAACCTTACCTTGTAGGGAATGCGCCATGGGTCATACGATAAACTTGATGATGATGGCCTTGCACCACCTGTGAGTAGATAACTCATTGCTGAAGGCTTATGGTTTATCAGGGGCAATGCTGATCGCATATGTTTAATTCATGTAACAGGGAACAAGGGTCTCAGGTGAAGATGTCATTATCGGGAAGACATCTCCTATTCCACAAGATGATGCTCAAGGGCAAGCTTCTAGATATTCGAAGCGCGATCATAGTACTTCTCTGCGTCACAGTGAAAGTGGCATGGTAGATCAAGTAAGTAGTTCCTCGACCTTCTTATGTTAGCAGGTGGTTGTGATGAGTTTGAAACCAACAGGCCACTAAGATTGCTGTATTCTGTACAGGTTCTGTTAACAACAAATGCTGATGGTCTAAGATTTGTCAAGGTTAGAATGCGATCAGTTCGCATACCACAAATTGGAGACAAGTTTAGCAGTAGGCATGGACAAAAAGGAACTGTTGGGATGACTTACACACAAGAGGACATGCCATGGACAATCGAAGGCATCACACCTGATATTATTGTGAATCCACATGCTATTCCATCCCGTATGACTATTGGACAGCTGATTGAGTGTATTATGGGTAAAGTCGCAGCTCACATGGGGAAGGAAGGAGATGCAACTCCGTTCACTGATGTTACTGTAAGTGTTCTTTCTGGAGACTTTATTCTTGGTTCCTTCCAGGCTTTTATTACTTATCCGTACAAAAAGATTTGTTATAGTTTAGTTGCAGAAAATATTAGTGATAATGATATTTGGTGGGGCCTGTGGCTGCAAAACTGGCAATGAAAAAAACTGTTGTGGTCTTATATAGTTTTCCTTGATATCAGGTGGATAACATCAGCAAAGCTCTTCATAGATGTGGTTATCAAATGCGTGGATTTGAGACTATGTACAATGGTCACACTGGAAGGAAACTGACAGCTATGATTTTTCTGGGTCCCACATATTACCAAAGACTCAAGCACATGGTGGACGACAAGATACATTCTAGAGGTCGTGGTCCTGTTCAGATACTTACCCGGCAACCAGCAGAGGGTCGTTCACGTGATGGTGGTCTCCGCTTTGGAGAGATGGAAAGGGATTGTATGATCGCGCATGGAGCAGCTTTCTTCCTGAAGGAAAGGCTGTTTGACCAGAGTGATGCATACAGAGTCCATGTGTGCGAGAAATGTGGTTTGATCGCAATTGCCAACCTAAAGAAAAACTCATTTGAGTGTAGGGGCTGCAAGAACAAAACTGACATTGTCCAAGTAAGTAGAATTGTTTGTATCTCGAAACAACCTAATTCATCAATATGGCACTTAAACCTCGTAACTGTTGGTTTAACTGATGTGATAAAATATTATTGTACTGACAGGTACATATACCCTATGCTTGTAAGCTTCTGTTCCAGGAGCTCATGGCGATGGCCATTGCTCCTAGAATGCTCACCCATGATATGAAGACAGGAAAGGATCAGAAGAAACGCTGAACCAGTTTTCCATGGTATGCTTAGCTGGACCTCTTGCTTCTAGGGAGCTATATTGGTGGTTTAATCAGCGTGATCTTTAATTTGGCTTGTACCATTTCGAGGAACATATTTGTGGCCACTTCTTTTCTGATTTAGACTTTGGTTCTTCACGAAATACTGACAGGGCATTATTGTGTCCACGGATTATCATGCCCGTCTCTGTTCTGTATGTCTCGGATCTGCGCTAGCAAGCAAAAGCGTATAGGTTTCAGTTAATTTTGAACATTAGAAATTGACAAACTGGGTAAAGGGACTGCTCTTGTTAATTCTGCAATGTACTATTCTGTGTGAGTTAAAAGATTTGGACTTCGACACTCAGCGTGCCAACTTGGGCGCTGCTGTAATTTCAAATGTTGACAACTCTATTGGCCTCCTTTGGCGCTAAATATTGGTCCTAAACTAATCTCGCTGTGTTAATTAATTTTGAAAGTTTTTAATGTTTTAAAATGCATTTTTTCCAATCCTCAAATTGTCTAAAGTGCTCCATCCTTCATTCCTTCACATGCCCTTCGTGCATATCCTCTCCATGCATATCTTTGCACCGAACTGCACAATCTCTCGCTAAGAAAGAGATGACCATGGATTCTCTTTTGAGTGCACTGCTTCACATCAGTAAGCATCCAGAACACATGATTCTTGAACAATCCAAAAGACCAAAACTGATGCTAAATTTTAGGGTGCTTACTTGGCTAGTAACTTCCTCTTGTAGTCCCCCCTTGAATCAGCCAGCTGCCATGAGCCCATGACTCACTTATCTGCCTCGTGCATGCCATCCAAAACGTTCGCATTATCGGCTTGTGCATGCCATCCACCTGCTACGCGCATTCCGTCGCGCCACTCTCTTCAACAAACGTATCACTCCTGGAAGAATTCATTAACAAAAATAGGATGAGAGCTCGGTGCTCTTGGTAAAAGTTGGAAGAATGAAAAAAAATCAAATATACTTAATTCTGGCCTCCTTTCTATACCAACTTAATCATTTAGCGGCACTTGAGTGGCCTTTTTGCACTGGACTCCGCTATTCTCCCTGGACAGTAAGCACTAGGGTGGATGATTAAAATTGAGGCGCACTTAAGGATTTACAACTCCACTATATCAAGCCTCAAATCTTTTTACTTGCAAATGATCATTTCTCATGCAGCTTCAAATATAATCTGCATTTAGTCTATAAGTTCATCGCAAGAATTTCAATCGCAAATACATAGTATGCATATTCTTTTTTTTGGAAACATAGTATACAAGTTCTTCTTTTGGAGGATGATGTCGAGGGTGCCAAGAAGTTGAAGCTGGTGTTGTGTGCTTTTGAAAAACTTTCAGGGCTGAAAATTAATTTCCACAAAAGTGAGCTGTTTTGCTTTGGCCAGTCCAAGGAGAAAGTAGGAGTTTACACTCAACTTTTTGGCTGCAAGGAAGGTAAAATGCCGTTCAAATATTTAGGGATTCCTATGAACGCCAGCAGAATTAATAAAAGTGATTGGGGGAATTAGAGAGCAGGTTCCAAAAGAAATTAAGTAGCTGGAAAGGGAAGCTGTTATCCACCGGGGGAGACTAGTTCTCTTAAACTCAGTGCTGTCCAGCTTGCCTTTGTTTTTATTGTCCTTTTTGAAAGTCCCAAAAGGAATCCTAAAAAGGTTAGACTATTTCAGATCCAGATTTTATTGGCAACAGGATGAACACAAGAGGAAGTATAGGTTGCTCAAGTGGAAAATATTGCGTAAACCCAAATGGGGGGGGGGGGGGGGGGGGGAGTATTTGAAGGATACAACTTTAGGTCAAGTGAATAAAAAGCCGGGGGATTCACAGTTTTGGTCAGGGCTGATGGATGTTAAAGGCCAAATGATGTCAATGGGCAGGTTTGAGGTGAATAATGAGAATCTTACCAGATTTTGGGAGGATAGATGGTTAGGAAATGAACCTTTGAAGTTGCAGTATCCTACTCTGTATCAGATTGCCAGAAAGAAAAATATGGGAGTAGCTATTGTACTACAATCCACACCTCTGAATATTTCATTCAGAAGGGCTTTAACAGCTGAGAGACTAACCTTATGGTTGGAGTTAGTGGGGAGAGTATGTGCTGTTTCCCTGTCAAACCAGAATGACAGTTTTTTGTGGACTCTGAATAAGAACAACAGCTTCACAGTAGGATCCATGTATAAAGCTTTAACGGAGAGGGGGGAGGTTAGGCAAAATTGGAGAGTCTGGAAGCTTAGAATTCCTTTAAAAATTAAAGTTTTTCTTTGGTACCTTAAGCAAGGTGTAACTTTGACTAAGGACAATTTGAGGAAAAGAAGATGGAAGGGGAATACTGCTTGCTGCTTTTGCAATAGAAAAGAGACAATAAGTCACCTGTTTTTTGACTGCCATGTGGCTCGAATTTGTTGGGGTCTAGTTCATATTTCGTTCGGTTTGAATCCACCTATGTGTGCAGATGATTTATTTGGTTCTTGGCTCAATGGTTTTCATCACAAGCTTAGGAAACAAATAATGATAGGAATTTCTGCACTTTGTTGGGCTATGTGGTTGAATCGAAACGATGCTGTGTTTAATAGAGCTAGCTCTAATTCTTCTTTGCAGGTGATCTTCAGGACGACATATTGGATCAGAACATGGTCTAAATTATCGAAAGAGGAGGAGATCGGAATGCTGAGAGGCTGCTGTCACAAGCCAGAGGTTGCAGCGATGGATATTTTCAGTAAGTTCGGATGGGGCTCGGTACGACGTCTTCAGGCTTAGCTTCGTTAAAGCTGCTGCTGTAGTTTTGTTTTGGGTCGCTGCAATAGCAGAGTTTTGTTCATGCATAGAACCTGTTGTTTTGGTCCTTGGATGTCTAAATGACATTTGTTGGGATGGAGTCCATAAATTGGCTGCAAGCACTCACCTTTTGAGTGTGGAGGCCGGATGTTTTTTTTTCCATAATCTAAAAAAAGTTCTAGCAATAGCAATCTGGACTCAAACAGATAGGAAGCAGCGACTCGTTGCCTGGCCCTGCTACAACCCGCAGGTCATCTCCTTTGCCTGCTCATCGAGCCTTGCTATGCGGCGCCCATATTGTCGCTTGCTGTGCCTGCTGAGTCACCGCGCTTGCGCTGCTGGCTGTCCCTGCCGCGCTCGCCGGTCATGGCGGCCTCGCCGTCGCACCGCTCGCTGGTAGTTGTGACTGTCGTGCCCGCCGCTAGTGGTGATGACGTTGCGTCGCTCGGCGGTGCCTTGGTCGCCGCCACGCTCGACGGAGATGGCGAGAGGAAGGGAGGGCGATGGAGACGTTGAAGGGAGGATTATTAAGAGGAGCGATATAATGGGAGGGAAATAATGGACGGACACGCACGAGACGGCTGCTTTCATGGGCCTAACAGATGTTTTTTTTGGAAAGGCCCAACAAAAAAAATCGTTCGGTTGGGCAGATTCAAAAGGTGCCTCATCTAGCTGATGCATGTATTTTCACCGTGTGACGTAGGGGTCACGTACGCTACAATAACTCCATGCTGTCGGAGGGATATTTTTTTAGTCAAGCGGCGGGTGTTTTGCGTGAGATGTCGACTTTCTATTTGCGCGGTAAGCCGGTAACAAAGGATGCCTCCGCTAGGAAACTCTTGGGGCATAATCTAGGTCCATTAACTTCTACCCCGTCTCTTCTAAGTCTGTTAACAAAGAAAAAGAGTCATCTACGTCCATAATCTATTAAATCGTCTCATCTGAGTCTAAACATCCACAAATACAGTATTAGCCTACGTTTTTGCAAAACACCCCCTCATGTCTCATTTCTTCTCCGCTTCACGCCCCTCCCTCCCATAGCTCACCCACTCTCTCCTCTCTCTCTCCCCTCCCACCGGTCGGCGTGGGACAGACGGAGGCGGTTCCATGGGCAGGGTGGCGCGTGCTCCCACCACCCTGTCGTTGTCTCCCCCAGCGAGCTCGCCGCCTGCTCCCACCACCCCGCTACCTCTCCTCAGGTGAGCCCGCCGCTCGCTCCCACCGGCAAAGATAGGAAGGGCTACTGAAGAGATCGAGGTCACCCCATCTGGGGCCACCCGTGCTAGCCTCGAGGAGGACACCACCAGGGACGCCGTGGAGGCTGCGAGGTCGCGCGCGCCAGATCTCTGGCCGTCGTCTTTCAGATTAGGCCACCGTCGGATGAGAAGGAGATGAGGACGGCCGGCTCTGGCAGCCTGACGCACGGTCGCCTTCTCGATTCCTCCACTCTGCCACCGACCCGAGCCCCTCTACCCGCGCTGCCCCTACTCCTCCATGGCGCCGAGCAGGGGAGCTCCTCTAGGGCCCGCGAGCTACTCCTCCTTCGCCGACCTGAGCCCCCTCGACCCATGCCGTTGCTGCCCCTCCTCCATGGTGCCGAGCAGGAGAGCTCCTCCAGGGCCCGCGAGCTGCTCCTTCGCCGCGTTTTGGGAGTCGTCGGGAGGGAGCGCGACGATGAGGGACTCAAGGAGGATGCGTTTTTTGAGTCACTGCGCAGCGTAGTGTGAGAGCACGACGGCGAGGCTGCTGGCGGAGTCCGGCGTGGAGGACGCCGCGGTGCCGGGCGCCGACATGTCTTGGCTGGCGACTTGGTTGGGCAGGCGAGCAAAGCTCTGTGTTGGCAGAGGGAGGAGGAAGAGAGAGGGGAGAGCGTCAATTGGAGAAGAACCAAGAGGGGGGCGTTTGTACAATATACTGCTTAGTTTTGGACCTAGATGTGACGATTTAATAGTCTGCGGACCTAGATGACCGATTTTTTAGTTAATAGATCTAGATAGGACGCAGGGTAAAGCTAATGGACCCGATAAAATTTACTCTTTAGCCCATCATTCAAAAACTGCCGCCAAACTTGTATGCGCCCCCCCCCCCCCCCCCCCCCCCAGACTATATGTTTGATGTCAGCGTATAGCATTTGCTTCATTTTGTGCACCCCCTTGTACTTTTATGCGCTTGGATGATTTGACAAGTGATCGTGGCTATATAGGAAGACCATGAACTTTAAGCGTTTTCTGTTTGATTTTACGGTGCTCGGAGATGGTGACAATCATTGCTTAATTTTACAATCCAATGGGCGAGGTACTGTTAAGCCGTGAACAAGCAATGCAAGTCGAAAGGTTTGATGGGAGGCTATATTGGTAAATGGTAATTTTGTTTCCTCAACAGAAGGGTAGTTTTGATTCGCCTCTTCTTGGTCGATTTTAGATCAGCAGCTTGGTGACGATCCGCTTTTACACTGAACTTAGGGCTGTCCGTCGATGATAAATAGAGCGCTGGACACTCATTATGGAGTTGATATTTTTGTTCTCTGTTTATCTCTAATATCCTAGGCAAAGGCAACTGACAGTTATCGCACATGATAAGTAGAAGACAAAAGGTAAAGGGATGTGTGTATATATAGGTACTAAGATCAGTTCATCGTAGAATTTTGATTCTCCTACCCTAGTTGGTTAGGGGGTGAGTAGCATGGTCGCACAAGTTCACAGGGCTTTTTTTAAAAAAAAAAATCTCCATACCGGCGCAGGGTTAGGAGATTTTTCTAGACTCGGAGAAGGCTTACTTCTTCTTAATGAAAAACCGTGGAGCTCAGATTTACGAGGCTACTTTAAAAAAAATATATATCCCTTCTTCGGCGTAGTCGGGGTTCGGGAACTTTTCTATACCCAGAGAAGGTTTACTTCTTAATGAAAAATTGTGGAACTTTTTCACTTTTTTTTTAAACTAAGTTTATAGTGTTTGGCTTCAGTTTACCCATTCATAACTTTTTCACCCTATCGGCTCCTTTTTCTCTCTCCCAAAACAATGAATGAGCTTATTGTGGTTCTTTATGAGTTCTGAGGGTCTGAGGGAGGATTCAGGTGAGTTAAGGCAGGTTATTTGCATCATAAATGACATTAGTTCAAGTGGCATCAGAGCTCATAGCGAAACATGCCCGGATATCTAAGATCTCACACTTGATAAGTTTCCTTCTTACATCTAGGAAAAAAATTCAGGGAACGTTCAACAAGCACGTAGTTCATCGTGATCCAAACAGGGTGATTTGATTATGGTGTAAATTATGTACAAAGGAACAGATGCCACACTAGTCAGTTCTTCACTCAAAAAAGATGAAGAGCGTCTGCGCAGAATGGTAATGGCCCTCAAAAGTTTTCATGCTGCTCGACCTTGCCTGCCGTTGTTCGAATTCTTGTTCAATGACACGCTGTCCACTCCATAACATTTGCTAGGGAATATTTTCCCCTCTACATGTACTTTGCTGTTAGTTTTTATTTTTTAATGAAATTGCCGTTATAAAAAAATGACACGCTGTCCACGGATGCTAATTGTTGTCTAGCATCAAACTCGCTATGTCGCCTAGATTCAATGAGCCGTGTTCACTCGTGCTTCCATGGTGCACTGGACCGGAGCTATATGGACGGCTTTGAAATTTGAATACGATATGGCGTTGTCACATTAAGCGTAGCAACTTACCCATTTCGGCCCATAAAGTACAGCACCATTAGTTAGTAGCACGAGCAACTGATTCATCAAAGGTACATAATGCATCAAAGATGGCAGGTAACAGCTCTTTTACCTCTAATAAATCAAACCGCAATCTCCTTCCGCCACCAAAACTTTAAACACAAAATACACATCAGCATGAAATTACATTGAGGTTGGGAGGGCTATTATACACGACAACTGGACAGCGACCCCGCCAGGCAAATCCATGTGGCAACTCAAAAACACTTAGCAACATGAGGAAAATTCTAGGCCCGGATAAAGAGGAAAGAATACCTAGTACAAT
Organism: Urochloa ruziziensis; assembly: GCA_015476505.1. NCBI lineage: Eukaryota > Viridiplantae > Streptophyta > Magnoliopsida > Poales > Poaceae > Urochloa > Urochloa ruziziensis. The sequence goes on from CM027118.1 coordinate 61,627,153, forward strand.
AACACTATTTCCTTTGCCATTCCAATTGGATGCAAAAAGACATATTACACCGCCACCCCTATCCACCCCCCAGCTGAGTATATACAAGTGAAGCCTCCAAGGATCTGATGATGAATTCTATATGCACTGCTACTTGTGTTCGGTCAAATGAATTGGAGAGCACTGTCCAAGATCAAGCTCCCCTTCTACCGGCTTGTAGTCCGCTCAGCTCCCTGTACATCAAATCTTTCGGTATGGCTATGGACAAGCCCTCTGCTGACCACAAATGAAAACAGCAAGATCCTGCTGACTCAGGCTTCATAAGGATCATTACCAACTAATGTGTGGCAAATCCACTATATCCAGGCAAGAGAGCCTCGGTCATTAGCTACTGCTTGGGGACGGCCCCTGGTCGGAGTTGGTGGTCTGTTGGCATTGAGCTCCTGAATTTGATTTCACGGGTCATGGTGTTAAGATGTGGACCAAAGCACCAAATGGTTTTGCAAAGGAATAACTTTGATATTAGTGTTTACCTGCATCCATGTGTCCTCAATATGATCCGGTGACGCCTCGGGTGATGTAATTGCAGGGGGCAAAGGATGAATTAGTTTTGGCACAACCACAAGATCTCTACCCAAAACCAAGATTGCACCGGCATTATTTGCAGTACCTGTGGTGTGCATCAATGTCAACAAAGTGTACATCAAGCCAATAGATTCAAAGAATATAGTCATAAAACAGATTCTCACCGCAATAATTTGTCGCAGAGAAAAGAGTGATCAGATGACCTTGAGCAAAGCGCTCGAAGCCATCCATCACACACTCATGTGCTCGTACAATTAACTGAAGGTCATTGTTGTTGCAGAACTCCATAACACGATCAGGCTGGTAACAACAAAATGTTATGACAAGAAGGGCTGAAAGGACAAAAAGACATCAACATATGGACTGAAAAGCACCAACCCCAAATGTAACAAGACCAGGGCCCCGAGCGTTGGGCCTCAGTCCTTCAACACTGTCATTCTCTGTTGGATCAGACCTGTAAAAGTGAGAACAAAATCATGGGTTGGAATAAATAGCTATCATGAAAGGGTGAGCTGGAGAAGTCGCTGAAAATACTAACCATAGAAGATCCATAAGGACAACTGAGCCAGCTTCCATCGTAATTGGCCTTTGAAGATTCTCAATCTGCTCAACATGGTTGATTGACCTACCAATGCCACCATGCATACAGATGATTTTCTTTTCTATAAGCGCAGCCAAAGGAAGCCAATTGAATAGCCTATTCATTCGGTGCCATGTCCAGATACCATCTCTCTCACCCTATTTTTTAACAATGAGTACCAATGTAAGGATTAAAAAAGTAGGCCATTTTATTAAGTGCAGATGGATGTGGTACACAAAAAGGTAGTTACCATTCGTTCTATACACTCTATTCGGAAACCAAACAAAGCATTGATATCTGCAGCTTCATGATTCCCACGAATCAAATGTACATTTTGAGGATACTCAACCTGGAATACACAGTAGTTTGAATATTATACGTTAACTAGATTACTGCATAAAAACAAATCTACATAGTTGTAAGTACATAGTATGATACCTTCAATGCAAGAAGAAGAGTGATAGTTTCTAAACTATGCTGGCCACGATCTACATAATCTCCCAAGAATAGATAATCAATGTAACTGCATGTTAAGAAAAATATAAATGAGCTGAAGATAACAAAAGAAAAATCTCCATCTAAGTCAAGACTATAGGAATAACGAGGGTCAAGAATTCAGTCATTTTGCATGCTGATTAGCTGAATGATAAGAGACTACAGTGGCATATAAATAAAACACAAGAATTGATTATTAAAGATACACTTACGCGATGTCTCCTGCAGTCGAAGGAGCACCATATTCATCGAATAACCTCATTAGGTCTCCAAATTGTCCATGTAGATCACCAAATATCTTAACAGGAGCTTTAAGCTGCAAAACGCTTGGTTCGCTTGAAAATATTCTTTCAGCACTGTCACATAGATCTGCAATTTCATTGCAGTCCAAGAAGAATTGCCTTCGGACAGGGGGCTTCCAGCCACGAGGTTTCAACAGAGATGCAATTACCTAGATAGATATAGCAGCAGACACATAAAAAAGGTGTCAAGTGTACAAGTAACTGGTAGCATTCATCTATCTCAAGTTCTCAACAACAGACGAGCACTGTAAAGTGTAAACTCTAACCCATTAGATGTCACTAGCAAGTGTACAAGTGACTGGTAGCTTTCATCTATCTCAACAACAGGCGTGTATTGAAACTCTAACCTATTAGATGCCACTAGAAAGAGTGTCAGAGAAGTTGATCAGCTAGGTTTCTAATCATTTATCTTGCAGAAAGCCAAACACTTCTTATTTGCCTCAACAAGCACTACTATTTTATCCTGTGAACATATATTATATGAGTGACAAGGTAAAAGTACCTTTTTAGGAACACTATTAATAGACATTTGTCTATCTAGTAGCTTCCTTGCGGCAGTTGCATTCTCTGGGGTGCCATAGCTCACCCTTCTTCCTTCATTTTCAAATTGGTCAATCGATAGCTGTCTGACCATGCCGCCTAAGGCACCTCCAGTTTCGGCAGCCACCACAACCTGCAAGGTAGAAAAAGGTAAAAACAAAGTATAATGCAATCATGCAAATAACTATTGCTAGGATGGTCATACTTGGCATCAAATTGCCAAATGAAAATATAAATGGGAAAAAAGCACATCATGTATTCTACTCACAGCTCTATGATGCAACCGAACTCCAGGTGCAGCTGACATGTTATTAGAAAGAATGCCGTCTGGTTTGATGAGGCTTGAATGTTTGCTGCTTGATGTTGAGTCTGGAGATTGCTCCTTGTCAGGCAACTGCTCCATCTCACCATTTACCTGTCTGGCCTTCACAGCAGCTAATGTAGCACTGATTGCCTCTGCCTCTGCCGCTGATGCTTCAACTAAGTAATCCACGCCTTTGCTTAATCTCCTGTGAAGGGTTTTAAACTCATCAGAATGAAATATCTATTACAAAAAATAATATTAACTTGCTCATGAAACAGCAGAATAACATAAAAAGTTGTCTAAGTACCTCTGTCCCTGCAACACGGCATTCTCAGGGCTGATATCAGTATACATGTCTCCATTTACAGGAGGTGCAACTGGAGTCCCAAGAACTACAGCTCCATCAGGACTCGTTTCTGTAGCCGTTTGTCTTGTCCGATCATCATTGTATGCGTACCTTCCAGGTGCTCGTCCTGCTTGCAAGTTTGTGGCTGCTGCACTTGCTGCCGCATGATTAGCAGCATTTGTTGTTTCAGCAGCAGCAAGATCCTCAGCCACAAGAAGATCATCGAGAAGTACCCCTACAATACCAACTCTATGAGTACCAACCAATAAGCAATAGTGCATCAAACGAAACTATGCAATGCTAGAAATATTAGCTATATATGTGAAGTGACAACAACAATGGTCATCAAGCAAAATCTGTGGCATCAATGACACTCAATGTCAGACAACAAACATGGAAACCTAACCCAGTTATCTTACCTCCCCGTAAACCTCCATAAATGAATATTAGATCATTAACAGCTGCTGCTGCATGCCTGCACCGCCGTGTAAGCTCAACAGCAGCATCACCGCCTGCCGCGTCTGCACTATATCTTCCTGTTCTGGGAGTTGTAACAACTGACTTTGTGTCACACCAAACTCCAGCAGCAGTGTCTAGTACTGAAACAAGTTCAATAGTACAAACTTGTAAGAAATTAAAGACTATTGTCAACAATAAGTTGCCACAGTAATAGTTAACCTGCTCTAGTTACAAACTTACAATGTGGGTACCTATATAAATACGGCAAGATAATTCAAATGCTAGCAGAAGAATAGGAACCAGGTTCTATCAGCATGCCATCATAGGTAACAAAAAAGAATGGAGGATACCATATTGTTATCATTAGCAAGGGGTTTATGAACAAAAATGATAAAGTAACTAGAGTATTTAGGATGTTAAGATATTTTAATAAAATTGGATAAATGAAACTCACACCATGAGATAAACACTTATTTAGATGTGTTTGAAAGAAAATAAGCTGATGGCAGTAAATGAAACTTGATTGAGCTTGGAATTATAATGGAACAATTCATGGCTGTTTCTGTCAATGATGGCAGCATAGGACATTTTTCAAAGGTACTTCACAACTTGATAAAATGTGAGTCACTTCAAGGTTTTAAAACCGCAACCTGCAACACTCGAGGAGTCCTCCACCATCCGCCCACCTCCAAGAGCACCTCCAGACACATGAAGGCGTGCATTGACAAAAACCTAACGAATAGCAAATAGCAAGCATTACACAAGGACCACAGTGGAGACTCAACTAAATTAATGACATTGAGCAATAGCTTACAGCTGCATGTTGGTATCGGGGCGATGGAGAAACACCAGGGGCAATTGCCCATTCCCAGCGCCCGTCTCTATGTTTCGCAAGGCCATATGCACTTGATAGGGGCTGGAAAATTTGCAAAACACACATAATTAAGAATTAAAAATAGCAGTTAATACCAAATCAATGAGAAACGCTAATAGTGAAATTTGACAGATAAGCTGCTATCTAGGATATAGAACTAGGTGTAATTTATTGCATATGTACTATAGAACTCTTCTACTGCATTTTCTTCAATTCAAGCAACTAGACATCGCCACAACACGAGTTTTCAATTCAAGGGGGAACTAACTCTACCATATATGACACTTAGTCTAAGTTTCATATATAGTAGAGTTAGTTTCCTCTTGAATTCAGGTGGACAAGTGCAACTTTGTTCATCTTCCATTTGATGTATCTGCTTCTTTCTGTAGCTACTGTTTCATCCAAAAAAACAACTTCACTATAGGTGTTTAAAAATTAAAATGAAATTTTCTGGGAACGGGTCTAATCTTCTCACACAAGGATGTATGAAACCTTATCAGGATGTTGTGACTCTAAATGTTAAGAGAACGAAAACTTGGCAGGTCTTACTTTCAAAAGCACTATTTTTCTCTGGAAAAGATTCGGTAAATATCAATTACTTACCACACTATTTGCATCCCTCCCACCACAAAGTAAGAGAAGACCATCAGAACGCGCACTTGCAGTGGCGTACCTGAACAACAGCACAGCGCAGGAAAATAGAGAACAACATCAAACAAACTATTAACAGTAAAAAACACGGAAAAATGTGAATTCATGCAGAGGTCAGATGACAAGCAATTGATAGGCAACATGGTGGTTAACACTGCTACAGCAAGCTACCCTGTGCCGTACAAAATAAATAGCAGATCGATTTGCACATATTATCATAGTGACTTAGCAACATGGCATAAGAAGATCAATGCAAGAGTAATAAATTATTCTTAACTCGATTTAAGTTTATATTCCTACTGGCATACTTACATGCATGGAGGTGGTCCTTCACCTTCTGGTTCAAGTTTCCTCCATTCATATGGCTTAGCTGCAGTATCAAGGGCCCATACATCCGCCAGAGGTCGCTTCCCTAAAGACATGAAAGTTCCAGTATTGACACCATTTAGGGTGAGCCTTAGTGCAGGAAATGCTATTTGAAAATTTACAGATGTCTAAGAGAGCTGTTGCATTACCATCATTTCCACCAATAGTCAACAAAAATCTCTGCCCAACCAAGGCCATCACATGACCATATCGTGGACCTGGACCAGGTCCTTGAACCACCACTCTGCATACGTGTAACAACCTTAGCAATGATAAATGAAATGAAATTGCAAGTTCAAGTCAGTCGAGAATGTTAATCACCTGTGCCATCGTGGTCGTTGTTGTGTAAGATCTAGGACATGAAGATCCTCTGCAGATAAACCGGCAGGGCCAATTCCACCCTGAACCATAAGAAGAACACAAATGGGATGAAATTTCAGCTACATCCTCATGAAAACAGTGTCTCTCTAACAATCTAGTACTGTAGTTTACTAGGTGTGTGAAGTATCAACTACTGGCTGCTGGCTACTTTCACTGAATTTGCTTGGGGATATGATTGGTGTGGTAATAAGGTGAGGGCAAGTCTAAAAAATATGACAAATATTTAGTTAGAATAATAGGTAACAGAACTACTTTGTAACAATGCAACCAGAAGTAGAAGGAAAGTAATACCTGAATGACCACCATGGTTCCAACTGCAGTTGCCACATGTGCAGCTCTTGGTGAAGGAGGCTCACCAAGTGGGGTAAGCCTAACACATACAGTTGTGGTGTAGTTAGAACTATCCCAAAATACTGCCAATATAATTCCCATACTACCCAAAACGACAAACAACTGAAGTAGTGCACTAAGTACTTGAGGCAGAAAAGGTCAAAATCAATATGGAATACTACCTGCTCCACTTGTTCGATGACACATCATAACAATGGACGTCTGCTGTCGCACCAGCAAGGCCTGCAGTGGAAGAGATAACTGAGGAACCCACCTTAATATTTGGCTGGGAAACAAAACTAGCATTCCACACCAGCAGCAGGGTATCCTTTACTTTTTCCATTTTGAAGTATAATTTAAACATCCATGCAATTAAATCCCTTTTGTACATTGTAGAAAGTTTCTAATTGTTAACACAAAGAACAAATAAGCCTTTAAATTCCTGATCGCAGCCAGTCATGAAACAGTTTCATACGCCTTCTAACTTGCCCGCCCTATTGTGCTAGAAGCCTAGATCAGGCATAAAATGATAAATAGGACCATATATAACATCCAATTTGGCTCCAAGAAAACTAAATGTTCACTGAAGAGAACCAATCATCATATAGTTGGAGTACTGCTCATTTTAACTTCTTTGTAAAACAGCATTGCAGTTTTTTGCTCAACAAATAATATCTGATGTAGCAAACCACCCAACAGAACCTGAATCCACTGTTTTTACCACTGAAATTCAATTTAATTCCTCGGCAAGTCTTACTACATTCCTGCCTAGTTGAATTAGCATCTAAAATAGCATGATGGCTTTGTACTTCCATCGTGAATAAGAATCAAACCGTCTTCTAACTTTACAGTTCCACTAAAAATTAGCATTCAGAATTATCGTACCCACAATACAGCAAGGATTTTCAGTAAATAGCTTCAAGCCTATAAGTTCATCTAAAAAATGAACTTTCAAACTTCATAAACCAGAGAATTACATTGCATCCGAAAATTCAGCCCAGAACAGACCCTAATAGAATTCCAAACACGCCCATAGCGACCCCTACCCATGAGATAAGGTCTATTAAAGTTCCAAAATCAAATGTTCAAAAATAAAGTTCCAGAATCAGAAAGCATAAGCTATAAGATAGAGGCATACGGATCCCAGCGCTCCCAGCAGAAGAGGGCGGTGTGGCAGAGTTCCCCTCGAGCGCGGTGGCCCCACCGAACAGGATCAGCCTCGGTCCGATGTACCCCGGTGTGCCCTCCTCCCCGACGGCCGGTACCGCCGTGAGCGTGTGCCCACAGCGGCAGCCTGGCCCGTCTTCCTTCTTCTCGATCACCGCGTCCACCACCGTGTACCCGGGCGCCGGCCTCGGCCCTGCAGCCCCGACAGCCGCCGGACTCGGGGCCGCCGGGGGCGTCCCAGGTGTCCCGGGCGTCGACGGCGTGGACGACGACGAGGTCTCGCTCCCTGAGCCCGAGCCTCCGGCGCTGGCGGCCGCGGCCGCCGCGTCAGAGTCGGAGTCGGACTCCGTCGTCATACGAGAGTCCACGTCCATGCCTCAGCAGCTAGCGGCCTCCCCGGGCCACGCTAGGGTTCGGAGGCCCCGAGATCTCGGCACGCGCCGGCGACGCAGGCAGGGACCCCCGCCCTACGACGCGGCCGGCATCGCCGGAACCCTAGATTCCCCCGCACCCCGGGCAGAGCGATTCGCCCGCGTCCCGCCTCGCCCGCGGCGCCGATCACGAGGGGAGAGCCAAGCGAGAGGAGCGAGCGCCAAGGCAGGAAGGCTTCCCCCACCTCGGGAATTGCGGTGGAGGGGCCGCTCCGCTCCGGAGGCCGCGGGTAGCGCTCGGCGTGGCGAGGGAGTGGTGGAATTCGGGGGGTTCGCGGGGGGCGAGCTGCAAATCTGGGAGGGGGGACGGCCACGGACGGCCTCGCGTTTGGCCTTGGCTTGGTTTGGAGTGGGGGGAAGAGACGGGCCGCGACGGGGGGGAAGGAGGGGACGGGAGGACGAGGTGGAAGGGAAGAGTGGGAAATGGGAAAAGGAAATTTTAGCAACGTCTTTTTTGGTTTTGCTCGGGGCGGTTTTACCGTCCCGCCCCCCGCGCTTCGCCCGTTTTTTGAAATGGAGCCCCCCGGCGTGGGCATCGTGCACGTGCTGCCGTTGCTGTCGGATAGCGCGGTGTCAGCGAGAGTACGTGGTCACGCAAGCAGCGCTTGCTTGATGAGGTGTTGCGCCGATCTGGGGTCCACAACTTTGTTCAAGTGAGGTTCGATGACGATGACCGGTAGTACTACGGTAAAGAATGCAAATGAGTTGACGAACTTGTGAAAAGAAGAATGATTTTTACCGAAAAGTTAAAACCTAAAATCTACTGCGTATTTCTTTTTTGTCTAACTGCAATATTTGTCAAAACTCACACGGATTGTATCTGTATTGTCCCATTCACAGGCAACATGAAAAGTAAGAGAGATCACCAAGTGTAAAGAACAAAAGGCGAGAAGTTTCCCCTCCCTTTGATCGCAAATAAAAGTCCATTTACCATTGTTCTATTTTTTTAAAAAAAATGACAATCAATAACTAAAATGTTATATCGATTGGTAGTGTGAGGTTCACATTATTAGATTGATCATAGTAGTCAATAGATACTTTTATATTATATTTTTTTATGTAAGATAAGATGAGAAGCTGCCGCAGCTGGTTAGAGAGTCTTGCAGAGAACCTAACGGATTCAAATCATTGTTTCTCACGTTATTCAAGCGGGGTAATTTACTTCCCGTTGTCCACCCTCATTTTATTTATTTATTAAGATAAGGTATTATTATACATGTTCATCGGTCAAAAGTAATTCAAGCGGGGTAATTTACTTCCAGTTGTCCACCCTCATTTTATTTACTAGGTGATTCCTCGCGCGTTGCTGCGGGATTTGAAAGAGTTTTTTGACAAACCATGAATCACTATGGTTGTTTAGCAAGAGGATGTGCACCATATAAGAGAGAAATAGCAATTAGTTTAAGGTCCATTTGATATTTGCAGTGCAGTAGCACCGTTGCAATGAAATTGCGCATGATACTCACATTGCTATTTAGGGTATAAAAGGTCAAGAAAAAAGCAACAGCTATCAATATCTAACTGAAACAAACAAATAAAAGCAATGAAAGGGCGGCAATCTAAGACCAAAGGAATAGAGTACTTTCAAGTGTGTTGTCGTGTCTACATCGCTTGCCAAGTATGTTGCATGATGTACCCTCACATGCTTCTGCATTTCACTAATGAACATATTATCACAAATGAACAAAATGACGATGTGCCATAATAAGGAACAAAATGATATCTCCATTGCAGGGGAGGAATTCCAAAAGGAGCGTATCAACCAGGCAACAGGATACTCACATTTGCCTTGCACTCTCCACTTAACTCTCTTCTCCAACTTCATTCAAACTGAACTCTGATAGTGACGCATCCATGATTTCTTTATTTTTCTCTGTTGGCCTTAGGGATGGCAACGGGTCGGATTCGGATCGGGTGGAGTGTCTGGACACCCAAAACCGAAACCCGAACTTAAAACCCGAAACCGCCCCGAACACCGATTCGGGTGAAAATCCATCCCCGAAACCGAAACCCGCGGATACCCAAAACCCGATTGGATATCCGAAACTCATTTTGTATAGCAAAATATTAAGAACAATGATGACTTTTTTATAAACATATGCATGATATATGACATATTCACATGTATAAACAACTAAACAAGAGGCAACAAATGGTAAATAATTGCCTAAGTCAACTTAGAGTTGTATATAAGTAAACAAGTTATTATTAGTATATTAAAAAACATGAGTTTTAATTCCTAATGATTTATTTCGGTTATCCATTGGGTATCCACGAGTGAAAACCCAAACCCCAAACCGAACCCGATAGGTTTCGGGGCCCAGAACCCGAAAACCGTGGGTGAGAAATTCAAACCAAAACCAAACCCACTAGACTCGAAACCCGCGGATATCCGACCCGAAACCGCCCCATTGCCATCCTTGGTTGGCCTTGATCAGTCTAGCTTCTCCTCTGCATATGCCTGATCAGATGAAGCTATGCAAGAAGGTAATGAATTATTCATGGGCTACATAGACCAATATCACGAAGTAATGAAATTAATTAAAATCAGTAAAATGGGGAAGGATCACTCTAAGTCGTTAACTCTTGTGCTATTCGGACTGCAAAACCTAAGGACTTGAATAAGCATCATGTATGCGTGTCTTGCCTCTGCCTGCCTTGTTGTGATGTGACCAAACATAGAAATCATAGGATGGAAGGCAAAAATCGAAAAAGTGGAAACTCAACTGCAAAACCTAAGGACTTGAATAAGCATCATGTATGCGTGTCTTGCCTCTGCCTGCATTCCTGTGATGTGATGAAACACAGAAATCATAGGATGGAAGGCAAAAATCGAAAAAGTGGAAACTCAAAGAATCACACGATGGAAGACCAAGCAGCACGAATGGCAAGCCGACTCACCTGGATGCTGTTCTGGACGGCGACGGGGGTTGTCCCCTGGTCTGGAGAGCGAGGGTCTGCGAGGGAGGCGAGCGCTTGGACGGTGGTCTGCACATCTACCATGGATTAAAGAAGGAGGCGAGGGGAAACGGGGAATAAAGAAGGGGGACTCTTGATCTGCCATGGAGTAAAGTGGGGAGGTTCATCGGCAGACCGTTGGTCTGCCATGGAGGGGGAGGCATCGTTGGACTGTTGATATGCCATGGAGGGGAGGCATCGGTAGACTACTTTTTCTTTTTGGTAGGCATCGGTAGACTGTTGAAAGCATGGTACGGTAGGTAACTGAAGAATGACAGGAAGATTTAAAGGCTTATTGGAGAAAAACAGTTTCTCATGATGTGGCTTAACTAAATTGCAGGAAAATAGGTAGTGGGGATCTCCTATATAGGTATAGATGATTTAAGATAAGATATCATTATACATGTTCATCGATCAAAAGTAATCCTGGTTTCCCACTTTGTTCAGGCGAAGTAATCTCCCACTGTCCACCCTCGTTTTACTCATTTAAAATGAAATATTATTATACGTATTAATCGGTCAAAAGTGCAAAAGTTGGAGACCAAATCAGTGTCCTATATGGACTTATATCTGGGATCCGATGAGCAATTGTTTGCATTTCAAGGAGCGGGCGTAACATGCTCCATCTTCAATATAAGCATTCTTCCTGCAAAGAGGTGTTGGTAGAGGTTGTTCCATTGTTGATGGCCTTTATCGAATTCAATGCAACATTTGTAAGCGACCAATGAATTTGTCATATTTCAGTCCAAACAGGTGTTAAAACCTCCAAACAAGTTATTAGTGTTGAAAAAATAGTTATGCTATGGATATTGGATACTTATATATTTGTATAAAAATAGTTGTTGTCATGATAAGTATGGATTTGCTAAGCATTCCCACCACGTACATTTTACTTTGTTTCTCATGTGCCAGCGGCTGGCGGGTCGGCAAATGAAAGGGTGCACACGCACTGGCTTGATCGCACATACAAGACTGCACACACGCTCAGCAGGCCTCGATCAGTCACCAAGCTGGCTACCTACTCGAATCCGTACCGCATCCATGCTTACAAGCTGACGAAAATCCAGGAGAATCCGAGGGCGCATCTGCAAAACATTCTTCCCACTTGGAAAAAACATTTGAAAACTCAGGACATGAGAATCGGTTGGCAAAGCCGAAGAAAAAAAAAATGGCCGTTAACGAAGGGGGCGCCGTGCCCGGCGCCCGCGGACCGTGCGAGGAGGGAACCCAAAAAGGAGACAGCTGTCGCGGCGCCGGACGGCCGCGATCGCTCCATCCGGAACGCGAGACGCTACATTTTTCCACTCCAACCCTCGAAATCCCAGAAAAAACCACGTCGCCCCTTCGCCCCCCACGCCGCCGCCGTCCCACGGGACGGGGAACGGGGGGGGGGGGGGGGGGGGACACGCGCGTGCCGCAGGACAGCGGGGTGGGGGGACAAGGGAGGGATGGGCGGCGCGCGCTGCGCAGCTGGCGACGGCAGCGCCCCAGGGTGGGCCCCCGCTCCGCCCAGGTTCCGGGCCCCACACCCGCGTGGGCGAATGGGGTAAAGCGGAGGCGACTTGTTCCTGCGGCGGCCGCGCGCAGATCCCCGCCCGTACGGGCGATGTCAACCCGCAATCCCAGTCGTGTTTGACGAGGTCAACAAGGCAGGCGGCACGGCAGGAGGCGAGACAACTTGCATGTATCGACGTCGACGTCACCTTTTTTGCGCGGCCTACGTTTCGGGCGTCAGCTGCCGTTTCGGGGGGATCAGGTGAGATGCATCTACCAACTAACCAACCAAACCACGCCTCCCGGCCTCCGAATGATTGCTGTTAACCGTCATGCAGATGTTGGGGGTAAACAGTTAAAAATGTACTGGTCCACGTCAGTTTGGGTTAATGGGTTCGGTTTGCTTTTTGCAGCAATCGTCTGAGGACAATAGTAGCAGTTGACCTTTTCCTCGAGCCTTGAAATAATCGTTGACCTACTGTAGGCAAGTATTTCGAGCAGGTACACTAATGTAATGAACGATTGAACAGTGCGTTAGCAGATAGCAGGTGTAGGGCCTGTTTGGAGGGCTTCTTGGCCGGCTCCGGCTTCAAGTGAAGCCCTCCCAAACATCATTTTTTACACCGGCTTCACCTTCGAAGCCAGTGCCACGCACGGCTTCACGATATCCCTAAACATGCACTTTCGGTAAATTACGGGATTGCCACCGCCTGCCCTTTCACGCTCGCGAGCTCTGCTTCTATCCTCCAGGCCGCCGCGGGGAGGATGCCGCCGCTGACGCCAGACGCGGGGATGGAGGAGGCCACCGAGGCACGGCGCCAGGCCACTGAGGCTGGAGGCGAGGGAAGAGGAGAAGGTCGCCGGGGGCGCCGCCGGGTAGCCGCGACGTGGAAGGTGGAGACGGGGGAGGCGGCCGCCGCGGCGGGGGAGGATGCGGACCGCGGTCGGAGGCAGCCGCCGCAGCGGGGGAGGAGAAGGCTACCACGGCCGAAGGAGGGGGAGGAGGAGGCCGCCGCGGCCGAAGGCGGGGACGGCGACAGGCCGCTGCGACCGGCGTCGAGGGCGACAGCGAGTAGGGAGGAGGCGGCGGGGATGGAGCACAAAGGAAGATGGGAGGCAACGGTGGGAAGCAGCAGGAGGAGCCGGCGGCGGGAAGTGCTGGTGGAGGGAAGAGCCGACGGCGGGGGCAGGGACCAGGGAGCCGGCGGCGGGTGGGAGGGAGTGAGCGGATAAGGAGAGAGAAGAACAGGAAGGAGAAGAGGAGAAGAAAGAAAGGAAGAAAAAAAATAGAAAAGAAAATAGGAAAAGGAAAAAAGAAGGGCATTATGGACATTTCATTAGTAGAAGCCGTTTTCAACTATCAGGAGAAGCCGTTTTGCCAAACGTTTTTCTAACAGGTGAACCCAGAGCCAAAAAAGCCGCTTTCGGTGAAGCCGCAGCCCTCCCAAACATCATAACCGTAGTTTGAGCCGCTGTCACTGTAGCACCATCTCTCTTTCAAGGAGGAGGGCGTCTCCCTCGGGAGCAACTGTCCACCGCAGATGCGGTGCTACAGCCGACGCCGTACACACCTCCTGCGCGGCCCTTCTTCCTCCTCCCTCCGCCATCTCCCCTGCGCGCCGCCGCCTCCCCCGGCTCCGACGGCCGGGGGCCGCCTCCGCCGCCGCCGCTCCTCCTCCTCCCTCAGATCCGCCGCTCCTAACCCTAAACCGGCCGGCGTTGCTCCCCCGCCGACGGCCACCACCCGCCGCCGGCGCTACCGCGCCTCCTCCGCCGCCGTCCACCCACGGCCAACACTAACCCCTCCCGTGGAGCTCGCCGTCGTCGTCCCAGGAGCTCCTCCGCCGCCAACCCCTCCCGGAGCTCGCCGCCGTCGTCCCCAGGAGCTCCCCCGCCGCCGACCCCGCCCAACCGGGGGTCCTCCGCCGCCCGCCGCCCGGCTCCGGCGCTCCCGCGCCTCCGCCGACCGGCCTCGCCGCCGTCCCGACCACCATCGCCGCCGGGCCGGCCACCTCCCCACCGTCCTCCTCTGTAGCCGGGGAACAAGGACAGCCCCCTACCAACCCCCAACCCTAACCCCGAAACCCTAACTCGAAGGCCGGCGGCCGCGACGCGAGGTTGAAGACGACGGCGACGAGCGGCGGCGGCAGCTGCCTCGTGGGAAGGAGGCGTTGCGGCGACCGCGACGAGGTTCCTGACGCATATGCGTCATATAGCAAATCCGGTCTCCCTCCGGCCGCAAAATCGCAATGCACAGGAGTAGGTAGGCCTTTGAGGCCCATTAGGAACAGGCAAAGGCCCATGGAATTCAAGCCCATTACCACTCCCGTGGCTCACTTTATTATAAAGCCTACCACCGTCCGTCCATTCCTCTCCAGTCTCCCCAACGTTCTCTCTGATCAACAAGGGAGGGCGCCGCCCCGGGGTGAGCAGTCGAGTCGAGGGGGGAGGGGTCGCCGGCGACGGAGCAGTCCTAGCAGCGCCTAATCCTTCGAGGCGACCGGGTATTTCAGTTCAGGCACGGCCACACCCCGCCCCATTCGCGACAATTTTGGGTTAGTCCAATTCGGGACCGACTGGATACTGCGGTTCCTACTGCTTGTTGTTAGGGTATATGTTGCGCCGAAACAGAGTAGGTTTTATCTGGCTACTTCTTCATCGAATCTCCAGCATATGGATTTCTTAAAACCACGGCACACCGCACACCTGCGCCGTGAAGGATTTTCTTTTTGTTGTAATGTAGGACGTGTTCTGTACGAACCCCGAGGACATGGGGCAGAGCAACCCGAATTTTCCTGTTCTGAATGGAAGAAAATTAGAATGGGAGTAGTTGTTACTGCTAAGCGCGAAATTATGCCAAGGAACCATAAAGTTTAAACCTCTCTTGATTTGGACCTTGTTCATGTTTTCTAGCGCTAGTTAGCAGTCAGTAGTAGGTAATACTCATATGAGAGTGGCAAAAATTATTTCCGCATCAGAACAGGATTACTTTCAATGTTATCTGAATATAGCCATCACTTGATAGTTCAATTCATTATCTTTCTTCATGATCGTTGGGAATCATTTCTGCCTTGCCTTTGTTCATGAGTAAACAACCTTCAGCAACATATGTGAAAAGCTAAATTCCGGCTGCAGTCCTGCGTCAGACACTCAGAATTGCAGTACATTGACACAGTTTTTTGTTTTGATTTGTCTGGAGCCTTGAACCCATGAGGCCATGAGGGGTATAAACATAACGTACCGACTAGTTAACTAAGGGACCAGATTTGTTTGGTAAATAAAATTAATAAAAACATCCTGCGACACCTTGTTGTTGAATAGACCACCTATGTCATTATGTGTATGCGCCTTCACTATTATTAGTAAGGGTCACCTTCTGGCTGCAGGAGTCACTACAGGGGCGGAGCTAGGGTATGAGTTGTGGGTGCGGCCTCACCCAGGAAAAATCGAAATACTAGCTAGTATTAGCCTTAAACTTTGGTTTTATTTGCTTCAAAATGAAACATCTTCTATTCCTATGAAGTGCCGCACCCCACTCTATTTCTTTCTAGCTCCGCCCCTGAGTCACTACACATACCATGTGCAGCCAGGCTCCAGACGATCACCATGGGTGACTCAACAAAAGAACTTGGTTTAGGGATCTGCAGTGATCTATCATTGTTTTAACTTTATTGTAAACTGTTTGTTTACACTGCGACGGTGAGTTGATGACTAGGCTTGACTGTTAAGCTAGAGAGACTTGGGCCAACTTGGTTAGTAAGGAATATGTGCTAATCAAATCCATGTATTAGATAATCCCATTTCTGTTATTTTCTTTACCTGTTAGAAGACTCTATTGCTTGGATATCATGTTCTGAGTTCTGATTCTGGCCGGTCCATCCAAGCAAGCACATCAGTAAGGATGTCTGCTAATCAAAATGACCCTTCTATATACCAAATTATTGCTTGCCGTTTTTCCATATAAATTGGCACTAAGAAGGAATGAAACTATTCTAGTCAGTACACTGAACTCTGTTGTGCTTGCAATATCAAGCAAGCTTGCGGTTTTGCAGGTGATGGAGCCCAAAGGGGAAACTAAGGTGGACGGAGTGAGAATGGCTATGAGTGCCTTGGACTGCCCTGTCTGCTATGAGCCCCTTGTGCCTCCGATTTACCAGGTACACACGGTAGTTAATTTAGGAAGAACATCGGACCAGCAGTCCAGCATAGTCTTTTCGTTGTTTTCCCTGAAAAACTGAACCTTCTATCAATCTACCAAAATCATGAGATCAAGTTAGTTGCTGTATCGATCTACCAAAAACAGAACAACTACAATTATACTTTAGACTTCGTAGAAGATAATGTCTATGCTTTTGTCAAACTTAATGTTGCTTCTGTCAAAGATATTCTCTCATGAGGAATTTATTTGACGATTCCAATACTGCAGTGTGGCATAGGGCATTTGATCTGCAAAACATGCTGCGGCAGGCTCAAGAAGTGCCCCCTATGCACAAGAACTGCCTTTGAGCGCTGCTACGGCATGGAGCGTGTTGTTGAATCCGTTGAGGTTCCTTGTTGCTTTGCCAACAATGGTTGCACCAAGAAGATCACCTACTTCAACAAGAAAAAGCATGAGAAGGCGTGCCGGCATGGACCGTGCTTCTGCCCGGAACCCGGCTGCGGCTTCACTGGGCCAGTGGTGGTGCTGGCAAACCATCTTGCCACCCAACACAAGTGGCCGTCTATGAAGTTCAAGTACTTTGAGCAGTTCAACCTCTCCCTCCAGCCAGGCCCACTCGTGCTCTACTCCCCGGATGGCAACATTTTCCTCATGAATGTGGCGCCGGCGGAGCCCTTAGGGCACGGCATCTCCCTCGTGTGCATCCAGCCTGAGGCCACTTACTCGAGATTCGGGTGCTCGGTGGTCTTCTCGTGCTTCCCAGGCCACCACCAGATCTCAAATCTGGATTCAGTGAGAAGCTCGTCCCTGTCTGATGGGATGCCAAAGGACTTCTTCTGCGTCGTGCCCAAGGCTAGACGTACTAATATCTATCTCCAAACCACCATAGATAACGAGTTGGTGTATGATGACAAGGACGAGCTGGAGGATGAGGATGACGACGATGAGAGCTACAAGGAGGATGAGGATGAGGATGAAGAAGAAGAAGAAAATGATTCTGACGATGATTGATTTGATTGAACGGATGATCTACGCAAGTCCTCAGTTATTTTATTAGGTTGGGTTCTTCGTCTGGACATGTGGATGTCTAAGCAAGCTATGGTTACTTGATCAGTAGTACTTGGATTTGCCTCTTGAATTTCCGTCTGTTATTATTCATGTTCTCGTAGAACAACCTGATACCGTACTATCACTCTGTAGCGCGTATCGTATCCGGTTCTGTAGTGAACTAGTGATACTAAAAGTTAGAAACCATGCTGCCTCCCGGGTAATTTGGTGCTAAATCTTGTCAATTTTGTTTTATTTCCATGGCTACGTGAGGCCGTGCGTAGCAGTCTTCGGAAATTGCAGATCATAAGCGCTACTATCTGTGGTGGCTTACCGAAGTGTCACATGCCATACGCGCATACACAATCTGTATGCTAGTTTAAGGCTTGTTGATGGGGAAAAAAATAAAGTGCAGGCAGCTTCAGAGTATTTCGATGGGTTTCAATAGTTTTTGTGGCTTATAACTCTCAAATGTCATACAATTTTAGCAGCATAAAAACTGGTTATAATGCATACTAGATGAGATACACAGGATATATGTACAATCGAGAATATACCCGATTACCCTAGAGTTAATGCGATTTGCCCTGTATAGGTCAGATACAAACTACTACATAGATTTCTATCGGAACAAACATAGCGAATTAGCGACCGTTACATAAGAGCAGGCTATCTGCACGAGAAGTCGAGAAGCAGATAGATTTCTATCAGGATTGGTCGCTGTTACAACTGGACATGGGCTGGGCTTTCTAATTCCTAGTGTACTGTGTATCCTTCTCGTACTCCTTTAGGCCCACCCCTTTCTGACGGGCTCGGCTTCTCGAAGCAGGCAGGGTTTAAGCTTTGGAAAAAGTCCCTTTTACCTCCCTGGACATGAGGTCGAGTCCGTGTTTCCTCCCTCAACCGCAAAACCAGCTATCTAGCCTCCTTCAAGTCTCAAACCCGTTCATTTTACCCCCCTCGCCGGTTTTGAGGGTGGTTTTGGCTGACGTGGCGATGGGCCCCACATGTCAGCGTGGGCCCCACCCCTCTCTCCTCTTCCTCTCTCCTCTTCTTCCTCTCTCTCTACCTCCTCTCCTCTGCTTCTCCGCCGGCCGCCGGCCTCCCATCCCCCGCGCGGCCGCTCGGCCCTGCTCCGGACCTCGCGAGTTCCGCCGGCGGCGTACTGGCGGCGCGACAGCTTCGGGAGCCTCGTGGCGGACCAGTGGAGCGGCTCGCTGCCGTTCCGCACCGACGACGCCGGGCAGCAGCAGCGACGCGGCGGGCACGCCCAGGATGGAGGCGGAGGCGGGAGAGGCCGTCGCGGCGGGCACACACCTCGAGTCCGCGCTCCGGCGCGCGTCGGGGGACCCCGCCGCCCGCGTCGCCGACTACTTCGACCTCGCGGCGGGCGCGGCCGGCACGGGCTCGGCGCGGAGGCGTCCAGGCGCTGGAGGCCGACGGGCGCGCGGGCCACGCAGGCGGCGCGCGGGCGCAGGAGGCGCGTGGGCCGGCGGCGCGCGTGCCGGCGGGGGGCGAGCAGGCGCCGGAGCGCGGGGGCCGGCTCCGGCGGCGCGGGGGCCTGCCGGCCGGCTAGGCGGGTGCGGCGGCGCGGCGCGTGCGGCGGGGATGAGGCGGCTGGCGGCGCGGGGGAGAAGCCTGCGGGAGGGAGAGAGCGGGGGAGGACGGCGCGGGGGAGAGGGGAGGCCGGCGGCCGGCGGAGAAGCAGAGGAGAGGAGGTGGAGAGAGAGGAAGAAGAGGAGAGAGGAAGAAGAGAGAGGGGTGGGGCCCACGCTGACATGTGGGGCCCACCGCCACGTCAGCCAAAACCACCCTCAAAACCGGCGAGGGGGGTAAAATGAACGGGTTTGAGACTTGAAGGAGGCTAGATAGCTGGTTTTGCGGTTGAGGGAGGAAACACGGACTCGACCTCATGTCCAGGGAGGTAAAAGGGACTTTTGCTTAAGCTTTCTTCCTCGCAGGCTCGCACAGCCGCCGCGATCTGCTAGCCCCAAAACCCTAGCGCCATGGGAGCCGCCGCCTCGTCCTCTCCAACTCCTCCCCTAGAGGCAGCCACCGCCACCGCCGCCTCCGATCCTCCTACTCCTCCCCCGGAGACCGCCGCTCCACCAGCCAAAGAGGACCCCCAGCACCCCGCCGCCGCCGCGGACGAGGCGGCGGCGGGAGCGGCGGCCGATGCGGGCGGAGGCGGCGCGGCCGATGGCGCGCAGACTGTGGTCTTGGACGCCTCCGCGACGGCCGGCGAGGCAGGGGAGGCGGAGGAGGAGCAAGCGGAGTGCGGGTTCTGCCTCTTCATGAAGGGCGGCGGGTGCAGGGAGGAGTTCACTGCGTGGGAGAAGTGCGTGGAGGAGGCGGAGGCCGCGTCGGGCGGCGTCGACGTCGTGGAGCGGTGCCAGGACATCACGGCCGCGCTGCGGAAGTGCATGGACGCGCACGCCGACTACTACGAGCCCATCCTCCGCGCCGAGCGCGCCATGGCCGCGGACCTCGAGGCCTTTCAGGCTCAAGAAGCCGCGGCCGCCTCGGAGGAAGGTCAGAAGCAGGCAGCCGATACAGCGGCCCCGTCGGAGGAAGGCCAGGAGAAGCAGGCGGCTGATGCAGCGGCGCCTTCGTTGGAAGGCCAGGAGAAGCAGGCTGCCGAGGCTGCAGTCTCGGAGAAGGAGAACAGAGATCCTGCAGCCTGACTGGGCAAAAAGGCAGCGGCATCTTGAAATTTTTGGTGAGGGATTTGAGGATGTGCATTCATTTCTTCTTTCGACCATCAATTAACTTGTTGTGATCGGCGAGATTGGTGACCGGCGAGGGAGATAGATCTCTGCTCCCTCTAGATGAAGATGTGATTCTTTTATGTGAAATCAAGTTATACGTGTTGCTAGATGAATTCTTGCTCTGGCGAATCATACAAACATCTCATGCTTGAATAATCTGCTGATTTGATGGCTATAAATTACTGATCACATTGATCTTTGTGAATGCTTTGATGTTGAAATCAAGCTTCTGTTTAGATAAATTGTGCGTCTCGGTAGGTGCTTGCCAACCACTCATCCTGTCATCCAATTGTTATGCGTTCCAATGATCTTGTTTGCGCACCCACATTTCAGCTGCTATCCTTTTGCAAATTCACCTGTCTTGCTAGCATATTTGAGCCAGAAGGCAAATCTTGTATAGATTAGCTGTGTTGTTGCTGAAAGTTCCAATTGTGACCCTACAAATGTTCTTGAGTTTTTTTTTTCTTTTTTTTTTGAAATAAATGTTCTTGTGGTTGTCCTGGCATTTTCTGACCTTACTGGTCAAGCAGGTGATCTGATCTAGATTCCGGTTGCTGTTCTCACTTTGCCCTTCGTTGCTTGGATTTTGGAAGGCAGTGTTCTGTAGTGGATTTGGATGCAGAACTGTGTTGTGCCTCCTTTGTGAGGCTGGAGTAGGCATCAACGTTTCGATTTTTGCATATGTGGAAAATTGCACATCTGTTGAACCTATCACCCATTGAATTTGGTTTCACATACCTCGAATAAGCAACTGCAATAGCGAGATGCTCCCAACATTTTTTCCGTAAGGGCAGAGGCATGAGGATCATCCTATCTTGGCACTGCAGCCACTGCCAAATTTTGCTCTGAAGCATAAGACATGGACAACCAAAGTTGAATAAAATCAAGATGTTTGGGGCAATACCCATGTCGTTTGGTATAATTCCCATTCGAACAATTTTATTCGAGGACTCCCAGGCAAGCTACAGAATGAGCTATGTGCAAAACATGAGGAAGCCTTGCAATACACTGATTCACTGAAATACTAGGCGCAAATGGAGGTAAAATTTACTACTGGTTTCTGGAATACAGTTAGTTCCATCAGCACAAGATCGATCGGGGACATACACAGATGTTTGACGACTGCCCGTAACATCTCAGTAGACGCCGGGGCTGATGACGTGCAAACGGATTGAGATATCACTTGAGATGTCTGTGCTCTGAGTACTCAAATCTTCGACTGAACTGTGCAATTTGAAATTTCTGCAAAAAAGAAAAGCCTAAACCTTCTATTTCCTAGTGGTAACTTAGCCAAAGATTTTGAACGGCTGAAATATGCAGAACGAACACAAGTCACCAGTCCCACCAAAGCATAAACCGACATGCTACCTAAATTGTAAGCCATGTATCAACTGCAACAACCGTCATGATAGCAGAACGTAGGTCCCAAACTTACAGATTCAGACTTAACACGGCATCTTCACAGAGCACAAACCACAAAGTTTCAGACCTCAATGCTTCAAACAGACCCAGACACCGAGACATATCTCCAAGAACTGGAGCAGCAGTGAAGTCTGACACCTCAATTATTCAGACACTGATCAACCCGACATCACAGAATCCCATGCTGAGATACTGCTGTCAAGCAGTACTAAACAGCAGTGCTTTGGGTACACTATGTTACAGGCACATGGGGGAGCTCCAGCATCACAGGACCCCTGAAATCCAGCACTGTATGGGTTTCAGGGACTGTAGGTGATGAGGAGGTTGCACCCCAATGCAGAACAAGCCAAGAATGATTTGCCTACAGACAGCCAACTGGGAGAAGGCTGTCTGAGTAGCCATCCCCTCGATTCACGCCTTGAGGAGCTCGCAGCAGCCGTCGCTCGCTGCCCACTTGAAGGTGGGGATGGCGGCAGCCCCGCCGTGGTCGCCGTCCATGATGGCCGGCAGCGGGGTGAAGAAGGGCGGCGCCCGGAGGTGCTGCTCCATGCCGCCGTAATGGCGGCGGCTCGCGTGGTGGTCGTAGATGCTCGACACGTCGGAGCCGGCGGACAGGCTGGAGACGCTGCTCCGGGAGTGGCAGCGTTGGTTGCTGCCGTTGCCAAGCCCTGGAGCCCGTGGAGGCTCGGAGGTAGGCGACACGGCGTGGCGCGCAGGCGCCTCCTCTGCTGGCATCTTGCCGCCGCCGTTCGCGTTCGCGCCGGTGCCGTGACCTTCTTTCTTAGTGTTGAGGAAGCGCCCACCGGTGCCTCTTGCCCGGCGCATCGCATGGAGGTGACGCGACTCGTGAAGATAGGGCTGCAGCGTGACAGGCAGATCGATCACCAATCAGAGGTTACAGACTGACAGTGAAATGTGGGTGGATCGGAAATGTTGCTTTCAGATGGTTGGTGGCAACGGGCAACTGCCATGGACGTAGTTAACGGGTAGCTGAGAGAAGAGGCTCCTCACCTTTCTGCCTTTGGCCAGCCTATTCTCCCTCTCGGCCTTGGCGCGAGCACGGCGACGACGGAGGATGCCTTCATACTGCTTTGGGTTCACGTAGATCGGCGCATCAGCTGGTGCGTTCAGTGGCAAGAGCAATCTCCCACCAGACTACATTATGGGGAAAGAAAAGGCCATTAGAGAATCATGTGCTATCAGAGGAGCCAATTGATTGCATATAAATCCAAGGAACATAATTAAACATGACCCATTATTGCATAAGGGAACAAAGGCCATGGCCGATCTTTCAGTTTTGCATCAGTTTCTTACTTCCTAATCTCTTTTATCTGTTCTTTTTACTCAAATTGGCATCTGATGTGTTCATCATTTTTACTGTCAACAAGGTAAAATAGAAGTTCTGAGTTCCATAAGTTAGGTAAATATCTTTTGCCAATTCAAGTTACCACTCAAGAATGAGATCACACAACAAAAGAGTTCCAGCATAGGTGAACTTTGTGTTGACTTGTTTGGGCAGCATAACTCATCATGTAAATTAAGTAGTGATACGAGCTACCCAGAACATGTGTTGTTTACTAAATTTGACAAACAAAAACTTACTGCTAGAATTATGGAATTCATGAAAATATTTTAATATCCAATCATATATCCATCCTTTTTCCTTGATAGTTCTTTGCGCAATTTGAGAAGAGAGAGGGGGGGGGGGGGGGGGGGGTCAAAGAAATATAATTTTTGAAATACTCGTTTTTTTTCAAAAACAAATAAACCATACCATCGATCTCATTCCATACGTGGTAAGCATGCCGTAGCACTGGTCAGCACAGGCATAGTTGGAAGGGGGCTGAACAAAGGCATAGTTGCAAAAAGGTAAGTCTTAGTAAATTAACAGAAAAGGAATTCAAAGAATGGAATTTGGGATTTAAAGTTGGTTAATTGCCAAATATAAAAGATAAAAGGATAAACTTACCATGGATTGGCCAAGACCCATCTCGAAACGGCCATTGTATTCTGGGAATGGTGACTGCAGTGCAATGGTGGTAGAGTGCTCCGGGACTTTCACTCCTTTACCATCTGACTCCAAATTCCCTGAAAGTTACAGGATCAGGAAATATTTAGAAGTCTTGAATTTTTACTTCTTCCTGAGTGATTGAAAATCCACTCAACCACAAAATAATGAAATATTATCGATTTACATCTTATAGATAACATGAGTGACACTGTGAAGGCTTCAAATAGTATTTCTGAGTTCTGACAAGTTGGGCAAATACTATTTTGTTTCACTCCTGTTTTCAAGTCTGGTATTCATGCAGTGTAATTTTCCCAACCACAAAAACTGGACATATATTCCAAACGATACAAATCAAGAAGTCACAACAGATTACAGATCTAGGCACCGTTCTAGTCTTCTAGAAAGACGTGTATGGTTTGAGTGTCACCTAGGTAAAAACAGTACTACTATAAAATATTATGACGCTGATACATATCTCTAGTAACAGTACTTGAGAAAAATAGAGATGGGTATGGTTGGAAAGACCTGTATTTTACTCATGGAATCTGAGTAGACTACTGAATTCCATCACGAGCTACCCTGCTAGTCTACTGTACGTTAATATGCATGGAAAAAGCCATTCCATGGTTCAAAACTGGATAGCTGTTGACTAACCATGAAGCATCTGCCATACTGCCACGTCACAAATTATCTCCTTTTATTTATATACAAACATTTGTCTAAACTCTTTTTTTTTTGTGTTCCATGTAATTAAACAAACCATCTTAATGATTGTTCACTGCTAAGCACATGCCACAAACAAGAGGCAGAACCAAAAAAGAGGCAGCATATTCTGCCACAGATACTGATGATGATATATTGCAATGCCATATTTATCAAAGAAAATTTTATTGCTTTGAGAGATCTAATGTGTAACTCCTCCAATATTGTTCTGCTTAACTCTGTACCCATGCACAGTTAAGAAATATTCTTTTTTTAAAGAATTCTCACAAATAAGCTTGCAGCCATAAATTTAATAAAATTGGTCGACAAGTGTTGCCATATTGAGGTTGTTAATCAGATTTATCATTCTGTTTTTACCAATAAAAACCAGCCAGAATAAAAGTGTTGCAACTAGTGATAGGGACGCACCAGAGATCATAATGGAGGCAACAATAATAGAACAGCCGGCAGCGGCATCAAAGTAGAGGAGCCACTCAGAGAATGGTACTACTGGCGCATGGGCCCAAAACAACGGACAACCCAACTAATTGCACCCTCTGGCATGACGAGTGACATATATAGCGTTGTCTTTCTTTATGCAAATACATCTAGTTCTTGTTGAATTGCAACAACCTAAGGTTATGAGAAAAATTCTCCCATATATGTAGTTGACTTTGATGATATAGGTTGCCTTCTGCCTGCCCTTTTTAACGAGGTAACAGATAATCCTCCTACTAGTCGAGAAAAATACCCACCACCTTGTAACTTTTTTGGGGTAAACCATCTTGCAATTAGACAATATAGATGATTAAATCTTTACACATTCACTTAAGTCTGTTGGCATAGTACTACACTACTACTAGCATGCACAGATCCAACGGACGCAAGAAAGCGTCAAATTCTTGCATTTCATCCCTTTCCTTAAAAAAAAAAGATTCCCCAACTACTACTAATCCGTAAAGTTGGCAAAAAAAAAAAAACAAAAAACAAATTGCTCACCTTGGAACACAGAGAATTTCAGGACCTCAGGGCTCCCCCTCTTGGCGGCCACCGGCGGCGCCGGATCCGACGAGCCGCCCTGAGCCCCCGGCACGACCTGGAACTGGCCTTCCCGGCGCGTCTCCTCCGGCGACAGAGGCGCCGGCTCGCCGTACAGCAGCTGGGGCCCCGCCCACCACGGCAGGGCCGCACCGTGGGAGGCCTGCCCCCCGGCGGCCACCTGCCCAAACCCCTCGTGGCCCTTGAAGCTCATCATCGCCGCCTTGCCTCGTCAAAGGAAACTGAAGCCTCACCCTCACCCAAAGGCGGAGGCAGCAACCCCGGGCTCCAAAGCTCTGGCAGGATTCTTGGCCTGATGGGATACTAAAGAATCCAACAGCAGCCTGTAGGCGAATAATTAAACAACAGATTGGAGAGCTTGATGTGGAAATGCTATTATTAAAATGATTGCTAGGTGAGGTGGGAACAGGCAAGAAAATGTAAGTGGAAAATTGAAACAAGTGGGAGAATCCGCAAGAACGGAATCTCAAAGGGAAACCCACGGGCACAAGAAAACAAGAAACTGAAGAACATCGAATGGAGGAAATAAAGTCTGAGAGGCAGGGGGCAAGCAACAGAAACATGCACCATGAAACCAAGGGAGTGGCAAGACCAAGAAAAACCAGCAAAAAAGAAAACGATTGGGTAGGACAGCAAGTACCAAGGAAATTATAGTTTTCAACAAGGCCTGGCTCTGGCGAGGACTCACACCAATATCAGCATGGAAAAGAGGGAGGGTTGGCCAGAGCGAGATCGAGGGGTGGCGGGCGCCTAGATGCAGCGAAGGCGAAAAGATTTGCTAGGGGGAGGAGCACGGAAAGGAAAAGGCCGGGGCGGTACCTGATGAGAGCTTTGTGTGTGCGTCCAATGATTCAGGACAAGCCGAGGCAGGTGAAGGACCAACACATGAGCGCAACGGAGGAGAGGCAGCCAGGAAGGAAGCGAGCAAACAAAGAAGCCAGGAGGCCGCCTAATAATGGACGCTAGAGGACAACAGTAGCACACAGCGAGGAGGAAAGAGAAAGAGAGAGGGGGGTGGTGTAGATTGCAGAACTCTGAAAGAGAGTCACAGGGAGAGGAGATCGAGAGAGAGGGGGAGAGGAGAGAGAAGGTGTATATAAATGCAAATGGTAGTGTGATAGTGTCAAGTGTGGGCACAGCTGAAGGGTTCAAGCTCGGAAAATCTCCCCTCTCTCTTCTCTCCGCCCAATTTGAGAAAAAGAAGGTTGCCACCAGCTGAGTCGCTGTGCTTTGGGTGCAAGCGAAGCGAGACACTGCAGCCGTCTTTCTGTTTCTGAAGTCGCCATGGCCGATTCCTTGCTTGTTTAAGGGCGGGAAGGGACGATGTACCTTTGATTCCCTGTGCACTGTAGCCGCTGTACTCCGCGCGCGGCTACTACTAACCTGGGCAAGATTCCCAGGAACACGGCGAGCCCGGACGCAGTTCCTTTGCCAAATCGGTCGAGCGGCGGCTGGCTACCGCCTATAGCTGCCAACTGTTGCTTCCCGACGCCTCTTCTCTCTCGCTCGCGAAAAGGACCAGACGCTGCACGGCCACCGTCCGTTTGTGGTTGCGGTGTACAGTACCATGGCTTTGGGGGCGCGGTTGGTTCTACGTCTGCTGCCCAAGTACCATTAGAGCTTTGCCCTAAAAAAAGTACCATTATTAGAGCTTTTATTCATGTGGACCTTGTATGTTTTATTACACCAGCATTTTACATTTTGGCCATGGGATTTTTTTTTGCTTCTTCCTCCGTTGGAGTTATACAGTACTTGACACGGTTCTAGGTTATATCTAGGAGCTCAATTATTGGTGGTGTTGAGGCGATGAGCAGATCTAAACCATCCCCAGCTCAGTGCCCACTAGAAACAAAGCTGCGTCATCATATGAGGCCTTTCCCAGGGGCTGGATGGTCCTTCCCAGATTCTGATTCGCACAGCTAACCTTCTGGACGATTTATCGCATTACCGTCCTCGTCATTGTTTTATCATGTGGATTTATTCCTTCTAAGACCAGTATAATGTAGGTAAAAGGGCAGTTATGAACGTAGTATTGTATAAGATCAGTTAATTAATTGTGGCAGGCAACTAAACGCTTCTTGTTTACAGACGTAGTATTAATTAAATAAAACCCAAGTGCTCAAGGAGTCGGATCAGGAGTCAAGTCAGTGCACAATGAGTAGATGAAGTGGCACCATCAAGTTCCTCGATCGAGCCAGGGTCGTAGTCCATGACTCCCAGCGTCATTTTTTACAGTAAAGACAGTAATTAAATGTATGTCGTTTTCAACAAGGCAAGTAACCTTTTAAGTTTTGACAGGGAACTGGTAAAAAAATCAGATTGCATGACTAGTACCATATAATATAATATGTTCTATACAAATATGCAAATGATTATATAAACTATATGCGTGCAAGCATGTATATGTTTGATATAAATACTACTGTGGTAGTGTATATTGCAACAAAAATTGTCATGTTTAAATTGCTCAAATATTTTGGAAACGTCGCTCTTTTAATATATGGCCAAAGAAAAGTAACCTTATGCCTCTTTTTAATGGAAAACATATTTATATATTGATATTAACAGATAGTAAAATAGTATTTATTCTCTTTTATTTTATCAAAAAATTAAATACCTAACATGTTGTGGTGAAACAGGACAAGTAGATATGGGACCATAGGAAAAAGAGGGGTAATTAAAAGAATCACCTTCAGAGCTCATAAACTTATTCCACGGAAAGCTGTATCAAATATTCCTATGTTGATTATGTAAAATGATCTTTCCAAAATGAATTAAAACTGTGGGAGCTGAAAAAAGAAGTACGGCCTCCTTTGGAACAAAGGATCCCAAAAACATAGGAATAGGAGAGGTCTATTGTATAGGAATGCAAGTGGAAAACATAGGATTGAAAAACATAGGAAAAATTGTATAGGTAGGTGTTTGGATGGGCATAGGAAATTCACAGGAATAGGCAGAGGGTATTTAATACCTCAATGCATTAACTGATAACGTTATAGTGTGTTATTCTTGATCACCGGTCTTTCTTGGGCAGATGATTATCTGTTCTTTTAATTGTCCGATCCTAATGATGAGATTGGGAGTCCATTCGCCTCGATCCTAGCACGAGCTAGCAGAAGAAAAGAGGTTCCAGTGGATGTTTTTTTCCTGTAAAATTCTTATGAAATCGTAGAATTTCAACAGTATTCCTCTAAATTTCCTGAGATCCATTCCTGCATTCCAAAGGCATCTACAGTATCCATTCCATAGGATTGTGGAATCCTGTGTTTTTCCTTTACAAATCCTCCATTCCAAAGGAGGCCGTAATTTTCTTATTCACTTGAGGCACAAAATCACTCCAATCTACCACTCTAAGGTTTATAATAGGGAATCACCTCCTTAGAGAATTATAAGCAGGAGAAATCTTAATAGACATACCCTAAAACTACTTTTGAGGATTTTGCTCTCAAACAAATTTTTAATGAGACTGAGCTAGCTAATCCTCAAAATTATTAACGAAGTCCACACTGGGGATAGGCACGTCGTCTAACATTCAAAGAATAGCGCTAGTTAAATCTTGAAATAAATTTAGAAAAATGCAAGCGCACATGTCGAGTTGAGAACTCGAACGACCGAGGTGGACATGTTTCACTACAAGAAACTTTAATAGCTGAGCTAAACTCACCTCGCCACCCTAAAATCATCGATGACATCAAGCTGCACCATTTGAATGGATATTATGAACATTGTCACAAACCCATTAATAACCGCTAGTACTAAAAAAATTATGCTACTTTTATTAAATGAAAATATAAGTACCCCACATCTGATACTTGTGCGCTGAGCACTCGCCAGAACAGAAAGTCTACAATAAAGCGGCCACTACATGGAACAGGGGCCTGCACAAAGCCCTATCCACAAAACAAACTCAAACAAAAATAGAAAAAAAAAACAAAGTGACCTTAATAGCATTTGCATTAGTGGAGAAGCAGCCATAATCTTTTTAACTGCAGAGATACAGTATCAGCGTCCTTTTCGGCATGTTCCTGTTCATGTGAGTCTTGAGGGCAAGTACTATATGGCCAACATATTTGATGGATCGAACACCTTTTTAGTGGAGGTCATTTCCCGCATTTCAAGTTGCAAGCTGTCTTTTCGTTTCTATAGGCCTCTTGTTAGGTAGCGGTGGGTTAAAATCTAATGAGGCCCTAACATCATTGTGGTGCCAAATTCAGGCCTCCTCTAATGGTTGGCTCTTAGCTAGCTCATAAAATATTTTTTTATATTTTAATAGAAGAGAGAAGAGCCATCTCTTATTAAGAGATAGTCTCGTACACGCACTTTGAGACTACGTGAGATGATGTGTGAGGCCATTTATACTATGAGCTATGTGCTAAGAGTTGAAAGGGTTGTCTTTTAAAGTGCTTAGAGCTAGGTGTTATCTCTTACCATTGGAGGAGGCCCAGATGCAGCTGAAGAAAACGGTTGAGCCGTTGATGGGCATGCACTTTTAAGCCATCCATAAGTGATCCAGTATAGGTATGCTTAGAATAGTTTAACTCGAAGTACATGCCACTGAATTTTATTTTGTTGCTTGTTCTTGTTAATTATTCTGTCCATATATCATAGGTTTGGGAGTGATGCTTGTTTAAGCCTTTCCACAGGTGGGGATTGATTATAGAGATAGTTTATATGGTATCGAAAAGGTTGCATTCCCTCGAAAGAAAGTTGCATTGTAGATTTTAAACGACAACTTGGGCATTGTTAAGGGTAGTATTAATTCTAACACTGGGAATCAAAGTAAACAAAATGTAATATGATGGGCTTTAGTTTGTTGAGATTCTTGTAGGCCCTTCAATTGGGACCTGAAGAATTGATAAAGTTGGGAGATATCATTCATCTCGTGCTTCAACTTTACACGTTATCCACAGAAGTGAAGGCCGGATTATTTTCCATCATCTAAAAAAATCCACAGAAGTGAAAGAGACGATATGATTATACAAAATCCACAGAAGGCCGGATTAGTTTTAGTAAACGGAAGCGTTCTTTTTTAGACACGAACATTATACAAAACTTACCAAAAAATCTGCTAAAAAAACTTTCCATAAAAACAAGTCAAATTTGTGAAAACAATCGTTAGAACATATTTCTTCATTTATTAAAATACTCAAATCAGGTAGGCATAATTACTTGGATTCCCTTATGCAATTAGGAGTATGTCCCTTTGTTGGCTCCCTGTAACCATCATTATTAGGCTATATCCGTAAGAGTTGTGCACGTCACTAATATAATGGATAGCTCATAAATAAATATACGCAAATAACAGACTACGAGTTATATGTAGGCTTCTCTAAATATAATGGTTGCAGCGTGATGCATGTCATTTCTTCTCTTGCTGCCTACACCACATGAGCATGAATTTAGCGTAAGCATGCTTTTGTAGCTAGCAGGGAAAAAAAGTATAGTTAGTCGTGCTAGCTCTTAGCTAGTGCCTTGCAATTAAAAGGAGAATCAAGTGGAATGGTACTCAAATTCCATTTGTGCATCCATATAAAAGCAAATAATCACTCTTGGGCCAAGTGAAAAATAAATAAAATCAATTGTCACCAAACTTTTCTTCGGAAGAATAAAAGTGTCACTTCAATAGCAAGAAATACTGTGAGTTTGGGACTCCAGCTCAGCTGTGGGCCTGACCCTGCACTGAGATCCTTTCCAATGCTGCTCTGATGAGTGGCCACCACTCTTTCTCTCCTCCCCACTTTTTCCATGCTCACGTCATCATCTTATCCTCTCATCGTTTCTGGTGCAGCTTCCTTCTGCTAATGCTGCTACTAAAATAAAGACGCTTGCTTTGTCCTCGTAGCGAACTCAGATTCAGATTCTAGCTTTCATGGAGCTGGATTAACACCCTTTTCAAAGGCGTCAGAATGCGTCCAACAAACTTTTAGTCTCTGATTACTCTTAGATATCAAGTTAATTTAGTTTGTCAGTGGTAGTAATGTACTCCATCCGTTTCAAAATATAATTCATTCCAACTTTTTTGGAGAGTCAAACTATTTATCTTTGACCAAAATTATAGAGATGATTTTAAAATTTATGATACCGAATAGCTATACTATGAAAATATTAATGAACAATCTAATGGTACTTATTTGATATCATAAATGTTATTATTTTATTGTATAAATTTGATCAAATTTGAGAAAGTTTGACTCTCCAATAAAGTTGAAATGACTTATATTTTAAAACGGAGGGAGTACTATATTTGCCAATTGCCATCAGAGCATAATTTTACTACTACATTTTATCACTATTTTTTTTTAAGAAGTTGATAAAACTTGTGCTCATAGTCGAATGTGTGTGTCCATGGCACATCGGACCAAGTGTGGCACTAGTTTGCAGTGGCACTTGTTTGAATGCCCCCTTCATACAAAAGTGTGAATGCCTTTTTGTGTGGCTTATGTCCCCTCGCCCTGTCCTCTCATAGTGCAATTTTTTGCATCTTTTTAACCTCTTTTTGGATGACACAAAGTTCGATTCCCTTTGGCTTGAGCTTCAAGAGCTTTGGTGGCTTGAGCTTCAAGAGCTTTGGTGAGCTGTACATGTGTGCAGTACATCTCTGTTTTCTTTTTCAATGCCATTCTGCGCAGGGGGGTTTCTTAATTGTGGTGTCATGCAATGGCCCATCAACAGTTGTCAAGGAAGCGAAGAAATCAGGATGCAAATACAGGCCCCTCCAAGGTTTCCTTTCATCACTGTTGTGTGTGCGCCAAGGTGTTTGTCCTTTGTGAATGGTGAATTGGTGATGATGCTTGCATCGTGGTCCTCATCCAGCATTCTTTTGTGTGTCCTCATCCAGCATTTGCTGGTGTTCCAGGAGTCCAGCTCATGCAGGCCAAGCCTGAGCAGTAAACATGTGGTGAAACAAAACAAACGCTACTTACCACTGTCAGGGTTTGGAATTGCTAAACGGCTCCGGGACAAGAAAAAAAAAAACTTGATAGATCTGTGTTATAAGAATTCGCTAATGGCCATCCTAGCCCGATGGTAATTTTGAGCATATAACAGCGTGCAAATGGGACAACAAGGCATTGTATATTACGGCAAGAATATTCAGTTTCAACAGCTCAGATTCTCCATCCTTTTCCTTCTCTGTCAACCCGTTGCCATTATTTGTTGGTTCCACGACCTGTTGCCAAATGGGAGACAGCTCGTTTTCGCTCCCTTCGGAAACTACTCCGCTTCTTGTGTCCCCAATATTGGCATACGAGAAAAGCCAGAATTTTGAAGGAAACAGTGTAGTTGCCACAATAAAATTTTGGTTCCAAACGGTCAACATATTTCGATTTTCAAAAGAGTATCAATTCCTGTTTAATTCAGACTGATACCGTAGCGTTCGGGAACTTTTAAACATATCCAATAATAACTTTCCGTGTTGCTAACAATCACGATAGTTTGTGGAAAAGAGAGAGAAAAAACCAACCAGAAAGGGCAGAATTAAAAAATAAGGACAGGCTCTGAATTCTGAACCAGCTAACTGGAAACTGCCGGATGATTGTACGGCGGCGTGTCGACATCACGAGGACCAAGCAACTCTGCACAGCTATGTAAATTGGACGGTATGAACCTTTCTTTGGTTGCAATTTGCAAACATCGTCAGCAGAGGCT
The DNA here is from genome assembly GCA_015476505.1 of Urochloa ruziziensis. Lineage (NCBI taxonomy): Eukaryota > Viridiplantae > Streptophyta > Magnoliopsida > Poales > Poaceae > Urochloa > Urochloa ruziziensis. Next base: position 61,660,210 of record CM027118.1, read on the forward strand.
AGCTCATCACAAAATGAAAGTTTAAAGCGCAGGCAGCAATAAAAAGGACACTCCCAGAAAATGACACCAATGGTGGTACATAAGGTAGAGCTTTCAGACAGGGCTAAAGTCGGTTTGGGTACAAGCAACCTGGACGAGCAAACCTAAAGAGCGTTAAGCACAATATCGGGATTCAAGCATAGAATGAGGCAGGAGCAGGAGAGAATAAACAACGGCCGCGCCAAACAGCCTAGAAGAACTTGTTGAACTGGCCACTCAGGGTGTCCTTAAGGTTGGAGTAGAGCCCGTAGAGGGAATATTGCCGCAGGTTGGACACCTCGTACCATGAGTTCAGAACCGACTCATGCTTGTCGGTGCCTGAGAAAGCCAACTGGATGCCGATGCTGCAGTCGACAGGCCCTTGGGTCTTGCAGCTTTGTGTTCTGATAGCGCATGTTTGTTTCCCGAGGCAAACAAAGTTCGACTTGCCCATGCAAGCACCACAGCCATCCTTCTTCCAGTGCAAGTTTTGAAGTCTGCCTTTCTTGAACTCAAGCACCTAGAGAAGAGTCATCAATTTAAGATCAGAATTCCTCTGTCTCCAAGTCCATGCATGCTAGAAATAATAGTAAATCTGTAAGTCCGTACCAGAGTGAAGCTGGACACCGTAAATGAGGTGTTGGAGACAAATATTGGAGCAGATCTGGCTGCATACTTCCTACCAGCAAATGCTACCATGAATCCCCCAGCTGAAGCCTACAAAATATGCACAAGATTTTTGGTCGCATATTGACAATGCCAACATTGGATACATGCATTTAACCATGAATACAGACGTGAAAACAAGCAACGTTCTGAAGTATATTGCTAAGTAAATCATTTCAAGGTCTGATACAAAGTGATCCTGAAAATTTATTGGTTAGTGCCGTGTGTATACAATACAAGTCTAATGCAGTCCTAAGTTGAATTAGAAAGTTACTTTGATGTCGTGGAGGTCAGGTTACCAAAACAAAGCCCCATGACAAACACAATATAACTATGCCCAGAAACAAACAAGGTACAAGGATCTTGATAAAGTTAGTGGACTGACTTTTTACATAAAAGCTCTGAGCTGGCATAAAGGCACTTTCAAGATTGTATATATTCTCACAAATGCACAGACAATTTTAAAATAAAACTATGAACCTAAGCAGATCACAAGAATTAACAATAACCATGATTTATTAACAAGGGATGGGATTGAACTATAATCATGGACCCCTAATTTGGCATTGAATGGTTTCCTTGTTCCTAGAGGATGAAAAGGTAGCAAGTAAATATTAAATGTTGTGTAAATGTAGCAGTTTAGCCTTCTCAGAACTTGGATTTATTCTTGGCAAATTATATAGCACAAAAAAGAGTTGCTTTTAAAAAGACGAATTTATCAAAGGGTGTATGCATGATGAACATGAAAGAGCAATTTCACATACATAATACTGTATCTCATCATAGCAAGGTTGACTAGGAAATTTCTTGCAAAATTTATTAAGTAATGCATATGTCTGATCTCGACTAGAAGGTAGTAACCTGATGTAGGGTTTAAACAAACCAATGTCATCACCTTCTGCTGTGTATTTAGTTATTACTTAATCAGCAAAGTGAACTTAAGCTTAGTCTAGCAAATGTGGTGCTATGAAGTAGGATCTTGCAATGAATCAAAATAAACCGAGCAGCAGCTATGTTACTCCAAGCACAAGAGGATCAAAAAATGATAAAGCAACAGGATCATGCTAACCCACTCTATCTCTTGCTGGTGAAAATCAAGAAATGCTAAGCCACGTTATCAGCACCGAGCAAACCAGCATCCACGTACTCTCGCATTTCCACAAGCACTAGTGCGATCTCCTTCCGGATCCACACAACTTATTTGCGCCATTAAAAACAATAACAACTTTGCCCAGCCCAGTAGGGAACGCAGTGTGCCCTCTTGTGATTCTGGCCGTTCCAGCCAGAACAGAACAGAATGAAAAAGTATGGTTCTCTGTGATAAACACAAGGTGAGACAAAAAAAAAACAAAGAAAATACCAGGATCTTGACAAGCTTAGTGGACCAACTTTTTGCGCAAAAGCTTTGAGCTAGCACAAAGGCACTTTTGAACTTATCTGAGCTCCCAATTGTACAGCCTGTTTGAGATACAACTATAGATCCTTGAATATTAGACGCGTTATTACCTGCTACTATTTCTAATTGCGACATGTAGTCCTTTCACACTCTCAAAATGCGGACATACTGAATTAGGGTCAATTTATTTTGAAAGTCCAATTCACTGAAGATTTATGCATGCCGAATGTGGACCAGAGCATTACATATGACATCCATGATGGCCTGCATCATAAGAAATCTCAGTAGGGCAATGTTATGGGCCTAATCAAGCCCAACTGGCCGACATCCATCACACTGCCGGCCCCCCATGGCACCTTGCTCTCAACCCAAGTTACCAATGTTTTATCTTTTGAAAGTTAGGAAAGGTCGGATTGCATTTATAAGATCCGATCTATAGTTGTCAAGAAACTATATAAAGAGAGAATGTGACGATGTATTATGGCTGATTAAGCAAAATTAAAGGACCAAGCCCTTCGGTCCCTTGCCTCCAGCGCCGTGCACCTAAGAGCAGGCATAACCCTAGCCAGACACCTGGCAGCCCATAACCACAGGCAGCAAAACACTACCCTTGAGTCAAGTTGTGCTTATATTCTCTTGAATGTGGTAACATGAATTCTTGACAAACTAGGAGCAATATAGTTTTCCAACTGATAGGAGAAGATATCCAACAGATGGGGCTTGTTTTCAGTTCAATATCTCATGTTTCTCAGTTATTTCGGGGATTTCCTCTTTTAGCTACAGTCTGTTGCTTCCTAGTTTGGTTGCTTGTTTTGGAACTAGTCATATGGGACTATTCCTTATCTTCTTAGTGAACACTGAATAGCAGTGCACCTGCTGTTTTGACTAAAAATATATTAGACAAACTCAAGTTACAATTTCCTGATGATACTTGGCATATTGAGATGGTGCACTCCATTGCGCACTTAAAGGATCAGGACCTTATGAGAGGATACTCACAAGTTAAATCACAATGCACACTCATGCAGCAACATGAAATTAGTCCGGTTGTTCTCAACTTCTAGTGTTACTGGAGCCACGGATCAAGGCCTTGCATTGAATCAAATCAGCTGAGCAGAAACTCTGTTACACCTAGCTCCAAGCAGAAGGAGAAGTGCTACAAAAGGCACTACGATCATGCTAACCCGCCCTAACTCCAGCTGAGAACAACTATGAAATGCAAATCCACCCCAGTACCCCACCCCCAGCATGGCAACCGATCTCCACCTACTCAGACATTTCCACGAACACGTGCATTGCAAGCATCTAAGAAGTCCGGATCCAACCCAACTTATTTACTCCAAGCAACGAAATCAGAGACTCAAACAAAGAGAGAATCTCAACGGGATCGCTTACCGGGTTGAATCCCGTGGTGGTGTTGACGGTGAGGAGGGAGATCTCGTCGACCTTGGGGCGGAAGACGGCGAGCTGCGCGGAGGAGGCGAGGTTGAGGCGGCGGTCGCAGGGGGACAGCTGCGTGTTGCCGGAGAAGAAGGCGTTGTAGCCAGCGAAGACGACCCCGAAGGTGAAGCCGTCCCCGCGCTGGATCCACGCGTCGCTGCACGGCTCGTAGACGCCGTTCGTGTCCCCCGCCGCCAGCTGCGCGAGGCAGGTGACGGCCAGCGCTAGGGCGAGAAGCACCCTGGACGGCGAAGGAGTGGCGGCCATGGCGGCGGTGAGATTCGCGGGGCTCTCGCTGGCAACCAACCAAGCTGAGCGTTTTTTTTCCTCCCCCCTTTTGAAGAGGAAGAGGAAGGGAGGAAAGGGGAGTTCCTTCGTTGCTCGTGGGTGACAGCGGTGGAGGGGACAGGAGGTGGGTGAGGCACTGAGGCCGGGAGGGAGAAGGTGAGGAGCGGTGGGCCATCCCTTTCGGTTGGGTGATGGGCCGTTCAGGTCTTCGTGGGCTAACCTTTCAAAAAAAAAAGGTCTTCGTGGGCAAAATGCGCTATTTGAGAGGGCGGTGATTTTGGGGACTTATTTGGGGCACCCGCAATCCCAATTCTACGGTCGGGCGTAACTTGTCAAACTCACGCTCGTCAGTCTGAACCGGCTGTCCCTCACCCCGCATTGCTCTGCATATGGTGGGCCCACCATACCTCCTTCTCTTTTACTTTTCTTTTTCTTCCTCCATTTTTCTTCTCTTGCTCTAACCTGCTCGCATCCTCTCGCCCTAGGGTTCTAGTGTTCTACGCCGTCAGGGGGCTGCATGACCGGCGCCCGCCGCGAGCTGCCGGATGTGGCTTCGCTCCGTGCCTCCACGCCGCTAGGGAAGGCGATTCTACCCCCGCTCGCCGCGAGCCACTGCGGGAACCGGCTCCGCCTCACGCCTCTCCGTGCGGGATCGATGCTCGACGCGTGATTGCTGTGGTGGTAGGAGCGGCGGCGGCGGTGAGATCCAGTCGCGAGGCGCGGCAGCGCAAGCCCGAGCGGCCCTCCGGCGAGAGGTAGACGTAGGGCGCGGCGACTGTCTGGAGGAGATCGAGTGAGGTGTAGGAACGGATCCCCGGTGAGCCCTATGCACCTTGCTTCCTTTCCCTTTCTACATCTTCTCTTCTCATGATGCGTAGCTGAAAGGTCACTATCTGCTGCCGATTCGAAAGTAATTGAGTTTGTCCTTTGCTGTTATGACTAATAGAAGCATCCCTGTTGCATTAGAACAGGGCCTCCCGCTGGATCAAAATTGCAGGTTATGGTATGGTAGTAATCGCTTCCCAACATACTGGAGCAACTTTCGAATATGCTAGACTGCTAGCTTGCCTGCTACCTTGATGATAAACCTCGGCCGCTAGCTAAGCACCTACAGAACTTTACAAGCCCATCACTCACTCGTTACCACGCTTCATGTTTGCTGCAAATTAGGTTCAGATTTGGGACATAATTACTATAACTTGGTGTCAGGGGAGGCAAACAGTTACCTACTGGTATTACCTACACGTGTTTAGGACATAATTGTACCCCAAAACCTGCCACCTGCCACAAGCTTCACCAACATTGAATTGAGATCTCAAAAACCGCTTGTTGAGACAAAGGCTGTACAATGACTATTTTAATTATTCTAACAATGGTTAAACAAACTCATTCTGGAATGTTAAAGTTTTTTAGTGATACAAACTTGCAATAAACTTGTTACCTGTTGATTCGGTCAGGCAAAAGTGCTCATGACCCATTATATACTCAACAGTGTGGTTAATGCTTGATTTTAATCCTTTTGTAATATGCCCCACTTGTTTTTCTCAATCTTCAGTTTTGTTTCAATTAATGTCTACATAGAGGAAGAGTAGCACTCATCATTCAAGAGCAGAGCCTTCAGCTTACTCAACTTTGCCTAAGACAAGCTCTAGTTCTTGATACATTCATGGAATAGTGTCATTACACATTTTTAGTTTTATAAGCACAAATAAATATTTTATCTACCAACTTCTGATGTTGCTCCATGATAAGATACAAATCTAGCAAAGCATGTTTAATGCATATTTTTTCATTATGTTGTGTCTTGCCCTTTTTAGATGTGAGAACCATTACGTGTTTTCCCATTTGTATGCTTTTGGTTAATCATCCTAGTGAGCGGCTAGGGCTTACAGTATTTTGTTGTAAATTTCACATAAATGTTTTTGAAAAATTATCCAGATCCACATGTAACAAAACTTTTGCTACACATTTTTTTACAAATGTTTTCATCAAAATTTTGTTAGACAATTTTGATGAAAACACTATGCATATGTAACTATGCCGTATCTGTAGACATTGAGTAGTGATACAATGAGTAGTTCAGAAAATGACAGGTGAGCTCTTGCACGGACCTTTTGCATTCCATACTGTCAGAAGTCTTTTTATTCATGTTTATATGGAGGAAAAAACATAATGTTTTCAGAAAAACTTATGTAGTATAATCCATGCAGCCTTTTATGGCTTTTTATCAACAGCATGAATATCCATAAAGGACAAGTTTTACGGTCCAAAGTCATATCCATAAGTTATTCAATTTAGAAGTTTTCCTAAAAAAAGTTGCTCTGAAGGACAAGTTTTACATAAGAAATGTTACAGTAAGTTATATTGGAAGAGGTCGGTAGAATAATATAATATAAAGAAAAAGCTTGGCAAATGTGTTTTACAAAAAGTATTGCTAATAATATTTCAGATAGTTCTAGGTAAGTTTTGTGAAATTAGCTTCCTAAAAATTATCTAATAAGTTATGTGACCAAAGTTCTTTAGTAGACTTTTCTGTAAAAGATTGTGTCAAAAATTCTTGATAGATAATATTCCTTTGTTGGCATGTTACTAGACAATCTGTCAACCAATTTATGGTAAAATCCATGCCCATTATTGTTTTTCGACCTTCTAGCAAGAACCGAGTTAGATGGTAAGAGATACTACTCTATCATTCAATCAGAATAGCTGTGAAATTGTATTAGTGGTCTTCCATTTATCTCAAGCAGGTTCAGGGTTCTTTTTGGTTGTCAGGTTGATTGGTTGCATGTGGCAATCTCCTTTCATTATTAGATGCACATTTAGATATATGTCTGGTACACCTTATTTTTATAAATCTACCAGCCTGGTGCAAGTCTGAGTTAAGAAACTAGTGTCTATGTTAAAGAAACTAGTGCAAAGTCTTCATGTTTGAGGATTTGTGACACTACAATTTGCCTATTTTTTATCAATCAGTTTTAGTTGGCAGCTTATTCTGGAACTTGACAGTAGAGGAATTGGACATTTGTGTTCAATCCCCTTTATTGCTTTGGTATTATATAAACATTTTTTTAGACAACATGTTTCTTGCAAGGACCAAACTTGTAGTCTGCATGGTGACTTTTGTTGCTCTATACACACACCCAAATTATTGATCCATTTAGTACATTTTTTCTTTCACGGCAGGGACAATTGACAATCCAAAACTCGGGATCCCAATTCTATTGTCTCCTGGAGGTTTCCCAACTCACAGAGCACCTCGGCCGCTCGGCGGGGAAACGCTCAACCCCTGCACCTTCTCTTTCTTTGGAAGACTATCCGCCACCAAGAGCACAACGACCTTCTCGAGTTGCAGATACCTTCGTGCTTTTACGAGCTTTTCTTTCCTTTGATCGTTCTCATGCGTGCCACTCTCTAGAACAGACCTTGTTTTGGATTTAGCAGATATTTGATTTGTGATCTCTTCCATGGCTATATTCATTGTGTTTGCTGCATTTCCTCTAGGTCTTGTGTCAAACTCAATGGTTTATTCAACTGGTTCTTGACCTATGTCGCTTTAAAGGACAAGTAAATGTCTGGTTAGTTTATCTTTAGGATTAGTCTACATCATATTTTCAAATGGTGGTGATATGCTAATAGGCAGGCAGAATAAGAACATGATGGTGCTGATATGCTAGATTAGTGGCTTCACTGTCCTTTGCTTCCATCTCGTCAAGTTTCTTTCTTCTCCCTATCTGGCTATTGATAACTAAAAATGCAATTAGTCTGGTGCTTTTTGTTACTTATTCTTACCCTAGATTGAATTTCATGTGTACTTTCATATGCTAATACATTGAATTCAAACAGATTGCAGTGCAGCAAATGTTATTGCCTAACTGAATTTGGCCTTCTGGTTGGCAGGTGGATTTCCCTTTGTGAGCCTCCAAAGATGACGTTCGACACCAAAGTATGGTATGTAAAATATTTTCCTCACATGTTACCTGTTATTTTTACTTATTTTTTGTTGATAATTTCTCATTTCATGGCACATAATATCTCTCTAGATGTATATGTTATAATAATTTCCCTCTGATCATGAAACGACTACACTAACCAGTTTGTTACTTATGTTTGCTTGGATTTCTATGGTTGAAACAACTACCCTCACTTATTTGTTTAGTGCAACTATTAACAGCATTCCATATTATTAAATTATTGTATGCGGAAAAATGTTAAAGAAATTCCAATTCTAGGCTGAATATTGTGTTATAATTTTCATTCAAACTTTTCGCGGCAGATTTACTTACAATCCCTTATGCAGAAAGTTATTAGGATAGTTTTCTAGATAAGTTTTTAGTATAATTTCGTAACATATTTTCTTATACAAACTTTCGATTCAAACTTTTGTTACACGATCTTTTTGCACAAAATTTTTCTTTAGAATTTTATCACACAAATTTCTTTATAAAGTCTGTTAAAGATTTTGTTACACAACTTTTGTTCGAACTTTTGTTCCACAATCTTTTTCCATACAAATTTATTCTTTAGATTTTTGTCGCAGTTTTTTGTTCTTCAAAATTTTGTTACACATTTTTTCTACAAACTTTTGCTTCAGAACTTTTTTCCACAATCTTTTGATACAAGCTTTTCTTCAAAATGTTGTCACACAATTTTTTGTTCTAAGGTTTGCTAAAGATTTTGTTACACAACTTTTGTGCAAACTTAGTTGTTCAAAATGATTATTGAATTTCTTACCAAATATTATGTTCATAATTGATTCTTAAATTCATACTGAATCCTTAGTCATACAAAAAAGTTTAGTCCAAAACTTATTTTAAGTTTTCCTAATAAATGTTTCTATGAAAAGAATTTGTTTAAAAATGTTTTGTATAACAGTTATTTGAAAAGTTTTTCGAGATGACTTAAATATAATAGTTTTTTAATAGTTTTGCAGAAAAGTTATACTGAATGTTGTGTTACACAAATTTGATATACACGTTTTTGTTTAAACTTTTGCTTCAATGTTTTTACATGATTTTTTCATAAAGTTTTGTTTCAGAATTTTTGGTGCACAAGCTTTTGATTCAAAAATTTTGCTATACAATTCTTTTACAGACTTTCCATCATAGTTTTGCTCCCAAATTTTGTTACACAATTTGTTTGAACAAATTTTTGTTTGAAAATTTTGTTACTCAATTTTTAACAAAGTTTTTCTTCCTCATTTAGCTAATGCTTATGTATAAAGTTTTGCTTCAAATGTTTGACCAAAAAACTTTCTACACAAAAATTTTGTAGAAAAGTTTTACTAAATGTTGTTATTATGTTACACATATTTTTGTTGAAACTTTTGCTTAAATTTTTATATAAATTTTATTTCAGAATTTCACCGCACTATTATTTTTTCAAATTTTGCTTCAGAATTTTATCTACACATTTCTTTTATCAATTTTTTGTCAACTTTTATTATACAAACTTCTTTATATTTTTTCACTTCCAAATATTTATACACAGTTCGTTTTAACAAATTTTTGTTTGAAAATTTATTACACATATTTTCTGTCTGAACTTTGCTACGCCATTTCACCTACAAAGTTTTACTTCAAATGTGTTACTCCAAAATTCTCTGCACAAAATAATTGTAGAATAGTTTTACATATATATTTTTATGAACTTTTTGAAAACGTTTTGCATTAAAGCTGTTTGAAAACTTTTCTAGATAACCTATCTATAAGAGTTTTAGAAAAGTTTTGCTAAATGTTGTGTTATACAAATTTGATGACATATTTTGGTTCAAACTTTTGCTTAAAATTCTTTTACGCAAATGTTTGATATAGTTGTTTCAGAATTTCACTGCGCAATTTTTTACAAATTTTGCTTCAAATATTTTTACATTTTGAAATATCTAAAACCTTTTGCACTTTAACCTTTGTGTAAAAGTTTCTCTTAAAACTTTTACATTTTAGACTTTCACTTAAATAATTTTTTACTTTATACTTTCTGTAAAAACATTAACAAAAACTTTTCTGTAAATTTTTTATGGAAAAGTTTGAAGCAAAATATTTATGGTCAGACTTTTTATTTAAATTTTCCTTAGGCAAGTTTTTACATAATTTTTTCACAATTTTTTCCCAAAAATGTAAAAATGTATTTGCTTCAAAACGTTTTTTGTGCAAAATATTTATGGTGAGACATTATGTTGTAGCCTCTCCCTTTGATAGAAAAAGTATCTTCAGTAAAGATCGAAGCTCCAGTTATAAGTTATAAATAGACAAATGGAGGTGCTTTTCTTTTGACTACAATAATGCAAAAAAATATTATGATCCTAGAGTATATGTATATAGATGGTATCAAATAATTTATGATATGCATATATTTTTTTAGCAGGCATAAGTGTGTAGTCGTACACATACATGATTGCATTGTACTGCTGCTAGAAATCTGCATATGCCTCTTGTGTTTCTAAAAAAATTGCATTGTACTACTGCTAGAGATCTGCTAGAGTTGTTCATAATGTAGAGGAGGCTGCTCCAATGTTTCTGGTGCACATGAGCTTTCATGAATTCTTTTTAGTTTTTTGAAGTTTTGACTTCATCATATATCATTCTAGTTAGAAATTCTCTTGGGAAGAAATATAGTTTACTTGTTCCTATTCCTAGAGTTTGAATGTCTTATTTTCGTGTCCTAATATTTGGAAGTAAAAAAAGTACATAATGTGATGCGGTAAATGTTATTGCTTAACTGATTTTGGCCTTTTTGGATGGTAGGTGGAATCGACTTGAGCCTCCAAAGTTGCAGTTCGTCCCCAAATTATGGTATGCAATTTTTGCCTTACCTACCCGTTGTTATTTTGTATTGTTGGTTTCTCATTCTTTGTCACATAATTTATGTTTATGTTGCAACATTTTCAGCTTAGGTTTCCTTTTAAAAGTTGGTTGTTAGAAAACTTCTGAGTAAAATTTTGATGAAAAGTTTTTGTTGTAAAAAGGTTTGTATAAAACTTGCCTGCAAAGTCTTCTAGATAAAATTATCTATAAATTTTGATGAAGTTAGTGTAGCAGTGTTAACAATTTTCAAACAAACTTTTACTTAAACCTTTTTGTTACATGATTTTTTTACAATGTTTGTTGTCAAACTTTTACATAATTTTGTTTCTACAAAGTTTTTCTTCAAAAACCTATTTTTAGCACTAAAAATTGTGACAGCAAATTTTTTCGTGATAATGTTTTTCTTGCGATATATAGTTTTTCCGTTAAATGTTTCCTGATATCAATTAATTTTATACAAATATTTATATGTTCTTTAGCAAAAAATTTCATTACAAATTTTTGGTTCCTAATTTTTCGTTGACAAAGTTTTATTACATGATATTAAATTTGTTACAGAAAACTTTTAAGCAAAATATTTATGGTCAAACTTTTTTATTAAAATTCTTTTGCAATTTTTATATATTTTTTCATAACTTATTTCCTTCTAAACCTTTTGTTCCATGATTTTGGTTGGTACAAAGTTTTCCTTTAAAAAAACTGTTATGCAACTTTTTGCCTAAGCTTTTGCTACACGATTTTCCTTTGTATTTTTCACAAATATTTGCACAAGCGTTTGCTTCAAAGTTTTTTTTAAAAAAAATTCTTCACATTTTTTCAAATTACTTTCAATATCTGTTTTTCAAAATCCCAGCTACAACTTAACTTAATATTTTTTTCCACCAGGATCCATATGGAAATGAATGTAGCAGAAGAGAAGAAAAGATGACCCAAGAGAAATTTTTTAGCTATTTTAGATTACATCATGGAATTCTTTCCCTGACTATACGAAGTGTTATTTTTTATTGAACACTGCAAGACAAAAAATCGTCCCTAGGGCCGCCTAGCGATTTGTGGTTTCTAGGATAATTTGTTTTTTTATCTTGTTAATTTTTTATTTTTCAAGCTTTAAAAGTCAGTTTTATTTCATTCCCCCACCCATCTTTACTCCCATTTCCCACAGTCCCGAATGACTTAATAAAGAGAAAGAGAACGATTAATGTCAAACAAAGAGAATGATCGAATGCACAGGCGTGCGGGTAATGTGGAATGGCATGGGTGGGAACCAGAAACCGTGTGTCAGCCCACCACCGCCAGCGACGTCGTCGGTTTTCCTAAAAAAGAAAGTCACCCGCGCGCACAGCCAAAAATGGAATGTGGAGAGCAGCTGGACCGTCGAGCGCACGGAAGCCTGCTTACGGCCGAGCGTAAATTAGCTGAGCCAGTGATGTGTAGGTCCAGAACTGAATATGGCTGCTATTTCCTTTCCTTTTCCAGTTTGTGTGGTAATACTACACCTTTTCACTAGTTCTGCTGGTAGAAAAGTCAGCTTATTTTAGCTGATTAAATAATATTTTTTGAGAGAATAAGCCGGCTGATTTTGTTTTTTCCAGAAGTATTTCATCTTTCTCATGCACTGGAGATGGCAGAGTTGTATACGGTATACCATTCCTCTTCGACATTTCCACCGGCACTTCCACTTGACACATATTTAAATGGCTTACTATTTATATTTTTTCATTTAGAATGTTTTTGAATCATTTAGTTTGATCAAATGAAAACGATAATGTTTACTCAGAGAACAACAATAACTTGCGGATGGTGAGATCTCTGGGAAAGGTTATTTGGAAAAGAGCTGCTGGCCTTGACAAAATGACAACTGACGGTCGGTGTGCCCTGTCCCTGTTTTTAGTTTGTGACCAACTGTCACCTGTCAGCAAATGGCAACAACAAAAAAGAACGGCACGTACGTTGAGTTCAAAACCCGGGCTTTCCCTATTGCAGCAACAGACAGGATGAAGGTCAAAGCAGTTTTTTACGTGACAACGCTCATGCGATGAAGTGGCAACCCAAACTTAATTCATATATTTCCGCTCTGTTTCTTGCAGCTGTATTTTCCATTCAGTACATGCTGCTTTCTCTTCTTTTTTTCATCCACCTTAGAATGTCAACATTGAAATGCTGAAAGAACGTACTAGCGAATCAGAGAGGGTGCAGGACATTATAAAAAGGCTTAGGAATCCCAATGCTTAACCAATCGACTTTGGACCTTTCGGCACGAGGCATTTATCCTTGCTGAAAAAATGTCACAGAATTAATCAAATTTAAAAAACTTAAAATGATCCCGAAGTCTGATCTGGCGATTTCCTAAGAATATATTAGTATTACCAATCTGAAATGAATCACTAGGAATAGTTAGTCAAAATGAGCAACCCAAATCCTGAGTTCCTGACTGTCAAATATGGCAACTGCAGAAACGGAAAGAGCCGTGAGCGGAGAGGAGATTCTGACAAGCCGCCATCTTTCTTCCCTCTGCTCATCATTCATATCACAGATTTCCGCACAGCATTTCCAACAAATGTAGCAAACGTTGCAAGGTGCTAGGTGTTGACCAAAAATAGCCTTTTGTTTCTGACAGGCATACAGACACTATATCTGCGCTGGATCTGTGACAGAAATCTTGCACGCTTGCCCGGTATAGACAGTAACTATAGGCATAACACTCTCTAGTATAGCCAAGCAATGCCCTATCAATTATCATTTTCAGGTTCCAAACCATGTCAATCACTAGTGGAATTTGGGAGTGGGGCAGATTCATGACATAAACATAGCGGGACATAAAAAAACAAAAGTTTGGACAATGGATTCAAGATGCGACGAATAATATCAAGGTATTACTATATTAGAACCCAACTTTTGGCATATTGGGGTTTAAGGTTGCTTGCACAAATTACCTTCAGTGCAGTTTGGCCCTCCCTTTTCTCTCCACACAGTTTTATTTATACAAACGCATCCTACACCCAATGTTGAATTGTCAATTATGCTATTTCTTGGTAAATATTTTTTAATCAAAGTGCCACAATGACTTTAAGTTAAAGAGCAAGCCAACAGCACCTGTGGCACAGGCTAAACCATCTAAATAGACTTGCAAAAGTACAATAAACTGTGTAATTCGTATATATTCAACTATCTACAAACCATCACTATCTGTATTCACAAAGAGTGCCTCCATGTAATACATAGGATGGTCACGCTAACTACTGCCCTGTCACTTGACAAGAAACTGTTGCATTCAAAGTACCATAATCTCACAAAGGGGCAATTCGTACTTTCGTAGCCATACCATACTCCTTTCCGAGCAGGGGCACCTCTTCCCAGAAAAAGAACAATGGCAAGAAGGGCTATGTTGTTCCTCAAGAAGGTTTTAGAGGGCAGAGATAGACAGTTACTTGTCTGTCCATCCAATCACAGTGGCGGTGAAAATAGCATTGCATTCAAACATTTCTTCGATGCCTGAAACATGAAGAACGAGTATTGCAGAGCTAAGAAGGATCACAATGCAGCACAAAAATATGTAACTAAACTTTTAAAAAGTCAAGAAAGACACTATAAAGTTATATTGATATGTGCAGGATCCACTACAGTAAAAGCAACATCAATGTATTTTCTTCAATGAGATTGCAGTACAAGGCATTGCGGGTTTGGTAGCATTAATAAACAGACATCAGATATTATACATTAAAAGTTTATTTCTGCATTCCAAAATGACCTGATCATGTTAAGCAGTACCCAATGAACCACATCCAGTAGTCCTGTGCTCCAGTCCCAATTGAGACCTAATAGAGCAGAATGCTTGCAATGCCCAACACAACATCCTAATGCTACAACCATTCCAATTGATGACACAATACCAATCTAATGTAGTATGCCACTTTATTATGAAATTGTTAAGCATACAGATTACTGGACATCCTAATACTCTCGCACTCCGTACTATGTACACTCCATTTGGAGACATTTCTCTCTCAACACAACACCTAAATAGAAGAAGACTGATTCTCTTGGCAAGGCCGCAGCAAATGCACGTTTCCGTACCTCATCATTTCAGTGTATAAACTCTGACACCATCAAATGGGGGGTTGCTTCATGCCTAATCCCGTAGGATGACTGAATCTGCAATCTCCATCAGCGGCTCAAGGCACTCGGGAGAAAACTTGCGGGCAAACATGTATGAGTGTGTGTTGTTCGATTTCCTGAGCTCCCTGATCAGGCTTGCCGATACCTCTCCAGGCCCGTACATGTGTGGGTGGCCTGCCACTGAATCTGTCCAATTTACCCTTGTCAGGGTATACTTGGTACAACCCTCAGGATCCTGCATATCCAGCAATGTGGGGAAGTAGTGCTCCTCCGGATAGCATGAATCCCTGCGTTTGATTAAACAGGGCTGCTTGAACTTCTTCCAAAGCCGCATATCCCTCACGACCATGATGGCATGCCTTCTTGTGAGAACAAAGAACTGCGATCCAGCACGGAACTGGTCATATGGAACTTCTGGGAGCATCACGTCATCACCTCGGGCGTAATACCTGTCATGCAGCAGCGTGGTGTCATTGTCCATGTTGTCCATTATCTCAATGAAGCTGCGGTGGCGGCTATGAGGTCCTGCAGTCTCGGAGAGCAGGGCATTGTAGAGGGTGGGGAACGGGTGGAGCGGGATGCAGGACTGCGAGAGGAGCGCGAAGAACTGGTTGTTGGGGTCGTCGAGAAGAGCAGTGGCGAGGAGGCGGCGGGCGGCGGATATGAGAGTGGGGGAGGCGCGCTGAGTTGCCTTGGCAGGGACAAAGCGGCCGCGGAAGGAAGGCGTGGGCGGGAGCTCAAGGACGGAGTAAGGGTCAGCGTGGACGTAGAGGTTGAAGAGGTTCTTGTGGCCGCGGAAGAACTTCTCCCAGAGCGGGGAGAAGACGAGATCGGAGTTAGTGAGGAAGAGGAAGGCGATCTTGGGGGACGGGCGGCGGCGGAAGAAGTAGGATGCAGCGGATGCGGGCGGCGCTGGGGTCGCCGAGGAGGATGAGAGGATGGCGCGGCGGAAGAGGGCGAGGTCGTCGGACTCGTCGGCGTCCGGGATGGCCGGGAGCGTCTTGGGCGGTAGCAGGCGCGGCGCGAGGAGGAAGACGGCGGGGATGGAGAGGAGCAGGAGCAGGGAGAGCACAAACGGCGAGGCGTAGGGCGTCGTCGCCGGCGACGTCATCTCCGGCCAGCGGCTGCTGCGCCTCCGGCCCCCCCTCGGATCAGGATTCGGGGAATGCGAGAAGGGCGCGGCCAATGCAGCGGCGGATCTCGGGTGGTGCGTGGTTTGGTGGCGGTGGGGAGCAGGGATCAGATTTTTCTCCAAGAGAGAAAAAGAAAAGGAGCGGAGATTTGAGAGCGATTGATGGCGACAGTCCGCCTCAAATTGGGCGCCCGGCGAGCTTGGATCTTGCGATTTGGGGGGCTTAGCAACTGGCCAGGCAATTGGAACACGACAGAAGAACAATCGGGAGATTCCTCAGGAGGCGGGAAGGATGAACAACCCGACCGGAGAAATGGCTCCCCCTCCACAAATGGCGCCGCGCCCCCCTAGGCTCCGGGCCGATCGAGCCCCATCCCGCGCGGGCGGACAGACCTGGCTCGAGATCCGGTAACGACGAGCCAGCAGGGCGCGAGCCAATAGCGGGGCGGGACAGCGCGGACCCCGCCCAAGAACAGCGCGGCCGGAACAGGAAAACCCGGCCCGACGAACCGGGAATGGCGGATCCAGGAGCCGCACGGAGGAGGCAGGCAGCCAGGCGTGCCTGCGGGCGACGGATCCCCTGGACGCCGGCGAGTGTTGGGTATTGAGGGATTTCTGTGGAAATCTCTCGCGCTCGGGTGCGGAACGGAAGCGGCGGCCAGAGAAGCGAAGGTGAGGAGGGGTAGAATGGAACGGAACGGGGAGGAGGAGAGAGAGTGAGGAGGGAGGACGAGGAGGGGACGCGCGCTTATATCTGTGGCGGCCTCTGCTCGTCGCTCTCACGGGGCGGTGGGCCCCTTCGCGATTAGGGGCGGGGGGGCAGGGGCGTCGTAATTAATCGAGGGCGACGCACGCCATTAACGGGGTGGGGGGAGGTGGTTAGCTAGTGGCTCGCCCACTGTTACTTTCGGCACAGCGCGGCCTATTTTTCGGATCGCGGCGGTTGGATCCGCCCGGCCGGCGCGAATCTCGATGCGCCCTCCCTACCTGTGGCGCGCGTCTAGAAGCGTCTCTTGACAGCAGGGCCACACTAATCGGGGAGGTTAAGTTAAGCACGATCCATCCAGTCCAGTGCAGCTGCAGTCACGTCGCGACGCCGCGGGGGATCCGGCCCGGACGGTGGGGGACTGGGGAGGAGGAGGGTGGAGGCTGACGTGTGGGCCCACGTGTCGGTGGCCGTGGCGGGAGCTTCTTGTCCGAATTTTTTTATTGGACGGCGACCGGGTGAGGTCGGTAGGTGGGCAGGTGGCTGCCGCGTCGCATGGACAACGTGGCGACGCTGACCGGAACCAGAGAGATCACGGGGCCAGCATCCGCCGTTGCAGCAGCATCAGGTGTAAGAGTAGTGTAGTAGTGGTAGTGCTGGTAGCAGCTAGCTGTGACATGCGCTTCGCGTGTCTCTTGGCTCTTTGTTTGCAAGTTTGGGTTTCCATACGAGTAACGTACTCCTAGTACTAACGTATCCGTTTTTTTTTAAAGGAGTACATCATTGATCATGCTAGCTGATAGTCCGTTTGGAGAATCTTGCCATTTGGCACGGTTTACAGATGATTCTTTGGTCCTCGAATCATGTACTCCGTAGAAATTGCGATGAAATTTTGCGATCAATTTAACTATTAAAGCGGACTATCAGCTAAATACTTCGAGCTATTTTACAATGCTTGAAAAGTACCAGGAGGTACCGAGAGGTACCTTTCCTATTTCAGTAAAGGTAACAGGAAGTACCGAGAGGTATCGGGAGGTGTCTTTCCTATTTTGGTATGGATCTGGTACTTCATGGTACCTCTTGATACCTCTAGTTAGGTTCTTTTGTTTCTACCGTCCGATTTCTCGGAATGGACGGTATGCTAAAATTTCTCAAATACTTTATCTAAACACGGCCGGTCACCTGTGGGCTGAATCTCCTGTACGTAGACTTTGCGGTCATTGTACACGGACGCAAGTACTGCCGTACAGGACTCCGAAATGTCAAAGCAAGGTGAAGTGCTCCGTGTCTTGGAATTTGGATTTGTCCAAACGGGGATAATCCAGAGTAGCTCACTTTGTCAATGTTCCTGGGAAATAGCCTAATAGGACACCCGTAATAATAAATTTAGACGAATGCCGGGCAGTCGATCAGGTGCCCAAAATCCTGTCACGTACGATACGACATAGTGAGGCTGCGCTCAATACTTATCACTCGTATATAATAACTTGGCTATCTGCCTATCTTTACCCCGCTCTGATTTTCTTTTTAGTCGAACAAGTGGAGCTGCGCTCAATACTTTATCACTCGATCGGTTTGACATTTTGCTTGGTTTTGGACTGCATTGAGACGTCCCATGTCGGAAGAATATAAAATATTCTTGGAAAAAAGACCGATTACTCCTCTTGATTCTCGACCCCAAGTTGTTTTTCTTCCAGCAGTCCACCATGAGTCCATGACACACACGCACCCACACACACTCCTTGTAAACTCTAAAGTCCAAACCCTTCCAAACAATGCGCTTCGCGTTTTTGTCTTTTCTAACATTGACTTTGTAAAAATGGGACTCCAAACATGTGACACTTGATTTCAATGCCACTCTCTGTATTTTCTCTTTTTTCTATTTTTTCTCCTTGTATTTGACACTTGAAAGGACACTTCTGCCCTTCTACCTTCTTGACCGCCGCTGTACTGCCTTCTTGACTGCCGCTGGGCAGGCTGACTTTGGTGTGGCCGCCGCCTGGCAAGCCTAGCGCCGCTGCCTAGCTTTGGTGGCCGGCTGTGAGCAGCTCCCCAATGTCGAGTGGACATCGTCGCGGGTGTATATATTGTTTGACAGAAAAATTCAAACGAAATCCATTCATGTTTGAACCTAAAATATGCTGTGCATTAACAGTAAGAGGGTGTATATTGTTAATTGTTTCTTTAACCGAAAATATGTTGACAAAATTCATCTCATGTAGTCATGTGGGGCTTCTTCATCCATTGGACCATCGTCGATGGCGATGACGTCGGGCGCTGCCAGGCCGTTCACGGCTGCCTCCAGGCCTTCGGCTAGCGCAGCCAGGCCATAGACGGGTCCGGCCAGGCTGGCGAGCCGCGCGTCAAGGTGGCCAGCGAGTGGGGAGTCTAGGTGGCCGGCGGCGGGCAGGGTGAGGCTGGCGGCGGGCGCGTCCAAGCCAGCGGCGGGCAGGGTAAGGCCTGCGGCGGGCGCAGTCAGGGCGAGTGGCCGGTGATCCATCGCCTCCAGCACCGTCGATGACTCGGTGAGATTTGGCGGATTCATCGTGGCTGATTTGATCCCTGTGATGTACATGAGATGCAATAGGTAGAAGGGCAGAAATGTCCTTTCAAATGCCAAATACAAGGAGAAAAATTAGGTAATAGAGAAAATACTGAGAATGGCATTGAAATGAAGAGTTACATGTTTGGAGTGCTATTTTTACGAAGTTAATGTTAGGAATGACAAAAGCGCGAAACACATGGTCCCAAATATGTAAATTTCTCCTCCAAACCCTACCTACGGTGCTAAGCAGGTAGAATTGCAAGCGCATTCACATTTCGACGACAGGTGGACGATGCGAGGCGAGGCTTTCTAAAAAGGCGTCAGAACGTGCAGCTAGCGCTACTCGCTACTGGAATGCTGCGAGATCTGATCCGGGTCAGTGTCAGTCACCGCCGGATCCAGAGGCGTGCGCGCCATATTTCAACGATCTCATTGGTCGGCACAAGCCGAGGTGTGGAACGCATTGGATTCTTTTCTTGCCGTTCTTGTACATGTCCGGCCCGGCAAATAACTCCTTGCCATTTCCCAAATGTTTGGTTACTGTATGTGTGTAAGGAACTCTCTCAAAGTTGTACATGTAATGCGAAACTTTTTAAGTTTCATCCTCTAATACAAGTCACTGAAGCCAAATACAAAATATTAGGGTCGTTTACTTAGAAACCGTGCTGTTTTCTTGGAACGTGCTTAGGCGCTTAGCCTTTCATTGTTTTGGTAGCAGAGATCCCAAACTGTTGTCATTGCTAGTGATGGGCTCATGCACACACGACGCTTCACATGATCTCAACAGAGGGAGTTTACGCATCACATGACCTCACTTTCCCGACCAATCATAGATAAACAAATCTGCAGGCCATGCAGCTTTGACCTGAATTATTGTACTATCAAAGGTATACCAGCAGAGCCTGGTGCTCTGCAACTGCAAAAGTAGGATAACAGTTCCCAAGAAACTTCTTGACGAAGGGGGAGTTCAATCATAGAGCTGCACAAATACTCAATCAAGCTCATTCTGTTTAAGCTACTAATTTTATTTGAAAGCCCTATCAAACCAGAGAATGCTGGTGTGCTTTCCATAATGCAAAGCAAGATTGTATCGTTTTAAAAAGTAAACCGTGCCTCCTAAAATGCCCCGCATGATAATATAAACATAGGGAAAGCATGGCCTTCATTGGGTCCTAAAATATGCCCATTTTAAATGGAGTACGCGCGCGTGCATCTGCTGGAACATCATCAAAGAGCCATTGATCAAATCTTGCAGCAAAGATTTGATAAAAAAAAAGCGAGCATGTTTTGGAATCATTTTGTAATCAGAGAGAAATAATGGTGCACACAGCACATGTTAATTGTTTTCAGGGCACAACACAAGACAGGCACTTCTTTCAGCTTTGTTAGAGCTTACAGGGAGAGGTGAAAATATAAGAAAAGATGGCACAACACACCAGCAACATTGCACATCAGGAATTTGAAACACAGCCCAAATCTAGATGCAGGATGTCGTTTGAGAATGCTATGTACAACAGATGCAGCATGCACAGCTGTAAAAACACAACAACAACCGCTTACAGATTGGACGAACAGGAATGTGTGTATCAGGCCTGTAACTCAACTTGCTTCCCACCTTGGTTAGGAGCAACTGCCTGTGCTTTTGGATCAGACCTGTTCATCCAATTCCTCCGGGTTGACCCCTTTCCTGCTTCTCGGCCAACTGTTTGGGCACATACATAATTAAACTTTTCAGACTTAGAGTGATTGGAAATACATGACAACAAAAAGAGAGTTGTTTAGCTAGTGTGTTTCTAAGACGATTTATAGTAACAAAAGGTGTGCGTTGGGGGGGGGGGGGGGGGGGGGGATATGAGCTACACTCAATGGGTATCCTGTTCTAGATGGTTCTAGTTGCTCCCAGCTACTAACTTCCAAAGTTTTCTAAGTGATTGCCAACAGCATGACAAGACTATTCTAGGATGTGTGAGAGTACTGTGAACATCAGTTACAAAAAGATTGGATAATTTGAGAGTATTGTGTGCTTACCGTTATTTGGCAGGGATAACCGCTTCTTGTATGGTGTATTCACTTGACCGAGCTTATCTTTTGGATTGCGTGCAGCCTTAGAAGCTATGTCTGTTGCCTGGGAGCTGACTTCCTCAAAAACTTCGTCAGTAACCTTTCCCTTCTGTTTAGATGATCCCAAAGAAGTGGATGACAGAACATTTGTTGGCCGCACAAATGAAGTGCAACTAACATCTGAATATGACTTTTTATGGTTTACACCCTTCTTCCTGCTTGGACCAGAAGGGGTATTTGAAGTTGGCACTTTACCCTTTGGTGTAATCTGAGACATTGTTTCCTCATCCTGCTTGTCTTCATGAGTTGGCATGCTCTCTTTGGCATTACTGTCAAGTAATCTGTTCTCCCATGGACGTACAGCCATCCACCTGTCCAACCAGTTTGATCCCCAGTGGTTGTCATCAAGTTCAGGACCTTGCAGACTCGTAGATTTTTGTTGTTTCGAACCAGCTTGCCGCTGATCAAGATGAAAAGCACTTCTTAGTGACCTCATAACTTTAGAGACATAGAAAGACAATGCAAAGTTGAAGGGGCAATAATGGTTGTATATATTGTAAATAAGTTATAAGAAACTAACAATAATTTGCTAATGCCATTCAGATCGATAATTTTGAGAAAATAGTACATCAATGTCATGTTAAGTGTATCATATCAAGCTTCGACTTGGTTATGCAGTGCTGGTTTATATGTGGCAGGTAGCAAAGACAGAATGTACTTCGACAAAACAAAAGGTACAGATGCAGGTAATATTTCATATCTATCACGGTAGTCATGCTTTCTTAACCCATATTTCCCTTCTAGCAATTGAGATGTCTTTCTGGTAATCTAATTTGCAGGCTAGAAAAACATGTAACACACCATGCCTAATGAAATGGGCATGCATACTTTGATGAAGATAGCACCATTCCAAAACCATCTTTCATGATGGTCATCAACTCATCATATCTGCTTCTCTCGATCAATAATCAAGAAAAAAATATTAACAGATCCTCAAGCGCTAGATCATTGAGCTAATTCACTAAACAAGTTCTGGTCACTTGACAACTTCACACTTTTAAGCACATTAGATGCACCCAAAAAATTACCTGATGAGTCAAAGCATATGCCATTGCCCTCTCACGCTTAGCGGCAGCTTCTTGCCTTTTCAATGCTTTAGCTTGCATTTCCTCCATGGAACCAATACTACCACACCAGCCTCCCTGCATTTTGTTGTTGTTAAAGAAGAAGAAAAAAGATATATGAAAATACAGAGTACAATAGACAAGAATCATTCCGTGTTTTGACTTCCTCAGTTTTCCTAGTTGACAAAACATCATGGACAAACAGAAACACTTGCTGATATTTATTGTTCAGGCCAACGAGAATGAAACATCTATTGCTAGAATAGTCATTTCATACATGGCATACCAAAAATTGGCACAAAAAGCATTGCTAATTCAAGATATGCCATGTTGAATATCATATTGTAGTGGTTAAGATTTACGAGCAAGTAAACTCATAAGAAAACATTGTCCTGAACCTACTCCCACCTTCCCCACTACAACCAAATTGCCCTCCACAACCCCATCTAACTGACATTGCCTCCCCTCAGTACCAAAAATAGGCCAAGGTGAAGATGTCAGAATTAGATAACAAAGAATAATACCAGAATTCTAGGAGCCATTTCATAGAATGGTACAGCTCCGGTCCAAGTCAGAAAAAACACAGCCTTCAACTAAATAGCATGGGCAGTTTTATTACCATCAACATATCAAAGAAAACTGATATCCCCTCCCTGCTCCCTCAATATGTGTTCTTCCTTTTTGAAAGAGAAAATATGTATGGTTGACTAGCTCCTATAACATGTATTTCCTAACCAAGGGAATAGTGTAAAATATATAACCAAGGGCATGTTGATTTCCACAGGATTATGTGGCCTACCTCAATTTCTCTGACATGGTTTTCATGATCATCTTGTTCGGGAATCTTTTTCCGTGCCACTTGATTTTCTAATGCAACACGAACTTGTCTAGCTCGGACACGAGCTTGGGCTTTTACCAGTGCTTGCATACACTGAAGCGTTTCTTCTGTCTGCCTTCTAACAGCATGACCCCTGATAAGAGCTTGAAGTAGAACTATTCCTTTCAAAGCTCGTAAAGCACGTCTAGCCTGGTAGATATGAACAAAAGGTCAGAATTCCAAACCAGAAGTACTATAAATCATGAACTGAAATATTTACTAAGGTTTTCATTCTTCAACCAGTGATTTACTATACAATAACATAATATCTGAATACTTTTAAGTCAGGAAAATAAAACTAATTTCATAGTGTTTATGTTTTCTTGACTATTGAACAAATAATAGGACTTTCTACTATTCCAAAATTTGCATAATCTGATTTTCATATGTATTGAACTAGCCGAAAATTTCCAAGTTGCTTAGTTGGATAAATCACATAAAACTGAATGAAAAAATAATCAATTTTTTACCATAGTTATTGGTTTATATCAGTAAATAACAGAATGTTTCAAAAAGATGGCATACCAAGAATGCTCGAAAAGAAGACTGGATAACTGTTGCTGCCATATCCTCTTTGTTTTCATGTTCAGCCTGAGAGACATGTGCATCAAGTGATGTACTGTCTGGACAAATCGAATTTGAAATTGTTTTCATGTCGTTGTCATTAGTCAATGCTTCACTTTGAACTGTAATTTCTTCAACCATAAGTGCACCTTCAGGATCCAAATGTTTCCGTTTGTGCAGCGATTGATCAGCAGAGCTCCTCTACAGCATTTGTAATTTATTTTCATGGTGACAAACTCACCCAATTAAAAACAGAGGATAATAAGGTAAAGTACAATGGTGACAACTAACAAGTCAGGCGGACTGCAGGAATGTATAACGTGTTCAACAAAATAATAATAATAATAATAAATCAAAACATCACAAATTCGTAACACATACACTACAAGTGTCATGACAGACTACATATAGTTCCTATATGTGGTACTATTCAAATGAACTAATTCAAGGAAAGTTTTAAAACTGTTAAAGCTTCATATATTTACTATAAATGAACTGCACCAGTTGCTAACTGGTTTAGAGGTAGCAACTCAAGTTTAGTCACATTCAGATTTCATTGCCTATCAAAAAGGGCGTACCCAGTGCCGTAGGCTCCCGCACTATGCGGGGTCTGGGGGCAGGTTGTTTAGCGCACAGCCTTTCCCACACATAAATGTGTAGAGGCTGGGGCTTGAACCCTGGACCTTCCGGTCACAGGCGGTGAAGCTCTACCACTGCACCAAAGGCCGCCCTTTTATTTCATTGCCTATCAAAGCAAAGAAAATCAATTCTTAAAAAGAAAGATTCCCTAGAGTAAAGGACAATTCAATAGTCTAATTGTGCGCAGATCAATCATTAATTCATTATATATCCATCACTACAGGCCAACTGAAATTAAATCAGAAAGATGCCATTAAGTGCTCAACCAACACTTTGTCCAGTATGCTTTTGTTCTTTTTTTCTTCTCTTTCAGTAGGTGAGGCACATTGACACTGATAACTACTACATATTACGCACTAATCACCATTTGCTACATCAGTATACATTTTATATGCAGGGTTGTTGGCATTAGCCGTAAAATACGGACAGTATTTCTCGCATGTTCCATGCAATCATGTACTCTTGGTAACAGACCTAATGGAATACATGTTGTCTTTATGTGCATTGCTGTCCACTGAAAGTGAAGCATATTGGTTGAGGAACAAGCTTGCGATAAAGACATGCCAACAACAGAAGCTCTATGGCATCCAATGAGGCAGTTTTGGTAGACCTTCTATTCTTAAAGGTTTTCCTGATCCTTCAAGGTTTGTCATGCTCTCGCAGAGAAAGACAAAGAACAAGAATAATTGCACCACCAAGTTGTGCCCATGAATGTGGGGACAATAAGAAAATACATAGATAAAAGAATTGTACTCCATAATATGGTAAAATGGACCAAATATTAAGCACAGGCCATTTAATAGATTGCAAATTAATGAACCTAGGAGGAATGCCATGACTTACAATTTCACTGCTTGCAGCATTTTGTCCCTTTTGTTGCTTTTCTGCAGTGTGCCCTTTTTCTTGCTTCCTTATGCCAACCAGTGATTTAATCCATTTGGATGAGATACCCATGATACCTCCTCCTCTTTCACTAACTCAATGACCTAAAATCAGTATATTGCAGTAATTAAAACACTATGGTGGAAAATGTTGCATGCTGCTTAAAACTTAAGTTAAAACAAAAAGGCAATGGGTATGATCACCCAACCAAGAAACTTAACATCAGAATTGCTGGAATTTAAAGCAATGCAGTGTTACTAATGCAACAAATCGCTAGCACATGCAAGTTGTTGCCACAAGACAAAGATATACAAAAGGTCTTCATATGAAGACTGAAAACAAGTATCATCGGCACAATTTATGAAATCCAGTGATTAATGCAATAAATAATCTCACTGATATGATAAAGTCGGAAGCGACCACTATATTCTGTCAGCCATTACTCTATCTGTTGGTGGTTGCGGGTTGCCATTCACACTGATACCACAAATACATTACTAGTCAAGACAATGACACCAAACTTGACAAGTACCAATATCACCTGCTATTTAGTGACCTAAATCTCTAATCATTGAACAGCATATTAGGTACATCAGTGTGAGATTGATATATACCTTAACACATTAATTGAAAAAATTCTGAAGCAAATTGACAGTATTTCACAAGAATGCAAACCATGAAGTGATTCAAAAACAGAAATTAATTCCGAAAATAAATGGGCAACCAACTTTTCAGCAGTTGTAATAAAGGGCTCAAAATGTGAGACAGGCTGTGATCGGCTGATCACTCCAGCAACACAGTGGACCTAAAAAGCAACTATTCAGTGGTGTGCCAGAGCCTGGGGCTGTGCGGCCTGCGCCTTGCTGCGGTGCTGGTTCAAAGCCAAAAAGGCAATGCAAATCGAATAGAAGTTGTTCAAATGACTTCATCTTGTATTAACACTTGATCGACCTGGGGCATAGCATAATTGGTTGTCCCAGGGTAAGAAATAGGTTCACTTCACACAAGCAAGAACCAGACAGAAGCACCGATGGTTGCCTCATAAGAAAGACAGGCTCTGGGAATGTCAATCCTAAATTCTGTAAAAGGAAAGCAAACTTATATTGCCACCATTACATTAACTTCCTCCAAAATTGAACTGAACAGCATTAGAAAGGGGGGAATTTGGTAAAAGTGGCACCTTTGACCTTTTCGACACTCCATCTAAATTCTTCCAAATACAAGCGTCGTTGAACATTCACACGGATAGGCCCAAAAGCCAAACGCCCCCAGAATTTTTAGCATAAATCGCTATATAAGAAATGCCGCAACCAGCAGCAAAGGCACGGTTTTAATTTCTCATACAAAACCGAGGAAATCAAACATAGCCCAGACGTCAGGCAAAACGGAGAGGATCAAGCATAGCTCGGACGCCAGGTCCCACCGAAAATCCAGAGAAATGCAACCCCCAAAATCCAAGAACACATGCGCCAATCCCTCCTCAACCGCTCCCAAATCAGGCGAAATCCGCACCCAAACCGACCCAAAAAAAAACGAGCGCGAGACCAGGGACGCGCATCGCCGGTTGCCACGCCCCCATGAATGCGCGATTCTTGGCACGTCAGATGGGGGCTGGGACTCACCTGAGCAGGGAGAAGGGGAGAGATTTTGCTCGAGACGGGAGGGCCGAGACGAGAGAGAGACCATACCCTCCCCTCGCGCTCCTTCCGTCTGTGTCTGTCCTCCTCCCCCCTCTCTTTTGTTCGTGCGCTTGGATTTCGATTTTTTTTTTCTGTCTCGTTTTTTTACCTGCGCTTTTCGTCGCTTTGAAGGGAAAAAGCTGGTTGCAGTTGCAGTTCGAGGAGAGCACATTTATACAAAGGCCCTTTGGAAAATGTGCGTTTTGGTTTCTAGCACGGGCGGGCGGAAACGGGTGCGTGGCTGAGGCTGGCGGTAGCCGTTGGGCTGAGCTGAGATGGCGGTATCTGAATTCTGGAAACAAAGCGAGGGCTTGTTTGTCATATTCAGATGCACGACACAACTTCAACGCGGACCTTGCAAAACTGTAAAAGGGATCGATCCAGATCGAGGGACTCATGTGAAAAGCAGAGTTTAATCCATGCTTTAATTTTGTGAAAAACAGTGGGAAAGTAGGACTGATGTTCCTGTAGAGTCGTTAGCTGTAAATGCTGGTACAGATGTCTCTTCTTTTGCATCTACTGTACCTATATAGGAGATCTCCACTACATCATTTCTCTAAAACCTTAGCAAGCCACGTCAGCACCTACGGCAGTTCAAAAGACCATTGCAGTTCAAGAGTCCTGGCAAGTAAAGAGAGTCATGCATGAATGTAAGCCTCCCACCTCCCTGCTCTTATTTGCTCTACTATACCTATATAGGAGATCTCCACTACATCATTTCTCTAAAACCTTAGCAAGCCACGTCAGCACCTACGGCAGTTCAAAAGACCATTGCAGTTCAAGAGTCCTGGCAGGTAAAGAGAGTCATGCATGAATGTAAGCCTCCCACCTCCCTGCTCTTATTTACTCAACAAGAGGCACCGATGGGATCGCTTGCATTGCTTCCATCGCTGCAGGACGCGGCCCGACGGTGTCGCGGTGCTGTCGATTCACATGCTGGGTGGTTAGCCTTCCGCTCGTTGGGGACCGACACTCCATACGTCCGCGCTTCCTCCTTCGTGCCCCTGCACGGCCACATCGATCGCTGCCCAGATGGGCCTGCCATGGCGAGGCACAGCCTCCACAACGGCGGCATCTTCACCATCGATTCACCCACTACACAGCGCTACCTGGCCTTCCGCTCATGGTAATTTGCAATGCCTACATTCCTCCGTCTTTCACTCAATCCCTGTTGATTTTTATCTTTCTTTTTGTTTTTTTTTCGGAACATTCAGGGGGGTAAAGCCCCACTTACTTTCCATTCGAAAGGGCGCAAGAAGCGCAGTACAAAGTCTCGACCAGCCGAGACAAGAGTTACAATAGGGGGGAGAGCATTAAAAAGAGGAGAAAATTACAACTTTGACTTGAGGAATTCTATCCATGCTTCAACAGTCGGCTTCTTCTTTTTATACCTGTATTTCCAGATCGACAAGCTACTGATCGCACCATGTAGCGTGGCAACTGCATTGATGTCCCGGTTCTCAAAGATTAATGCGTTTCGTGACAGCCAAATCTGCCTGAGGAGAATGAGGATGACGTCCGGCCAGACGTGCGGCGGAAGGCCGTCCGGATGTTTTGTCATCCAAGGAGTGCATAGCTCATTAGCATGAATGCTGAATCGTAATTTGTTCCAGAGGGAGGTGGCTGCAGGGCAAGACAAGAAAAGGTGGATGTCTGTCTCTAGAGTGGAGTGGCATCTCTGGCAGTTAGCTTCTTCACGAGACTTGATGTTTTTATGGTAGAGGTTTGCTCGCGTATGAAGTCGCTGGTTGTAGAGTAACCAAGAAAATAGTTTCACCCGGGTGGGCAGTCTTGTTGACCAAATCACACACGCCCTGGCATCGTGAGTGCCCGTGTGGTGAAGGAGCTTGTAAGCCGAGCTCGAGGAGTAAGGCGTGGGGTTCGGAAGAGTGAGGATGCGGGTGTCGGGGGTAGTACTGGGACTACAAGAGGCTAGGATCGTCTGAACTTCTGATAATCTTTCTTTTTGTTGATGGCAGCTGGATCTAAGAATCTGATCAGCAGCCACGGCAGATCTCTCACAGGCGCACAAGTTCTGTTTGGCTGCCAGCCAAGCGATTGACACCTAATTTCTTGACTTTTGCTTAAAATAGTGCGATGAACCTTATGGAGCATTTGTTTCACAGAAGAACTGAAGTTTTTTCAAGAAGAGGCGATAATGCTTGCCATGTCAAGACAGCCACTCAAGAGGATTCTTTGCTGCAAAGTTAAAGGTGCTAGAGGATTGGGTGGATAAAAGATCTTACATATTTTTTCTAATTTTGGTTATGTGGGAATTATTGTTTTTGTGCTCATCTGCATTGCGATAGCTCAAAGAATGTTGTAGTTAGGCAACAGCCTTAAACTTTCATAGGATACTTCCATGTCTTATTGCTAAAATTATTCTTTTCCCATTCTACAGGGCCTTCAGGTTGCTAATTCTACATGATTAATGCTTGATCTATAATCATTACATTTCTATTAGTGTCGTGTCCCTTTTCCTTTATGTTCTACTGAAATCTTCTTCTCTACATGACTACATATACTTCAGTTTTTCAAGTAATGTGTGTGCAGGATGCAATGCTTTGAATTGAAATCTCAGAGAATAAAAGGCAATGAAACAATCGCTAGGAAAGATGGCCTGCATTATTGGAATACCATATGTATGAACTCTCTAAGTCAGAACATAACTACTGTAGCATCCCAGAGTACAATAGTATTCCCGATACTTTTTCTCACTAGACCGCCTTATGCAAATCATATATTTTAGGGAATTTTGGGGAGTTCGATTAGCAAATTACCTATAGGGTGACAGAACTTAGGAGGCATGTACTCAAAGAAAGCAATCGCTTGGCTACCTAAAGCTTCACATTTGTTCCTACAACACATTCAACTGATATTGTTTTCCTTTCATGTTACACTTATCCTTTTAATATTTGATACACAACAATTCTGATTCCAAGGTAAAAAGATTTCATTAAAGGAGAACTCGATCATATGACTTTTGGAGTAATCTGTACAAGTGTGTACTATTTTTACAAGCAACTAAACAACTACATTGATTCATAGTTTATCGAAAAACTCTTTCAAATCTCGCAGCAACGCGCGGGGAATCACCTAGTTCTTAAGCATTGGTCGTACATTATTTTCCTCCATTTCCATAAATAAATAAACAGGAGGCACAACTGCAAAGTCTATGACCTTTCAGCGTGTCAATACTGTTACCATTACGAGATCGCCACTATCAATAATGTCACTCTTCACCCGGCACTAGCAATTCCCTTAACTACTACCAGTATAATTCTAGCTACGTACTTCAACAATCTTTTACATGTTTGGTAGTTCTTTTTCTATAATCGATGTAATTATAATCACGGTGAGTGCAATGGTAGGAATTTACGTGTTTGGTTATTCCCTTGGTGTTCCTAAAAGGTGAAAATTATTCAGAACAATATGCCTTTGTGCAGCATCTTTATGTTTCCACTACGAGCATCAATGGATCGATTTTTGTTGTGCCAACTTCTCTTCCCAGTTAAAAAAAGGATTTCACATTATAAAACCATAAGCACATAGACATGATGCCACGGAGTGGAGGAAAAAGAAGGCCCTACCAACAAACATTCAGCGATTTAGTTTTTATATGGACTTCGCTTATTTGAAACCATGTAATCAAGATTATAGCTTAGAACTATGATTGCAACTAGCTTGACGAAACTGATTTGATTCCTCCACACATCTTGCATGGGAATCACAAATCATTGCACAAGCACGTGTGAAAGTGAAAAAGCGAGGGCTTCTTCCACGACCCCACCAAACAAAAACACCAGCAGGAACGTGCACTCGTACAGCAGAGGCCCGGCCCGGATCCATTCCGGCCCATTCTAGCCCATCAGCGCCACGAATACGCGTCCGCTACGCCGTTGACGTACTCGCGGTCGTCTACAAAGCCCACGCGCATCGGCCGTGGGAAACCCTCTCTCTTCCCAGTCCGATCCGCCACCAGCTTTGACCGCCTCCTCCGCTTCCCGGCGCTCCTGCTCCTCCCTATCCCACTCCCCCGCAGGAGCGGCGGCGGCGGCGGCGGCGACGGCTGGGTGTATCCCCCGCCTCGGCGAGCGGCACCGGCGGCGGCGAGGGCAAGATGTTCGGGCGCGCGCCGAAGAAGAGCGACAACACCAAGTACTACGAGATCCTTGGGGTGCCCAAGACCGCGTCCCAGGACGACCTCAAGAAGGCCTACCGCAAGGCTGCCATCAAGAACCACCCCGACAAGGGCGGCGACCCCGAGAAGGTACGGCCCACCCGCGATCTCCCTCCCTCCCCTCTTGCGATCTGGTTTTGATCCGATCTGTTGTCGTCTGTGTCGGTAGATCGGGAAGTTCTGTGTGCCGAAGGACCTCGTGTAGGAATTGACGTTTATGTTTCGCCGTACTATTTCCATGTCATGATCACGTAGATTCGTTGATGTTTCTGGCTGTTTCTGAGGGGATTTGTAGTTCGTGTTCCGTGTGCTAGGTTCGTCGTGGGCGATCAACGATCACGTGATGTACAACGGTTATGATCTTTGTTGTCGGGAATTTGGGAATTTAGAGAACTTTTTCCTTTGTGCTGTCTGCTAGTAAGAAATGACCCTAACAGGGACAAAGATAAGGAACTATATATAGCTCTTCCTTGTTAGTTTTTGTCTCGGGTGATGGAAATGTGTATACTTGGTGTTTCAACCTTTTCTTTTTGCATTGGATGTTGCTTCATTTGGCCCTACATGTTGATGTAAGAACTTTGCATTTGGAGACGTTTCTGTGTTTCATGTGGGAGAATTTCCTTTTTCTTTTCTGCCTTGCGATCAGTTGGCAAGATCAATATTTAGGGCCAACATGATCTATCTGTGGAACAAATTTTGGTTTGCCAGTCTGCCCAGAACTAGAGGGGGTAAAGTTGTGGTTACATAACATCCAAGATTGGTACTTTATAGTGTTTGTATTGCTATACTGTCATGGGGGAAATAGTTTATGATTTATTCCTGATCTGGATGTCTCGATAAAGCATATGTGCTTATCAAAAAGATGCTCAATGCCTGTTTACTTTGCCCCCCTGATACAGAGTGCCATGTCTCCTGGATAATAAAAGCGCGAATTATTAGGTCTGACACCAATGGTTTCAGTTATCCTTTAACCATGAGGACCTGATTATTGTCATGTGCATAATTCCCACTGTTGGTAGTTTCATCCATGGGGATGTACTCCAATCCCATTCTGGCGGGCTTCCTAATTCAAATTTTTGCGGTGTTTGTCATATAGGATGACACATGCATTTGTACAGTTTGTTGTCTAAAGGATTTTCTGATTGCCCTTCTGATGTTCCCATGCTTTATATCTCTCTGTTACATAGTTAGATTATTTTATATCTTGTGAACTGAACATGGCATGGTATAATTATATTGAGATCATTGGTGTTATATACCTTCTATGTGAGCTGCAAGCATGCAGAGATTATGTAAATATGGCAGGTGACTGCTTTTTTATTTTTCATTATTCTGTGGTATTGCGATTTTTTTGGGGGGTTTACATTGTGTTTCTACAACATTCATATTGTAGGTGCATGTATGTATATATCATAACAGTGCTGGTGTATATAAATGTCTAAAATAACAGGAATTAAAAAATCACATTGGAAGTTGGAATCTGAGTTGGTAGCTATAAAACCATGCTATTTCACTTTCTCTGTTAAATTCCTGTATTGATTCCTTTGTATTAATTTTTATTTCAGTTCAAGGAGCTTGCACAAGCTTATGAGGTTTTAAGTGACCCAGAGAAGCGTGAGATTTATGATCAGTATGGTGAGGATGCGCTCAAGGAAGGAATGGGTGGAGGAGGAGCCCATGTCGATCCATTTGACATCTTCTCATCATTCTTCGGACCCTCTTTTGGAGGTATTATTTGACGGTGCCCATGTTCTTTTGTGACAACTCTGTTGTGTCCGTGCACTTTTTGTTGATGCAAGAAATGTATTTTGTGTGCTTTTCTCACAGGAGGCGGTGGCAGCAGCAGAGGCAGAAGGCAAAGGAGGGGAGAAGATGTAGTGCATCCACTTAAAGTCTCTCTGGAAGATCTTTACAATGGTACCTCAAAGAAGCTCTCCCTTTCCCGCAATGTCATCTGCTCAAAGTGCAAGGGGTAAGTGTGGTCAGCCCCCTCCTGATCAGCCAAGCATTTTTCAAATACTTTTGTTGATTGTGCAATTTGTGCTTTCTTGTTTGTTTCAGCAAGGGCTCCAAGTCGGGTGCTTCAATGAGGTGCCCAGGCTGCCAGGGTTCTGGTATGAAAGTCACCATCCGCCAGCTGGGGCCTTCCATGATACAGCAGATGCAGACGGCTTGCAATGAGTGCAAGGGTACTGGAGAGAGCATCAATGAGAAGGATCGCTGCCCAGGGTGCAAGGGTGAGAAGGTTGTGCAGGAGAAGAAGGTTCTGGAAGTTCACGTTGAGAAGGGGATGCAACACAACCAGAAGATCACCTTCCCCGGCGAAGCTGATGAAGCGGTATGGTTTGTTCAACATCAGCATGACAACATGTAGAAAATCCTTTTGATGGTTTCAGAATTATATAGTATGCTATCTTGCTTGCAGCCTGATACTGTCACTGGAGACATTGTATTCGTCCTCCAACAGAAGGATCACTCCAAATTCAAGAGAAAGGGTGATGATCTCTTTTATGAGCACACCTTGTCTCTGACTGAGGCTCTCTGTGGGTTCCAATTTGTCCTTACACATCTGGACAACAGGCAGCTTCTCGTCAAGTCAAACCCTGGTGAAGTTGTTAAGCCTGGTAAGACCTTGCATCCGTACATCTTAAATGGCTTTTGCAGCTTTACTTGTTGGTAATCCTTGTTTGGTAAATTCGAGCAGACCAATTCAAGGCGATAAACGATGAGGGGATGCCAATGTACCAGAGACCTTTCATGAAGGGCAAGCTCTACATTCACTTCGCAGTGGAGTTCCCAGACTCGCTGGCGCCAGAGCAGTGCAAGTCTCTTGAGGCGATACTTCCACCAAAGCCTACAGCCAAGCTGACAGACATGGAGATAGACGAGTGTGAGGAGACCACTATGCATGACGTGAACATGGAGGAAGAGATGCGCAGGAAGCAAGCACATTCTTCCCACGAGGCGTACGACGAGGACGACGAGATGCCTGGAGGAGCCCAAAGAGTGCAATGTGCACAGCAGTAAGGAACTTTGCATCGATGGTGAAAAAACATAAGAAATCTGCAAGGTTTGGCTGTGTACTTTTGGATCCAGTGTGATCTGTTTGGTTTTGTCGTTGGAGCTGCGGAACAGGGAAGCTGATTCTGAGTCTACCCTGTAAGAGGGGTAATGTATCCTTTTTGCTGTAAGCCTGTAACGGAAAAAATGCTACCCAGGCGTAGCTGGCTACACTTTTAACTGTTTTGTGAACTCAATGTAGAGTGCTTTCTATACAAGGGAACTCAATCTCAATGTTTGCTGATGCTACAGTAGAACGCACATTAAAGTGTTTGGCGCAAGAGCGAGTGAGCACTGCTGCAGAGCGGATCTCGTTATCCCAGCAAAGGAGGCTAGCGTGGCTCGACGATGACGTACATCTTGACGCCGAGGGAGCAGTAGTTGCCGACGGTGCAGACGTAGTAGCGCGCCCCTTTGGCGTCGAGCTGCACGGCGGCGGGCCCGTCGCGGTAGATCTGGTAGGGGTCGTCGGCGGTGCACTCGTCGAACTCCCTCCGCCCCACCTGCACCACGTCGTAGAACCCCGTCTCGAACCTGAACACTGAGAGCGCGCGGCGGATCACCACACATGTCATAAGGGCCTCTACCAGCAAAGCAGAGCAGAGGCCAGAGAGAATGCGGGGAGGGACTCACCGAGGTTGTCGCCGACGTAGACCGTCCTGTTGTCCGCCCAGGCTTGGTAGAGGCCGGGGCTGAGCGGGATGAACCAGCCCGAGCCCCCGACGACGTGGTCGTCGGCGGCCAGCGCGGGCTGCCAAGGCGCCGCGACGAGGCAGGCGGCCAGGGCCAAGCCGAGCGTAGTCCTCATCCTCGTTGCCGATGGCTGGGCGTCCAAACACGGGCGACCGAAGCCGACGAGGGAGAAGAGAACCGCTCTTCGGTCTGCAACGGCGCGCGTTCGGGGAGCCGCGGAGAAAAGAGAGAGAGAAAGAGTCGGAACCGTCGTGTTGCTTTGGCCTCTTGAGAGGACGACGGGGCGGGCGGCAGTCGAGCAGTTGCTGGCGAGTGAGTCGTGGCAGCGAGTTGCGTCTTTCTGTACTAGTCTGTCTGTCCCTGAATGTCGCCGGGGAACCGTTCTTACCTCACAAACCTGATTCCCGAGCGACAAACAAAAAGGATGGTGGGATAGGTCGTTTGCAAAAAGTTTTCGCCGTGTCAGTTCATTTTTTCCTTTTTTACACGACCCAATGCAAATAGTTTTCACCACTTTTTACTCTCTTCTCGAATTAAACACCCCCAGTCGAGAAGCATACTGCGGGGCCGTTGTTGTCGTAGGATATGGAGAACCGCACCACACCCCGAGTGGCTAGCGGAAGGCAGGGCTCGGTGAGCTGCCGCCCGACCAGCGTTCGAACCCTGGGTTCGGCGTTGGGCGTCTCACCTAAAAAAATCCCCCTCGCTAGCAAAGCTAGGGTTCGGGAAGTTTTCTCAACCGGGAAGCCGTGTGTCGCTTCCTCTTAATGAAATACGGTGGGACCGTCAAACCTCTCCGGTCGAGTTTTTTTAGTAGGATATGCAGGTGAAAGTGCCCAAGAAACAGAGGTCCAGGCGCAGGCTGAGTCGGCCAGTTCAATTCCTGTGCCTCCTCGTTTCCTCGAGGAAAGTACCGTGCAGGCCGCTCGTAAGATCGACAGGCGAGCCGCCGTCCCCGAGTTCCGAACGGCGCGAACGGAAGGTTCTCCGCCGGGCCGGCAGTGCCGTGTGGAGGTCAATCAAGAAAAAAAAAGGACTAGCCCTTTCGATTGCCCAAGTTCTGACGTGAAAACAATCGCGCCATGCAAGAAACAGGAAATTCACTGGAACTTTCTAGGAACAATACCCAACCCCCATCGCTCTGTCTCTACACACACTCGTGAAATGAGCTTATACTCTATAGCAGAGCGGCTGCCAGCGAGAACGCCGAGCCGTACCAAGAAAAGCCACGAGTCCAGAACGCGTCGTGCATTTCCCCAGACCCCAGCCGCGGGAGCTTTGCGCGCTCTGCCTGTCGGAGTACGCCGCCGGTGGCGGCGAGCTGGTGCTCATCGTGGCCATCGTCGCCGCCGCCGCCGTGCACGACGTCGAGCTGGCTCGGTGCACGACGTCGAGCTGGTGCGGGTGGTGCCGGCGTGCGGGCACTTCTTCCACGCCGAGTGCGGCGTCGACGGGTGGCTCCGGAAGCAGGGGACGTGCCCGCTCTGCCGGGGCGGCGTCGTCAGGCCGCTGCCGAGACCCGAGTGCCCGCCGTTGCCGGGCCGAGCGCGCGGCGACGGCCACAGCGTGAGCTCGCCATGGTGACTCTGACTCGGTCTGTCTTTTTTCCGACATTGTTGCGTCAGAATATAAGCAAGCATGATGAGGAAGTGTCGAGCCGGCAGACTTTTCACACCCTAGTAGTAGCGCGAGTTCTCAACCCGTGACGTAGAGCGTAGGTGCCCACGCTCGCTGCACGAAGTACGGCGGGCCGGCGCCGAAGGTCCTCGTGCTCCTTCGACGACACCTGCAGCCCTGCACGGCTGCACCTCTGCACCGCGCGCGCGGGGCGTCGAACCTGTCAACCTGAAAACGGAAACACGCACGGCGACAGGACAGGTGTGAGGAAGCGCCTCTGCCAACACGTACGCAGATGCTGCCGAGTTGACTGATGCGGCCGGGGGAAGAAAAACAAAGACACTCCTCTGTGTGTTCTTGGTTGATCGTTGACAGATTCTGGCGAGTATTTTTCTCTGCAAGTCGTTGTGTCACAGCGAGCGATCGGTCTCGGTCCAGCGCGTCGCCCTCTGGCCTCTGTTCTGACCCTCCTCCTCTTCGCCCGTGATAGTTCGTGAAAACTTTTCGGTAAAAGGATTTCGAGTTTCGATTTTACCAATTTAGGATTAGTAAATGTAGACGAAAAAGATGGAAAGTTATATGTATAGGTTGGAAATCTCGAGACCAATCTAACGATGGTAATTAGAGGGTAATTAATCCATAATTAGTGGATGGTTACTGTAGCATTACTATTGCAAATCATGGATTAAGTAGGCTCATTAGATTCGTCTCGCGATTTACAGCCTATCCATATAACTTTTCACCTTTTTCGTCTACATTTAATGCTCCATGCATCTAATATTCTCCTTCGATGTGATGGGTGAAAAGTTTTCATTTTGGAACTTGTTGGCTTCGCCGGAGGCCGAGACCGCGACGTGTTCAGGGGAGAGAGGGACCGTACCATCAGCCGCCTGAGTTTGAGCTTGCGCCGGCCGTCGTTGGTGAGTGCTACTGCTGACCATCTTCTGACCACGCCGCCAAGCGGGCCAAACGCAAGTGAAAAAGAAAAAAAAACAAGCAACCCGTTGTTTTTTTTTTTGGAACTCCGGGTGGAATTTCCCAAGCAATCAAGCTCGGGATTGCCGGCTTGCTGCTGACGACTCGCCGAGTGGTGTGGAGCCGGCGATCCTGTCAGCAAATTTCGCGGTCTGGTGCCTCCCGTCCGTCTCGCCGCCACCGTGTCGCCGACCGAGATCGCTAGCGGCCAAACCTACCCGCTGGGCCACGGGGAGCTTCGTCTCGATCAGGCTTGCTGTCCTTGATGGGTCAACTGGCCGGGGAAGCAAGGACGCGCGTTTCTACTTCTAGAAAACCTAAAGGAGAACATCGGGGAAAAGGAGTCCAAGCAAAAGGCTCTTTTCGTTGAATTGCTCCAGGAAAAAGTTTTAACGTAAGACAATTGGGCTCCAGCTACCTCTACTTCAAGAAATCGAATGGATGAAGACATCAGGAAAATCCTCCGAAACTTTCTAGAAACAATCCGCACCTCTTCTCTCTGTTCCCTTGCTGATGACTTGGCATGGAAGCTAGCTAGCTCAAAACAAACACTCGTCATCGAGCTTAGCCTGTGTGTTTAACTGTTTATATGAGGAAGCAAGCAGGCAGCAGCGCTGCAAGACCGAATCACCGAACAAGAGAGTTACTTGTTGTCGCCATGCCTGCACGCCCGGCGCCGCCAGCAATAAGCAGGCGAGCACGCCGAGCAGCATGACGCCCGACGCCGCGTTCGCGCTCGAGCTCGCCGTGTTGGGCATCCTGGTGGTGCTCATCGTTGCCATCGTCGTCGCCTCCTACGCCGCCTGCGAGCCGCCGCCCGGCGGCGCGGGGCGCGCCGCCACCGCCGCGGTGCACGACGACGTCGAGCGCGCGCTCGGGGCCGACACGCTCGTGACGTGCGCCCAGGCGAAGGCGGCGGCCGGGAAAGGGAGCGGCGAGACGGCGGGCAAGAGCTGCGCCATCTGCCTGTCCGACTACGCCGCCGCCGGCGACGAGCTCGTGCGGGTGCTGCCGGCGTGCGGGCACTTCTTCCACGCGGAGTGCGGCATCGACGGGTGGCTCCGGAAGGGCGGGACGTGCCCTGTCTGCCGCGGCGAGCCGTGGCCGCTGCCGCGGCAGCCGAGGCCGGAGTGCGCCCCGATGCCGCCGCGAGCGGCGGGGCGCGCCACGGTTGGCCCGCCGTAGCGGGTGATTGGGCGAATCAGCTTCAGCTCCTTCTCTCCACCGTTGATTCTTGACTACATTACCTGCTAGAATTCTTGATCGGCTTTGTTTCATTATGCATTTGAGAGGGAGAGAAAACAAACAAAGAAAGAAAGCAAAATGGCCATAGGGAATAGAGAATTAGCCTGTTCAACTGATATCGTGAATCATCCTTTCGATCACTTGTTTGAAATTTCACATTACATTTTAACACAGGGGAAACGATTACCAGATGAGCTGAATTAACAGGTGGTGTGATGTTTAAGCGGGCAGAGTAGTGAACCTAAGCTACCTGTTGGCTGTTGATCGATAAACGACGACTAATCTGCTGATGCTAGACACGGAATCGCAGTAGGTACGTAGTGTCTTCTGTACGCGGATTTGACCCATTTCTTGTGTTAATTTTCTTGGAAGTTGGAAGCACAGACGTTTGGACAGTATTTGAAGTTGCTAAACTGTACCAAAACAAATTTTCTTTCATTAAACGAATTGAAACATCAAAGCTCACAAGCTTCCCTGCAAATTAATTGCAAGCACTACAACGCCATGCAGTAGCAGCATAGCACTACAACAGTTCTGTATTCGGTGCATGGTACGCGTGATTTCACCTTTACTATTACGAGGTACCCGAAGATATCACATGGTATGAAAAAAATAAACAGTTTTTCCTTAAAAAACAGTTTATCTATAAGGTTTAAAATACTCATACGTCTCTTTTAAAAATACTTGTGTGTCATAAATAGTTAAAGTAACTAGCAAATTAAAGCAAAGGATAATCAAACCAGTGCCTCCCAGAGCAGCCTAGTAGCTTATTCATCCTTGACGACAGAAAAAAGCAGAGCTCGGTCCTGAATTATATTAAGACTCGAAATATCTATCATTATTGCTGGCTCTGACTCGAACTAGATTAATATACCTTTTTATAATAAGGAGAACTAGATTTAATAATAATATACTTAAGCTCTCGTGCGCACATCAACCGAGATGGGGAGTACCTCTACTCCTACGTGATAACGGAACGCGGCGTAACCTGAATATAATATTAGAACACACAGAGCTCAACGGGAAGGTTCTGCTTCCTCCCTTCTCCTGCAGCTGCAGTTGTAGCGCTTCTTGAGTTTGGGCTGCCTGCAATATGTTATGTGTCGTGTGTACAAAACTAATTCAGTGGAATAAAAATGGAGGGAGCGAGCCAAGCTAACAACAACACTGTTTCCCTTTTAATCATCCACGTTTTGACGAGTACTGTAGCTAGGAACCCCGGAATGTTCTGAACTTTCTAGCATCGAACGGGAAAAAAATTCTCCGCAGGACTCCTGCATAGCGCCCTCCGTGCAGGACCGCCCCAATATGCGACGCGTGGACGGAACGGGATTTTTTCCATCTGCCGCAGCGCTCAGCTGGGCTCAACTCTCACGGTGATTTTTTCCTTGTCTCGGCTCAACTCTCACGGCAAATTTCTCCTCTTGGCTCGGCTGACAGGTACGATCTCCAACCATATTCACCTTGTTCTTATGAACAAAGAACTCTATTTCTCAGTAATCAGTGTATTCTCAAATTGGTAGTATAGATTCTCAAGCGCATGAGCCATCCTTCTCTAGATGCAAACAATGA
This sequence comes from Urochloa ruziziensis, assembly GCA_015476505.1. Classification (NCBI taxonomy): domain Eukaryota; kingdom Viridiplantae; phylum Streptophyta; class Magnoliopsida; order Poales; family Poaceae; genus Urochloa; species Urochloa ruziziensis. The sequence goes on from CM027118.1 coordinate 61,700,485, forward strand.
AGGCAGAACTGCAGGCAGGGAAGCATTGATGAGACGGCGTGCAGCGATGACTTGGGTATGCAGACTAGGAGAACCACAATCGCTCGCACCCCTGACTTCGCCGTGTGCAGCAGGATCACTGCCGTCCCCCATGCCGTGCTGCAAGACCCAGATGGGCGCCATCGTCAAGGCGAGCTCGCGCATGGGGAACTTCAAGCAGTGGAAGGCGGCGCTGGAGAAGAAGGCATTCGGCCTTGCGGAGCTCTATGGCGTCGACGAGGAAGCGGACGGCGCCGGAGTTGTGTCCATGGCCTGATTCTAGCGCCGGCGGCGGACGGGCCTGCGATGGAAGGGAAAGGGGAACGTGGAGGGACAGGGCCACAGGGGGCGCGGTTGAGCCGAGCAAGGGCCCCTGCGGAAACAAGCCAAGCCGAGCACGCGCCCTGTGGAGCCGTTCCCGTCGGATGCGGAGCCGAGGAAGCCTGCGGGGCAATTCCCGTCCCATCTCCCGTTCCGTCCACACGTGCGCATGTGGGGCGGTCCTGCACGGAGGGCGGTCTGCAGGACTCCTGCAGGGAATTTTCATCAAACACCATACCGAATAACGCGGGGTCTTGGCGTCGCCGCCGACGAGCTAGGAACGTCCTGCGCCCAGTCACCGTGCAAGGTCGGCGGCGAGGGCGAGCTGCCGGCAGATCATGACGCGTCGAGCCCAAGATCTCAAAGTTTTGACGTCAATACAATTCAAAATCCACCTACCAGCCCAAGATCTTTTTAAAAAAATATATAAAGCTACTACCAGCCCAAGCTCAAGGCATGGCGTTTTTAAGGATGTGACCAACCCGTCCTTCTTCCTTCCCCGTGTGTGATGATGGCTTATCACTTTATCAGGAGGCTAAAAATAAACACTCGTCAATGAGCTGAGCTTGTATATATAGCAGCAGCCGCACGGACGAACCAAAGCTGAGCTGAGCTCTCTTGTCGTCGTCGCAGGGTGGCACCGCAGCCAGCAAGAAAGCGGAAGCATGACCCCCGACGCCGCCTTCGCGCTGGAGCTCGCCGCGGTGGCCGTCGTCGTGGTGCTCATCGTCGCCATCGTCGTCGCCTCCGCGGGCGCCTGCGACCCTCCTGCCGCCGCCGGCGCGTGGCGCGCCGCGGTGCACGACGTCGAGCGCGCGCTCGGGCCGCACACGCTCGTGACGTCCGAGCAGGCGAAGGCGGCCTTCAAGAGCCGGAGGACGGCGGCGGAGGAGGAGGAGGAGGAGGCGCCGCCGTCCTGCGCGCTCTGCCTGTCGGAGTACGGCAGCGGCGACGAGCGGGTGCGCGTGCTGCCGGCGTGCGGGCACTACTTCCACGTGGAGTGCGGCATCGACCGGTGGCTCCGGACGCGCGGGACGTGCCCGTACTGCCGCGCCGGGCTGCGGCCGCTGCCGGAGTGCCCGCCGATGCCGCCGCGAGCTGGCGGGGCGGCGGGGCCGCCGTGGAGCGGGCGTAGAGGGTCATTTTGATTAGCTGTTAGGATTTTGCAGAGGAGGGCAGAGACAGTGAAATGGCGCGCTTCAAAATTTTGTACTGTATTAAAGTCTATGTACTAAGCAGTTTCCATTTAAAAAAACGATGTACGGCTTTCCATTAAAAGAGTAATCTATGTAAGCCTTTTCCTTAGGGAAAAAAATATAAGCTTTGTTGCTGCTAAAATTTCTACTCCCTCTCGTCATATTTATATGATGTTTCAGACAGCAAATTTAGCTTGCATTTAATTTCAGTTTTTAGCCTGAAATGTCATATGAAAGTAACAGGAGGTAGCATTCCATTTCTCGTTAGCCTGTTCTGCCGGTGGATAAGCTTGCCGGCTGTGGCTGATTTTGGCTATTTCAATAGCATTCTGTGAGAGAGAAGATAGAATAAGTTGAAACAAGTTGGCTATGGCCGGAAAACAGACAAGCAAAATTGACATGCATGTAATGTGCAGATAATATTTATCATAAATTCATGATCACCCCTGTAAAAACAGGGACAAAATGTTTACTAGTAAGAGTTGACTGTTCGATGACGTGATGTCTAAGGGGGCAGATTAGACCGAGTTCTCATCTTTAAACAATGACTAATCCGCTGGGCATGCGTTCCTATCTGTGGCTGCGGGTGAAATCATTTCTAGTTACGATTTTCTAATAGATTCCTTGTAACCCACAATAACACAATTCGCAGATGGCAGACCTGATTTTTTTTTGAAAAAAGAAGAAGGAAAAAACGAGAACAATTTTCAATCGCTATGGCATTGGGCAATTAGCGAGAAAAATGGCTAATCATTTTCTTCATGAGGAATGGACGATTACTAGTTTTTATAATTCTCATTACATATTGCACAGGGGAGAAACATTAATTAACTTTTCATAAAGAAATTATTAACTGATCTTTTTTACTCTGTACTTTATGATGACGTGGTGTTACTGGGTCTAGACCAGTTGTTCCTCCTAAACAATGACTAGTCTGTTCTGAATACATACTGCGTGTGGACTTCTTGAAAGCGACACTCGATGTTCTTATGACTCGTGACTCCTTGAAAGCGACACACGATGTTTTTTATGGAAAAAAAATTCAATCCGTATTAGTACATCCTCCTGTCTAATTGACAGTGACTAGTACTCAAACATTTTTTAGCGAAGTGAATTAACAGAAGCTTTGAGGCATAAAAGCTGCCTTTCACACCCCTACATTATTAGTAATGTATTATCAGCATATTGTACTATTGGGAAATCAGAGCATGTTCCTTGTGGTAAGGGCAGAGTAAGCTGGTTCTGATCCTTTGGCTGATTAATGATGGATTGGAGGAAGCCAGTTTCCAAAACAAAAGGTAAGGGAGATAGGTGATCTCCTTGCCTCACTCCCTGCAGTGAGATAGGTCAGATTTGAAAATAAGCTTCATCCAATTCAGCTATCTGACGCTAAAGCCTTTGTGTTTCATTATTTGTAAAATGAACTCGTGATCAATCTTATTCAAGGTCTTTCCAATGTCAAGCTTCATAACGATCGATTCTTTCTTTTGATTGATGGTATAATCGTATAATTGGAGGTACCAGGCAATCCTTTGTAAAACCATATTATACCAGATCAAGCCGAAATATGCCACGAAAGAAAGTTTTATAAAAAAAAAACTACGGGAACATGAAGCTTTCAAATTCCTCTGTAATTTTTTTTAAAATATAATAGATGACTATATGTGCATCAAACAATAATTCAAAGATATGGATGGATAGAAGTCTCTCACCTGCAAGTTACGTTACTCGTTACGTTAATGTAGATGCTTGCATTATTTGAAAATCCATCCAAATAGGTGGGATCTTGCAATTCCTCAATCTTAAAAGATTTTGGTATAGAGAAAAATGAAACGAATATAATTAGAAGCACACACCTTATGCAACATGTGATATTCATAATCCTAAAACCTGAATTGCATCACATTTGTAACATTTATACCAAGTGAGCACCAGCCAGTGCCAAGCATATAACATTTAACATATACACCAAATTTCTGCAGAATGATCTTGCTTCTCTCCTGCTTGCATCAGATCAAGACCTGAAGCATCCATTCCGGCCTATCATTTGCCCGACGCTACCGACTATGGCCTGAATTAGATTAAGACCTGGAGGTTGGAGCTGAAGCTCTCAAATGAGCCAAATGTGGGGAACGTGATCACGAACGGGACGCGGCGTAAGCGTATGCACTGTTCGTTTGGCAGGATTAAGCTGAAAAGTCTATTGAGTTTGGCTGATTTTGGGCTGATTTAATAATGTTTTGTGCCCGTAACCGTAAAGAATACAGATGGAGCTCAATGCCACAGAACCAGCGGCCAAGGTTCTCCTTCCTGTCGAGAAGTTTCAGTGCTGCCGTCCTACTGGCTACTGCTTTATTCAGTTGGGCTGCCTGGAATGTTATCAAGCTAATGGAGGAAGAGAATGAAATTAACAATTCAAAATGCACCTTCCAATTATTCACGTTCTGAATAATTCTGGAACAGCTCCACCTAACGCGCGTCTTTTTCTTAGTTTTTCCTTTCCAGAAAGCGCAGAAGGCCTGTTGTTTGCATTTTAATTCCTTCCAACGTACGGCTAGTCCGACCAGCGACGACGTCTTGGAGGTTGGAGCTCAGTTTATAGCACCGCCAGGCAGGAACGCAGCGCGCCGAGAAAGACACACGCGCGCTTATTGAGCTGCTCCACGCCCGGCCGGTGCCAGAGAAGAGGAGGAGGAGGTATGAGCGGCGCCGCCGTGCTCGCGCTCCAGATCGCCGCAGTGTCGCTCGTGGCGGCGCTCCTCGTCGCTGTCATTGTCGCCGCCGCCTGGGGCGCCCGGGACGACGACGGCGCGAGGCGTGGCGCCGCGGTGCACGACGACGTCGAGCGCGCGCTCGGGGCCGCCACGATCACGACGTACGAGCGGGCGGTGGCGGGCGCGCCGCCGGCGCCGGAGGGGAACGCGGCGGACCGCTGCGCCATCTGCCTGTCGGAGTACGACGCCGGCGGCGGCGAGCTGGTGCGGGTGGTGCCGGCGTGCGGGCACTTCTTCCACACCGAGTGCGGCGTCGACGGGTGGCTCCGGGCGCACCGGACGTGCCCGCTCTGCCGGGGCGGGCTGTGGCCGCTGCCGCCGTGCCCGCCCATGCCACCGAAACACGGCGCTCGTGCTTGTGCAAGGCAGCATTAGTGCCTGTTGCGCTGTGGATGATTAAGACTTGAATCATCCATTAGTGCCTGTTGCGTGGCTCATGGTCATCAGGCGCTCGTGCGTGTGCAAGGCAGCAACGGAGAGAGCTGCTTGATTGGTGGTTGCAAGGTCGTAAGTTGATGGACAAAGAAATTCAAAAAGGTTTTGATACTCTTATCATACATTCATACTACGGTTTGGAAGCTGCGGCTACAAAGAAATGATATCAGTGTTTAGAGGCAATGCGACACCAGTGGCAGGAGTGACCAAAGAGGTAGGCTATCGAGGACGACGCAAGATGTTGGATCACGGCGGGTATGGTAGAGTGTTGCTACTTTTTCCTTTGTCTTTAGTCGTAGGGCGTTTATTTTTGTTTGTTATTTTGTAGTTTTTATTTGTTATCATTGTGAGTTCCGCACGTGCTTCTTTTTAATAAAATGCTTTCCCAGATAAGTTTTCGGTGAAAAAAATTAGTCCCTGTCATTTGCCCGACGTCACTAATTAATTCTAGCCTGAGTTAGAGTAAGACTTGGAGCTCGAGGTCAGCGAAATGTAGTGATCACGGACGGGAAGCGGCCTAACCCGAAAAGAAAACAGAGCTCAAGGTCGCCGAACCAGCGGCCAAGCAGGTTCTCCTTCCTCGTCTTGTGTAGTTGAAGTGTCATCGAGCTAATCCATGGAATCAGAATGGTGAAAGCGAAATTAACAATGAAAAATGCTCCTTCTAACTATCGACGTTTTGAGAAAGCAAGAGATTTTTTTAAAAAAAAAATCCGGAACACCACCACCAAATCTTTTCTTTGTACTTCTTTTTTGTGTGCAAGGAGAACGCCTTGCCGGCTCGGAGCTCAGATTATAGCATAGTCAACTCAGCGCGCGAAGAAAAAGACACGCTAGTAAAACATTTAAGCTGCTCCACGCGCTGCTGCGGCCGCTTGGTATCGGCGAGGAGGAGGCATGAGCGCCGGCGCCGAGCTCGCGCTCAAGGTCGCCGCGGTGGCCCTCGTGGCGGCGCTCATCGCCGCCGCCGCCTCCGCCTGGGCCCGCGCCAGGGACGACGGCGCCAGGCGCGGCACCACGGCGCACAACGCCGAGCGCGCGCGCGCGCTCTCGGGGCCGCCACGGTCACGACGTACGAGCGAGCGGCGGGCGCGCTGGCGCAGGAGGGGAGAGCGGACCGCTGCGCCATCTGCCTGTCGGAGTACGACGCCGGCGGCGGCGAGCTGGTGCGGGTGGTGCCGGCGTGCGGCCACTTTTTCCACGCCGTGTGCGGCGTAGACGGCTGGCTCCGGAAGCGCGGGACTTGCCCGCTCTGCCGAGGCGGGCTGTGGGCCCGCCCATGCCATGGCGAGACGGCGGTGACGCGGTGGCCGCCGTTCCCTGGCCTAGTCACTCCGATCCGAGGCCGGCATCATTGCGGTCTGCGCCGCACCCGCACGAGCTTTGAGGGATCCAGAGCTCGATCTAAAATGATCGAGTCGGGCCTGAGGAATCCCCACTCCGAGTCCAAAACGTACGTACTGCTCCATTCGCGCAGCGCTGGGATCGCCGTCGTGGCCGGCCGCAAGAGGAGGCGGCGCATACCCGTGGGTCGGCGAGGGCGGCTTCAGCACCGTCATCAAGGCGCGCCACCGGCCTGACTGTGGCCATCAAGCGCCTGACGCCGCCCGACACCAACAGCCAGTCCGTGGCTGTCGGAGGCCACGACGCGCGCTGCCATGAACGAGGGGACATGATATAATAGAAGGATAGAAGGGTTGCTAGCTACTCGAGCTGAACTAGAACAAGAGCTTCCACCGCCACGTCAAAAAAAAAAAAAAACAAAGGTCATATATCATATATGCCTCGTATAGAAACGTAACATATTCTCTACTTCATGTTGTCTCCCTCCTAAGAAACCCAAATCTGAAGTTGAAGTCTCTACTGTTGATGCTGAGCCATCCCAAAGTGTTTGCTGGCCCGAAAGTGATGTCCAGTCCAGGTGTAACAACAAGAAGCATGCCTTCTCTTTCTCCAACTAGCCCAGGCAGTCCTACAACAAAGAGGATGGCATCAATCTCTCCTGGAGGAATTAATCGGAGGCTCATTGTTAGGTAAATATATTAGTTGTCCTCTATTTTGTGTGTGAGCATGGCTGTGCAAGCTGAGGCCTTTTGTGCAACTCTATGTGTGTAACTATTCTGCCGCTATGCAACACTATATCAGATCGTGGTACTTCTATTGTGAAATCACAAGAACTCATTGCAAGTGCTGCAATCAAATAGAAATTATATCCTGCTCAAAAGTTGTGTTATATGTGCTGACTGTTGTGTCATATTATGCTGAAATGGGTGCCGGAATATGCAGCTATATCATTGCTAGAATGAGAGGTTTGATTGTGGCCATATACTCTTTTTCTTAGCAAGGGTACAATGGTCACATTTAAAATGGAGTTAACAGAAATGGTAACTTGCAAAGTAATGCCATCTTTTTAATGGTACGGTATATTTCTATATTTGGGGTCTTGTGATGGTATATATTCACAATGGGATGTTTTAACGGTATGATCTAATTTTGGCTTGTAATCAATTGATATCCAACATCGACAACACTGTACAGAACAAGTCATATCAATAATCCCCCATTGAATCACACTGTCATCAAGCCATAGCTCCTGAATTAGATGCACTAACTTGCTAAGCTCTAGACCACCCTACTGAAACCAGAATGGTGCAAACGCAACGATTCACTAGTTCTCATGGCAAGCATGTCATTCATACATGTAGTCGCACATAAAACATAAAGGGAACTTACCAGCATACAGAAGCTACCTTAATATTGCTCAGGCACCCCTGCAGATCTCACTTGTGAAGAAGTTCGGTGAGGTACTGATCTTCTGGACATCAAGCTGAGCCAATCCTCGCAATGTTGCCTTCCTCACATCAATAGCAAACATCACTGCCAACTCTTCCATGTTCCTGGAGCTGGTTCGAGAAAGCAAGTAAACGACATCATCATCCATGCTTAGGATGGGGTATGCTACTCGAAGTTCAATGTTCGTGCGGTCTTGCTGCTCAGCGTAGCCATGAGATCAGAAAGACATGGGTCACTAGCTAGCCTCCAAGCTAACGTCCTTAACGTCAACTACACAGTCACGGTGCCAACAGCCCTCCCACGAACCAACCGGTATTGCCATGTTCCATGTTGTGGACTTCCAGCCTTCATATATGACCCGGGATTTCCTTGAGTTATTGCGCACCCAGTCAATGTAGGAAACAGGGGCGGCATTCAGCAGCTCTTCTCGCGTCAAGAATTCCAACTCGACATACTTGATCGAGTCTTTGTTCCGGCTGATAGTTACATCCCGGATATAGCTGGGGTCACTCTGTATGAGGAGGCGATCCCAGTTACCCCTTGCCGGCACCGGCAGCGGGACATCCTGGAGCACTGGGAGTTCCCTGAGCACGTCGCAGAAGAAGATGCATGCCACGCCAGAGGTCCACCCAGGCGACCGTGCCATGCTCGCCACCAATCGTGATGGTCTTCCCCGTCTCGTGGCACAGCCTGTCGTCGATTGCTGGAGGTAAAGGGATGACCTTGTCCCTGTGAAACTCATACAGAGACAACCGCTTGGAGATCCACCCTTCGGAATCTGAGGATCTGTACAGGTGGAGGTCGAACTCCCAGCTAATGAGCTTGTCGCCGTCGTACAGTGGGGGGCCTAACGCCGAGAGCAGCGACGGCATACCAAGCGCCGTCTTCGCGGCTGATGAGGGCAGTTGCGGAGTCGTCGAGGCTCCTGTTCCTGGTGCGGCGCGGGTTCGGTAGCAGATTTAGCCACCGGGCGCGCGGCGTGTAGACGAAGTAGTCCCAGTCCGATCCACTGGTGGCGCTGTCGGGGTCGACGGGGACGCAGAGGAGGACGAGATCTGCGTCGGTGGCGACGATCTTGGGCCCTATGCTGCGGAAGTCCAGGCCAGGGCAGTGGACACAGAAGTGGGAGACGAGTGGCGGGCGGGCGGCGCGGAAGGTCACCTGGATAGGCAAGCCGGTGCTCGTGGTGCTCTCGGCGGTGGTGGTGTTGGGGAGGTCGGCGATGTAGCTCCATCTTTCGAGGAGAACCAAGCCTGAGGCGGCGGCGGAGGACTCGGGAAGAGGTGGAACCCAGGAGGAAACGCTGGAGGCAGCCATGTCCGTCAAAGGGCGAGGAAGCGGAAGAGGTGAACAGAATAACAGATCCAAGTAGAGGCGTGGGGGGAAGACGGAAGAGGAGAAAGGTAGATGATGACACGATGACCTAGTTGCGTTTCATTCGATCCAGCTCGTGATATTAACCGTTGGATCGATCTGACGGCTGAGCGTTTCACTTTTACCCAATGTTGGCAATAGCCCGGTGTAGCTCCGCTATAGCCTTTTGAGACAAATGTCGCGACGATATTGCAAATATTATCGCTAATGCCGCTAACTCTGTTATAGCGTGAAATAGTGCCGCTAAATTAAATAGGCTAGCGCCGCTAACTCCGCTATGACTGAGTTATGAGCTTATATACTTGGGATTTATGAACACGAGTTATAACATATGACTTATTGTGTATACTGTGACTTATTTTTATATGTTTACTTTTGTTTGCACTCATACACGGACATATATTTATGAAATATAAAATGAAATTCTTTAAATTATAAAGTTTTAGTCTAAATTTTACTGTTTTTTCACATACCGCTAAAGACAATAGCTTCCGTTGCTTGCCTTTAGCCGGTGGGGGTGCTGTCGACGAACTCATTCTTGCAGTTTCGTGCTGGAATACATCACATCGTCCACCGGTGCTTCGGTGTGGGCGGTCGTGGAGCCATTTCGAGCCGGTATAATGCTCGGCGAGGAAGCTGGCGAAATCTGGCGTGGAGGAGAGAGCAGAAGAGAGAGAATGGAGTAGGCAATTCGCTATGCGCCAGCTTCACAAACGAGATCCTCTGCAGTTGGTCCCTCTGCTGTTATGTCGCTGACATGTGGGCCCAAGTTCTGTGGGCCCCACATGTCAGTGACTCAATGGTAGAGGCCCAACTGCAGAGGAACTGCTTCCCAGCTTCAGGTGGGCGGAGACGAGCTATGTCGCCTCTCATTCGTTGCCTTGCTATTGGGCTTGTTGTCCATTGGCTGCATGCGTTGTTGTCTTTGCTGCCCGCATTAACTACCCTCCACGGTGTTCATTTCGCCTAGCAGCGGGCAGAATCATTGCCATTGCTCTTGTGCAACATCCTAGTTATTCGACGAAATAAACGTCCTAGGTGTTCAACGAAACGTGCATCTCGAAACAGTGAGAAACCGTCATCCAAAATGTCGAACCAGCATCTTATGAAAAAACTAAAAATCATTATGTCAAAGGAGCAAGCACGCACTGTCTTGAAAAAAATAAATTCCCCTAAACTTTTATGGCCCGCATGCCGCATCACGTGCTTTTTAATAATTTTCACATTACCCACTAAATTTTACTTATGATTATATGCTTGTGTTACAGAATAACTGAGTACCAATGGCCTTGCTTCATAATTTTTTTTAGAATGCTTAAATGTAACTAGGTGATTCCCCACGCGTTGATGCGAGATTTTAAAGAGTTTTTTTATAAACTATGAATCATTATGGTTGATTAGTTACTCGTAAAAATAATGCACTTGTAGAGTTATCCGAAGAGCTATATGAGATATCTCTTGATAAAAATCATAAACTTTTATGTCACTTTTGAATAGATAAGAAAGAAAATAAAATATAAATCTAATGAATAGAAAATGCGCACAAAGTTGGTCGGATAATTAGAATAATCCAAAATTCAAGATGATGTGTACCACATAAGTGAGAAATAACAATTAATATATCTTAATTGGATATTAATGTATCTTAGTGGGAGGTGACGACGTGGCTTTACGAAGGTTGAAAGAAATCTCTCCTATATAAGTTATATAGATGCACTCTCTTCCGATTAAAATATGAATATTGAATTGTGATACAGCTTTCGTTACCGAATCCATTTCTGTTTTCATCTGCCACCACATATCACGTGCAAGAATCCGGGGGGGGGGGGGGGGGGGGGGGGAGTTCTGTTTTCGGACTTCGCACTCTCTCTGAACCGCCTCGAGATCCATCCGATGCGCACCGCATGATTTGCCGCCGGCGAAGGGAACGAGTCGTCGCAGCTTCTCCTGAGCCACCTCTGTCCACCACCGTCGCCGGCCAAGTGAGCGATTCGCTGCTGCTCCTGAGCCACGGCCCACGGGCCTGGGCATATGCTCTAGAGATGCTCCCAATCTGGACCGCATAGAGATGCTCCCAATCTGGACCGCACAGATCGGATCGGACGACTTCTAGGCGCCCCTTGGTGCTGCCCCCGCCACGGCGCGCCGGAGCGGCGCCGAACTGGCCGTCCTCAGCTTCCACCGCCCTTGGCGGGAAGCTTCCTTGCGGGATCCGCCTGGCGTTCCAGATCTTCGAGACGTCGGCGGCCTCGGTGAGCAAGAGCGCCCTGACGCGGGACCTGACAACGAGCAGAGGCGGCTGCGCCGCCGCAGCCGGCGACGTTGAGAACCTGTTGGCCTCACAGCGCCTCGGCCAGGAGCTCGTGGATCCAGGCCGATAGAGCGCCGCCGCCTCGCGCGTCGCGGCCGCCGGCGGCGTCGGCCACCGCGCGCGCACCATGGCGACGAGCTGGCCCAGGCGCGGCGCCGGCGCCGGTCGACGCGCGACAGTTGGGGACATCTGTCCTTGTCTCCTTTAAGTAGCCGACCTCGACCTCTGGTCAGTGCGCTGGTGGATAGCTGGCCTGGAGACGTCAGTGCCTCTGCGTCGTTCAGTCCCGTGCTCCCCGGAGAGAGTCACAGCCGCCTGACCGTCGCTAGCCTCGTCCTCTCAGACTCTTCGCCGCGACCAAGACCGGACTCTGACCCGGCTTGGTGAAGACGCTGACGCAGGTTGCAGTAACTGAGTAACAGAGGCCGCACAGCCAGAACGATGCACGATGGTGGTGTTTCCCTTCAATTTTGCAATTCTTTCTTAAATAGGCTTAGCGCACATGAACATCGATCGATGCTTGGATGTGCAAGAATCGAATAGACATTTCCAAAGGGGGGGAAAAATCGCGTAGAACGTTCCCTAGTTTGTTTCCGTTCTGTGTTCGGGCTTCCGACTCTCTCTGAACCGCCTCCAGATCCATCCGATGCGCACCGCATGATTTGCCGCCGGTTTTATTGTCGTCCCGCGTTTCTCCGATCCCGCCATGACGACAGAAGAAGAGTCGGACTCGGACTCGGAGCTTTACTGCGCTCAAGATCTGTGTCGCCAGCAGCAATCCAATCCCAACCTCGCCGCCTCTCCCTACGCGCATAAAGCTTAGGGCACCACCACGCCACGAGCGAGCCGTCTCTCGCCTTCCGATCCTCCCCTTCCAACGATCCAAGTCGAGAGATGAAGCGCCCCGCCACTACCGCCGCCGCCGCAGGAGCGACTCGCAGCAGCAAGAGGCGGCGCGTCTCCGTGGGCAGCACCGAGCACTACGAGGAGGTGTCCTGCCTCGGCGCCGGCAACTACGGCGCCGTCGTCAAGGCGCGCCACCGCGTCACGGGCCAGACCGTCGCCATCAAGCGCCTCTCCACGGCGGCAAGCGACTCCGGAGAGGACCCGGCGCTCGAGGCGAGCCTCCACGAGGCGTGCGGCGACCACCCCTTCATCGTCGGCTTCCACGGCCTCGCCCGCGACCCGGCCACGTCGCGCCTCTGCCTCGTCACCGAGTGCGTCGACGGGCCGGGCACCCTCCACGACTACCTCCACCGCCGCCGCGGCTGCCCGCCGCTCCCGGAGCACACGGTGCGCGCCGTCATGTGGCAGCTTCTGGCGGCCGCCGAGAGGATGCAAGGCAGCGGCGTCATCCACCGCGACCTCAAGCCGGAGAACGTCCTCATCAGCGGCGACCACAGGTCCGTCAAGATCTGTGACTTCGGGCTGGCCATGTCCGCGTCCGACGCGCCGCCGTACGAGCAGGCGGGGACACTCGCCTACAAGGCGCCGGAGATGATGCTGGAGATGCCCGCCTACGACGCGCGCGTCGACGCCTGGTCCCTGGGATGCGTCATGGCGGAGGTCGTCGGCAACGGGACGCCGCCGTTCCAGGGCGGCGCCGACGACGACGAGGACGGGCAGCTCCGCGCGATCTTCGACGTGCTTGGCGTGCCGGACAGCGCGACGTGGCCGGAGTTCTCGTCCACACCGTTCGCCACCAAAGTGCTGCCGGAACTGGAAGTAGTGAACAGGAAGAATCGTCTGCGGGAGGTGTTCCCTGAGGCAGTGCTATCGCAGCAAGGATTCGAGGTCCTTGATGGCCTCCTCACGTGCAACCCCGGAAAGAGGCTCACGGCGGGCGCCGCGCTCAAGCACCCGTGGTTTGCCAAGGTCGACGCGCTGGTGCTTCCAAGGAAGGATGAGGTGGCGTCGGCGTTGCCCGGGAAGAAGATGGTTCGTGCGGCTTGTGCAAAGAGACGGAAGCTGCAGTGTGTGTGACTTTAGGATGATTCTTCGAATCTTCTCGTGCATGTAAACATCTGTACTCGATCTATTATTCCGAACAGATCATGTAATGACATCTGTAAGAGTTGTTTGAATGTTGTGATGTACTTACATGATCCTGTTTGAATTGTTCTGTCGAATCAATCTATCCTGTTTGAATTGTGCCTTGCCGGTTCGATCAACATTTTTTTTTCAATTTTTGTAATCCTCGTGTCCTTGCAAGAGGGGCTGGGTTGTGTGGTAGAGGATTACATTTTTGTAATCCTCACGTCACTAGTCGGGAGCAAGCTGCACATCATATTGTGCCTCAAGGCAAGGGGACCTGCGATTTCTTCGGGAATGGCTCGCACTCGCAGGACTGCTACTGCTGCCCAGATGGGAGCCGCAAGGAGTTTTGCCACCCAACGTTGGAAGACTGCAGGGCCAAGTGTAATTCGTGCGTCCCCAGTTGCTCGCCCCCTCCATCGTCAGTGGAAGGTGGAAATGCAGCAAGGAATTAAACGCTACTTTGTAGTACAAAAATAAGGGATTGTAAAGTCTTCAAAAATAATATAATGTGCTGATGTCAATATTTAATATTGTTCCTTTGGGCTCCAGGTCTTTAGGTTCATTCTTGTTCAAAACAATTTCGCATGCACCTTCTTCTGCTTTGATTTCATTTGTTTTCATGCATGTGCCAATCCTCTCTCTTTAGATTTCTTCTCAGGTTCCATTTTAGTTTTTCGTCCATGCGGGCGAATTGTAATTTGTAAGAGATGGAAGCTGCAGTGTGTGTAAAACTTCTCTAATTGTTTCTTAAACAAATTTTGCCCAGCCTATTCGCTCTTGGTTACATTTAACTTTTTTTTAGAAAAACGGTTACATTTAACTTGTTTCAAACATCTCACCCATAACATCTCAAAATGTTGGTAGACAAACAATAATATATATCACCAGAATCGTTAGTGGTGTGGATGCTGTCAGGTAACGGCTCTGATCGTTTCCATACGAATATTGACTTGGCAGGGGCACACATGAACGCCGATGCTTTCAGCTTTCAGATGCACGTGCTCCAAAGATATCTGGCACTGATGCAACGAACTTTCAGATGTATGAAGCTGCTGATGCTGTAGTTTCAGATCCATGTGTTTAGAAGTGCTTAGTACTAACAGATCCTTTTATGGCTTCTGCAACGTTGTGAAAGTTGTGATTCAGTAAGTGGCATCGTTGATTCCAGTTCTGATATGAATTTTGCTTGGCCTTTATGTATGGCTTAAGCATCTCAACCATATCTCAACACGAAGAGCCACGACATCTCTGCCGGAGTGTGCGCCAATGCCACCTGGAGCAATCGTCTCCACGGTGTAATGATTCAATCAACCTACATTGCTTCCATTGTGGCAGAGTGGCAATGCTAATTTTGTTTCAAGGCGTTTATAATGTTTTAACTTTTAAGGGCACTGTAGTGCTCAATTTAGCAGGAACAAATAATATTTCTCTAACGAATACAAGTCTATTTTCGTTATGAAAAAACACTTTCAACTTTGCCATGCTAGTTGACACATAACTGCATTGGGGTTTTCACGAACTGTGTTGCTTGATCTGTCTAGATGAGATTTGGGCACACTTTCGGGTTCAGGTACCAGCCAAGCACCTCTCTGATAATGGGCGACAAATTTACTCAAGTTCACGCGTTGGCATCAGTGGTTGGACAAATCAAACTACACTGTGCAGTTAAGTGTTACAGCATCAAGTCATGTATTGCAGAATGACGATTTGGACCATGTTGCTGTCAATAATTGTCTGAACAATAGACGAGATATTCACACATTTGTGCAGCACAACAAGCAGTGAATTCAGGACAGCAGAACCACAAGTTTCGACAGTATCAGTAGCCAATTTGGACAAAACAGATGGTCTGTTCAATTTGGTGGATGGACAGTGAACAATGCACAGTTGCACAGCTTGCTCTACAAAATTTACCCCTTCGATTGCCCGGCAGCAAGAGCCAAAGAGCAACCACGGGATCCAATGGTTTGTCGCTTAATTTTGCAATTGGGAGCTTAAACTACACATGATTAAATCGGATTTACAAGTACAAATGACAAGATAATCAAAAGAATGACTCCCAAATCAGGGCTGCTGCACATACCATTCCGGTTCAAGTTCAAGCTAGCTGCAGAGAGGGCAGGGCACGAGGCCGTTCTCGTTGCACGCGGAGCACGCCACGCGGCCCGCGGCGGCAGCGGCAGTGGTGGTGGCGCCGGCGGCGTCATGGAGCCAATGACTGCCGCTGCACCCGCCGCACACCACGAACCAGGCGCCGCCGCACACCGCGCAGGGGCCTTCCCCCGCGCCGCGCCGTGGCGCGCGCCGGAGCATGGGCCGGAGCTGGGAGCGCTCGTGCAGCGCCACCACCTCGTCGGCGCCGCCGAGGTACCGCCCGTCCACGAACAGCCGCGGCGGCACGGGGAATGCGGGGGCTTGGTCGGCGCCGCCGTCCTGGTCGCGGCAGAGCAGCGCCCGTAGCTCCTCCCGGTAGGGCGCGTGCATGGAGACGTCGCGCTCCAGGAAGGCGACGCGGAGGCCCTCGAGCAGGCGGCGCACGGTGGCGCAGTCCTCGAACGTCTTGCGCACGCCGCGGAGCGACGTTGTGTATAACACCACCGCGCGCTCTCCGCCCGGCGGGCACCGCCGTTCGAACGCATCCAGGGGATCCGCGACGCCTTCTCCTCCTTCGCCGCCGCCCGGCACGCCGCCCCCGTCGTCGTCGACGTCGTCGCGGCGCTTGGACACCTCGAGGGCCTGCGCGTAGGCGTCGACGGCGCGGCGGAAGGCGGCGAGCAGGTCCGGGTCGAAGAGCGTCGCCGAGGCGAGGTCCGGCCGGCGGTAGTAGGTGTCGCTGTCGTCGTCGTGGTCCGAGCTGAGCTTCATCTTCTTGGCCTTGCGCGGGGTGACCCCCGGCGAGACGTTCTCCTTGTCGCCGTCGTCATCAGCGCCGCCGCCGGGCACCTCGCGCGCGGCCCCCACTTCATCGACCGGCGGCGCCGGTTCTTGGCGGTGGCCGCACGGCGTCGCCGGCGGCTCCGGCGAGGGACCGCCGGCACCCGGAGGGAGCGCGAGGAGGATGTTGGACTGCGCGGCGGCGTTGGGGAAGGTTTGCAGGGTCCTGAGGATCCTCGATCTGAGCCCTCCCATTTCTCCTCGCCTCCGTCCCTCCCTGGCTCCCTCTCGCTCGCTCACTCCCCCTGTGTGTGACACTGATGATCTGTGGAATTGGGTTGAAGAAAGGGGCGGATTGATTGCTCAGCTTAGGATGCCGCACCAACGGATTCAGTTCTTTGTTTCCCCACTGTTAATTATTGGGTTGTGGGCGCGGACGCCAAAGGGTGCGTGCGCTGTTGGCGTTGGGTGACTCGCAACGGCTAGAAGAAAGGAAGGGGCGAATTTGTCAGGGGAAATGCCACTCGCCGTTTTCAAAGGAAGCAGGAGGTGGAGCAACGGCTACCTACGGACATAAAACAACACTAGTAGATCCAGCAAAAAAAAAAGTAAAAAAAAAAAAAAAAACACTTGACAACGACTTGCTGAACTGAAAATATATATTGATTATACTCTACATACAACACACGGCTGATCATCATGCTAAACCAGAGTTCCTTCCAAACAGTAATTCAGCACACTTTTAACTGGTAGTACCATTGTACCATACGGTGAAATGGTCAATAGCACAGCAACGAACAGAAGCATTTGGGTGCCGGTTGGTGGTCAGGCAATGACCCGCCATGCTTACGGCTTTATTTATAGGATCATAATAAGTTCATAAACTCAAGGCATAACAACACACATAGCGTCTTACAACACTGAAGGAGGCCTCTAATGTCCTCCAGCCCACTCCAGGGATCAATGTCTGAGCACGCTAACAAGTTACACCGATGGTACAAGCAAAGCTTACGGTGGCCACAGGTGACCGAGGCGGCATAGGCCGGCCTACTGCCCCCTGCAGCGGCACCGCCGCCATGAAAAGGGAAGGATAACTACATGCTGGGCAGCCTAATGCTGCAGCAGCGGTGTCAGGTTAAGTACGATTACAATTCTCAAAGCAAATGGGAAACAATTGTCCTAAACACACGATGACGCATCCCATGCCATCCGAGACCGAGCAACTTTTATGTGCACCTCACAGCGGAGGCGCCGGGTTGGATCTGCCCCTTGTTGTCGCAGTTCGCTGCTGCCGGTTCTTGTGGGGCAACATTCGGCTGGCCCGAATTCTCTGCCTCCTTTGCTACTTCTGCTGGAGGAGCATCTGCCTTCGTTTCAACCACAGGCAGTGCGGCAGGTTCAGTGGCACCACCATCCTCTTTCTTCTCTTCCTCTGAAGATGCTGCTGGAGGCACCACAGATTCTGCTGCTGGAGGCACCACGGATTCTGCTGCCAGGCTGTTCTCAGTTTTCTCCTCTTTCTTCTCTTCCTCCACTACAGGTGCTGGTGGAGCTACTTCAGATTCAGCTGGTTTCACATCTGATGTATTCTCTGATTGTGGGGCAGCGACATTATTAGGCTGCTCTTGGCCATCGGCGCCTTGTTCAGTCTTCTCTGTGGCATCTGCGCCAGGGGCCTCCTCTTTCTTCTCTTCACCTCCTTCAGCCTTCTCTGTGGCATCAGCGCTGGGGGCTTCCTCTTTCTTTTCTTCTTTGGGGTTTTCAGCATCCTTCATCTCCACATCAGTGCCTTCCAAAGTGCCACGGTCTACAGTTTCATTGGCATCAACTGCATCTGCATCTTCTTTATTCTCCTTTTTGCCCCTCTTAGAGCTTGATCTTCCGCGTTTAGGGGTCTTCTCACTTTCTGGGCTCTCGGTTGCCTTGACCTTCTCGCTTAAGCGTGCCGACCGTCTGGGGGTATCACCTGCTTACAAGCTTTTTAGAGGGAGCAGCAAGACTTTGAATATTGAAGGGCCCACTAGCACCAAAGTTTTGAAAAATACGAAATATAACTAAGTGGAAGCAATTGACAAATTATGAGATCCAGATGCCTACTGGTTCCCCAATCAAACTCCGAAGATGCAGGGCCTCCAGGATGAGCTTTCAGGTACTGGGTCAGCTGTCTCTTGCTCTTGATCTCCTCGCCAGTTGGGGAAACAAAATAACCTCAAACTTTCCACCTCTAATTGGGGCAAGCTGCAATGTCACAGGCAGAAGTTAGCACTACAAATATCCAATGAAAATAAATTAAAATCAAACATGGAATGAATCCAAAGTCTATTTTAGCTGCTTTCTAGGTAGTGTTCCCGATCTAATACGTGAGGCAATTCCATCACTATCGATTTCTTACATGATATCAACATTGTACAAAGAGCCAGCCAAAAACAAGTACATCAAACTGAGAAACAATGCTAAACAACAAAGATAAAAAATGACTGCAACACAGAGAGATCCCACATAAATTCCAAGCACATCGACTCTAAAAAAGAGGTAAGATTAAATTCGGTTTTCACATGAGTTTCCCGATGGTTTGTCATCACACATCAGGTTTTCTTAACATTTGGATCACAGAAATTGCAACGTGATGGTTTGAAATTATTGAAGCTGGCTTAATGTATTTTGTGAGGGGACATATTGAAACTTTGGGTCCCACAGCCTACAGAAATTATCAGGTATGAAAAGGGCAACACACAAAGTGTATAAACAGATGCAAGGCTAATTTTCAATTGGAACTGCAAATTCAAAATTCTAGTTTGTAGTGACCACTTGTCTGAAAGGGCGAAAAAGAAATTATATCTAAATCACCCAACCATACTCTTACCAGTTTTTCAAGTAAAGGAAACACTTTTGCGTAATACTACTTGTTTGAAAAGGTAAATATTCTCATCCAGTTTCTATCTATAAAAGTGGCCTCTTAGTTTCAACAATTTTATCTAAATCAGAGGGTTCCTAATCATAACTGGGAAAAAAAATATAATTAAACTTGAAACATGATTAGTCACTTTACATAGAGAGAACCACAAGATGAACACATCACAGGATGACATTTTTAAACAACCTTCAGAAAGTGATTAAGCCCATAAGATACTTGTACCACAACTATAGACCATCCCAAAACTGAAAGATAATCAATGAATGAATAAGGAAAAAGGAAGTCCTCACCAAATGCCAGGGTGCTGTTATGACCTAATGAAAACATGATGCTGTATGTTCTAATCATTCAGAACAGCGTGCTAATGCTCCTTAGCTATCTGAACTCTCCATATGCAGGACCCCGTTAGGCCATTACTATCTATC
The DNA here is from genome assembly GCA_015476505.1 of Urochloa ruziziensis. NCBI lineage: Eukaryota > Viridiplantae > Streptophyta > Magnoliopsida > Poales > Poaceae > Urochloa > Urochloa ruziziensis. Next base: position 61,719,957 of record CM027118.1, read on the forward strand.
TAATATTCTATTGAATGTTGAAACGCTTGCATTATACTTCATGGAACACAATTTGACAAAAACGTGTCGTGATGTTTTAGGAGCTAATCTGTACTTAGTCAGATAAATCAGCATGAGAAAAACCAAATGAAGGACTCAGATTGCTAAGGAGATATGTGTGACGCAACTAGTATCTTAATTTTACCTTCATTTAGTAGTATAGATGTGAATTCAAATAAAGAACTAGTTTAGTGGCGCCAGGCTAACAAGCACACACCAAACCTCCACACAGATTAGCTAAAACAATGCAAGCAGGAAGAAGTTACACAATAAGATAATAGCACGAAATGAGTCAAAACCAAGATAGAAGAAGCCACTATTAGTCAAGATGCCGCTAAGGTCCAAATCCCTCCAGAATTCCATGAAGTAAAGCACTTGGCCACCACCAGTCCCCGCTATTCTCACCATGTTCTTCAACAATGCACTACAGCTCCGCTACCCGGCTACTACCCTGCGTCACCAGTGAGTAGCAAAATGGATAGCCTGCATCTACCTCCTCTCTCCAATAAACTCGGTTTCATCAAGGATAGCTGTGCTGCAATGGCATGCTCCTCTCCATGGCTGGCCACATCTCCAGCCGTCCTCCATCTTCCCATCTTCAGCTATTGTGTCTCAGGTGCGTCGTCACAGGCTACACACCGGCCAAACTGCCGCACCATGTCTGATGAGAGTAACACTATGTTGCTGGAATATAATCTCTGAATAACATCTAGCTATATCAAAGGGACTCAGGAACATTAAAGCAGGCCAGTCCAACCCAATCATCATTAATTAAAAGTGAGCAATCCACCAACCAAAATATGGTAGAAAATGACAATGAAGAATCAGTCATATATGTAAGAACCACAAGCAAAGAAAACCTACAGTCTTAACAAATTTATAACGCTACAAGTCATCACCAGGTTCTATTAACTGGTAACCCTTTACAAAAAAAAAGTCAATATTGAGGTGGGACCTTTGTATCTAGGACACTATGTTTCTATTCTTTTCCCCTTCTCTTAATGAAATACACGCCACACACATTCTCAGGGGAAAAGGGCAAACTGACAAACTTTGTTTTGGTGCTTCTTAAAGAGAGACATTTGTTCTAAAAACTTGAATTTCCCGCCTCGAGGTCAATTATCCTTCATTCCAAATCATGGATATTTAACGCCATGTTCTACTTCTCTGTTTCTGGCTTGTTCTAGCTTATTCTCCCTCACATAATACTATTGAAACAGCTAAAACCAGCCGGCTTTTCCACCAGAAAACAGAGCCTTACTATTTAGCGACCGAGCAGGGAGCTAAAGAGGAAAGCAGCACAGAATTCAAAAAATTGCTATGACACAGGCGTTGCTGAATTAGGAAACATCGACCAAACGACCCCTGATGTTTAGGATGGCGCGTAGTTATATTCCAAGAAGTAAGGACCTCAAATGGGCTTCCGGAAGAGACCCGACGCAACATCAAATGGTTTTCACCATGAGAACGAACCATGCTAGGCAGTAGGCACCACCTGCACCCCTTCGCAAGAAGGGGACAGAAGCTGAAAGATGCTCTCGTGAGCTTTAAAATCACCAATACGGATAGCCTAACACGTGCAAGCCTTGTTCGTCTAGAGACAAACCAACAAAGTCAAGGTTGCAACAAGACCTTGCAGCTGAAATTTGGTTAAAAAGGATGCAACTGAGGCCCTAATGCATCCAAAAATGGATGCCCTAACCCTAATGAAACTAAAACGAGTGGAGCAGGCATACGAAAAAGCTGCCGCAGGGCGAGCAAATAAAGCCAGAGTCTACAATAGCCGCACATGTCTGGAGCGCGAATGTTGTAACCCAATCGCGAGCCACGGAGGAGCTCAAAATTAAGCTCCAAGACCTTTCAACCGAGCTCAATCGAGCTTCTAAAACAACAAGCGCCCACGAACAGCACGAATCAAGCTTCAATCGAGCTCGGAAACCCTAGAACCCGGCGCCCAGACCCCAACCGCTCGTACAGCGAAACCGCGGCGAAATTCGCAGAGACCGAGCCAGAGACCACCGGATCCGAGCGCTAACAAGCCCCGCAGCCCTCGGGACCGCGACACCCGGGACCGAAGCAAGCACCGAACATAGAGGACGCAGAGGAAATTGAAAAGGGGCCAGCCGAGCGGGCAGCAGGGGCAAACCTTCTTCGTCCAGCCGGAGGGCGCGGGGAGCTCGGTGACGCTAGCCTCCTTCTTCTCCGGCGTCTCCTCCACCGCCGCCGCCGCCGCCACGTGCTCCTCGCCGGTGGCCATGCCCGCTCGCTGAGGTGGTTTCGAGTTTCCCCTTCCCGCTCTCGCTGTCGGAATTCACAAAGGCGCTCGCGCTCGTGCTGCTGCAGCCTGCCTGCTGAATTGGGGAATGGATTGGAACGGAGCGGGGTGGGGACGGCAGAAATAACGGCCCGCGCCGGTGGCCTGCGCCTCCAAGTGTCTCGGCCACGCAGACGGCGTGAGCGGGACAGAGACCACATGGACCCGGTGCACGGACCCGTCAGAGGTTGTCGGCAGATCCGTGCGGAAGCCGAGATGTGAACGGCGCATGGACCGGGTGCAGGAGATCCCCAAAGAGGCAAACGGCGGGACCGAGAAAGTAGCAGAAAACTGCATTGCATTCCGCGAGTCTGGACGGTTCTAGTCCGCTGTTGTGGGATGTAGGCGGTGCGCACGAGGCGAAGTACCGTACGCTAGCCGGCAGATCCCGTAACCCGTTGACGCGAGGGGTCGTGGGAAGGGGGACCTACGTGTCAGTGAGGGTGGGTCGCTCAGGCCTGCGTCGCTCCGGGCGGCGGGTTGGTGGGCCAGGGTCGTCAGCGACGGGCAAGCGGCGAGTTGCGACTGGCTGGGGCTCGGATAGTGCGCGCAGAGGTTGGTGCGACGCTATCGAGCGCCGGGCACGTGCTGGGCGGGAGGGCTACGTGGGATCTGAGGGGAACACGTGGCTCGGGGAAAAGACGAAATGGGAGAGGTCAGGACTCAGGACGTCAGGTCGTCCTTTGTTGCCCAAGGCCACTATGGTGATCGTCAGTGGCAAAAACGCAGTTTGTTTTTGAAAATGTACATATGCTAGTTTTTTTCAAGTCAACTTTTTTACACCAAAAATCCTATGAAAAGAAATTTATGGGATTATCACATATCAACCTCTGGCTAGTGCAGAACGAGAAATAATTGAGTGTATTGGATTCTTGATCGGCCACGTAGTCTGGCTGAGTGTCTCTATCAAAGATATCGTGATCCCATAGTGTTATTAAAAAAAAGAGTCGTAGTCCCAGAGCAAGTAGACAAGCACGGAGTAGCGCGCTGCCTATCCTGGATGTGCAAACTTGTCACAACGATGATCGATCCACACGTACGGTGAAGAAGGGCATCGTGTGGAGTAGCAACTCATTTTACGAGCAGAGCTTAAAGCGTGTAATCTGGTAAACGCAAGCGTGATGCGGTCAAGATGGAAGCTCAAAATTGGTTTATTGTAGAAGTACCACACGAAAGCTGATTCTAGAAAGAAATTCAAGGTTCCATCCCAACGACTCATGGATCAAAGGCTAAACCAGAAACATTTCTCAATTCTGAACCAGAAAAACATGTCCCTCGTGAGAACCAGAATCAATTTCTCTTCAAAACGTTTTTCCAAGTATAACCAAATCGGTGCCAAACGGGCTCTAAGAGTGTGTCCCCCATTTTTTTTTGGCGAAACTGAGTGTGTCCTTCAGTCCTTGCTAACCTAGCATTGAATTTATTGCATTTTAATAATTAAAATTTATTATAACAAATAAATGTTTACTGTACTTGCTTGTGTAAAGCTCGTAACGATTTTTTTGGAAAACTGTCACGAAATTATCTTGGGCTGTAATCGAAACCCAAACAACGAAACGGTAAACGACAAAATCTTTCTTGTCAAGGGGCCTGTACTAGGCCACACTACTGACCGAGCTCCGGCCCACCATTTGGAAATGCGGCCTATGCTGAGCCCGCCCCTGCTCTCTCCGTCCCCGTGCCCTCTTCTCCGCTTCCTCCGCCTCTACCACGCCCCTCGCCGCCGGAACCCTACCGCCGCGCCGCCCCCTGCTTATACTTTCCGCCGCCGACCGCCGTTCATCCTCCACACCGCAATGTCCTCCTCCGCCTCCACCACTTCCCCGGACTCCGTCGTCGCGGACCCCACCGCGCTTGCGCGAAAGGTCGCCGCCATCCGCGCCTCCGGACCCGCCAAGCTCCAGGCAGGCACCCTTTTCGTGCTTTATACCTTCTGGCGTGTAGTATCTTTGACGTGACGAGTACTAACTAGGATTTGCCATTTGCGCAGGTCATCGCCGACTTCGACGGCACGCTGACGCGGTACTGGTACGACGGCGCCCGCGGGCAGAGTACGCTTTTGCTTCAATTGCATTAGTTTTCGGAGATAAGGTTTTGGATGAGTTGAAAGGTTTATCTGTGTCTCTGCTCGTGGTGGTAGGTAGCCATGGGCTGCTGAGGCAAGGGAACGAGGAGTACGACGCCAAGAGGGAGGCGCTGTACGAGCACTACCACCCCATTGAGATCTGCCCCGACATCCCACTGCCAGAGAAGGCTAAGCTCATGGAGGAATGGTACTAGACAACTTTTACTGCAGAGTGTCTTGGCAGGTGCCAGTTGCAATTCAGTTTTAATTCACGATGCTGCACAAGAACTCCATTTGGATAAGTTGAAATGGACAACTTTTTGGGGTTTTTCTAGCATGTAGGTAGTGGATTCAGCGAGTGAAGTGTGCTCGGCAATTTATCTTATCAGTGTCCATTCTTCTTCTTGTTGTGGATAATAAAACCTTACCCCATTGATTGACTTGTATGGGTACAGTTCGCTAGTAACATGGCTGAAACTAATTTTAAATGCATAGTTCTTGGCTCTGGATACAGTAACATGGATATAGGACTGTTTAAAGCAAAAGGCTGAAGTTGTTTAGCAATGGTGAATCTCAACTGGTCATTCTTTAATGTATAAATTTGTCGTGACCCACTAGTGGGAGTCCTAAGCTTTCTGATCATTTGGGACTCTGTTTATCACAACAACTGAACAAGTGGAATTATCAGCTTTTGTGTGTGTACATTGGTACCTGAAAACATTTAACAGTAGAAGTGAAAAGTTTTCTTCGAACTAGTAGTTCTTGTGCGTGCTTGTAGTTTGTAACATCAGTTATCTGTCATGTGATTTAGCTTTTGAATCCAACATGACTCATGGACTTGATTATATGTCCACTGGCCGTAGCTAACACCTGACGTTGGTATGTGCTGCAGGTGGGAGAAAACTCATGGTCTCCTTATTGAAGGTGGTCTTACATACGAAGCTATAAAAAAATCTGTATCTGATGCTTCAATTGCTTTCAGAGATGGTGTCGTGGAGCTCTTTGAGTACCTGGAGGTTCGATTTTTATTTATCAAGCCCTACTGATAATTACTGTAGCTATATTTTAATAAACTCCTTTGGATCATGCCTAATGATCCTTTTGTGTTCTATTTTGATTAAGATCAGAAGTAACTTTAGACATGACACTATAGTAAAAAAAACTGTCAAGCCGCTGCATGTAGAAAAAAGAAACATGCACCATCTTCTCCGTTTCCCTTATTTTGATGCCACTCTAAACATTTCTGATTTCTGTGCTGCCCCTTTTTCTTCTGTCTCGATTCCCCCCCCCCCCCCCCCCCCCCCCCACCACCCACACACACATCCCACCTGCCACCAGTTTTTTCAAATCGAAAACTGCAAATTCCTGGTGCTCCCATTTGCATAGTAAATATTTTGATAGTTTAGGGCTCTTGTTTTTGCAGAGTTTGTTAGCACATCTATCAGCAACCATATTTGTACTCACTGAAGTTTGCTGTGTTGTTACTTGCCTTTCTGCAGAATTCTTCCTGTTATCATGTTTAAGTGAGTTGTGCTTTGCATATGAAAGTAGGCTAGTGGGAATCTCAACCTTCAATGTTTCAACGTTTTGAGGCATTTAAGTAATCCAGTGAGAAATCTGTAATATTTCTTGTGTACGCGAAACTAAAAAATCAGCACTCGTTCCTTCTCCATTGTTTGCTTCTTCTTTTTTCTATCTTAAATTTATGTTATCAGATGATTTTCCTACTTTCTAACTGTTATGCATCTGGATGTGCAAACTTATTTTGCTATTTGATGGGATGCCCAGGGTTTCAGATATGCTTCATGGTTAACATGTTGTGCATGTCTCCTTCTGAGGTTGAACAAATAATATTTGTTTAGTGAACAAAACATTTCCTAGAATTCTGTGATGCATCCTTTTCATCCTTCATGTCCTATTTGTACTTAACAGTGTGATATTACGGCTAGATTGATATTTAGTCATAGTTTATCCTAGAATTTTCTTACCTATGATTATAACTTTTTCAGGATATAGAAGAATTAATTGATATTTAGCTGAATATCTAATTAAGACTCTCAATTGTAACTTTAGGAGAGAGATATTCCAGTGCTAGTATTTTCTGCTGGACTTGCAGACATAATTGAGGAGGTAAGTTATGAAAAGTAGTAATTCTACATATGGTGAGGTGAATTTAATTGCTTACTGACACACCCTACTTTTTCGTTAGGTCTTCCGGCAGAAATTACATAGATCATTCAAGAACATCAAGGTTGTCTCCAACAGGATGGTGTTTAACGAAGAAGGTCGTCTTGTAGCATTTAAAGGTGAATTTTTTAATCATCCTGGACTCCAGTTGCAGTGATGTTTCCCTGTTAAAGGATGCCTTTTCTTGGTCCATTCAGTTGCCTTAGACTTAAGGAAGGTCTTGGCCTTGTTGTTACTTGAATGTCACATGGTCCTCTTTTTAAAGATTTTCTTTTACTTTGTATACTGTAGTACTCCCTCCGTCCTTAAATATATGTCGTTTAGGACAAGCCATTTAGTTCAAAAATGAACTAATTTGCTTGTCTTAAACGACATATATTCGAGAACGGAGGGAGTATATCTGTAGGTCCCTTTTTCCTTGACTATCTTTTGCATCTGAGTATATTGCTTGTTTATATCATTGGGTAAGATGTGTTGTGCGTCTTCTCATTGAAACTAACAAAAGCCTATTGCAGGTAAAACAATTCATGTCCTAAACAAAAATGAGCATGCCTTGGACATGGCAGCTCCAGTGCATGACAATCTGGAGGATCCAAATGGATCAATTGATGATTATTCATTGGTGAAGAAAAGGACCAATGTGCTGCTACTTGGTGATCACATTGGGGACTTGGGGATGTCTGATGGTTTAAACTATGAAAACAGGATTGCTGTTGGATTCCTGTTAGTAACTTCTCAAATGCCTTGCTTCATTCAAAGTAGTAGTGACATTGCCATCTTGAAAATGCCATTTAAAATTGTGCTCAAGTCAACTAAGCTGATTATTGTTTTCTTGATGTACAGCACAATTACTTATAATCGTGGGCACAATTCTTAATACTAGTGAAATGCCATTAGCCATCTTGGTAGCTTGTATTGGCCGCAGTTGTGAATAGACTTCCTCTTTTGAACTCTTCATTGCTAGCTGTATCTTATCTAGGTTTATGTAAGGATATGCTTGAATGAAAATGGAGTTTCTTTGGTTCAGAACATGGTAGGGAAATCACAGGAAGTTTATGTTCTACTGTTTTCGTTTAACTAATGTAAAGCTCTTTTTGAACCACATATATCATCTGTTTGACCATGAAGATGAAATCAACCCCAATAATATGTAAATTTTCTCGTCATGCTGCGTCTGAAAATCATTCTAAAACCTCAATTGATGTCATTCTACTGTACAATGGACAGGAGAATATTGTGATTTTTTGTTTGGATGCTCGATCATAGTTTTGTTAATGTAAATGGTATGATTATTTCCATGTTGCACTGTTCCCTTGCTGCAATGCATCTACCACTCCAAACTTTTATTTCCATATATATTTGTGCATAGGGTGATACTGAACTGATTTTTACAGGAATGCCAATGTTGAAAAATCTTTGAAGGATTACTCCAAGGCATTTGACATTTTGTATCTGGTGAGACATGTCTTAGCACATTGCGCTTGCATTTATTTCAAAAGTTAATGTGACTTTGCTCCTTATTCAATGTGTCTTTCTTATCCTTGTTTCTTTTGGGTTTCATCTCTAGCCTACCCCAACTTGCTTGGGACAAAAGGCAATGTTGTTGTTGTTGTTGCTGCTCCTTATTCAATGTCTTAGCACGAATGTTGTTCCTTCTAACAATTCAATATTTCAATTCAATGCAGAATGATGCTCCAATGAGAGGAGTTGTTGAGCTTGTCTCCAAATTATGCCCTTGATCCAATGAACTTTTGCTGTGACATCAGAAAAAGGATTTCGTCCCCTGAATTTAGCAGCACCTGCAGTCTGCTCACCCCAAAACTGAGAATTTTACTGCCTAGCTAATCATCCGTGCTTGCTTCATAAGAAGCTGTTGTACAGGCTCATCACAGGCCAACGAGCCCCTTGGAACAATGATCAATCTTCACTTGTAAGCTAATCCAAATTCCTGTGATATCCAGATCATGCGCATTATGATATCTCATTGATTGTTGTTAAAAAGAAAAGGTAATTTTATGGGTGAACTGTGAAGCACTGCACAGGTTTAGTTGGCCAAAAAATAGCTGCAGATGGAAGTAAGGTAGACCCCCATCATCTTCCTCAGTCTACTTTACGTTAATGAGAATCTGATCTAAGGTCGATCTTTTTTTTTATTGCTGTGAGATCTATGTGAGGTTTCAACGTGACGCGCAACATTTCCATGCCACTGACAGATGGTCCTCCAAGCTCATCAATGAACAAATCAATTTCTGACGAAGTATAAACATTGAACAGCATTTATGTGTTAGCGATTATTTTATTTCTGCCCCTGACAAAAATGAACTGGCAATGGCGCAATGTGATTTCGTGCTTTGCTTAAAAAAATATAACCTATGCATTTTAGTAAGATTAACGCTTAACAGTTCGGATTCAGCATCTGAAAGCCGTGCACGACAGCACAAAAACCATGGACCATAGACATAGTGATGCATCACAAACTCAGCCCGTGTTCTCACATGTCAACCTCCCCAAAAAAGAATGGTGATATCGCGTGCTTCTCGTGGCTAACTCGTGATTCGCGTTCTCTGAAAAAATGCGCTTGCCGTTATCACGGATGGGATCCGAGACATATGCTGCATCTCATCGGCTCATTGTTGAGGCTCGAAATGCGTGCACATGTGCTGCTCCCATCTAGCAGATTCAGAATTTTAACTTGATGCTTACTGGGGGATATTAGCAACAGATAAAGAGGCCTGTAATTCATAATAACACAGGGACATTCCTCATTCATTAGTCATACAAGGTTCCAAAAGATTACAACCCAGCAGATGAGGGACGATAGGCGCATACACCTATATACAAAATTCAGGTGGAACGCTCCTATGCGGCTATGCCTGGGAGGGCGATCTATATTAGCCAGTTCATATTAGATAAATTAGTACAAACAGAAAACAAATTAAGTCTTCATCTAATTCTAGATTCCACATCATGCCGTGGCCAAGGAAAAAGAGGCTCTTGATGTTGAACATCAGGGCAGACTGTTGCCAACTTGCCGTGTCTCGGCCACCCATGGCGACAAGCTATACAACGGCGACAACAGGCGTTAGTGCAACTTCCATCGTTGGTGGTGGTGGCTCAGGCCATGAGAACTCAAAAGGAGCATCGATGGCAAGAAGCTGAGGGGCTGATGCAATCTCTTTCGGGGAAGATTGTGTGTAGTGGAACTCAATTTGGAGACGGTGGTGCAATGGGGTTGATGCCATCAGTCCTTTCTTGATGTCCACCTGTAGTTCTCGGATTGGTATGGCTGCCAAGAAACTCTTAATGTATTCTTTGCATGATTCTTTGCCTTTCGACACAAGAACATTCTCTTCAATATCATTCCCACTGTCCTGGTCAGTTGAAGAGTTCTCAGGACCTGAAGAATCCTTTAACGGTCCACTTGAGTCAGGGCTAGAAGGTTTCTTTTCAGCCTGTACCTTGTGAATTGTGGTGCTGTTGTCAAACTTCAAAATGTATGCCTGGTTGCACCCTTCATGGAGTCTTTCCCCAAGGGTATCGATAATGTAATATGTGTCATGCTCAACCTTGAGGAGAAAAAAGTGGTCATTCCAACTCACTATGTATAGGTTAGGGTTATCACTAGATGAGAACTCTGCCGCCTGGGTAATCTCATCCCAGATGCTGTCAAATGACATGGCGCCATTAAGAAAGTCAAAACCGCTCGTGTTGTCATCATCTTCAGGCTGGAAGAATCCAATAAAAGATTTGCTGGGGGAGACTGTCAGTGGGCGAATCTTGGCATGGAGGACAGTTTCAAGATCAAAGTGCCTGTCAGGAAAGCGCTCTCTATATGTCTCATGCTCACATAGGTTTCTCCACTCTAGTGATCCTTCACGGATAAGGCTGTCAAACTGTGACTGAATAGGCATCATATTCTGATTTGCTTGGAACCAGTCTGCAATAACAGCCACAAGTGCTGTACATGCGCTCTCCCCAGCTGCTCGTTCACTTCTCTGGTCTATTGATGCAAAGAACACCTGGGACGAAAGCTTCATATTGCCATCACGGCTAATTATCTCCTTGAACTCCCAATTCCCCACAACAAAATTATCATCACCAAATTCTGACACCATACCATTTGCTGATCCATCTTCACCTCTTGATCCCTGCAACCCAAAGAGTTGCTTAAAATAAATGTCATGACGCTCAAGAACAGCTCTATAATCTAACAATTAAGCTGGAGTGAATTAGTGAAAGGTGCCGATAACTTGTGTTACAATGCTAAAAAATGAAGGGGAAGTATTACCTCTGAAAATGATTCATCAGAAGATGTTAGCAGACGTCGATCATAGTCAATATCATCACCTCCCTCTTCCCCGTATGCCTTCTTCAACAGGGGTTCACCTTTAGCCTTCAGTGATCTTAAACTCAATTTCCTCTTCCTCCAAGGAAGTATACTCCGTTTAGCAGTTGGCAAGACAGTTTCCTCAGCGTTTGATGGCAACACTTTCTCTACATGATAACCGACATCAGATTTTCGGTGACTATAATATATCCAGTCCTCATGCTCCCCATCAATCTTTGCATGTGCATAAACTAGGCCACCAACATAGTTGACAGACTGCAGTGAGCCATAACTGAAAGACTTCCTAATAGTTGAATCCCCAATTTCATCTTCCTGTACTCTGTCATCCAGATCATCATCGAGAGACTCAGTATCACATGGATATTCAGCACCATCACTGTTAACACAGAACTTATCTTCGCCGCCTTCATCATATTGGCAAGTCTTCTTGGACCTCCGTGTTGACACTAGATCTGTGAGAATTTTTACCTTCCTCAGCCCTGCTTTGATAACTGAAACCTCATCTTTCCCTCCAGTAAGAGAATCACCAGATGACGGGGACAATGGCAAGGATGCAGGTCGTTGTGATGCATCAGATGTTTCTTGAACAGCTCTTAGTTCTACCATACTCAGAGTGAGCTGCACAAAAACACGATTCAAAGGTCACTTACTATAGTAATTCAAAGGAGAATTGTTAACCAGAACTTCTTGTTCACATTGCAAACTCACATGAAGGGATGGGGCTGATTCAGGTTCACCACCAGGTACAGACAATGGGAGAATTATCTCGATCACCTCCTCAGCTGCAGATGCATATTCTGCTAGGTTGAGAGAAGCAGTTCCCAGAATTGATGGTTTATTCTTTGGCCCTATGTTGATGTCCTGTGCCGAGGGAAAAAAAATTAATATCAGACTCACTTGCAGAAGTCACTAAACATGAAAATTAACTTGCCAGGGATGATATGTCCAAAGCTTAGCATATTATACGAAATGTTCTGATTTCCTTGACAAGGAAACTATCTTGTCCATATATGTCACTATCCAATACTAGCCTTCCCAAGGTTAACAGGAACATGGATACACAGAGGTTTCTTTCACACTGTCTGGAAGATAAATTTGCTCTAGGTTAACAGGAATATGGATACAGAGATGTTTCTTTCCCACATGGATCAACTGACATATTGAAACTTCTCGTGTATTTATTCTTTTGGAATGAAATGTATGAGTATTATTTCTCCGTCTACAAGGGAAGTAAAACTTTATTACACATGGGAAATTCCAAAGGAAACATTAATCACTCCACAAAAGAGATAATTCTACAGCGGATTGAAAAATAATTGGACTACACAAAATCACAGTATATAAACTGCAAAAGGGCAAAGAGGAACAAAATAAAAAAGTACAATGGAAATAGATATACAAAATAACCCTCAGCATAATTTCCTACAGATGCTTCTGGACATGGTGGATAACACACAGATCATTAGGATCTAGCTCCAAATTAAGCTAAAGCCCAAAAACCTACTGAGCAATTCTCCATTTCCGAACATACCATAAGAGGTGGAACAAATTGAACTAGATTTAGAACACAAAAATCCCCTTATGAATACAGTCAAACAAGGGACCAATTATGCAATCAGACCTCACATCGGAACCCTGTACTGCGTTCTAATGAGTATGAACAGCACAGACAGATGTAATGTAATAGAATCGAACTCTGGCAAAGAGAAGGCGCTTACGCTGAAGACGCAGAAGGCGAGCTCCCAGGGCTGGAACGCAGCGCCCTCCCGCTGCGACGCGGCCGCGAGCGTGACGACGCTCTCGAACTCCTCCTCCCACGCCGCCTCGGGCTCCTCCCGCGTGCGGTTGCGCCTGACCGCGGCGCGCCGCAGCGACCCCAGTGCCGACGACCTGGGCCCCTTCCACCTCACCTCCGCCGCGACGGCCCTCGGCGGCGCGGCGCCCGCCGCCTCCGCCTCCGGCGAGGCCGACGACTCCGCCGCGGCTGCAGGCGCAGGCGCAGGCGACGGCAGCCCCTCCGCCCGCCGCACCACCAGGCGCACGCGGAACTTGCGCGCCGCTGGCGGCCGCGGCCACCGCATCATCCTCGCGACCATCAGCGGGCAGAAATCGACGGCCAATAACAATTAGCAAGGCAACAATCAGCCTAAAAAAACGCGGTTCCGGAGCCGAATCGGCGGGGGGAAGAAGCGAGGAGAACGGCGGCGAGGTCGGACTCAGACTGCGAGGTGGGATTGGATTTGAGGCGCACGGACACGGGCTTGTGGGGGTTGGAGCGCGGCCGCGGCGGATGCACGGGAGGAGAGAGAGGCGGAGCTCCGAAATAAATAGGAGGTGAACGTTAGGTTGGGGGAGGAGAGTGACTAGGGGAGTGTTCTCCGTCGTCGTCTCCGTTTAGGTCTTCTCCCTGTTTCTTTGTCCCCGTTTTTATTAATTCCCTTCGACCTTGTCGTAATGTTTTTGTTGATTACGCGATGGGGCCCGCAGCAGGCTTTCTGCGCTGTCATTTCGCTTCATTCATGTGGTTAATTTTGTTCAAAAATAGATTTTATCCCTAAATGCTTTGCAAGTTGTCTGGATAAAAAGTTTTGTCTCAGTTAATCAGTTTATGCGAGAAGCGTGTATAGAGATAGAAATGAACTGACACGGTTTTCATAAAAAGTAAGCACTTTTTTGGAATCTAAACAGAGGCTCCAAGGCTCTTGGAGGTTACTTATTTTGGGGGGGGGGGGGGGGTTTCTCCTTGATAATAGTTTTATGTCTGGATACTATTTTCAGGCATCTTCTATGGGGAGAATTGCAAAAACTCCAGCAAAGGCAGGTTTTCAATCATCCACCCGCATTTCATCTATCGCGCCACAAACTATTATCGAGAAACCATTTTGAAGCCTTATTAAGCTTAAGACTCATGACACTTTTGACACGATTATTGGAGAAGTGTGATTCTTCTACTTGAAAGTTGAAACACGGGGTATTTGAATCTATAAAAGTCAAAATGCCACTCAGTGACATTCAAAATACAAATGTCAACTGGCAGCTAGTTAGTTGGCGCAGAGAAATCTAAAAACATCTAAAACTTGCAAATAAGTGAGATTCACGTGGGTATTTGACTATTTTGAAAACACAAACCAAAACCTATTATGGTTCTTTCTAGAAAGAAAAGAAAAGGCTACTTTCGTGACTTGTGGTGGCCATGCATCGAGAGGTACGTTAGGAGCGCGTGGCGTGATGTACCATTGTACCGTGCGGGCTTGCGGCCGTGCAGCCGATGCAAGTGGCGAGGCAGGCTGTCAAGCGTAGAAACGAACCGCGTCGTGTGCTTCGCGTTGTTTTCGTTTTCGTTGCCGCGTCGTTTGACGACGGATGTGCTGTGCTCTGCTGCTCCTCGTTTCGATACCGGGGCCGGCGGCCTTCGTGTTCCGCGGCCACGAGATGCCGTGGGCCCCGAGGGCTCGCGGCTCGCCGGAGACGTGGGGGCAGGCGACAGATGAGGCGTTGACATTTCCCACGCCGCGGCGGGACCCGGCTATGGCAGTTTTAACTGCTACGAGTACATATTTTCTTTTTTCTGGGGAAAAAAAGGTGATTTGCACCTAAATCCCTAGGATTAAACTTAATTGCAAAATAAACCTCCACTTTTTTTTTTAATCCACGACCTCTTCCAGGTTCCAGCGAAGAGAGTGGAATATACTTGCTCCAGCTGGGGGCGAGGCGGACAGCTTGTGCCATTGTTCCCTTTGGAACAGATGCCTTTGGATTTATAAAAAGCGTGATTCCGTCCAAGCACAACCACAGGCGTTACGTTGTTCCACCTGTCTCGGCCACGGCAACTACAAGATCCCTCGAATTTCTTAAATAACAAGGTGCTAAGCATCTGCTAGATGATATATATATATGTCAAATTAATAATAATCAGAGACCTAAGGACAGGCAGGACAGTGTCGGTATTACTGTATTTGTCACATGGACCGAGGAGGACAAAATGGAAGGTTTATTAGTTGGCCACTCGAACGAACATGCATGATTTGCCAGTGTAATCACTGGTTCCTAGGGTGACCGGCCAGGGCCAGCAGCCGACCGACCCACGCGCATAAGCCAACAAGATTATTCCAAATGGCTGTAATATTAAACTGGTTCCAGGCGTTTGTAAATTTGTGCTCGTTTAGCTGTCCTCCTTGCGTCGAGATATTTGTTCAGTGATCTTTGTTACCTTCCTAGCCATCAGCATGGACAAAGTACGTGATACACACGTCGTCTTAATCATCAACTACACGCATAGGCATAGCCAACAGAGATCAGACAGCACGCGTACGATTGCTCCGAGGAAACGCAGGGCATGCAATTCCTTTTGGCTTCGACGATGTTTGGTTAGCTTTTGGGTAGTACTCTTGTTGCTTGGAACCGGAACAGATGGTTAGTGTACCCGTCCACTTTCCAAAGGCTACAGCTTCAGACAGCAGAAAGAGCTTGACAGCTTACGTTAGCGGTCACCGCTCGGTAAAATAGAAGTATTGTGCCTGATGGTCACGTTAGCTATAGCGTTCTGATCCTGAAACATAGCAACTCTTGCATTGCTGAAGAATCTTTAGAGCTGCCAGTTCGTGCTCAACAAGAGCTGAGATGCGGACTATCCCCCAGTTGCGTGCTGGACGATGGCGCTGGTTATTACAGCCGTGGCGCCAGGGCCATTGAGTGTAAAAAGGAACAGAGCATATCGCATCCCATAGATGATACGATATCGATCTCTGTAATCTCTGTAATCTCTGCGTGCGTACATATGCATACTATCCGGCAGTCTCCAACTCTGGGGCCAGGCAATTGCCAGATGATAGCTATCTGTAGTCTTGTTGGGCAGCAACACTGCAACAGTGACGCCCATCCGTATCCGTTAGCTATCGTGCGTGGTGGGCTCCAGCTCCTAGTGTCACCTCGCACTAGCACTCCACTAGTAGTAGTGGCCATGCAGGCAGGTAACTAGCTCGTGCGAAGCATTTGCGGCTCCGGTTCGTGGCGTCTCTGCTGGCCTACCTGTGCAACAAATTTAAACCCCCCAACGTACGATTAGCCGTGTCAAAAGCTTGTTGACCGTTTTTGATGTGTAAATTAAGGAGTCGCGTGTCTACCTAATAAGTTTCCACCAAGAAATAGTGAAGTCGGTGGTTCTCGTGACGAAAATCCGAATCTTGGGCCGGATATTTGGTCAGATATGGCTTTGAGTGGACTTCGCTGTACATGATGGTGGTCTACGCATTTTTTCTTAGCCCTTAGTTACCACCCGAAATCTTTTCACCCATCACATGAAAGGAGATAGATGCATGAAGTATAAAATGTAGACGAAAATGGTGAAAAGTTATATGGATGGGCTGTAAATCGCGAGACGAATCTAATGAGCCTACTTAATCCATGATTTGCAATAGTAATGCTACATTAACCATCCGCTAATTATGGATTAATTACCCTCTAATTACCATCGTTAGATTCGTCTCGAGATTTCCAACCTATCCATATAACTTTCCACATTTTTCGTCCACATTTACTACTCCTAAATTGGTAAAATCAATACCCGAAATCTTTTCACCAAAAACTTTTCATTAACTAAACACGGGCTTAATTCACATGTATGCATGGACCCCCACTACTACGACTGGTGCTGCCCTAGGCAGTAAAGCACGCACAGCAGACTCAAATGTTTAGCGGGATGTGACTCTGTGTGCAGTGTGAGTGGGCGTTGAGCAAGGACGACAAGTCGACAACACATACTAGTGTCCACTAAGCTGTCATGGCCGGTGGTGACAACAACGCATTATTCGAGCTGGCTAGCTTAGGTTTTGGTCCTCGTTGCAGCTAGCACTATCAAAGCGTCAAGATAGTCCATCATCTAGAAGAACTAGTATACGTTATTTTCATGGATTCATATTCGCCAATTTGCTTGAGGGTCCGTTGGTTTGGTGGGGATCGGAGGAATTGGAATTCATACGATTATATTATCTCCCACCTTATGAATAAGCATATTTTTTTATCTCATACCTTAAGATTATAATACAGTGATCCTATCTTTTTATCTCTCACCCTATGATTATAATAGAGTGATCCTATCTTTTTATCTCCCACCCTATGGAATTAATTTCTATCTCACACCTTATGAATTTGGGATAGGTTATTTGAAAGCTTAGAAAAGCTGTGGAATGTGAAATTCCAAGCCACATAGTATAATTTATTACTAGATTTCAATTCCTCTAAATTCCCACTAAACAAACGGGTCCTGAGTCCTTATAGATGGATCCAACAATCGTGGACATTTTCACCACCTCTACCTTAAGGATGCAGGCTCTAAGTGCATGGGGTTTTCACATATACATGCGACCATATATATATGCTATCAAGGCCATTCATTTTTAATACAACGGTGGGATTTATAGGTAGGTGAATGAATATAGATAGGTACAAATAAATAGGGTAGGTGAATTGAATCAATGCTTAGGGGATGTTTGGTTTCCCGTCATAACAAGCCACGCCACAGACTTTGGCAGCCACAATATTTTTGGGAGCTGCTTGGTTGATTTATTAGCTTTTGACGTGCCACAAGTTTTCACCAACCTTCCTATTATTTTTCTCGCCACAGTCCGCTAAAGCTTAGGTGAGTCATAGATTGTTGACGGCGCTGGATATGGCCACAAATAACCAAGTAGCCCTACATTGGTAAAAAAAAAAAAACAATGGCCGAGATAAGCTTCACGATCACATGTCCAACTCTAGAGGGTGCTCATATCTTACTATTTTTGTAGTACATGCCTCCTCATTCTATCTTGTCGACCCTCCTCTTGTTTTCTTGAGCTCAGGTGGGTAGGGGCTTGAGCCCCCACCCCCTCCGCCGCCCTTCACATTGGACTTGCTCATACCTCTTGCATGTCGCTAATTCTGTCTCACTGGCTAACTGCTATCTACTTAGGAGGCGTATGCATGAGAAACAAGGTTGTAGAATCAGAAAGAATAATCAAATTCTTGGTGCTTGGGACAGACGTATTAAGCTAGTAATCTTTATCAAAATGTAATTAAGATACCATTTGACTATATACATGGTCAACGTGACTATTACATTATGATCATGTGAGAGCACCCTCATATCTTAGTCCAATTGCGCACATGCATGGCAAATCACATAGAGATTACTTATAGATGGAAACACACAAAAGCTAGCTGCGTGCAGATGACGATAAAATAGACGCAGGATACCTATCGTTTTCCCATAATATCATGATCTCCATATTTATATCATGAAAATGACCATAATTGAAGCCGGATGTCGATCGTTAGACTACGGAAAGTCCAAAAGAACAGCAGTGTGGTACATACCTGCACGGGTGTCAATGACGATATCTTTGCCTCCAAGTTCGTATAAAGCCAAAAGAGAGACCTGTCGAGGCGTGCCAGAACAGAAGTGGATGAAGAGGAGGAGGACCATGCCGCCGGTGGTCCTCGACGAGCTAGCGTAGAATCGAGGCAGGTGCATGCACGAATGGATACGAAGGTGGTGGTGACCTTGTCATTGGCGGCGGGCCATTCTTTGTTTGAAAAAACTCAGCGCGCACACGAACGGAGATGTCGTATTGCCTCGCGCCCACGCCCGCGCCCACGCCCACGCCCACGCCCTCCCCCGGCCCACCTGTTGGATGCATCAATGCGTGCATGGCAGCGTCCAGTTGCCGCAACGACGCTCGTTGCAGAGCGCACCCGTGAGCCGATCGAGCTGGCCCGGGGCCCCAGCAGCCAGGGAAGAGTGACGAAAAGGCAGGCGCGAAAGCGACGGGCACGCATGGACACAATTGGACGGCAAGTCAAACGGGCTGATCCTGATGATCTTCAGGGGCTTTGCCCCCACTGGTTTATACTCCTACAGTGCTGCGCTGACGATGAGATCACAGTTGCTACGCATAGATAACTGTAGACAAATTGAATGTGCTGGGAGGCTAGGAACAACCGGTGTCCGGTGGTGACATCGCCATTCGTTATCCGTTCTTTCATCTTCAAAATACTCGTCGATTGCTTATAAAATAGGATACTTGTCGGTCGACGAGACTTATACAATACTTTCTTTATATATGTTTTTTTTTTCTCTCTTTCAATCCTATCCTCTCTTTTTTGCGAGAGTTTTTCCAATCCTAAATTAAAAGTATTGTGAACCAGAGCTAGTCTATTATTTTATTAAAACAGAAGCAAAAGGAGTCACCAGATTCATCGAGAGGGCTTAGAAAATTCCACGTTAATATAAAAAAGAGAAAGATTTAGACCGTCGGATATTTTATGAAGATCCAACGGCCCACGGAGAAAGGCTAGAAATTCACACATTAATCCGAAAAAGAAAACAACTTTTCTAAACATATATGTTTTTTCTTTTCACCAACGGCCTAGAATTCTCGCATGATTTTTTTATTTTCCTTTCATAACTCAAAGCATGTGCAAACATGGAAAAATAATCAATATTTGTTTTCCTTTCATAACTAAAACCGTGTGCCAACTGCCAACATGGAACAATGATCAACATTTGTTTTCCTTTCATAACTCAAAGCGTGTGCCAACATGAAAAAAATAATTGTTCCTATAACTCAGTACATTTGTGCACCGGATAAAAAAATGCAGAAGTAATCCGTTCGTAACTCAGTACGTTTGTGCACAAGCTTCCTTGATATCAAACTGCTTCTCGAGTCGGAGATTATGTGAAAAAAAAGTAAATATAAAATCCATCACGTCCCAATCTAAGGTCAATAAGCTAAGTAAAACTTAAAACGTAACCAATAATCTTCTCTCGCCGTAACCCAATCTTCTCACCGGGAAAGGATCTTTTCCATCTAACCTTGCCAATATTGCTCAAACACCGCCAGCCCATCTTCTCTCGTTGGGATTGATTGGCACGTTCGTCGTTATCTTTTCTTCTTTTCTTTCTATGTACAAAGTAAATATAGATATTATATACAAGTATTATTATACACATATCTTTATACATGAAAGGCTGAATATTTTTTAATAGAAAGTTTTGATATGGCATAAAAACTGAGGTAGCTGACTACAAATGGACAATCACTGAATAAAAGTAATTAGAATGTGAGAGTCGATCAATTTTACATTTGATGAGCTTATGAGCTTAGATATGATTCTGATGGATGAGTAGGTGTAGTTTCTCAATACATTTTGACTATCAAGTAATTCCAAATTGTTTTCCTACATTATTCAAAAGTACTAGCATCATATATGTTTACTAGCTGCAGTTTTGTTAATTTAACTTTACAAGGTGATACTATTTGTGCTACTATCTGTCAAAGTTTAATTGATAATCATAAACCAAAGATCAATGAGGGTTTTATCTATGAGCTAAGTAATTTCAAAGTCCAAGAAAATGTCAAATACCGTCCAGTAAAGAATACTCTAAAAATATTTTTTCTTTATAATACAATATCAAAAAAGTGGAAGACGATGCATGTATGTTTCTTTATAATAACAAATAAAAAAGGGAGTACATCTTACTAATGATGCTCATGTTGACTATGATCTTGCTGAGAAGAAATATGTCTTAGATCAAGCCCTTAAGACCGCAAGAAGACTAAGCAAAAGGTTGTATGGGAAAAAAAGATGAGAGGTGATGCTGCAGAAAAAGATACAACATAGGTTTATAAAAAATCTTCAGAAGGTCGGGGGGGGGGGGGGGGGGGGGACTTCCATGGGCATAGATACTTCAGTTACTTAGGTAATAATATAAATATAATCTAAATTGGTTTCTTCAATTATGATGAAATTGAAATCTCTGTGATTAACAAAAATTTTAATTGCAATAACTACTAACAAGAGATATAGAGGAGGCAAATGCTGACAAGTCCAGCAATATTAATGAAACTGAATGCTCAAATTTTGATGACTCTGAAGCTGTTGATGAACAAGCCATATGTGCTGAAAAAGGATTGTAAAAACATATTTCTGGAAAGAAGAGACAACATTAAGTCTTAAGAAAAGACAAAGAGAGTAAAATTGTAAATGGTGTTAACAATAATTCCAAAAAATCTAAAACAAAGGTGAGGAAGCCTACTCAGAAATGTAGAAAAGAAAGAACAATTGTGGTGCACAACAAAATTTCAACCAATAAGGTACGAATAAGCAAAGTTTAAAACTATATATTTTTCTAAGTATCTAAAGTAATAAAAAGTTTTTTTTCTACCTCATGAAGTAACCTTGTGGTTTATCTTTTTCTTTCTCTTCTTTCCTCAACAAAAGACAACTAAAAAATTGAAATAAAAAAATGCAAATAAAATATTCTATAAGCAAACATATATTTAAATATAATAATGTAATTTGTATTGATAACATTATAGTTAAGACTAAAAATAGCATATTATAGAGAAATGAATTTTAACCTTGCAAAAAAATAATAAGACAAGGAAAAATATATTCATAAAAATAATTTAAAGACTAAAACAATGAAAAAATAAAAAAATTGAAAATACATAGAATATTACAAAAAATACCCGCATACAAAAATGAAAAAATAAGAATAAAATATATTAGAAAGTATAAAATGTAAAAAAACTAAATCGATATCATATCAAAGTTGTTCTCAACTACGTATCCAATGATAGCAACTTTTTATGATACAATAAATAAATTCTTAAACAAAGTGTTGGTAAAAAAAATGCCTCACGTTTTGTGAAAAGGGAGTATGTGGTGAGCATATATGCATCAGCATCAAAGTATATTACTTTGTCATGTCATCATCATGTGGCTACGTACCGCAAAGAATTAACATGCATGTGAATTGCTTGCCGGCCACATATTGTTACTCACCTTTACCATCAACTGTGCATGCTCTCTTGCTTCCAAAAGAAAAGAGATCATGAGGAAAACGCCGTCTATCTCTCCATGGTACATACGGAGTATATTTCTGCAGGTTTAAATGCCAGTAAACCTCACGTCGATCTCGCGCTTGTCACGAGCAAATAGGCTTCGTTCTCAGGGTCCCAATCCCAGGAGAAGAAAAGCTTCACGGATTGAGCTTAGCTAGCTCAGTGTTGAGCCGTCAAGTAGACAAGCACGCGGCACCAAAAGGGGGAAATCGAGATGCCGAAGAATGATGCCAGAGCCGCAAGGGATATGATCTGATTCTGACCGATCCATCTCTCCGGCCCATATATCGTCAAATCACATCGGACCTCGTCATGGCTCGTGACTCAAAGCCGGCCGGCCATCATGTTCACCGGAGACTCGGCCGCGACAACATGTGGACACACGGCAAAAGCCTTCCCTTCCACTAGCGAGAGGGTGGGAGAGCCTAGTAGTGGCTGGCACGGCTCAAGGAGCTAGGAATGCAGGTGACGAGACCCTTAGCCAAGTGAGTGGCTATTATCATTAATTAGCTTTAGCTGTTGACATGGCAAAAACTCTGCTTTAAGATAACGCCGCTTGGAGTGTTATTACAATGAGCAAGCTAGCCTTGTGAGCTGCAATGTGAGCCACCTGATGTCTGATGTGGAGTGTGATGAGATCATGCAATGCCTAGTTGTGTGTAGGCGTTTTCTTTTTTTGCCCATGTTGCAATTGATTGAGGGTGAAATCTCACTTGGCCTGAAGAAATCTCACTTGCCTAGTTGTGGGAAGAAAAAAGAGAACCGGTTGCACTATAACACCAAACAAGACGAAAAGGCCAGTGAAAGGAGTCAAAGTTCTAGCTTTGTGGTTTATTTTTACAGGAAAAGTCCCCATTTTATCGGATTAGGACAAGCACAAGAGCCCGTTGCCACAAGCGCAAAAAGGTTGCAGAGAGCACCTCGTGCCGCGGAATATCCATTACATGCCACTTGTGGACTGCTTTTCCATGGAGCTCAAATGTTCTTGAATGCTTATAGTCAAACGATATCCCCCTCGGAAACACTTGGGGAAAAAAATTGTCCTTGATTCAGCCATACTGCCATAGAGTCCTTATGCAATATGGGTTGCCTGCAAATGGACTCTTGCATTGGAGTACCCACAATCTTTGTTGGGCCCAAATGAATACATTTGGACGAGTACACAAATCAGCCCAATAGGTTACAAAACGGTCATTTCAGATGAGGATTTGTTTGTTCATCTAGAAAAGAGAGATGAAGATGGTAGTACTGTATTGTACATCAATAGTTTTATAATTTTTATTTATTTATTTATTATTGCAAAACCAACCAAAAGCACCAAGCAAACGTAAGTGCTTCCAATGCAACACACACCGAGCCACTGATCGATGTGGAAATTCAACTAGCCCCCTCACCATCCTTACCCAAAAATATATTGCAGGCTAATGTGCTCCATCTCCGACACATATATATTCTTTATTTCTGGTACAGTTTCTGCAAGATGTTTTATTTACAGTCATTCTGCTCGCTCGTATAGGTTCACACATGGAAGACATGGAGCATGATGCAAAAGAATAGCTACTAGTTGAAGCTTGTTGTGCTCCACTAGTAGAAAATTTGGAGGGCACCTTCTTCAGACGCTATCCACCGCCTTTGGAGCGAATCTCTTCACTGCATCTCCAACCGTCAGGGATATCTTGTCTTCGCCGATGAGTTCTGGGAACTTCGCTGAGCGGAGCTTCTGAATCACTGTTGGCCCAGGGTTGGCAAGGATCAGCTGTAAATGACAGGCAGAAGGATTATTGCTTAGTGAAGGGTTTTGCGGTAGTAGGATGATTGCTACCAATCCCAGAGTTCTAGCACCAGCTAATGTTCACCTGAATTTTGCTCTTTTTAAGTGCTCTGAACAGCTCCTCCAAGGCGTAGATTCCGCTTGTGTCGATGTCAACCACCGCTGTTGAATAGTAACACATCAGCACCGCAAACCAATAAACTGAAACCTGCAGTATTTTTTTACAGAGAACTAATCCACTTTGTTCTTACCAGATAGCTCAACAATCAGAAACTCAATTTGGGGAAAGTTCTGTTGACGTTGTCGTTCTTCCTCCTCTTCCAGCCACCTCAAGATTCTGAAGATTGGATATTAAAAAAAGAAGCATGCATTGTTTTCTTGTAGCTAATTTGAGAAAAACGACATGGTAGCGCTATTAGAAAACTAAACATGGTGCAATGATGCACCTAAACATCCTAAAAAGTAACTTTAAGCGGCTTGAACGTGCAGTAATCATATCATGGAAGAGATTGTAATTATAAATGTTAGCATGAGCTGACTTTCCGTATTTGATTCTGATAGCTGCCTTACCACTGATTTTTTTATGATAAAGAAACAATTTCCAAATCTTCATAACTAACTAGATATATACTAAGGTTTATCCGATAACTCTGCTAATATTAGTGTGTTCTTTGTTCCTTTTTTCCGTATGCACATATCAACTGAAATTATTGAGTATACTTCAAAGATATAGTTCATAACATGTTATAAAATATGTATACAATGAAAGTACTATATCTACCAGTGAACATTACCTTTCTTTAACATAGTTGGAGTTCGTGAAGTAGATAGCTGAATCCACTTGAACAATTACCATCCCTGGCACTGTGGTAACATCTGGGTATTGTTCAATCTTCCTATATATGGTGGTTCTTGGAAGGTTACCAAGCAAGGCGGTTTTTGGCCGTGTCGATTGAAGAAGTACCTTGGCAATTGAAATTGCAACCTATTCGACATGAATTTAAACAACCAAGAAACCTTGTTCAAATCTATGAGTCCAATTGCACGTCACAGAACAGAAATGATTAGAATTAGTTCATACCGCAATTAGTAGGCCATACTCCACAGATGAAAATACAACTCCTAAAAAGGCTCCCAAACATGCCAAAAAGTCCAACTTATCAACCTTCCAGATATGGTATGCTGCCTTGTAGTCAATTAGGCCAAGCACTGCCGATATGATGATGGAAGAGAGGATGGCATTGGGAGTGTACTTGAACAATGGAGTGAGAAACAAAAGCGTAAGCAGTACTACAATTGACATGACAACATTGGATGCTGCTGTTTTGCAGCCAGCCATACAATTCACCGCTGATCGCGCAAAACCGCCTATGATGAAAAGATTTTTGTCAGAGAGGATGTAGACAACTATATGTGCTATATGACTGGTTAAACTGAAATAATAGTTACCTGTGGTTACGTAGCACGAAGTCAACGAACCTACCACGTTCATGGTTCCAAGAGCCATCATTTCCTTGTTCCCATCCAGTTTGTAGTCCTTCATGCCAGCAAATGTTCTTCCAACTGCAATCGCCTCCTGGTAAAAGTTTGCATAAGTTTCAGACTTTCAGCACATTTCTAGCTAATCTAGACATATTTTTCCCATGATGCGTACTGATTTGAAATTAAATGAATTTTGTTTTACCGTTAGGGCTATCAATCCAGCTACTGCTCCAATTTTGAATCCTTTAAGCACGAACGGGCCGCTGAAATATATGAGGTTAGCCGAAGGTGGATTGATGCCTTTCTCTATGTTTTTGACCTGCAATCAGTGATAAGTAAGCTTTGTTAGCAACTTTCCAGTTTTTGTTTGTCTTCTCTAACGAATAAGCTAGATTGCAACTTGTGACTAGTCAAGAATGGCTCTTACAATTGCGACCCCATGCTTGTCTGCACGAGTGATGTACACAAAGAAGGTTGATACAATCACCGAAATGAGCGGTGCGGTTGCAGACATCCAGAAGAGCTTCTTCTTTTTCTTTCCCTAATATGTTACCCCAAAGGAACAGTGTGATGAACATAAATAGTAAGGATAACCAAGGTGAAACTCTGGAAAATATAGTATATGTTGTTTATCTTACAATGTACTTGGTGACCAGAAGAAATCCCAGGAATGATGCAGCTATCAATATGGTCTGCCAGTTCCACTGTTTTTACAACAACGATGTGCAAATTCACTCAAATACTCCTACGCTCTTTCGAATAACAAGAAGCAAAACATCTGAAATTAAGGTACAACACTTTACAAAGTTACCCCATGGTGAGCACTCTTGAAGATCGATTTCATGACTGAGACTATGTCGGTTTTGTTAGTGAAATTTTTTATGCCAAGGAACCCTTTCAACTGCTGAAGAGCGATGATGATGGCAGCACCGCCCATGAATCCAATGATGGCAGCATGGGACAAGAACTCTATGATGAACCCTAACCTACAGTAGAAGAGTTCAGCCATAGAGTTAACATGTAAATTGTTCATCGGTCAAGCAGAAGAAGACCCTAACCTGAAGAACCCGAGCGCAGCCTGAGTAATCCCTGCGAAGAATGTCGCGGTGAACGCTAGACGTTTGTACTCTAGTGGGTGCGTCTTGGGATCAATCTCTTTCTGCAGTAGAGTGCCGAGCAGCAGCGCCACGACAGCCATAGGACCCATGGCTAAATCTCGGGAGGTGCCCAACAAAGGGTATATCAATGGTGGAACGAAGCTACCATCTGTTGGGGAAAAAGGGCATCTCAATTCAGTTCAGTACCATCTGTTGGATGAAGCCAGAAACCACAGCAGAAACAGATTAATTTGATGCACTTACACAACCCAATCTCTGGCGGCAGATGAGCAAGCTTCGCGTAGCCAATATCCTAGTTTAAAAATAGTTAAAATTTTAACCTTTTTTAGGTCACAATGTACAGATTAGTGAACTGTCCACATGCTGCTGATGCAAGCTTTGTAAAAAAGTAACTAAATAACATCTACTAGAGAATGGATGGAGTAGTTCACTGAGTATAGTACCTGAGGTATGCAGAGGCTGGCTATGGTGAGGCCAGCGATGAAATCCCCCTTGAACTTGCTGAGGGTGTAGTGCCTGCCCCATTCGAGCACCGGGAACACATTTCGTAGGCCGAGCCAGACCCTCTTGGACCAGCTTGGTTGCTCCTTGTACTGCCGCAGTGGATCATCTCCGGCGAAGAACAAGTCCTTCAGTGTGCCAGAGAACTCCTGGAGGAGGCTCTTATTTGGTGGGAAGCTGACCCTGTAGTCCGTGCTGCAGTGCAATGGTGCCTGGCTACCACCAACGTCAGAGCCATTGAGGTTATCACCTCCATCAGAAACGGCTCGCGGCATTGTTTGTCACACAACTGCTGTCCTGTCAGTGATAATATAATCAGCTATTTGTGCTTGTGCTTAAAAGAAAAAACACAATTGGTCACAATATCATCCCTAATACTAAGTATCAAGATGGCATATAAAAGAAACCTGCAGAATAATGCTTAGAAGAGGTGCCTCTGCATAACTAGAGAAGAAAGGCCTGCTCTGTTGCATTGTCAACAAGCATGCACATGTCCATATATACATGTTGTGGAGCAACTGGTACCACCTAAAGCCGGATCCCTATTTTTAAATAGGAGCAGAATAAGCCTGAAATTATAGATCTTGAGATGCCAAAAATGCAGCAGATTGTTAAACGAGGCAGAAAACACCTGCGTTAGCTGATTGCTGAATAGATATTTCTGAGAAGGTTCAGCATACTTCTTTTTTCGAACACGCAAAGGGTTGCATGTCAAGCGTATTACAAAATGAACAGAATTTGGAAAGGACTTAGGACAGATTTTTTTAATCTAAACAGATTCAACTATTAATGGATATAAATAGATGTTCTTTTGACAGAGCTATATAAGGATCCACAATTCTTTTCATGTTCTCAGCAGCATACACACATCTATAGTTTTGGTGTTTTCAGTAGCATACACGCAACCACCTCCAAACATCTATACACATCAAGGACAAAATAATTGTACCACTTGCCGCTTAAAAAATAGAGAGAGCCAATGGTCAAACCTACTTGATATCTTAACCAAATTACCTACAAGCAAGCAAGCAAATTTAGAGTTAAATAGTGCTGTTTAATCCATACGAACCTATAAAACTGTAGCTCATTTTTCTTTAAGAGGCTGCCAGTCAACTAGCCATCATGCCCTATTAATCCATTGGTGGCAGATCAGCTCACCAGCACCTATGAGATAAGATTCAATAATGCACCTGTTATGTATATGTTATTGTTAATTCTCAGCTTCCAAATCTGGGTTTGACAGATCCAAGATTGGTTCATTGGTGCAGGCGCAGCAGAATTTTGTCTGTCGCAACTAATTGCTACATCCATGCACTTTTACAGGGCAAAATTGCATGAAAGTTCCGCACTGCAGAAATGGGTCCAGAAGGATTTTACCTCTTCCTTTTTACCATGACTTCTTGAGCAATGACAATGGGCGCCATCGAAACGACGAACAACGGGAACAAGCCCTTTGCCCTTCACTAGTAGCTTCTCTGTGATCCTGGGGAGCATTCGGACACTGCTCCAGTTGCAGTCCCGAGCGCCGCAGTTCGAAACCCATCCCGAATCCCTGGTGCCGCCCATCCGCCCGCCGCCACCCTTGAGGCCCCTCCCGGCCGCCGCCACACATCCCCCCGCACCCTAAAGCCATTCCAGCACTTGGACGACGCGAGTTGGTCAGCACAGAGAGCACCTATACCAAGCCGCAGAATCGAAGCGCCGGGGAGAAGAGCAGAGGGGAGCGGCCGACGGCGAGCGAGGGGAGGGAGGCGGGTTCGCCTGTTTGGGTTTTTTTTTTTTTAGCTTTGGAGAAAGATCAAAATACTCTGTTTGAATACAAAAAAATACTTTGATTTTGAAAGGCTACGAAACATTCAGAAGTTTTAAAAACCATAATATAACTAAAAACCCCTTTTGGACTCCAAAACTCCCCTTCTTTGATGGGCAAACTCCAAACTCCCCTTCTTTGATGGGCAAACTCCAAAACTCCCTTGAAACCATGTTTCTTTAAAAATATGACATTTAAACATGATTGCTAATCTAGTTTTTTTTTTTCCTAGTGGTGTTCTTTTTAAATGAGAATGTTCCTTTTATGTGGACGACTTATCTTCCTGCTTTTTCTTAATGCACAATTGGACCTAGACCAGTCTTATAAATTAAATTTTGACCAAAGGTTGCATTACAAAATCTTCGCGTTGATAAAAAAATGGTGACCACTAAACCAAGTTGAAATATGATGGGAGTTCTGGAGTTTGAATCTTGTGACACATACACTCCCTCTAAATCTTGAGTGGTTCTCAACGCAAGAATCCCCATTGATTCTTAGAGGCAAATGATTGTCTCACACCGTGAGCTGCCGTTCGCCGCTAGAAGAGAACTAGAAAATGTTTCCTTTTGAAAAGGAAAGGTCATCAACCAAAAAAAAAAAGACTCTGCCTTGTGCAATGGATGGAGTCTGTAGACGGACGCGGCGCACAATTGGACCTAGACCAGTCTTATAAATTAAATTTTGACCAAAGGTCGCGAGGCAAGTTGAGCTTAAAAGAATCCCAACACCCTTGTACTGGCCTTTGTCTCTCTTTGCCCAAGTCGATGAGACGAAACGAGGAATGACGCGTTGTAGAAGTTTAGATATCTAGGAGTATAAGCTGTCGCCAACGTAACCAGAATATATACCTCAAATATAGTTTAGTTCAACTAGCTAACAGAAGAAGGTCACTAGCAAATAAGGTATTCTACCGTCAAATTTTAATCTCGAGGAATATTCCAGTCCCCCCTCTTTCTCTCAGAAAAGAAAGAAAGCAAGAAACAAAAGTGAGAATAGAGTTCGCCAGTTGCTGTAGAATCGGATCTCAAAATTGCCAAGCTGAGTTGCACCTTGTAATTTATGAATCACTCACTTTAACTTGCTCCGTCTAATCCGCGCAGATGTTCACGTGCACAGAGAAAGTTTACTGAGAAAGAGAGAGAACTTGTTCCTCTGCGGTCAAATTTTAATCTTGATGAATATACTGTTCTTCAAAGGCAGCCATGACGCCCAAAGATGCCAGCAGCATAATTTGCCGGTTCCCCTCTCTCAAAGAACTTTTTCTTAAAAATAGGAATTAGAACATCTGGACTAAGTATGCTCTTGTTAGAGGCAGCCATGACACCCAATGATCCGAGCAACAGAATTTGCCAGTTGCCTCTCTCATTATTATTTTTTTTAGAGAAAGAGAGAATAGAGAGAGCAGAGTTTCCCCCAGTGGCGCTCCATTCACTGAAGAATAGATTGAGGACTGAAACTGCGCTCTCTGCTTTATCCACAGCATGTCCCGTGGACTCTGGGCCCGGACTACTCCAGGATGATGTTGTGGCCATGTTAATGGTGAGCGGGCTTGATTTTGGGCCTTTTTTGTTACTTGTGAATCGTAACCCGGCCGAAGCCAGGCATGAGGCAATCGCCCGCTACTAACTGGCGGCGTTCTCCTCGCTCCTCCTCTCGGCGAGTCGGCGACGGACGTTTGCGGAGGCGGAGAGAGAATCCAGTCCTCTCGCCGGCGAGACCGCCGTTCCCCTTTGCCTCCGACGGCCTTTTTGGCCTCGGATGTGAGGGGAACGAGTGGATCTGCCCGGCGATGTAGAGTAGGTTTCCCTAGGGTTAGGGTCCCGTTTCCTGGCGGTGATTGCAAGGTAGGGGCGGCGCCGCCTGTGTGGAATAAGGTACTCCAGCTCGTTCTCTACCTCGTCGTCTTTTGCTCTGTTGATGGCGATGAGCTTGGGGGGTTGATCCTCGCCGGATTTGGAGATCGAGTTGGAGCTCGAGATCCGGATGGGGCATGTACAGTAGTAAGTTTTCCGGTGGATGACAGTTGGCCGCCGGTCCTTTTGGTGCTCTGGAGCAGTGTTGGAGGGTGGAGTGTCGGCGGATCCGACGCCGGTGTTGGTGAATATGAGGCTCCCTCCTCCGGTGGTGGTCCATGGAGAATAAAGTTCCTCCTCAATGTCTCTGGTGGCATAGATGTCGAAGGTGTTTGGTGTCTGGTGATGGTTGGGGGTATGGTGCGCGTCCTCGATGTTTCAATTATTGGAGGATTTGGCACTGGCGAGGCTGTTGTTGAATCTTTCTTATGCGTCGGTGATCCAATCCTTCATGGATTTCTTGTTGCCGGGAGTGCCCATGCTCTTTCCAGCATCGTCGGCTTCGAAGCCAGCGACGTTGCTACGGGAGGCCAGAGGAGTTTTTTCTCCCTCCAAGGTGATGTTGATGTTTGCCTTGTGAGGTTAATTTACCAACACGAGAAATCGGGTTGGTTTTCATCTCTCACCGTTTCTGGTGGTTTCCTTCCCACCGCTCGGGGTAGTCCGTCGTCCGGTGCATCGGGGTTGTTGGTGATTGAAGCGTCAGATCCCTTGATGTTCGGCGATGTGATTCGGCCTGTTCGTTCGACGTGCATAAGGCATGTTGGTGTTCCCGATATGCTATTCACGGTGCCACTGAAAATCTCTGATGTCCTTCGTCGGGAAGGTGGTCGGCTTCACGGGCGGCAGCTTCGACCGTCGGCGACGGGGACGACCGGGAGGAATTTGCAAAGACTTGATGGTTGTTATTTGCTTTACTTTCAGATCTGTCTTTGTAAGTTATGGGATGTAAACTATCAGAAACTTATATGAATATAATCCCGGTTTCTCAAAAAAAAAAAAAACTGGCGGCGTTCTCTTTCCCTTTTTTTCCCCCGATGAGATGATGAGTGAGTGAGGGCGACAGCCGACAGGAGTACAGTGGAGGTGTCACCAATGTGGTCGTCCCGTCGCGTTTGCGTCGTTGAAATCTGAGAGCCGACGAGGCGACGCGACGCATGAGGAGAGATGGGATCGGAGGAAGCGCGCACACACACGCACCAAAGGCAAAGGCAGGCAGCCCGCAGCCAGCAGCATCTCCCGATCCCACCACCGTCCGTCTCCATCGTACCTCGATCCCGCTCCTGTCCGGTCGGTCTGGTCGCTCGCTCCGGCCGGCCACGGCCAGCCCTCCTCGGCCACGCCGCAGCACGGCTCCGACGACCCCCTTCAGTTCGTGGAGTGCGTGCACCGCCGTACGTCCTGGCCGACCGACCGGCCGGCCGGCCGGCGCGTTATCGTCACGTCGTCGTTTCAACTTTTCCAACTAGCTAGCTTAGGAGCGAGCGAGGCCGGCCGCCGGCCGCCGTGGCCAGCAAGCCGAAAAGGGAAAGGGCGCCGTCCGGCCGGCAGGCCAGTTCCGTTGGCGAGTGGAAAAGCAAAGGGGCGCACGCGACGCGAGCTGTTGCGCACATCGGTCGCCCGCCCGCCCTGGTGTGGTGTGTGGTGACTGGTTGGGCGGGTGCTTTGGTAGCTTCCTGCAGTCCCATCATCCGATCCATCAACCGAGATGCGATTGATCAGGAGGGACGCGCCAAAGCGATCGATCGGTCGATGGTGTCGTAGGATCGATCGGTGCATCCGATCCGATCCACGGGCTACTTGTTGAGGCCCACACGCACGCGCTATACGTCTCTCTAGCTAGCTAATAATATACTTCCTTCGTCCTAAATCGTCCTAAAATAAGAGTAGTTGAGTTAGGCACGAGGATTAAGAGGGGAAAAAAGGTACAGAGGGCACAAAAAACAAGGAGATGAGGTAGAGGAGGAGAGATAAAGATAGGAGTTGTATTAGAAAACGAGAACTACCTTCTTTGTGAGACAAAATTTAAACTCTAAAACTACTTTTTTTTTACGGAGGGAGTAAGTAGCTACGTAGACCGAGGCGGACAGGCGGTAATAAGTCCGTGGCAAAAGCAAGGCGTATGTGCTGCTGCTAAGGCCAGTCTCAGTGGGAGTTTCATCAGCATTAAATAGACTGCCATGTCAGCATTTTTGATGATGTGACAGTGTATTAATGAAGAGAGATGTGATATGAGTTTCATCCTCATGAAACTCTCTCTACACGGTACTCTAGACAGCTTGTGTCTTGCATGTTGTCTTGGAAACAATACGAGATGAAACTTTGCATTGATGGAGGGTGTTTCATCATAGTTTCAAACTTCTTTTAGATGATGTGTCACTCTAGGTAAGTGTGTCGATGAAACCCCCACTGAGACTGGCCTAACTGCTGTGCTTGGGCATCTGGTTCTCTCTGCAGGGAGTAGTGACGAGGGTGCTGACGACGACCCCAGCGGTTGGGTTTGCAGCTAACTGCAGTCTCAATTCTCGTGTGAATTTTTGTGTAGTGCACTACTCGTAATACTCCCACAAATGCAAAGTATTTGTTCCATGTCTACGTACGAGCAATCAGTAACTACATATGCTTCAATTCTAAATCCATGTGCTTCTAAATTATCTACTAATTACGATGTTTTATTCAACAAAAAGTTTCAAGACGTAAAAGAATGCCCCGCCGCGCCATTTTTGTGCGCAAGACTCATATTCAATCAACAAATATCTATACTATAAAGGACGACGAAATTTTCGTTTCGTCAATCGTCTTTCGTCAAAATTATCCTACACCGTCGGATTTTATGATGATTGAACGCTCTAAATTAATCTAAAGAGTCTATGTAAACTATGATCGAATGCTCTAGATTAATTTAAAGAGTCTATGTAGACTACATCTCTAAATTAGTATTTTTTTAAACACGTGCCGCACCCTTCTGCTAGTAGTAAGAAAAATGTAATCAATATTTGAATATTCGTATCCGCCATTCCTTAAATAAGACATTTCACGAACTTCTATTACCCATTTATGTTACAAAAATATTTTGGAGCCATTATCATTGCTAGACTGGCAAATTGGCAATAATGCCAAGCTCCGTTGCTTCATCAGTCGTTTGGGCTAGCTCAAACTGAAAAGTTCGGCACATAGCATGCAGCATAGCACTGCGCAGAGCATCAAATTTTTGGGAAGGGTACAGGAAGAAGAAAGCAGGAGTAGCAGCATAATATGTAGCCTAGCATCAAATCTCCGAGCCATGTGCATGTGCTAGCCACTGCACGTACGCGCACCACTTTTGCTTTCGATCGATCATAGATCACGGCATCACGCACTGCACGGAGGTACACTTGCTTGCATTGCAATGTAACGGACACGTACTACTGCACTCTGTAGCCGCTCAGCTCCTACAGTGTAGCCGCGCATCCTCCATAGATGAGGCATTCCGGCCAGCTTTTGGGCAAACGGGTTGGAGCCATTCCAGATATACGGAAGATTCTGAAAGCTAGCTCAACTGCCAGCATCTGCGCATGTTCTTCAGTACTTCAGTTCAGGTGTTGTATGTAGCTCTGTAGGGCTTGCATTGCATATAGCATGACAAGATTATATTCCCCAATCCCCCCACTCCGACAAGCGTGGGTTGCTTGCCCAATTAATTACTCGAGTAAATTTTACCGGGGTCCATTAACTTTAAGCCACGTCTCATCTAGATCTGTTAACTAAAAAATTGGTCATCTGGGTCCGTAAACTATTAAGCCGCCCCATCTAGGTCTAAAGTTGTCCACAAAGCAGTATATTTAACAAAAGAACCCCTCATCTTTTAGTTCTTCTCCAATGGACGCCCTCGCTCTCTCCTCCCCTCCCCCTCCCTCCTTGTCTCTCCCCAGTCCCCATCCAGAATGGTCCTCTCCCCCCGGCTCCTCCCTCCCCAACTCTCCCTCTCCTCGACGCCATCTCCGGCAAGGAACGGACCACTCAACATGGCCAGCTCCCTCTCCTGTCGTCGTGCCTTGCCGGTCCCTCCTCGGCCGCGCGGGCAAGAGCTCCTTTGGCGGCGGCGCGCTCTGCCAGCCTCCGCGTGGGCGCGGGCCAGGAGCTCCTCCGCGCGGCCGCCTTGCTCGCCCCGCCACGACTGCGCTGGCGAGGGGCTCCCCCTCCGGCCTCTCTCTCTTCCTGTAGCGGCGACCGGATCTGGTGTCGTGCACGCGAGGGAGCGGTGGTGGCGGCTCCGGATGCAGCGGGTCTTGCGTCGCCAGCGCGGCCCGCGGCAGGAGGGAAGGAGAAGGCACGAGCAAGCTCCTGTCCCCATTCGCGCTGCGTCGCCATCCCGCCGCGCGACCTTCTGGGTACGCGTTGGACGCACCCGTGGGCGGCCTCCTCGTGTACGAGTGTACGACGTGTCAGCGAGCGGGCACGACGTCGCTCGGGTCTCGCCGGCATCAGGTGCGGCGTGCTTGGTGACCGGCATGGGCCACTTTGACATCTTGGTGCGGGTGGACGAGACGCCGACGGCGGCAGTAGCGACCGTGAGTTGGAGGTAGTGGGCGCAGACGTTGGGGGGTGGGGGTCGGCGCCGGCGGCGTGCTGGGGGCCCGTGGCCTGGCGGTCTTCGTGGGCGGCGCGGTGAGCTAGAGCGGGAGGCATCAGAGGGAGGAGATGGAGCGGTGGCCCGCAGCGTAGAGGGCGGCGGCCATTCTGGATGGGGACTGGGGGGAGAGAAAGAGGGAGGGGGAGGGAGGAGAGAGAGGACCGGGGAGGGCGTCCATTGGAGAAGAACCAAAAGATGAGGGATTCTTTTGTAAAATATACTGCTTAGTGGACAACTTTGAACCTAGATGGGACGGTTTAATAGTTTGCAGACCCAGATGACCGGTTTTTTAGTTAACGGACCTATATGGGACGCGGGGTAAAGTTAATGGACCCCTGGTGAAATTTACTTTAATTACTCACACTACCTTTTAATGCATACTATTAACGATGTTACCTTACAATTAATACACAATATGGCTAATCATGGAAAAAAATTATTATTCCACAACTATATATTCATATTCACTTCCTTTAAGCGTGTGTTTCATTCCACTATAATCTTTCTTTGTATCCTAGTAGCCTGATGGCATCCTAGACGACATCATGATTGCAAAATTGCACAGCTAAGATCTAGCACGTGTATATATATGTAACTAGTGCATACTATAGCATGCATAATGCATATACAAGCACCAACAGGCCGTATCCCGTATCTATTAAAAAGAGATCTCCCAGGTACGTGACAGGGAATTAGTTGATGATAGAGAAGCTAGAGGGGAAATTCAAGGGTTAATTGACAAGACTAGTGCCAGATCGAGAGAAAGATTAAAAAGGAGAATTAATCGCGCTTGATGACTAGCTGATCGACGCCTCTTCTCCGTCGCGTCGTCGGTCCTTGTCGCCACCCCCTTCCTCCGGCGACAGGCCGCGGTACCCTAGATCGAATTGATTGCAAGCTGCTGCGTCCAGTCCACTCGTATCGTGGTCTGAATGCGAGGTACTAGATAAACAAGTCATAGAGCTACAGTACCCTGGTGTGCCTGTCCGGACCAGGTAATACACCCTCGCTGTCGGTTTGGGAGCTGCGCATGCGATGAAAATGGACGAACTACTACTGTAAAAGGTTTGAAATCTTTAATTTGTCCATACATAACAATCTCTATTAAGAAAAAAGAAAAAGAACAATATCCATTTCAAAACATTTTAATTAAGCACAAATACTTGATGGATTTCCCAGGTTTCGAGGATCGCTTAACCTATTTTTGCCAAATACACATATCGCTATCATTTGTTTGAGAGTAACGTTCACCGCTGGCCCTTCAAGTTGGTGGATTCAGGTACTCAAACTCTCAATATGCACATCTGAATCCCCAAACTTGCTGATTAGCTCACGTGAGGTCCAAATCCCCATATAACCCACGTTAAACTGCATACGTGGCGTGTTGACTGGGCGTTGATATGCCCTAATATAGTAATATGTGGAGCCCACATGTCAGCCCCCTATGTCTCCACCCTCCTCTCTCCTTCCTCCTCTTCTCTCATGTCGCCCCTTCTTTCTTGACTCCAGCGGTGTATAGGGGCACGCAGGGTCGAGACCTATGCGGTAGACGGCAGGGATAGAGCTCAAGGGTCCAGCGATGGTATATGGGGGCGCTCGACCTCAGGTCCCCGACGATGGCTTACAGGGGTGCGCAAGCTCGGGACCCTTATAGAGGGCATCAACACTCAAGCTCGGCCCCCAACAGCGACGTATAGGGACGTGTGATCTCGGGACCCTTTTATCAAACGACGGCGCTCGGTCTACAACTGCGGCGGACAGGGAGACACACATTGAAGCCCCTATTGGTGGTGAACGACAACGCTTGATCTTGGGTTCTTGGTGGCGATGTATTGGGTCGCTCGACCTTGGGTCCCCGGCGGTAGATGGGGGCACGCGAGCTTGAGCCCCCCGACGATGGCAAACGAGGGAGACCAAGCTCGGGCTCTCGGCGGCTGCTGACGAGCCACTCATCCTCCTCCGCTGTGGTGGCCCAATTCCCCGTGTCACTGTGCCACCCCGCCCATTCGCCACGGGTCTGTGCCACCCCGCTACCTCATCTGCGATGCCGCCATGGCACCGCGCCCACCAGTGGCGAGGGATTTGTTACCAGCGTGTGTGAAGAGAGAAGGGGCCGAGGAAGCTAAGAAAGAGAATGAGAGGAACGCCGATGGAACTAACATGTGGGCTCCACATGTTAGGGCCACGTCAACGCCCAGTCAACACGCCATGTGTGCGGTTTAAAGCTTGTTGTAGAGATTTGGACCTCACGTGAACCAATTAAAGAGTTTGGAGACCAAAAATGTGCATTTGAAGAATTTGAGGACCTAGATACACCCTCTGTCAGGTTAAAGGGTACTCTTTGTTTAATATAGGCTCTATGTTTACCAACGAATTCCTTAATTCACATAGTGTCATCCATTTGTATAATATTTTTGAAAGATCACCGGAGGAGAGAGAATGCATGAATTGTATTCAAATGTATGGTAGACCATAGATCAACGGCCTCATTTTTTAAGGAAACGAGATAAAAACACCACCGCAAGGTTAATATGGAAAACCGGGTTCTAAACTGTATCCAATCCTCGTCGTTCTTTGTATATAATATTTACACACGGTATATTGTGAAATACCTATAGTTTTGAAATTATGCTATCTTTTAAATGCTTACTATATATATGCCCTCCCTCCGGTGCATTGTCTGCAGGGATAATTTGCAATTTCAAGTATGCAATAATTCAAATTTGCAAAGACGGCGCGTGAACCGGCCGGATCCTCTGCAATGGTCGGCAGCCTACACAGACACACAGTCACCATACTGCAGTGATTTTGCAGGAGTGACTGAATGGTTCCGTTGGATTCAAAGGAAAGGGGCAGGACTTTTTTTTTTGGACTTGCGCTGTAGATGTATACTAGTGTAGCAACGATTTTCTGGACGTTAGATCTAGAGGTGGCGGTGCGGCGTGGACGCACGCCCTTAACGCAGATCACTGTGGCTTTTCTCGGCATTTACTTCTTTAACACAGGGTAGGCTCTCATGTGCATGTACACTCCTGCTAGCTAGGTCCTATACTTTTCTAGTACCAACTAGCTATCTACACTTCTACAGTATGCCTGGAACGGATGCATCTCCATCATGCATTATAACGGACGGATAGAGTGGGCGCGACACGGCACATGGCGCGCCTTGTCGTCGTCGGCGAAGAGTGAGCGGTGCGTGGCCGGTGGCGTTCGTGCTGGCCCGCCGTCCGGCAGGGGAGGCCCCGCCACCGGCACTGGAGGCCCCGCCGTTCATTCACCACCACTCATCCAATTTGGCGACTTGCAATTGCATGCGGCCGGCGAGCAGCGGCTCATGCATGCCAATCTGCCATCAAATGTGTTTATCTGCAATTAATGTGCGTGCTCGGCTGCCCCAAGATTCATATGATGGTTTTTGAAAAACACTAGGAGAGAGAGACTGAGAGAGAGGATCAAAAGTGTCCTGTCGAAATGACAGAACATGGGTCTTCGCTTGCTTGTACGCACACCACGCCCGGCCAGCCGGCCGGACCCCTGCTCTGCTGCAAATGCTTGGACTGTCGACTGCCCAGGGTGGCGGCCCTACCACCATGCACGCCTCTCTTTGCATTGTAATAGCATCTTTAATCTTTAATTTTTTTTCTCTCATGTTGAAACATGCCTGCTCTGAGGCTATGCCAATAAGATTAGAGGTCTTCTTCGGTGCTCCATACCATATTACCATCTTATACTAGTATTTGAAAAAGACCAGTATAAAAAGATCTGATGGTCCAGAAAAATTGTATATGCTAGAACTTGATGTGTAATATAAGGTGGTATAGATCGATTAGTATAGGGGCAGTATAGGAAAGATTATTAGTGGCATTGTTGTAATTTGTTTGAAACATTTATTCTCCTGATACTAATACTGTTTCGACCTTTTTTACATTCATTCACTCACTCGTTCATCACTTGATCCTGCGTTCGTGCGTATCGCTGACTGCTGCTGCCGGCGACTGCTGGTCAGAGCGATCCAGGGCGTCGGGACTCGGGACCTACCATCCTCGGCTCTCCCCCTAGCTCGAGGCGGCGAGCGCGTGATGTCGGAGCGGTCCGGACGGCGGCGGTCGGACCTACCTCCCCAGGAACGAGGTCGCCATAGGCCGGCGCGCAGCTCGAAGCTGGTGGACCTACGTCCCCCGGATCGAGGCCGCCCGGCTCCAGTCGGCGAGTGGCGAGCGCGGGTTGGAGGAGGCCGGTCCGTGGCGGCCGGACCTACCTCCCCGGGTCGAGACGGCCTGACAAGGAGGAGGAGGAGGTGGCAGGGGTCTGGAGATGAGAGGGGGCCGGGGAGGCGGCGCCGCCGGCCTGACCAGGCGCCTGGTGAGGAGGCGGCGGCCGCAGGGGCCTGGCGAGGAGGAGGCGGCGCCGACGCCCTGGTGAGCCGGCCCGAGTCAGAGGAGGCGGCTTGAGGATCGGAGAATGCGGCGGCGACACTGAACACGAATGGGTACAAAAGAAAACGAGTGGAGGAGAAAACGTTTCAATTAGATCCCTAATTACCAAATTACTCATCCCTCTATACCTCGTACTACTCTATGGTAGTTTGGAGCACAAAACGACCTCTAATAAGATGATATGGATTTTAAATTTTTGGTATGTAAACTCATTCTTTACTATCAAAATATAAAAATAAAACCGTAAGTTTTATTTGGTTTGAAAAATAGAACGGGTTGATGTATTCAGGGTTAAAAAAACCGTTGGGAACCGGTCC
Organism: Urochloa ruziziensis; assembly: GCA_015476505.1. Lineage (NCBI taxonomy): Eukaryota > Viridiplantae > Streptophyta > Magnoliopsida > Poales > Poaceae > Urochloa > Urochloa ruziziensis. The sequence continues at coordinate 61,759,696 of CM027118.1, forward strand.
GCGCTTCGGTCCGGTAGCTAAATAGGGCCGGTTACCGCTCAAAACCGACCCTACCAAACCGCTCCTACCGGTTAACCGGCCGGTTTGACCGGTTTACCGGACCGGTTAGCCGAAAAAAACCGAAAAAACCATGGAAAAAAAACCTATTACCATATCTCATTTCTCAAAATCACATCGATCGATCTCGTTTGCAGCTGGTGATCAGGACGAGGTGTTGCGTCAGTGCGTCTGGTGCACCGCTGGAATTGACTTCAACAGCAGCTGAAAAGGGAAAACTGATACAGGTAGAAAGGACGTTTCGCTATTTCTTCGTACCTGCACGAATGTGGTGTCATCGTTGCTTGTTGCCGTGGAGCTAAATCAATGGGAAAAGTCCAAACTATTGGGCTTTCCATTGGCCATTAACTCTTGAGATTGACTTGTCTACATCAGGACCCGAGACACACAAATTCGATCACCAAAGAGCTTTTCAGTAATACAACAAGGCGAGATCTCGATCAGGACAGGTGGAGAAAAGGAACTTTTTCAGCAATAAAACGAGAGGCATCGTCAATAGTGTTATTGGATGATTTAACCGAGCGGAAAGAGACTGATCATCTAATTAAACCTGAACGGGCTTTAAAAATATATAAAATGCATATACATCATTATCTTTGTGAACCACATATAATTGAATATTCAAAATAATGGTTGTATAAAACATAATTTTTCTCGAGGATGGAAAATAATATATCCTGGCTGACTTGAAGCTGTCACATTTATTTCTTTGCAGTGATTAGCAATACATTTAACAAAATAGTGGCACAATTATAAACTATTAATAAGACTTATTTTGCACAATACATCTTTGTAACGGATTCTTACTCTCTACAATTCATAGTATTATTTGCACAGTATATACTACTCAGCTCGTGGTGCTAGTACTTATTTTGGCTTGGCATATTCATGTGTAAATGCCATCACACAACAGATCAATGCTAGAAACTGATTAATCAAGCTAGTCATGTGCTTCTTTTTGTAAGAAATAGAACAAAATAAACTACGTCATCGTTCAAAGCCATAGACCCATAATCTTGCAGCAATTAGTTATATTTATGAAATTTCATTGTTTCAAACAAACCCTCATCATTTATTTTAGATCAATAACACTAATTTATTATCATGAACAGATTGAAGCCTATAGTTAATCTAGAACATTGTAATATTTGTTTTCTTCACAATATACATGATTCTCCTCCCCACTCGAAGAAGACGGTAGCACATTTGGCTGGCCTTTAGTTTCTTATATTAAATAATATTTGAAGCTATAGTAGTTCTCTTGCATAATTTTGGGATGGAACTATATACTTTTGTTTCATATTATCATTCAGGTACACATCTCTGAACCTGAACTAATTAAGAGGGTTTTTTTTTTCAGCGGACCTTATGTATATTGGACTACTTCCCAATTCGAATATGTGCAATAACCAAATATATTTCTTCTAGTCAGGAGTTGATTTCTTTTTAAGTTTCAGGACAACATATTATACCCAAAATGTCCTTATTACTGTATTATTTGGCATCCAGATAGAGATGAACACGAGGGGGAATATAAAAAGGGGTTATAAACATCTGCCTAGCTCTTTTATTTCGTTTTTACATGGAGCTACACATATAAATAATAATAGAATTTATTTTTGAACTAAAGGAAATAATTATTCTGTTTCACATCAGCTGGCTGTGCTGAGTAATCAGACACAGAGAATCCTTCTAGACACAACGAGGCCCCAACTATTCATTGTAGCATTTTGCACCCACATCAACCCCTTCACATCAGCCACAACAGAAAAGGCCTCTACTCCCTCCTCTCCCCCTCTCTAACAAGAAAATCTGCATCTCAATCCTTTCCTCTCACCTTTACATCTCTGTATTGACAAAGTTGTTGCTGTAGCTACTAGGTAACTACTAGTACTATATATCTTCTAATCCTATCTGACCTCTGGTCCTTGATTAGTCCTTGTTGCTTGCTGCTTCTATATCATCGTCCTGCTTGCTTCAGCCTCATCTTCCTCCTCTTAGCTCCTTCTTCAATCAGCTGTTGGGATAGCGCAAGGTGACTGGGAGGAATGTCAGGCTGAGATCGCGCCGTCGCCGGAGCATGTGTGCTACGTGCACTGCAACTTCTGCAACACAATTCTCGCGGTAACCCATCTGATCTCCCTCTCTCTCGTTTTATCTGTCTAGCTCTCTCTTTTCCCAGTTCTTCTCGCTTGCCTCAGAAGTGCAGATCTGCAAGGAGAGATGCATGAAATGATTGGCTGTGTGACATGTGTGCATCGTCATATCTTTAATTCTATAGGATTTGGAGGTCGTTCTTCTTGCTGGATTTCGTTTTCTCTCTAAATTGTCCTGTGAAGATTGAAAGAAATTTCTGAATTTCGCCCCTTTTCATTCCCTGTCCTTCGATCTTTTCTATTCCTGGCTTCAGTGGATTTTTCCTTTCCTTTTCAAAACTATTCAGTTGGGTTTGAATTTTTTTAAAGATAGTTGGTCTCTTGTACCTTTCAATGAGTACTTCACCATGGACACGAGAGGAGAAGGTCAAGGTCAGCAAGCATTGAAAATTGGCTGCTTTTGTGGCACCTTTTCTGATCAAATCTTGGGAATAACACAACTAATTAGAGTCTTAGACGAAACTACTGAACAAGGGTGCTAGCTCCACTACATACCTAAATACATGTGCTTCCGCATGACCTGGCAATTCCGTATGGTCTCACAGCTTTTAAAGCGTTATCCCCTTGTGTAATTCTCCGTATGGGAAATTATCAGTCGCTTTTTTTATGAAACGGGAATTATCATCATTAGGTGGTGGTGTTCTATTAGATCTCGAAGAGATTTGGTAGATTTCTTTGTGCGGCGGTGTAGCTAGCTAGTATGATGTACACATACTAAATTGCTTAAGGTGCAGATGCGTACCAGGCTGGTGGTTTGGTTTAGTTTTAACGGCTTGATCGAAAAACATATAGGGAGTTAGATTTTATTTAGTTTTTATACCTTTCCCCACTTGAACTGCAACAAAAGAACATGCAATAACAACCATAGGTCAACATGACGTTTAGTGCATAACAATAACTAGACATGAAACCTTTTTGCTCTAAGTAAACCATCTTACTCATCTTCCGCCCTCGCTCCTTACACAAAGGGAGGTGTGTATACAATATGCTAAAAGGTGGTAAAACTTTTGTCTGTATATAATATGCTATAAGGTAGTAAAACTATACTCTAAAACTAAAGGCAATTGGATTATATTATCGACTATAATAACATGTATGTTTGCTAAAGATTTGTCTGGATGTTCATTGCAGCTAGCGTTGCTAGTTTAGTTTTTATTCACCAGATCGAACAAAACAAAATCCATTAGGAAATTCGAAGGATTAACTGGAAAGAGTTCTCTAAAGATCAGAGCTATTAATAATTGGACTAGCTAGAAGAACACTAGAGAGCTTCGTTCAAAAAACGAAGAACACTAGAGCAGTAGCCTAGGATCTGCACTGCAGTTGAGTCTGTCACCACCGATGGAGAAGATCCAGAATACCACTTCCTTTTTTTACATATTTCTTTTCATGGGCTTTGTCTCTGGATCTTCTGATCTGTTCCCATTTGATACATTTCAACAAAACCTCAATGACACTGAATAAACGGCAAATTACTCCACTCCGCTAAAATAATAATGTAGACGAGAGTGTACCTAGCTATTTTTATAGAATTAATGTATGCTGAATTTTGCTTGACCCCCCCCCCCCCCCCCCACCACCACCACCACCCCACACACACACACACACACACACGTTTTTTCCTTTTTTTTTTTACTTTTGATCTCTGGTAGTGAAGTATACCTAGTGCAGTAGTGCACATAGATAGTTAGCTTCTCCCAGCCTTTAATTTATTCACGCATGTACTATGTTGGTTGCCATTATTACCATTTCCATGTAAATTTAACTGGCCTAATTAGAACAGGCATTACCAAGCAAGATTACATCTAGCAGAGAGAGGGGGGTGGAAAGGTTATAGAGAAATACTAATCCCATAACTCATCAGTCATTAAATTCTTTCTGACTTAGTATTCATTATTGCAAACTTATATACGGAGTATATAGTTAGAGGCAATTCGTACATCGGTGCTCGATGGTACAAATTTATATGTATTGTATATATCTTGTCTAGCATATATAAAGTCAAGTAGGATCGAATTGGAAATGTTAATATAAAGCTCTGTAAAAAATTCTTAAGGAGCTCTATACGATCTTTCACATTATATGTTCCGTTCCCTACACTTCACAGCAACTCCAATATGCGTGCCGTTTTGCTTTCTCCAACGTACCAAACTACCAAAGATTGATAAAGGGAGATCCCATACTGACCACTCGCGCCTATCAATCACCAATGTGTATGCATACATGCAGTGTCCATGTGTACTAGCTACAAGATCTTTCGCTAGAGATCTTGCCTAGCTTCTCTGAGAAGTCTGAAACTTGCAGTACATTTCTGCAACTCCAATGCCGTCTCCCTCTGTCGATCCTAGCCAAAGATAAAAAGGGGGCTGATCTATCTTGTTGCCACACGCGCATGACCCACTAATACATGCATGCATTGCATGCCCGTGCCAAAGTGGCTTCTGCATTGAATTGTCACTGTCTCTTGCATCTTTCTCTCCAACGTCGTCGTTTGTCAAATTATTCTTTAGTGTTCTCTGTACCTGTCAGAGAATAGAGCATACGCATGGAGTATAGTAGGGGGGAAAATATGGCAGCATCCTAACTATAAGAGAATGGCTGAGTTCTCTAAAAATCAGACATATATACAAATATAACACTGCATCTGCATGATGCTTCACAATTAGGAGTACGTGATTTTGTAGGGCATGGGAGCACACACAATCATATCATTTGTAGTGTAGGGCATACACTCACTTTGTTTATTCTAGCTTATTATGACCATATATGGGAGTTTGTGCACAAAAGAAGATCAGTGAGGAATCAAACAAAGCAGGCTTTTGTTTCTTTAGCTTGGGTGGCAGTGTGCACCCACCCAGGGGGAAATTGAAAATAAAATGGAAAGGGAAAGGGAACCAATGTACAGATATCGGAAAAGGGTGGTACCCCAGTGTCGAGGTCTGATCCGCAGAGCCCTGATAAAAGTCATGAAGCAACAGTTCGCAGTCTGGCAGCTAGGCAGCGGTAACAGAAAAAGGAAAAGAGAGAGAGAGAAACGGAGCCCATCTGTGCATCTGGAGAAGGCTTTTGATCATGCCTTGCACTCCTCGTTCTTTGTAAATCTATAAATTTCTCCATTGAAATTTAATTAGAAGTTTTTTTTAACTTTTTCACAATTTACTTTTGTTTCGAAAACAATTCTCCTTGTTTGCCATATGCACTCTACATCATTTCGTTCGTTATTGTCAACTGTAACCATTTTTACTAATAAATTTATTCAATAAATCTAATGCTAGCCTTACTTTGTTATCAATATATATGCAGGTCAGTGTCCCGAGTAACAGCATGCTGAACATTGTGACAGTCCGTTGTGGGCATTGCACTAGTCTGCTGTCAGTGAACTTGAGAGGACTCATCCAATCACTTCCTGTCCAGAATTACTCACAGGTTGACATGAATATAAACATTCGTTTGTGCAGGATTTGTGCATGCAATATGAATTGAACACCTAAACACCTCTAAAAAAGCAGCTAAATTAAACCCTTTTTGTCACTTCAAAATTGTAGTCATGAATAAGTTCAAAGATCGAATTGCATGCGATCTTTCGATGTCTCCTTATTACTCCTATTAACCTGTGTGCTATATACTGACTGCTAGCTCATTCTGCATCATTTATATTACTATCACAAAAAGAAGTTGCCCTTGAAAGACAACATATATGTACGTTTTTTTTTTGAAAATTTAACATATATGTACGTAGAGATGCCAAACATCTAGGTTGCCCTACCTATATATACGTACGTATAGCACTATAGCTAGCTCTGGTAGCAGATAAAAGCCAAAATGTGCATGCATGGGTCATGTCGTTTCCAATACTTTATACAGTAGAGACAAACTAAAGTGTTCAGTACTGCTTTCTCACAGGAAGGAGTTTAATTGCACATGCTTTGAAACAGATGCGTCAGTTCTAACCATATGAATTTGGATCGACTATTAAAGTGTGTACATAAACATATCACTAGCTACTTTGTACTGTGTTGTGCTCATGTGCTGTATATACTGGAGATGGAAGTACACTATTGCAGTCTTCGTTTGAAAAAAGTGTTCTCACAGTACATTAACATGATTGTTTCAGTTGGTGCAGGAGAATTTCAAGGTCCACAATATCAGTTTTACAGAAAACTACTCCGAGTATGCACCTTCATCTTCAAAATATAGGATGCCAACTATGTTCTCAACAAAAGGTGATCAGGGTCATATGCTGCACGTGCGTGGTAAGATTGATGCATATGCATGTTTTTGCTATAACTTAACTGTGGAACCAAATTATTTATTGCGTAGTGGACATAATAAACTGTTTTGGACATTGCTTAATCCTTCTCTCCCAAATTATAGCTTTTCTAGGTTTACTTTTTGCTGTGCACCTAGATACATCGTACATGCATGTGCATAGCAAAAAATTATTAACCTAGAAAGGTCAAAATGACCTATAATTTAAAAGCGAAGGGAGCATATTTTTTTTTTCAAAATCAGCTGATTATTGGTACATATCTTATAGACACGGACACTTGAGAGAATGCAAGCTGTAGGGGGAACTTCTCTTTTTTACCACAAAACATCAAAGGAGCCTACATTGAGTACTGCATAACCTATAAAAATTTCAGGCTTTTATAGATGATGTCATTTTTGGAGAAATGATACAGATAATTATTAGTAAGTACTTTTATTTTTAATATTATATTCCACTTCAGTTTAAATATCCCTTTTATATCTCAAAGAAAATTTAAGCTAAACTTCAAATTTAAAGTGATGATCCCTAAGGTAACTATTAGTGTGGAAATTAGGAAAATGTCAAGGTCTAATGTTAAAAATCCAAAGCCTACGTACATTGTCAACAATACAGGCTTAATAAAGCGACAGAACTTGAAATATAAAATGATCATTCCTAAAATAAGTACCAATTTATTTGTTTTTAAATAAAAGTTCAAGTTAGTTAAGGATCAAACATTGCATTAAAGAAGTACTAACTATATGACCAATAAAAAATGACCTATTTGCATCACACAACAACACATGTTATGTGTGCATTGTTTAGTTAACAAAATAATGAAATGTATGCATATCTCTCTTTTTTATTTTCTAAGAATGTATGCAACTTTCTCTTAATTTGGTAGAAAGAGGAGACAAAAGGTCATATCAGCACCTCGATGATCATCTTGTCATACACTCATACTTGTTTAAATTTTCTGCTGCATTACTATTCTCACAACTAAACGGGCGGAAATTATTGAAATTACAACTTAAAATGTGATTGTACACTACAAAGTAGATATTGTTTTCAATTACTATCAGGTTTAGTAACCATGAAAGGGTTACAACTTAAAATATAGGGTATGAATAATGTAAATAATTGTCATTATGAAAAAGCATTGGGCTTCCGGTGATGAATGAACCAAACCGTATGTGTACCCATAGTTTTCTCACAAAAAAAAAACAAGTCTAGTTGATAAATATCCTGATTGCAATTATTTGACTGCTATTCTATTTCGGGAGTGTTATTAATATACTATATCAACTGTGTCCCTACTGATTGTAGTCATTGTGTCCCTGTGTAGTAGAGATTTTGTGAAGATAATTTAAACTTATTACACTTGTCAATTCAAGTAGACAGAACTGATGACTCAAAAGGAATAAATTAAATGACATGTGCCACATGTGGCCTAAGATTATTGCCTTTTGCAACTCAAATTTTTTATATGATTGCACATGTGTTTCATTTGTAAAAATATGCTGATAAATTAAATGTCTAATATAATATGATATTGTCTGATCTTTTTACATAAACAACAGCTCCAGAGAAGAGGCAACGTGTTCCATCAGCATACAATAGATTTATTAAGTGAGTTTGATCAACCTAATTTTAAGTTTCTTATTCTGGTGCAATGTTGTTTCCCATTTTATGATCAAACAGTAAAATTGTATAAACATGTATTGAGATGGTACATGAATTTTTATTAGGGAGGAAATACGGAGGATTAAAGCAAGCAACCCAGCCATAAGTCATAGAGAAGCATTCAGCACCGCAGCAAAGAATGTAAGTACATGATTTGTATTAAGAACAATTATATATCTTAGCATATATGTATGTTCAACGTATGTAAGATAATTACCCATTAAAATGAACTAGGGGGAAAATAGTTGTATGAAAATTAGATACTATATTTTATTAAATAATTTCTAAAAAAATCAAGTATAAGCGATAGAAATTTATTAATCGACATAAAATACTTTTAAATAAATTTTAATAAATTGTTTCCATTATTAAAAGTATGGATGTTGGCATATTTACCGTGTGTAAAAAGAAGTAGTTTCCAATTAATTATTTGGTAAATAATAATTGTCATTTCTATAACCCCTTGATATTTTCATACATGGTTTTTATAAACATATACCGCCATTTTGTTGCCAAGAATCTATGTTAGCACTAATTTATTCAATATATATAGCATACAATATTATGATAATATATGTTTTCATAAAATAATATTACATTACTTGTGGCTATTTGTTGGTCAAAGATTACAAGTCATGAATCCTAAAATATGTGTGGATTATTTTTTCATGGAAGATGATAGTATTAATTAAGGTAAACAAGTAAATATATTGATTTCACAGAAACAACATGTGTATAGACTTCTCCACCTTAATATGTATGACTATTGATTTTTTTCAGTGGGCACATTTTCCAAACATACATTTTGGCCTAGGGCCCCATGAGAGTAGCAAAAAGCTCGATGAGACTATTGGTGCAGCAAGTCGTCCCCAAAAAGTCCAAGATCTCTACTAGAGACCTACAACGTCCATGTTGATTTTGTGTTGTAAGTAATTTTAGACAAAAGGGCCTACCTAAATTCTGAATATGTTTGTGAATGGCGTACATATATAGGTAAGTGATATCATGAAGAAGTAAGAAATTTGAGACGTATATATATGTACGAGAACATAATGCTACGGGCTCCATCATGAACACTGAATAAGTACCTCATCATGTTGTTATTTAATACTAGTTTCAAATAAATTAGCTTTGTGCAAATATCAGTTTTTTGCTTGTATCCAGCCTTGAAGGCTCAATCATGCCAATGCAAATATTATAGTTGCTTTGATTAGGAGTCATAAATGATGTGAGGAGTATTGGATATGCCATGTTTTTATTTAGTTTAATATTTGTTTCTTCCCTTTTTGCTGATATAAACCTACTAGATTTTGCTGTTATTTGGATTGACATATATAACATTGGCTTATTTCATTTCATTATGACAAACAACACTTTGATCAATGATTATATTACTCCATTACTTTTTGTATAAAAATACAGTAACAAGTATGTTTTTTTCATTTAGAGTTTAATAGCATCAATTATATATCAAAATCTTCTGAGAAGTGAGACGAAGGACTCTGCGAGGGCCTGGCTAGCGTACCATCTGGATCGATCAGACACACGTGGTTCGTGGTTGCATTGAACTCGCGCAATCATCGGCCAGGCCGGACCCCCACGCCCCAACACGTACCCTGGCGCAGCCTGTGCCGGTAAATTCCCTCCGATCCCCCTCCTCTCGACCAGGCCTGCTGCCGCCACGCCATTTCCGAGGCCGACCTCTGGCTCGTACGTTGGCTGGCCGGCCAGGCCAGCTGCACCGCACGCTTCTTTCTGCTCGCCTGTTTGGCTCGGCGTCCATCAATTCCTCCTGCACAGCCATGCAGAGGCGCCAGTCAGAAACATGTGCCTCAGCACGCAAGGGTGGCAGGCCGGCAATGCGAAAGCCAGGTCACAGGTGAGTGTGCCCACCTGGCAGCGGCGGCGTGTGGCACCGGCCGCCGGCCGGAGGGCACGCGCGCGCGTACATGGCCGCATGCATGCGACCATTCTGCCCGCTGCACGCAGCATACGTACGTGACGTGGGCCGCCGGCCCGCCCGGCGCATGCATGCGCGGTTGGCATGCATGCGGGCGGCAGCTAATCGATCAGTACGTGGTGGTGTGGGCACTGGTGGCTGTGTTAATTTGCTTCGACAATAATTAGCCCTGGCCTCGCACACATAAGTTGCCTGCTGCCACCACGTACCGCGTCCCAGCAGTCCGGTCCTGCACCTGCTTGGCGCTTCGGTTGTTTGGAGGAGTGAAAAAACTAGATACAGAGAAATTGAGAAATGGAGCCCAAATGCATGTGAAGCTTATACTCTCCAAAATGCATGGGAGCCCAAGAATTTGCTGTGCAGGCATCCGGCCCCAAAGGCCCAACCATGAAGACTCGACGAATACAGCACGATATAATTGTCTCCCGACTTTTTGAACGTGATTGCACACTCCGGAACCTCGTGCCATGCAAATGCTGAGTCAACAAGTTGAGCAAAGACACGAGTCTGCAAGCAATCCAAGCGCTTGTAGCAATAGCGCGAGGAGAAGACAATAAGCCAGCCCATGCATCAGGGAATAACAATGATCAATTATACAAAGTGCCACTCCTCGCGCTGCTATAAAGTTAAAGGGAGACACTATATATAGTCTATCATGGGCAAGAGAAGTGGCATCAAGAGAGAGAGCAGAGCATCAGAAATAAGAATAGAAAGCGGTAATCCAAGCGCTTTGCATTGGGATGTTTTTGTTCATCGCTAATTTTTTTATATATTCTTCAGTAAATGGATCCCATATAGTAATTCACTCTCAATATTGTTCTTGTTTTGTTTAATTCCTCTTCAATATGTATATTTCTTTCATGATATTCCTACTATCATTTACTACATATGTGTGTTTTGTTCATTTAATTTGTTTCAGAAGAATTTGAGGTTGTTAATATTCTCTTTCTTCTCTTTTGTTATTGTATTGATACTAGAAATTATCTAGTATGCATTCTTCAACTCTATCTAGAATTATGTGGTCCTTGGGCTTCAAATGCGAAAATATTCTATAGCTCATGCATTTTTCAAGAATGCAACAAACTCATATAGGTTCATACTAAAGGACCAATAAAAATCTAGATAAAGTTCAAGAATGCATATTAGATAAGTTTTAGTACCAATACAATAACAAAAGAGAAGAAAAAGGATATATAATGTTAATATTAAACACACCTGCTGAATATTCTCATATGATCAACAGATATTTACCAACCTTAGATGATGCTTGCGAAACAATTGAACAGAGGTCAATATATGTAGTACATGATGGAACAAGACAAGGAATATATATAACTTTCGAAGAAATAATCACTCAAAAGAAGGATGCAAATTTAGCATGAGGAGTAGAAATGTCATGGAAGATATATACAAGCATTGACAAAACATTAAAGGAAACAAGAACAATAATTGAAGTAAATTACTATATAGATCAAGCCGCCAAGGAATATCCAAAAATATAAATTTGTGAAGAACAAAAACATTGCAATGCTGATACCCCTTTACTATGAATGAGGTGATCGCTAGGCTCTCTTCCTCTGGTGGTCCACTCTCGCTTCCTGATGCGATGCCACTTCTTTTGCACGATGGTGTCTCCTTTTATAGCAGCGCTAGGCCTCGGTATTATGCTTCTAATCTATGTTCATTGTTATGCTTGATCCATGGCTTGTCCACTCCAGCTACTGCTTCTAACTGATGAGCTCTTGGATTGCTTGTAGACTCCAGTTTCTGGACCGTCTTTGGACTCAAACTTTTTTGTGACACAAAGTTTCGGTGTTCAGTCACGGACCTTCGTTCGTAGTGCAGCATGCATTCTTCGACGGTGATAATGTCTTCTTTTCATGATCAGTCATACATGGCATGCTGCATCGATTCTATTATAGCACGCATTATGGCCTCGTTTGTGTCCGTGGACTGTGGTGGGCACATCACAACCCTCGTCAAGGTTGGTGAAAAGCTCGAGCAATTTTTAGCAAGTCCAAAGACTATGCCAAATTGCCAATAATGCCACTGCAAGACAGTACACATGCACTTCCTCCTTTCGGCTCTTCTCAAGCATTTTCTCAATCGCGTTGTTCAATATATACACTTTAATTACACACGGTGGCATCGTAGAAGGGAATTATTTTCCCTTCCAAAAACCCAAACAAAAAATGGAAAACGAAGAACGTAGCGTCGAACAGACAACAATCAAGTCTCCTTCTTTTAACTTTTCCTCGATCTTCTCTTCTTCCCGCGGAAAAACGGAGGAAACCCGATCGTCAGGAACGCGCAAGCCGGCCGGAGCGCGCGCGCCTACGGGCATCGCCGGAGCTGCTGGTCCGCTCGCTGGCCTGCTCCGATCGATCACCTGTCCTCTTCTCCCAGGTTCGACGGGCTCCTCCAGAAGCCTGCGCCGTAGAACCTGGCCCACACCTCCTTCTCCAGCTCCCCCGTCTCCTCCAGTGCGGGCTTGATGATGGGGAGCGCCACCGCCGCGTCGGCGGCGCCGGCGTCCACCTCGACGACGCCGCCGTCGTCCACGAGGATCTCGTAGATCTCCGCGGCCTGCCCGGCCGAGGCCGAGCGCCGGCGCCCTCCCCTGCGCACGCGGGCGGCCCTGCGGCACAGCGCGGCGGGGGCGCGCACCGTGGCGAGCACGACGACCTCCACCATGACGCAGGGGAAGCAGCAGCACACGGCGGCGCACCCCGCCGCCGTGCCGCCGGCCACCTCGCTGCAGCTCCGGTGCTCACGGATGTTGAGGTCGCTGTCGCAGCGCTGCGGCGGGCGGCGCACCTGGCGGCGGGGCGGGAACGCGGCGGACCGCCGGAGCTGCTGCATTTGCTGCTGGTGGTGCTGGGAGTCGTGCTGCTCCCGGACCTGCACCGGCGCGCGCGGCCGGTGGAGAGAGGCGTCCTCGGCCCTCGCCGCCGCCACGGCCATGGAGGTCGCAGGGGACGACGCCTCGGCGCGGCGGTGGTGGTGGGCGTGGGGCCTGGTGGACCGGACGGCCGCCATGGCGCGCGAGCTCTCTGGCGCCCAACCCCGCGCGGACCCGCCCAAAGATGGATGGGTGGCCGCAGGAGGAATCCGTGAGGCGGAGGAGAGGGCGCGGCTTAAATTGGCCGCGGGGGACCGGCGGTGTCCGCGGCGGTGAAACCGGCAGGACCGCTCCCCATTTTTGGCCGGCGATTATTTGAGTAGAAACGCCAGCGTGGCAGATGATCGGGCACGCAGCAGCGATGCCATGCACATGCACGCGTGTTTCGCTGCCAGTCGGAGTCGGAGTCGGATCCAAGCATATGCACATCGATCACTCACAGGTAGAGCTGGGACACTCACAGAATCAGCTTGTATCATTCAATTTGGAGACGAAAATTGAGAGATGTAGCATGAGATGCTTACATCAAGTTAAATACAAGGGTAGGCGATTGATTTGACAATACAATTACCATATCACAATACTCACACAACTTTACATAAAGATCTTTTGGGATGGAATAACAGAGTACATATCTTTACATGCACAAGATATGATGATCAAAGAATTCTGAAGTCACACACACTGCATCTTTCGCCTCTTCGCATAAGCCATACGAGCCATCTTCTTCCCGGGCAACGCCGACGCCACCTCATCCTTCCTTGGAAGCTCCAGCGCGTCGACCTTGGCAAACCACGGGTGCTTGAGCGCGGCGCCCGCCGTGAGCCTCTTGCCGGGGTTGCACGTGAGGAGGCCATCAAGGACCTCGAATCCTTGCTGCGATAGCACTGCCTCAGGGAACACCTCCCGCAGACGATTCTTCCTGTTCACTACTTCCAGTTCCGGTAGCACTTTGGTGGCGAACGGTGTGGACGAGAACTCCGGCCACGTCGCGCCGTCCGGCACGCCAAGCACGTCGAAGATCGCGCGGAGCTGCCCGTCCTCGTCGTCGTCGGCGCCGCCCTGGAACGGCGGCGTCCCGTTGCCGACGACCTCCGCCATGACGCATCCCAGGGACCAGGCGTCGACGCGCGCGTCGTAGGCGGGCATCTCCAGCATCATCTCCGGCGCCTTGTAGGCGAGCGTCCCCGCCTGCTCGTACGGCGGCGCGTCGGACGCGGACATGGCCAGCCCGAAGTCACAGATCTTGACGGACCTGTGGTCGCCACTGATGAGGACGTTCTCCGGCTTGAGGTCGCGGTGGATGACGCCGCTGCCTTGCATCCTCTCGGCGGCCGCCAGAAGCTGCCACATGACGGCGCGCACCGTGTGCTCCGGGAGCGGCGGGCAGCCGCGGCGGCGGTGGAGGTAGTCGTGGAGGGTGCCCGGCCCGTCGACGCACTCGGTGACGAGGCAGAGGCGCGACGTGGCCGGGTCGCGGGCGAGGCCGTGGAAGCCGACGATGAAGGGGTGGTCGCCTGCACGCCTCGTGGAGGCTCGCCTCGAGCGCCGGGTCCTCTCCGGAGTCGCTTGCCGCCGTGCTGAGGCGCTTGATGGCGACGGTCTGGCCCGTGACGCGGTGGCGCGCCTTGACGACGGCGCCGTAGTTGCCGGCGCCGAGGCGGGACACCTCCTCGTAGTGCTCGGTGCTGCCCACGGTGACGCGCCGCCTCTTGCTGCTGCGAGTCGCTCCTGCGGCGGCGGCGGTAGTGGCGGGGCGCTTCATCTCTCGACTTGGATCGTTGGAAGGGGAGGATCGGAAGGCGAGAGACGGCTCGCTCGTGGCGTGGTGGTGCCCTGAGCTTTATGCGCGTAGGGAGAGGCGGCGAGGTTGGGATTGGATTGCTGCTGGCGACACAGATCTTGAGCGCAGTAAAGCTCCGAGTCCGAGTCCGACTCTTCTTCTCTCGTCATGGCGGGATCGGAGAAACGCGGGAGGACAATAAAACCGGCGGCAAATCATGCGGTGCGCATCGGATGGATCTGGAGGCGGTTCAGAGAGAGTCGGAAGCCCGAACACAGAACGGAAACAAACTAGGGAACGTTCTACGCGATTTTTTCCCCCTTTGGAAATGTCTATTCGATTCTTGCACATCCAAGCATCGATCGATGTTCATGTTCGCTAAGCCAATTTAAGAAAGAATTGCAAAATTTGAAGGGAAACACCACCATCGTGCATCGTTCTGGCTGTGCGGCCTCTGTTACTCAGTTACTGCAACCTGCGTCAGCGTCTTCACCAAGCCGGGTCAGAGTCCGGTCTTGGTCGCGGCGAAGAGTCTGAGAGGACGAGGCTAGCGACGGTCAGGCGGCTGTGACTCTCTCCGGGGAGCACGGGATTGAACGACGCAGAGGCACTGACGTCTCCAGGCCAGCTATCCACCAGCGCACTGACCAGAGGTCGAGGTCGGCTACTTAAAGGAGACAAGGACAAATGTCCCCAACTGTCGCGCGTCGACCGGCGCCGGCGCCGCGCCTGGGCCAGCTCGTCGCCATGGTGCGCGCGCGGTGGCCGACGCCGCCGGCGGCCGCGACGCTCGAGGCGGCGGCGCTCTATCGGCCTGGATCCACGAGCTCCTGGCCGAGGCGCTGTGAGGCCAACAGGTTCTCAACGTCGCCGGCTGCGGCGGCGCAGCCGCCTCTGCTCGTTGTCAGGTCCCGCGTCAGGGCGCTCTTGCTCACCGAGGCCGCCGACGTCTCGAAGATCTGGAACGCCAGGCGGATCCCGCAAGGAAGCTTCCCGCCAAGGGCGGTGGAAGCTGAGGACGGCCAGTTCGGCGCCGCTCCGGCGCGCCGTGGCGGGGGCAGGACCAAGGGGGGGGACGGTATTTGAGATACCGTCCGGGGTGGACGGTATTTCAAATACCGTCCACCCCCTGGGTGCCTAGAAGTCGTCCGATCCGATCTGTGCGGCCCAGATTGGGAGCATCTCTAGAGCATATGCCCAGGCCCGTGGGCCGTGGCTCAGGAGCAGCAGCGAATCGCTCACTTGGCCGGCGACGGTGGTGGACAGAGGTGTGGCTCAGGAGAAGCTGCGACGACTTGTTCCCTTCGCCGGCGACAGTGGCCTGCGGTGGAATTGTTGCGTCCGCTTGGGCTTCTGGCGAGGCTTGTTCCGGCAATCCGGTGCCTCGCTGCCAGGGCCTGCGCGGCTCCGGCGTGGTATCGGGGGCTCGAGGCAAGGCCCCCAAGGCCCGAACTTGGCGCTACTTCTCCGAGGTAGAGCAGGGCGACATTTTCGCTCCCTGACAAATCCATGGTGCCGTACGCCGGCGCCCGGCGGCATGTTTCGATTCGGGCGGCCACGTTTCACTGCCTTTGGACGCGAGACAGTGTTGCCTTCAACTTCTCGGCATTTTTTTCTTCATCAGAAGATAAGCGGTTAGAGACCACATGATGTCAATGCAAATCGCTTTCCAAGCACCAGTCGCGCGGATTCAGGATAAGTCGCTTGATACTGAGCACCACTGGAACTGGAACATACTCCGTACTCCTATGCATCTATCCAAGAAGACAATTCAGTAAACTTCATGCATCCGAAAGTTGCACCAGTGCCGGTAATCTGGTTACAGCTGTCACGAATTTATGCTCTTTATCCTTCAGGCATGCATTGAAATCCTTCATATTGCACGTTTCATTTAAAAAAAGAAAAGAAACATCGAATTTCCTTTTTCAGGCTGAAGGTCATAAATTTCTTGTTTGCACTCTAAAAGCCACTCAATTGTTTAGCTACATTATGGTCATATTGCCGTCTAATGTACCAAAATTAGATACCAAAGACTTTATTCTGTTCTGAACTCAATTATTCTGGCTGCCAACTGAGAAAATGTATGGTTACATGTTACCTTTTTGGTGAGCTCAGTTATGTTCTATTCTCTACTTTATACTGCACAAAGAATTTTGTAGATGTTCTCACATCTTTTCACATGATATATGGCTGTAAATGGAACTCTCTTTTTAGAGAGAAAGCTACGTTAGAGGGGTTGACGAGATGCAGAACATGCGCAGGCAAGATGTTGTAGCCTCACAGAGGGGGTATTTTATTAACTTCAGGCTGCTGCGACCATACGAGGTTTCATGGCTGCTTGTATATGTAGCGTTATAAATCTGTGGTGTCAATGTACAGGAACAGTCGTGGCTTTTTAGAGGAGCATCAATCTACAGAATAGTAGCCAAGGACGAGTATCTTCTTCTGGGTACAAAAACACAGTAAATTAAGTAAACACACATGCTCACGGATTCATGGAGTTACCGGAAAAACTATAACCACAACTCAATAAACTATAGATCAGAGCATTTAAGCTAGTGTAAGCCTCACCTCAACAATGGCCATCAAAATAAGCAAATGATAACTGGCAGACTTTGGTTCAGAACTTCAGATCAGATGAAACAAGAACAATATAAACTTGGTGCACAGGAAATTTTGTTAGCTGCACTCACGTGCGACTGCACCAATAAATGAGATGACTTGATATCATATCATATATTCTACAATAAAAATGTGACTTTTCTCCTGACATAGCTTTTCATCATGTTTGTGTGGGATGCAGTCTGAACTCTGAAATTTAGTAAGAAATGCTACAGATACATGTGAGATTCCCGTTTCGCTATCCTGCCTCACCATAAATGAGAAAAGGAAAAAAAGAATAGGCAAAAGTAATCGCCCTTTACTCAAAGACCTTTTCACCGGTCGAAAAGATAAAAAAAATGACGGAACTAAAAATACAAAGGTATGCTGGAACAAAGAAGACTGTTTTCCAGGTTTCTGAGCTTGTTAGATCCTTGTTAGAAGCCTTTGCCCCCTCAAGAATATTCCCAGTGAGGCCAACACCAACAATTCCAGCCAGTGTCCCCGCAGTATTTGAGACTCCCATTACTATCCCTGCAAACTTTGGAGCAACATCCATATGGTTTACAGCAAACCCTGCTCTTCCTAGAGCCAGAAAACCAAGAGATATCGCTGAAGCACATTACAGTGCCTGAGGGTGTACTGAATAAAGGAAGGGCCATGAGCGCAAATGCTGAGACAACGAACCCGATGGTGTTCAGAAGCTTCCTTGTCTTTGTAATAGATAAAATCCTCCTTGTAATCAAGTGATCAGCAACCACACCACCGATATTGGAGAAAATGAATATGTTGAAATAGGGAAGCATCTTTGAGGAACCCATATCCTGGAGGCTAAGCCCAAGGCCTAGCTCAAAATAGGTAGGGAGCCAGTTCATAAGAACATACAGGGCATAGTGGAACGTGAAGTTGTTCACCACAATTGCCCAAACAGGCAGGCTGAAGATTATCCTTCGCCACGGGATCTTTACAGTGCGAGGTGCGACAACCCCTCCTGCTTGTGCCTTGATCGTGTCTCGAGATGCCACTTTTGGCATTGATACCTTTGGAAGATCAGTACGAGGTGGGTCACTGGAAAATTTCAACCATATTACAGACCATACTACTCCCAATACTGCTTCAACAAAGAAAACTGACTGGGGTCCCATATTCTTCACCAGACTTGGGAAAAAAAGCATGCCACAGGCTGCTCCAAGGTACATCCCTGAAGTAGTAAGAGATACTGAGCGAGAGCGCTCCTGCGGTGGCACCCATTGCGCCAGAACAGTGTGAATGGCAGGAAATATGAAACCTTGCGCTACACCAACAAATAGACGAGAAAGGACCAGAATGGTCATTCTGTTGGGATCTAGCGGAATTAAACCACATATCATAGACCACAACATGAATGACAGTAGCAGAACACGTCTACCTCCTATTCTCTGTGCTGCCCACCCACCAGGAATCTGTGATAAAACATAACCATAATAGAACATAGAAAGTATCATGCCCTTGTTTGCTTGATTGACACCGATGGCATCGGCTGCGACAGTGTAAGCAATCGAAAAACCAACACGCTCAATGTAGCAAACATTTGTGCAGATGAATGTCAGCAATACTATGACATATCGTTTTGGGAACTTCATCCTCGTCATCAACGATCTAAGATGAAGCACACTGTTCTTTTCTTTTACCACACTTAGTCAGGCCAGAACTTACTGACCTCCCATGAATATTCACCAGGATTTACCATAAGCCTGATTCTCTTCCCTCCATCTCAGAGGATACTACAATCTGAAACTGACAAATTACTGATCATCGGTGCTTCGTCACTTGTGCTTCAAATGCCCTTATCAATTTGCTGATCTCATAAGCAAATTAACTTAGAAAATCTTGATATCTCGTGCACTAACTGAAAGAAAAGGACCTGCCCAATGGCAATCAAAGGAGCTAAAGTTAGATTGATCAAGAACTGGATAGTGTTTATACTATCCATCCATATGTCTGAAAGGAGGATGTGTCATGGTGCTATACTGCTATGCAGGGGCAGGCATGCAACTTCTACGGGTAGCAGTAGAAACAGCTCGCACTGCAAATAAGTTACAGAAGTCCTCTAATAGATACTGATATAGACAGCACCTACCTAAAGCCAATAATGCATCCAAACATACAGAAATGTGTCCAAACATCTAAGATGCAAAAAGTTTGAGACATATAAGATGCAATAATCACGTCCAAAGTGATTGCACTGCCGAATAATAGATGAATTTTTCCAGCAACAGTTTGAGGCAACTTGTAGTGCCTGAGATTAAACATGCACGGTTCCTGGTGCTGTTCTAATTGTGTATCGTGATACAGATCAATACAGAAACCCAAACACGTGTTTTACCAAATCGCCGGGTGATACATCATACCTGCGCACGAGTGAGAGATGAGAGAGCAAGAGATGCACCTTCTACTTGAGCTGTCCGCACAACCTTGCCCAGCTCGCCGGAGTCCGATCCAATTCGGGGGTCCTGGCGCCGTCCAGCGCCCCGGCCAGATCCGGCCGCTCCGGCATGACCTAGCGCCGCCCCGAACCGGAAGCCAGCGACCGCACCCTACGCCGCGCCCGGGTCGCCTGGCCTTTCCCTGACGCCGTTACCGCTGGCCCCGCAGGATGCCGCCGCCGCGGTGGCAGGCGCACCGTGCCGCCGGATCTGGGGCCACGGCGGCCGGACCGGCCGCCGTGGTGTGAGATGGCTAGGGTTACTGAAGCGAGTCGTCGCCGCCGGGGCTCGTCGCCGGCGCCGGTCGCGGAGGAGATTAGGTAGCTCGCGGGGTGGCGGCGCCAATGCCGGGACTCGTGGGGCGGCGGCGGCGGGAGGGGGTGAGCTATGGATTTGGGGGCGGGCGGGGCGGTGGCTGACTGCAGGAGGACAGCGCTCACGTGCACCCGTGCCATGGTGCCGATACTGGACCCCGTTTGTCAGTGACATGCCGGGCAGGGTACAACCTGCGACAAATCGCTAAACACGACATCATCCCCATCCTTGGACCTGGGGCTGGGGAGGAGGCGGCTGAATCCAGAAGGCTAGGCCGCTCAGCGCTCCTCCATCGTTCTCCCAGTCCCTAGCAGTCGAGCCTGCCGCCGTACGGACCCGTACGGAGTCGGCGGCGGATGTCGAGCAGGTTCTGGCAGCCTCGCGGCAACTGGCAAGCTTCGGCGGGGAAAATGGCGCCCAAATGCGAAGCGTCAAAACAACACTAAAACAGTCACCATGTGATGTCAATTAAAGGAAGAGGGTCTCGTACACGAAATTAAAGTCTGAACCCAACTATCATTCGATATTTTCGTCAACATAGATTACCATCAAAGTAAGCGATGTTTGGGGTTATTAAGAATTAAGGACAGCAAATTTACTGTGTCAAATCAGTGAGTTGAAACTCAAGAAACAACTCACCAGTCAGGCAGCGGAATTGCTATACGCCGTATACGCGGTACCACGGACGTCACCGCACACCCACCCCTAGCGCACAAGAGGCCTGCAAAAGAAGTCGTGTCAGCGATGCCTAGTGGGCCCTAGAGCACGCGCATGCGACTGCAAGGCTGGCTGGCAGGCCTGGAGCAGCGTACGCAAGCAGCCCTGCGAGATGAGCTAGAGCAGCACGCGCATGCTTGCATGTTGTACTAACAAAGGGAGTTGGTTTCTCCATTTTTTTTCTCCTTTTTATTTTTCTTTCATTTCTATTTGTATTTCCAAATGTGCAAATAAATTTTTGATTATACCACTGTATTCTTTAGGATGAAATCTTTGAAACTAGACCACACTCAACTATATTTAGATGCAATTTTTGTTGGAACAATTTTTTTTAACTGGAATATTTTATCGTGAAGCTTGAACAATTGCACTTTGTTCATGGTGAATTTGTTCCACCTGTTCACGAAATTGTTCCGCCTTCGTAAAAATATGTTCCAGAAAAAATCTAATAAAAATATAATCAAGTGTGGTCTAGTTTTGTAGATCTCGTTATAAGAAATATAGTGATGAAATTAGAATTTGATTTGGCTATATAGTTTATGAAATACGGATCTTGTCTTGTGGGTTTGGACATCTAAGCGATGCGGGAGGTGGGCAGGGAGCTGTGCGTGTACCAGGGGACACCGCACATGCGGCCCCTAGTCACCCCCGTCAGGCAGTCACCAGAAATCTATTCCGCTCGGAACAACAAGCTTCACATTGCTGGCAAATGACACAAGAAAGCACATTGCTGGCAAATGACACAAGAAACTAGTCTATACTCAACGCAGCAAAATGTGAAATGCTACAATTGTGAAGAGTCCACATCTTTATGCTTTCACTTAAGGAAGAGCATCGCCACTGTGCAGAGCGGGATCGAATTTGACAGCATCTAGCGTCTTGAAGAACTCCTCAGGAAGAGGAACAGGCCGGTGCTGAGGAACATCGAACATGCTTAGGAATTGGTGTATCGTCTTCAATCACCTCACATTCATAGTCATCAGGAACACCCCCAGGATCCCATTCTGCCATTCATTGAAGCACAAAGTTTTGTATCAGCGAACCAACAATACACAGAAAGCCTAGAACATCATTATGCAGATAAGCAGCGTTGCAAATACAGCACCGTACAACCGTTTATGTTCCAGAAGAATAGATGAGAATTAAATCATTGGTAGCCACCCAGTGTTATAGCAACAATAACTTAATTGGTAAACTATAAACTGGACATAAGATCCATGCACTCAAAAGTACGCAAATATTAATAATAGGTTTGTTTTTCAATTATCGCGCTGATATTAGTTTAAGTTCTGCAGCTCTATGTACAAAGCACATATGAAGGCACTGTTAGACTTGCATTCTTGCTAGTAAGCTAAAACGGTAAAACCAGAATAAGAAATATGATTAAAGGGAACATGGGATTATTTCAGTTATAACCTACTACCTCAGAAACAGAGACAGACTAACACACTGAATTTTCTTCCCAAATTTTCTCAAAGAATCTTGCATGGCACCCTGACATTTCCATCAGAACTAATACAAAAACAAGAGGTTAAATGCTGCACAATCAACTTAGTGTAAATTATAATACAGAGCATATAGTGCGATAGAAATACTAATGCATTAGTCTGATGTACTGCTCCTAATGGGAGGAAACAGGCAGTAAATGTGGCCATATCCTGATTTCTACATGCAGCATGCACCATGAGATCAGAAACACACAAGACATTATAAATATACTCCGATCCATAAAAAAACTAGCTACCATTTTGTTGAGACTAGTCTGAGGAACGATGCTTGAAAAATTCAGATGTACAATATATGATGAGTGTTAATAATGCTATATATAATATGCATCTTGGTCCAGTAACAAACAAGTATATTCTGGTTAGATTAGTGTCTGAAATGCAGTCACATCCAATGAAGACTACTGTGTGGGCACTATTAACAGCTTCCTCAGATTGCAAACAACTGACTATGATAAGTAAAACTCAAATTTAAATGGAGCTATAATACCTCAAAAGCTAAAATGAGCCACCTCCTCATCTTCTCCTTCATCTTCTTCCTCTTCATCATCCACAATGAACCCAGACTTTTCAAACTCCTCATCATCCTCATCTTCTTCGTCCTCAGCATCATCCATCATGTCTGAAGCAGGATTTTTGTCCTTCAAACCAGTGCTAAGCACCACAGTTTGTCCTTTGGATTTCATCATATCTCTCTGCAATTTTTCCATGTTCTCTTTCCTGCGTTCTGCCTCCAATCTTTCCTTTTCAGCAATCCTCTTGTCAAGATCAGCCCTGAAAATTTTCAAATACCAATTGGTAACAAGATTGCAAGTATGGGCAGGCAGATCAATCTTCTATCTCATCTTAGGGAACAAGACCTGTAAGTTTCCATATATTCGTTGGCGCTCGCTTCTATAGCTTCAAAAAACATATTGACTCCAGTACCAGACACTGCAGATATTCCGACAGAGCGCAGATTCTTGTAGAATTCGTCAAGAGCCAGGGAGAGGCTTCGGGTATATGTAGCAGAATAAGATTTGTCTGATTCCAAAGCTGTCTGAAACGCGTCAAAGTCTTGCATCCACTGGTCCAGTAATAAAACAATATGTCAATGCCAAATTGTGCAAAAACCGAACTGGTGGAATGTGCATTACGACAAACTCAGCCTAGTTGAACATACACATATTTTACAGTAAAAAGATTGAGCCAAGTAAAAAAAAGAGTCATGGCATGGCATGTAAACTGTAATTTTGGCAAGATGCAATTGTATGGCAAATGCAAATGTTATAGAATCGACAACAGAGAAAACAATATTGTCATAAATGGTATGCATACCTCCATAGCAAATTCGTGCTTGGCAACATCAACCTTGTTGAATGTCAGGACTAGAGGGAGGCGGGTTTTGTAGAGAATACTGCAGGCATAAAGCATATTGCTCATAAAAGTAACGGGGCTTGTTGATCTGGGTGTGTCAACAACATAAGCAACAACTGTCGGAAATGTTGATGCAAAAGCTTCAGTAACGATAGCTCCCGAAGCCGACCAGGTGAAGATCTCAATCTGTCCAGGAGTGTCCACTAGTACATAATCAAGTTGATCTGCACGTCTCTCAATGACAGACACAACCTACAAATGAATATCAAACGTCATATTAGCTGAACAAAACAACGGTAGCAAGAAAATGCATTTCCCATATACCACAAAAGGAACAATGTATTTAAGTTGAATTATTGAGCATGGAATCGGATAAATTCCCTGGCACTCCAATGTAGGCTGAATGGTGTCCACTAGTACTACAAAAGGAACCATGTATTTAAGTTGAATGGAGCACAATTTTTATTGAAGTTAGCATGGGATGGTAATAGTGGAAATGGCATCTAGAATCAATATCTAGCACATTTAAGACAGTATAAAGACATCATTTCACAAAGCATATCAGTTCTATATGTCCTTGATCCCAAATCCACACCTCTTCAGTAGAATCTAAAAGTGCAAAGCATTGTTGTTACTACCACTGTCCACTTAGCATTCATTTTCCTGTTTCCGGGAGATCTATGCCTGATCAGCAAATTGAAATAATATCCCAGAGTTCAAGTGAAACTCCGAAGCAATTTAAACATTGATTTGCAAAGCTGTACAGCTGACAAGATATTCAACTCTTCAGATACATGTAAAAAAAATATTTGCTTTCCTAGTTGAGAAATTTGGTCCCTATACACAGCATACTAGGCAAATTTATCCTGTTCAGCATGGATTATATGTTCAAGTTACTTGCTATTTTTCACCTAACAAGTTGTACAAACATTTCAAATCAGGTATCCACTTCCCTTGCATGTGGCAGAAAATATAGTTCAACCATACAAAAAGGCGGAATAGCCGATTTCGTCCACCAACTTTCATCCAAGGCTCAAATTCGTCGCTGAACAACCAAATCGACCATTCCAATCCTTAAACTTCTCATAGCAGCTCAAATTAGTCCTTCATCCTATGTGTCTTGCCACATTGGCATGCCACGTCAACATTTAGTCAATTAGGATTCACAGAATATATCTTTTCTGCCTTCTATATGTTGCAAATGTCCCTTGTAACTTCCAGCAACATATTATATATGGTTCACGCACACACTTAAAGAGGATAAATAGAACCTTAGCTTCTATCTAAAGGAATGTTTTGATTGCATGTGTGATAAATTTATAGGCAGACACTCTCTCCTTTAAAAATGTAAGTCGCTTGTAACCCATGCTGCAGAATTTAGAAGTTAGAAAGAGTATTTTATGAACCCTAACTGACTAGATGTTGATGTGGTGCGCCAAAATGGCACGACACGTAGGATGAAGGACTAAATTGAGCCCTGTTGAGAAGTTTTGAGGACTTAATGGTCGTTTTGGTAGTTCAGGGATGAAACTAAGCCTTGGTTGAAAATTTAGGGATGAAATTCGCTATTCCGCCATACAAAAACAGGCAAGCTACTTGACGGACAGACCTGATGATGATCGGGGTACGAATTTCCACCTCAAAACTCCTCCACTTAATACCAGAAAGATAACATATAGAACTAAGAAATAGACTGGAAGACAAGCGGTACTATGAAACCCTACCAAAATAACAAAATCCCAATAACAAAAAACTACTAGTTGGATAAGACATGTGTTTGTTCAATAGAGAAACAGATTATAACACCCCACCTCATCGAATTTGGTGGCAAACAAGTTGAGCGAAGTAAGGATGCCACCATTGGGACCAAGGCCATACTCCTTCATTACATCCTTATACCGCACCGTGTCGCGGATATCAATGTTGGCCCCAAATGGCAGTGTCATCACCGCAGGGTCAAGGTTGACAACATAGCCCCTCTTGTTTGTGGCTTGCATATCGCACACCAGCCGGTGCATCAAGGTCGTCTTCCCCGTCCCTGCACGAGATAGTAGGCCAAAACAATTTGCTCTCAGGTCGGTCGATCGATTTATCACAGATTGACTCCACGATTCATGCTACTTATAAAACTTCAATTAAACAGTGGGCTGAGCGAATTCGACGGACCAGCCATGCCGATGACGATGATGATCACGGGCTTCTTCTTGAAATTGGTGCGCCCGGGGCCAATAGAGAGGCCCCCGATGGAATCTGCGAGCTCCTCGCTCTTCATGCTCCCCTCCTCTGCCTTCCCCTTCGCGTCCGTCTACGCATGCTCGACAGCAAGAGCAGAGAACAGTCACTACCATGGCCGTAAATCCAAATACAGAAAGGGGAAACAATCATCAAGGGGGCATCGCAGTGGCGGAGTACGCTCTACATTTCACTCATCTTCAGGCGACTGAAATCTTTGCTTATCCATCAGTAACCCAAGATTACACTAGAAATTGAATGGGGATGAGATTTTGAGGTTATGGTTGGGGGATTTGGGAGATTTGGGTTTTGGGGTTACCTCAGTGCCTGGCTTAGAAGGAGCTTTGGGGCGGCTCGCCTGGCGGCGGCAGACGCGGGAGAGACGGCGGCGCCCGCCGCCGGAGCAGGGCGGCGGGGGCTTCTGGATGTATTGGCGTCGGGCCGCGGGCCGCGGAAGAGGGCGGTGGCGAAGGCGGCAGGTCCGCCGGAGACGGGATGGACGCGGTGGGGGCGGGGGCGTCGGGCGCCGGAGTTGAAGAAGATGGTGACGCCGGCGAACGGAGAGGATGGAGCAGGGAGGGATGGGAAGCGTAGGCGCTGTACCAGTAGGCTGCGCCGGCGACGGGAGGCGGCGGCGGCGGTCGAGCGGACGGAGGCGGGCGGGACGATATGGCTCGCAATGGAACGGAAGATAGGAAATGTAGAAGAAGTTGATATCACCCATTGAATTGTGATCTAACGGCCACAATGGGTAACTGATGGAAAGGGGAAAAAATCAGTTATCAATTGATTGATCTAGCAGGGCGTAATGTTGCTTCGATTCGACACTACAAAACTTCATTTATCAATTGATTGAATAATGCAGTTTATTACAACTTTACATGACAACATTGGCAACATTACAAAAGAAAAAATAGCATTACACGACCTGTTCGGAAGAAGAGATCTTTGTATTCATACAGGAATCAGACTATGTCAACAAGTCAAATAACAGACACTCTCAAGTACAGTCGAGTTTCAAGTCACGCACAAGGAACCACAGGAACCAAGAACAGTTCCTCCTTGGTCAACGCCGCCGGTGACACCTCTTCATTCCCCAGCAGTTCCAAAGCGTCGACCTTGGCAAACCACGGGTGTTTCAGCGCGGCGGCCGCCGTGAGCCTCTTGTCGGGGTTGCAGGTGAGGAGGCCGTCCAGTACCTCGAACCCTTGCCGCGACAGCACCGCCTCGGGGAACAGCTCGCGCAAGTGGCTTCGGTGGTGCACGTCAAGCTCCGGCAGCACTTCCTTGGCGAACGGCGTGGACGAGAACCACGGCCACGTCTTGTCCTCTGGGTATCCGAGCACGTCGAAGATCTCGACGAGCTGCCCCTCCTCGTCGCGCCCCTCCTCGAACAGCACCTTCCCGTTGATGAGCTCGGCCATGACGCAGCCCAGTGACCAGGTGTCCACGAGCGCGTCGTAGTCGTCCTTCTCCAGCAGCAGCTCGGGCGCCATGTACCACAGCGACCCGGCGTCGGGGTCGTACGGCGGGGACTCGGACATGGACATGGCCAGCCCGAAGTCGCAGATCTTGACGGCCCTGCCGTCGCCGCTGACGAGGATGTTCTCCGGCTTCATGTCGCGGTGGACCACGTGCTTCTCGTGCATCCTCTTGGCGCCCGTCAGCAGCTGCCACATGGCGGCGCGCACCGTGGCCTCGGGCAGCGGCAGGCGGCCGCGCCGCCGCTGCTCGCGCAGGAACTCGCCGACGCTGGGCCCGCCGACGCACTCCATGACGAGGCCGAGCTCTGCGGTGGCCGGGTCGCGCACGACGCCGCGGAAGCCGACGATGAACGGGTGGTCCCCACAGGTCTCGTGGAGGCGCGCCTCGCGTAGCACCTCCTCGCGCCAGACGCCGCCGCCGTCGGGGTCGGGGTCGGTGAGGCGCTTGATGGCGACGGCCTCGCCGGTGTCGCGGTGACGCGCCTTGACGACGGCGCCGAAGCCGCCCTCGCCGAGGAGGCAAGTCTCCTCGTACTCCTCGGTGCTGCCGAACGCCTCGACGCGGCTCCTCTTGCGGGTCGCTGCCACCGGCGTGGCGCAGCGGGGTGAAGGAGTGGCGGATCCGGCGGTCTCCGTGGCCGGTGGAGGGCGCGGGAGCTGGTGGACGTCGGGGTCGTGGAAGAGCTGGCGGCAGAGCTCCATGTCGATTGCTTCTTGGTTGGATCGACGGAAGGGGAGGATTGTGGGAGGCCTTGGCGGCCAAGAAGGACGGAGGACTGGAGATTTTATTTGCTTGGCGGCAACGAAATTGCGGCGCAGACAGAAACGAAGTCGAACGACCGCTCCGATTTATCTCTTTTGAGGCTCCATTTTAGACGTTTCGCGAACGGAGCTGATCGAAAAGGGAAGGGCGCATCGGATTCGGAGCACCGATCGGATTCGGATACGAAAAAAAAAACTCGAAAGCGAAGCTAGGTTCTGTTTTAAGTTTCGGCATGGGAGAACTACTACTACTTTGCTGTTTGGGCTATGAGAATCTTTTTCCTACGTTTCAGAAAGAAAATTTTCACGTTTCCCATGTTTGGATTTAATTCGATAGGAAATGATGGCTAAAAAACTAAAATGGTTAAAAGTACCCTTATATGGTTGGCTTTATCTTTACACAAAAGTTGATATCCTGGCAATGTAAGAAGGCAATACATGACACTAGCTCTATGCCTCGCACTTCCGACTTCTTATTAGTACATGATACGGTAACAGCCAACAAGGCGTTAAAATATCTGTTTTTCTAGCTTAGAGGAACTACGGTATATGAAATACCGGCCTAAACTTCAAGAAATGGAAGAAATGAAGAGCACTTAGTGAATCATGTTACAAGTGATTTCAACACTCGAAGCACGTAGAATATAGCAATGAGCACGATGTTTTGCACGGGTAATAAGCCCATAGTTATAGATCGCCAGCCGCGGTGCACAGGAATTGTCGATTCGCTTAGGTCCCGCCCACCAAATGGTTTTGGCATTACGTCAGGCCATTCCACATGTTCCAGAGCACATAAAGCCATAATCGTCGAACTAAAGAAATGGGATAACACAAACGGTCCATTGCCTTAAGCATATGCAATGCCAGTGGGTTTTTGATACGAAAACGTGTCATGAAGAGCATAAACACGCAACGTCACTAGCATTGTCATATCACATTAGGTTCCATAGTCATTAGTTGGAAACATCGTGCCCAAATGGTTTTCTATATTACTTTTTTTTGCGAAAGTGTTTTCTATATTACTCATTTACCGTGACTGATGTCATATATATGATAAGTTGTAAACCGCACGATATATCACAGCCTGAAGATCGTGCTTTGTACATCTAGTCCACAAGATGAGTAAGATCGGAACTTGCCAGAGCAGCAAAGGTGTCGGTTGCAGGATGTCATCCTTGGTTCTGATCCTCCGTCGCGAGCTTGACGCCTGAAAACCAAATCAAGCGACTCGACCGAACCCGTACCATTTTATTTTTTTTAATTAACCCCATTTCTATTGGTAGAGAAGAAAAATTTTACTGTAATGTTCATATATATCACTCGTAGTTGTAGATCCAAGAGAAGTTTAGCACCTATCACATCGGATGTTTGGACACTAATTTAAAGTAATAACTATAGACTAGGTTCAAAACTTATATTACACAAATTGAGACTAATTTGCGAGACGAATCTATTAAGCCAAGGGCACATGCGGCGTTGGGCCAAGGACGAATCTATTAACTTTTTAATTTTTTTCTTTTTTTAAATTTGTTTATGAAAACTTCTCAAATTTTTTCTCTTAAACTTTCTAAAAATATTTTTTCCATAAAAAACTTTTTGTATTTTTTGATATTTTTTCTGAAATTTTTCCAAAAAGGAAAGCGGGACAGGGTGGGCCATACCAAAAAAAGGGTCACGCGGACGGAGGCTTCCGTTCGGGCGCCCATAAGTTAGGAGTTTCCTATGAGTCTAGCCCAACAGATTGTTCTCCTCATAGAATACTATTAAATCAGCTCAAAATTAATGAAAATTAACATACTTTTGAGCCCAGTAAATGTCAGGGATGGGACTACACTGCAGCTCGCCTCCATCCTGCTGCACGGGCGTGGAGGTAGTGGTGGGCCGTGTGTCGGTGTTTTACCGCAATCCTACCAAGGGGTATCCCTAGGTAGTAGAGTTTTGGTGGAGTGACAATAGAATCAGGAACTCGACGATTACGTGACACGAGATTTATACAGGTTCGGGCTGCCTAATTAGGCGTAATACCCTACGTCCTGTTGCTGATCTTGTATTACGTAGGATGAATATAGTACAAGCTTGTCTTATCGATCGATGATTAGTAAGACCAGTCGAGATTCTCTATATTCTATGGGTTGGTGATTAGATTGTGCGTTCTAAGTTGAGATTTAGAGCTTGTTCTTGAGAGGGGTCCTGTCCAATCTTATATACCGGTTGGTAGGATTACAAGAGTGGAATCCTGGTCTAATTCGAGTAGTAACCGGAACAAGCCTTGCTATGCGAGTACTTTCCTTGTGTCGACTAGTTTCCATACTTTGTAGAGTCCTGTGTTGCCTTGGGCCATGGTCTCTACTCGTTGTCATATCCTACTTTAGAGTATTTCCTGCGTCCGTGTGGGCCCTAGGCCTCCATGTCCAACACCGTGGGAATCAAGATTCAAGCCCAATGTAAATCCGTTGACTAGTGTTTACTTAGACCCTGTTTGAATCACCCCAACTAGAATTAGGTAGCTAAAATGTAATGACTTTTTTAGCTAGCTAAACTTTAGCTGGGGTATTTAGATCCCCTAGCTAAATGCTAGTTTATTGACTATAATACCCTTTCGGGTGCAATAGGGGGTGAAGATTACAGTGATAGTGGGTTAATTTCGTCAAACCATTAAGTACATTTCAACCTTTAAATAGTTTTAGTTAGGTTTAGCTACTCTCAACCGGCTAAAGAAAAATGCCTTTTCATTAGCTAGGAAAAGTTTAACTGAATTTTAGCTAGATTGTTTGAATCCATCTTAGCTAAATTTAACTGGCTAAAGTTTAATTGATGATCCAAAACAAAGCCTTAGACGACACCCGATTCCTACAGCGAAACTGATGCAAGTCAAAACGAGCAAGGCTCTTCTGGTTTACCACGACGGACTCGGCAGTGTAGAAAATTAGAGCGTAGATCAAGCAAGCCAGCGGTAACTCGAACGACCACGTCTTGTGCTGTGGCTTTGCGCTCGCCGCACAACTGGCACGAACGATGCGTGCATCTCCGTGGCGGCCGACCGGGGACCGGGCAATCCCTGCAAGGCTGCAACTGCAAGCGGGCCCCAGCTTGTTTTACCACTCCAGGGAGAGCGCGCGGGGGCGGAGAATAGCGGGAAAAGGAGGGCGCTGTGCCGTAAGCCAAAAATTTTCCCCTAAAACTACGTATTGGGAGTTCTTTTAATTTTTCTCTCAGAAACACATCATCCCACAGGACTTCCCAATACTAATCTACCCATTATTTTAAATCGGGCCACGTCAGGATGATGGTTTAGGGGTAATTTACACAGCCTTTTGAAGCTGCTCTAACCCGACTCTATTTTGGAAGCAAATTCTTCTCTTGTGTACTCCAGATCGATCTCCATGCACACCACAGTACCACATGCGTGGCTGCACACGCTATTTTGGGGCCGGCCGGCGGGGTGAACGAGCCCGCATGCGTGTGCCCGGGACGCGAGATTGTCAACGCAGCAGGCCAGCAGTGCCAGCGCCATCATCATCACGCCGGTCGCCGAACACGCGAGAAACACCCTCCCAGAGTCCCAGTCCCACGCGCGCGTGTGGCGGCGCCTGGGGGGAGAGGCAGCGCGCCATCGCCAGACGTTTTCGCTGCGGCACTTCGCGCGCTCCGCGCTCCCTCGCCGACAGCACGGGCCCACGCGCCCCTCTCCGTCCTCCTCGCGTCACACGCCGTCACTCCCCCAAGAACGCAGCGCGGTCACGGCGCCTCCGCGCCTGCGTGAGTCGTCGTCGCCCCGCGCACTACACCTTGGAGCGCCCGCACTGGCAGTCCGGCAGACAGGCGGGCCCTGGGACAAGCATGGCCCACACGTCATCGCTTCATCCCCTGCTGCACGCACGTTTACTTCCGCCGTCAGAGCCAGATGCCGGGGGCGACCGTTCCGTCGGGCTGCATGCATGCGCCAGCTACACACACGCTGCAACGGCGTCACACACGCTGCAGGCCTGCAGCCCCCTCTCCCCCAGCCTCTCTCTCTCTCTCCATCCCTCCGCAGTTCTCTCTCTAGAAAGGATTCTCTTCTCCTCCACGCCACTATTTAATCCCGGGACGAGGCGTGGTGATTGGCGAGGCGAGGCCGGGGACTCGGGGAGGAGGAAGCCGAGCCCCGATCGACCACTTCAAACCGCAGAGAAACCCTAGCCCCACCTCCCGATCCTACTACCACACCTCGAATCCCAAGCCCCAACCATGAACTAGCTCGCCTCCCCAAAGCTCAAGCCTTTTGGGATCGATCCCCTGCCCGATCGATCCAAGTACCCAGCAGATTTAGAGAATTTAGCACCCAATTTGAGTTAATTTCCCCACCCACATATCTAATTCCTCGCCACATTTCGGCCTAATTTGCTTAGTTCGAATCCCGTCCCCATCCCGTCGTAGGCAGCAGCAAGCATTAGGGGTTGGGTTAATTAAGCATCACCACCACCATCACCACCAGCAGCAAGTAAAATACCACAGGTGAGTGGCCTGATCACGCACGCGCGTACGCATGGTGTTCTGCCTTCTGCGATCGATCTCGTTGTTGTTCTTCTTCGTTTTTCTTATCTGGGCCATCTGCTTCGTTTCGATCTCGGGGCGCGCAAGCTGGTTGCGGCTGGTTCGTGCGAACCGAATCGGGATTCCTTTTTGCCGTTTTTCTGCTACCTGATCGTCTCTTGCCCGGGTGATGTTGGTTCGGTTTTTGCCCTCAGAGGCTGAAGGCAGGAGGAGGAAGCCGCGCAGGCGGGCCACTTCCTACCGCGCTGCGGGATTCCCTGGCACTGCCAAAAAGCTTGGTGGTTCGATCTCAAAAGCGTCGAGTTTTTCCTTTCCGATCTCTGGCCTGTCGCTGCTTTCTGAGGCCGCCGTGCGGGTGCCGGGTGCGGCTAGTAGCAGCGCATGCGCGCTGCTGCTAGACGAGTCTCTCTCTCTCTCTCTCTCTCTCTCTCTGCGTTCGATCTCAGTTTGGAAATTCGTTGATTTTGCCCGTCGTTTTGGTGTTGTCGCCAGCCTGACGATTTTGAACAATTTTTTCGAATTTGTTTACATTATAGAGCCCACCAGTTTGATAGGAAAACGGTAGATGCAGCGGTCGTGAATTTCTTCTGATCTCGGTCAAACAAACGGTTGCCTGCCGGCCATGAGATGAGCTAGTTCTGGAATTGTTGCTTAAAACTCGAGGTTCCTTTTAAACTATCCTGTGCTGATTCGATCTATGGTTTCGTTTGGCTTTTGCTTTTGCAGGAGACAAATCTCTGACGGTCGGGGATGCAGATGGACGCAGAGACGGTGCAGGCGGCTGCGCTCGCGGCCCATCTGCAGAACTCTCCGGTACGTACAGTTGGGACAGCACGGTCGCAGTACACGTAGAGACTCAGAGGCTTTTGCCAGCCCTGATTACTTTTTGCATGCCTTCTGTTATCTTGGGTGCTGATGATCTGTTTGCCTTTCCACTGATGTACATGTACTGCGCCGGTTAGTTACACAGATGTGCTGCTTTAGTTTGCTTTTTGGGTGATGCGGCCGGATCGGATGTGTAATTGTCTAAATTGAGATGCGGTTGATATATCTACTTTGATGCTTTTGCAAGTTACGGTAGGCAGTTGTACGGTGTTACTGTGCTATCATCGGTGGTAGTTTTCTTAATTCTGAACTGCAGAGTTGCCGGTTAACCAGCTTGGTAAAGTAATCTTGT
Source organism: Urochloa ruziziensis (assembly GCA_015476505.1). Classification (NCBI taxonomy): domain Eukaryota; kingdom Viridiplantae; phylum Streptophyta; class Magnoliopsida; order Poales; family Poaceae; genus Urochloa; species Urochloa ruziziensis. Next base: position 61,793,636 of record CM027118.1, read on the forward strand.
TCATTTAAGAGAGGTGCATGCATGGTATAGGTTGCCAAAATAAGTGTTCAATCACAAAATTGGCCAGTATCCTCCATGGGTTTTGTTAAATTTAAAACTACTGAGGTTAATTATTGCAGCATGTTTAATTTGCTGAGCCGGATATAATCTGGAATGATGTGCTATTGTAGGAGTAGTGATTTTGTTTAATTATGCCCATGCACGTTGTAGCTGATGATGATACATAGCTGCTAAATGAATCGATAAGTATGTTGCAAAATTGCAATTAAACACTGCTGCACTTTATTAGTGTCAATTGTTAAATGATGTTGATTGCTGTCTCTCTTACACGAGGCTATCTTTTCCCATGTCACGCACACTGCGCTCCTTCACTCCCAAAGCTTTACCATTTCAGTCTTCTATTTTTTCTCTCCCACGAATCATGCACGTCTCACCTGTTGTTTTCTCTGTGGCCATTGCACATCACAAGAAGCCGCAGGTGAGGAAGTACTACTTCAAGAAGAAGACCAGTACCCACATCAGCAGAAATGGCAAGGATGATGCCAACCACGACTCCAGGATCCAACCCAGGTCGCCCCTGAGTAGACAGAGCCTGACCTTTTACGATACCCCCACCTACCACGCTGGTGAGCACGGCCGGGCATCGGTGCAGCACTGCCACACTCACCCAGTATTCTTCACTTGACACTTTTTTTTTTTGCGAGTAATTCTTCAATTGACACTTGTGTGAATTGATCTGGTTTCATCAGGAGCCTTCTACGAGATCGACCACGAGAAGTTGCCCCCCAAATCCCCAATCCATCTGAAGTCCATACGGGTGGTAAAGGTGAGGCTTTTTCTTTCTGGGATTCAGCTGCTGCTCTCGATTCCTTGATCCTTGCCCCTGGTTTTGTTTCTGATCATCTGATGTCTGTCGGTGTAGGTGAGCGAGTGCACGAACCTGGACGTCACGGTGAAATTCCCGTCCCTCCAGGCGCTGCGCAGCTTTTTCTCCTCCTACCCGGCGTCCGGCACCGGGCCGGAGCTCGACGAGCGCTTCGTCATGAGCAGCAACCACGCCGCGCGCATCTTGCGCCGCCGGGTGGCCGAGGAGGAGCTCGAGGGCGAGGTGCACCAGGGCAGCTTCTGGCTCGTCAATCCCTGCCTCTACGACTTCGCCATGTCCCAGCAGGCGCCGCCACCTCCACCGCCGCCCGCTCCACCGGTGACGAAGCCGCCGCCGGAAGCCGACTCCTCCTGCTTGCTCACCACCTTGAAGTGCGATGGCGCCGGGTGGGGCATGAGGCGCCGTGTCAGGTACATTGGCCGGCATCGTGATGAAGCTCCCAAGGAAGCTAGCGTCGACTGGTTACGACACAGAGGTCACCGTCAGAGAGGAGGAGCAGCGTCCAGCGACGCGGGAAGGTACCAGGAGGGAAAGGAACTGTAAGAGGAAACGGGAGGCAGAAGGAAGTAGCAAGGACAGGCACAGAGACGAGGGCAAGAAGAACCGCAAGGTTCAGGGCGGCAGCAAAAAGAGTTCGAAGAAGGCGAAGAAGCGCACCGTGGAGTCCAAGGATGGCGACCCTCGCCACGGCAAGGACCGGTGGTCAGCCGAGCGCTACGCCGCAGCAGAGAGGAGCCTGCTCGACATCATGCGCTCCCGTGGTGCCCGTTCCGGCGCGCCGGTGATGCGGCAGGTTCTGCGGGAGGAAGCCCGTAAGCACATCGGCGACACCGGCCTCCTTGACCACCTGCTCAAGCACATGGCCGGCCGGGTGCCAGAAGGCAGCGCTCACCGATTCCGCCGCCGGCACAACGCGGATGGAGCGATGGAGTACTGGCTGGAGCCGGCCGAGCTTGCTGAGGTGCGGCGACAGGCCGGTGTGTCTGATCCATACTGGGTGCCGCCGCCGGGATGGAAGCCAGGTGACGACGTCTCCCTCGTTGCCGGTGACCTACTAGTCAAGAGGCAGGTTGAGGAACTCACCGAGGAGGTCAATGGTGTAAAAAGGTCTCCTTTTCTGCTACTTTCTCTCTGTTTGCACTCTGTAGCTCTGTTGCAGCACCATTGTTGTTCAAGTTCTTACATAGCATGGGAATTGGGATCTCTTCCCAGACTTATTCTAAAATTGACTTTGTGGTTGTTTGTGAAGGCAAATGGAGCAGCTAGTGGGCAAGGATGGGTACTTTGATGCAGAAAGAGCTTACAGTTCATTGAAGGTATGCAAAAGATCAGCTTACAGTTCATTGAAGTTATCCTCTCAGCACTCAATCCTCACAGCATTGTTGTCCCCTTTATTTTTCAAGAAAGATGACATTTGCTGTTTCTTCTGGTTTAGAACTGAGTAAAATATGTAATTGCATTGATGTGCTAGTTTCTGTATATTTGGATATGCATTTTTGTCTTCATCAATTGAAAAAGGGAACATAGTTTCTGTATATGTTGGTTGTGCAAGCTGACTTCATATGTACAGCATTTTCATCTATTGATGGTAGGTTTTCTTTTCCGAAAAGCTAGAATGCTAGTCTTGGTTCAGAGTGATGTTTTGATATGGTTGCTATCAACTACTTTTTTCCGTTTCTCTGAAATTCTGAAGCTAAGGATGTACTGATGTCCATGATCTGAACAGCATTGCAACTTGAAACTGCAATTTCTCTGTTTTACTTCCCGCACTACTGAGGAACTAACAAAAACTTGTTTTCGCATGCCCATTTTCAATTTGTTTGTCAGGAGAAGTACCAGAGTGCTGTAAGGGCTAACGAAAAGCTAGAGGAGCAGGTGTTCTCTTTGAAGGTAAGTACATGCATGCAGCAAACTTTCTCTGCTTGACAAAAATCTGGCAGTTAATTTCAAACAAAAGCAAAACTGAGACACCATGCCTGCTAACTGTCTTTAGTGATCCACATTTCTGAACCTGTTTCAGACTTTCAGTAGATGCCTGGAATACTTCATGGTGAAGCTGCCTTTGCTTGCTGCATTTTTACAGAAACAATCTTGCTTCTATTTTCAGGATATGTGCGAGAATGTGGTTCAGATGAATGGTGAGCTGAAGGAGGAGGTGTTATCCTTCAAGGTACATTCATGCATTCAGCAATGACATTATCTTCTTCGCCTGTAAAATCTATTGCACTGTTATTTCTAAGCTTGGGTGCTTATAGGTCCAGTTCTCTGCACATTCTGCTCTGCTAGCTCTGTGCCGCACTGACCCACTCTGTCTAATTTCAGGACAAGTACCAGCATATATCAGACAAGAACGATAAGTTAGAGGAGCAGATTACCTCTCTCTCCACCTCTTTCCTTTCTCTCAAGGTAGCTTCTTTGCATGGCATTGTACTCTGTTTGTTGGTTATGCTCAGCCTGTGCAAATGTACACACTACACTTGCCGTTATCCTTTTGAGTACAGCTAACAGTGGCAGTTGGAATGGTGCAGGATCAGTTGGTGCTGGCGCTGAAGACGGAAACAGCTCGTCAGCTGGGATTGGCTCCCAGTGACGACAATCAAGAAACTGCTCCCCGCACAACAGTGTACCTTGCTTCCGGTGACCAGATGACACCGCGGTCCGACGGCACCGTCATCCAAGGCGTCCCGGACAGGCCGGCGAGGTCGAGGAAGAGCAGCTTCCGCGTCTGCAAGCCACAGGGCACGTTCCTGTGGCCCAGCATGGCGTCCGGCTCGACCATCAGCGGGGGAGCCAGCAGCAGCTGCCCGGCCACCGCCACCGCCGCCGCCGCACCAGGCCCGGGGATCCCTCGCGGCACCAGCTGCTCCGGTAGCGCCGGGCCGGGGCTCCCGCGGTCGTCGCGAGCCCCAGCAGTTGAAGTGGCGGCGGCGTCGCCGGGCCTGGACGAGCACCTGATGGTCGGCGCTCTCTTCTCCACGCCGCCCTCGGCGTCGTCCACTTACGCAGCGGCCAAGCTGCAGTTGTCCCTGTCCAGCCCGAGGTCGCCGCTGCAGCCGCAGAAGCTGTTCGGCACTGCTGCTGCAGCCGCCGCCGCCGGGTTTAGTCCTCAGAAGCTGCTGCATTTCTCCGGCCTGACTCGACTTCATGTGGTAAGTCAGTGGCAATTGCTTGCTCTCCCTCTTCGTCCTCTGTTTCTTCAGTCTGGCACTCTGCACCATGATCCTCTGACGTCAGTTAGCTCTTGCTGCTCGATTGTTGTCTGTAAGCATTGTTTGTTAACAAATCAAGGCAGCTGCAATCTGATTCATGTTCAACCGATCATCATGGCCTGTGCAGGACACCTCGCCCACGTCGTCCGGGGCCTGCGGCGCCAGCCTGCTGGAGGGGAAGAGGGCCCTGTTCAATGCAGACGCCGGCGGGATCAGTGTCAGTGTGGTGGGCACGGAACTGGCCCTGGCTACTCCTTCCTACTGCTGAGCTGCGCTCCTCCCTCCACTTCATCACCTCCCAGTCCCTCCACATCCCCAAAGCACTCTTTGGCTTTTACTCGGCCTCGGCGTGCGCCATTTTTTCTGAAGATAACGAAGAGGCAGCACGCAACATACACACAGAAAAAGAAAGGAAAATATATAAAAAAAGGAAGAAGGATAGGACTCACTTGAGGATTCTTGGTTGCACAGTTCGTAGCTATTTGAGGTTTTGGTCAGCCCCTAGTTATTTTTTGTGTCGCCGAAGATTTGTATTCTGGTGGCTTAGCTGTTACTTGCATTGGATTGATCCCTTTATCAGTATATCAGTTGCATACGGTCGTCGTCTGCCCTGTCTTTGGTGCATGACGCATGGGGAGTAGAACGTGTCAATTTTACTGGCTCCATAGGGCATATATGAGTTATAGACCATAACCCGGTTACTCTCGTGTTGTGTGGCATAAAAATTTATGCTTCGCAGAACCAAATACTACTATATGTTTGGTAATTTACTGTTGCACAAATGTATATCGGTAGTGTTCCGTTATAATCTGTGCATTTCTGGTGTCGACCACAGGCACAATCCTAGCAGCAGAAGTCATGCTCACGCACATGCTTCCTTGTGATTATGAATGTTCACATATTTATGGTGATTGAAATTAAAATGCAATTGGACCATGGAATTTGATCTTTACTTCGGGTACAAATATTTAAGCTTGTGTGTAGTAGCTTCTAATATCGCTACTGATGCACTCCGTAGTTCAATTAGAGCGAAAGAGATGAGCTATACATGAACAAGTTTCGTAGGTGCCAAGCTTCTGATTTGTATTTTTTCCAAGGACACGTGGGCGCCAAGTTTCTGCGTCGACTTTCTTGCCACTTGCCACGAATCTTTAGCGTGGTTTTCGCTTCGTCTATTTCGACGGCAGCAGGTTCACTGGACCGCAGATCCAACGGTCCAAATAACTTTCTTGACCCCTACGTAGCGAAACCCAAAAATGAAAAGGACAATCCCAAGTTCCCAACCGGCCCAACACCTTCTCTCACATAGTCTCATTCAAAGGGCCCAAATTCCTTTTCTGCTTCCTTTCAGACTGCTCCCGGAGTCCAGAACCTTCTCCGTTTTCCTTCCCCACCCAAAATTCCCCCAGCCCAAACCCTAACCACCGCGGCAATGGCGGCGGCGGAGAGGTCCGACGAGGCGGCGGCGGCGGGCGGGGACCCGCGCCGCGTACGCAACACGTGCATCCTCGCGCACGTGGACCACGGCAAGACTACGCTGGCGGACCACCTGGTGGCGTCCTGCGGGGACGGGCTCCTCCACCCGAAGCTCGCCGGCCGGCTCCGCTTCATGGACTACCTCGACTGAGGAGCAGCGCCGCGCCATCACCATGAAGTCCGCCGCCGTCGCGCTCCGCTCCCGGGACGGGCACCGCGTCAGCCTCATCGACTCCCCGGGCCACATCGACTTCTGCTCCGAGGTCTCCTCTGCCGCGCGCCTCTCCGACTCGGCGCTCATCCTCGTCGACGCCGTCGAGGGGGTGCACATCCAGACGCACGCCGCGCTGCGCCAGGCATTCGTCGAGCGCCTGCCGCCCCTGCCTCGTGCTCAACAAGATCGACCGCCTCATCACCGAGCTCTGCTTCACCCCCGCCGAGGCGTACACGCGCCTCCACCGCATCGTCTCCGACGTCAACTCCATCTACTCGGCGCTGCGCTCGCACTCCTACTTCTCCCTCCTCTCCGCCCTCGAAGACAACCCCTCGTCCAGCTCCTCGTCATCCGCTGAGGATCTTCCAGAGGACTTCGAAGACGACGATGACAATGAGGACGCGTTCCAGCCCCTCAAGGGCAATGTCGTCTTCGCCTGCGCACTTGACGGCTGGGGCTTCCGCCTCCAACAGTTCGCCGACCTCTACGCCAGAAAGGTCGGAGTCAACCCATCTGCCTTCCTGAGGGGATTGTGGGGCCCAAGGTATCTCGATAAGAAGACGGGGAAGGTTGTGGGGAAGAAAGCCATGACAGGCGCAGACCCACAGCCTATGTTCGTGGAGTTTGTGTTGAGTGCCCTTTGGAAGATGTATGAGCTGGTGCTGAAGGATGGTGGCGAGAGTAAGAGGGTGAAGAAATTGGTAGAAAACTTCCAATTGAAAATTCCAGAACGGGAGCTGAAGAACAAAGATCCAAAGGCGGTGCTGCAGTCTGTGATGAGCCGGTGGCTGCCACTGGCAGATGCTGTGATGGATATGGTGGTGGAGTGCACGCCTGACCCTATTGCTGCTCAAGGGGTCAGGGTTGCTCGGCTTATGCCAAAGAGGGAAGTTACACCAGAAGATGCCGCTAGTTGCCCTGAGATTGTTTCGGAGGCAGAGAGGGTGCGGAGGTGTGTCGAGGCCTGTGATGTGAGTGTGGATGCGCCGGTGGTAGTTTATGTGTCAAAGATGTTTGCCGTGCCATATAAGATGTTGCCATTGAAGGGAGTGAATGGGGAACTGTTGAACCACCATGGTGCCAGTGAGTCAGAGGAGTGCTTTATGGCATTTGCGAGGGTCTTCAGTGGTGTCCTTCGTGCAGGGCAGAAGGTCTTTGTGCTATCGCCATTGTATGATCCGTTGAAAGGGGATGCAGTGCAGAAGCATGTGCAGGAGGTGGAGCTGCAATACTTGTATGAGATGCTTGGACAGGGCCTGAAACCAGTTGGCAGTGTGGGTGCTGGGAATGTTGTTGCAATCCAGGGCCTTGGGCAGCAGATATTGAAGAGTGCCACATTGTCGTCCACGAAGAGTTGCTGGCCCTTCTCAAGTATGATGTTCCAGGCATCTCCGATGCTCAAGGTTGCGATTGAGCCTTCAAATCCAGCTGATCTCGGAGGTCTTGTTAAAGGGCTCAAGCTTCTTAACCGGGCAGATCCATTTGTGGAGTATACTGTTACACAGAGGGGTGAGCATGTCCTTGCTGCCGCAGGTGAGATACATTTAGAACGGTGCATAAAGGATTTGGAGGAAAGATTTGCAAAGGTCAAATTGGTGGTCTCAGAGCCCCTAGTTTCCTTTAAAGAGACAATTGAAGGAGAAGGCGTTGGTTTAGTGGAGAGGTTGAAGGCTCCACAGGAGTTTGTTGAGAGGGCTACGCCAAATGGGAGATGCACTGTGCGAGTTCAGGTCTTGAGGCTTCCTGATGCTCTCACTAAGGTTCTTGAGGAAAGTGAACAGTTGATTGGTCAAATAATTGAGGGGAAAACAGCAAAAAGGGATGGTGTCTTGGATCCAAGGCTTTCTCAAGATTGATGGTGATTCTGCTGGGATGCTTAGGCAGCGTATGATTGATGCCATAGACAGTGATTTAGAAGCAATTTCCAAGCAAGTGGATAAAGAAAAACTTGATCGGTATAGAAAGACATGGCTTGGATACCTTGAAAGAATCTGGTCACTAGGTCCGTGGCAGGTTGGTCCAAATCTTCTCCTCTCGCCTGATTCAAAATCAAGTGATGGTGCAATAACCATCCAAGATGGAAGCAAGGTGTACTTGTGAGCGGTAGGTCTGATATCTCTGAGAGATTGGGGTTTTTGAAGGAATCTGATGCCAAAGATAACAGCAATCTTGACAATGGTGAATCAGCAGCAAATGCTTGTGAATCATTGCATCTAGAGTCTATGGCACTAAGGAACAACATTGTCTCAGGTTTCCAGATTGCAGCAAATGCTGGGCCTTTATGTGATGAACCTATGTGGGGTCTGGCGTTTATTGTTGAGCCTTACCTATTTGCGGACGGCTCTGATACTGCTAATCACTCTGATCAATACAACATTTTCAGTGGTCAAGTAATCACTGCAGTCAAAGAAGCATGCCGAGCAGCTGTTCTTCAGAACAAACCAAGGCTTGTTGAGGCGAAGTACTTCTGTGAGTTGACCGCACCATCAGAGCAAGTAGGTACAACCTATGCAGTTCTTCGTAAGAGGCGAGCAAGGATTCTGAAAGAAGAGATGCAAGAAGGAACCTCATTGTTCATAATACATGCTTACTTGCCAGTCGCTGAGAGCGTTGGATTTTCAAATGAACTTAGGAGTTTAACTGCAGGTGCAGCTAGTGCTCTGCTCGTTCTTAGCCACTGGGAAGCTATTGATCAGGACCCCTTCTTCATCCCAAAGACACAGGATGAGCTTGAAGAATTTGGAGATGGTTCAAGCATTGGGCCAAACTTGGCTAAAAGGCTTATGAATTCTGTTAGGCGAAGGAAAGGACTGCATGTCGAAGAGAAAGTTGTGGAGCATGGCACAAAACAGCGGACCCTTGCTAAGAAAGTATAGCTGTGTTTTTGGGTGGTTCGAACTATATCGCTGTCCAAGATTTTGTCCTGTATACTGAAATATAATCAAAGTTCTATGTGGTCATATAATTTTCCTTACTTGGCTTTGTTGTTTGAGAGTTGAGACGTAGGCACTGGTGCCTTCTTTTAAGTATTAGCGATGACTTATTGATCGACACCTTTCTTGTCTATGAAATATCATGAAATCAGTCTCATAAAAACTTGTCTTGTTTCATCATAATTGGAAACAACACAGTATATGTTGTTTACTCTTTTTGTGCGGCCTTGAATGAAAAATTGACTATATGCCTAAATATCTCCTTTATGATAAGATATTTTTTAATGATCATTTGTTTCTTGCAATATGATGAATGCAAACAAACATCAAACTGAAGTGACACCAGATGCAAAATTGTCAGAACTGTAGAAAGTAGAAACTAGAAAGGCAAAATTTGAAAGCTCATATCCTATACCCTAAGTTACTAACTTAAATTTGGACTCCAGTATTGCAAATGTTAGGTGCAAGGATCTGTAAGCACTGAATGCCGTAAACAAGTATGGCCATTGGTCAGTGTACACATATGCTTACTGTGCCGTTAATTGTCCATCTTGCGACTGCAGTCTTCCCAGGATACAGGGATAGGTGCAGCCAGTGCACTAGATACAAACGATTAGATGTTCGAACTGCATGAACTCAGGTTTGTTACCATTCCGAATCATGATCATGAACCTTGAATACAGCAGTTCCTTCTTATTTACCAAATGTCAATCTCTACTGATAGGCACCCATATGCCACTGGTTGGTTATGACTTATGAACCTTGACTTGGAAGTCTAATCGATAGACACCCATATGCTGCCGGTGCCTTTTACCACTTGCATGGCTAAATGCAATACGAAATGCTCACTGATTTCTGTTGCAGGAACCAAATCACTGAAATCAGAATATGTGGTTCGATGGGTTCTAGGACTAATATAAAACGTTACTGGCTATTGTGATCACAGTTCAAATTTGAGGCTGTTTTATATTAGGGACTGAATTAATTGTGGAATCAAATTGGTCAATCAGAAATGCCACCAACGAGCTTTTAACATGGATAAATATTTATGTTTATTTTCTTCCTTCATTAACTAATTTTATGGCACGTTCTTCAGATGCTGTTAATCCTGTTTTCCGTCCTGTCTGTTCCACTCTGTCCGTTGGGAGCTGCATTGGGCGGTCCGTCAGTTGTTAACCGTCTGCTTGTATGGTTGCTAATGTATGCATGCATGTATATTTACTCAAATTTTTTAATTTGCAAGCAATATTTTTGAAGGGAGGCAATTACGAGTACTGCCATTATCCATTCGTCCAATTATACAGTATTTGCCACTGAAAATGGTCAAACTGTGAAGCATGCTGCATCAGAATTCGAGTCCTGGAGTCTGGACACTGGAGAGATTTATGTGTTTAGCCGAATAATTCCGCATCGTTTTGTAAAGCACCCATCTTCATGAACGAATGCACCAATAGAACACATGCTCGTTTTGTACCGGTGTTTGAATGTGTCAGGAGCTGTATGCTCGAATGATTTATTTAAGAAAAATCTAATAATCTAATACATAATCTGCTGCGTCTGCAAAAAAGGATCTCTTCAAGTGGTAGCGAGTTACGTGGTGCGTTTCAGGGTTTGGTTGATCTGACAGGTTTGGTTGCTGCTTCCCTCTATCATTCCAGCAATCCAGCGGCAGCGGCAGCAACATGTTCTTGCTCAGGCAGCATCATTAGGCGACGTCGGGTCGCTGGCCAACAAAGAGACGTGCATGCAGTCTTAGCTTCGCCGTCCTTGTCTACAGCCCTGTTCTGGTCTCCCAATACCGAAAGAGTCTGGCCCCGGTTTTTCTTTTAGATAGTACTACCCTGTTTTTAATTGGGTTCTGGTATCGCTTGATGGATAAGCGACTCGCGGCTTTCCTTTTCCTTCATCCTTGTGAGAGCTACTGTTATATAATTTTGATTTTAGTAGTGGAGCACTCATGAACCCAGGGGATTCAAAGATGAATCGAATTAACCAACGTGCCGAAAGCGAATGCAGAGCGTACTCATATGAGCCACCACAGACCAACTGTGACTGATGCGTGATCAGTTCATCGGCCAACACGCGAGCTGCATGCCTGCATTTGAAAATTATTAGCTACCTACGTACGGAGTATCACATACCAGTTTGATGAGGCTGCTATTAGAGTCTTTCGAGTATCTTCTCTGGGTCTGCTATCTGTGCGTTTCTTCCCTGAATTGGACACCTAACATGTGTACCATTGTCAGCCACTAGGCCTACACGTTCCTTTGAACAAATTCCCTTGGTGATAGCGCATTTCTTCCATTTCTGTGAGACATCCATTTCTGCTATCTCGGTGTCATTAAATCCGTGACACAGTTAATGTCACTAAGTTCATAGTTAAAAATACTTTCTCACGTACGACAAATGATTGTCCTCACAAAATGGAATACTTGTAAAAACAAATGGACTGGAGTATATATGGGCCTTCTCTGCTAAAAAAACTGATAGAGTATATGGATATTGCTGGATTTATTGATAGCTACTTGTTTCCTTTATGCTTTGTCTATCTAAAGCTATATGTGTGGTTGGGCCATCAAGGTGCTGATTGCGACTCATTTTCCCCTATAATCTCTGGGGTCTCTTTTTCATTGACTTGCGCAGACGGATGTGCTGCTAGTCCTGTAATAAGGCACTGTAGCCCTCATTGAGGGTCAAAGCCGAATATTTATTCATTATCTAAAAAAAATTAGTAACCAAGGCACCCAAATCCGGAGGCTAAAAGTGGAGACGAAGCCTGAATAACCAGGAATATTCCAAAAAGTGAAATGTTATCATCTTAAAAAAAGTAGTGGAATGTTATGTAGTTACCACAGTGTGTGGTCTTTTGCACAATTGTTTTTTTTTTGAAAAAAAGTTGCAAAAAATCACTATAGATTTTCTATGAAACTAAATGAAGTTTAAATAGATTATACTGGCATACAAATGCTGCTTCTTACAAGCTTATTTTGTGATTTTACAACATCGATGTCTTTATTTGAAGATATATTCAAAGGAAAAGGAAGTTTCTGAAATATATAGAAGCAACTGTAGAAAGCATGGTTATCACAATTCATCTCAATATGAAACAAAGATTAGTCTTTTCCAAGCACAAGTACCCACCATACACGGATATAAATATAATAATTCAAAAATAATTCAAAGTAATACAATATTTAGAATTATCAAGATTTAAAATATAAAAAATGTACCATATCTAAAATTGTCCTTTACAATTTCTTTATGTAAATATGAATTTACTTATATCGTAACACACACACATACACCACACCAACAACAGATAGCTATAGAAATCGAAATATGGAAAATGTATGTAGAAGACAATTGAGGGCCATAATGCATAGATCTAAATAATTTGACGAGAGAGTTGTTTCTAGAAAGAAATGCTTCAAGGTTCGACTTTATGTTGCTGTACTAATGTGCTTATATGCGTACTACTACACTAATTTACGGTAAGAATTTACGAGGACCAGCTAGATGGCAAGAATGTTCGTGGCCAGTAGGATTGGAATCCCACCGCATCAGTGTAAGCACAAAAACCAAGCAGGTACTACGTGTTCAACGAACTAATAAACCCCTCCGGACTGCATAGGATGTCATGAACGTGGACCTCAGGAGCAGAAGTACGCGCAGGGCGCAGTACTACCGATCCACATAACTTGGAACGAAGTAGACTGGCACGAAAAAGAAGACTAAAGGACACGGTCCACGACCACCTCGTGATCCTGTCCCGTCCCCGTAACGATAACTGCTCGATCGTGCAAGGCTCACCGGTTTCAAAAAAATGTAAAAACCTGACAACTGCCAGCCTTGCTTATGCTTGCGTTTTTTTTATTTCAGAAATGTAAAAAGAGAGAGAGAGAGAGTATCAAACAGCAGGGGATCGGATGGAATATTGACCTGTTGCTTGTACTACTAGTCACATAGTATCGCTGTCCGTTTGAAACGTGCCGCGCGAAAAATATGTTTCCGTCTGCTTGCGAGGAACAGCCGAATCCCTTTTGTCCACATGGAAGCACCGTTTTCTTGACCCCCTCCAAATGCCCCATAACACGTCCACGTCCAGTGCTACGGTCCAATCCGCAACACATGCACCGGCTTTCCAAAACACGCCCCCCCTTGCTTGCACAGGCATCTCAAGGACATCGCAAATGAAAGAGATGCCCGTTCGATCTGCCACGCCCATGGCAATATGCGACACAGCTGGGACACGGAATGCAATGCAACGACGGGTTTTGAATTTTGATTTCCGAATAAAATCCGGTCGCCTTTCCTCGGACCAGTGGTTGGGTGGTACCGGTGCGTCTGGTTTGGTTGATTTCTTCTCACTCCAGCAGCTAGAAGCCGCAGCATGTTCTTATTCAGGCAGCACGTGGCGCGTCGGATCGGATCGCAGGACCAACAGCTAGACGCGAGGTGGTCTGTCTTTGCCGTCCTTTTCCGACGAGCCTTTGCTTTTTTGCGTGCCAAAGGCAGCGGGCCGGCCGGAAGAGTTGTGTTTGGCCCCGACGATTTCCGTTCTGCTGGGAACGGACGGCGGAGAAGAGCAAAGCAGAGGGTGATGGCTGCCCACATGTTATGATACTGTAGTACGCACCTATTATCCCTGTCCATGACATACCCCTACTACTACTGTCTGGAGCTAGCTACCTGGGGCTGAGGTTCCAAGAGCGGCGCACTTTGGCAGGCACTGCCCGGCCGTTTCTATTTCTTGTGCTGCGGCACGAATTGGCGGTGGTTTAGTTAAGACAGGATCGGGGGGATGGAGCGAGAGCTTGCGAAATCTTTGCAATTTTTCCGCGGTCGTGTGGCTCGCTCGGGCCACGCGGATGCACGGACTGGGTCGCTGATCGACTCGCTGGCGCGTCGTCACAGGCTACCGCGTCCACGTGTAAATTCGATGTGTCAAAACCAATAATATATTTATATATGATGATCATCACTTGATGATTGAGCATGCTGGGTTAGTTGCATCTTACGGAGTACTAAGTTACTAGTAGTACATTCCTAGCGGGATTAAATCAGCCAGGCAACAACCAACCAAGTGTACTGAACCCAGAAGGCCAAGATTAGATTATGCTCCAGTTATTAGTGTTAGACTAGCAAAATGTCCGTGCGTTGCTACGGATGAATGTGATATGTAGCTGTATCTTTACGAGTCCTCATGTTTCTTTTTATAGAAGATCGTATCGATTAAAAGGTACTCCATACATTCTAAATTATAAATCGTTTGACTTTTTTGACTCCAAGTTGGACCACTAATTTTATTTGAAAAATTGTACTATTGATTTGCTCGTGCATAGAGCGCGGAAATCATACGTACACATCGAGGCTCAACACACGCCATGCAAAAATTATGGATGTTAGACATGCACAAATATAATTGAGATGTAAATACTATTACTGTACTCATAACTAACTATGCAAATCATTAAATTATAATTTTTCCCTTTAATTGAAATCACTACACATGGATAAATAAAAGGGGATATACGAAGCCATTAGTGGACACCCTTTCTCATGACTTACTACAACAAATGGCCGGCAGGGGGGATTCATTTATTTTTTCACATCACTAGCATCATGCCCGTGCGTTGCTACGGGATAACAAAACTTTATACTAAATATACACAGATCGCACAATAAAATACAATATTGTGAAAATAAGTACTAATATTAAAATGATTTAATAAAAAAAATTAAAGTTTCTGAAATTAACTTGCATTCATGAGCTAGTTTTATTTTGATAATATGAGTTAGATTAAGGCTGTGTTTGAATCCAGGTGCTAAATTTTAGTAGGTGTCACATCAGACGGGGTGGGGATGTCGAAAGGAGTTTTCGGTTACCAAAAAAAAAACAAATTACAGATCTCGTGAATACTCCAAGAACAATATGTAGATGATTCCCAAATCTAAAACTCCAGGCAAAGTAGACACGGTATTGGTGATTTAGAAAGAAAAAAAATCCATGTATCAGAGGCTGCTTTTGTCTTTCATAGAACAAAAGCAATGATGGAAAATAAATGCATTTTGCAAATATGTGGAACAAGTGCAACAACATTCGTGGAGACTTATGTGTTCTATCAGCCAATGACCATCCCCAATCTGAAAGAAAATGGCTTGATTTCATGAACAATACTATGAAATTGTAACTTGTCATACATTTTTTTAACACCTCCATAGGGTAAATTCTTTATTAAAATTTAATTGTTTGCGCAATCTTTATTATTACTTACAAGGATAAAAGGGTTGGAAAAAAGAGAAGAGGAAGCCTTTAATTTTTTTACCAGTTTAAATGGATGTCCATGATTACAGACCTAAGTAAACTTGAATAAGTAAACTGGAGGTTATTAACATGTTGCTTTCAACTTTACTTCTAAATCAGAATTAGCGTGATGCTCTAATAATTTCTTGGGATTGACAAGCAATGACGTGTATTTTACCCACTGTGCACTTGCATTGTCAGTCACCAACCACTGTTTGAGAATATAAATATTCTGCAGTCAGGAATAAACGGATGGATTAGACAACACAAATAACAAAACAAAAAGGGACTTACACTATTAGCCTCTGGTGTACATTCAAGTCAATTCCTTTAGATTTTGCCCATTTATATGCTCCTTCACCAACAAAAAACCTAAAAATGGAATAACTGGTGTTCAGAAGATGTGTGAAAAGTTAGAAGCAAATAAGAAAAATAAACATAAATGAGTATTAAATTGGCATATAGAATTTCCTCTATGGAGAAATATTGGCAGTGGTAGATTGTCCATTTGAGTAGCATCTCTAGCCCTGCAACTACAATAAACAAGTCAAATAGCCTAAGTTTTACTCTGCAGCGGAACTCAATAAGAGGCGAAATAAAGTTTTACAGTGTTGCATATGGCTACAACACTCATTTTTGTTGTAATATATTTATGCACCTAATAAATCACAAGTATGTAATTTTCAAGATTAAACTACACATATATACTACAATTATTAGAGAAAATGGATGGAAATTGATATTTCAGTTTACATAGGCAAACACAGATCACAAAGGGATGCATTTTAACAATTGAAAAACAGTATACCTGCCTTGAGCTTACCATCTACCAGTCTCTATATTTCTAGCGAAACCAACCTACAAACACAACCACAAAAATTGAACTTCAGAACTGGTGATATCATTTCAGATAACGTGATGTCTGTCAGCATATGAATATACTCATTTAGAAAAAGGACCTTATCCACATGGGGAAGTGAAGATAATGGTGCACCAGCTTCAGGACCAAGACCATTTATTATGTTCGACACACCTGGAGGTAGTCATCCTTCTATGTATATTGCACCAAGCTCTAACCAAGTCCTGAATTTAGACCTGATTTTAGTCCTATACTCCTATGACAAAACAATTGTATATGTGGATTCAGAGGTGGCTTTAACACAGCTGTGCACCCAGCAGCCAAGGAAGGTGCAACCTTCCATGTAGCCATCAACAGAGGATAGCTCCTTCATTTAAACTTGGAAAAAGAAAATGAATCAGCGTGATCATTTAACAGAATAATGATACAAAACATAAAAGCAATCAGCTACTGTTCATCAACTACTACGTCAGAAGAACAGAAACGCCTTATAGGACTTTAGAGTGTCCACTGGCTTCTTATTTACCACACAAACCATCGACATGTGAAGGCAGCAAACAAGAAATAACCATTCCAGCAAACAAACTATATTTTGATGGACGCCATGTGTGCAATTTTGCAGTACAGATAGAAATGGAAATTGAAGGAAATTGGTGTGCTGATTGCATTAAAAAAATTGAGGCCAGCATATACCATCTGAAGGGGAGTGGGTTATGGAGCTCGGTATTAGCAACAGAGGGATAGTGCTGAGTTAAAGCATGACAAATAATGCATTTTTGCGCTGCCAAAATTAAGAATTAACAACCGCCAACATCAAAATTGGAGATTAATTCTCCCACAACTAAAAAGCACCTTTTGCACATAAAAAAGAATTGGGACTAAATGGAGCCCACTAAAACTTCAATATCCAAATCACACTGAACTTATCAGATCGATCAAAAGCACATGAATCTCTGCCTATACTTGGTACACAAAATGGATCGATCCATAAACCTGCAGACGGACAGATCACTTTTAGCAAGGAAATTCCCGGTTTTAGGTGTTCCATTTCGCACAGTAGGAAGGGAAGGGGAGAGGATGGGCAGGCTTTTCTTTTGGGTTCTCATCGTAGCATGAAGAGCTCGCCAAAGGCGGCACCGCACTATGAACATCTTGTGATGATGAGTAGCTACACATGAAACGACTGCATCATTCTAATGCCAAAAACGAACAGAACTTGAATGCATAAATAGCGTGAGCAACAAGAAAACCAGACATTGTATACCATCCGCCACGAGGAAGTATTCCCCATCCGACAACACATCTGGTCGAGGTCCTCCGTTCTGAGTTCTTGTGGACACTGGCCTCCCGTTATTGTCGACGCTGGCCTCCCTTTCTTGTCAAAAATGGATTGCAGTCCCTGACCACGATGTCGCCGCCTCCCGTTCTTTGTCAACATTGGCCTACAGTCCCAGTTCCTGACCAAAATGTCTTATCGTTCTTGACCTGGCCGGAGATGGAGGAAAGATCGTGGCGTCGGCCCCAAATTGATGCCCCGCACGGGGTGGAGAGCGGGACGGCGATCGCGATGTGAAGGCAATGGAGATGGAGACAACGCAGGGAAGATCATGGCGGCGGCGGTGACGATGGCAAGGGTGAGGGAGGTGGAGGCTTAGGGAAGATCATGGCAGCAGTGTCGACGGTGCAGGGAAGATCATGGCGGCGTGGTTGAGAGTGGGATGGCGGCGGCGGTAGCGATGGCAAGGGCGAGGGAGGTGGACTGCGGCTTAGGGTTTTGGGACTCTGGAGGCTTAGGGTTTCACGATGTGGATGCAGCGTCGCGTAGGCAGCATTCTGATCGGACGATCGTGCCGTTCCTCGCGGTGAATAGACGGATGAGAGCTGATGGTGCAAGACGTACGAAGGTTTGTGGTGGTGGCGGGATTTGGGGAGGGGATCGTAGGGCAGCGGAGGGGTCTGGCGATGAATGGACGGCGCAATTGATCGCATGGACACCGACGCTTGACGGGCGACGCGCCATTCGTACGACGAACGATCCACTTTTTACTCTTTATAGTTGTGAGAGATTCGAGAAGGGGGTGATCCACCATCCATGTCATGCCATTAACCGTTCCGTGGACCTATAATATGACCATGCTACTGATCTCAGACAACTTGGAAACTGGGCAGCCTGCGAGCAGACGAGTACGACTAGGACCCAGACCGACGTGCGGGGCTCAACGGTTTCCGTTGCTGGAAGACATAAAACCTGACAGCTGCTGCTTGCTCCGTTGCTTCTCATACTCGCTGGAAAATCCCCATCGACGCTGTTTGATTGCTGCAATTAATTAATTTATTCGATTCAGTATCCATGTTGAAACGGTAGTCTCGTTTCCAGGCGACTATTTTGCAGGGAAACAAAAAATTGGTGGGTGCGAGCATGTATAAGTACAACCCTTTCTTTTTGCCACAGTTTGTTCTTTAAAAAAAAATGAATCAGCAGTGGTTAATTAACCATCTCTTCTTGTTATTTCCAAATTAACCTACTGCTAAAACCATTTACGGTCGCTTCCGCCTCAGTGAGGAGGAACAAATCAAACCTTTTGTCCACATGGAGCAACAGCCGTTTCTTGACTCACCGAAATTGCATCAGAACAAGTCCATGTCCTGTGTGCTGCGTTCCAAAGGCAGCACAACACATGAACTCAAGTTTGAACTTTCTAAAACTACAGCTCCTTTTACTCGCACAAGATATCTGAACGACTGAACAACATCACCTTCTGTTGACGGAAAAAGGGAGGGTCGCGCCCATCATTTTCCTGTCCAAAGAACATACACTCGATTTTTTTTTACCATAACATGATTTTTTAGATACGAAAAAGCTTTTTAGCTAAATCGTACGGACAATATGTTTTTACCGAGTTCAAGAAATTTAGCCCGGTAATTCAATATCTTAACCGAGAAAAATTCAAGAAAGAAATACGTATGGACCAAGAGATATATAGAGATAAATAAAGCAAGCAAAATTATGAAATCGAAATATCTGCTCCGAAGAATATCGCCTACGGACGGAGCCGCAGCCTACTTTGTTGTCTTCTCCTCGACCCCACTTTCGCGCTGGGAGGCCCCACCTCGGGAAGGGGAAAAGAGGTGGGCGAAGCGGCCAACACATCACCCCGACCCAACTCGCCGCACCCATTCCGAATTCCTTCCAACTCCCTCCTCCCCCAAATCCAAACAAAGCTCACCGTGTCTCCGCCGCGCGGCGCTCTGATTGACCCCCCACGAAACCCTCGCTCCCCGTCGCCGCCATGGACGACGACTACGACCAGGACCCCGACCCGTCGTCGCCGGCCGCCGCCGCCGGGGGGCGGTGCCCGTGCTGCTCCTCGTCCTCGCCGGCCGTGCCGTGGCGGCGGTCCGTGAAGCGGAAGCTGGGCGCGGAGGAGAAGGGGGAGGGCGGGGGCGGCGAAGGGGATGAGGCGGGGTCGACGGCGCGGGTGGAGGCGGAGGACGAGTGCGCGGCGCTGCGGGAGGCGGTGGCGTCGGCGCAGGCCACGGCCACGGCGCTGCGGGCCGAGGTCGAGGAGGAGCGCCTCGCCGCGGCCAGCGCCGCCAGCGAGACCATGGCCATGATGCTCCGCCTGCAGCGCGAGAAGGCCGAGGTCCAGATGGAGCTCCGCCAGTTCCGCCGCTTCGCCGACGAGAAGATGGCGCTCGACGGCAACGAGATCGACCAGCTCCGCAGCGCTCCTGGCCCAGCGCGCGCGCCGGCTCATTCACCTACGCGCCAGGCTCCGCGAGTACCGCCTCCAGTTCATCCACCTCGGCATCCCGCTCCCCGAGGGCGAGGACCTCGTCGCCCAGAACGCCCAGGAGGAGGAAGAGGACCTCCTACTGCTCGAGGGGGAGGAAGGCTATGCCGACGGTGACGAGGGCTACTACCCCGAGCTCCGCTGCCACAACGGGGAGTACTACTACGAAGACGGGCAGGAGGAGGATGATGTGGTTGCCCTCGATCTGGAGCGCCGGATCTGCCGCCTTGAACACGATAAGGAAACTCACCTGCTTGAGCCGGCTCTGGAGGAAGAGGAAGGAGCCTATGTTTACACAGATGAGGCCTTGCCGGAATTGTCCGGGCCGGAGCAGGATGGCTTTTATGCCAACGAGATGTTACCTGAGGAGGCTGTGGAAGAAAGGAGTCAACTCTGCAATGACGACGAGGAGCTGCCAGAGTCTCCAACTGCTGGATTTGGTGGCGGGGAGGAAGCGAGCGAGACTGATGCCGTTGGCAGTGCAAGCGGCAGCGATAGGGTGTACACGATTGACAAGGTACATCAAGGTGTGTCTGCGCCTATAGCCAGGGTCCCGGACAAGTACCAGGATGAGATGGTGGAGCCAGACATTAAGAAGCTTTACATGAGGCTGGAAGCGCTGGAGGCTGACCGGGAATCAATGAGGCAGGCCCTTGTGGCGATGCGCACTGAGAAGGCGCAGCTTGTGCTTCTCCGTGAAATTGCACAACAGCTTGCCAAGGATGGAGCTCCAGCTGGATCAGGAGCTGGTGTGAGGCCAGGTGTACACCATTCGCCTGGAAAATGCACGGTGGGGATTGTAGAAAGGAGGTTCACGGAGGATAAGAAGGCAGCACTTGTCAAGACATTCTTCATGGTTGCTTCATTTAAGGTATGATACCTGTTTCTGTTGATAGGATGCCAGTAGATTGGTGGTAAATCGCATCAAATATTGCATCCTTTTGCTTGACCTGGTCTTATTGATTAGATTATACATAGTATACAATTTACTACTCCCTCCGTTTCACTATGTTTGTCCATTGCTTCATGAGATATGTTTCACAATGTACTCCTAATTAAATGCTTTGAAAGAAGAGAGGCGGTTATGATTAATTTAGTAGCAGTATGAATGGCCATTTCATTTTACATTGAGTTTTCCGTGGAAGTTCTTTCTTGGTTAGTAGTTACTGTCAGTATGCATGGTGGATTATGGACAAACATAGTGAAATGGAGGGAGTAATATTAAGTTATGGTGGTTTTGTGCCGATTCAATGTATGAACCATTTTTAGATCCATTCATTCCATTCAGTAGGGTGCCACTGTAATACCCACCTAGCAGAGGTTTGAGCATATTTTAACCAGAATGTTTTTTCTTGAATGTTGCTGCTGCAGTAATGCAGTATGTAGCGGTTCTTTCTAATGATCTGGCCAACTCTTACATGTAAATAATTTTGCTAGTTGACGCTAAAGTCTAAAGATGGTACTATTTCTGTTTTGGTAACAAAATAATTATGATTAACATGATTTATCAAATTTTAAGTGTATGAGTTTGATTAACTCGATTGTAGTACTTCTGGATGGTACCTTCCTATGGATGTTTGTGGCGCTCGTAGCCATGGCTACCTGTTCTGGTTGTCAGCTGGATGTTGTCAGACAATGAATGGCTAGCTGCCTAGCTCCCTGTGTACATTCCCCTGTTCTGATTACGTTCTGTTTGAACTAAAGGCTTGCCCTATTTATATAGGGCAAGATCTTCTATCTTCTTGAGCATAAGTCAGACTTCTTATTTCTTAAGTTGTGACGCTCTTTACTTCTGATAGGTCATAGGATATTGGTAGGTTGGTGGTACACTGCATACAAGCTTCAGCATTTTGTTGGACCTTGACTTTATCAAGTAGATTGTATGTGGTGTATAGTTTATGATCTAAGCTGTGGTGGTTTTGTGCTTATTAGGTCTATTGATCATTTGTTGATTTGTTCATTTGACCCAGTTGGGTTTCAGCTATGTAATATTTATGAAGCACATATGATCTAAACTTTTGTTGTAGAATGCAGCTTTGCAGTATATAGTGGATATTTTTTATGCTCTGGGCAAGTCTTTCCTATTTCTTAAGTTTTGGTATTCAGCCCTAAAGATAGTAGTTTCTGTTTTAGTGACAGTTACCTATGCCTAATATGATTAGCTATGTGCACCTAATTTTCAAGTTTTGAGACAATAAGAGGCCAAAATGGAGGGAGCCATTAATTGTTAGATTTAAATTGTAGAAAACTCACGAAACTGAAGCTAGGGTGGTTTGTGCAATATTTAATGTAGATCATCTGCAGAAATATCATTGGTACTAGATCACAATCAAGAGATAAATTTGGATACCTTTCTGCAGTTCCTGCGGACTAGCTTGCGTGATTGAGCATGTTGTTGTTGATTGTTGTGGCATAATTTATTTCTAGGTACTATTGTTTAATGGAACCTAATGATAGTGCATTCAGAATTTCAGCTTTAATTTATCACACCTCCTAAACTAGAGGTGCCTGAAATAGTGGAGCAATTTCAGGTCAGACGCCACAGCTCCATGGCATCTGATTCCGAGGTCGGTTAGGGTTCCGGTGTTGGGAGGCGGCATCTCCATGGATTCCGAGCATAGAGGGGGCTAGGAGGCAGGGTAGCCAGTGGAGGTGGTTTGTGGGCGGAACAGCGAGGTGGGGACACCGTCGTCTGCGGGCAGCGGTGGTGGCTTGGGAACAGAAAAATGGAGTGGTTAGAGTTTGGAGGGATGTTGCTGGGGATGGCTGGGTGAGGGCGGGTGCGGGGGCTTCTACTGCTTTGTATCTGGACGCGAGGGCATGTGGGAAACGATCGAGATGACGAAGAAGAGCTGGAGCTGCCTGATCTCATATCAACGTCACTGAAAAACTGGAAAAAAACCAGGTGCCCTGGAATTTAGCACTTCCCTTAATTAATCGATCTCATTCTGTTCTGTTAAAAAATATTCAACACCTGTGTTGGGATGCCAAAACTCAAGAGAAATCACGTGTGTGGGTACTGGGCGGTACCTTAGTGTTCTTGCCAAATACAGTATGGTTGTGGCGCTTGTGGCAGTATGTACAATTGCTTTCTACTTTAACTAGGGGGTGTTCTATTTGTTGGGCAACTTATTATGTTTTTCTTAAGCATGTCACATGTAACCGAGCCAATAAAGTAACTCATGAATACAAATGCAGTGGCTGCAAAATTCGAGCCAAACTAAAAAAATCTGGTTACTTTTAAGTAGCATTGTTCCAAATGCACTTGAATTTTGTTGCTATTTTGCACATATGTAATCTACATGTGTTCTTTAGATGTAACCATTGTGGCATTCTCTTGTGCTTACACTGCTTTTACTGTTCAAAAGGATAACCGAGTAGTCTATTTGCAAACTTATGTATTTGTTGTCATCTTTTGCAGTGGGTCCTTACTTTATTCGGTAAGAAAAAGAAGCTACCACAAAGCAGGTAGGAGAGACTTCAACGGGAATTCAGTTCATGATATATAATTATTTTATCTGTAAAGCATGATGATATTGACTGCCTTCCTACTTGGCTGATAGGTATACTTTTGGCTTATCAAGTAACAATGTTGGCTTGCTGCTCCTCTTGGATAAGTGCCCGCGGATCCAGAAAACCCTCACAAGAACTAAGTAAAACTTGCCGAAAGGAGCATCAGTGGCTGTTTGATGTAAATAAATAGCTGTCTGTTGGGAAGTTGGCATCAGATTGCATTTTTTTTAGTTAAGGTTGGGTGGAGCCGGTATTGTTTTGATTCTTTAGTTGGGTGGTTTTTCCTTCTGTCTTTGGGTGATGAAGATGAATATGTAGTGATCTTGGAATTGTTCAAGTCACGAAAAGCGCTTTTGCTTCTTTGTCACCAGCAAAAGCTATGACGATTGTATAGTGCGCTTGAAATACACCGTGGTGGTTGGTTGATTGCGTCGCGTGCTTCCAGATTGATGAGTGAATATTGATGAACTTTAGCATACGAACTGTGCCCAAACTATTGCAAAAGAAAAAGAAAAAAACTCCTTATGCACATACTAAGTTTGTTTATGGTTGCATTGCACGTACAAGTTTGTTGCTATTGACATGGACTGAAATGTTTTAATTGTATTTGTGTAAAATTCCTGGTCTGAGCGGCTGCCCCTCCGAAACAGTCATAGCTGTAGCTGGTATTCTTAATTGTAATTATCCTGGACAGTGGAATGTGCTCAGCTTGATGGATTGCAACTTCAGTTTTACCCCGCATAAACAGGCTGCAGGATTGGTGGGAGCACGCTACAATGTTTCAGGCAACGCTCTTCCTTCATATTGGTGATTTGGATACTCTCGAAGGAACTGGATGCCCGCCTGTTGATCTGCACTCGTCTTGTGTGACGTTTGTACTCCACACAGTGTAGCATGGACAATGAATCAATGATGAGCAACTCTCATGTGTACTGTACTCCGTATTTGAGAAGAACATCCCATACGGCTATCTGAATTTGTCGCCATGTCTATACGGATATTCCGTTAGTGAACTGGGTTGGTTGAACTCCCTGACGTTTTTTTCTTTGGGGATTTTTTTTTCCTGACGCAGATGGGTGGCCCTCGGAAGGTACAGTAGCTAGGAATATACACGAACATACCAAAACAGGATGTGAATATCAATACAGGTAAGCAGCTAGCATGTTACTTATCTGCGTGTGGACTTGGATGACACGAGCGAATCCATCCCACGTTAAAGTGCTGTTTTGTTGTATGTGTTCTATACTTTGGAAAGAGTTAAGAAGCGGGTAAATGGAGTTTTTGTTTTTTTCCTTTCAAAAGACGAGTAAAATGGAGTTAGTTCTTCGTGTCAAAATGCACTACATCCCAACATTTGGCCTTGTACAGGCAATTAACTCACCAACAATCAATATCAATAACTAGATAAATACAATAGTTTCTACCAAATACGACATCTTACATCATTGCAAACTAGAATGGGAGGAACAAAGAAATTAGTTAAATCTGGTCGGTTTTCCTCCGAACAACCAGCTGGAGAATAACAGAATGCAATGCTTGAATTAGTAATCCATGGGCCCAGCCTATGCCAATCTCTGATATATTAGCACGGTTAACTTCCTTGGTTGATCCTTGATAGAAGCTAACAGATGTATAATCAGCCAGAGAACCATCCATGCGCTTCGTTAGCTATCTTGGTGATTATTGTCAAACATTAGCGTTACAACAGTTGAATTGGTAAGAAGATTGACTTCAGATCCCCATCGATAGCATTGCCTGTGAGTCCCAGTATTCTTTGGATTGCTTTACCATTGCAGTTCGCTCTTCACGCAGTCTTTGCCTCCAGTAATCTTTGTCCCTGATTAAACAAGAGATGCAAGTTATATCTGCAACACACATGATATCATTTCCATAATCATTCTCTCTCACAAGAGGTGTCAGCTCAATTCGATACCTTCTTTTGAGGAGTAATTCCAGTTCAGTCATATGCACGGCACGGCCAAACACACCAACCTGAAAGTCATCAAATAAGAATCACCATGAAGTTGAAGCATTAAACGGAATACAACTTCCATTATTTATGGGGCAATTCGTTGTTTATATTTTAGCATGCACAGTAAGATAATTTGTGGATGGCAGAGCAAAGCCGATTAAAGAAAACCTATTGAAAATGGCATATAAAACTTAAGATGTACATCTCCAATCCAAACTTTTGGCGGCAACAAGGAGATAACAAGAATAATGTCCGGCAGCTAGTAGGCTTGCTCACATACCGCTCGGCATACAGGGCACTTGGCGTCCAGAGGTGCAGACTTGGGACCCTGGAAGATGTAGACAGAAGCAGCACCACATGCACAGGCTTTGCAGAACAGATGCCCACAGCTAAGAGCGTAAGGGTTGAACAGAGTGTCCTGTACACATTGTAAGTGAGAAAAATCAGCAACATGGATGGTGTATTGTAGCAAACTATACAGAGACAACGTCTGAAGTCTCCTCTGCATACTTCCCTACAAGTTCTTCAGTACCATCTCCTTTCAAATGGGTGCAGTTTGTTTGCAAACCTACTTTGTATTTACTACAGAAATAACAGAATATTGAAGACACTACATTTAAAAAGGTTGAAAATGTTATTTTGTACACATTCACAACGTGAAAATTTATATTTATGCAGCAAAACTACTTGCTTTGTTGACTGGCAATATAGCCATAGTAACTTGAGGTTGCTAGTGCATTTTTGGATGCCGTGGCTATGTAAAATGCATCACATTACAGAAAATACCAATTCAAAAAATAGCAAACTACTCCCTCCGTAATTGTTAAAAAAATTATATTAAAAGAATTTGAACTACAAATATATTCATCTTACTTCTTTACACTAGACATGCATATGATTTAACTAATTGTTGGTTAAAATCCATGATATTTTCCTTTTTGCAATCCTAATACACCTACTTGAAACGAACAGGAGCATGTACTATCTGTGTAAACAAAAGAACAAATAATTGTGCTACTGCAAAAATGAAACAGTCAGGTCTAGCTATTTCTTTGCGTGGGTCCAATCTAAGATATTTTTGATACAAAGAAAATGGAGGTTAAAGAATATCTCACCAAGCAAATTGGACAAGTTAGGCTGTATTCATACTTCAGAGTTTCAGAAATGGTCATCGTTAACAATGGCTGTGCTCCGGACAGATCACAGGAAAAGTTCTTGAAGAATCCATTCTTGAAGAACCCTCCAGCTCCAAGTTCATCAGTATCTGAATCATCACAGTTGAGATGGAAAGCGCCAAGCTCTATCAGCCAAGGTGATTGCAACAGTTCGATATGCTCAGTTTGCATCTTGCTCCTGAACTCTCTGCCACTTACAGAACCATGTATCTGCAGGATTGAACTTATAAATACACATAAAAGCCTCCAACATATCTACTGACAATCAGGAGATCAACACTAACCTTGTCATATTTCTTGAGAATTTTGCGAATAGCAATAGCATTCATCGTCACATAGTTGAGAAGCATCCTGCCTTCTTGGATCATTATTTGTTGATCATCTATAAAACACTGTCTAAAACGCCATATATAGCGTTGTATTCCTGAAGGAACATGAAGGTGGAGGAGACGTTGTACTCTAGATCTGAAACAGCCTGCTATTTCTGATGCCTCCTTGTTGAGTTCTGTAAAGAACATCTCATCACACACTGAACAAGAAAGAACTAAAAGTCAGAAGTGTATGTTGTTAGAGAAGTAGAAAAAATTGAAAAAGAATAGAAAAAAGTAAACAGTAAATGACTTCGAGGAAAGTTAAGTGTTCTAGTCAGGCCATGTAGCTTCGTGCTTGCAGCTATGTTATTAAATTGACTGGCCAAGTATTATATCACAGTTAGGTCAAATAGATATCAGGTCTTGCTGATCTATGACTAAAAAATATTTTCACAGCATCCTCAGTTGTGTAAAATTAAATAAGACTTCATTTTACATGGAATAGAAAAATGGGCATTGTCATATTCATTTTGTTTTAAATCAGTTAGTCTCTTTCTGTCACATAAAAATATGGATATTTCCTCAAAAGTTTCTGAGCTATAAATAAAAGCACCTGTTAGTTCAAAGTAACAAACTATCAGGCAAAATGCAAAAGGATGATCATTAACTATGAAAGTAATACGATAGTATCTTATAATTTCATAAAAACAAAAGGTGAATGAATTATGCATGGTCTGCCTTTTTGCACACAAAGTAGGGATATACATGTGCATGAGTTGCATTCGCAAACGTCTGAATATTCATCGCTCCCCTGCTGCTGCTCATCACCATTTGCTCCATCTGCTTGCAATGAGCGACCAACTCGGCATTTCTTCAGTACCTTCTTGAGGCGTTTGTATTCTACACGGGAGCATTGTCCTAGGTACTTGTCTTGCTCCACCCGGAGGTACTCTTCATATGTTGCACCAAACTTCATCGTATCTACACAAAATATGATATCTTGAGGAGATTAGGCACTTCATTATGAAATTCTCAAGGTTAAACTAAACCAATAGACACTACATCATACCATATACATCATACCATCTCTTGTAATAAGGATAGTTGATCACACTATTAACTATGAACAAAATTAGCCGTGCATGTGTTTGACTGATACAGGTAATTTTCAAAAAACTGATACAGGTAACAAAGGTCTGCCAAACAATGCATGTCGCTAAATCCAAATTGTAATGGGCTTACAAGAGAAATAAATAGAAATTCGCAGTGAGAGGAGAGGCTAAGTGAACTCCATTGACTACAACTCTATACGTTCTACTTTTACAGATCATATAAACATGTAAAAATTCTGGTCCTAGGAAATCTAATAGAAAGCAAAATGGTAACTGTTCCAGCCCACTAGCTACACCGTTCGTTGCCAGGCATATTGATGTAACTGTTGATCTTTCAGTTGCTCTGTTGCTGACCTTAGAAAATCAATGGCTCAATGGACATCTACATCTGAGTTATTTAAGAATATCTTCCATATCATGTTACAGGGTATGTGATCATATACTTAAATTCAATATTCATCGTATTAAAAAAGGAGAAGAACCTAATAGATTCTCAAGCAAATGGATCGATATTATAATTGTGCAGAATAATACGAATGTTGACTTCGAGCCTAAAAGGAAAAGCTTTGATCTTATCAACCCAATAAACACAATTAAAGCAACCTCATGCTGTGCAAGGACATCAACGTCATTGCACGAGCAATGAAATAATCAAGGTAACTTTATGCAGCATTTGACTTTTCTTCAGAGGTGGTTTAGCTTTAAACCCACAGATAAACGTATACCAGACTAACAGAGTAACAGTTGGCTGATTTCCGGGGAAAAACATATTGATAGCAATCCATAGAAAACTTGACTGTTGGAGTGCAAAGATTCAGTGGATAAGGACAGGACCAAAACAAATGTTTTAGTTGACTGGATATACTAATAGACTCTGTCCGGAGGTTGCGTAGATTAAACCCAACCACAAACCAGGCATATCCATTGACAAGCCCCACAACAAAGAAGAAAACACATCGATTATGGCCGGCGCCGCAATGGATTGCACTGGCTGATCAGAAAAAAAGGGTGACAAAACAGGAAGGGAGGAAAACAGCTGGCAGACAAACTCAAAAGCAAAGAAGCGACAACAAAGGCATGACGTGGAGCAACCCAAGTATCTATCTGTTCCCTCAAGAATAGGTTCGGCGAGACAGAAGAGAAAGAAAGGTTCGACTCCAACTCCAAACTCGCCGTGCCCCCCTGCAGCTGGATGGGAGCCGCGGAATTGAAGAAGGCATCGTATTCGCCGGAGCTCCAATTCTCACGGAACAGACCATTCTCAAATCTCGATCGCTGCGCCAGCGCACCGGCCAACAAATGGGGCGCGCGCGCGTGCTCCTAAGAAGGAAGAACGCGGAACTAGTGGGAGCGCTCGGGGAAGCCATTGCCGTCCCCCGCGGAGGGATCGGGCGACGGCGGCGGACAGGATCGCGCGAAATTACCTGCATGGAGCGCCGGAGCGCGCGCGGCGGCAGGGCTGGAAAACAGGATCGCCGCGCGGAGGAGAAGAAAAGGCGGCGGCGGCGGCGCTCTGGTCGGGCTCTCGCGGCTCGGGGACGCGCTTGCTTGCTCTTTTTCTCTCGGGCAGTCGGGCGCGCGAGCTGGACGAAACGGGAAACACGCTCGCGAAGCGATGGCGTTGCGTTGGCGGCCGCCTCCGCTCCTGCTGGCGGAGCATTAAAACGGGGGATCCGTGGAGGGAGCGCGCGAGATTTCCGGTTTTCCCACCTGGAAGCGGGCCCCACAACTCCACAAGCCGCAGGGTCGGCTGCGTCAGGCCCACGTGTAAGGGACCGTTACTTCTCGTTTAGGATAGAGTTGGTTTAGGCCTTTTCCTCCTCCTGAGTTCCTGTGTCATTTGGGCCCTGTTTAGATGTTTCGCGAAATTTTTTTCGAGTACGTCGGACACACATTTGAAGTATTAAATATAGACTAATTACAAAACTAATTACAGATTCTGTCAGTAAATCGCAAGACGAACCTAATGAGTCTAATTAATCCGTCATTAGCACATGTTTACTGTAGCAATTTATTGTCTAATCACGACCTAACTAGGCTCATTAAATTCGTCTCGCGAAGTACATACTCCATCTATATAATGGGTTATTTTTTTCGACTACATTTAATATGCCATGTATGTGAAGAAACATGCTCGAAAAAAATTTCGCGAAACAATCTGTTGCCTTGGCGAAGTGGATGGAACGCGTAGGTGAGGGGCCGAGGCGTGAGGGCCAAGGCCACCGTAGCGTAGGCAAGGCTTTCACGGCGGCGGCCAGAGCCCCAGAGGGGCACTCTAGACGGGCTTCAGGCGTCCTGGGCCCACATGTCTGCCGCTGAGCCAGAGCTCCCCTGCTTTTGTACTGACGATGGTCGTCGTCGATTGGTCATTAGCTGGGGGCCAGCAACAACATAAACGCCATGATTAGCAGCAGCAGCGGCGAGGAAGGATGGACGGACGGGAGGCCATGCTTTTTTGGCGCGCCAGGACTTTGCAAAGATTATTCGCCACCCTAGAGCTAGCAATTATTACCGGTGCAGGTTCCTCGAGTCTCATTTACGACCAGGTTCACGCGCAGCGACCTGATTTCTATTGGAGTGAAAAAATCTCAAATGTTTTGCACGGCGTTGATTAGCCCCACGAGTCCCAGATTCCCAGCGTATGGCCCCCGGCACCAAAACAAACTTTATTCATAGGTCGTAGGGCAGCACTGAAACGAAGATAAAAGTTAGACACCACCAACCTGACGCACTCACTGAAAGGAAACGAAATTTCCTTCCAAAAAAAAAAAGCTCCTCTCAAGGATAGTGGGCCCAGTACATCAAAGCCCGTATAATAAGGTGGGCCTAGCAGCCCAAACTACGTGGGCCGAGGTGAGCGTAGGTGAATTGTTTAGGCCGGGCCGCGAATATGCCCACGACGAGCGAACGAAGGGTGAGTCGTCGTCGGCGGCGCTCTTTAGCCTAAAGCCAATCTCTTTAGCCGAAGCCGGACGACGGCCATGCTCTCCGTCGCCGCCTCCGCCATCCCCAGGCTCCGCCTCGCGGCGCCGCCGCGGCCGAGGCTCCCTCCGGCTAGGACCCACTGGCTGCGGCCCCTCTCCTCAGCCACCCAAGTACCGCCTGCTGCGGCGGCGGGGGCACCGGGGTCGCTGGAGCCGCCGGACCTGCCCCGCCTCGCAAGCGCCGCCCGCATCTCGCTCTCCCCGCAGGAGGTCAGTCAGCGTGCTGCTTTGTTTTTGTCTCTGTGTGAAGCATCTGTGGCTCTCTGCAACAAAGAGACTGATACTTACTGCTTGTTTGTGTTCCCCGTGTCCGCTCGCCAGGCCGAGGAGCTCGAACCTAAGATTCGGCAGTTTGTCGATTGGTAATTTGTTTCTCAAATACATTTTATCCCCCGTGTATGTGTGTAAATAATCATGTTTCTAGTGTTTGCAACTTGGAATTGGAATTCAGTGAGGCAATGTAGATTAGATACCACGATGCCAGCCAGTAGACTTCATTGTTCAGATTACCACACATGTTGTGATCTCCTAAACCAGTGATGACACCTTTAGATGATGAATGGTATGATGGTGTGAAATTTTTCAGTAGAAATCATCATTGGGGATTACCAGAGGAGTAATGAACATCTTGGAGGGCCAGTCAGTGCCGGCCCTAGGATTTCGAAGACCCTCTGGCGAACTTGTCGCGATGGCCCCTCTAGAGTGTAGACCTTATATAAAATCTTATTATATATATATATAAACATCATTTTTTCTTGCAACGCAAAAACAATTCAGCCTGGAGAGTGGAGACAGGAGACTGTCAGACTGATGACTGATCAATCGATATTCGATGGAGGCAGGAGGCGTCTGAACTCTGAAGACTGGAGAGTGGAGACGGCGGTGACCACGACCTGCGATGGGCGATGACGCGATCCTGGCGGCGATGACCAATCAGATCGCCTGCAGATCACGACTCGCGAGTGAATCAATGAATCACGATGGCGGCACGGCGCCTACGAGATTGCCTTCCGCGCGTAGTGCCTTCCTCCGTTCTTTCCGTTTTTCTCTCCGCGAGATTGGCTGGGCCTGACGTCTCGTCTTCTCTTCTTAGTGGGCTGCCTGATACGCATACACATAGGCATGTACGTGTATACATACCTGGGTTTGGGCCCCTCCCCGGCTTGGGCCCTCGGCCGTCGCACCCGGTGCCCTACCCCTAGGGCCGGCACTGGGGCCAGTATGCAGTGTGGTGGGGAAGAACACCAGAAATAAACGTTGTGCTATGATCAGTTTATGGAATTGGAAACAGTCTGGAAGGGATAAAGTAGACCTGATGTGTTTTAATGTTATCGATTTGCCATTTGAAAGGCTGGCATTTCCAACAAAAGCCACCTGGGGATATAACTTGATTAGATTGGACGTTTGCAATTTGTCGATATGAAAATGCAAGACATAATGATTCTTGCTGATGTGGTGTAATGGGAGGACGGTGCCCTTGAAGAATGGTTGATATGTTAGGCTCGTATTGTGGTTTTGTGTCATCTAGTGTTTCTTGATCACAAAAATGGAAGGTTTTAATTACTATTTTATGTTTATGAGTATTACAAGGTATATGGCCAGACAATTTTCTGTTTGTTTGAGAAAATCAAGCTCAACTTTGGGGGCATTGGATTTTGATATTTTTTTGTATTTTCTGTGAGAAACTCAAGCTTGACTGGTTATTTGGAACTAGGTGCTCATTGTATTTTCCTTCTTATTTTACAGGTTTGGGCAGCTTCAGGCAGTTGACCTTGAGTCCATTGAGCCTTCAATTAGAGCTGGTACGCATCTTGTTGACATTTTGTTAACTGATTATTGCTTATTAGTGTATCTTTTTTCATAGAATTTGAAAGCTTGTCCCATATCAATGAGTATGATATTAGTGCTTCATTTATCCTTAGAATGTGATTTGGTAAGTCCGTGGTGCAATACCATTAAGCTTTCTTTATGATAGAGGGCTTCTTGGGTTTAGCTAGTACTCAGCCATTTTCTCCGTGCTTTCTTTGGTGCTGTTTTCTGCAATAGTCTGGATCATAACATGTTATCCATGCTAATTTAAGTATCGAATAGATACACCGTAGTGGTCACTTAGTAAATAAATGCATTATTCATTGCTAACAGCGGCTGTGTACATATGCTTTTAAATCTTATCTATTTGTGGATGCTATGTTCCGTAATACTGGATTTCACATTGTATGTGAAATGGAAGAACCACGGGACAAGGGATAATGTAATCGGTTAATTCTTTACTAAACAGTTAGTTCAGTGATATAATGTGTGACTGAGCAAGATAGTCTGCTCTCTGAATTCTGAGAAAAGAGGCCTATTTATTCCTAGAATAGGTTTATTGACTGTTAGTTCTGTTATTGATTCCTTGATTAGTTTTATTGCCCGTTAGTTCTGCTCTGTATGTTTGCAGCAGTGTGTTACCCTTGTTCTGCTATCTCATACACAGGTACAGCGGCTGGTAGTTCTTTGAGGGAAGATAAGCCTGAAGCATTTGTTAACAGGTGACAAGGCGGCAACTCTTCCATGATTTTCACTGTAGCATTACCATGCTTTGCAGCGGAAGGCTGAGTATCCTTTTCTCCTTTTTGTCAACGCAGAGATGCCATAGTAGAGGCCATTCCAAGCTATGATGAACCATATATCAAAGTGCCAAGAGTGCTGAACAAAGAATGATCTGTAGTCTGTATATCAAAATGGGAATGTCAAAACTTAGAGCCATTTTTACACCACAGCGTGGTTAAAAAAACGATGAAAAGCTGCAAAAGATTGGACAGAGCAATCAGCAAGCTGAGTCCCCTTCGTGGCATTTCAATTCGATAACTTGTGATTCTAGTGCTGGGACAGGACACTTTTGGGAGTAACCATAAAAAGATAGTTGTTGCGTTGCTAGCTAGTCCTATAAATACGACTAGTTGCTGCTCGGATGAACACCCCATTTGATTCCATTTCCTTTCCTTGTATTATTGTCTTTGCTTCAGTGTCCCATTCCCAAGTTTCTTCTATCTCATTGGATTTTGATGTTTCTACTATCTTTCTCTCAGTTTTTATTTGATGAGTTTATGTTTACTCTCTGGTGCACACAAATTGTCTGATAAGTAACCTGCTGCTGCTGGAAGGTGTGATGGTTGTTCACTTTGTTGTCCAGTAGCACATGCTTTTGGTTCACACCCATATATACAGGAACAGGATGCATGGCACTTCACTGGCCCATGAATCATGATCATGCATTTCTAGTTGCTACCTGCAAAACTGAACGGCTGCTGGCTTATATACACAGGTCACAGGAATAGACGATGCATGGTAAAAATGGAAGCGTCCTCAAGCATGTTTGCTTTTTCTTTACATGCATACTTCTTGAACTATCCTACTGTTGCATCCACATCAATAATGATGGATGATGGCTAGATGAGAGGTTGGAGGAAACTAAAGTATGTGCTTGCAAGGTAGGTAGTTAGAGATTAGCGTGAGTCCGTCATCCAAAGTGGTGTTGATAACCTGTACCTTATGGGATTTGTCAAATCTAACACTACATCTAAGCGCTCAAAGGCAAACTATTATAGGTGTAATAATCGTCTTGTTAAACAGAATTGGTGTAGGGCAAAACGTGGCGTCTCATTATTCATGAATACCTTTTGATTCTAAAGCTTTGTACTGTGCTGGTGAGGAACTGATGAGAGCTCTATGATGCAAAAGATGCATGCTAATGTGGATGGAAATTCAATTCATGACTCACTTCTGCTCTGGTCCAGTGAGTTGTGTCTTAATTTTAGCCTTTCTATCTTTGTGTTGAATGACTATGCATGGCACATAAGCGAGAACCCAATTCTACCCCGCGCGCATGAGCGCCAACTTGCGCTCGTTCTGAGCGTTGCTGCCGCGTGCCCACGTGGGGGGACCCACACGCCCAGCCTTCCTTATCTATTCTTTCCCATCGGAGGCCGCACGCTGCAACCATCTTCCTTTCTCTTCTCTAACTGCTACCCCGTCTGGATCTCGCGTCACGCCACCGGCCTTCTGTCTCCGTCCGGGAGCAACTGCGCTGCACCAGTGAGTGAGGGAGGAAGCCCGAGTGAGGTTGCGGCCCCGCGACGGCGTCGATGAGGGCGGCGAGCGCGGCAACCCTTGCCGTCTCCGGCGAGCCCCGGCCTCGATGGACGTCCATGAGAGTGGCGGCAGGCACGGGGACCCCGGTAGGTGGGCGTCGACAAGGAGGACGGCGGGCGCAGCGGCACTAGCCGGCTCCGGCGAGCCCCGGCGGGCGACGACCCCGGGAAGCTCAGCCGGCTTCAGGTTTTTTTTCTTTCTAGAAAAAAGTTTTTCTTTTCAATTTTTTTTGCAAAACTTTTTCAAATGTTTTCCTAAAAAATTTTGTTGCAAAACTTTTTCAAGTATTTTTCCTTGACATTTTTTTGTAAACACTTTTTAGAAAACTTTTACAAATGTGTCGGGAAAAGTTTTTTTACATTTTTTTAAACTTTTTTCTCTAAATTTTGTTGTAAAATTTTTCTTCAAAAATTTCTGGACAATTTTGTTTACAGAAACATTTTGTTTTTAAAACTTCACGCTACAGTGATTGGCGGGGGTGTGTGGGGCCTCATGTGACACAGTCCGACTATTTGGACGCACGTGCGAGCGCACGGCGCGGGCCGTGCGGCCGCGTGCAAGTTAGCAATGCCCGCACATAAGCTCGATCCTCGCTACCACGTGACAGCTGAAAGAATAATTAGCAAAAAAAAGTTTCATCACAAAGACTAAGCTTCTAGATGTTTTATGTTTATATACTTCTAGATGTTTTATGTTTATATACTTCTGATCCTCTAAGGTTT
The DNA here is from genome assembly GCA_015476505.1 of Urochloa ruziziensis. Taxonomy (NCBI): domain Eukaryota; kingdom Viridiplantae; phylum Streptophyta; class Magnoliopsida; order Poales; family Poaceae; genus Urochloa; species Urochloa ruziziensis. Next base: position 61,829,234 of record CM027118.1, read on the forward strand.
GTCCAGCATTGTACATCAAAGTATGAAGAGTTGTGAATCAAGAAAGACAGGTAGTCAAAACTGTTAGAATGTTAAAACCATGTGCCGGTTGTACAACGTACATGTAGTGTGGTTAAACCACAACAACTGAAAAAAAAAAGACTAGACCTGATGGGATGAAGAGCTATACCAGCGAGGAGATTTTTTAGAAACCAATCTCGTAAATCCGCTTCAATGGGGAGTCAAACCCAGGTCTATCGGTGTGCCCATGTCTCAGCCCCTCTAACCAAGATTAGAGGACCTTTGGCAAACGACAAGAGCTGCAAAAGATGGAACAGAGCAGTGAGCAAGACGAGTTCACTCACTCCGTCATGGCATTCAATTTGATAATAAAAGTTGTGATTCAAGAGCCGTCGTATGTCAAATTCTCTGAAAATAAATTATTCACTAGCATATTTACTTGAAAATGCTCTATCGAGCAGTACCAAAGGCACCTCTAATCCTACTACTACTAGGGAAGTAGGAACTGACGTAGCGGAGGCTGGAGTTACGCCTGTCAAAGCAGCCGCTCCTGCATATGGATGGATGGCAACCCTGCTCGCGAGTACAGATATCCGCGGTTATCTGACCCGACGGGCAAGGATACGGGCAACAAATCTCGTCCACGGGCACGGGCATGGGCAAAGAATCCTGCCCGTGGGCGAAACACGGGTAAAAAATCTCGTTTGCGGATACTGCCCGTCACCCGCATTTTAAAACGTAAAGGCCCATCAAAATATAGGTCCAACATAGGCCTTTTGGCCCAAGCCCATTAAAATTCCAGCACCACCCCACACCATCGCAAGCATCCAGACCCCGCCGTGTCTCTTAGATTTTTTCTCTCTCTCTTGTCACTCATCCCCGGACGGTCGGACTCCGGTGCTTCCGTGCTTGCTCCTCGAGTCCTCGGCCAGCGGTGGTGCGACGGAGATTCCTCGGGCGGTGGTTCCTCGGCCGGCGGCGACGGCGACTCCCTGGGCAGCAGCTCTTCGACCAACGGCGGCGCAGCGGCCCAGCGGGCGGTGCGGCTCCTCGGCGGCAGCAGCGGCGCCGGTGCATCTGCGCTGCGCATCGGGACACTGGAGGGCGGTGCTGGCTGCAGCGCACGACCCAGCGGGCGGCAGCAACGCGGCCCGGTGGCAGCGGCCCCTCCTCCTCCACTCCTCCGCGCACGCGACGACGCCTCTCCGCTTGACCACCTCCTCGGCCTCGCCAGACGCCACCGGGTGACGGGTTGCTCGTTACCCGCGGATACCTGACGGGTGCGGGCATGGGCGGAAAATTTTACCCGCAATCCCTCGCGGTCACGGGCAAAGAATGAAGGGGCGGGTATGCTCTCGTACAGGTAAATGGTTTACCCGCACCTCTTACCCGACCCGCTGCCATCTGCAGGCGTCTTTCCCAGAGCATGCGAGCTAAGCACAGAGAGCGCGCGCGCGCTGTGTTACTTGTTACTCGCAAACGTTGACACTAGCTCTTGAACTCCAGGAGTCACGTTTGGTTGATGCCAACGCATGCCCTGCCAACCGTTGGCTACCCAAATTATTGGCGGAGGAATCGTTGGTACGTGCAGTTTGTACGGGGCGTCGAGCGTCACCGGCGCGGCACGTACTGAAAGTCAGAAATGGTTTGGCCGACGAATGCAAATTCCGGTAGTGTGCCGGGTAGAACATCTTGCTGTCGTGGCCCTCGCGCAGTGACGAAATCGCCAGGCGACAACTCCAAATAAGCGAAACCCAGCTGATGCGTTACGGGCAAGGCATGTCAGCCGTACGCGTCGCTGGATTTCGACTCGTAGTCGGAGTCGACTTCCGCTTTCCAAATCGAGCATCGTCGGACTCGGACTCACTCGGCTCGCTGTATATAATTGCATTGCTGCCGCCGCTCCATGCATCACCATCCTTCTGCCGTGTCCTCCCTCCGACGTCCGACCCTCCCCCTCGTTCTTCTCGCGATCATCCCGCCGCCTCCCTCCCCTCGCGATGGCCGCCGCCTGCGTGAAGGCTGCCTCCGCCGCCGGCGTCGCTCGCCACCACGCCACCGCGCACCCGGCCCGCGTCGCCATGAGCTGGACCGACGACTACGACTACGAGGACGGCTGCCGCCTCGGCGAGGGGTCCTTCGGCTCCGTCATCAGGGCGCGCCACCGCGACATCGGCCAGGCCGTCGCCATCAAGCGCCTCAGCGACGCCGGCGGCAACGCGGAGCTGCTCCGGGAGTCGCTCCTCCTCGAGGCGGCGTCCGCGGGCAACCGGTTCGTCGTCGGCTGCCGCGGCCTCGCCCGCGACCCGGCCACCTTCGACCTCTGCCTCGTCATGTACTGCGGCGGCGCCAGCCTCCGCGACGCCCTGCGCCGCCAGCCTGGGCCGCTGCCGGAGAGCACGGTGCGCAACGCCATGTGGATGCTGCTGGCCGGCGCCAAGGGGATGCACGCCGCCAACATCATGCACCGTGACATCAAGCCACACAACATCCTCCTCGACGACGATCAGACCCTCAGGTTCTGTGATTTCGGCCTCGCCGTGGACTGCATGGCCGAGCCGCCGCCGTACGGGAAGGCCGGAACGCGCTGGTACATGGCGCCCGAGGTGCTGCTGGGGAAGCCCGACTACGACGCGCGCGTCGACGTCTGGTCGCTCGGCTGCGTCATGGCGCAGCTCGTCGGCGGGGAGGCGCCGTTCCAGGGCGTGGACGACGAGGACCAGCTGCGCGCCATCTTCGGCGTGCTCGGGGTGCCGGATGACGCGGCGTGGCCGTGGCTCTGGTCGACGCAGTTCGCCACCGAGCTGGACAAGCAGCGCTGCAACGAAAGCGTCCTACGGCGCAAGTTCCCGGAGACCAAGCTCTCCAAGGAAGGCTTGGACCTCCTGAGCAGCCTCCTCACGTGCAACCCGGACAAGAGGCTCACCGCAGCTGCCGCGCTCAAGCACCCGTGGTTCTCAAAGATGGACTGAGCCGGAGCTGCCAAACAGCGAAGTGATGTCGCCGTTGACATCTTTTGATTGTATGCATATATAATTAGTCGATGGCTGATGTAATGTTATGTTGTCAGTACTGAGACGTAACCCAATTTCATTATATGAAATGAATCCTTTTCTGTTGCTCATTGTTTTGAAACGAATTTACTGGTCTAGTTGTCTAAAGTTGACAAAATCGAATAGTACTACGGAGTACTCACGCTAGCATCACTGGGTATGGCAGAAGCAGTATGACGTTTTTGTATAACTCTCGACGCGAGAAGAAGCGTGCTGACCGTGTTCGGTGCATGGTGTTCTTCAGCATGCTGCCCGTCGTGGAGCTCGCTGGCGAGACGTGGGTCGACCGGCCGGAGCACTTCGATCGTCGACCTCTGCGTCGCCGACGTGCGCGTGCTCTCCGCCATCGACTTCCCGCGCGCGTCGACGCCGGTGGCCGGCGACAGTGGCTCCGTGCCGGCACCGGCGGCGGCGGGGCGCGCTACCGTCGTCGAGTTGATGCCTTGATGGGGAATCCTATGTTCCTAGCCTCCCTTGCCGTCGCCGGCTCGCGGCTTGCCAGCGGGCGCGTTGGCCGCCGTTCCCAACGACCAGGGGGTGGACGGTGTTTCATTTACCGTCCACCCCTTGGGTACCTGGCAGCCATCGGATCTCCGTGTCCTACGGCTAGGATTAAGCGGAAGACACCCGACGAAAACGCTCTGTGAAGCGTGTCGTGTGGAGGAGGGCTTGATTTCAGCGCCCCTCTCTCTCTCGTCAAGTCGCCATCCCGCGGCGTGCTGCATGCCTGCATCGCCGGACATGCCGCCGGTCTCCGGCGAGCTGGTGATTCTTTCATGCGCGGGGCTGGTACGGTGTTCGTTCGGGCCACCTCGGATGTATCGTCGTCCGCTTCTCCACGTGGCAAATTGGATGCACTTTTTTTCTTCTTCTCATGGACCTCATGAACGCATCTCAGCTCGCGTTTTGGCTCTCCCTTGTGGCTCTACTCTCAGAGTTTCAGTCTCCAGTCATGTTTTACTTCACAGGCAGCCTGTTTCCAATGGAATGAGATAAGTTTTCAGGAGCAAATTCTTGCGAGTGTCTGCTGTTGAATCAGGTCAAGTTCTGCAGTAATGTTTAATCGGACCCCATAAGCCTTAATATTCAGAAACAATGCCCCGAGCTTACGGTTCAAAGTTTCAGAAAATGCTAATGTGGGTGTTCAGGAAATGCACGCATGCAGGTCGGGACTCATCGATCACTGAGGCAGAGAGGAAGAGCGATCTGCAAACTGAGCTTTCCCAAATCCCAATCTGCAAACTGACTCTTTTAATTCGATCGGCCACATGTGCCCACTCCTGGTTTCACTGACCATGCGCACCGAGAGACTTGTCGTCCTTTTGTTATATAAGGGAGAGACATGACGTTTAGGCCCCGTGTGGTATCATAGCCGGGGCTATTGCATTCTTACCCCTGTTTGTATCCCAATTGTAATTTTACCCTCACTTTCTTTCGCTTTGCATTTTTACCTTTACTATTTGAAAATGAAGCATCAGTCTACCCCTACTTTTTGCCCTTGCAAATATGCCCCTACTTTTTTAGAACTTTGTGGTTATACCCTCATTTGACTAATTTTAGCTGCATTTCAATAAGAATGTGAACAAAAAATTGATAGAATTTTGACAGCATCATAACGCACAAAAATAAATTCTAAACCACAAGCATATATAGATAGATCACGATTCGCCACTGATTCTCACTACACTTCCCTTCTGCAGCAAACTCTTCTTGTTTCCTTTGTATAATTCGATGGGAATTGTACCGATTCCTATAACATCCGTATCCAAAGCCATTTGGGACTTAGAATTTCTCCAATCCGACACAACTGGGTTTTAACCGTGTCATATGAAATCCCAGTAAAATTATCTGAAATAGCCATCGATCGTATCAGACTGAAGCCTTTCTGCCACAGCAGCCACCAGTACTTTTTACCTATTCGTTGCTCCGGCTATTCGTCAATTTTGAGGACAACGTCGCGGATGTTCTGACGAGCTCCTCCCACCTGAGCCACAAGCCCTCCGCCGCCGGATCGAAGCTCGCCGAGGACTCGAGGATGAGGATGCCGAACAGCAGGAATCTACCCAGATCGGCGGCTGCATGTCGAGCCCCGTCACCTGTGCCGCCGCGCGCAGCGCCGCCTTGCCCGCCGCGGACACCGCAGGCCGGCACCCTCCGCCGACCGGCACCCTTCGCACCACCCGCCACAGCACCTCCTCCGAGTCGAGGAACGCGAGCTCCCCCTCGCACTCCCACAGCCGGGCCAACTCCTCCCACATCGGCGAAGGAGAAGGCCACCCGAGCCACGAGCTCACTCCTTCCGGAGCACGCCGATGTTGGGGTCCACGCCCGAGAGGTCCGCGTCGATGAGCGCGCAGAGGAGGCCGTCATCCTCCGCGGCTCCGTGCCGCGCGAAGACGTCTGACTCGTTGCACCACGCTGACCCCACGCGCCCGAGCTCAAGCCGTGCAGCCTGCCCGCCGCACCTCCCGCTCGCCCGCGCGTGCCTCCCGCCACCCCGCTCCTCTAGGCCCCGTGTCCCGCCGCCGCCGCCCGGAGAGATCGAGAGGAGCGAGTCGAGCGCCAATCTGGGGAGGACCGGGGAGGGTCAGCAGCAAGAGATAAGATAAGGGTACAATTGTCTTTTCACAAGATTTTTGTTATTTTTCTATTTTTTTATTCCAAGCGTGTGTAACAGCGTTACAAGTAGGGGTAAACGGCGCCTTCGTTTTTGAACAGTAAGGGTAAAAATGCAAAGTGAGAAAAAGTGAGGGTAAAATTATAGTTGGGGTTGAGAATAATGGCAGAAACGCAATAGCCCCTTCCTTTTTGCATGTCTCTGAAAGCGGAGGAAAGCTTCTCATAAAGCAGACGGTTACGTGTATCATATGTCCTCGGTTTGTGAAAGGCTTGTACCGTTGTACCTGTCCCGGCTAAACACAAGTGGAAGATGCGATATACGAAAAGATTAAGTCCGCAAACATTTCTTACCATTAAAAGTAGTAAACATAGATTAATAATAAAACTAATTAAAGATCTCGTCTGAAAATCACGAGACGAATCTAATAAGGGTAATTAGTCCATAATTAATGACTGTAGCATTACTGTTGCAAATCATCAATTAAGTAGGCTCATTAGATTCGTCTCGCGAAATACAATCCATCCATGTAAACTGTAAAGTTATTTTTTTCTATATTTAATGCTTTATGCATGTAAAATTCTCTTTGACGTGGTGAAAATTTTTTGGCGTAGAAGTATTATGAAAATGGTAGACCTATACAGCGCTATTATTGTTCTGTTATCGTCATCTTTGCTGAGCTACTGTTTCTTCAGCTTCTTCTCATATTCTCAGGTTCAGGTCTTAAAATAAATTAATATTTCTTTAGATGTTTTATGTTTATTTCCGGGCGCACACAAAGTGGATGATAAGTGAATTAGTAACTTTCTAGAAGGTGTGATGGTTTGCTCGCTTTGTTGTCCATGAACTCGCATGCTTTGGTTCACACTCTGGAGCGCGCGCACACACTAGGGATGAATGGCAGTTATACACCATGATCATGCATTTCCGGTTACACGGCTACCTTATTTATATGGCCACATCTCATAAACTAAGGTACATGGCAAATGGAAGTGCCACAGGCATTCATTTCTTTACATGCATACTTCTTACACTATGCTACTATTGTATGATTAAATCCACATCACTGAGATGCTAGATGAGAGGTTGGAGAAAACCAAGGCATGTGTTTGCAAGGTAGATAACTAGAGATGATAGTTTGTTCCTGTAAGCACTAATGATTGCCCACATCTACCTCAGGAGGTTTGTTAATAACCAGCCAACACACTGCCAATCCAGGGACGGGTATGGGAGAGTTTAGTACAACGGTACATGGCCCCAATTTTCAAAGGGTCTCTCCTTTGTCCCTCTACACATCAAGAATATGAACAATTAATCTATTATACTACTATCTCTAGCTTCCTTATTACTTGATGTGCATCCTTTAATTGTTTAAATGTTAATTTTGTTCTCTTCATCTTTTAAATACATGTGTATGCACTGGACTTGAGGTCTAGCGTTCCATAATTGAAGTCATATTTTCTGCCAGATGATTACAAAATATGATTTTGGAAGCCAAAAGCTTAAAAAACAAGTATGGATAGATTTGTTGCTATATATTTTAGCTTAAATATTTTTGTTGTTCCTCATTTCTAGGTCAATAGGGCATGTTTTTAGATTTTGAGCCTAATGATACCAGTTTCATCCATTAGAATCAGTGAGAGCAAAAAATACGTGAAAGCTTTATTTTAGTTTTGTGATTCTCTAAGTTTTGTACAACAAGTGCCAAGAGTGTTCTTATGAAACATATTGACCTGAAGCATCGGAAAGAGTATGTCTTTCCTTGTACTGTGTAGAAAATAGCATAGTATAGATGTATCTATATAACTTATATAAGTAATCCCTATTAAGAATTTCTCTAACTCTCGTGAAGCCACATCATCACCTCCCACTAAGATGCATTAATATCCAACTAAGATGCATTAATTGCTATTTCTGTCTTATGTAGTGCACATTTTCTATTCATTAGATGTATATCTTTTTTTTCTTATCTATTCAAAAGTAACATAAAAGTTTATGATTTTCATCAAGAGATAACGCATATGGCTCTCGGGGTAATCTCTACAAGTGTACTATTTTTACGAGCAACTAAATAACCACAATGATTCATAGTTTATCGAAAAACTCTTTCAAATCTCGCAGCAACGTGCGGGAAATCACCTAGTTGAACTATTTAAGGAAACCAGCCAAATTAATTTCAAAATTTTAATTATCAATATTGAAACCTAAATTTACCTTGAATTAGCTAAATCTTACATCGTATTGGTTCAAATAGCATCACACAATGATTTCTTACCTGAGAATTTGTCGGTTCTTAGACATTTCAGTATATGTTACATCGGTGTGTGGTTCGGATAAAAAAAAATACAGAGTTAGTTATAAATAGTTAGATTAAAATATTGCAGAACTTTATTTATTTGAAGCGACAAAGTCCAAACCATAGTTAGAACTTAGAAATATCACACATGGTATTTCAATTTGATAATAAAAGTTGTGATTCTCTAGGCAGGTTTGTTCAGCTTGTTGTTCATGAACTCGCATGCTTTTGGTTACTCTGACACTCGCACACAGGGGTGGATGGCAGTTATCAACCATGATCATGCATTTCTGGTTCCACGGCTACCCTATTTTAACGGTCACAACTCACTAGGTGTATGGCAAATGGAAGTGCCACAGCCCACAGGCATTCATTTCTATACATGCATACTTCTTACACTATGCTATTGTTGTATGATTGAATCCACATCACTGACATGCTAGATGAGAGGTTGGAGAAAACCAAGGCATGTGTTTGCAAGGTAGATAACTAGAGGTGATAGTGAGTTCCTGTACGCACTGGTGATTACCTCAATCTTCCTGAGCAGATTTGTTAATAACCAGCCAACACGCTGCCAATCGCGCTAGGGCCAAGTATCATTTCATGAGACTAATGATACCAGTTTCATCCATTAGAATCAGTTTTTTTTTTTTTTTTTTTTTTGGGGGGGGGGGGGGGGGGGGGGGGGGGGGGGGAATCATAGAAATACTTGTATGAGTTGGTCACCAGGCCAATTTTAAGTCTTTTGTAGGTTCGCAAGGCTGATCAGCATTCAAACGCCAATAGTATTTTAACAAGAGTAAAATGCACCCAGGGTCCATCAACTTGCAGAGGGGTGTCATCTAGGTCCATGAACTCAGAAAGTGCATTTCTAGGTCCATAAACTTTTAAAGTTGTGTCATCTGGGTCCAAATCCATCCACGTGGGCTCCTAATGCTGACATGGCGTGCTTACTGGACGTCTCCTCTCTCATCCCTCTCTAGCATGGGTCAGGTATTCTGTCGAGCACGTTGTGAGCGCCATGAACTCCGTCAGCGCAGCCTCAGTAGTCAGTTCGTCGGCGGCAGTCAGCTCTGTATTCATGCCACCGTCGCTGCAGGCCCTCATACCATCTTGCTGCCACCGTTGAGCACACGCGTCGCCGCCACGGCCCACGCCGGCGGCGCTCCCAAATCCAAGGTGCAGCAGGCGCGCTTACTCACGGCAGCGTCAAGGGGATGGAGATACGACGCTGGCTCACACATGCTACTTAGCAGCACACACAAGCGTGGGTGAGCAGGCACTGTGGAGTTCAGGTGAGCGAGCACGGAGGCAGCTGGCAGTGCGTGCGGCAACCTTGGGTGAGCGGCGACATTATTGTGGTCGGGCGTGAGTGGCCATGGGTAGCGCAGTCGGCTCAATCGAAGGTCGACTGCAGGCGGCTGTAGCATGGAACACGGAGGCAGAGGTGACTGGAGCACCAGTGGCCATAGTAACGAACTCACGGGCGGAGCGAAGCTGACACAAGCACCTATGGCCACTGCAGCAAATCATGCACGGATCTACTAATGTCATTCAGTCAATTAGCATGGATAATGGAAGGGGACTGAAAGCCGGAGATGCTGTCTGGGTGATGGCAGCAGCACGCGCGAGTGTGCCCATGAGCCTCCCGGCAGCGGCGGCAGCAAAGCGCACGCGTGCCCCGGTGGCAGAGGCGGCACCATTGGAAGGATGGCGTGGGATGACAAACATCGCGGCCGACGACAGACAGGCGGACATCAGATTGTGGCAGCGCTTGCAGAGCTTGTGGCGCACATGATATGTTCGACAGAATTCCTGACCCCATGGTAGAGCGCCGTGGATTCTCTAACGTGCTCAAGAGAAGTCACCGGTGACGTTCCTCCTTTCCGATGCCATCCAACACTCGTACAACAGCAGTTAGCTTTTCTCAGCGCTAAGATAGCCAGCTGCGTTTAGCAGTCTAAAAAAACAGTGTTCGTTAGTGAAATAATAAGTATGCGCCTAATAAAGACATTTCTTATCATAAAAATCATTTCAGCTTTAAAAATCACTTTACTTAAGTAATTTAGTATTTTAATAGTTCCATGCTCCAAATATCACAATAATGTTAAGTAAAAGCCAGCACTATTAACGGGTAGATACGTGAGTAACTATGGTCATGGTTTGTACAATACAATCAGAGCCTTTTTAAAATATTTTTGGCCAATTACTTTTTGGATTTTTGGCCAATGCCTTTTTTTAGATTATACAGATATAAAAATTATAATACTACTGGTACAAATATATTTATTGAGTACCGTCTTTTAGTGGAGAATCTGGAGATTCTTCACGTCACTTGGAGCATGGAACTATTCAAAATATTTGAAATGTGTTTTTTAAACTAGCCGAAGGGCACGTGCCGTAGTCAACATAAACTTTTGAAATTAATCTAGTGCGTTCGGTCATTATAAATCTGATGGTGTGGGCTCAAAGATATAGACCCACATGTCAAAATTTGACGAAGGATGATTGCCGAAACAAAATTTCGTCGTCCTTTATAGTATAGATGTGTGATACTTTTTATACTGAGAAATATCTTTCCTAACTACTCCTATCTATTTACTATTGCTTCACTTATGAACTGAGTCTTGGGAAAAGCGTTGGGAAAAGCAAACAGCTAGCTACCGTTAGATGAGTGACGGATGGCATCCAGGAGGGGGAAAGTCACCAATGACTTCCCTTCAGCACGTTAGACAATCCACGCCGATGGTAGAGAGGGATGAGATGAGATGTCCAGTAAGCTTACTTTCAAAAAGATGTCCGGTAAGCACGCCATGTCAGCATTGGGAGCCCACGTAGATGGATTTGGACCTAGATGACACATCTTAAAAAGTTTATAGACCTAGAAATGCACTTTCAAAGTTCATGGACCTAGATGACATCCCTCTACAAGTTGATGGACCCTAGATGCATTTTACTCTTTTAACAATGGCCTAAGAATCTAGAACAGGGCCTCCTTTCCTTCGCTATGAAATTGTAATGGCACGCTTGCAATATCGCAGATAGTAATGCCATATCTCACAATGGCATATATCCAATTAACCCTTATATTAACTTATCCCTGAACTAATGATATAGAAGTATATAGCCTGATCTTGGCTTGGTGAAGATAAAGGAAACATTTGGGTTTCTTTCAAATGGTAATCGACCTAACTGCCCTACTTCCGTTGAAGGAAAAAAATATCTTGCATCATGTTCTCTGAAAAATTATATATATATATTTTTGGCATTTTTACTTGAAAACATTCAATCGACTAGCACCAACGACACTGGACACCCTGAAGTCTGAAATGGCAAAGAGGAAGTGGCGCAGGGTAAGCTGGGCCTGTGGGCATCATCTCTGCGTTACTGAATGCTCCTCCGTCAGGCAATCGATCCCGGTCGTATCCACATCAAGATCTGCAGTGCCGGGTACAAGCTGCTTCAATTCAACGTTTCACATAACCCCGTCAAAATGATGAGGCAGAGAGAGGTGCGGGTAAAATTATAAAAAACAGAGGGGATGACATGCCTGCAAACCTCAAGTTCCGGCACCGGTTCCCATGTTCGTTTGGAAACTTGGGCCGTGTTTAGATGGCCTCCGAAAAAATTTTCGAATGCATTAAATGCAAAGAATCTTGTATGCATGAAGTACTAAATGAAGTTTATTTGTAAAACCTTTTCACAGATGGGTGCAACTTTGCGCGACGAATCTAATGAGCATAATTAATCTATGATTTGGTACAGTAACTCTACAGTAACCATCCTCTAATCGTGTGGTCAAAAACCTCATTAGATTCGTCTCGAGAATTTATCTAGGGTTGTGGAGATAGTTTTATAAACTGCATTTAATTAATACCCCTAATTATTGGTCAAAGGTGCATTTATTACCCTCAAAAACTTTTTACAACCTATCTAAACACGGCCTTGGGCTTAGTGACCTGCTGGAACTCTCATGCTTTTGATTTGCACTCTGACACACACAAAAGATGGATGGCACTTCATCGACCGTCACCATGCATATCTGGTTCCACGGCTAGCCTATTTATACGGCCACAACACAAAAGGTAAATGAGCGCATGGCAAATGGAAGTAAAGTACCCGGGCATTCATTTCTTTACCTGCATACTTCTTAGACCATCCTATTGTTGTATCCACACCACTGCGATGGTAGATGAGAGGTTGGAGAAGACCAAGGCATGTGTTTGCAAGGTAGATAATTGGAGATGATAGTGGGTTCGTGTAAGAACTCATGGTTGACAATCTGTACCTGGCAGGATTTGTCAGCAACCAGCATCAACCCCCTTCCAAGCGCTCAAGGCTAAAACATAGTTCATGAGCCCATTAGAACAGTGAGAGGGAAATTAAATATGGGACCTTTATTGTTCATGAGCTGTTTAGTGATTCTCTAAGTTTCCTGTGGTATTGTTGTACATCAAAGTGCCAATAGCACTGAACAACGAATGATCTGTAATTTGTATATCAAACGAGACCATGCTCCAATGCTAAAACTATGTGCGTCGTTTGTACAATATATATAGCGTGGTTAAACAAAACGGTGAAAGCTACTCCCTAGTCCCTCCGTATCTAAATATTTCGCAAGTTGACATTGACTTTTTTCGTAATGTTTGACCATTCATCTTATTCAAAAAATTATGCAAATATATTTTTTATTTACTTTATCATCAAATCAAATGAATTTTGAGTTTGACTTATCTTTTCGTATATTTACAACAATTTTTTTAAAATAAAACGAATGGTTAAATATTGCGAAAAAAATCAACGTTGACAAATATTTTGATAAGCAGGGAGTACAAAAGATGGAACCGAGCAGTCAGCCAGTTGAGTTCAGTCACCCCGTGTCATTTCAATTTGATTAAAGTTGTGTTTCAAGAGCGACCGTGTATCAAATTCTCTAAAAGCTGAATTTAATTTAGTAGACATGCTGTATCGAGCAGTACCAAACGTTGAAGTTGGGCCTGTCAAAGCAACCCTCATGTTTCTTGAGAGAGAGAGAGAGAGACTTGTGTGACAACAGTGCTCCCCTTCTGCGTTTTCGATTTTGACACTCAGAGAAGAACTGAAAATATTGCAAATTTGCAATCACCACTTTCATAGTGATTAGCACTGTTGTTAACAGAGATCAGTTTGGTCACCAAGTCAAATTTAAACCTTTTGTAGGTTCATAAGGCAGATCAATTTAAACAGCATTCAAAGGCAAACAATTATTCATAAGCTGTTTTCTGATTCTCTAAGTTCTGTATGTTAGGTTGATCTTCACTGGCCCAGTCCAACGACTGGGCCAAACCCTGTCTCGCGCCCTGATCGGGGGCGCCCAGCCCATTGAAGGCTGGTGGGCCCCCGTCGCGCAGTGCCATATAACAGGAAGTGGGGGCCAGGGGGCTCTCACCCCAAGGTTCACCGGACTCGACACCCACCGATCGGGGAGGCACTGAGAGCGACGGGAAGCTCCACTTCGCCACCATCACGACCTCCCCGTCGCCCCCCCTGCAACATCAACGCCGTCGTCCCTGCACTACCTCGACGCCGGGGCCATGACCGGCACAGGGACACCACCGGCAATGGACAAGGTATGTTGTTCAAGAAAGGCTTTACCCCTCTCGATCTACTCCTATCGATTCCGCAGATATAACATTGGTATCAGAGCTAGGCTAGAGAGTACATCTGAGTAGGGGAAAGGAAAAGAAGATGGATTCGATCTCGAATCGAAAGAACAGAGAAAAAATTCCGAACGAAACCCTAAACCTAACCCTAGATCTAGAATAAAAGGAAAAGCACAGAGGGAAAGGGGAAAGGCCATCACGGCCTTACTTACCCTCGCCGCCGGCCGGCGTTCACCGTCGCCGGACAGGGACGAGCCGCGGCCGTGGTATTTCAACGAGCGCGCGGGGGATCGGGCACGGACGGCACCAAAGCACCGCTCGACGGCGGCGCGCTCTCCCGCATGGGGAACACGCACGCCGGCGAGGGGTACCATGGCGCCGCCGTCATCTTCTCCAAGTCCGGCCAAGTGCCGGCCCTCTATATCTCACTGTAGGGAGAAAAGCAAGGAGGAAAGGAGAGGAACAACAGCAAAGAAAGGAGGGGAAGAGGGTAGCCGCAGCCGTGCGCCGGCGGCGTCTCTCCTGACCGCCGCAAGGCGGCGCCAGTGCCGGACGCGGGGGAGACGGCCGCCGCCGGCCGCCGGCCGCCTGCGGGCGCGAGAAGGGCGGGGGAGAAAAGGGATAAGGCTAGGGTTTTCCCCACCGACGCGGCCTTAAATACGGGCGCAATTAGCGCCGGCCGGCGCTCGACCGTCCGATCGGAGATCGGCGGCCGGCGGGCGTCGGCCGCTCCGTGGGCCAAAATTTAGCCCAGCCGTGCGTGGGCCGTGCGGCGCGCGGTGCACACTGCTGGGCCGCGGGCCCAAGTGAGCGCTACGCAGGCCGGCCGAGCCGAGTGGGCTGCCCGGAGCTGTGGCCGCGCGCGCAAAAGGTCGACACGGGCCGGTTTTACTCGTGGGCCGAAAGTAAAGTTTGCTTTTAGATTTGGTTTTGCATTTTCAGAAGCTTTTATATTTGATAAATTGTGTATAGTTTTGATCCCTATTGCATTTTGAACCAACGAGATAAATGTTCTAGAGATTAAAAGAATAATGTTGAAATGGTTTAAAGTGAAATTACTTCTGAATTTGCATAAATTTAATAGTTTCTGCAAAAGAAAAGAATTTCACTTCTCCAATTATTTTGAACCAACGAGATAATTTAATTGGAGAACTACGAATAGAAAGATATTTGTGCAAAGATAAATTATAGTATTGTTATTTTCTGACCAACGTTGATGATAACAATATTATAATTCCATGATGTTTATGATTAAAGTGTTAAAATCTCTGAGAAATTTTGCATCAAGATGATCAATTTTCAGAGTACAGATAAAGATTAAGAGATGCTCTTTAAAGTCGAGAAATATTTTTTCTCGTTTCCGCTGCAAAGAAACCGATGATATTGTTATTTTCTGTATAAAGTTACTTAATAACAATTTCATGATATTGTTTATGAGATTGTCTACATTAATTCTATTTCTGCCCAACGGTGATTTATAATTAATGTAGAAGAATGTCGTTTTATTCTATTTCTGCCCAACGGTGACTTAGAATATAAGTTAATGTGCATGTCTTTAATCAAACTAATGTATGGTCATTTTCATGCTCATTATTGTTGATTATTGGCTAATATTTTCTCAGACAAAAAGAACTTCATGCTTTTTGAGGGCATAAAAGAAAAATGAGCTGGGTACTTGCGACTCAAAAGTTGAAAAGTGCAATATTCAATTGTAAGAAGATGAACAATGTTCTCTTTAATGAGTACCTTCAAAAGAAAAGCATTCTCGGATATTGATCCAAGAAAAGAAAGATCATTGGGAGTTTTTCTTGAGAATTTTTTTTTCATGTACTCTCTATGAAAAGAATGTATTTTTGATTTACAATCGTCATGATATGAGATGTCATAAGTGATATACATGTTTATTTTGACCAACGTTGAATTAATCATGTGTGTTAAAAGAGTATTCGTATTTATTTATGAATAGACAAGAGAGCCAATTCTGGCATTTATGATCCTTATAAGGGATTATCCCACATGGCGGGAAAAGTAAATGATTGTACTCGCTCAACAGAAAAGAAATGTCTGAGAAATACCCGCATGGCGGGGTACAGTTGGCATAATATATGTCAGACAATCCCGCACGGCGGGAGAAGTTTGGCAAAGGACTTGTCCTGCATGGCGGGAGAAAGATGTAATGACTCATGTGCTTATTGGTGTATCCCACGATGTGGGAAAAGTATAGAGTAGCTCTTATGCTGTCCTAGTATTGACCATGCAAAAACACTACTGATAAAAGACTCGTTTTTTAGTTCTCAAAGTGAAATGAGGAAAAAGCACTCCTATACGGAAAAAGTTACTCCCATATAAGAAAGTAAACAAAGTTTTTCTCATTCACAAAAGGTTTCGAAATTGTGGCACAAAGTTTTTTTTTTTTGCCACATTTCGAGGGGGAGAAATGAGTGACAATTTAGAAATATGATATTCCTCAACACCATAGAAGACAAGAATGATCTAAAAAGATAAATATGATTGTCAGGGGAGTACGACGGTCATAATATCGATACCCCTAAAATAAAGAAAATGCTCCAATAGGAAGACATTATAGTCACCCAGTATGCTAATCTGGGCAAGTCTCAAAAGAATGGAGTAGCTGAAAGACAGAGCTACTCCACCTTGTCATCGGGATAGTGGATGGAGGCATTAAAAAGCCCCGTTCATATTCTCAATAGAAAATGTACCCTCACAATACCACTTCCGTGTCTGGGGGAGTTCAATTGATGCTAAAGTATTTAACCCAACACAGTGAGTTGCCTTTTATTGGCTAACATGAAAGATCAAATGTTTTTCGTTTCTACTATTTACAAAGATAAGTAAACAGATGATGAGGTGAAGCACGATGACTCGAGAAATTGATCGTGAGGAGAAGTGGGCATATGTGCCCACTTCAATGATTCAGGAGCCATCTTGGCGTTTCCACTTGTGCAACAATGAGTGAAGATCTGGAACCTGTCCTTCAGGAGCCGATACAACCCATTGTCGCACATGAGAAAGAGTATCGGCAACCTCATATAAAAAGTTTGTGCCATGAGAAGCGTTCACTCATCGAAGTGGCCAGATGCCATGGAAGTTGAGATGGAGTCTCAAACCAAAGAAGAAAGGGACGGAGATGGGAGGAACTCACCTGGTCGACCGGGTTCCTCGCTGCCGTCCCCATGCTCATCGCACGGAGGGACGCCTCCACGCGGGAAAGCACGGGCGGTCCCGTGGTGGCCTGTGTGGCGCCGCGGGCTCATCCACTGGACACCGCCGCAAGGCCGTTCAACGGCGGCGAGTTCACTCGGGTGAGTGCACGCGCCGACGAAGGGCCTCGTGGCTGCGGTTAATGTGACTCCAAAAGGGAATATATATAAAGATGTAAAGCGTAAATCAAAAGATTTTGCGCGAAGAGAATAAATAGATTATGTTGAATACTAGTGGCACATCATGATCTGAGTCATATCAGATGAAAGTAAAGAAAAACATTCTGAAATGATTACATGACACGACCTGAAGGTTTTGTTGTGA
The DNA here is from genome assembly GCA_015476505.1 of Urochloa ruziziensis. Lineage (NCBI taxonomy): Eukaryota > Viridiplantae > Streptophyta > Magnoliopsida > Poales > Poaceae > Urochloa > Urochloa ruziziensis. Next base: position 61,846,388 of record CM027118.1, read on the forward strand.
AAGTAAAAGAACACAGAGGATACTACCTAAAGTATGGACTAGAGCATGTCTCTAGACAATGGTATTTATAGTTAAGAGAATCAATTGTTGTTTTGGGTTAAAGAAAATGAGAGGACTATTGTATCTGTGCAAAGTTATGGAATGGGGAATTCTTTTCCTAAACGTGTACATGTGGATGACATCTCACTTGCTAGCAGTGACGTCAGTCTACGATAGAAACAAAGAAGTTGTTGTCCTCAAAGTTTCAATCTTGGTGAAATTCACCAAGATAAAAGAAAAGGGGTATTAGAGATATCGCATAGGCATACTAAGAAAATTTCTAAAGGGGTATGCATGCGAGAAAAATTATGTCTGTCCTTTTAGTCAAGGGTAATGGTTTTAGAAACGTTCCAAGAATCAGTATAGTAAATATTAAAAGAATATGGTACCATATGCTTCAGCTGTTGGAAGCTTGACGAATGCGAAAGATGCAAAAGTATAGCATTACCCTGACATAGTTTTTGTATCCGGGTTGTTTTTGGCAATGTCCACTCCAGATATGGATCACTGGAATGGAATTAAGTGTATCAGCCTCATGCTAAATTGAGAAAGAAATAATCAGTACTCTAGGTTGTGAGTACAAAGGTAGTGAAATGTATAGCGAAATCCACAATTGTCGCTAACTTTCACACTTGGAGTTCTTTGTGTGGAAAAGCTCCAAAGAATGAAATAATTATCATCAATGTGATGTAAATATATGATATAGCATGATATGAGGTTGAGGGACAGGCAAAATGATTGAGGAAACCTGTACCCGGAGTTGATAATGGTTGATAACAGCAACAACCATCTTAACATTTTCACTCCTAAGACAACGAGTCAAGTGTGGTGCCAAAACACATTGACGCAAAGTATACGTTGTAAAGGGGAAAGTCCGGAATCATGTAGAAATGCTTAGAGCATAAAAGTGATTGATAAAGTGCTTGCGGTTCCGCTTACTAAAGGCTTACCGCCCAGTGTGTACAGAAAACACACAGTCGATATGGGTACAAGGTATAGCCTATGACTTCCGGACAATAAAGGGCCCAAAGGTTAAAAGTATCTTTTTCAGCACAGAGAGGTGTATTGTAGTTGTTGATTCTATCGGTAAAAGACCGTGACGATGATACAGCTCATATGCACTAATCCGCGTTGGAATAGGTAAACAAACAATAAGAGTGAAGAAATTAAAAGATGTAAAGTGAATGTATGAAAGGTGAGATCAAGGGGGAGAATGTTAGGTTGATCTTCACTGGCCCAGTCCAACGACTGGGCCAAACCCTGTCTCGCGCCCTGATCGGGGGCGCCCAGCCCATTGAAGGCTGGTGGGCCCCCGTCGCGCAGTGCCATATAACAGGAAGTGGGGGCCAGGGGGCTCTCACCCCAAGGTTCACCGGACTCGACACCCACCGATCGGGGAGGCACTGAGAGCGACGGGAAGCTCCACTTCGCCACCATCACGACCTCCCCGTCGCCCCCCCTGCAACATCAACGCCGCCGTCCCTGCACTACCTCGACGCCGGGGCCATGACCGGCACAGGGACACCACCGGCAATGGACAAGGTATGTTGTTCAAGAAAGGCTTTACCCCTCTCGATCTACTCCTATCGATTCCGCAGATATAACACTGTACAGTATTGTACATCAAATTAAGTAAGTTCTGAGCAAAGAATGATAGGTAGCTTGTATGTCAAAACTATGTGTCGTTGGTTACAGGATGAGAGCTGCAAAGATGGAACAGAGCACTAGCAAGCTGAGTTCACTCGACATTTCAATCAATTTGATAATAAAAGTTGTGATTCAAGAGCCGCCGTGTATCAAATTCTTTTTTAAAAAATAAATTTATTTACTAGCATCTTTACTTGAAAATACGCTATGAAGCAGTACCAAAGTGAAAATACGCCGGCGTGCAGTGCGTGGAAGCAAGAAGCTAGTGATAAGCGCTCAAGCTCTTCTGGCCGGTGGCCCCACGCGGCACGCTGAATTCGTCAGGCGAGAACGCGAAGCACGGATGCGTTACGTTACGGGCAAGGCATATCGGCCGAAGCGGTGTAGCCTAGCACGTACGCGTCCGCGTTCCCGGCTGGCATCCGAACTCCGAACAGATTTTCGACTCGGAGTCAACTTCCCAGCTGGCATCATCGTCGCTCGTCGGACTCGGACTCGCTCCCCCGAGTATATAACTGCGGCCGCCGCTCCCGCATGGTTCGCATCGATCACCAGCTTTCTGCTGTCTCCCTCCTCCCTCTTCTCGCGATCAGCCCGCCGCCTCCCTCCCATCCCTTCGCGATGGCCGCCGCCTGCGTAGAAGCTCCCGCCGCCGCACGCCACCACGCCGCCGCGCAGCCGGGCCGCAAGAGGATGCGCGTCGCCATGGGCTCCACGGACGATTACGACTACGAGGAGTCCTGCCGCCTCGGCGAGGGGGCCTTCGGTGCAGTCGTCAGGGCGCGCCACCGCGCCACCGGCCAGGCCGTCGCCATGAAGTTCCTCGGCGAAGACGGCGGCGGACACGAGGCGCTGCTGCGGGAGTCTCTCCTCCTCGAGGCCGCGTCCGCCGGGAACCCGTTCGTCGTCGGCTCCCGCGGCCTCGCCCGCGACCCGGCCACCTGGGAGCTCTACCTCGTCATGAACTACGGCGGCGCGAGCCTCCGCGACGCCCTACGTCGCCAGCCGGCGCCGCTTCCCGAGTCCACGGTGCGCGCCGCCATGTGGGAGCTGCTGACGGGCGCCAAGGGGATGCACGCCGCCCACGTCATCCACCGCGACATCAAGCCCCACAACATCCTCCTCGGCGACGACCGCGTCCTCAGGCTGTGCGACTTCGGCCTCGCCGTCGACACGGCCGAGCCGCCGCCGTACGGGAAGGCCGGAACGCGCTGGTACATGGCGCCCGAGATGCTCCTCGGGAAGCCTGACTACGACGCGCGCGTCGACGTCTGGTCGCTCGGCTGCGTCATGGCTGAGCTCATCACCGGGGAGGCGCCGTTCCAGGGCGAGGACGAGGAGGACCAGCTCTGCGCCATCTTCGGCGTGCTCGGCTTCCCGGATGACACGACGTGGCCGTGGTTCGCGTTCACGCAGTTCGCCGCCGAGTTGCCGGAGGTGGACGACAAACAGAGGAGGAAGCAGGGCAGCATCCTGCACCGCAGGTTCCCGGAGAAGAGGCTGTCAAAGGAAGGCTTGGATCTCCTGAGTGGCCTCCTCACGTGCAACCCGGACAAGAGGCTCACCGCAGCCGCCGCGCTCAACCACCCGTGGTTCTCAAACATGGACTAGCCGGAGTCCGGAGGTGGCAACGAAGAGTCTGCAAAGTGCTAATGAGTCTGTACTTGAAAAATTTTATGGGTAGCGTTTTGTCAGTCACTAATCACAGAAGTATTTGTATGACATTGAGAACACTCCTGATTTTGTTGCAAATTTGCAACTAACATTTCCAAAACTATCAGCACTGTATGTTCATAAGATGATGAAAGGTTCACTGAAATCAGAGGTGCGTGCCAACTGAAATTGTACTTGCTGTTGCCCTTTTGGCTGCTATATGCCATCTCTGAAGTGTTCTGCTTTGACCAATTAATTAGTCTCAGAATTGTCAGTCTGATGATCGACGGGAGAGATTAACCGTACCATTTTCTGAAATCTAACACCGCATGTCCACGTGTATAACTTAGTGGCGCGATTCCGTCGCTTCACATCGAAGCAGAGCCGCAGAGGGGATGCCATCGCCGCGCACCTCATCATAGCATGAACTGATGAACACGTCCGGCGACAGCCCATCTCGCCGCCTCCCGTTCGCCCGCCCGTCGAACGCCGCCGGTGTCGACACGCCGACCTCTGCATCACGTTCCCGCGTGCGGCTCGCTACTTGTTGGAGCATACGCCATGCGATGGAACGTCGTGGTCGGTAAAAGGTTCCTCATGGCTCTGTTTTCTCCCTGCTGCCTGCTAGTGGATTTTTTTTTGAAATTATCCTGCTAGTGGATTGTCCTGCCGTTTTGGGGGGAATATAATTGCATACCTGCTAGCAGTATTTTTCCATGAACTTTCATAGTAGTATTTTTTCCATGCTGTTTCTTTAGGAAAAAGATTACAGACGCCTGTTTCATTTTTGCTTCTGCCTGCTAGTAGTATTTTTTCCATTTTAGTTCTTACAGGCATTTCCTCATTTGGGAACGGAAAAAAGAAGAAAAGGATAGCTCATTTTCGTAAGTTGCATATTAACGGACTTGTACAGGATTGCATGTGTGGATATGTTTGTGCTGGAATATATGGTGACAGTAGGCATCTAATATTGATCAGTGACATGCTTTGGCCATAAGTATGAGCAATTCGTTTAAAAAAGGTACGGGAACTTATGCCTGTTTGAAACAAGGTTGGATAAAGGTAAGTTCAGTTTATTTGTGAGTCCATGCACTATCTCTTCCTGGTGTACTGCTTTGCAAAGGCTAGCAGTAATTCTGCGCATCATTTGTGATTCCTTCTGTGTTTGCTTGGCAGGGCCTCCCTCTTCCTTCAGTTTGTGTAAACCAGCATGCTGTACTTTGTTTCTGCATTTCTGATGTTGTTATCTGAATTCTGAACTTTATTTGTGATTTGAACTTGAATTTGAAATGTTGTTGAATTCTGTGCGGTAAGAACATAAATGTTTGAATTAATCTTATGTGAAAATGGAACTAGAATGTAGTGTATATACACAAGGGAGGAGAAATAGAACAAATAAATATAGTAGTTGACTTATTGGTAAATGGTAATCTGATGGAGAGGTGACAAAAAACTGCACCTCCAATAATAGGAGATCATCCTATATGCACTTCTTGGGGACGGGGAATAGATTATCTGCTGGATCTCATCTACATGTTAGTGACTGTTGGTCTTCCACCTTGGGCCATTAAAGCAGTGGATAAAATCAGGCGTGGGTTTCTTTGGAGAGGTCGCAGGGATGCACAAGGCGGACACTGTGTCATTGCTTGGCTCAAAGTCTGTCGACCTAAAGAACTGGGCGGTCTAGGAATTTTGGATATCAAGACACTCAGCTAGGCTCTAAGAATGCGTTGGATTTGGCTGCAGAAAACAGAACCTGGTCGCCCATGGGCAGACCTCCCCATAAATGTTCCAAGACAAGTGAGAATTTTTTGCAGCAGCTATCTATTCAGAAGTCAGAGATGGTACATGCCTCCTTGCCACCATTACAGTCAGAAGACGCAGGAAAAGAACTGTACTGGAAGCTCTTACCAACCATGCTTGGATTTTGGATATACAGGGGGCTCTTACTGTTAAACGGCACAACGTGCTCGTCCGCAACGGCCGGCGCGCATGCTCGCGACCACGTCCGCCCGGTGGACTCGCTCGCCACGCTCGTTCGCCACGCCGTCCGCGTCGCGCGCACCTCACGCACGCCCGCGTTCCGTGCCCGTCTCTCGCTTGGTTGTTAGCATGTAGAGCTCTTGTACGAGTATATATGTAATCCCTGTACCGATGAATAGACGTGGTGGTTGGATCAAACTCTTCTCTCGCCATCTTCTCCTTCTACATGGTATCAGAGACCGAGTTCTCTTCCTCCCTCGATAACCCGTTCGCATCTCCTTCCGCTGCCTCCCCACCCATGGCCTCCCCTGACCACTCCTCCTCCGACGACGACGACGAGGTGGTGCTGCCCCCTGCGCCCTCCTCCGTTGTTCAGACCGTCAACATCCGCTCGCACGTCCCGATCATCCTCGACATGGAGGACTCCAACTATAGCCAGTGGCGGTGCTTCTTCGACACCGTCCTTGGCAAGTTCGGGCTCACCGCGCATGTGACCTCCCCGGCGCTCATGGAGCAGCGCGATGCGGAGTGGACGATGATCGACCACAGCGTCGTCAACTGGATCTACACCACCATCTCCAAGTCTGTCTTCGACCTCGTCTACCAGCCGCGCACCACAGCGTTCTCCGTCTGGTCCGACATCGAGGGCGTCTTCCGCGACAACGAACTTCACCGCGCCGTCTACGACGAGGCGGAGTTCCGCAGTCTGCAGCAGGGCGACCTGTCGATGCGGGAGTACACCCGCCAGCTCAAGAAACTCGCCGACAAGCTCCGCGACGTCGGCCATCCCGTCTCCGAGCCGAGCCAGGTGCTCAATCTGCTGCGCGGCCTCAACCCGAAGTATCAAACTCTTCTCTCGCCATCTTCTCCTTCTACACTTACTGTTGGGGTTCTTATTGAATATCTTCATGTATGGGACATCTTATGTGACTTTCAGCTGCAGCCAGACAGTGAGGATAAGCACATATGGCGGCTTTCAACAGATGGGCAATATTCGGCCAAATCAGCCTACGAGGGATTCTTTCTTGGATCTACTCTGTTTGGGCCATGGGAGAAAATCTGGAAGACTTGGCACCACCCAAATGTCGCTTTTTTATGTGTCTAGTGGCACATAAAAGATGTTGGACATCGGATCATCTAGCCCGTCGGAGTCTCCCTCATCCTGCACACTGCCTCATGTCTGACCAAGAGCCAGAAACCATTGATCACCTCCTTGTCAATTGTGTCTTCGCAAGGGAATACTGGTACCAATTTCTCTCACAAGTCGGCCTTCAATTCCTCCCCAGCCCACAGAATTATCTTTCTATGAATGGTTGGAAAGAGTGAGCAATGAAGTTAGTGGCCTCATTCTACAAGGACTCAACTCTCTTATAATACTTGGGGCCTGGACACTTTGGAACCAACGAAACAAATGTGTCTTTGATGGAGCTGTTCCTGATATGGCTGGCGCTCTGATCATATCCAGTGAAGAGCGGAAGTTATGGTCGTTGGCAGGGGCTCAAGGACCCTCTTGACTGCCCCCACTTCAGGAGAGTAGATTCCTGAGTTTTATCTTATGGTCGTTGTTCAAAAACTAGGGAAGGGTGAGTCTGTTCCTGGAAGCATAGTGTTTTTGGGAGTGTTGGCGCGAGTCTGGTTGTGTTTTTGTGTGTTGAGTGTTTTTTTTTTTGTATGGGATCTTTTCCCTTTTCCTTCTTCTTAATATAATGATGCGCAGCTCTCCTGCATTTTCCGAGAAAATAATCTGCTGGATATGCTCAGCTTGCTGTTTGAAAGCCAAATTCACTGGAAATCCATGGCCTTATCTATCCGTTTCCACAAAGCCAAATTCACTGGAAAATAGTCGGTGACAGTAATTGAGGAATACCCTTGTTTCTGTACGTAGACATGAAGTCTCCTTGTCTTAGGTGATTGTTCTATTCATTAGACTGGATCTCCTTAAAAGTTGCTAATGTATTGCAGTATGGATATGCTGTTATTGACCTGGACAAATTTGATCCATTAAATGTTGATGATCTTTGTGTAACAGTAACTTAATGTCTTAATCGCACAGTTTTCAGTTGTATCACCTTTGGACAAAAACTTCTCTATTGATTGTTTTTGTTCATCTGTTGCAGTTCGTTTCACAAAGGCACATACTGGGTCGTGGTAGGTCTACTCGAATCTCATGGATTACATCTGTCATTTCTCTGCAAAGTTCTTTTGACAATTATTTATTTCAGTTTTGTCTTTGATCTGTTCCTTGGAATTTTATTTGCATAGATTTTTTTTCTAGGTTCTCGTAGAAAAGTTTATTTGATGAGCAATCAGCTTGAAGGCTAGGTACACCATTTCAGTTGTTGCTTGTTAGCCAGTTACCTTGCCTGCTTTCGATCTAGTTATGCTTTTTGTTAATTGGTTAGCTGTAACAGTTCTTCCTGTTTCGATGAATTGTTCAATTGGCACATGCATTCTCCTGGAATGGTGTGATGCTAGTTAGGAAGGTTTATCTTCTGTTGTTTATGGTGATCCTTATAGATCTCTTCTTATAACGTCTGTAAGAATCATCTACATTCGATGTAATTAAAATAAATCAATCATGTACAGCCCACTGTGGGACAAACACTGTCTCACTCCATATGCTAAGCATGTGATTCTCATAACATGTGTGTATACATGGCCAGCCACTATGTTTAGCTAATGAACTCTTTTTAATAACTGGAAATGCTTGAATCTCATGCAGGCTGCCCTTACTGCAGCCGATTGCTACTTTTGTGCTGCTAAAAAAATCTTAATATCAAAACATAATAGCTTGTTTTCCTGTCTGACTGGATGGAGTCATCTTCTGTTGAAATGTACCACATGTTTTCCTATGAAGAGCAAGCATGTCCAGTTCCTGAGTTCATCAAATAATCTTTAAAGCACACTACTCTAGTCAGTTTGTACAGAAGCGCTCAAGTATGCTTTTGTGTTCAAAGTAGAAGATAGATGCTCTGAACAAAGTAAAGAACCTCAACATAATAGATGGTTTTATATCAGAAAATATCTATTACTTGCAAACAGAAGAACATGGTCAAATTTTATTATAAAAATGAAACATTTTCATGGCAAACAGTACTATGAGAAAAGAAAATTCTGTGATTGAAAAGTTCGGAGCCTTTGCCCTGCTGGTGAAACATGTCACTTCATGCTAGATTCTTGATCACGTAGAAAGCACAAAGATTTAGTGAATAAAATATGTTTGCATCACAACAAAGAATATCACAACAAAGGGCGGCCTTTGGTGCAGTGGTAGAGCTTCACCGCCTGTGACCGGAAGGTCCAGGGTTCAAGCCCCAGCCTCTACACATTTATGTGTGGGAAAGGCTGTGCGCTAAACAACCTGCCCCCAGACCCCGCATAGTGCGGGAGCCTACGGCACTGGGTACGCCCTTTTTTTTATTATATTGTGAATCAAGATGAGATCTTGAAATCCAACATATGTCTATTAACCACTGCTGGCTAATATATATCAAGTCAAACAAGCTGCCACTGCCATAGGCGCTACCAATTATCAGAAATTTACTGCGTAGCACTTGTTCTAGGAAATCAGTTGCACACTGAATTTATGATTTGTGAGGCATGGATATATGTTTCGCATGGGATGCTTGGGCAATATTATATGTATTTTTTTAGAACTGACTTGTTTTCTTGGTATAATTAATTATCAGCTGTGTTTGTTCCAGAGCCTATGATTGGCAAACAATAATACATGCACAAATCAATTTCCTTAAGGGCCCGTTTGTTTGGTCGGAATTTGGAGGAATTGGAATCTAGTGATAAATTATACTATGTGGTTTGAAATTTGACATTCCACAACTTTCTTAAGCTCACAAATAAACCTACCCCAAATTCATAGGGTGTGAGATGGAAATGAAGTCCATATGATGGGAGATAAAAAGATAGGCTTATTCATCGGGTGGGAGATAAAAAGATAGGATCACTCTATTATATTCATAGGGTGGAGATAAAAAGATAGGCTTATTAATAGGGTGGGAGATAATTCATCACTAGATTCCAGTTCCTCCAAATTCCGACCAAACAAACGGGCCCTAAGATAAATGCTTCATTGTGTTCCAGATGTTGCTTTAGCCTACCAACTGAAGCAGTATCCTGTCCACGAGTTCAACACAGGATGCAGTTCTTAAGTATGATTATTTGAGCTTTGCTTTTGCCAACATGAATATCTGGTGAGCTACTGCTGAATTCTGATAACAACATATTTTTGGATCAGTCCTCAATTTGTCACCATTGCAAGCCTATAGGCTTATATTGATGTTTTTTGTTAGCCTGCTGCAGGTAATGAGTGACCAGGCAAACTGTCAAAGCCCGGGCTAAGGCACATTGTTCGTTAGAATAAACGTGGAGCTGAAACTGATATGATAAAAGTTGTTGAAATGTTAGAGGAAATATTAGCTTGGATTTCTCTATGGTAGAAAACTCGTGAATTGAGAGCCTATGTATCCTGAGTTGTCCTTGTCTAAAAAAAAATGTATCCTGAGTTGTGGGGATTCCAGACCAGCTGGATCAAAGTGTGTATGTATCCTGAGTTAGTTGTGTTGATTCCAAACCAGATGGATCAAGAGCCAATCTATCCTGAGTTGTGGTTTTCTTGGTATAATGCTGTAGCCAGCACTAGCCACCAGCCATTTGTAGTCTTTAAGCTTGTACTATTCTCCCGTCATACCCAACCTTTATGTTTATGGTGGGGAGCATATGTTTTTCTTTTCTTTTCTTTGCAAAGATTGTGTTATAAGCTTAATTTGTCAGAGATAAGACCATATTGCTTTCAGAATTCGCTGTCATGGTTTAATATTAACTTTTCTGGTCACTGCATGAGATGGGAAAACCCCCATGGGTTGCTGTGCAGATTAGCATTTTAGAGCTTTCGATGGAGATTACTTCACTATATGTCAAGATTTCTTTCTATTTTTTAAAAATCACCTCCGCGTGATGCACAAACTAACCTACAAAGGCGTGCATTTGAAAGGTAGGAATTTCGATGGCCGCAACCTTTTTCGCATGTAGAAATTTCCGTTCATGAAACGTAGCTTGCAGCCCCCGCACAATTCGATTGCTACGCCTCACTCTTCTAGTAGTCCGCTAGTTCCTCGGCCGGATTGGTTGCCGCCATCGAAACGCGCAACTCTTCCGGCCTGGTGGGATCGTTGAGCCCAAACCTTCTACAAAAAATACTGTGCTCAACAGGGGGGCCGGACGGCCGGTCATTATAAAAAAAAAAAAAAAAAAAAAAAAAAAAAAAAAAAAAAAAACCGGGCATAAGATCAATGGGAGTTCGCCTCGGAGTCGTCGAGTCCAAGTTGGAAACCCAAACGGTTTGGATGAGCATACTCCCAGATACATAAAAGCGACTCCAATCCATACGCAGATTCAACAGGAGATCTTCTTCTCTTCGCCGGCGACGGTAAGCAGCACGTAGTCCAGCCTGCAACTGCAAGTCTTTCTTCCGCTGGCGATTGGTGAGTTGGGCAGACGGATTCCATTGTTCGAACCAGATTACCAGAACGCTTTGTCCCCCCTCCCCTCTAGTCAGTTATGATGCCTAATCCAATATATTCCATCCCCCGTGTTTCGACTTTCGACCAGGTTGTTCTTCTCCATTGCCGGCCGGCGCAACGCACAAGATTTATCCACCAAAGCGCGGGACAAATCCACATTCTAGGTGGTATGCTTCCGTACTTTCATGTGGAATGTTTGTTTCTCCAACATTCACAGTCAATGGCACCTGTTAGTTCCCCCCATCAAAAGGTTCCATCCCAAGTTCCATTAACATAAAACTAGTTCAGCAGAGGAAACAATTCGCCCATCTTAATTTCTTACTGTTAAACATGAAGAAATTGCCCATCTCTCTTCGTGAGAAATTTCAAATTTTGGGATAAAATTCGAGCGCCTTTCAGAATAAGGGACTCAATTCGTGTGCCTTTAGGAATTTAACCCCCTACGCTCGAATTCTCCAGCTCAACGGTTTTCAACCCATTTTCATCTTTTCACATGTATTTTCTTATCCTTTTCCTTTCCAGCCAATGTAAACGGTTGCCCCTGATCCTAATTTCTTACCTTAGGCCCCGTCTATCTTGACGAGAAAGCCTGGGCTCGGTATGGATGGATAAACGAATAAGGGTCAGGGGGGAAATTGGCAATTCACACTGGCTGGAAAGGGAAAGATAAGGAAAAACAAATGAAAAGATGAAAAATGCGTTGAAAACTCTTAGAACTAGAAGAATTCATGTGTAGGGGTTTAAATTCTGAAAGACATGCGAGTTGGGTCCCTTATTCTGAAGTCTCTTCGGGAATGCTTTCCCACACTAAATTTGAGTTGCATTTCATTTACTAAAACAACAATTTTTTTCCTTTAATCTCGTTAGTACATTCTGAAATTGCAGGGATTTGCCAAGGACATCAATATTGAAATTTAATAAGCTTCAATTGCGTGATGGCTTGCCATGAGCCTCTCTCTCATCCAGATTTTTGTTCGATCCCATGGGTCATTAACTTCAGCAAAACCAAAGCTGAGGAACCACGAACGACATTCGTCAACCCCTTTGATGGATGCTTCTTTGAAGGAAGGCTGCCGATGATTGAGGGAAAACAATGCCTACGGTGCTTTGGAGACTGGTTACTGGTTTTTTATGACGGAACCCAAGAATGCTTTCTAGTCAATATAACTTCCTGTTCAAAGATTTCCCTTCCTCCACTACTTCATCCAATAGATTCACTTGGCACTTGTGCATTGTCGTCACCAACTCCCCCAAATTGCACTGTCATGTTTGCATGCTCACGGGATGGCAGGTTTGTCTTGCACTGTCGCCCTGGTGATCAAGAGTGGACAAAGCACGACATTGATTTTCAAGATGACCGTGAGGACTTTGTAGGTACCATTTTTGGATCTAAAGGGAAAATGTATGTTAATACCACTTATAATGGCCAGTGTGTCATCATCAACACTACTTCAGGTTCTTGTGTTGAGAAGATGGGTGTAGCTGACCCAGATACATGCCCTTTGTATCATCCATGTGCTTCATTTTGGGTTGAGTCAGATGGTGATATCTTTCTAGTACGGTTCTATCTCCACTCCTATCAAGGACTAGGGGTTACAAACATTGATATTCATCGTATGGATACCTCAAATTATGTCTGGAGAACGGTTGAGAATATTGGTGGCGCAACCTTTTTCCTAGGTCGAAATTGTGTTGCAGTGTCATCTCTAGCAGCAGGTACCAAGGCTAATTGCATCTATCTTTTGTTGTGGTCTTGTGATGGTATGAGGCTGTATTCTATCCGATTGGATGATTGGACCATGAGCTTCAGTTTGCTACCTGCGTTTACTGAGGATCTTCAAAATTTATCATCATGTGAAGATATATGGTCTAAAACATACTGGGCTATTCCTCAAAGGTAAATATTTGCACGCTACGCTTGGTTTCTTGTTCAGATTTCACTTGCAATATATAATATAATGCTACAATGTTACTGGCATTAACTTCTTTCATTTGATTGGTTCATACAGATTCAGGCAAGAGCCTACTAAATATCTCGGTGGCAGCTCAAGCGAGGTTAGTACTTGTGCATAAATCCTGTAACAATTCCATATATTGTCTATTTTCTCTCTCAAAAGATCATATATTGTCTGTGTACAACTCGTATGATAAACAGCTTGACAAAATCAAGTTAGGCACTATTGAATAATGGCTTAAAATGATGCAATTCTAGCATATTATTTTATTAAATCACATCATTGTAGTCCTAATATTTTTTTTCATTTTCAATTTTTTTGTTGCATCCAAACGTATATTCTATAAAAAAAGGGGCGTACCCAGTGCCGTAGGCTCCCGCACTATGCGGGATCTGGGGGCAGGTTGTTTAGCACACAACCTTTCCCGCACATAAATGTGCAGAGGCTGGGGCTTGAACCCTGGACCTTCCGGTCACAGGCGGTGAAGCTCTACCACTGCACCAAAGGCCGCCCTTTTTCCAACCGTATATTCTATAGCTTTTACAAAATTACCAATTGTTGTGAGTTGTGGTCACTCTGCAAAATAGGCATTATGCCTTCATGTCCACTTGATCTACAAAATACAAAGGGACATGAGTCTTAAAAAAAAAAGCAGGAAGTGGAGCCCTAGCTAGAATGACATGAGGTTAGCATCCCCTTTTAGTTTATATTTACACATTCAATTGTAGATCAAACATAAAACACTTTACACCAAAATGAACAAACATACACATCTACAAAATGTAGAAAGCACTTGCATTTCAAGGCATACTGCAAGAATACTCCCCGTTATAGGGAATAATCAGTAATAATAAATTGATAAAAGTTATGCAGATGAATGCTAAAAAATATGTTGTTCATGCCCCCCTTTTTCTTGAGTCTGAATCACTATTCATGTTTTCCTTCCATATATCTCTTGTTAGATATTCAAACCCCTTGTGTTTATTTCTATTTGCTTGCGTAGTTTAGAAGAAGTATTCTATCGATGGAAGATGAAGAGCAGTTGGCATCACTATGGTCTGGACTCCCTGTTGAGCTGATAGAGCTACTTGTTCCTAAATTATCATTTGTTGACTATTATCACATTCGAGCTGTCTGCAAAGGGTGGAATTTGATTGGCAGGTCCATCCAACATGCAAAAATACACCCAATGCTCATGAGCGTATACGGAAGATCAGGCAATTTGTGTAGATTGTTTGATCCAATGGTTGAAAAGCAATACATTGCGAAGGACATCATGCTGTCAGATGGTAATTGGCAAACACTTATTTTTCAAAGTGTGGATGGGTTCTATTGACCAAGGGCAAGAGGTGCATTTGTGCGGTTAACCCATTCAGTAGAGAAGTGTTCAAGCTTCCAAAGATGTGTCATCATCTGTTCAATGGTATAGCATTCTCCTCTGCACCCAAGTGTCCGGACTTTGTAGTCCTTGCTATCCATAAAGATCCATGGCAGGATTCTGTTGATGTCATGTTGTGGCGAGATGGAGATAAGCGTTGGACCAATTATGAATTACCTTGTGATACCCCGTTTTCTATGACCACCAACAATCCGGTGTTCTTTGATAACGAATTCTATTTCTTAGGGGTTCATGGGAATCTTGGTGTGTTCAATCCAGATGAAGTGACATGGCGAGTCCTTGACAAACCAGATCGAGTTCGCGATGGTGCCCATGATTATGGAGACAGATACTGTTATCTTGTTGAATTTAAAGGAGACCTAATCGCAATTTTCAGACCATATGATGCCAGCCCAATCGAGATGTTTAAGCTTGATCGATCTGATATGTCATGGACAAAAGTGTTGCGGTTGGATGATGCAGTTCTATTTCTAGATAACTGGAATGCAATTATCCGGTCGTCCCTGGAGTATGGATGCTGCAACAGAATATACTTGCCATTTGTGGATTACAAGGAAGCTGAAGACCAGAGAGTGAGTGTGTTCTATGATTTGGAGGATGGGAAATATAAGCCTGAGTTGTATGGGGTGACAGAACCAATAAATTGCATCTGGGTTGAGCCGAATTGTAATGGGCACTTGTAAAACGCATGTAACAATGTCGTAGTCGTAACATTGTGTCTATCAAGTCCTTAAATGTACTCACTCCTATTTTGCTTGTATCTATTTACTGGTTAACTGCTTTGGCGATCCACGCCATAAGTTTGTGATTCTTGATAGTTCAATATAGCAAAATATATACCACACGATCTCAGCTCTTTTAGCCAATTTTGACTCGTCAAAATGGCTGGACAACAAATAGCAAGATAACTTGCAAAGGTCCTGACAATCCACAAACATATAGTCATGGCGCTTGGCTTCATGACAAGCCTGCTGGCAATATGTTACCGCTCATGGCAAAAGAAAATGGTTAAAGGTGCAGCAAACCAGAACGACCTTCATTTTCTTCTGTAAGTTGGTGATCTGATTTGAGGCCCTTGTGTCAAAGCTCCACAGAACCTTCAACGTTACTTTCTATTTTACATATATTCTGAGACAGCCTTGAGAAATACAACTAGGCCGCACGCTACTGTTTCAGCACCTCAGCAAAAACATGATCGTGGGCATACTTTTCAGCAACCACCAAGTCACAATCTAATCACCCCCCATGCTAAATTCCCAAATTCTAATCACAGCTAATTTTTTTGAACCTTCATAAGAAAAAAAATGGTCAACATCCGTTCTTCCTTTGAATTTGTACTGTACGGTTGAACTTCAACCCTGCATTTAAAGCCATAGGGATTAAATGGAGAACGAATTAATGCCAAGAGGAATCATATAGCTATCAACAACTTATTAGCCAACTTGACTATACAAACCTGCTGACTCATCAGAATCTCAACGGCAACATTCGGATCTCCATCAGCCGCAGCAAGTGCAACTTCAGCCTGAGTCTGAAGCAATGTAGTCAGTTCATCAGTACGAAGCTTGATACAGACAGGGATGGATAGCTGAGACGTGGGCTATTACGGAACATGTGACTAACATGTGTCCCAACATTTAGTCCATTTCTATAATCTAAGATGAATGTCAATGCACTTACATGAATCCACCTAATAACTTGCTAAACAGATAATCATGCACAAAAAATATGGAAAACAGGCAATTTATTTGTTGAACCACTTTGCAATGAATCTTACATATAAGACAATCAGGTAGTGCTGTGACATGATAAAACAATATACCAGCATGATATGATAAATGGGAATTATGCAATTGTAGTACAGCAATTTGAAAGGACAAGGCTTGAAATACCTTTTCAAAGCCCATCCCAACCAGTTTCTTAAGTTCTTCATCAAATGTATCAACCTGTAGTAAGTGTTTTTTGTTAAGAAGCTAGCGCTCATTACTAATAAACCAATTAAAACAGAACGAGAAAGCAATTGGAGGTACAGAAGGCACAACCTGATCGGCTGTTACTGTTGCATCAGCTCTGACTGTGTTTGCAACTGTATGCCTGTTAATTCAAAAGGTTAGAAAACACAGATCTATAAGGTTGAGTGTCATATTAGAGGAAAGAGCAATATTTACTGATTCATGGGTGTGTATATAGCAACAAAAGGAGCATTTTGAATAACACTTTACATTAGGCAAAGAATAAAACAAAAGGTGAAATGGGGCTTGTGAATATTCAAACCCCTGACCCATCAGTACAAAGATCACACACCTTATCAACAGGGCATGGATGCATTTAGATTTTCTCATATATGTGCAGTTTTATCTACTAATATTAATTTCAAGATTCAATTTTCACGGCCCATTTGCATCATTAGCACCGACCAAAATTTCAGGTTACCTGCAGTAACCAGATAATAAGGCTTCTGAACAACACTATCCACTCCACAGTTGGATGCGAGAAAAATATGTATTAGTTATTTTTACGATAGTGTTGTTAGTTCAACATGCATACTGCCAATTGATATAAAGTTCACTGGGTTTCAGGAACAAAACCGGAAAAAATAGCAAGCCTTTGAATGTGATTGTACATATACTTCTCTGCTTCCTTTTCTATTTGTATCAGATACCATTATTTTGATATGTAGAGTTACTATATAACTTGATTGGAATAAGATTCTATGTGAGATGCAAATTTGGTATAATTAAATTGCCAGCTTGCCACTATTTAACCAAGGGCAGATCTGAGTCAAGCCGTATTTAGTTCAATCACCATGAGCAACTTAAGGTGCTCAACAAATCAAGGCAAGTCTTCATTGCCTAACAAAATCAAACAAAGCTTACTAGGGATGCCCTGAATTGAACCCTATTCAATCGCCAACTAGCAGAGTTTTACTTAAGATCATAGTCTTTACAAAACAGTTTCTCAACAAAATTTGTCATACATATCGATTAAATACAGTTACTACTGATATAAATTATTTCAAAATGCCTATGACATATCTTTTGAGAGGAGGTTTGACCTACTAGTACTAGGCTACTACAGGAGGCAGGAAGTTTACACAATGCAAAGAAAAGAACAAAAGACAGGGGAACACTGGGTACTATTATGTAAGTAAAGTATGGTACTAAGCTAATCATTTGTCTGAAAAAAAAAAGAACTTAGAAGTGACCATTTTATTTATCCCAAGTTTCCCTTGCTTCATGTGAGATTCCGTTTTCAATGCATATATGGAAACACTGCATGGTAATACATATTAGAAATTATCAAGTAGAAAATGCATTACTGTGAATTCGTTAGGGGGTCACTTGGAGTTGTGTTATCCAACAACCTAGCATGCAAATTTTCATTTGCCTCCCTTGCAGCGGGTTCAGCTCCTGCAGAACCAAGCGTCCGTGCTCTCCCTGGAAACCTGGGGTCTTCTCCTTCCTACAGGAGATAATTCAGCAAAGGCCTAAACAAATATACTGCAAGGAACTAGCTAACATAACAACAACAAAGACTTCTAACTCCAAGCAAGTTGGTGTAGGCACAGTAAAGAAGTGTAATATACATATAGCATATCAAAGATAACTAAGAATGAATATATATCAAGTGGTATTAATTTTGAACTTAACCACCACAGCAATGAATCAAGTATGGTAGAGGTTTTACTGCGCAACTGTCTGATGTAATTTTTGGTTAAAAACATTCTTTGTACAGTTCTCTTAAGAATGCATGTACAGATAAGATCTTTTGGTTTTATTTAGAGGAATGCTTAGAATAAGTTTTCTTTTACTTGGATGATCAGTTGCGCAATCATTGCTATTGTGTTGGATTCTTCCATGGAAGGATTCAGTTTTGACCCAGGTTCCTCAAAGAAGCTTTAACACCAGTTTCCAGGAAAATTATACTTGCAAACATGGGTACAGCATATAGCATCGCCATTCTTTTATTTACCTGAGCAGTGGGTGTCTGCCTATTCGGCATCCATGAAGATAAATTTCTCAAGAAGTTTCCATTTATGAGAGCACTGTAAATTAAAAGGAATAACATGTTACTTCTGTGAAATTACATCAAAATAAACAGACGTAGAAAATATACCTTGGTGCGGCAGATGTGTTAGAGTATGTAGGAAGCTGCCCATATGTGGTCCCTCCAGTACATAGAATAAAGCCAGGACGCCTCACACAAACAGACTGGCATCCAATATGTCAAACATTAAATACAGATATGAGAAACATCTCCAGCAGAAGATGGACCAAGGATAACTTAAATCATCTAGGAAAAACTTACTAGCGCTGACAAGCCCTCAATTTTGGAATAAAATGATGGTCCAGGAAGCAAGTAGTTGAACAGCCCATAAGTGTCTAGTGGGAAATAGAGAAGGTTAGCAAGGAATAAAAACTAATCTGGCTCGTGAACATTTAACAAATAAGAAGGGTACAGAGACAAACATGCAAATCCTGACAAGATACCGCACAGGTGGCCCAGCAATGAAACATTGCTTGCGAGGAACTGAAACAGTACCAGCAAAATCCATGCATACCTGGCATTGTACACATTTAACTTACGGGTTTCCAATACCATCTAGTAAACTGGAAGTGAATAACATCAACTTTTATGCAAGCAATGAGTACCATTTTGCAGGAACATTGAAGAGGCCGAAGACACTGAAGATCAAGGAAGGATGTCAGTCTATGTGCGAGTAATATCACAAATAGAAACACAACTAATTTCTTTTAAAATGGAAAATAATTAAAAATTAAGCATCACAGTACAAAAATGCACAGCTTTCCAAAATCTAGAAATTTTAAACTTGTCTCTTCTAGATAGTTTTTATTAATCGCACTCTTGGGTCTTGCCAATATATCAAGGGCATATAGGGTAGCGAATAACAAGAATTAAAAAGGATATCGGGAATTATAGTAGGGCAAGATATCCAGTGCCCATTATATTTTGGTGTAGTCATGATAACTTTCCAGATGAATTATGGGGCCAGTATGATACCAGGGTTTAATGGAAAACTTTCTGAATAACACTCCCTCATGAAGGAAAATACTCAGGGTTCTCAGCTTCTCAAGATCCACTAAATTGTTTCATAACTGCATAACTTCACTCAAACATGAGTTTGATCTAGGTGTGTCCCCTTACATTAGAAGAACTTTTCCTATTTCAGTGATCGTTTGTAATAAATAGAAGTAGTAATAAATAATATTTAAACTGTGTATAAACATAGTCAAATGTGTAACCATACGATATCATAATAAATTCCAACATTTTAGAACAATTTACAATCAATGGAAAATAGTTTTCATGCACAGGATAGACAGAACTCCTACTCAGCAGTTAACACGGACAATTTGAGTACACAATTTTTTGCTTTTACACAAAAAATGCTCATATTAAACTCCTGCAAGACATTCATATCAACCGAAAACTCATATAGTTCATCAAATGTGATCACCAAAGAAGGCAACGCACCTTCGCGACTGCACGCCACTCAGACTTGTTTCAATGACTATCATTGAGAATATAACTCCAGAAAAGCCAATGGAGCATTCATCCACAAGGTATGGAACAGGGTGCAGAGGATTGTAAGCCACCAAGAAAGCAATTGTCAGATGGAGAATTGCATTTGTTGTTGCAAGAAGGAACATCAAGAATAAGAGACGGACTGATCCCATAATTCTCTCCAACTCGGTGCCCAAGGGTACCAATGCAAGCATGTTGAATAGCACATGAAGCAAGGAACCATGAAAGAGAACAGACGTGTAAAACCTGTACACTGAAGAAAATATGATTCCAAATAAGAACTGTGCCAGGGGCATTTAATTAGGTATAGAAAAGAAAATAGAAAATATTCTGGCATAATCTGCACAGGTAGGAAGAAGCTACAGCTAAAGCATCTGTACATCAAACAGTTGATTCAATATTTGTGAACAGCCTCAAGATTCTTTAATGTTCAGAATATTAGAGTGGACATATCTTATCTTAGCAAGAGATAGCTGTCATTTCTCAGGATATCATGACAGCTAATAGCAAAGAATGACTGCCATCATATTATATGCGTGAATAGAACTTGAATTTACACAATTGAAATCTGCCGCAGAACATGAAGTTTAGGTTTTATGCAGGTAAGGTCTCAAAAGGTCCATATGGCTGGCACAAATGATATGTTACCTTTTGCAGAATAAACAATGACTCTAAGGTTTTGGAAAAAAAAAACGTGTTAAGTTACCCAGGGATGTGAATTAGACAGACCTTGAAAACGTGATGCTACTGCAGAAGGCAAGAAGCATATCTCAGCGTAGGAGTCATAGCCAATCAACAAGCACAGCAGATAAATTGCTCCACATATCAAGACAACCCCAGAAGTAATGAATGGAATGCTGCTCCACCACTGATTCAACCTAGTTGGAATCCCAGCCTGCAGACATGGAAAACTCGTCCAAAGTCAAAAGTAAATACAAAGTGCATCCAGTTTAGCCACATTTCTGGCTATCCTCTACCTGAATACACCAAGCCAAACCCCATTCCAAGTGTTTACCCAAACAATTTCCCAGGGACCTAGGACACGCCAATAACAAACCCTACCGAACCCTCTGCGAGGAAATAGCAGTCGCAGCAGGAATTTGTTCCGAGACATGTCTGGCTCAATCCACAGGACAAGCCCCTCACAAACCCTATCATGACATCACCTCCTACACTTCACCCCCAAATCCCCCCGCCAACAGACTCAATTACCGCCAATTGAGATGTGTTTCCCCACCATTACCAGCCGCCCTCCACAGAATCTCGCCCGTCTAACACGGGGATTGAAAACCATTTCCGCAGCGACTTGACGCGAATGCGCCTCAGATCCAAATACGCCTCCGGAAAAAACACGCGACAGGCGAACCGTGGATAGAAACCATACCTCGGTGATGATGTTGGGGCGCATCTCGGACCCGCCGTCGCAGCGCTCCCCGGAGGGGGTCGGGATCGAAGCTCCGGAGGCGGGGAGTCCTCGCGTGAAGGGGAAGGGGACACACCACCAGCCGAGATCTCGAGGGTTTTGGGGCCCCGAGCAAATCAATTGAGCCGTTGCTTGCTATCCGAGGCTCCGAGCTACGGGTACGGCCGGGACGGAAGGGGGCTGGCCGGCTGGTTCTTGCGGAAATGTCGAAGCTTCCAGGGGTCACGCCGTGAAATGCAAGGCAAAGGATCAGCGGTGGGCCTGGACTGTCAGCCTCAGATGATTGGGATAGAAGGTTCTGACGGGGCCCACATGGTAGATCTGCCGTACGGGCAAAGGGGTCGCCGGAATCGCCTTTTCCCGGTGGCTGTGCACTTCGTGTGCGGCTGGTGTTGGGTTCGGCTCAGCAGCATCAAACTTCATCGAGTGACCTAGATCTAGATGGAACGACGTGGAGAATCAACTATTATTTTCACTCGATGCATTCCACTACGATTTCACAATAAGAGGGCTGAACGATTCAGTGATTAACTTTAAACTTGTTTCTTTCCCCTGTAACTCATTCTTGAACAAATATTCTCAAGTCAAGTGAGAAAATAACATAATACTCCCTCCGTTTCTAAATATAAGTCATTCCAACTTTTTTTGGAGAGTCAAACTTTTTCAACTTTGACCAAATTTATACAATAAAGTACTAACGTTTATGATATCAAATGAGTACCATTAGATTGTTCCTTAGATATATTTTCATACTATAGCTATTCGGTATCATAAATCTTTGAAGTCATCTCTATAATTTTGGTCAAAGATAAAATAGTTTGACTCTCCAAAAATGTTGGAATGACTTATATTTTGGAACGGAGGGAGTACTATAAGCATGTGCTATAGTAGAGGACTTTCTCCCATCACTTTTTCATGAGTCATGATGCACGGTGCAGTGTGATCAAGGCCTCAAGCTATAGGGGTAGGACGACAAATGACATATAATATAAGCATGCGTTATACTTTTTTTTAGCGGTAGCATGCATGTGTTATGTCAAGGTTCGTGAAGCAAGTCAATAGATGAGACTATGAGAGGCAATATATCAACAAATGAATCATTTCCTTCCACTAACACAATAGCTTAAGCTAAATCTTCATTTTGATCATGCTTCATGCAAATTTGTCGGGTAGTAAGGTTTTTGTAGTGGAACACGCCCACCAGAACTCTAGTCCTCGACTCGAGATCAGTGCTCACATTTTTCTGGTTTTATTTTAGGATTTAATTTGCGCTATTTTTTCAATGGTAAATGGCACATCTATCGATAGTGAGACACCAATAATGACTTCGTCAGTCTATAAGATCTGCCGGCTCAATCTCTCAGAGATGCTCGTATGGGTAGAAAATTGTGTGTGTATCCATAGATGTTGAGCATGTGTCGTTTGTGCACTGTATCCTATGTCGATAAAATGGGGATATAGTAGTGCTTGACAAGCCTCCGTTGTAGTCTAGCTGGTTAGGATACTCGGCTCTCACCCGAGAGACCCGGGTTCGAGTCCCGGCAACGGAAATTTTTTATCCTGTACGTTTTACCATTTTTAAAATTTTTGATTTATTATTATTTTTTTTTTACTGAGGCCTGGCTGGCTGGGATCTTGATGGTCCATCGTTTCGGCGTTTCGGTTCAGACTCTGGGAATGTCTCCTGCGTCCCAGAGAGTGCATCAAGGTCAACTCCTTTTAAAACCTGGGATCTGATTGCAATAAGGCCGGGGGACCCAGTTTGATTAGGGAAAGAAAAAGGTTAAGGCGAAATACCCCTTCCCACCTATACGCATGCAGGTATCATGGATTCAATCACAGCAGCGGCACATCGCTCAGTGGCTGGTGCAGAGGGCAAGAATGCAAGAAGACACCTTAGGGCTTGTTCGCTTTGAGTCGGTTTGACGGGGATTGAATCGTATTGGGGTGTATTAAATCCCCAACAAGTCAAAATACCCCTCGATACGTTCCAATACCTCTCAATACCTTTGAGAAAGGTATTAACCGAACAAGGCCTTAGGGTGAATGTGTTCCACTCTGCATGTCTGTTCGCTGTGCTAAACTCTCTGTACATCTATGTGCTAGTGTCTCAGATAATCTAGTAACCACTCCTTTTTTCAGCTATCCACTTGCCCAATAATATCTACAGAACTAGGTACACGAGAGATTTCCACTGGACATATATGCAGAAATCCTATGTCAAGCACCCATTACACTACTATCTGCACAGCTCTTAACAATCAGCAACCCTGTCTGCTGCCTAGGTGATGGTGTCTAAGACTCTAAGCTCCAGGGATCAGGGAAAATATTAGCTGAAAGAATGGAAGAATCTATGAATCATCAATGTCATCTTTAGATTCGACAACTCTGTGACGATCGCGATCTGCAGCTATTGCTTGGAGCTCATTTAGATGTTCTGGTATCAGTGTGCCCAGCTGGGGGTTCTGCGGATTCTCTGCATATGCGACATGGTAAGCTGCCACACACGCCTGTGGCCACGCGATCATCATCCGGCACTGCCACAGAAACACAAAGCGAGAAAACAAAATGAGAAACAAAGGGTATACACACAGCAAGCGACATACACACTGGGTAATTCTAGGAGAGCAAGTGGATAAATAACAGTATCTCTTGGAAGATAATGGCATCTTATTTTCATGTAACCCTGAACCCCTGGTATAAGAAGAATCTACAACAATAAGGTAGAGACTGGAGAGCTAGGTGCCTTACATTCCAATAAAGCAATATAGATTCAAAGGTTTCTAGGAGGTTGCTGGTGACTAATTTATATTTTTCTCATACCAACTATAATCTGCAAGCCTTTGGATGTTATCTGCTAAAGTCTCCCTGAATTGTGGTGTGGCATATAAAATATTGAAATAAGCAGATATATGCAGCTTTTCAGACAAATATAATAGCCAATTCAATCAGGTTTCGCTAATGCATATAAACACAGAAAAAAAAGAGTGACTTTGGGCGCAATACCATGTAATAGCCGATTAGGAATGCATAGATGGATACGGGCAGAACTAACTTCTTCTCATCTTTATCCATAGTGGCTAATGCCCATGAACCAGCAACCAGTGAGGCCAACGCACCAGCTGTCACGGAAGAAAGGAAGCAGAACGAACCAGTGAGGTCTGAATCAACAAGATTTGCTATCCCACGGAGAACAAAAAGGGACCACACATCCCGTGAAGCCACACAGAATGCCTTCCCCCGTGCCCCCACATGCACAAAACCCCAGCGGTTAGCACGTCCCAGCATTTTATCTGACACAGCAAAGCAGCAGCCCTGTCCTGAGAAAATGAACTCGTCATTGCCCCCAGTTGCTGTTTTCATTGCTCGAGCCAATCCCCGCACTGCTGAGTTCACTGGGACAGCCATTGCACCCATGCATATGTCCCCAAAGGTTGGTCCGAATATCGTGCCACAGAATACTTCCACAGCACCACCTGGCATGCGAATACCATAAACGAGCCGGGCATGTGCCAGTTTTGCCACTGCCACATAGACAACATAGCGTAGTACCTGCATGGTCCATGCCATGCTCACCAGAAGTACTGCCACATAAGCCATTCGGTAGTTCATGAAGTGTCCTTCTGCAGCAGCAATGCAGCTGATGGCGACTGTCCAGAAAGCCATATAGCCAAACGTTGCAAAAAGGACAAAGATAACAAGGCAAGAAGTAGAAGGTGGCAAGTGTGCTCCAATGACAGAAGTGGAAAGCACCTCAGAGGCATGCCGAAGACGTGGACCGGAGGCCCAACAACTGTAGAGTCCGGCTCCAATGACGAATACAACTACAAGCACTCCAATACCAAGTGCAGCACCATTAGCAACAAGGAGTATGACTACACCACAAGCGAGTGCAAAAACAGGGGCAGCCCAGAGAGAGGTCTTGATGGCTTTTGTTGGATTTGTGACGGCAAGGATAACCCAGAAGCAGGCAGCAATTGTGGATACTATGACAGAGGATACCAGAGGGATGAAGTTAGAGAACGGCTTATATGTAGGGTTCTGGTGGGAAGAGGCCTGGACGCCAAGGAAGATTGTGAGGGCAATGAAAGCAAGTAAATGTAGGATGAACAAAACTTTGGTCACACTGCCTGTGAACCCACTGCAGCAACCACGACTATCTGGGACCTCAATGTTGCCAAATGGGGAATAAATTTGCTCTTCAATCTCAACAGCCACCTGAGGAAGTATTATTTGGAAGTGTTAGAAAAATATATTCAATTGATACAAGTCTGTAATGTCCTTCAAAGAACTAGGCAAACTCTAATCTGGAGCATCAGTTGTTAGTTTATGTTCGATTCCATTCATACAAGAGTTCTGTTGTTATCATTTTATAGTGCTTAAAACTATGATCAAATATAAAGCATTGAGTGTAACTGTGAAGCAGCAAACTAATGCCTCAAGCAACGCCTTGTCATTTTTCAATACTCATAAGGATCCAAGTATGTATTGCATGTCTTTGGAAAAAAAAAGTGTATGTCCCAGATGCCTTATGCTAACTAATGCAGAGTAGAAATTATTGAGAAAATTATATCAGATTATTAATGTAAAGAAGTACATCAAGGTGAGTCAGAATTAGTCTTATTTTATATCTGATGAAAGCAAATTACTAATTTGGCTTAATGGCAAACATTGCCATCGGTTTACCAGCTTTGCAGGAAAGAATTGAACTTAAACTGATGCTCAACGCCCATGGATAGAGTAAATGAGTAATAGACTAGCATTTTTCTAATGTCACGGGAAAACACATTCATTCCATCAATGTAATGTGAACTGTAACTGCAGTCACAAAAGATTTTCCCTCAGAAATTTTTATTTAGATGAAAGATGTTCCCTTGGAACACAATAAAAAAAAAGATTGTTTGAGAAGCATAAGAAATTAAGCACAAATTAGTTAATTCCTTCCAGACTGAACACAATTACATAAGAACCAAAATAGAAACTGCTGTGATGCCATCTTCAGTTTACTGAAACTACGGCAAGTGCATTAAGCTTAAGCTAAACATCAAAGGGATGGTAAATCACTGTTTCTGAGATAAACTTTCCACGTCCAGTAATTTGAAAATAGTAACGATGGAAGATTAACGAGTGATGACAACAGGTGAAGAACAAGGACAACAGTAACATGAATTTTTCGATGCAGCAAATGAACTACTACAGAATTACAGCAGACTTTTCATGGAGATCGATTTCAGTTGCCTCAAGGTCTCCCATGCTTCCACAATTGCACTAGAAGCACCGGATTATCATGTATGCTCTTGATGGATGCACTGTCCCTCAATGATAAAAATAAAATTAAAATGGCATGTAGCATGGAAGACGTGTTCCCAACTGCCTGGAAGTTTCCTATGTTCCCTTAACTGAACTACAAGCACTGAATTGCTAACCGAGATCATAATTCATAACTGCCTGCTGTAGCTTTGTAAGTTTGTATTACTGGCTACTGCGAACAATCATTCATCATTTTCTTTTTTGAGGGCACAATCATTCATCAATCATCATTAAGCAACTGCAACCCCTACGCTACCGGCAACTGGTGGGTTCAATTTCTCGGAACGACGACAAACTGCTCACGATCGCTGCATTTCGGTAGTACAACTGTGAAAACTATCTCAGCAAATGGTTCGATTCGATCCAAAATTCTAAATACGTGCAAACCAAGAGTCTCCATGGTCCAGGCAAAGCAAACCGATCCCACCGACATCTTCTCACTCCCCAAACGGACCACCCAATCCCCCAACCGCTTCACCGCGTCAATTTCGAATTCACTTCACCGCGTCAGTTTCAGTTTCAATTCCGGCGTCAGCTCGGAAATAGAGAGCGCAGGGGGAGAGAAGGGGAAGGCACGCGTCCTTCACCTGGTACGGGCTCGCCGCCGGCGTCGTAGCGCCCGTCGACGCCCCGGCAATGCTGCTGCCGCCGCCTGGGAAGGCCGCGGTGATCTCGCCGCCCCGCCTCGCCATCCGCTTCCTCCGCGCGCGCCCTCTCTGTGTGTCTCTCTCTAGAGTCCCTCGGCTTTGCTCTGCTCTAGTGGTCTCGTCCCATCTCCTCCTCCTCTGCTGCCTCTCGCTTTTCGCCTTTCGCGGCGGCCGTGGGCCGTGGCTTTCCGCTTGCTTCGCCTGCTCTGCTTCGTCTCTGTCCCACGGATATAGCTGCTGGGCCCGGGAGGGAGGGAGGAGGAAGTGGGGTTCGTGCGGGCACCGCCCGGTAGGGGTGGTTGCCTCCCCTTCTCTCTCGGCTGTCGGGCTGCTTCGAGGGCGCAGGCGGGCGGGGTTCACGGGGTGGAGGAGGTGAGTGTACCGTTGGTAAGGCAAGAGCCGCGGAGTTCGTGAAGTGGTGGGCCTGGGTCTTGGTGGAAGCCGTTGCACCTGTCACACGTCAGCGCCCTGGGCTTCCAAGTGTACGACTTCCATATACGACTCTCTGCCGCGGATTGGAAATGTGAAGGGATTTATTTCAAACGAAAAAGGGAAATGGGAAGGGAAGTCTTCTCTCCACACGGAAATGAATTCTTTCTTTGTTTGGCGATGGTTGTTGTTTCCTCGGCAGATGCAGCTGAGCCTGCAACTATTCTTATGATTTGAATAATAATAAATTAGTAATTCTAGCATTATCTCTTACCACCTCCTATCGAAATATTTGTCGTCATTGACTTTTTTCGAAACGTTTGACCATTCGTCTTATTTAAAAGATTATACAAATATCATTTATTTATTTATGACCTACTTTATTACCAAATGAATTTTGAGCTTGACTTATTTACAATAATTTTTTGAATAAGACAAATGGTCAAAGTTCGAAAAAAAGTCAACGGCGACAAGTATTTCGATACGGAGGGAGTATTTCTCTGGTCATCTCTTTATGTCATGGAGCATTTACATTTATGAAGGATGACGTGATCTAATCTCTGAAAAATCTTCAAGATAGATCCTTTGAAAGTGAGAGCGAGTTATATGAAGGCATAAACTCATGGACTGAGCCAATGATCTCCATCCAACCATTTCAATTTTCAAGCCACCTAACCACGTGGCTTACTCGACGTTTTTTCCCTACTTTAGTGAAGGCAAGAACTCTTGCTGTGTTTGACAATTGACATGAGTCATTGTGCCAAGTCATACATGTGCAACATTTGTGCGGTCAATTGTTGTAGAGAAACGTACTTGACATAAAAAAATGTGAATGTACAACCCTCAGACAGCATTTACATTTTCAAGATTTTTTAGAATGTAATGGTTTTCATAATGCAAGGATTGCATTTCTGATCCTACGTATATAAATTGGAGTAATTTGTATTACATCCGTTTCAAATTATAGGTCGTTTTGCCTTTTCTAGATTCATAATCTTTGTTATGCACCTAGATAAACGTTATGTCTATAGTCATAGCAAAATCTATAAATCTAAAGAACTCAAAACGACCTATAATTTGAAACGGAGGAAGTACATTACAAAGTTTATGCAAAATTTAAGTTCTCCGATGGAGGCTTAAACCTATATACTTATACTATGATGTAAACACAAACTATTTGCTTGAGGAATTCATGCGAAGATACCAGCCACGGAGAGTAGAAACTATGGCTCCCAATCATTAGAGCGTCACCCTTTTTCCAATGATAGTGCCCCTAGATAGAGATGGATATGGGCAGGCCAACTAGCACGGCACGCATGGAATCCACAGCAGAACAAAAGGAGGTTCCTTTTCTTTGTTGGAAAAAAGAAAGAATTAGAGGGGGATGGAAATCCATGACATCGAGGGGAGTGACCAAAAAGCTAGCAGAAGCAGCACATGTTGGGAGCTCGAGAAATCAAGAAGCACCAAAGGAAAAGGCTAAAAGGTGAAATGAGTGGATGGGCCTGCTAGGCCACTTTACAGGGCTTTTCTAAAGAAGGGTGTGGGATAAGCAAGCAAACCCATAGAGAACAGTCAAAGCCCATGGGCCCATGAGCACAGAGAGCCGAAATGTGACCACGCGCCTCCTTGTTGGCAAATCTCTCTTTTTACTTTTTTGAAAGAAAAAAAAAGAGAGCTACTAGTAGGTAACTGTGCAGATGCAGTAAAGATCATCCAGGAAGGGAGCCGGGCGACGTATGGGAACATCGTCAAGGAGATTGTGGCCTCCCTGGTGTTGTTTAACTGTTTTCGATGACCGAGGTGGTGCATGAGGGAAGAACTGCAAATGTTGATGCAGATAGACTTGCAAAAAGTTATATCTATATATAGCTCACTAGATCCGCATGTGTGGTTCTTTGATCCGCCGGAACGCGTTTGTAATTCGTACAACACTTAATAGATATGAGAAGTGTTGAGCTCCAAAAAAAAAGATGCTACAGGCATAAAACTCCATGTCCTAATAAACGAAGCCAACACCTTATGGTCATCGCGGTTCTTAATTAAGAATAGATAATATAGTTAGGTGAAGCAAGTGCGATAATTCCTTGCACAAAACAATCGATCTAGACCGATGGATCCAAGCCAGTGACACAACATGTTTATTTTATTCTTAAAAACTAAATTGCTTATTTTCATGTGTAGATCATATAAAACTTAGCCCAAATAAATTCAAAGTAACAAATATTTATATTTACATGTGCATGTAACATTTAGACATTACATAAACGACAAGAGTCATGACATGCCAATTCGGCAAGAGAATTAGCAAAAATCCAAATTTTATTCTGGACATCCCCCTCAAGTCTGGCAACCCATGGGTTCCATTTGCTCGCATGAATTAGACCAAAACAAATCAGTACAGTGCACCGACAACAGATCGCAGGAGAACAGACACAAACCAAAGATCGCATGAAAAGAGCTCCTCTAAGATGCCGCTTTATTCCTAGCTATTAGGCATTTTTCAGGTCCTCCTTTTCCTTCTCCTCCTGTTCCCAGCTATCAGGGAGTGTATACGATACGAGGCTTATGGTGCCTAGCTTCATGAGGAATCAGGACTCTGAGCTCAAAGCATTCTACCATGATCTGAAAACATGTAGCGTGCGTGTTGCGATATGCGAATATGAACCCTAAGATATCAATACTTTGGTGCCAAAGTGATGGTGATGATCCGCGGCTAATGTTTGTCAGTCTACCATTCTTTCGGGAAGGAATTGAACCTCAAACAGACCATACCGTATCTCCTTTTTGCAGCTATAGGCTAGCAAAGTGCGGGTACTCAGCTAGAACAGACAGCTCCTAGTCATCGGGGCAAATTACCAATCCTACTAATCCTGTCCCTGCCTGACTGCCTTTGGTACTGAGGAGGCAAGGACCATTTGCAGATTTGGCATTGGTTCATGTGGTCGATGGCCACTGGACAGTCAGGTGCGTGCTGAAGAGCCGGACCACTTGCTGAGCCGTGAAACACCTCCACTGTACTTTACTGTACGCACATACAAAATACTCCGTACTACAGCAGTAGATGGATTCTGGATCTGCCTCCAGAAGCAATCCACATGACCGTGGATCGCGACACACGCAACTGAACACTGAAGAAAAAAGCAGGTAAAACCCCCACAGGCCACGGCCCCCCAGGCCCAGAAAGCAGGCGTTGAGCTGCACAAAAGACGAGCCCGATAAGGCCAAGAGCCCAGAGCCCTCACTTGCGTGCTGGCCCAATCGTGTCCCTAGATCCGGCCGCCAGGCGCCAGTGCCATGCCATCATTTTCAGTGCGTGCACTCACTCTCACAGTCTCGCTCCCACTCCAGTGGCTGTCAGATGAAACAACCAGATCACTCCCAGTGCAACCGTGCTCTCTCTTCCGGCATGGTCCCAAGAGATAGATTGAAATCTTTTCAGAGACGACATATAACAGTCCAAGGATTTTCAGTATTCTTATCCTGCCCTTTCTCTGAAGCCTGAATCCTGTCTGCCATATGGAGCGAAAAGGCTTTGCTCGAGTCAGTTCACGTGAACCAGCCTGCCTTTTTCGTATGCGTACAATGCGTGGACGTACGGCAGATCTGATCGCAAAACAAGTGTGGAGGTAAACTAGTGGTTTCTTTCCGTAAAGCATCTTTCCCTGTTGCCTGTTGGGTTTTTATCGAGGTCAGTCCTGATGTTCGTCACCAACTGCTCTTCACGTTCGGCTATCTGATGGCTGGTTAAGTTTCAGTTGGCGGTGTTAATCTGATCACGTTCTCGCCTTTTCCGTAATGATGCCAGATGCATGAACGTTAACTCGCAGTTATATGGATGGATGAAAATTTTGCCACAATTGTGATGATTCACTCACATTGACAAGAGCTAGTCGTTGCCGACAGCAACCGCATGCACTCGGTTGCTGACAAAAGCTCGCGAGCTTTTGCTCGGAACACACTGGATCGCGCACGATCACGGCACTCGGGCCCCCGCGGATCGATGCGAGTGCCCGGCAAGTGGCTTAGTAAGGCCTAAGCTTAGTAAGGCCTGGGCTTAAGCGGCCGTTCTGATAAGCTGAAGGTGAACTGATCAGTGATCAGTGCCTTGAGGTTTTAAAAGCACGCGATTAGGTATGTCGTGAGTCTGGCTGTTTTAGTCTTTTAGAGAGGCGCACGGTGGGATTTTGGCTTGTGGAGCAGTGGAGGGGATGCTTGTGGTTGTGGTGAGGGATCAGATAGTGGGGTCGCTGATGCGGATTCAGAGATTCGGCTCGGCTGCGTTCCTTGGCATTTTTGGTGCATCCATGACCATGAAGCGATTTTGATTCTGTGTAGCTCTTCTAGGCGAATTGAGACTCTCTCTAACGGCATGAAAACCAGCTAGTGAATGGCTGAATGCAGTCGAGATCTTTCCAATATGATTATTGATTTGTGCCGAATCCTCAGTAAATTAGGGCACGTGTTTTGATGCGTGAATGTGACAGAAAACAGGTTTTGATTCCTGTAATAAATCCAGAGATCTTTCCAATATGATCTGCGCCGATTCCTTTTTAACCACAATTTTGTATATGGCTTCTCAGACTCTCAGTGTACTCCGTATGAGATAACTATAGCTTGGTAGAGGATCAGATAGATTACAAATGGAAAAACTCCTGTGCAATACGGTACCATCCACCCATGTCTCATCTTGAGTTCGAGCAAGAATGCAGGACTGAAGATTCTCTGAAGATGAAAGAATGCAACAAGCCGGTCCAGTAGTTATTCAGTTAGTATACAGTATGTACAAAATCAACTACTGTACTCTTGTTGGTAGAGCAAGAATGTTTCTGACGACCTGACAGAATTCAATGCAGTTTGCCTGCAACGGTCGATTTTTCTCCCTTTGAATGAAGAAGATCACATGGCAAGCCATTTCATTTCACCCCCATCTACCAGATATGCAAAATTCGAGAAATTGATTGATTACATGAACGAATGAACAATAGACATTATTATTGCTGTTGCTAACATTGATCAGGAAGCCTCATCAACCGAGGCTTGCTGGCTGCAACAGCTGATCAAACCGAGACTACAGAGGAGGGATCAAAAACATGATGGAAGAAAACTAGACTGATCAGTGATCAGCAACAAAATGCGCGCTCTAGAGGACCCGGTCGGAGAGCGACGGCAGGCGGCGGAAGAAGTTGAAGCCGGCGGAGGGCATGTCGCCGCGGAACCTGGGGTGCCGGAGGTAGTAGAACCCCATCCCCAGCAGCAGCACCTTGAACGGAACGGCGTACAGCACCAGCGCCGCCAGCAGAGTCACCACGGCGAACACCCCCGTCGCGCGCGGGTCACGCCACGAGAGCAGCGCCTCGACGCGTTCCCCCTGCGCCGCGACGTCGCCCAGAAGCGTCTGCGCGCGCCCGGCGACGGCGCGCAGCCGGTCGTAGCGCATCCGGACCACGTCGGCGGGGCGGCCCGAGGGAAGCCCGTCGAACTCCTCGTCCAGCTCGTCGGGGCTGACGCTGTCGACGTGGGAGATCCGCGGGTCCATCCCCGTCGGCTGCCGCGGCCGTGCGCGGTAGCGCCAGAGGAGGACGAGGAACAGGTAGAGGCAAACCGTGGGCAGGATCATCTCCGGGCAGAGCACGACGGCGACGAGCAGCGCGTGCACGAGCACGGTGGTCGGCGGGTGCGCCCAGGTGCGGACGCGGTGCGCCCACTTGACCGCCGTGGCGACGTGCGACAGGCACCCGACGACGCGGAACCAGTTGGCCTTGCTCCGCCGCATGCTCCACGAGTGCGTGTCCGTGTCCAGCAGGTACTGCACCACCTCCGGCCCCAGCGGCGGCTCCGACCGCGCCAGCCGCCCTGACACGATGCGCATCGCCGTAGTGCCGGAGCACGTCCTGCTGCGCTGGGCCCAGCGGCTTCACGTAGTGCATCCGCGGAAGCAGCGGGCTCCCGTACGCCTGCATCAGCGTCAGCCACGACGGGCAGGTGAACCGGATCGCCAGCTCCAGCTCCCCCATCTTGCGCACGCCGACGGGGTGCACCGCCGTGAGCGGGAAGGTGTTCATGTACACCCGGTTGGTGTCGAGCGTCGAGAGCCGGATCCGGAGCTTGCCGATGCGGGAGTCCTTGGGCAGCTTCCCGGCGTCGCCGCCGCCGCCGGCGTCGGCGACCTTGTAGCGGACGTTGTCGAAGACAGCGATGGTGAGCACGGTGCAGGGGTCGAACACGTCCCACGCGTACTGCTCGTTCCACCGCGGGTTGAACTGGTCCAGGATGGTGCGGGTGCGCGCCCATTTGGGCCCGTACTTCAGCACGACGTACGCGTCCGTCGACCCGCTCGCGCCGTCCTTGGCGATCTTCATCGGCACCAGGTTGGCGGCGCCGCGGATGCCCACCTCCAGCATCCCCACCGGCGGCTTCGACAGGTGCTTCGACGCCGCGCGCACGTCGCTGGCCACGTTCGCCGCCTCGTCCAGCACGTGGTACCCGCCCTCCAGGCACACGCGCACGTGCACGCGCCCGGCGTACGGCCGGGCCTCGTCGCCGCACAGGTTCAGCCACCGGGACGGCGGCTCCACGCGGTCGTCGGCGCGCCGGTGCACCGTGGACAGGGGCACCCGGGCCTGGCCCACCGGCTGCCCCGAGAACACGTCCTCGACGACGACGCTCAGGAAGGGGTCGAACGGCTCGGCGGCGACGAAGAGCAGGTCCTCGTTCCAGCTCGGGTTGGAGGTCCCGGCCGCCGCGCTGCCGAGCGGGACGCGGCCAGTCTTGAACACCTGCGCGCCGAGCTGCGCCTTGACGTAGAGCTCCGGGAACATGGGCCCGCACTGCTTCGCCTTGGCGTCCGGCGGGGAAGGCAAGCGCAGGTCCTGCGCCTGGATGACGCTGAGGCGGAGGTACCAGAGCTTGGGGGACAGGTAGGCCTTGGAGCGGGTGTGCACGAGGTAGCCACCGGAGTCGGAGTGCCACGCCTCCTGGAACGCCTCGTCGACCTGCGTGCCGACCCAGACGGCGAGCATGACGTCGCAGGCCGCGGCGCCGCCCTCGCAGCAGTGGCCGTCGAGGGTGTACCACTGCGGCGCGAGCGCGCTGTCCGGCGGCGACCGCTTGGGGACCTCCTGGAGGTCGAAGGAGACGAAGCCCAGGTGGGCGTCCGGCGGGACGGGGTCCCCTTCCTTGTCCGGCTTCTTGGCCTCCTCGTGGACGGTGACCTCCAGCGAGGTGTCGGTGAGGCTGTCCTTGTGGAAGGCGAACACCAGGTCCCACTCGCCGGCGGCCGTGGCGGCGCGGGTGCGCACGGCGTGGGTGCCGATGGCCAGCTGCGCGTACAGCGGCTGCCCACCGCCGCCGCCGCCATGGCGCTTGGCCTTGAGGAGCCGGACGAAGAGGTACGGGACGCGATCCACCAGGTCGTAGGACGCGCTGGCGCCCGACGCCGCCATGCTCTTCTCGGCGGCGCTCTGGGGACGGATCTCCAGGTCGCCGGCGATCCCCGCGATCGCCAGGTCCTTCTTCGACGGCGACGGCGGCGGCGCCAGCTTGGACGGGGACGGCGGCGGCGCGGCCGCGTCCTTCTTCTCGTCTTATCCTTGCCCTTGCCTTCCTCCTTGGGCTTCTCGCCGTCCTTCTTCCCCTTCTCCGGCGACTTCTTCTTGTCGTCCTTCTTCTCCGCCGCCTCCGGTTTCTTCTCCTCTGTTTTAGATTCATCCGATTTCTTCTCCTCAGCCGGCGCCGCCTCCGCCTTCTTCTCCTCCGCCGGCAGCAGCGGCAGCAGCATCCGGCGCCTTCCCTCCTTCCCCTCGGCCGGCGCCTCCTTCTTCTCCGCCGCAGCCGCATCGGCGCCCTTCTCTGCGGCAGGAGCAGCTGGCGGCGGCGGCGGCGGGTCGTCGACGAAGCAGATCTTGAGCCCGATCTCCCCCTTGATCTGGGAGAACACGCTCCGCTTCTCGAGCGGGTAGTAGACGAGCGCCTCATCCCCAGCCTTGGCGAACGAGGCCCCGGCCACTTTCACCTTGCCGAGGAAGGTGCCTCCCCTGCGGCCGCTCCCCGTGGCGGCGGCGACGGCCTTCTTGTCGTTGTAGAGGTTGAGCTCGAGCGTCTCGGACGCCATGGCGTCCGGGTCGTGGACGAGGAACTCGAGGCGCTCGTCCCAGCGCGGGTTGAGGTCCCGCGGGCGCGTGGCGGTGCGGCGGCGCTGGCCGTCGAAGTCGACGACGGCGTACGCGCACGCCGTTCCTTGCCCGTCCTTGGGCATCAGGTTCCGCGCGTTGCACACCTCCACCACCACCCGCCGCCGCGCACCCTCCGCCACCATCGCGGGCCGCCGCCGATGGGTGAAAAAAAAAGGCTGCTGCTCGATTCCGATCTCCCCCCTGGAAGCTTCTCCTCGACGGGGTGTGTGCGGGCAGGCGTCGAGAGAATATGACCGTTGGAGAGGGGAAGGAGCGGAGACTGTGGGAGGCGTAGGTGAGTGTGCTGCGGGGTTTAAAAGGGAGAGGCAACGGGCGGGTGGGGTTTGGTGGGCCACGTCGGACGGCCGTGCGCACCACGTGGGCGGGAGGCCTGCGGCGGGCACGGAGACTTGTCCGGTAGCGGTTGCGGTGCGGTGGCATCGGGCTGGGACCGTGGCCTGGCCACCAGGGACGGCGAGGGGCCTGCGCCCTGCCCCCTGCGGGCCGTCGGATTGCGACAGGGGACGTGTTAGCGGCAACGGCATTGACGCGAACGCGACGGGACACGGCACGAGCGGCGGCGGCGGAAACCCCGCACCCCCGGGCTGCGTGCACGGCGCCTGTTCGGGTGCGGTGCTTCGCGTCGGGATCCTTCTCGGGGATCGTTGCGCGAGTTGCGACGTTGCTGGGCGCCTTGGCTGCTCGATCTCTGACGGGTGGAGCAATGGTCCCAGCCACAGATTGTGTCCATGCTTGGGGTGAGCATCACTTGTTCATTTGCTCAACACTAGGAGCGTTTTTGATCTTTGCACTCCATTAGTTGTGAGTAGCTGGTTGAATTAATTAGTTAGCTAGATATATACTGTACTCCGTAGTTGCTTTTCAAGAAGCTACGAGGGCTTCGTGCCCGGCGCTTGTTCGGGGTGCGGTGCTTCGCGTCGGGATCCTTTTCGGGGTTCGTTGCGCGTCTGGTCTCCAAGGAGTGGGGCAATGGTGCTCAGCTAGATCTCTGTACACATTTTTATAAAAACAATATTTTTCATACTTTTTACCATTTTTTATAATCTAAACACAACCTGCGGTGAGTATCACTATTTTTTCCCCTGTGGAGGAGGT
This sequence comes from Urochloa ruziziensis, assembly GCA_015476505.1. Taxonomy (NCBI): domain Eukaryota; kingdom Viridiplantae; phylum Streptophyta; class Magnoliopsida; order Poales; family Poaceae; genus Urochloa; species Urochloa ruziziensis. The sequence goes on from CM027118.1 coordinate 61,883,247, forward strand.
GTCACTTTTAGTATTTGGGAGAGGAACGAACCTACGGTTGGATTAATAATGTAATTAATTCTCGCATCTTCTGCATACTTACTCCGTAGGTAATGGCACTGGGGAATTTGGTTCGACATCAGCGAGCGAGAGTGACGAACTGACGATGGTGGTGGTTTTAATTTGAAGATGCATCCCGATCGACTTATTTGTTACTCGCACTAGTATGAGATAGCCGTCGACCGGCTCTAGTGGACGCCGCGCGCGGAGCCACGATGCACTAGCACTACCCGCCCAAAAGCAGCAAGAGTGCATCGGCGTCTGCGCATCCATCCATGGCCGCCGATCGCCAAACGGTCGCATTGCCACCGCGCGCGCGTTAATAAATTCGCGGCCGCATTCATGCAGCTCCGCTCCACGCCCCTTCACTGGCCGGCAAAGCTCGCAGAGTGGTCGGTGGCGGCTAGCTCCTACTATCCCTGCACACTGCAGCAGCTAGCGCTGCTCCACCGCTTTTGCAAACGTGAGCACGGCCCCGCGCTGCGGCAGGCAAGGGCACAGCTAGCGCTAAAGGAGGCATCGCATCTCGCATGGCTCCTGCCGCGCGCGGCCGTGCCGCTCGCAACGTTCGAGTCGCGTTGCTCTTGCTCCCCGGCCGGTCGGTGGCTCTCGATCATCTCCGGCGACGTGAGCGCAGTAAAGCTAGCATTTTGCATACACAATAATCGTTATAATTAATTGACACAATAATCGGCCAGTCTGCATGCGAGCATGCATTTTGCAATGTGTGTGTATGCGAGATGCGTTGATCGAGCACGTACCAGTCTGGCAGTAGCACGTACTGTAGCCTGTAGGTACCCAGGACGACCGTTCGTGTACGAGGAAAGTTTACCAGCATGGCACGGTACGGACCCAGGGCCTGGAGGATCGACTCGGCTGCTGTGGGCCAACGCGAGGCCACTTTGTACGTGGGACACATGTGTGGGCATCTCGGCTTGGATCAAAGAACAAGGGGAACGCTACGCTAGTAGCTGCAGTACGTAATATGCATCGCACGGGGGCGCGTACTACTCGCGCTGCATCTGCAACTCTGCATGCATATGCTTCCATTCCGATAATACGTAATATATAAGCAATGATATCGCGCTGGTGCAGAGAACAATCGGCCACGTACACTATCAACTGATCCAGCACGTACACTCCACTCACTACTTACCTGCGGCGGAAACCTGCAAGCTCCACGTCGATCACAGCGATTTTGGATCCCACACGGCCAGACGCGCGTCCTGGTCCTGCATCTTGCGTGTCGTTAATTTGTTTCCTGTCTCTGCACATGATTCCGGCCGCGTGTTAGTGTATAAGTACTCCGATATAGCAATTTGCAGAATCTAATTAAGCCCATGACTCTGTGTCTGCATTACGACTACTGTTCTGTTTCCAAGTTATATGCGAGGGACGTACGACCCCCAACAGTGAACGCACGCACAACGTGACAGCCAAGAACGCGACATGCATCTGCATCATCTTTCCATCCTTTTCTCAACGGCTCTCGCGAGGAACTGAGGAAATGGTACTGGGGAAAGCATTTTTTTTTAAAAAAACGAGCGCGCAGCTCGATCGATCGACAGCCCAAAAAAAAAAAATTATTGCTAGTACGTTACGACGATATTTCCCCTGCTAGCGATATGCACACGCACTGAAACCCACACCGGGGGATGCATACGTTTGGTCGAATTTCTACTGTCTCCTCCGATTATACGTCAAGCGCATCGCATTGCCTTAATCGAAAAGATCCATCGTTCTTACCAGCACGCACCCTGATTAGTTAAATGGTGGCGACATGCTCACACGAACATTCAAGTACTTCCTCCAATTGCAACAGGAACCGGAATCCCTCGAAGCACTAGAATGACACGACAAGTTGCAAAAATGCAAACAATGACAAACGGCAGCATTGTTCAATGGTACTTCGAGCCGGGGGTCAATCAGATTCTTCATGTGTTGTCGAGGAGTAATACACACCCCTTGGGTGATCTACTAAAAGCTTAAGTAAAATGCAACAAGCGCACACCAATTTCTACAGCGATGTAAGATTACAGACCCACTGTCGCACTTCCACGAATAAAACAGAAGGAAGTGCAGCACTATTCAGTATATATCCCTCAAGAAGGGAAATATAAAGCCACCTAGATTAGATGATTACGCGCGGCAATAAACCTCACAGCAAGCTACGTGGTCAGTAGATACTCGACCTTTTATCTCCTCACTTAGTAATCCACAATCCTAAGTGTCAACAAAAAATCCACTCCTTTTTCATTTTTTTTTGTGTTGGAACAAGCAAATTGATGACTTGATACTGCAGAAAATATCACATTTTCTTTCCTTGTCTTCTCTCTTTTTTTTTATTGTCCATCAGAAAGTGCATCACAGCTCCAAATATAAACAAACCTGCAAACAAACAACAGAACATCAAGGATAGTTTTCAAATCTAAATCACGTTCATGGAAGTAAAACCACACAGAGACATAAATTAAATAATATGCAGCACACACAGAACTGAAATTTTGCAACCATTTTTTCTCTCAAATGAAGTATAACTTCCTTTCAAAAACTCACTTCATTTTCATTACAAAGTTTGTAACCTGATATCAGTTTTGCAGAGTTGAAAGTGGACTAAAAGCAATCAAACAGAAAAGCAAATATAGTAGTGCAGCAGATTAGAGGGCCACTTATGACTGTTCAAACTAAAAGATCATCCTTAAATTTTGTGTTTTCCATTTTGGGTTAACAGCATTGATAATATGACGCTGGTGAATCAGTGGTCTGTTACTTCTTTCACCCATCTTGTTCTTGATTGATACGAAGACACTGGTTAGGAATGGCCAAGGCACCAAGTTTTGGCCTGACTGTTGGTTACATCTTGGCTGAGCTGGTCCTCAGTCCTCACCTCATTGCTTTGGTTCCAAAAACATTGATTAGATAGAGGATGGTTGAGCAGGGACTGGGAAATCACAGCTGGGTTTCAGATATTAAAGGTGCTCTAACTGTTCGGGCCATTGCTAACAATATCTACTGGTTTGGGACTTGGGAGGTCATAGCATGACAAGAAGGGCCAAAACATTTGTCATAGCATGACAAGCAGGGCCAAAACATTTGGAAGCTTTCCAGTTCAGGAACATACTCTGCAAATCAGCTTACGGGCCTTCTTTGTGTGCAGCAATTGATTTGCTCCATGGAAACGGATTAGGAAATCTACCACTGTGTTGCTATTTTTTTCTTTGGTTGCCCTTGCTCAATCACTGTTGGGCAGCTGACACACTAGCCACACATGGCCTTCCTCACCCTCCCTGTTTCCCTCAATGCAATTAGACAGATGAAACTATGCAGCAACTTTTGTCTGCTTTGTTGTTTCTCTGCAAGTATGATTCATCACCCTTCAGCAAGTTGGGTTTGAAAGCTTAGCCCCACCTCCTGATGTTGGAAGCTTCTCAGAATGGTGGAGTTGATCACTCAAGAGAGTTGAAACTCGACAAGAAGCTACAAAGGCCTTTTTTTTTTCTTATCATTCTTGTTGTTTGGTTGATTTGAAAGCACTACAACAATTGTGTCTTCAACTCCATCACTACCGATGTTAACAGGGTAGTGACTAGTGAGGGCTATCATAAAGGTGTGTTGTGGACTTGTGGTGTGCTGCTGGTGCAAAGCAGAAGCTAGAGTTGGTCTCAGTGGCAATTTAGCTGTAGAGGTGCTGTCCAATAAGTATAAGTTACTTTACACTCAGAAAACTATTTTTCTATGCAAATCAAAAGTTATATGAATTTTCGAACAAACTAGATGTTTGACACAAGATCATGCCAAATACGCTGAGCATCTCCAAACATGGTAACCGTATCGATCGTCAAACACTTGCCTGGATAGGACCTTGTTGGGGAAAGTGCACTTCAGGTCGTCCTAGGCTCAGCAGGTAGGTTAGGGCTTCCTCTAATGCCATCAAGAACTCGAGATGATACTAGAACAATAAAGGGATGGGAGAAGTAGGGTAGTGGATTTTTTTTTTAACTAGCAATAGATTGGATTGGATGACCTCTCAATCGGCCTTGGCCTTTTATATTTATATAGGATGAGTAGGTCTACCCCAGTAGGAAGTCATGTCCATAAAGGAAACATGTCAAAAACCGATCTACAACTCTATCTCGACGATGTCTAGAAGTTCCGGTTTTAAAAGGATGTTTCAGTTTTCCAGATATTTTGGTTTTAACCTGGAAGTTCCAGTTGCTTCGATTTCGTGCGTTTAAAGGTAGGGTTGAGATTATACCTGTTTTGACCGTCAGCACTAGAAAATACAAATATATTGATTTGACATGGCTAACATTCAATTATGTTCTTATATATTTGACAGAGTCAATTCCCAAAATATATTATAAAGATAAGAACCAGGTTCCATTATGAAAAAAAGCACAACCTACTTCATTTCACTTGTTTAGCAGATTATCCACTTTGGATGTATCCTAAATCAAACAGAAAATTATACAAAGAAATGATTGAGAACCAATTTTTTCTATGAAATTTATTCTTGAAACTATTTAACTATGTAAAAATTTACCTGATAAAACAATAAAACATGTCAATCTCTCCATGACTATATACTGTAGTAGTTAGATGTTATGCATAGTGTAGGTGCTCCAGTATATGGTGCAACTTTGGAGCTCTCCGTTGGAATATTGGTTGAAGGCGGAAAGACATGACACCACTTCTCCAATTTTTAGCATCATACATTTCGTTCCATGCCTGAACAATCTCTTCAACCTTAAAACTCAGTCCTGCATAAGAAGGGAATACATCTTAGCACTTTATTCTCAAAACAGCTCTCAGTATTGGGATTAACTCACAGAATGCTAGCCATACATGTTACATAAACAGATTTTGAACATTACCAAGTTACTACTATTTGCAAGAAAAAAAAAACTTGGACTCCTGTTTCTGACACATGGCATGTTTCTTTAGCTATGTGTTACCATGTTTTGTTCTAGGAAAGGCCTACAGCACAAGTTTTTGACAAAATTAAGCATCGGATTTGGAAATGAAAAGTAGAACAAACAAAATATAAAAGGTGAAATATATGAATATCTCCCACGCAGAATGAAACCTCGACGCAATTGAGAATGTGAAGAGTGGAAGTTCAGTGGTAGTTGCTAAATTCTGAACGGAGATCGTCATAAATCATCAAGAGTATGCGTAGCTGTAGCTGCAACTGCAATGCAACACAACCGTGTACAGATAACAAATCTTTCATATGCACACCTCTTTGGACATGCAGATTTCAAAATTTGTGAATCTCATGAATAAAATTGGAGTCACATCAGATCTCATACAGACTCTTCAGTTTAGTGGTTTTAAATTTTACCCTAGAGTTGGTTAGGTGGCTCTAGTAGCGCTCCTCAGGTTCTGAGTTCGACTCCCCGTGTGAGCGAATTTCAAGCTGAGGTTAAAAAAGTCACTCGCTGGTTCCCTTGGTCGGCATGGGTGAACCGACCTATGGTGGGCGGGCCCTCGTGTAAGGGCCTGGTTGTGTGGTTGGGCCTCAAAGCACGGGTCAAGGCCCGAACCATAGGGATGTATGAGGGGGCAACTTTCGTGACTTTTCTCGGCCGGGCTCCGGTTGAGCTCTTCTTAGTGGAATACTGCGGGGGCTTCCCCCAACCGGCTGAGTTTTTATATTATACATTATTATTTATACTAAAAGCTGTTTCTCTTTGCTTTTTTGGTATTGTCTTAAAAGTTCCCAAATAAATTCCATACAATCTGTTGTAATCAGTGACATTATAGTGAAAGAAAAACAATAAGAAATAGCGCATTATATGTCACAACAAAACCTTCTTACCTTCTTGGGTGGTTTCATTAGCACAATGGTTCTTTACAATCACATTGATGTCTGCTGCGGAAACACCTCCAATCTTAAATTTTTCCATGGCAACTGAAAGTGATTCCTCCCAGCTAGGAAGTCCCAAGTTGAATTCAACTACCGAGCGCTCATAAAGTATGGTTCCCCACAAAATATTTATATGTGATCGTATACTTGAAGCCTGTTCAAATGCTTCATCTGCAGGTATATCCTTCATAAAACCTTCTAACCTCATCTTCTCCAGTACAGCCTTCTCTTTACTTTGTTTAGACAACCCCCTCAAGCGCACACCTTCCATTCTTTCCCACATGTCCATTCCCTTCTCCATATTATCCTCTGCATGGTTAAACAGTTCCAAAACCTCAGTTCCCATGTCTATCTTGCATGCAAGAGCATAATACCAAGAGAGTTTGGCCTGCTCAAATTGCTGCTGGCCAAGTGCAATAAGACCTTCAAAAAAGTCAGATTTTGATTTTACAGCTTCCTCGAACAATGAACCAGCTTTGACATATTCTGCACATGCCCATTCATATGAAACCTTAACTTGCTCAAGTATAAATTCCAATGAAGCATCTTCAGGCAAGTATGGCCTTTTTCTTGCACGAGACATGTGGACATTGCCCCAATTAAACAATGCCAGTGCCGCCATCTCCTGAAATTTGATCTCTGCAACTTCAAATATTTCCTGTGCTTCTTCACTCTCTACTGTGTCTTCCATAGCCTCGTAGTGCAATCTCAGACCAAGATCATGGAGATCTAGATACTCGTCAGAATTAAAACCAACATGATTCTTGATTAGCTGGGCAAACTGTACCATCCAGTCATCAACATAAGAGTTGTGCTCATCATCATGCCAACTGCTCCCATTCTCCAACTCCAACATGGCATCACGAAAGGAAGGACGTCTCCTGATCCCATCAACACCAAGCTCTTGCATAGGACTAACCTCTGAAACATATAATCGGATTGGCCCTTCCAAATCTGCAAGATTGTTGGCCCATCTTAGTTCCTCAGATGAGGTTATTGTCACCAGGTCTTCTTCCTTGTCTTTATACTTAATCAGCAGTGCTTTCAAAGATGGAAATTTGTTCCGAACAATTTCTCTCAATTGAGACATACTGCAGTTTGCTGGCATTTGAGCACACCTAATGTCCTCTCCAAAGACCAACTTTACATCCTTCACTGCATCTTCCCTGACATCAATATTGTTCTCCTTAATACACGTATAGTGGCTGTCCTCCCCATGATCCACAGGCTTCACTGCAGAATGTTTTTGCTGCTTGCCGTCGCCACACTTCGCTTTCTTTCCAGAAGCATGTCTACCTCGTTTGTTTCCAGAGTCCTCTTTTGTCTCAGTACTTTGCCCTTCCTTCTCCAAACCATTGGTCTTAGTATCTTCAGCATGATTCCCAATCCCATTTGTCTGCATTTGGTTGGCTTGCTTCTCTTGCTTGCCATGCCCATGCTTCAGTTTCTTCTCCTCGAGATGCATTGCTTGATTGCCTTTGCCTCCTTCCACGCCGACAGCCTTCTCCTCCTCCCGCCGCAGCACAACATGGTTTCCATTGCTTCCTTCATGCCCCTCCTTCGCCACGGAATCAAAATGCTTGTGAGATTTCTTTCTCTTTTCCTCTCCTTTAGCGCTGGCAATCTCCTCCTCTGACTGCACATCCTCCCCATCCAAGGCGACATCAACACCCATTTCTTCCAATGCCGCCCTCATCCTCTCGGACATCTCCAGCGCGGCACGGTTGGTAGGCTCCCACTGCAGCACCCTCTGGACGTCCCCCCACGCGAGGTCCGGCCTGCCCAGCGCCTCGAAGCAGGCGGCCCGCCGCAGCAGCGCCCTGCTGTACCTGGGCTCCGCCTCCAGCGCGAGGTTGCACTCGTGGATGGCGCGGTGGTGCTCGGCGGGGCTCATCCGCATGTAGCACTGCGCGACGCTGGCCCGGAGGCCGCGCCGCCTCGGCCCGCCGCCCGCCGGGGAGCAGCTGGACGGCCTTGTCGTACTTGAACGCCGCGCCTTCGTAGTCCCGCCGGTTGAACAGCCGGACGGCCTCCTCCTTGAGCTCACGCGACAGCTCGAGGAACACCGCCTCGTCGCCGTCGGCCTCCGCCGCCGGCTTCTTGGCTCCCGGCGGCTTCCCCATGGCCGGAGAGCCTGGAGCCGGCCGCCTCCCCTTCAAATCGAACACCTTTCTCCTTCGGCCTTCGCCTCTCGGACCGGGAAACCTCCAAGCTTCCCCTTTTTCGATCCCACCAAGAATCCAAACGCGTGAAGACGCGGAAGGGCCGAGGTTTTTCTCTGTGTTTGTCCAAAACCGAATGAATCTAAGAACCGGAGCAAGTGGGGGGAACAGATAGATGCTTCGACCGCACGGAAGAAGCAGATGAGACGAGCCGGCGAAGCAAACGGAAAGCAGAGGAAGAAGCAAAGATTTGGGCGGAGCCGGGGAAAGAAAGGAAAGCACGGGATAAAGGCCGGGTGGACAAATGGCGCGAGACCAAAGTCACGGAACAAATGCCTTTGTATTGGTGGGCGGTGGCATCGAGACCGGTAGGCAGTGGCGACAGACGACTGGGCTGCCGTGCCGTCACAGGCCCACTTGGGCGTGAACTCGCAGCTTTTGAGGGGAGGGAAGCGTTCGGTTAGCTTTGGGGCATTCATTGTTGCGTGCCCCCGTTTAGATAAGGTGGTGTTTAAATTCGTAAAAACTGTGAAAAGTTTATGCAGTCGTGAAAGAAATAAAATGACACAGTTCTCTAGAAAAAACATTTTGCACTTTTGAAGAATTTAAACAGGGCCTTGGAAAAACCTTTGCATTTGAAAACTTCAAATACTTTTACTCCCTTTGACCCCAAATTTAAGTTTGCTAATATGAACCTTGTAATTTATGATGTTTATCCATATGAACTTTTGATTGATGGCCAAAAGTTGGAAATGTTTAGTTTCCAATAATCTTAAATGGGCACCTGATATATGATATGAGGTAGTACTGGCAGGAGACAAATTAAAAATTACCAATTTGAAAATGTCCCAAGTCACTAGTATTAAAAATTTGTACACTAAAACTTTAAATAAAAGGACATAAAAATAAGTCCAATACAAAACTTCCAACTAAAAACCAAACATCTCTAAAATATTTAAGTCAAAACAGAAACTAGAAAAAATGAAAGTAAAATCACTTGGAATTAGGGAGAAAATTAAACACAAGCGTCAAGATCCGAAATAAATTTCAGGGACCCATGACTCTGGCATGCAGATTAGAACGGACATGTACAGCTGAGACACTGGTTTGTTCACTTTGTTGGAATAGCCCTCATGAGCGGTGCACCAGATCCTAGAATGCACAGGGGCAAACTCCAACTTCACCCATTAGTTTACAGCTAGGGAATTGTTCTAGAGTCCCGGATTATAACAGTTAAGACATCTTCCAAAAGTTACAAGATTCACATTGGACACAATGGCTCGATTAGACCTACTGCCATGGCAGATGGCACTCTAGTTTGCCTGTACCGATAGCTCATCCTCGAGGTAGTTGTACTCAAATGTGAAGTCGTTCTTGATTCTTTGGCACCTGCAAGTAGTGTTAATAACAGGTTAGAAGTCACCAACATAACAGTAGCACCTTATATGCCAACCTGCCAAGCAAATAAATACAGAAGACATATGGAAATGCTGTCATGTCATTGCCCCACAAATTAACATCAAATGCAGTGAGGGCCCACATACCATCCTGAGCCGTCTTCGGTGACATGGAAATCGAAGTACACATAGGATCCCCGTTCATACTCATCAGTCGTCACTTGTGGCTCTACATGCCGCTGGAACCAAGTATTGTACCTTCTGTGAAACCTCCACGACTGTTTCTTCAATTCTCTAGCAGCCAAGTATTGTTGGTACGTGTTCTACCAGCAACAAAACATCATTAGGACCAAACAATTGATACCTGCTGAACATTCACTGCTAGTGGCAGGAAAACAACTATAAAGTCAGAAAGGACTAGAAAAACTAACCTGTTGATAGTAGAACGCAAAAAATAGCATATCCGTAGCTAATGTGTCACTACCAATTCTTTCCCAAAAGGTAGGATTTGATACAATCGGTGCCTGAATCTGGGGGTAACTAGCAGGGGTGACTGCAGGGTGCCGCTGAAAATGAATGCAGGTAAGAAAATTAGAAAATATGCTCAAACCTTAGTAGCAGGGACCAATGTTGTTCAACAACCCATACCGGAACATAATTTTTAGCACGCTCCGAGTCCTTGGGTTGTGGAAGCCTGTGGAATGCAGCTTCGAGCATTTGCAAATTATAAAGCTGATCGTGACCAGAACTTGCAGAAGTTCCGGTGAGGTTATCTCCTATTGCACCAAGATCAGATACACTTCTTCGGCCAATAACACCAACAGCAGATGATGACATTCCAGGTTGCAAAGGCTGCCCAGGAGATAGATCAGTGTCCCTAGGCAGCTGAGTGTTTTCAGCTGCAGGTGCTGAAGGATTCTGTGAAAACCAAACCAGAAGATAGTGTTGAGAGTTGAGACATTACAGGATGCTAAGCACAGTGACCATAATTCCAAGTAGTGTTATGACAGGGACAGAAAGATTCACAGTATGCTATGTTCAGATTGGTTGGATCATATAGTTAAATGGCCATTAAAAAACAAAAAGTTTGGAACTTTGAATAGCAGGACAGGACCTGCAAAACGTGAACTAATGTAATAACAAGTTAGCAACCGCACATTAGTTTCCCAATACAAATGCTTCAACTGTCCATTTGGACGTTTTGCAAGGACTACAGCATCTGTTTCAACTGTCCATTTGGACGTTTTGCAAGGACTACAGCATCTGTATATATCAAGTTTCCAAAATTTCAGTCAGACACAAAATGCTGAAACTTTATAGCTTTTGTATTTTTCTTGATGAGTGACGTAATTATAGTTCCTAAGGTACTTCCTTTTCCAAAGTAGATACATCTACATATTGAATGTTTGTTGAGATGCTTTTGCCTTTTAGGAGCAATCAAGCTGTTGTAAATCCAACATTAAGTTGAGTTCCCCCAAGAGCATGATTTAATCAGATAGACAGCTGATTTTATAAATGGTAAATCCACCTTTTCATATTAGTCCAATTTTCCAAGTAACTGAACTCAAATACCTATACAGTTTGAAAAAGAAATGATTGTAGTCATGTCTGGTTTCATCATTTCATGAGCAAAATATTGACATACCGGATAAGGAATCTTTGTGTCATCTTCACTTGTTTGTTTATTTGCTCCAGTTGTTGCAGCAGATTCAACACCAACATCTTCAGCCAAACTTTGTTGTTGCTCTTCACTTTTTACATGCCCAGCATCTGCACAGATGGATAAATTCTCAATGCACACAATAAACAGTTAATGATCCTAACTTCTACCCTTGCAATGTCTTGCCCAATCTAAAGTCAGTGTTCAGCACATTCTATAGAATTGGGGGACTTGTGAATTATGATGTTGTAGATGACATCAGAAAGCAGAGGTCATACCTGATCCTTGAGTTCCAAGCCCGAGGTTCACTTGGGAGGATATAGAGGAACTCTGTGAGTTAAACTGCACAAATAAACTAATCAATAAGCAGTACCTACAGTACAAGCAAAAAAAAAAAGGCATTGAATTTCAAGGGATGACGGGAGGCATAACAGTTGCCATAAAAGGAGTGATATGTACCAACTCTATTAATCAGGCATAAAATGAACTAAAAAAACTCGGGTTTCTCTATGTTGAAAATAACATTGAAATACCAATATATACATCATAAACAAACAAGTAAATTTCACAAAACTATACTACTCCCTCCATTCCAAAATATAGGTCATTTTGGCTTCTCCAGGTTCATAGCATTTGTTATGCATCTAGACATACGTTATATCTAGATACATATGAACCTAGAAAAGCCAAAATGACCTACATTTTGGAATGGAGGCAGTACAAATGTACAATGGTGGAAAACTCCACAGCCCACACTTTTGGAAGCACATTTCACAATGTACACTTTCTTTCGTTTTTGTATCACAGAGCTACCCTTGAAATTCTCAACACTTCCATTGTCATTTTATATCATACTTATATTATCATTTAATTCCACACATTTACACTTTGGAAATTATAAACAAAAGAGTAAATTTCACAAAACTATACTACAGTCATGGAAACAACTGCCTACACTTTTGGAAACATATTTCACAATGTACATTTTTCTTTCTTTTTTGTATCACAGAGCTACCCTTGAAATTCTCAAAACACTTCCATTGTCATTTTATATAAGATAATAACATTTTCATATCGTAAAATCACACTTATATTATCATTTAACTTCACAAATTTACACTTTGGAAGTGTAGTTTTGCAGCATGGAGTGATAAAAAGAAAGTGTAGCTGTTATACTAAAAGTTGTTAGTTGAAAAGTTCTGCAATATACAATGGCAATGGAAATGTAGTTTTATGAAGTCGACTCAAGTAACTGAGGTGCACAAGGTCCAGAAAAGTGTAGTTCTGTGGAATAGATGCCATTTTACAAGTGTAGTTTTGCAATAGTTTTTCCAAATATAGTAAACCCAATGGGAAAAAATATAAAATATTAGCACTCACGACAAACTACATTTCCTAAAACATCCTTTCATCATCAATAGAGCTTAAAAATTTATAGGGTGGTAAATCACATTTCACTATTTTTTAGTTGATTTGATTATCAATAAATTATTAGCATGGTAGGCTAATAACACCTACCTAATGAGGAGTTCATGATACAAGACTACAAAGTAGAACAGCAACAAACAGGAAATACACATCAAAAGAAAAGAGAGAATAAAAGTATGCATGTGCTCAGGTAGTAGTATTTCTGAATCACTTGACATAATGCATCAAATTTTAATACTGTAGTAACAAAAGGAAGAACCTGTTGCAGAAGGGGATTTTGCTGCTGTGTTGGAAATTGCTTCTGATTTATGCCAGCTATATGAGAAGCATTAAGAAGGCTGCCTTGCTGCAATCTTTGTAGATACTTCTCCCTTTGGTCAGCAGAAATCTCAGGCCTTCCACGAAGTTGACTCTGGGAAGAGAGTGAGAAAAATGTTATAAAGGCAATCAATTATTTGTGACCCCAGTAGGGATTATCATAAGTTCAAAATGTATTAAGATCTCAGCAAAAAAGCGTCTAGTTTGGATGCATATAAACAGAGGCGCTGGATGGGGGAAAACAACAACAATTTACAAATGAAACCAAGAATCAAATCAGAATATCTTCTATATGATTTGAGTAACTCTCATGTTGGACATTGGCATGCCTCCAAGACGTGACTTTAACAACAGTTATTACAGCATATTTACAATACTTCATAAAACTATAATATTGTAAAAGAACTTTCCAAGATGAATCCGTGTCATTTTCACATGCACAAACAAAAACTAAACTTGAAATACTAAATTGATACACCCTTGTGTTTCCCTTGCATGCCAATTTATTCTCTGATGCTTACAGTATACTTAATAAGGATAGCTTGGCCATTCTCTCTTCTAATAATTCCCTTGATTCCATATCATTGGCTCTTGTCCCTAGTCCCCACACCTAGTACACCCTACTAATTTAAAAGAGGGAGAAATATTCCAAAACATCACAGAAAATGTACTGGATGGAGCAGTTGAAAGACTGAGAAAACATTTTGCTAAACCATTAAGTTGCATATGGAAAGTCTATAAAGATATTACTAAGTATGATAGTATTCAAGTGAGCAAGGCCAAGTGGACTGTAAAAATAAAATAGCAACAGAAGAGGTACGTACCGTTTCACTTTGATTTTGAAATGGAGCAGCAGTTTGAGGTCTCCATTGAACCCCAGAAACAACTGGAGGAGAAAATACTCTTCCTCCAAGAATAGGGTTTTCATTTGAGCTAGCAGAATCAGAGCTAATTGCATCATTAGTCCTGGGAAGTTGCTGTGGTTGAACTTTATTACCAAGAGGCGAAACCAACTGCTGAGAAAGACCACCACTGTTAATTCTCTCATCGGTGTTCAATAGATTTCTTTTGGACAAGTCATTTATTGCAGGAACTGCACTAACCGATCCATTTCCTGGGACTGGACCAATATTTATGGGAGCTGTACCTAATGTCTGACTAGTTATTCCACGAGCTATGCCCCTGCCAATTCCAATTTCAGTAATGACAGGAGATGGTCTTCGTGGAGGAAAGCTCATGCTGTCATCATCCTTCAAGGTGCTAGATAAGTTAGCAGGAATTGAGGTTACAGCAGGTGTACTCTCAGGAGCACTTCGTGGAGTAGCAGATGAAAGTATTGCAGCCGCTGTGCTAGGAACAGTTGGCCGCACAGGAGAAGTAATAGTTTCCGCAGGAGCAGAAACAGCCACACTACCAGTACTGACAGCAATGGGCACAACAGGCACTGAAGGTCCAAGATTTCCAGCTTTTGAAGGTGGTGTTTGTGGCGTCGATTCAGGATTGCTTTCTTGTGAAGTCGTCTCCTCTGTTTGATCTTGTGATGTACTTTGTGAAGGAGTTGTTGATACAGTAGGCTGAAAAGGGAGAAATAGATGTTAAGAGAGCAGGCAAATAAAAGAATCAAAATACGACATGAGGCACATCTGAAATACACCCTAATATTTTTGGTGATGTTCTTATTGTACCAACAGAGTAGCCAAACCAATGGAAATTGAAACGGTAGCTCTAACAAGTAAAGGGAATGGACACGCATACACAGATTCAACAGTAACACTTTGAAATTCACAAGAAAGCAGCAACAAAGCTGGCACCGTTTGCCATATACTAACAATCAAGCGCATATTCTAGCTCCCTCCATTTCACTATGTATGTCCACAGCACACCATACACACTGACAAGTACGAGCTCCAAGAAAAAAAATAAATGTGAAATGACCATCCAAAAAATCCTACATTGGGAGTAGCCTGATACTACCGATTGGGATTAGCCTTAATAGTGACACAACTTCTATTTTTTTCAAAGCATTTACTTAGGTGCATGGAATGGAAACATTGCAATAACTGCACTCTTAAAATCCTCAACGGATAAACACTGTGAGAAGTATTCTTCTGAGGACACAGACGAACATAGCAACACAGCAGGTAGCATAAAATATTTATTATATTACATTATACATGCATCACAAACCATAAAAACAATAAATAAGTACTAACAGCACATGCCTGAGTAGATGAAGTAGCAACTGAACTCTTTGTGCTCAAAACTGCAGTAGTCGAAACAGAAGCAACACCCTGCCAATTATGAAACAATGCTGAAAAACATATAAAGCTGAGCAACAACCTCAATTATAAAAACATCCTAAATGCAAATAAGGATGTAAAAGCTGTGAATTTTACCAGCTGTTTCAATTACATGATCATAAGAATCACAGTACTGCAAGGCAGCATGGCAGCATTTGTAGCTTACCTTCACAAGACTGGAAGGAGCAAGTGAAACCATGTCTTCAAGTGCTTCAACTTTCTCCATAGGCAATGTGCTATAGAGATCCTCAACGTCACTGAATTCATCAAAGTCTTCCTAAATATGAATGAATGAAATAAAAAGGAACAAACAAAAGGTCCATCATATGCCTGTGTTATCACAATTAGCATGCAACAACTTCAAAAGGAGGCACCCATCACACCTGATTACGTTCAACATAGTCTTCAAGGAAATCTTTAACATCATTGACTTGCTCAGGACTCAACTCATCATTATCCAAAAGTCTCAAGATTGATTCCAATTTCTTTATATGAGCCTTATGTCGTGTAATAGACTTCTCTAAATGTACCTAATTATGCAAAATTACTTCTTATATAGTACAGATCATCAAAAACAAGTTCCATAAAAGATTAAAACACAATCAGTAATGAAATGAATACAATTAATCATACCAGTCGAGGCGGCCTCTGTTTTCCCTTTTTAATTGATAGCCCTTCAACCTCTGCTTCAAAGTTATCAATCTGGCTTTCCAAATCGCTAACCTGTAACGATAACATGGCCCAGGAGCTACATTAGATATGTTGCAAGCATTTACTAAGCAAATAACAGCCATACCAAGAGTCATCGGTAATCACAAAACTACACAGTAGTCAAATTACAAAAGACAAAAAAAGGATCAATGCGACATTTTCAAAGCAATAAGACCAAAGAAACTAGCTACACTTATTCTGAATTGTGTATTATCACAAGATGAGAATTGTTATGTGGCAGAAGGTGCAGAAACCATGTCTTACTGTCAGTACAAACATTTTCCAACATACCACATTATTAAGCCAGTCCCTCGTTTCAGCTTTGGCCTTCTCTTTGGGATCCTGCAACCAAATGAGAAATAATTATTAGCCATGAAGCAGGAGCTGCAATATAACGAGACACAAGGCAACTCAAGAAAAATATCACTAGAGTAATAGACTGTTACAGGTAAAATCAGCCCTGAACAAGGTGTGTGGAGTAGGCATAAACCTAGGGCTGGACCAAATGGGATAAAATGATATCTACAATTGGATCATTAAAATCATTCATACCCATACTGATAAAAGCTGACTATTAATCTGCTTATAACTTTGGCTAAATCATGAAGCAAACTCATGAGTGTAGATAAAGGAGTATTAAATTCCTGGATGTCTAACTTGCATAAGTGAATCGTTGCATCTCAATGCATAAAAGGAGTGTGTAGTAGGCACGAACCTATAGCTGGACCAAATGGGATAAAAATGATATCTACAATTGGATTATAAGCTAAGGCACAGCCCTAAAATCATTCTTACATTCCCATACTAATGAGTGCCAACTATTAATCTGATTATAAATTTGGCTAAACCATGAAGTAAACTCATGAGTGTATATAAAGCAGTATTTAGTTCCTGGATGTCTAAGTTGCATAAGAGAATCGTTGCATCTCAATGCATAAGTTTAAATATTTTAGAAAGTAATGAGCCTGAAAGGAATTAATCTATAACACCTAAGAAATGTACTCTCACAAGGCTAGCAGAATAATAGTACTGAATAATTTATATCTAGTATCCTCAGACCTAATTCATAGGCAAAAAATGTTGTACAAACAATTTGAATCACTACACAAAGCTAGAAACTACATAGCACAAACAAAGAAGGCCAAGAGCTTACAGTTTTTGGTTGCTGACCTAACCCTTCTTTTGAGAAGGCCTTGGTTTTTGTTTCCTTCTCACAAACTTTAAATCGTTCCATCTCTCGTTCAATCTGCTTCCGGGCATCCATCAGAGCCTGCTCATAAGAGGCACTAACCTATGTCAACATATATCACAATGGATTAAAACAAGAACAATAAGCTAAGTGCAACTTCAAAGTAATATTGATATTTGCAAATAAATGATGTATCTTATGATAAAAAAACAGTATTTCACTAAAGGAAGATAGATGCTGAGACGTAGGAACAAGTATATGTATTATTGTAAATACCATATTTCTAGATTGGCAACCCAGTAAGAATTTTTACTGGGTTCACAAGTATACATGTCCAATGATTATGGTTAAACTAGATTGGCAACCCAAAAAAAACTCGATCTGCGGGGGGCAAGACAGCCCCCAGGCTTTTGCTAAGAGAGAAGACCTTCTCACGCAGGCCGAGAAAACCCCGAACCTCTGCCCCACCCTTACACAGGGGCCCGTAGCCCTTGTGAGACAACCATTGGGCTGACGTCTTGTGCAACTACCCCCAGGTAGGAAAGCCCAAGCCAACCATAGATACGACCTGGGTCGGGCCTTGACCTGTGGTTTGGTTATGGTGACAGACGAGGGGATTTTTTTAACCTTAGCCTGAAATTCGCTCCCACGGGGAGTCAAACCCAGGACCTGAGTGCTACTGAGACCATCTAACCAACTCAGCTAGAGGCCCTTTCGCAAACTAGATTGGCAACAAGAAGCCAATAAAAAAATTGAGTTGCAACATATTTTTATGTAACCAATTTATGAACGAGATACAAAACTACATCAACTCCCAGAATATACATTTTACACTGACCCAGTGGCATTTAAAAAATACCATTATTTGAAAACTCTGTTTAGCACAGGTATGCCCTCTGATTTTCAATAAGAATGTGATTTACTCAATATGTAGCTCATCAAATAAATTATAATACAAATAGACCAGCCAGTAGCCTGAAGGAGATTTTGTTATAAACTGCTAGTAATGAACTACTCTTACCAAATACGACAGAAAAAAAAAAGCATCCACGTAGCGTAGTAATGTCTCAATATGAACAATCACAAAGAAAAAATTGGAAAGACTGGAAATGAGTGGTCTCAAAGTCTCATTGTCAAACATCAGCTACCTTCACAAATTAACCTACCAAACAAAGAAAACAAGATGAGAGCTACTGGGAGCTAGGTAGCATGTGGACTAGTGGACAGTCTTGATGACAGAAAAGCATGCAAGACTAGCGGACAGTCTAGCATCATGATTGCAGGAGAATCTAAATAACGGCACAGCTACTAACGCCAAAAAAGCAGCAAAAGCAATAGAGCCATACCAATTATAAAACCTCTTCACCCTGATGCTGATAGGATACACAAGAAACTGATTACATCAGGGGTTACACCTACGTCCTATCACCTGAATCACCACTGCTGCGATATATCTTAACTGATAGAGTAACGGAACAATTCTAAGATCAAGGTCCCTACTGATTGATCACCACCCATCACCATACGTGGCATAGCTTCTTCAAAGCACCTTTCAACGTAGCAGCTAACTAAACACAACAGCATAACTGTACATAGATCGCTACATGCAGACAGGAAGCAGCAGCAGCAGCATTGCATCATAAACATTCCCCTGCCTCTCCACGTACAGACATCGAAGCAACCTAGGCGAAAGGGCAGGACCCCTGGCAACACTCACCTTCTTGTCCTTTATCTCGCTTGATTGGATCCACGTCTTGATCTGGTCCCTGTACCGCTGCAGCTTTTTGATCTCCTTCTTGAGGTCCGCCTCGAACTTCTCCTTCTGGTTCGCATTCTCAGTGTCATAGACCTGCTCCCCAAAAAATCCATCAGATAATTCGCCAAAATTCGCGAGGAAAAAAATAATCCGCATGGGCAGAGAGAAGGCTGGGTGCTGGGGGGATGCACCTTGTTCCAGATGCTGTCGAAGACGTCAACGCCCTCCTGGACCTTCTTGAGGACGCGGTCGATCTCGCCCTGCAGCTTCCGACTGGCGCCCATGGCGGCGGTCTGGGGTGCCCTCGCGCTGGGGCACGGCTAGGGTTTACGATTCGGGGGGCGAGCAAAGTTTGGGGGAGAGTGGTGGAGACTGGGGGAAGGAGACGATGAATTATTTTGGGGAGTTTATTATTTGGGAGGGGTTTCGGTTTTCCTCACCTGAGCTCTGCGTAGGAGAGAAGAATGGTGAACGCGGACGCGCTTTCGGCGTGGAGATCTGGGGGCTATGGCCTGTGGGCTGACATCTTCTTACGCCATGGCCTGCGTGTTGGGCCGTGAAGCCCAGGTGTGAGCGACAACGAGGACGACGACGAGACGATGATGGATGACTAACAATGGGCCAAATGTTCTCGAGAATTTTCAGGCTTGGGCCCTAGTTAGTTGTTACATGTTTTTTATTTTTTTAAAAGAAAAAAAAAACGTTGCACAGACGGAATTCTCTCTCGCATAGTACATAGTAGCATGTCTCCACGACTCGAAATGTCGCATGTCCGACACAACTCGCCGACTGTTTGTGAGAGAGCGAGCGAGCTTTATTGTTCGTTCCATTCCATACTAGCAGACTAGCAGTAGGCCAGTAGCAGACCGCTTCAAGAAATTTGAGCTATATGTACATCAACATCTCACCTAGAAAAAAGATCAAGGCCACAAACATAAAATGGCACATTCAATCCGCTGTTAACCGTAAACTTCTCTTCAAGATGCTAACTTGTGAATGAAGGGCAAATCATCAACTAAACAAAGCATAAAGAGAATGTTTGTCACTTTGTTGATGACATCAAAGAACAATCTGTGAGTAATTCTTTTCAGTATCCACCCATTTCAGTACAGAATGCTTGTACATGAATCATATACATCATATATCACATACTCCACCCAACTGGGTTTATATACACCACATCTACATGCACCCTCCAACAATGTGTAAATTGATCTGGCTCACGCACAGCATAAATACCTTGCATCCATGAGATCTTGTTGACCAAGTATGAAAAGAAGAACAGCCCGGAACGTCATCCTGCCTAACAACCAATAATCTGCAACTGAGGACCGTCAACCTTCCAACAACTAAAACATCTGTCGGGGTTTCAACAACTCTATCACGTCACATGAGATTGCAGCTGTTCTTTTCTACGATACATATTCTGATGAACTCCTGTATATCTCATCAGCTTGTGCTACCGGAACATAGACAACATCTGTTAGGGAGCTGTGGGTTCGGCCGTAGAAAATGTACACAAGAACACCCATCAGCAGCCATATGCCAACTCTCATCAACGTGTCGCCACTGAAGAAAACATTGCAATCGAGCGGTTCAGATGATTCACAATGAGAGAGAGAGAAAAAAAAAACAGTCATCTACAACCACTGCTTTCCATGGAAAATGCAATAAAGGATTAGGCACTAACCCCAGGTTTATCAACAGATATGTATTTATCAAGATACACATAACTGGTAGCACTGGGACAAACGGGCATGTGAATCCTGTAGAAAACAAAACACAGATGTACTGTTTATTATGAACATATTGGCAAAACAGTGTAATGTAATTTTTTTATAAATACCTCCAGAATGACCAAAAGAGTGCCTCCCATCATCCTGATCAATCCAGGAGAGCACGCCGAGGCCAGCCAGAAGGAGAAGAACGCCAATAGTGCAGCCAATACATGTTGGGAGACTGATATATGAAAGGTACATTCTTAGTCAACTGAGTCTTCAGCTTTTTGTTAATGTGATAGATCATAAAAGTATACTTACAAAGGCAGCCATGTCACAGAGGCTGAAGACGTGAGGATCAGAACCCCTACACACACAGATCCTATGCTGAAAGCAGCTATCTTTCGACGTTTTGTCTCGTCCATCTTGCCTAAAGAATTAGCATAGAAATTCATTCTAATTAGCTAGCTGAAGTAAAATGTATCTGTCATGGGACAATGAATTATTATAAAGCCTGAAGGCAATTTCGTGTACCTTTATGTTGTCTTTTGTCAATAAGAGGGTCCTTCATTGATTCTACTACAACAATCACATCCTTTGTTTGAGATATGTTGCAGTTCCCATCTCCAAGAAGATCCCTATCCTTTTCCTCGTCACATTCCTGGTTCAAATGGAACGATTCTCGCATAGAGGGTGGCAAAGGGACCTCATCTGGAGGGACATATCTGAGTATCAAGATTGAGACAGCAACTATGGTGAATGCAAGGAGTGTCCCTACACTGACCTGCAATAAAAATACCATTTCTTTTATTTCACTCCACCTTACAGCATTTGTAATGATTACATGCATGTATAGTTCAGCAGGAGCACGGGAAGTTTATGTTCCATGTCAAAATGACTCTGACACACAAACAACATAGACAGCTAGTTCCTTACCATTCCTGCCAACTGCGAAACATCCATTGCAAAAGCCAGAGCAGCTGCACAGATGCCAGTCACAATTGTGCTCTTGACAGGTACTTGTGTTTGCTTGTTAACATCAGAGAAAAAGGATGGCAACAGCCCATCTCGTGCCATGGCCATAAGTATTCTAGGCTGCAAGAAATAATAAGTAAAATCATAATTTTTTAATACCAGGTATTAATATGTCATGCCATGTGATCGGCCTAGTGCTGATCTGGCAGGCCATATTTCTGCATGCCTACGTCATCTTCTGCCAAGATGTCACATGGCACATGAAAACTCGCTGTGGCATTAGTTGAATGGGATTCAATTGAAAATGAAGGAATGAGGGTTAATGTAATTGGAGTTGGCAGTGGAAATCAAATTGCAAATTAAATAAAACAACGATTTGGAATTCAGCTTTAGACAGTTACATGGCTTAGGTTCACAACTATTGTTGTGGAGTTACTGTCAGTAGAACGAAGTTCACATGCACTAGGAATCTAGGATCAACTCAAATCTCATTGCAAGCCACTGGGTATCATCACAAGCCAGTCAAGTATACTTGTATAAGTGGTATACCTGTGGAAGAAGAGAACCCATCAAGGTTGAACAAAGGGCAAGAACAGCACCACTTGTAACAATATACCTAAAATTAGATGGCAAAATGAGTACACTAGTTAGAAGTGTGCTGTAAGACAGTCACGCACGGGGGTAAACAAAAAGGCAACTTACATGGCCCATTGCATTCCATGTTTTGCAAAGGCAGATGAAATAGGAGTATCTGGGTCCATGGCGAAATATGGTACTAGCCCAACAATAACAATGGAAACGGCCATATATAATGCACAACAAATAGCCAATGCTACACCTATTCCCAATGGTAGATCTCTCTGTGGATTCTTTACCTGCAAGGGTCAAAAGAGGGTGAAAATGAATATCTCTTGTAACAGAAGTGCATGAACTTTGGCAGATGGGACCTTCCTTACCTCTTCAGCTGTACTAGCAACTGTATCAAAGCCTATGTATGCAAAGAAAACAGTTGCTGATCCAGCAAGCATTCCATTTACTCCATATGGGAAATATCTGGAAAATTCAGACACCCATGAGCACACAAATCCTCGAAAAGAAAGGAAGCATCAAGCCATTATGCATTACCCATCAGAAACCTTGTAGCCAACCCATCCTATTTGGAAGCCAATATAACTACCAGCTACAATAACAAATATCATTACACAAGCATTCAGAACTGTGACAACTCCTTGTGCAAATGAACTCTGCAACAATTCAAATAGAAAGGTCATCAGTGCTCTATATTTGAGGAGAAATGGAGTAAAAACTTATGAAACAATCAAATGGCCACCTCTTTAATTCCGACGCATAGTAAAATAGTCACAACAAAAACAAGAGCGGCAGCACAGGGATCAACAATGATATCAAACCATGGAAGCTGATGACGTGCTAAAATCCATGGCAAACTATCTGGTCCCCCAAAAAACAAGGCCTGTAAAGATAAAGAAATTTCATCAAAATAAGCATATGATTCAAAGCTGTCACGAGCAGGGAGAGATTGAGCACTAGAAGAGGTAGAAGAGGAGGGAGCGTTCTGCGCCTCTTTTGCCCTGCCTCGTCGGTGCGTCGTGAGAGCCAACATTGCTCCGCCGCGCCGTCGAGGTCCAGGGCCGAGACCGGCCACGTCCTTTGAATACAGTCTTCGCAATCCACCTTCCACCAACGCTCCCTCCTCTTCTACCTCTTCTAGTGCTCAATCTCTCCCTGCTCGTGACAATTTGGCACCGACGAGGCAGGGCAAAAGAGGCGCAGATGAGATACAATCTAAGCCTAGCTCTCCCTAACCGTGATCTCAGTTTATAAGATACTGAGCCAGGGAACAACCGAATTCCTAACTTAACTCACAAGCTAACAAACTAAATCTTCAACTTAAACTAACTTATCTCTAAGCTCTATCTTCACCCGGCGAAGAATCCTTGGCCTGCACGCTTGCGTCTGGACGTTTCTTACGCCGTTCATACGGAATTCCCACCATGACAAAAGCATTGATTGAATGCAACTGAAAGAAGCTATGATAGAGAAATCACACTTACTAAATTGGGAGATATGCCGCGGGCAACAGCAGATCCACCAATAGTATACTCCAGAACTAAAGCCCAACCAATCAACCAGGCAGCACTAGGTAAATAAAACAACCATGTGAGTTCATTCTAGGTATTTATTTATAGAACCTGAAGATGCAAATTTCTTTATTTGCTAATTTAGAAAATAATACAGTTTACAGTAATTATTCAAAAGGGGTAGTATTCACTTTATCATAAAAGAATGCATACTTAGTCATGAGTCAGTAACTTACCCTTCTCCAACACATATATATGAATAATGGTAGGCACTTCCAGCAGAAGGGCAACGGCTAGCAAGCTCAGCATAACAGAAAGCTGAAAGCGCTGCTGCTATTCCAGCTATCAGAAAGGAAATTGTCAATGCTGGACCAGCATGCTCCCTAGCAACTGTTCCCACAAGGACATATACTCCAGCTCCAACTGTGGAACCGACCCCTGATAGATAATACAGTGGTTCATTTACAATAATTTATAATATGAAGCAATTAAAATATAAGATCTGCTAAAAGTGAAATAACAAACTTCAGTACCCCAGAATCCAACTCTGCCCGTCATATCTATCTCCTAACTCCAAGGTCAATAACAATAAGCATTCAAGTAACTAAACCATTACAACCTATGTACAATTGTGATAAATCATCTACCAGCTTACTAGAGTACATTATTGACAACAAAGAAACAGCCTGACAACTGAACTTATGAAGCTACAATGTGACAGTCCGGGATCATGAGGTCCACTATTTGAGTTGGCAACCAATATTGACTGACCTATCAACAACTGAACAAGTGGAAGGAAGGCAACTACCTTATAGGAGGGACAAGTCCACTGACGCAGACCCCCCAAAAACAGTATAAAATTGCAAACAACGTACGTACTCCTTTATTTGAAGAGAAAGAACAGCATACGCCATTGTGTAACAAAAGAAAAAACAAATCCTCATGTTATTGTCGTTAGTTTTTCAGAAGGGGGTAACAGCTCTAATTCAGTAAGTTTAAGTTAATTTGGAGCAAAAAAAAAAAACATACATCCTAACTAAACGAGTAGTAATCAGAAACTTTAATCAAACTCCGTTGACCCAGAACATCTGATTTACCAGCATAATTCCCATTATCCAGAGTAACAAATCCCCCCACAAAGCTTGCGTCCTCACCAGAATTCGCTAAAATTCCGCAAAAGAATTAGCGTCCCAAAACTACCAAAGCCTAGACGTTTCCGTGAAACAAAGGACCAGGAATTCACAGAGAAGCGAAAAACAGAATGACAAAGGAGAAAAAAACGCACCGATCGCGACCAGCGCCGGGACGTTGAGCTCCTTGGCGAGCTGCGGCTGGCCCTCGGCGCGGACCCGATCAGAGTCCACCTGCTTCCGCCGCATCAGGCTCCGGAACCCGCCGCCCCATCCACTCCCGCCGCAGCCGCTGCTCCCCGCCTCCAATGCCATCAAGATTGCCGGCGACGCGGACCGCAAAGAACCGGCCTTTCTCGCCGGATTCGATCAGACGGCGGCGGATAAGGGCAATCGGGCTCCGGGGATCACGCGGCGGTTGTACGGAGCGAGAAAGCGGGAGGGAGGGGAGACGGGACGGTGAGAGCTCGGCGGCGGCAGCTCCCCCTCTCGCTTTCTGGGCTCGCGGCGCAGTCGCGCTTCCCCCCCTCTCCCGTTTGTTCTTCTCGTTTCGTCTGTGTTGGAAATTGGAATCTTTCTCGCTCTCAGAAAGCCGCGGATAGGAGAGTTTTTTATAGCGGTACACGTGGAGGTTTTTACTTGTACCAAGCTGTTATTCGTGTTGAAAACTACTGGGAATAGAATGTTTTAGTCGCCGAGATTCAGTTGCCTTATTTAACTGAACACCGAGATTCTTGTTGTGCTTTTGTGCATTTTTTGACAGGGGAAATTAGAGGGGTGAAGAATAAAAGAATAGTTTTCTTTTTGCGTGTGAAAAAATTCTTCGAGCTTTGTCAAAGATTTGTACAATGCTGAATTCATGTTACAATCTGCCAAAAATTGGATGTTGACATGGTTTACAATTTTTCATTTTTGTCTATGAATTGAGATTTGTAATCATTTAAAGATGAACTCCTCTCCGACTTAGATTTAGATACAAGTCCTTGCTAGTCATATTCATGCCATATACAGTAATTGGTACCAAAATCAACCCGGGCAAGTGCTATTTTTTCTAGAAAAAACAATCACACGCTAACAAATTTTTCCCCATCAACGTATCTCATGGATGACACCAGAATTTAACTAAGTTATATATTTTCGTCTAGCGCGTCTAATAAAGTAATGAAAACATGTCTAATTTGACATACAAATCTTAACCTGATAGCCTAATAACCACTCCATTTCTAAAAGGGAAAATAAAATCCAGAACGATATGGCACTTGAATGAATCAGCAACGATCGGTGGATCTTGTTCACGTGCTCCACGCGTAGGCCAGCGCAAGATAATCTGCAAATATAAATATAGTATAGAGTTCACATACTGATATTATTGGCAGTGGCCAGTAGTACGTCGTCGTCTTTGATAATCCTTCGCATCTTGTTGTCCGTCTCGCGTTCGTGCTTCTTTTTTAGTTTAAAATGAAACACAAAGATTTTTTTTTTGTTTGACGTCTTTGATTATATTCACGAACCACTCGGGTCCTAAATCCAGGACATGTGCTCATATTATGCAGATGTAGGGAGTAAACCTTGGCCATGGATGTGCTCATATTATGTAGGTGAGTTTGCACATCCAATCTACTTAGACGTGTGCGCTGGTTTGCGTGGGTACGAGTAGAAACATTGGAATGAAGAGCTCAAATTCAAGAAGTTCCTTTCGAAGTATACTTTTCTTTGATGAAGTTTCCAGAGAGAAGCTACCACGCCTTCAGCCGGGTGACATTTTGGTGAATATTTTGATTTCTTATACATTGTTACTCAACAGCAACAGTTGTTTAAAATTGTTCCACTCTAGAAATTCTAGATTATCAACAGGGTGACATTTTGGTGAGCGTGTGTAGGGTACCCATTTTTTTTCTCGTCGATTCTAGATTAAAGCAAGAGACTGTGATTAAAACGCTGCGATTTAACACTATACTCTCCAGCTTTTTTCGCAGATTAAGCAGGCCGGATTCTGCAGCAAATTATTAATGACCAGAATCCGAGAATAGACATATAGGATGAGCCTTTCACTAGCATTTTCAAAAAACAGATTCTGCACAATCACAGACCTGATAATTGGCACCAAACAGGGAAGAAGTCACACGCCTCTACAGTGGAGGATGCAAGGCCAACGGAACAGACGATCCCAATTCCCAAGCTTTGGCATATCTTTTGTGTAACAAATGGCATCCAATAATTGAAGACGATACCCTTATTTGTTTGTTGGGTTCACTCGGCCGGCCAGGCCCGGGGGAGCGGGAATGCAGGCATCCGCAGCAGCCAGTAGAAAAGAACACGCCAAGCCAAGAGACGGGATCCTGATTCCGGCCCCTTTCCTGATTTTTTGTGCGCGGGGACGCCATCAGCCCATCACGCTACTGCCGCCCTTGTCATTTGTGCGTGCGTGTAAACAAAGGAGATGCCTTGCGTCTCCAACGGTTGCTTGATCTCCCTCTCGTCCTTTAATTTGGCCCGGATGCACATTCGCATCCATGCTGGGGCGCACATGCACTGGAACTAATATTCCTGTACAAAATTTACAAGTCCTTGCAAGGCTCTTTCTTACCAATGACATTCATACGGTCGCTGGTGCTTATCATTGTTAATGTCATGTTTCCTCTAATCCTTCTATTTTGTCCTATGAAATTGCTAAGGCCATCCTCGTGCATGAAATCCTAAAGGCTGCCGACACTTCCTATGTTTCGTACGACGTTCTCACGTCAGGGTCATAAAGCCTTGTTTCCCGAAAAGACGAATTTCTTTAGAAAAAAATCTTACCCATTTAGGAGTAGTATAAACGTAGATTAATGATAAAACTAATTGCAGATCTCGTTTGAAAATTTAAAGACGAATCTAATGAAAATAATTAGAGAGTAATTAATCCATAATTAACGAGAATGCAGGTATCCGCAGCAGCCAGTAGAAAAGAACACGCCAGCAAGAGACGGGATCCCTGATTCCGGCCATGGTCGTGGGGACGCCATCAGCCCATCACGCCACTGCCGCCCTTGTCATTTGTGCGTGTGTGTAAACAAAGGAGATGCCTTGCGTCTCCAACGGTTGCTTGATCTCCCTCTCGTCCTTTAATTTGGCCCGGATGCACATTCGCATCCATGCCGGGGCGCACATGCACCGGAACTAATGTTCCTGTACAAAATTTACAAGTCCTTGCAAGGCTCTTTCGAGCAACTCCAAGAGACTCTCTAAATTCTTTTTTAAATTGTTAATTTTAGATATTTTATGTAAAAGTTATCTTCCAACGGCCTTTTGGTTATTCAAACATAGTCACTCTCTATTTCGGATTTTGTCGCTAGCAAAATATAGAAAAGAGAATAACTTTCTAGAGTGCACACAAGATATAAAAAAGCTGTTGAAAAGCGAAAAAATCTAGAAAATGTCTCTCAAAATGATGTTTTAGA
The DNA here is from genome assembly GCA_015476505.1 of Urochloa ruziziensis. Taxonomy (NCBI): domain Eukaryota; kingdom Viridiplantae; phylum Streptophyta; class Magnoliopsida; order Poales; family Poaceae; genus Urochloa; species Urochloa ruziziensis. Next base: position 61,911,438 of record CM027118.1, read on the forward strand.
GAGTGAGATTTAAAGAGAGTACGCTCTTACCAATGACATCCATACGGTCGCTGGTGCTTATCATTGTTAATGTCATGTTTCCTCTAATCCTTCTATTTTGTCCTATGAAATTGCTAAGGCCATCCTCGTGCATGAAAATTCTAAAGGCTGCCGACACTTCCTATGTTTCGTGCGACACATGGTCATAAGGCCTTGTTTCCCCCAAAAGATTTTGGCGATTTTTTTAAAAAGAATCTTAGCCATTTATGAGTAGTAAACGTAGACTAATAATAAAACTAATTACGGATCTCGCTTGGAAATCTCGAGACGAATTTAGTGATGGTAATTAGTAATTAGAGGGTAATTAATCTATAATTAGCGGATGATTACTGTAGCATTAATGTGGCAAATCATGGATTAAGTAGGCTCATTAGATTCATCTCATAATTTACAGCCTATCCATGTAACTTTTCACCTTTTTCATCTACATTTAATACTACATACATTCTTCTTTGATGTGATGGATGATTTTTTTTTAACTAAACAAGGCCTAAGGTCCTGTTTAGTTCTCATTTTGCAAAATTTTGGTGAAGTGAAAAATACCATTTATGAGTACTAAATGTGGACTAATAATAAAACTAATTACAGATCGCAAGAGGAATCTAATGAGAGTAACAAGAGAGAATTAAACCATAATTTGCGGATGGTTACTGTAGCATCACTATTGCAAATCATGCATTGAGTAGACTCGTTAGATTCATCTCGCGAAATACACTCCAATCACGTGATGACTTCTTTTTTTTTTGTCAACATTTAGTACTCCATGCGTGTAAGATTCCCTTTATATGATGGGTCCATTTTGCAAAATGGAGGCAGGGCCTAAAAGTGAAAATTCTCAATGCAAACCAGCGGGTCCGGTCGAAATGGTTGTATCGGTTGTACTTATATAGAGAAAAAAAAACGTTGCGTTTGCGACTTTGCGTGCACCATACGATATTCCGTTATGGCCAAACATACCTAGTAGGCAATGTCTCTACGTGAGAATAATGAACGCTATATACATCTTTGCGGCTGGAAATTGGACACCTCGCTCGCTGCCAACATGGCAACATCAGCGTAGCAACTGGCCATCCATAAAGAAATGAAAAATTATAGCCAGCTAGGGTCGCCACATTTTATAATTAAATTTGCGGCAGCATTTCCGTTTCCATCTCCATTTTTAATCCGTCCACGAGGTGCGTGCGTGTGAAACTGATGTACTGAATCCCGTGATTATCATTATCATATCATCAGGTCATATTTAGCTGGCTTCCTGCACTTCCAAATCTCGCCATACCGGATCTTAAATTTTGTTTTAACCCGTTAAACAATACAAACATCATAGAAAACAATCTCAGATGTTGTAACGCTGGCATGTTCTTCAGAACGGCAAACGCAGCGGGCCCAACAGCAACAGGAACACGTTTTCGCTTCTTCACGTTTCCCGCGAGATGGATACCTGGACCTGATCTAATGAGCTTCATGATTACCATCACCATGAGCCTTGTTCAGCTCTTAGCCTCTTGTACCAATACTGAACAGGGCAAACAGCCAAATGCTACATGAAAGTTCTCTTGCGTGTTCGAGAAAAAAAAAGAAAAAAAGTGTGCAGACGCAAAGAATACGGCGACGATCTTTTCGGTCAAAAGGCGCCGACCCAATAAGTTCCTCCAAGCACCATTCCTCGCCATGCTTCGTTCTCGCACGTCACACTTTTGACCTGCTTGGGTGCTTGCACTGCCTTTGCAAGGCGGCTTCTTGCCGACCTCATCTCGCCTGGACGTCTGGTCACTGAGGTCAAGACGCAAACACACAACGGCGCCACTCCTAACTGCACACACGCCGCTCCGTCCTTGAGAGATGCTACGATGCGACACCAACACCAATCAGAACTGAGAGCAACGAGGCATGATTAAATAACCTTTCAATAGGGTTCTCTCAATGCTGCCGGTGGATCAAATCGGCAGATATGGGGTCAGTTCTGGAGAACTAACAATCCACACATAACTCACTGCCATCTAAACCTAGCACTATTTGACCTGAGATGGTTAACTACTGTCACCGGGCAGAACCAGACCAACCGTGGCAACAGCAGTGAAAACAATCGAATGCTACCACCCTATCCTACAGCTAAACTAGTTCAATCCCCGCTTCCTAATCTTCACACGTGCGCGGCGGCAGCAACAAATGCTCAGAACCCTTGTAAGTTGAACCAGCGTTCTAGCCCCAGCGGAATAGACCAGGAGCTGCATCGGCTTCCTCCCCGGTTTCCTCCGAGGAGCTTGAGGAGCTTTCGATGGTCTCCTCCTCTGAGAGGTCGTCAACTTTCTCTACTCGCAAGCGTTGGGCATTGTTTGCAACCCACTGGGCAAACTCTGGTGTTGCTGTGCATTCCGCCAACGCCTGCCTGGTCGATTCCTGGGTGAACTCATCCCATTCTTCATTTGAATATTTCCGCGGTTGGATGTTGTGGAAGGTGGAGTAGTAGTCTTCATCTTTATCTTGCTTGGGTACTGCCTGATTCGTAAGTGCGGAGGAGACCCGACCTGCAAAACTCGGTATGTTGTCATGGCAGATGCTGATTGTGTTTAACTATTTATAAACATTTTAGCAAGAAATAACACAGAAAGGTGTTGTCATTAACTCTCAAGCAAATGAAAATGACATTCCAAACATGTGAAGGTTTTTACAACAGCAGTATCCTACAAGGAATGCAGTGACTACAGTTCAATAAAGAAAGGAAAAAAAGCTTCAGATTATAAACAATATCGGTTATGTTACCTCCATTGGCCAAATTGCTCCAACCGTACTGTGTGGCTGAACTTCTAGACGCGGTTCTTCCAAAGCCTAACTTAGATGATGGACTTAAGAACTGGACCTGAGGACTACTGGGTGATCCTTGAGTAAGCATTAGCTGAGAAGAAACCTTTGACTGCTTTTGCTTCCTGCAGAAGAACCATCATACTCAGTACTTCAACAAGTACAGGCACAACCTTAACTAACTAAACGGACTTACTGTGTTGTTGTCCTCTTAACTTTCTTTCCAGTCAACAAAGCGCAAACCGACCAGCAAGAAGCAAGTGCAATCATTGCTAGACGAGGATCAAGTGTGCTCTGGAAAGATGCACATCATGTCAATATGAAATCAGGGAACACTACAACTAATCTCATTTGCAGTGAACAAGATTCAGGTGTCTGGGAAGAATACTTTATAGGTTAATAACGAAAATAAGATAGAACCACACCTGCATAACGAAGAATGTAGCAACAACACGCATAGCCCACTTCACAAATTGTGCTATCCCAGCATCCACAGATCCGTCTTTTGAAAGGATAAATCTCCTGACCATCCAATAGCCAAAACCGGCTCCAGTCAAGACAATTGCTACCATCAGGAAGAGCGAAACCTGTAATTCATCATTAATTTCTGTTATTTGAAGACATACTAATGATACCGATGTAGTAGAACTCAGTAACAGACTGATGCATGTGCAGAAGCATAGAGAAGTCATACCATTACAGGTCAACAAGCGTAACAGACTGGTTTTATCATAGTATAAAATCTTCTAGGCGATGTAAATAATTAAAGATGCACGTATCTATTTCTCCAATGGTGCCACATACATGTGTGCCAGTTGAGACCCAGATGATGGTCCATATAGAGGTATGGAACTCTTTTTTTTTTTTCTCGAACACGCAGGAGAGCTGCGTATCAATATATTAAGAATGAGGTATGGAGCTCTATATTTAGTGCATTATGCTTTTGAAAGAAGTTAGGTTTTATATGGATGGGGAAATAACAGAGATAACCTCTAATATAATTATGATTTCATCCCAAAGGGCACTAGACAGATAAATGCTTGCTCCGTTCCAAAATATAAGTCATTCCAACTTTCTTGAAGAGTCAAACTATTTTATCTTTGACCAAAATTATAGAGATGACTTTAAAGATTTATGATACCGAATAGCTATACTATGAAAATATATATAATGAAGAATCTAATAGTACTTATTTGATATAAAAAATGTTAGTAATTTATTGTATAAATTTGGTCAAAGTTGAGAAAGTTTGAATCTCCAAGAAAGTTGAAATGGCTTATATTTTGGAACGGAGGGAGTAGGAATCTATTCTCTTTTCATATGCTCTTGTATGACAGATGTTCAAACTTCTCCACTAAAAAAACCCCAACACTTCTACTTTTGAACTTATTTAGTAACCACAGTACATATATTAACTACATGTAATGCATTTTTAAGTTGACAGTTAAAAAACATCTGAAATTATTTCCGACACCATCACCAAAATGTCCAGGGCATAAGAGCATCTCCAGCAAGGCCCCTACTCAAAAAGTAAGGGCCGAGGGTGAAAAAATCAACTCCAGCAGGGTCCCTACTCGGGTCCTTACTCTAGGGAGACACCTACTTTTCTTTCTCCAGCCCCATCTCCCACGGGCCGGCGGCGGAGCCCCTACTCGGCGGTTGTTGCCGTTCCCCTCGCGCGCGCATGCATCCGCTCGTAGGCCACGCCGGAGCATCGGCACCCGTATTCCCAGCGCCGACGCTCTCTCCCCTCCAATCAACGCCCGATACTCCCTGCTCTCTCCACCGCACTTCCCCTTCGTCGTTCCATGCCTGAGTAGCAACAAATCAAGACGAACGCAGTACGAATCAAGAGAGGGAGGGAGCTTCCCCGCCGCCGGAGCTCCGCCACCGCCGCCGCGAGGGCCCTCATCCCCCGACCGGAGCTTCTCCGCCGCGCGGTCCGTGCCTCCCTGCTCCTCCACTTTGCGCGGGGGACAGCCTCGCTCCTCCACGCAGCAGCACAAATTGAAGCGTCTGGCACACAGATCTCCCACCGCTTGAAGTCCCTCTGCTCGCTTCGGCAACAAATCGTCATCTACAAGCATGAAAGGTGGGTCGCCGAAGGCAACGAACTCGCGGCCTGCCTCGCAGGACGCAATGATTTACGATCGTATCGTCCCATGGACAGGACGATATGCCTCCACGAGCACCGGAATTGATGGTTGTGTGCTCGAGCTACGCCATCTCGCGGCCGAGCCTGACCACCTGTACTGCAAATCGAGTGCACATGTCTCGATTGTTGTCCCCGTAGCTGCAGGAAGCAAGCAACAGGAGGGGCAGACGAAACGAGAAGCAACGCGAAGCATCGGAGGGAAGAAAGAGAAAGTAAAAGAAAAAAAAGGAAACAAAAAACTGATAAGAGACACTTCCAGGTGGGACCCTCATGTCATATGTAAAGTAGGGTCTATTAAGTTGGGGCTATTGCTGGAGTTGAACGTAAAATCAGAGCCCCAAGAAGTTGGGGCCAGCCCCTACTCAATAAAGCCCCCTACTCAATAAAGTTGGGGCTTGAAGTAGGGGCTATTGCTGGAGATGCTCTAACTAGTTAAAACAGGGAATCAGCAATTTAGCATTTGTTTGAACACACGTTATCTCCGCAGGCAGAAGCTCAATCATAACAACCAAAATAGAGGCAGGTTTTAATGTGCATCTGGGAAAAAATATTAGCAGTTAAAAAGACAGAACTACCGGTTGTATTTAATCTCTCGCAAAGTAACAAAAAGTCAAGGGCCGGGTTGGTAGCGCAAGTGATTCTCTATATGGAGGTAGTGGTTATGGGTGGGAAGTGAAAGTGTGTGAAACAGAAGAAGAAAGTTTTTTCAGCTCCCAGCATCTTAGTTCATTGGAGTTCAATTCGCCGGAGCAAAGCTTGATTCGGCTGTCATCGGCGAACGACGCAGAGGAGACCGGTGACCGGTTCAGGAGAGGCCGGTGTTGAGGAGAGGCCGGTGTTGGGAAGACACAGGGGATGGCGGCTGAACCCAACATGCGACGGGAGGAGCTGAGGGAGGCGGCGGCTCCAACGGCGGCGCCCGCGACCACTCTGACGCTAGGCGTGACGGGAGGCGGCGGCGCGAGTGCCGGGGCCTGCGGCCACTCCGACGCCAGTCGCAGCAGGCAGGGGAGGCAAAGGCAGGGCGGCGAGGCCCACGGCCACTCCGGCGGCTGGAGGTGCCTGAGAGAGTGGCGGCGGTATGGAGAGAGAAGATAGGGAAGGGGGAGGCCGGCGGAGGAGAGAGATAGGAGAGAGAGAGGACTGAGGAGAGAAGAAAGAGAGATGAGAGAGAGGAGGTGCTGACGTGTGGGTCCCATGCCATGTGTCGCCCACGTCAGCGAAACCACTCATCAAAACAACCGGATGGCTAAATGTGAACGGTATTGAGAGTTGGATGGTCAAAGATTCCTGGTTTTGAAGTTTGATGGCCAAAATCAAACCGAGGACATAGTTCGATGGCCAAAAATAGACTTTTTCCTAGTTCATTTAAGAGAATAGTTCACAGAATCACTCCCAGTGATTCTCTACTGTTTAACAGAGCTCCTCCTAGAATCACCCTGGGAGCAGCCTAGTGTTGACAGATTCAGGCTATCCGTTACCAAGATCAGTTCCAAAGATCAAATCAATAACCAAAACCACTTTAGATTGGATATATGCATGCACTATTTTCCATATTCCTTTCTGAAATACATAATACTAAGCAATACTGATCAATTGAGGCATGAGCAAACAGTATAAAACTGAAATCCAGCATGGAAAAAAATAACAGTAGACAATACTATTCAAGAAAAAAGGGGAAACAAAATTAACTAAAGCACATTTAATTCCATTATCATGATTCTGCATGCAAGAGTAAGTTACTTACAGGGTTGTGCATCTCTTCGCTAAAGCCGAAGTTTTCCAGAATAGAAGAGACAATTGTTGCGAAGTAGTGTACAGCATAGGAACCAACACCTATCTAAATGACAGAAAACAGAAAAAAAAATTGAATGAGTACAAATAATTTGTTAGAACTGCCTAAACAAGTGTTTAAAATAACAGAAAAATAGTTTCAGCATAAGGTACTTACAACAGATCCATAAATTGTCAGGTAAAATAAACTTTTCTTCCCCATTGGCAACAATTTCATCCCCTACAACAAGGGCAAGGTCAGGCATTATAGTAGAACACAGTGGACTATCAACAAATAAACAGACAAGACGTTGAAGTTCACTGTTCATCAATAGCAGTTTCAGAAATATCTCAGCACTATGGCTTATCCAATCAGCACATGCACATGTTATGAATCTAAAGGGAAGGGGGGGGGGGGGGATATAATCAAATATAAGACCAATATTGTATCAACCCATTATGGAATCACTATAAAAGGAGCCATCAGCAAATTTCTAGTGTAAAAGTGCACACATGCAGGACCATAGTCACAGAATTCGGGGTCAGTGCCTCGTCCCTCGACCCGGGTTCATCGTTCCGATTCGGGGTTCGGGGTCGATCAGGGTCAGTGTACCATTCAAGACTGGGTCACGTTCCAATTCAGGATGGGTCGCATATGAGATGAAGGGTCAAAAGATGCTACTGCTGCAGAGTATTAGTGGGGTTTAGCTATGGATATACTCCTCGACTGCACAGGAGTCGGGAGAGATAGTGGCCGAACATATTAGGTTCTTTATTAGTAGCACTTGTACATAGCTTGTCTTATATCAAGCCATCGACCCGGATGAATCGGGGTCACCGTCCCACATAGTGATTTATCGTACCAAAGAAGTATACCCCCTTCGTACCATGATTTTATAAAGTGTCGACCCTCGACCCCGTTCCTCGACCCCATCGACCCGGGAACTTTGTGACTATGTGCAGGACCAGCACTAAAACAACAAGAATCAGGAATATTGCCTGATCATCATCGAGATTCCAAAAGAATGATATTCTAATGCATGAATCTGCTGCACATGTATTCCCATGATTACAAGCAATGACACAATGTGGATCTCCAATAGAGGAAATTGGATAACATCAAGGAATGAATGCAACATCAGGATCTTGAAAGCAACCATAACACAAAGTTCTAATTCATCCTCTCCTCAACAGTTCGTCACAATCACTCAGTCCATTCAAACAAGAAACAAAGGCCAGTGTTTTCTCTAAAAAGTCAAGCAAAAATACCAGAGTAATCAAAATGTATGTGAAAACTTTAAATACTTGATGAGCAAGGTCTGTCAAGGGGCTACTATATCAAATGTTATGATTACGTATTTATGTTTCTGTGGCAATAAAGCACTACATCCGAATTTTTCAAGTGTCCGTGCCTGAAATTATCAACGTTTACCTTTATTGGCAGAAAGATATAAATGCGTTCGAGAAATCATATACCTGAAAAAGGACAATAAGAACAACAAGCAGGATGCCAAGTGCCATAGAGCTGCTATAGTAAAAGGGTGCCCAATTGCTAACAATTGGTGACAGGAATAACAATATAACTCCAATAACAAGGCAAGCCAAACGCCATTTCTGGAACTCTGCAGATATGTGGAACAAAAAAAACATTTTTAGAGAAAGAATAGCAATAGATGCCCTTAGTTTATCTCTGAAAGAAAAAAGAACTAATTTCATGAACAATCCTGACCTTCCTGAATGGAAAGAGTGAACCTAGCAGATTTCTTATCAGATAATTTCACATCAACATATCTGTTTCCATATGGGGAATTTACTGCAGTCCACACACCATCTTGAAAGCCTTGCCATTCACCTGCCTCGCATTGGCATAAATCCATAGAGGCATTCCTGCAAAGGTAAATTGATTCAGTTTTCCAAACATTAAGTTGCCTATACACTTGTAGAATCAAAACATGACTTACCGATGAAGGCAAACCTCTATTTTCCAATGGAACTTCTCAGGAATTGATTGAGAGACATTCATCTTGACACGTATTTGACTTGCATAGCTTTCAAGATGTAACCTTGGGACTCCAGATAGACGTACTCGCTCACAAAATTGTCCAGCAACAGGCGGAGGAACAAAGGAAACCTCTGGATTTTCCAGACTAACATCTGCAGGAGTAACCAATTAGATAAGCAGCGTCAAATATAAGACTACCAAACACAATATAAGAGTAGAAACATATGAATTTATCATCTATCAACAGCAATCTATTGAACCCATCAGGCATCAAGACAATTGTGTGTTTAAGTTGCAACAAGCATATAAAAGCGCTAAAGACAATCTCAGACCATGCTTCCCCTAAAAAAACAATAAAGAGGCAATTACGACAGAAACAAAATCTGATCACTAAGCATGCCTAGGGCATACAATAGCACAACCTAAATCCTGAGCCAACGAAAAAGCCTTAAACCCTAGACGACACAGCCGCCGCCGCGCGCGCACAGGCACGAACTCAAAATCCCGATCACAGAGAGCAGCCCGCTCAAACAAGACGCAAGGAGCGATACCTTTGAGCGGGTGCACCGTGCCGTCATCGCCGGACGAGAGGATGATAAGCGCGGCGAGGGAGGCGAGGAGGAGCAGCGTGGGAGCCGCGCGCCGGGACGTCGACGACGGCGAGGGGGAGGCCGGGACGCCCGCGGTTTCCGCGGACGAGGCGGCGCTGGTCGCCGACGACGAGGAGTCTTCGGCGCACGAGGCCATCTCGCGCGGCGGCGCTCGTGGCGTGTGCGCCGCGCAGGTGTTGCGCTCAACTCTGTTTTTTTCCCCCCTTCCCCCTAGTTTCACGGGGATAGGCGGCTGTTCTGTTGTTATTTCGTCGAAAAAGCGTGCGTAATTCAAAGGGACTTTGCATTTAAAAGACGAGGCAGCTTACCTGCGGGGAAGGGCTTAATGGGTAGTAAGCTTGATCACGGTTGTCGGTGGCTGACGAGTGGGTCCAGAAGTTGTTGACAGCGTGAGACTTCTGCCGTTTTGCGAGGAAAAATCCCCAGAGACCCAGTCAGGCAGTCACCCAGAATCCCAGATGATGTTTTGCTAGGAGTATCTTGGACTCAACTACTCGAGTACTTCGAGAACGAGCAAAACAAGCAAGCACAATAACAAAAAGAAAATAAGCATGACGTCATGTTTGTTTCCAAATTTCAAATGGTACTCCAAATGTTTGTTTTTTTTTGAATTTGCAGCCAACGTTCACACCATCGAGAGCCCCTTGGGCTGCGTGCTACGCCTACTCATCGGCTCGTATTCAAATTTCAAATACTGCAGCACTTATGCCGAAGCGGGTGGAACTGCATGTGCATCTGTACATGAACATGACACAAATATATGCTTTTCCGACATCGAACCAAACAACTTTAAACTCCACAGTTCGATATTACAAACCGCTACAGAGAAATAATTCATTAACAAACCATATCCAAAGTGAACAACCACCTGCAGGTTGCACTACATATAGAAAGAGTATAATCTTCCAAACATACTTCCAGAACATATTATTATCTTGCAATTTTGCAAAGTCCAAACAAACTCTACCATGTTCCTATTAAGTTGCATGCACCAACCAGTTCAACCCAAAAGCTTAAACTGACAGGGAGAGGTGGGCAATTCACTTATACTCCAACACTCTCCCTCACGTGCAGGCTCCCCCAGGCCGCATACGTAGAAATTGGAGTGGGCTGCAATTATTTTATTTAATCGCGTCCGCCAGGATTCGAACTCGAGACCTCTGGCTTTGATACCATATTACGTTGCATGCACCAACCAGTTCAACCCAAAAGCTTAAGCTGATGGGGAGGGGTGGGCAATTCACTTATACTCAGAAACAGTATCAGGCCTCAGCTAAATGAGAAAAGTAAGACAGTGGAATCACAGATGGCCAAATGCGTAATTGGCCAAGTCAGCTATGTACTCATCAATCACAGTCTCTGGATACTGCGAGTTGTGCTCGATCAACTGAGGGCAGTAAAAATTAGCTTCATTGTCATTGTAATTGTGGACCACCTGGATCTCATCCATCAGCTCCTTCTCCATCATCTATATCACGCATGTTTTGAGACAGCAGAGTAAAAGCTTGTTAGCAGGAATACATATCAAATATAGGTTTGTTTAGGAACGAAATGATGAGTTTACCTGCACCTGGTTCATAGAAAAGTTGTTATCGACCATCTGAAAGATTCAGCACCCACCATGAGTCATGGCCACACAGATGAAGAGCATTTACAAGAATGCAAAGAAACTATACCTCTATGTCATCCATAAGGAAATTGTTCACTAGCTGCGCCACAGATCAGATATTTAATTAATATGACAAATTAACGACATATTTCAGATTTGGAACTGAAGTCTATGATCAATATGTCAGTTAGAACACCAAAGAAGTTTTACCTCCATTTTGGACATGACCGCATCAGTGTCCAAAAGTATCTTAGACACCCTGAACATCAGAACATATTTTAGATATTACAGTAAAACAACCTGACACATCATAAGAAAATACTGAAATCTTTTTGGATCAAAGAATCATACTGATTAAGTGTTGCCTTGCTAAGTGATGTGGTGCCTGGCACTTCATCAGCAGGAGCTTCGGCACTTACACACTTCTCCCTGTACCTCTGGCAAACAAGAAAAATAACATCAAAAGTAAGAAAATATATTGGGATCGTGCATGGTGGAATGAAAATGATTGAGGAATCTAACAAGCTCTGAAACAGGGAGACCTGGAGGTGACTCTTGATGTTTTGGATTGTAAGGCCCACAACTCCCATAGCTTCCATCATCTCCTTCAGTGCAGTTGGTTTAGCCTCTACAGGTTGCAACAATTATATGATACATCATCAGATTCATGGAGCAATCAAAGATTGAAGAAATAAAAAAATTCCCCATGAAGTTATGTTCAACGGCTGAGAAGACAAACCATGGGGACCTCCTTGATACGCCACAGCTTTCACAAAGATCATATGGAGATCATCAGACCACCGCAAGAAACTCCTTGGCGGCGGCATTGTGCAGATAATGTGAGAAGCCAGCACGCTTGACATGTCAGAAACATCATTCTTCTGTGTTGGTTTGTTCTTGGACATTATTCTGCAAATCAATCTCACAGACTTTCAGTAAAGATCAAGCACACCAAACAGTTTGCAAGTGTGGGCTTCTGCCCAGATGGACACTGAAAATTTTCCAAAACGAAAAATAGGAGATTAAACAGAAGCCAATTGCTGTGAAAGAGAACTCATTAGTAACCAGTACCACTATATGCGAGGAAGCAAAAGAATCGACCCTGATATCTATTCTTCAGGGAGAACTCAGGAAACAAAAGGAATTGAGTGTGTATCCTTTCGGGAGAACTTAGAGTGGGAAACGGTCTCCTGACCTATAAAGCATATTACCCCTATATATAGATCTTCCTGTAAGACACTAGAGACACTACACTCACTGCCTGCAGTTACGTAGTGTCTTATCCGCAGCATGTCCATTGGAGGAAAGGTAGGCAGGGAAGTACACGATTACTCAAATGGTAAGAAAATAAGAACAGTGGTTATGTAGTGTTAATAACAGATCTGTCATGGGGTTCTCTTTGTATAGCACATGCAATCTCTACCCCATTCATGAGTGAACGTGCACCATATCTATGGCAATCATGAATGGATGTGATAACGAAGAAACATAGGCTTGCAGATGATAATTTAGGTACTATAATTAATGCTGAAGTCAACTTATCAGGCAAGCTGTATGCTTGAGATGTGAGCAATGTCACATCCTGCCAACACCTAGAAGCAAGGTAGTAGTGCCTTGTCTTGTGGTTGTACACTTGTACTGCCATCTGCATGCTTTCCAATAAACAAAATATTGATACATCAATGAATCAGTTAGGTGCATAATTTTGACAGGCAAAGGACTATTGAGATTTTGGTAATTGACCAGCTGGAGTATGTACAATATTGCATATAGGTGCACAGATGTATCATGATCTGCTCTAGAACATGCATAATGCAATGCCAATTTGGTAGTCCAAGTATGGTTAGAAATCTGTACAGTCATAGAGATCACAAGGGCAAAAAAGTTATCACATGAACTGCAAATGATTTACAATAGGGCAGCAGCTTTAATAAGGTAATCAAATTGCTACCACTGTACAGAAGAGCTGAAGAGGAGCACATTACTGTGTTCTCACAAAATGACATCAGTAATACATTCTATAATTTGAGAAAAATAAATGGCTCAACATAGACAGTGAAAAAATTGTTCCTAGTCTCTTTAATTTGCAAGCTGGCAGCAGGGACAACTAATCCTCTGTAACATACTTGTTTCTTCGAGCACCAAAAGCAAGTCTCTGCAGGTGAAATCATAGAGAGTGTATTACAAATGCAGAAAAAATGGCATTATCAAGGATGCCAAAAAATAATTGAAGACAACACCCGTGATCCAGAGACTTCTTACTGAAAAAATTCTTGTGTAGGCTTTCAAGCCTGTGAGAAAGCGAATGTAAGTTGGCTTCATGGATTGGTTGCTAGGGATTTCTCTGATGTTTGGAACAAGGTAGTCTGCGACCTGTGTAAAAGTGAGACAAGAGTAACTATTTCTGTTTCATATAGTCTCCTATAAGAAGCTTAAATAGGGATCTGCTAGGTCTTCTCTTAGCAAAATGCCCGGGGGCTGTCTTACCGCTTGAAGGTCGAGTTTTTTTTTTTTTGAATCAGTAAAGAAATAAATTAAAAGAGCTTATATGTGTGGCATAAACAAACAATGCATGTTATGGTCCACGAATACCCTGTCAGTAAGTTCAATTAAACTAACTGTGAAAAACTAAATTTGGTAGGTTACTCCAATTAGACCATCAATACAGTACCCAGAACTCACGTTTTACTATTTTTACCAAAGTATATGTTATAAAAAACAATAACAATAATATAATAGGAGTATTCATAGGGGATCAATTTAAATCATTTTCATGTGATAAAGATAAGTACTTTTGTGTATGATAATGGTCAAAGCTCTGCATCCTCACATTTAAACTACTGGATGAATAAAATACACATGTCCATTATTTCCTTACGGCGTGATATTAACAGCTCAGCAGATATAAAGGTATGCATGATAAACTCACTATCACTAGAACATTTGAACTTTATGCAAGCAAAGATAACAGATAGTATATCAAATCAACAATGAACTGTTTCAGTTTTTAGGAAAACTATTTTCAAGCAAGACGGTTAGACACCCCACATAATAAAACAGATACTGGGATACAACAATTAATGAGCGGTTATATCTTTTGCCACATGGAAGCTGTAAATAAGAACCAACAATACACGGGAATGCAAGCATTAAACTCTTACCACATCAGGAGGTTCAGCTAATATATTGATGAAAAATTTGGCCTGGCATCAGGAAAGTTCATAATTTAGATCCCATGAATTCTCATATTAGCTATGGCAAAAGAATTTGTGACGAGGCTGATCCCTTACTTGTTTTGTAGTAGCGCCAGACATAAGAAGATCTGTTGTAACCATGCCAGGCTGCACAGAATATACATAAAGTTCACATAATTGCCCCTTCAGCGTTTTGTAGATCATAGTGGCAGAACACATTCCAAAAGCTATGCATTTACACATGGACAAAGGCTATAGAAAGTAGCTAATCAAACTACTTCAATGATTAATGTCGTTCAGACAAATTAAGAAGTCCAAAATATTTATGCCAACAAAAGAAATGCTGGGGTTACGTACTGATAAGTTGTGCACCATCACATTATTCACTTCATTCATCTGCAACTCAGCCTGCAATCAGAACCAAATTATTTTTCTGCCTGAAATTTCTGATAAAATTGCAAAGGTGCCAAGTTTTTCGTGGTGGGCAGGTCAGATCATTGAACTCTGGGGGGCATAGAAAACCCCAGTCCAACCGAGGTCCAAAGCACGGCGCCTTCTTAAAACAAAGCCTGTGAGGAGTGTTTCCCTGTGGTTGAGTTTTTAAAAATAAAATAAAATTGGAAGGTGGTTGTTTGTATTACCTACATTTTGGCGAATGTAGGGGTGGGTGGGTGGGGAGGGTTGAGTGCTCAGCAAACTTTAGTCATTTAACTTATTAAAAACAAACACCTATGAAATTCAGGTGGTAGTTTATACCTATTGACTATTTCAATAAATCTCAAATGATTCTCTCTCTTTAATATAAAGACACAACTCTCCTATGTGTTCGATAAACAAAATAAATCTTAAATAATTTTGAACATTGAGAAACAGTTGTTATGGTTTTGCAGTGTAGTGTATAGTCTTCATGAAGGCAATTAATAATTCTATGAGGCAATAAAGCAAATGGTTCACAATCACATACTTCGCTGGGAATTTCAAACTGAAACCAAGCATTTGAAGTTGTTATCCTCATAAAGGGTTGTCTTTACCTGTAGTGACTTTGTAAGATGCACAACACTTCGCTTTGTTGCACCATATGCAGCAAACCTGTTGATCATCAGTCAAAATTCAGGTGATATATCTACGAGACAAAAAGCTAGAGTTCTATAGTAGTTTTTTTTTGAAAAACGAGTTCTATAGTAGTATTTGTAGGATATTAGGCATCCAATTCAAATTAGTGTATGCATTTGCCTTTGTTCACAACTAATTCACTTATCCAAACTAATGATCCCGTCATACATCTGTCAAGTGCAATATAGTGGACAGGGAGGAGACAGGTTTCTGTCCTACCAGCACTTAAAGCCAGGAGGATGGCATGCATTATATCAAACTTCACAGCATCAGCATCATACCATTGGAGAATCAAAGGAATATAAAATCATATAGCAGTATCATCCTCAGCCCTGTGTCTATATAACGGTACGCAATAAATAAATGGAAATACATACCTTGGAGTCGGCCTTCCATCAGAACCAGCACCATCAAGGTTAAATATGTGACCACCACGAGGTTGGTTCCGCATCATGTTTATTGCCTAAAATGGCAAGAATATGATGCTGGTTAAATAATTATTCATAATCATCATTTTAAATGTAAGAAAGCTAATACTGAGTGTGATTAATACCTCACGGCAACATATCATCAATCCAAGGGTGTTAGTGGTGATAATTTCCCTAGTAAATTAGAGAAAGAGGCCAATTAATGATTGGTACTAAATGGCACAAATATATAAAAATGTACTCTTCTTTTCAAAAAAAATATAAAAATGTACTCGCCAAGCTTGCTCAAATAAGACGTAATTTACATGAGAGCCTCGTCAGAGGTTTCCACCAGCGGCTTGTATGTATATGCATTTGATCCAGCATTGTTGATCTGCACCGAAATAAAAGTATCAAGAGAAAAACAAGATTTCTACTGACATTCAAATTTAACCCAAACCAATTCAGAAAAAAAAAAACCGATCAACCTAGCAGCAACTAGGTAGCATTGTAAATAAGAGGAAATAGATTCAGGAGGACAGAACTGACAACCAAGTTATTTTTTATTAAAAAAGTTAAAACAATAAAGGAGGAAAGCTGAAAGGTGTGCACAGGGCAGAGCTATAAAATAAACAAGCCACACCAATCTTTCATACCTTGTGCACCTGATTACAAAACATTTATGATACAGTGGAAATTATGCAGTAAGCATCAGTATCATTTCATCGCATGTGGTTGTCATGTTTGTATATCAGAAAGAACGATGATGAATACAAGTGTGGGTGGATGGAAATGTACCCATATATCAATATGCTTAAGCTTCTCACGTGCAAAGTCCACTAGTGCCTTTACATCTTTTCCATCTCTAACATCACAGGCAGTTCCCTGTCACAAGAAAAATGGCAACAATTCACCACTAAGAAACAAAATGTGCAGCTCCATGATAAATCCAAGCAGCAAACATGAGACAAGGACATAATTTTTGATGAAAGAAATAAGAACCGAGTAGCTCAGCAGTAGGTACCCACACATGTTGCTCTCCGTACTCCCTTTTCAATTCAGCAACCACAGAGTCTACCTTTTCAGCTGTAGAAGATAGACTGCATGTCAAGGAAAGACTAAACTGGCATCAATTGTAATTTATTGCATGCTCTCTTTTTCATCCTATCTTTTCTTTTTTCAGAAGTACCTAAAATTTTGGTTATTTAGTTAAAAAAATCAGTAGGGACTTTTATGCCAGATCATTGACCCAATGATCTGGCACACTGGCACATGAACTAAGTACCTTTTGTGAGACAAAACCAGAGAAGTGCATGGAATGACAGAGAATTGGATGACAAATAAACTAATGACAGATCATTATGTCATCAAAATGGAAAATGCATAAAAAGAAAGAAAAATAAAGTGCACATTTCAGTAATGCATGCTAGACCAAGATAAACACACATTTCAGTGCACAAACCAATGATATTTCCTTATATACCTGATCTTGAGCAGATTATAACATTATCACCAGCCCCTAGAAACTTCCTTGCCAGCGCATATCCTATACCTGCGTAAGAATACAGAAACCCACTGGGTAAGACCTAAGAAACGAGTTTTCCACTCTTATGCACTATTTGTTATCTGTATGAAACAGATTGTACAAGGTGAAGTAATTACGATATGCCTGAACTCCTCATGCACTAATTTTTATCTGTATGAAACAGATTGTACAAGGTGAAGAAATTACGATATGCCTGAACTTCCTTTTTTTTTGCTAGGTGTATCCAAAGATTTATGTTCTTGAAAACAGAGCCTGCAATCAATTGTTATGAAATTTCGAGGTCAAAGTTCCTTTGAACACTGATCGAGTGGAAAGGTCGAGACTGCAAGCATTCATTTCGACACCTCAGCAGTCGCCCGTTGCTATTCAGGTTACACGCATTGTCGCTCAAGCATTCAGAAATGCAGAACCTCCCCCATTGGCTGTTGGGGGCAAAAGGAAAATTCGCTATAACCGAGCTGCACACCTTTCGTTGAGCCGGTGATGAGGACATTGTAAGGCGGCACCATGGGCTCCCTCCGTGCCCCTCCGCCGCCGCCGGATACAGCCTCCGCCCGCACCCCGGCAAGTCCCCGCCCGCCTCTCGGCGCGGCCGGTAGCCCGCGCCCCTCCGGCCGGCCGCGGAACCGGGCCACGGCGGAGACGGATGGCCGGGGCAGCGCTGCGCCCACGCGGGCGGGGGACCCGGAGCGGGAGGTGGGCCGCGACGCTGGCGGCCATTGAGGTCGTGGGTGGCACACGTGGAGCCGCGCCGTAGGAAGAATTCGGTGCTCACGGACACGGTGAGGTTTGGCCGTATGGGCCGTGGAGGGTTTGTATAGATAACGATCCAGGACCCACCGGTCAGCTGCTTCTTCTTTTCTTTTTTTTTCTTTTTCTTTTTTTAGAATTCAGCTGCTTCTATCTGAAGTATGGCATTTTGACGGTTTCATGTGAATATTTCTGCAAAGCGAATCCTCGATTCCTGGGGAGAGATTAAAATGTGATTTATTAGAATTTATTTTTCCGCCAGACCTTATAGTATCTAAATCGAAACTACCGATATCGTAAAATGAAATGACGACGAATAATCAGTCATCATATTCTTTGTTTAGGCTCAACGACGGACCAGAAAAAAAGTTTAGGACTCTCCAGAAGATAAGTTCGCAGTGAACAAGTTCTGCAGGCAACAAACACTTCGGCTCGAGCAAATGGACCGTAGTTTGTCGTCGCGGTCAGATTGCGTGTTCTGCTGGAGATCGAGGACCTTGAACTAGGGTTTTTTTACCGACCGGTCCGGCCAAACCCGCCCGCGGTAGCGTAGCCGGTTTGACTGAAACCTGAACAAATTTAAAAATCAAATTAAATCGCAGTTCAACCGGTTTCGAACGGCAAACCGGTCGGTTTGACCGGTAAGCCGGCCGGTTTGAGCGGTTTGACAAATTTTCAAATTTTAATTAAAAATTAAAAAATAAAAGAAAATTTCTTAAAAAATCCTAAAAATAGTTTAAGGTGCGTAGAATCTAATGGTGTCAAAAATTTTCAAATATTAATGCATTTAGTATTTTTTGCGGGCATTAGAAGTTTAACATGCTGATTTAGTAGGCTGTTTGAACTTCTAATACAAACAAAAAGATACTAAATGAACTAATATTTGAAAATTTTTGACACCATTACAATCTACTCACTTTAAAGTATTTTTTAAATTTTTTAATTTTAAAATTTAAATTTTAAATTTTAAATTTGGCCGGTTTCCAACCGGCCGGTACCGCTACCGGTTTGACCGGTTACCGCGGTATCCGGACCGGTAGCGGTCGGGAAAAAAACCCTGTCTTAACACCTTCTGCAGTAGCGACACACAAAAAGGACCTTGACTATCGTGATGATATCCTTTTCTTGGTTAGTGTTGCGTGACACGGCTCAAGTCAGTTCGTTGTTTGCTAGCCTACATGGCTTTGATGTTCGCTTCAAACTGCTTGCAAGCAAAGGTGTGCAGTGACAGTGTCGCGACTCGCGAGCTTCCTCTGCACTGGCCTTGTGACCAAAATCTATCCGTCAATCCATGCCTCGAGTTTCAGAGAGTGATTAGTAGGCCATCTGCGTCAAGATCTTCAGTGCACACCCCATCGTTTTTCTCCACCATTTTATTTTTAAAAGAAACGAGGGCGTGCGTGTACTAGTGGTTTTAAATCGATCAATATATTGTTTTGATGCACCTCGGGCAGAGACTCAGAGAGATAGGTGAACTGATAAAAAATCACCACATGGTTTCTTTTAGGATATTTGTTGTTTCTATGCGGAAATCTTAATTCCTCCGCTCAGAATAATTATTTCTTGGCCTAGAACATTTCAAATCTGATAGACTTTATCCGAAAATAAATCCACCCAGCTGAGGTGGATAACATTTCTCATCAAATAAACATCAAACAAGTTGTTCATAATTTCACAGGCATGAATGTCCAGTGCCTGCAGATAACACGGGAAGGTACATCCTACATATAGGTTTATATCATCTCCTTTTTTACAGATAATGCCCAAATCACGAACATTCACTTATAGGCTTATTACATTGTATCCCCAGTTTACAACTAGTTACCATTGTGGCGTGTCACATCAAAGTGCCACGGTCACCTTTATATGCTTATCTGGCAGGTGCGAAAGCCAATGGACCAGACCTATACGACCGGAGGGCCTTGGTACGGCAGATCGGAAAACCTCAAGTCCTCAGGCTCGTCGATCTCCTGCAACCACGCCAGCCGGCACTTCTGCTCCTGCGTCATCTCGCCGTCGTCGTTCACAACATCTGTTGTTAACCAAAGGCAGGAACGAACAGGTTGACACGCATATGAGCTCCCGGGTGTATTCTACACTGTCACAGGTGCAACGGCAAGACTAAAAAAAGTGGCAATGCTTACTCGGATGAAGCTCATAGGGGATGTCCTTGTAGAAGGCAAAGCGCTCTTGTGTCTCTGATGTCGGCGAGTACCGTGGCGTCATGACGTCGAGCAGCGCGCAGGGACCGTCCTCCCCGGCCACGAAACGGTGCAAGTTCCCGCCGGCATCCGGGAACAGCACCCAGGCGCCGGACGCCGCCGTGAACTCGTTGTCCAGCACCTTTTGCGCGAGCATCGCCTTGGGCACTGATCCAGCAGCGGCAGTGCAGACGCGAGGTTGGACCCAGTCGTAGGATACGATGTGTGCGGAGCCGATGAGGAGCTTGCTGAACACCGTCATGCCCGGGTGGTCATGCAGAGGCATGGCCGCTCCCTGGGGCAGAAGGAATACCGTGATCTGCAGAATTGATCAAGGAAAATAATAAACTTAGTGTGCCTCTTTGATTCGGTTCATCTTTTTTCTGAATTTTGTGCTGGTACGTAGTTATGGATTACCGTGAAGTTCTCACATTCGGATATGGTTTTGAAGGTGATGATTGGAGGCTCCTGACATCCAGCGGCATTTATCTCGTTGGAGAAGCGGACATCTTCCATTAGCGCAACGTCTTCCCGTCCGACCTTGTCTGAAAAAGAATGATCGGATCACATCAAAGTGGGATGAAACATCATCTGAACAGTCTTTATCTAAGGCTCTAAGCACAATGTTGCAGTGATCCTAAAGGAAAGCATAATCTTGCAGTTTTTTTTTCTCTGTATATATGGGTGTACATGTAGACACATTGCAGTTAACATATTTACAGGGTGTGCGTATGCTGTATGCATCCATAGCATATCATATTGTGTAGTGATAACATAAAACTAACAAGAAAATTCAAAACAATAGGAATGCGGTAGGACGTTTATGTACCGTCATGCAGGTCATGCATGTCAGACGACTATTAGAATCAGGAAATACTTTTACAGCAAAAATTGACATCGTGACAGCTGAGTAAGCAGGGGAATAACAGTTTTGTCAGCTAATGATGAGCATTTTAACCCGTCATCGCCTCATATACCAGACAGGAGTGTTTTTTTTAAACTAAAACCAACTAGGAGTATAGAGTGTAGGTATCCAGATATCATGGGGGTACAGTAGGCACATACCAATCATGCCGCAGATGATGGAGACGACGTCGGCTGTCGGCGGGACATTGGTGCCATCAAACAGATAGTGGCACTTTTTTTTTTGAGAACGTGCATAGCACGTTTTTTTCATTAAGCGGAAGAGAGTTTTACAATGAAGCAACTTTGAGAGAACCCTCAAAGCGCAGAAAAGAAACACCAAAAAACTATAAAAACAACGGACCAACAGAAGCTAACAAGCTACCAAAAGACACGAGCGACCGAAGCTAGAAGAGCTACCACCCTAACCCATACAACCCTGCCAAACCTAAACAAGACCAAACATCTGAGCCTAGCAGAACGACAGCACCGATAAGATTGCCTAAGTCCTCCAACGACAACAACGGTGGCAAAGTATCCACCAGACAATAAGACATGACGGCCAAGCATCCGCCCCGAAGCAGCAGAGGTGGCAAAGCATCCACCAAACGACGACAAAGAAGCCGCCAGCGAAGAGAAGGGGCAACAGCCCACCATCGGACGACGACCAAGGTGGCAAAGTATCCACCGGTTACAGCAGCAGCGGTGGCAAAGCATCCACCGGACAAGAGGGGCATGGCGGCGAATTCTGCCTGGAGCGAGAGAAGTGGCAAAGCATCCACTGAACGTCGTGAAAGTAACCGTGAGTGAAGCGATGGGCGGCAACGCATCCGCCAACTGAACGACCTAGGCAACCCTGGCGATGTCTGTGTGACGGTGAGAAGATAGGCGCAGAAAAGAGCTGACGACCGCTGACAACATCCGACCAAAACTTGCAGTTGAGATAAACACCAGAAAAACCCGCACATCACCGAACGATTAACAATCCGAGCCGACGAGGTAGGACGAGAGGGTCATGCAGGACGATGCCTTCACGAAGGAAGCGACGTCGACGACGCCATCGTCCGACTGCCAAGACGGAGCAGTCCAAGTCTTCACCTGGCGAGACCGAACGGACTTGGAGACCACAACAACGCCTCCAGCGAGGTGACTACGTCAAATGACGCAGCCGTTGTTGGAACCGGCGAACACCGGCCATGGCTTTCGCCAAAGGTCTCCAAGGCCAACCTCACGTCGCAGACCGCCGAGGCTAGGATGCAAACCAGAGCGATGGAAAGGCAGCGGGCAGCCCATGGTGACGATGAAAATGAAGCGCATCTGCAGGGAATGAATGAGGCGACCCTAACGTACTAACAGCAGCAGCAGGAGCAGTTGGCTTCCCCCTATATGGAGACGGCGAACGGCCGCACAGGAGGGCCCTTTGGGTGGCGACGCAGATCCGGGTGGCCGGTGGAGTGCCCACGGCGGCGCCGCGGGCCCACGGACGGCCGGGGCAACGGCACGAAGAGCCCGGGGACCAGATCCGGTGGTGGGCCGCGGTGGGGCCCGGGCCCAGGCCCAGACCCAGAACCCATGGGAGCCAAATCCCGGGCAGCGCGTTCGGCGGCGGTGGCAGCCCGAGCAGAGGGGAGGGTAGGAGGCCACCATCCCAAGCCGGCGGCGGGGCCCGGCAGGGGGGGCCAGGGACCCGGCCAAAGGCCGGATCTGGCGACCGGCGAGGCTCCGCGCCCAGGATCCGGCGGCGGCGGCCGGGGGGGGGGGGGGGGGAGGGGGGGAGGAACCGCCGCGGCCGGCGGCCCGGCGCCGCGCCAGCGTTCGCGAGCGAGGAGGAGCCGCCACCGCGGTCGCAGACGGCCCGGCACTGGTGGCCCAAGGGGGAGCCACCACGGGAGGGGACGCCGGCGTGGCCAGAGGACCTGCTCCACCGGGGGAGAAGCATCACCGCCAAGGAAAACTCCGACGACCAAGGACGAAGACGACCACGGCGACCACTTTTTAGGGTTAGGGTTAGGGCTTGTGGGGGTGAGGGAGGAGGGAGAAAGGAGAGGAGGGGCATGGGAATCCGACTTCGGCTCCACCACTGGCCGCCGCCGCCGCGTCCGAGAGCCGGCGGCGACGGCGGCCGCCGCA
Source organism: Urochloa ruziziensis (assembly GCA_015476505.1). Lineage (NCBI taxonomy): Eukaryota > Viridiplantae > Streptophyta > Magnoliopsida > Poales > Poaceae > Urochloa > Urochloa ruziziensis. The sequence goes on from CM027118.1 coordinate 61,934,670, forward strand.
ATCGAGAGGGGGGGTGGTGGTGGGGAGGGCGGCGGGAGCTCCGCCCGTGTCGCCCCGTACGGGGCGACAGCAGTCGAGTATGCTTGGGAATGGGGACTCGGGACCCACAGATAGTGGCACTTGTCGATGAGACGTTGGAGGGCCATCAACAGAGTCAGAATCGCCGGCTGTACGCCTCCTTCAGCTATGTTCCCAAGCTAAAAAAAAGTCCAAGACAAAAATTTTCAAATACAGTCGACATAGAATATATATCTTTCTCATCTTCGCTCCATCAATCTTAGAATATGAAAAACAGCTTTCTTGATTGAAACTCAGAATATAGCTTCTAACATGAATCTTGGATCTCCGGCAAGGGAAGGTGGCAACTTCCTCTTAAATCCAGCAACAACCCAACAACACAAAAGGGGATGACCCATAGCCGCCTGCGGCCTGCCCAAGTGCCAACAAATACAGAAGCACAACCTGGAAGCTGCACGGGACACGGTCGCACCGTCGCACATACAAAACAGACCATCTATGTGCAAGGCTTAGCCCAAATCTACTAGATGCTATGTGATGGTACCCACAATCTAGACTCGTCTAATTGGTCATTAGATGCTAGCTATGCATTGTTGATCACTCGACTAGATACTGGAAATTGGAACCATATAATGGAAAAAAATAAATCCTTACAATAGCAGACGTACTGCCTAAATTGTTCATGTTATCACTGTCACGAATTGAAGTGTACCTATAATATAACTAATCAAACCTACCAAGTCGAATCAACCCCAAATATTGAAGATGGCATACTGCAATTTGAGAAAAAAATTGAAAGGATCCGGTCAGGGTATTATGTCATTCAACATAATCGCATAATTGTTCATTACATGCAACACACTATCAATCACTCGTTAGACGGTGCAAAATGGAAACATATAATTGGACAAAAGATCCTTGCAATTATAGTAGACTTAAGCCTAAATTCTAAGTAAATCTAAGATTGTTCATGCTATCACCGTCACCAATTGAAGTGTTCTTATAACTACCTAATGACCAATCCCAAAGATTGGAAAGGGCATACTGCAATTTGAGAAAGAAAATTTAAAAATGACCCGGTCAGAGCTGGTATTATGTCGTTCAATCTAATTGCAAAACAAATCAATTGATGGATCAAATTAAGCTCAACTGCTGGTAGCCTTTCCCCACTAGGTCAATCTAGTCATCAAGTTGTAAGCATGCAACGGAATAGGAGGCTTACCCTGCAGCGGCCAGCGGACGCTTGCCTTGGGAAGACGGCGGCGACGCACGGCGTTTCGATTGGCAAGCGGAGGGCGCCGGAGGGAGGTAGCAAGACTGCAGGAGGGCAGAACTGCGGAAGCTGGGTTCAGTTGGTCATGCACTCGCACTCATGCGGAAGCTGGAACCGTAGGTAGGTTGTTGGGTAATAGTGAGTCGGGGGACCCACCATACACGCTGTTTCGATCCGCATCTCACGCTGCTGACCAAACAACTCAATAACTGGTTAGATATCAATGCCTGGATTCTCGATGACTAGTAGTTGAGTCTTTTTCTTCCCCAAGTTGTATCAATGACATGCATTTTTTTTCAGAACACACAAGAGAATTAGTACGCATCTTTGTATTAAAAAGAAAATCGTTAAGTTTGTTACGACACGGCCAGCCAGGCATGCACACGGACGCCATTACAACTTAAAGATATTATACAGCGATTTCACAACTGAGATGTGATTGATTCATGCCTTAATTCTCGCTAGCTAACTACTCGTTAAAACATCCAACAACGTGGGACAGGCCCAACTTATTAAACATTGTATACTTCGTGACTTCAACTATTTATTCTATTCACGTCCTCTTCTCCTCCGCCGGCGGCTTTGAATGCCGCTGGCGCTCAACAATTGCCGTGTAATAAAAGCTCCATGGAGAGCTCTCTCCTCCCTCTGTAACATCCATTGCGCAGCGCCGACAATGTAAAAATCATCTAGACTTTTGCCCTTGATTTGAGTTCAGGTGGGGCGATCTCCGCCCACCGCCTCAAAACATGGTTGGTGGCTGCTAAGGGTTCTAAAGCCGTCAAACCTAAAAAAATGTTCAAGAGGTCTTCAGACCTGGTGTGGAGGGCTGGAGGCGGGCGAGAAGGGGGCGAGGCGAGGCGGCGGTGGAGGTGAGTGATTATTAGTTTTTTAGGAAAAAAAACAATGGTTGGTGTTGGCCTTTGATCTGGTGAAGGTGGAGGTTGATCTCAGACTCAGAGTCAGGTCACAAATGGACCTTCAGCTCTCTTTTAATTTATTATTATCAAACTCGAACAATACATGATTACTCCCTTTTGTTTGCCCAAAATATGGTAGAGATTGGGTTTCTAGAATCGGATCTGAGTGGCCAAATTCCACGATAACAAATCCAATGCATGCCGCGCGTAGGGGTGGTAAGAGCAACTCCAACAGCCTAGGTATTATCCTAGCTAAATTTAGAGTTTTTTGAGGACTCTAAAAAATAGACAACTATCTAAATAGTGGAGCAAACCAACAGACTCTCCAAATCTGGACTACCAATAATCTCTCATCTGTCTGCTCTCTCCGCCGGCAAGCAAGAAGTAGCAGCACGCGTTGCTTCTCTCAGCAAGTAGCAGCTCAATTTCTTCCTCTTCAAACCAAGTGACAACAGCCTCTCCTTGCATCAACGCTGCCCACGAGAAAGACTGGCCCCTCGGCAGCCGGCAGCAGCTCACGCACGTCACGTGAGCAGGCGCAGCACACGACACATGGAGCTCAAGCACGGCAAGCTGGGGCCTGAGGTGCTCAGGAAGGCAACAGGCTCTGACATGGAAACGCCAAGCTCGAGCACATGGAAATCAAGGGATAGGAAGGGCCGATTCGGATGTGAAGACATCAAATCCGGCGGCGCACGCGAAGTTCAGCTGGGGCGAATCCGGCGGGCTAGTGCTTGGCGAATCAGGCGGCTACGATGGTGGAGCTCACGCTGGGGCAGGGAGCCGGAGCTCGGGGCGCTGTAGCGATGCAGCTCGACCTCTGGGCACCCGCAAGATCCAGGCGGCCACAGGACGACGGGAGAGAAGGTAGCGGCGGCAGAGCTTGAGCGCCAATGGAGCCTCGAGCGAGCGCATGGGAGGACAAACAAGCACGGAAGGAGGGAGCGCGCACGGGAGGAGGCAGATGGCGAGGCGGAGCGCTCGGCAAAGATGCCGAGCGAATAAGAGGGGATGGCGAGCTTGATAGACTAGCGAGCGAGAAGGAAAGCCTGTTGGATCGGTTTTTTCTTGCAGTTCTTTTATTTTTACCGAGACAACTTCATTTAGCTAGGCTCTTGGAGTTGCTCTAATGGGCCCAACCTTTTATACTAGCAAATTTAATGATCGGGCATTAAACGGATCGGATCGAAATTATATACAAATTTAGCCTACAAATGATTAGGGCCGAGTTGGATCGTGAAGAGAGCATAAGGGTCATGGCCCATTACCACCCGACACGATGCTACAAATAAAAGGATATGCTACCATCATAAGCACAATAAAAACGCCTACTTTGTAACATTACCATCGTCATCATCACATCATTTATCACTGCTAATTAATTTCTTATCCTGATTTACACCACCTATAGAGTGTTAAACCGAACAACGGGATTAGGCATGTCTACACAAGAGATGAGACCAGCTACGAGATCTCTGTAGATAAAACCCGTAGGTCAGGCCACGTGCAGCATCTAATAAATTCTAGTGCTTGCTTCACTGCTAACTGCAGCGGAACAAGTGTGTTCTGCCCTCCCTTGGCATACTCGGTTACGATGCGCCACACCATTGGCTTCCTGCAAGCACCCATGAACCTGACAATGTTCGGGTGCCTCAATGTAGAGAGCATCATGACCTCCTGAGCACATTGTTGCTCAAGCAGTTGAGCTTTCTCAGGGTCAGCCTAAGATCGCTTCCACAAGATTGATGGCAGCATCCATGCCATTGTATGTTCCCCGGCCTCTGGAGAGCTTACCAAAAGCACCCTGTGCAAAGGCATCCCCAAGTGCAGCTTCCCCACGTCAAGCTGCGAGTCCTCGGGCTTTGTTAAGGGATGCTGCCAATCCTCAGGTCCGCGACCTACTGCAGCCATGCCAGCCGCCGTCTCCAGGCCCAACCTTCTCTGAAAAACACAAGCAACGATCAGCGGGAATGAAAATTTCAAATGCCAACAGGAGCTTAATGTTCTAAACTCGTTTCCAATTCCAAAAACAGGCATGCGGGTTCTCCACCGCGCCCAGCTGACGCGGCGTGACAGTGCAACACAACCTTTATCATCATCTCCCACTGATCCGTTTCCAGCTGCAAGCTGTATCTTTTGGCTGCCTGCTGGGTCTTTTAATTTGTTGCGACGTACATCTGTACATGGATGTAGAGGAAGGGTGTGGGAAGCGAAATTAAAGGTCGTTGCGTTCCTTGATTCCATACTGAGTTACTAATGCGTTGGCTGACAGATTGGTTGTAGCTGGAGGGCACAACGACGAGCAGACGACGAAGAAGAGCGTGAGCGAACGCGTGCAGCGTGCTAGGGTGGTGATGTGTAAGGCAGCAGCACAGGATATGCTGGGCTGCAGCGCTCCGTTTCTGTGCTGGTGGCTGGGGGTTTGTTTGCACGGGTGATTTTGCTTGCTGGATTTGGATGTGAGGGTGCCATGCATACTTGATTATTGCATAAGTTATTTGTACATGAGAGGAACAAAAAAAATCTCCAAAAAAATACGAACGAATATTAATAAGTTACAAAAAGGAAATCTAACACAATGATTACCATAAGAAAAATGAAAAAAATAATGTGGTTGCAGGGTGAATCGGCGGAGATCGAGTCCTGACGTGAATATATATTGAACGTCTATGTAAAAAGTAAGATTTTTGATAAAGATGTACAAAAATATGATTCACCTGCGATGTGATGAACTCGCCGCCATCGAACGGAGAGAGTGATGATCCTGGAGAGCGGCATGAACATGCCCCCAGTAGTATTGGTTGGCAAAGGGAGCCGATCTGACGATAATATCTCGGTGGTGTATCTGCAATTGAGAGTAGGAAATATGCGAGAGTATTGGCTGATGTGGAAGCAAGGGAGCGGTGGAAGAAAAGGCATGGTTGTGGTGGTGGTGCTTTGAAGGCGCCGACGACATCATCAGCTGCGGATGGGGATGGACACTTGAGGCTACATGGGGGTGCAAGGAGTGGAAGGGGGAGGGGAAGAGGAAGCACGGTAGTGTAAACAAGGATTAAGATTCATGAATAGACAATGAAAGCACTTCTCTTGCTATAGCCCGTATTTATCGAAGTAGATGCCAAATAAGCGAGTACTAGAAACACGTGAGGTGACAGATGGTTTTTGCTCCACGTGTACACACGTCATCACAAGTGGACATTGCCGGTATCTGCTCGAGGTGTTTACACGTCATCACAATTGGACATTGTCGATATCTGCTCGAGGTGTATGCACGTCATCACAAGTGGACATTGTCGATATCTGCTCGAGGTGTATGCACGCGTCATCACAAGTGGACATTATCGCTAGCGAAAATGCTCATGGGTATATTGTTTTTTTTTTGCATTGTTTTTTTAAATTTTTGCTAAGAGAAATAGGCTTAGTGACATAGGAAAAAAACTTATGTAGTTAATGGCGATGTTGTTAAATGGGGTTTCTCCATGTGAGGCAATTTATTTTTAAACCATGATAAAACATTTACAATTATTACTTGAAGTGTTAATAAGTTATTCTTTTTTTAAAAAAAAAGCTATTTATGTGCTATAGAAGGATCTGTCTTTCATTCTATTACATTTTTTTATTGGTGTAGGTATCGCCCAAATTGCTACATGAAGATGCTGGAATTGTTGTTTTCATAGTAGCGATATGTTGCAATTAATTAATTCAGACCTCCAATGCGATGTGCCTTTGTCACGCCATTATATATGACCAATTAATTTAGTATGTTTAATGTAGAAAAAGATCTCAAAAATGCAATATTAAAGTGAAAAGGAATTAATCAATTATTATCTGCTAATTAGTTTTGGGTTTTCAGAGGAAATAATCGTTATCTTATTTCAGGTGGCGCTTACGAAGCTTGATTTAGATCAGCATTTCTCTATCGAATGAACATTTTTCTGATCAAATAAACATAAACAAGGTATGGTGTTCATTTTTTGGACGAGAACTGGCAGGAGGTCTGCCGTTCATGTATTAATTAATAAATAAAGCAGGGAAGCAAAGTCCAACAAAAGCGAAAGGCCTAAGCCCAAAACAGAGAAAAAACCTCAAAGCAAAGGAGGTTAAAACAAAGGTACGTACGACGTTCATTAGTTTCACAGATGTCCAGTGCCTGCACATAATCTGGGAACATGCATACATATATAGGTTTATAATCTGTGGACATGCTTATTTGACAGACAATGCAAAGTTGGATCGAGACCAAATAAGCCAAAGCACAGGGATGAACAAATTGACACACATGAGCTACCAAGTACAGTGGTCATGTACCTTCTATTTTTATTGCAGCCAACAAATGAACCGCTATAAAAATGCTCACATCGCATGCGTGTAATATCATAGACAACATGTTTTAAATCCATCGTGGATGTATTTTTACCTATAAATTTTCAACCAAGTGTTGATGTGTTGATTCCTACCGTAGAAAATCTTCTAAAGATTAGTACTTTCTAATATGTTTCTAGACAAAAGATATTTATGTAAACATATATCAAGAGTGTTATATAGCCTCTTAGTGTTAGATTTGATCATATAAGACCATAGTTATTTTGATATTCGTTACCACATTTGCTAGAATCAATATACCATATTCAGGGCGGGATTAACTTTTTTGTTTCTCTCTCATGATACAATCATCTTTATGTTTTTTTATAATGAAGTTAATCCTGCATGTGCAGGTGCTCACAACATTCTTAATGAAAATAAGAATGTTGTGAAGTCCCTTTCTCCTTGATGAAAATAATAATAAAAAACTTCCTATTAACTTAATCTCCACCACTTTTTTTTTAAAAAAATGAAGGATAGAGGAATAGGATTGAGCTCCATCAGAGATCCTTCTCATACAACCAAAAATGCTTTCAACCTGATTATTCATGTTATCCTCAGCCATTCAAAAATTGCTGTCTTCCTTATATTAGCATTCATTTTATGCCAAGTATTAAAATAACAAATATATATTTAGTAATAAAAATAAATGTTAGAATATTCTTACACCCATATGTAAAATTTATATCCGCTACTTTTGTAGCTTGTCAAATCTTGGCCAGCGTCCAAATGGCCACCTCACCCACGGTCGGTGGCAAAAAAATTGGCTTGGCTGGCACCGATGCGCATCCAAACGCCCCTTTGATTCATGGAGTGAGGCTCTGCACCTCATTTGTACAAGAATGGCCCACGTCGGCTACTAGTTTGGGTGCGTTTGACATCCTAACCCATGAGCCAGTACCGAGCCAGCTCAACCAAGCTCATGGGCTGGCTGGGTTATGGTGGTGTCTAGTAGACTGTATCATAGAGTAGCCTTACCTTGCATTTAGGATGTGGTAGAGTTGACACCCGCGTGCGGCGAGCCGCCTTCACCATCGATGACAGAACTCAGGATGGATGCATTCCTCGTTTTGGTGGTGGAGAAGGACAAGGAATACAAGACGACGTTTCAAATCCGCCGACCTCGTGATATAATTTTCATCCAGATTTCTTCGTTTACCTGTTTTTCAGTTTGTATCCACGTTTGATTCAAGTGTTTTATTGGAATATGTTTTGTAGTTCGTAGTGCCTATTTGCTTGCATACATTTCCAGTGAACCGCAGATTGGGCCGGAGATACAATTTGATTGGTTAGTATGCATACAATGCATTGAAAGCAGTCGAAGAAGAGATGAAGAATGCATGAGTGATTGCTAATGAGCCGCGGCTAGTCTGACAATAATTTTTCTATGCATTCGCTAGTATATTTTTCCGATTTAGATGGATATGTGTAGTAGTAGGCTGTCAAAAGGATTGTATCAGTGTAGTAGATAGAACTACAAGCTTAGTAATTGAAACAATGTCCTCAGTATCTACAGAAAAGATTTGACAAGTAGTAGAGCTGGTGCCGAAGGAGACGACATCGTTCATATGGAAACCATCAAACCAACACCGGCGCACGCCTCCATGTCTGATGGAGAGCCATATATGGAGGTGCCAACGCCACTATCACCTGCACATGCATCATGTGCTTAGTTACCCGAAATCCCAGATCTAAGGCCGCGCGCTCGCTGCCCACGTGGTGGGACCGCTGCGCGTCAACTCCTCCTCTCCCCCACCGCGTGAGACTTATCCTCTCCCTATTGCACGGCTCAGCCCCGTGAGGCTCCTTTCTTCTCCGTTCCAACCGCGTGAGACTCCTTTCTCTTCGCCCCCCCTGCTCGGAGTACTCGCGATGCAACACCGCCGTCCCTTGGCCTCGTCTCGCGCGCTCGTCGCCGTCGGGCAGCGCCGCCGCCGCTTCACCTCCTTGGCCCGCCGTCGAGCTGCGGTTCCCGTCGGCGAGGTTGGCGGCGGAGCTGCGAGCGCGGCAGCCCGACGAGCTCCGGCGGCGTCAGGGTCTACGGCTCTGGCGAGCCCCGCACGGCCTTTCCGGCGCGGCGGCCCCAGCGAGGCGCCACCAGGTAACTTTTTTCTTTTTTGTTTTGACATTTTGTTGCACGGAGAGAGGGACACGGCCCACATAGGTATTTTTTTTCTTTTTTTAGAAAAGTTTGGGAGATAGAAAAGTTTGTTGCAAAATTTTTCTAAAAATTTTTTCGCCTTTTTCTCCAAATTTTGTTGCAAAACTTTTCTTCAAACTTTTTTCCCTGTAAAAGTTTGCTCAAAATTTTGATGCAAAATATTTTTCCCAAACTTTTTATTCGTTGGACAATTTTTTCGCAGAAAAGGTTTCTACATTTTATTTGTTGCAAAACTTTTTTCTCCCTCTCGACAATTTTTTGTTGCAATTTTTTTTCACAAACTTTTGTTGCAAATTTTTTTCTAGACAGTTTCTCTCTTGGACAAAATTTTTTGCTGGACGTGGACGGGGAAGGAGGGGGGGGGGGGGGAGGGGGAGCTGGAACCGTGCAGCGGGGGCGGGGCTCGCCACCGGGGGGCGACCGAGTGCACGGTGCCCCCCGTGCGGGCGACCGCAAATTAAGGAGTCCCTTAGTTACCTCTATGTCACGAGTCTTCTCGCAGGCCGGCCACTTTATGCCGATTGATGCATTAGCCCCGACATCTACACACTCTAGCACACGAAATTTGTATAAGGCATGTATCACAAGTTTCTTTTTCGGATTGACTAGTAATTGAGATCTGCATTAGTAAATATTTTAAGAATGTGTTTGCATCAACACGTTTCATTACGAATGTGCATGGGACACTGCTCCGGCATTCTTCACCTCTTTTAATTTATTTTATGAATACTCAAACAAATATGCTAAGTTATAATTTTGTTTTGTGAAGCACAGTACCAACACAAACACTCATATACATGCACACACACGCTCACCCTATGAAGACACGAGCACAATTTAACCTCTATATGACACTACTAAGAGACTAGGTACCTAGGGCTTAAAAACCCGAATGACTCGGTTTCACCATAATAACCAAACCAACTGAGCTTTCGATCAGCTCCACGACCTATATGCATGATTATATGGAAGCATATGCTATGATGCTACAAATGAAATAGCTATAGCCGATAGTGTTCCATGATCACTTGATCAGCACACAGTTAAAAAAGTTTTACTTTGTAACATTGTGCCATTATCATTTGTCACTGCTAATGCTGATTTCTTATCCAACTGGGCAAGCACAATTTAGCTCTATCAGCACCGCTAAGAGAGTTAAATCCAAGCAAGACGTTTACAGAATAGGCTGCCGACCCTAGAAGATCGTTGGGCCTTTGTAGGGCAAGTTGTACATCCTCAAGTCCTTAGGCTGGGGAACCTCCTGCAGCCATGCCAGCTGCCGACGCCTCTGCGCCTCCGTCAGCCCGCTACTCGCAGCACCTGTCGACGACCCAAAAACCAAATGACATGAGCTCACATCAGTTCTGTAGCTACCTCGTGATACATACATGGAGCGAGTGCTTACATGTGTCGAGCTCGTCGTAGGGGATGTCCTTGTAGTAAGTGCAGGTCCTCTGCTCCGCCAGCGAATACGGCGGCGTGAGACGTCGAGGAACGCGCAGTGCTCCTCCTCTCCGACCACGAACCGGTGCATGTTCCCGCCGGTGTCCGGGAACAGCACCCAGGCGTCGGACGCCGCCGTGACATTACGGTCCAGCACCTTCTCTGCAAGCATCGCCGCCGACCCCCGGCTGGAGACGCGGGGACGGACCCAGTCATAGGCCTCGACGCGCACCGAGCCGATGAGAAGCTTGCTGAACACCGTCATGCCCGGGTGGTCATGGAGGGGCATGACTGCTCGCAGTGGCAGGAAGAAGACGGCGATCTGCACAGTGAGAACTTGAAATCACCAGAGGAAAAAAAATATGCATGTGGCCGTCACTTATATATGCACGACAGCTGGATCGAATCGATTGTATATCGTTACCATAAAATTGCTGCAGTTGTAGATGGTTTTGCTTGTGATGATTGGTGGATTCTGACAACCAGCAGCATTCATGCTGTGGAAGTAGTTTAGATCGTCCATGAGCCCAACGTCATGCGGTCCAATCTTATCTGAAACCACAAGCAAACAAAATGTTAACCCAGACACAGGAGCTTAAAATCCTATTAACATGCAGTAGTTGTTTGTAGATTCAGGAGCTTAAAATCCTAAACTTATATATGTCGTCGCACTTAATAACATGCAAAAAAATAATAATAATGAAACGACGTCTGTCACGTTCAGGGAGCTCCCCAAATCGTACGACCACACCACATTGGTCCCGTTCAACGAGAATAGAAGCAGCGTGTACTACGGCACAGACCCATTAATCTGCGCATAAAGGGGACGACGATGGAGGTGGGTGGCGTGGGGGAGCCCTTGGTGAAGACGTCGCGGCACGCATCCAGGAGCCGCTGGAGAGGCGGCTGGGACAACCGCATGCTGCACCGGCATCGCGGAAGGGCAAGCATCGCTGCTGCCGCCGCTCTTGCACGCGCTCCGGTCGTCCTCTTCCTGCCCGACGGCGCCGGCGCCGGCGCCGCTGCCACCCTTTGTCTCTTCTTCCTCACCCCCATCCCCATGGCGGACTCGTTTTCCGAATCCTTCTTTGGCCTCTTCGCCGCCCCAGCTTGCCCCTCCTTGTCCCGAATGATCTCCTCCGCGGTGTCCATGGGCGGCTCCTCCGCCCTCAGCCACGTTGCCCCCTGAGCTGCCTCCTCAACAACCTCCTTCTTTACTCCTCCAGGCACGCTGCTTCCCTCCATTATTGTCAGACTAACACCTCGGTGCACCACACACACACCAGCAGGCACCAGCACAACAACACACTTGAAGCGCAACACCTCTAAGAGAGAACTGTGATGGTGATGGGTGAGGACTGAGGAGCACGTACGGGCGGCAGGCGCCGGCCATTTATACACGCAGGTCGCCATCTCTCGAGTCCCTTGCAAGCCTCGGGCTGTTCAGGTCATGACTCATGAGCGGATCAGATTCACGCAGTAGACAACCGGTGGATTGGACGAAACCGTTCCGGCCTCAAGCAGCACTACATACCACCTCTCCTCCTGTTTGTTTTACCCACGGGAAATCCCTCTGGTACGGTGCGCCCCCGGTGATGGCAAGAAACCGAACGATGCCGTCTCAAGCTGCATGCTATCTCTTGGCTGCATGCTGTTTGATGGTGTGTGTTTCCATCCATCTGAAAGTTGTTTATTTTGGCTGCAGTGCCGAGCATGGAAACTGATCTGTACTTACAGCTCTGCAAGCTTTATCTATTGGCTGGCGCCTGAGTGAGTCATTTGTTGGATGGTTGTGGAGGCTTTGCGTTTCTTTGCTGCCATACTGATACAATGGCTGGTGGATTGGCACTAGGTGGAGGATATTGCGAAGAGGAAGAAGAACGTGAGTGGCTGCGGCTGCGTGCAGCGTGCTAGGGGCGGTGCAAAGTAGCAGAGGATGTGCTGGGATGCATATATAGCGCTAGCGCTCCGTTTCTATGTGCAGGTAATACAGGAGCATCGTCTTGTGACTGATGCAATGATGTGGCTGGCCGGGGATTGCTTGTACGAATAGTTTTGCTTGCAGGATATAATTAATTAAACATTGTCCGGGGATAAGAGGAACAAAAGAAAACAAGAGGTCCAGTAGGATAAACATTGTTCACTAGGGATCATGGACAAACATCATATCGGTATGTTTCATACAAAAACCGATACAAAGATCTAGCATACAAAAAAAAAATCAGAAACTGGTGTGGTTGCAAGCGGTGAATTATTAGAAATCTGAATTCTGAGTCAAAATTAGGGAATATATTAAACACACATGTAAAAGTAAGAGGGATGCTTAAAGATCCACAAGACATAATTTACCTATGATGTGGCACGCATGACGGCGACGAGGGAGAAGACGACGATCCATGAGAGCGGCATAAACATGCCCCCACAAGATTTAGTTTGGAGAGGTCTCCAATTTGACGATATAATCTTAGTGGCATATCTGCAACAACGGAAGAGAGATGCGATGTGAAAAGGCATAGTGGTGGTTGTGTTTTGGAGACAACAACGGTGGCCGAGGATGGGGATGGCCGCTTGATGCTACATGAATGCAAGTAGTGGTATCAAGAGGAGAAGAGGAAGCGTCGGTAGTGTAAATGAGGATTATGATTCATGAATGGAGAATTGAGCATTTCTCTTGCTATAGTGCGTATATATAGATCAGAGTCCCAAATAGCGGTCGTTAGAAACACGTGATGTGACACATGGTTTCTGCTCGATTATACACACGTCATCACAAGTAGACATTGTTGGTAGTGGGTATAAATTTGATTTCACTAGCATTTCTTTGTTTCTCTTATTAGCTAGTGAAATAAGAAAAATCTTATCTAGTTAATATGTGGTTCAGAAATGGGGTTTGTCCATGAGTCAGAATTAATTTTCAATATCGACCATGATTTTTTTTCATAAAAAGCAGTTTTCATGAGGGTGTTAATAAGCTATTCTTTTTGAACAAAGTGTTAAGGGGTTATACCCAAGTTGCTATATGAAGATGCTGAAATAGCCACTTTAATATCTAATATTTTCACAATTAATTCAAACCTGAAATACAGTGTGCCTTTGTCACACCATTATGACATGTTAATTTTGTGTGTTTAATGTATAATAACATTAGGAATTTTGTTGTATGGCAGTATATATGACACTATGGGTGTTGGGACTGCCATAGTATAATTGGAATCATGATGAAAGAGGCATGGATGTGAAAATTAAACAGTAATGACCATAATAGACCGTACCCTGTGTTATAAACGTCCGCGAATAAACGATGAAAGTAAAAGATCTAAACTGTAAAGGGACACGAGATTTAGTGTGGAAACCCTCCCGATGTGAGAGGGAAAAAACCACGGGCGCCAGCCAGCAAGAACTTCACTATGTCGGGGTTCGAGTACAACGCCAACGGCGGCGGCTTGCAAGAATGAATGAATCAAGTCTCCAATGGAAAACCCTAAACGGGATATATCATGACCCGTACCGTTGAGGACGGGCCTCCGCTCAGCTCCGGCCCAAGCCTCCCGGCGACGGGCCTCCGCTACACTCCGTCAGAAGTTGGCCTTTAGATATGGATGAATTTGGATCATATTCAACACCCTGAGTCTACACAACACAACGGACAACCTCTTCAAAATGCATTTACATCAGACATGTCTACAAGAGATAAGGCATACATAATATATCCGTGAATACATGATACTGCGAGATCTCTGTGAATAAAACTAAGGCCTGCTTCACTGCTAACTTCAGCGGAACTGGGGTGTTCCGCCTCCTGTTGTGTAGACATCCATCTTGTTGTATGTTCCACTGTAGAGCTCACCAAAGGCACCCTGTTCAAAGGCATCCCCAAGTGCAGCTTTCCAAGATCAATGGTCCACTCCTCGTTTCCTCCTAAATCTTCACTCAAGGCATGTGACACCCTTCGAGATACCTGGATGGCAAATGAAGTTCCCAACCGAATAGCTTCCCACATGAGGTCCCTTTTCCCCCCGAGTCGCCCATGGGATCCTCCGTGCTCTCCCTTAGCCACTTGGCCTCCTGAGCTGCCGCATAGACAACCTCCTTTGCTCCTCTGGACACCCACAACATTCCAACTGAGCCTCCAGCTTCCATCATCGCAGCAACAGCAGTGTAACAGCACACATGAAGCACCACTCCTGAAAGGCTGCAGGTGAAGGAAGTGATCAAAGCTCAAATTTGCCGTGTGAAAGCTAAGAAAGAAAGCCCTACAAGCACACAACAAAAGCAGAGAGTGAAGATGGAGAACGCAGTGATGGTGAGGAGCAGTGGCGGCAGGTGCCGGCCGTCGGATAAGCCTTGTTCACGTCATGAGCTCAAGATTCATGCAGTAGACAACCGGTGGATTGGAAGAAATCATCGTCCCGACCACAGACCACTAGCACTAGCGCTTCCCATTTGAGCCAACTGAGCCACTTTTGGAGCACACATGCTAGTTTCCAAATGCAGCTGCAAGTAGGGGTGGTAATAAGCCCAACTTTTTAGCCTAGCAAATTTAAGAATCGGGCCCTAAACAAATTGGGCTGAAATTATATATAAATTTAGCCTACAAATAATTAGGGTCAAGTTGGATCGTGAAGAGGGTATAAGGGTCATGACCCATTACCATCCCTAGCTGCAAGTGATGCCTAGGAAGAAAGGGTAATCCTAAGTTCATGGCGTGAACGTCATGAATCCATGATTTTAGTGAAAACGCGGAGCTTGGTTCTGCGTGAACGCCATGAACTTAGGATTAGACAGTCCACACGCCAACAATAAGGGCAAGAAACTGATGACGTTTCTAGTTCTATATAGATGTATGCTATCTTTTGGCCATCCAATTTTTTTGTTCCGACGTGCATCTGTCCATGGACATAGAGGATGGGTGTGGTACTCAAAGAAAAATGAGTCGGGTGCGAGCCCTTTTGCTGCCATACTCATCCACTAGCTGGTAGCCTAATAATAAGGATAGAGTGGCAAGGAAGGAGAACGTGTGGGTGGATGCGTGTGGCGTGATAGTGTAGTGTGAGGGTTGGAGAGGTCAGATGTGCATGACGGTGCAGAGTAGCTAGCAAATTAAGGATGTGTTGGGTTGGGCTACACTAGCGGCCTGTACGTTCAGTGTGTGCTTGTTACTTTGAGCTGGAGACTGTGCGGTTATTCTGCTTCTTGCAGGATAAACATTGTCCATTAGTTTTCTGGATGTCAGGGTGTCATAGTTGTCTATTGCTTCAGTTGTAATTAGTAGGTTTCAAAGGAAAACCAGCACAAAGATAAGAGAATGTACTGAAAGCACGTACAAAATTAAGAATGCTGCCTAAAAATCAGCAAAAGATAATTTACCTATGGTGTGGTGCTCGCCATGGCAGAAAGGGATAGGCGTGATGATGCAAGAGAGCTGCATAGACATGGACCCACAACATTCATTTGTTGATGGTATCCGACTTGACGATATTATCTCGGTGGTGTATCTGCTAGTAGCTGGAGTAGGAGAGATTGTGAGTACGGGTCAATAAGGAACAAGGGGAGAACCGGCGATGGAAACAAGGGCATGGTGGTGGTGATGCTGGTTTGGAGCCGATGATTGTGGTCATGGATTTGGGGATGGGCGCAAGCAATGGATGGAGAGAGGAAGAGGAAGCATCGGCGGTGTAAATGAGAATTCAGATTCGTAAAGGGAGAATTGAGTGTTTCATTCTCTTGTTGTAGCTGGTAGGGTATATATATATAGTCCCAACTAGCAATCGCTAGAAGCACGTGAAATGACGGATCATTTCTGCTTAGTCATATACACGTTATAACAACTAAACATAGTCGCTAGCGAGGGCGCTTTGGAAAGTTCTAGATTGAGTACAAGAGTGATATGGCTAGCAACACGCCAACATATCATAACAAGTAGACATTGTCTCTAGCGAAAATGCTTAAGGAAAGTTCTAGATTGAGTATAAGAGTGATGTGGCTAGCAACACACCAACACGTCATAACAAGTAAACATTTTGTCGCTAGCGAAAATACTTATGGCCAATCTGGGTTGAGTACAAATATGATCTCACGGCCAATTTGGATGTTTAGGAGAGAATGTGGTAAACATTGTCTCTAGTGAAAATATTTGTGGCAAGTCTTCGTTGAGTATACAAGAATAATGTGGCAAGCAATTAAGTTGACATATGAAAATATCATCCTATGTGAGGGTGGCATCTAATAAGTTCATGGACACGATATTGTTTTTCACGTCTACCATGTTTTCTTTCCTTCAAAATACGCTTTTCCTCTAAAAAAACAACAGTGTTGATCGCTTTGAAAATGGTGATTGCAAATTTGCAATAATTTTATACAAGTACTCCTATAATTACTAACTGACAAAAAGCGCCTCATATGATTTCTGGAATGCAGATTCACTAGCACTTTACATGCTCATTTTTACAGGAAAAGTGTTTTCAGTGCTTGATCCATCATGTCAAACCATTTGTTGCACTTGGACTACAACTATGCCATTTCTCATATTTTTATGTGTGGATCTGCAGAGAAAGAAGAGACAGAAGAACGTTCAAAAAATAACAGGTTCATTTATTTCAAAATATGTGACCACAAGTTTTCGCTTCCAATGTGTCATGCAGATAATAATATACTGACAAGAACACAAACAAAATGCAAGCCAATAGCATGCACTCGGGCCCGATGGAGGAGTGGCGAGGTAGCGGAGCTTGAGGAGGGGTGGAGGGGGTGGTGGTGCGGAGGACCTTTGGCTTGGGAGCCAAGCGGAGGAGATCCGGCTGAGCAAGTGGATGAGCAGGAGAGAGAAGGGGGGAGGTGGCCGGGTCGGAGAGAAAGGGAAGAGGATTCAATGGGTAAAAATAATTTTTGGAATAATTTAAGTAAAACTTTAGCTAGGTATCCAAACAGGACGGGCTAAAGTTTGGTTAGCGAAACTTTAGCTCTACGGTGGCTCTTGAATCGAATCACAACTTTTGTCAAATTGAATGGCATGGAGTGACTGAACTCAACTTACTGACTGCTCGGTTCCATCTTTTGTAGCTTTCAAGGTCCATGCTATATATGTTGCACAAACAACACACAGTTTAACATTCTAGCATAGTCTCGTTTGATATACGAAGTACAGAGCATTTGTTGTTCAGCACTCTGGCTTGGCACTTTGATGTCCAAAGTACGGTGTGCACACTCAATCCCTAAGACCTCTGTCAGCAATGATTTGGTTCGCTCCAATCTCTTCGCCATGACGCAGCGGAGCGGCCAGGCGTCGACGCGCTCGTCGTGGCTAGTCGGGCTTCTCCAGCACTATCTCCGGGCTCCGGCGCCATGTACCAAAGTGTGCCGGCCGGCCGGCTTGTACCGGTGGACATGGCGAGCCCAAGGTGTCGCAGAGCTTAGCGACGCCGTGACCGTCGACGACGAGGATGCTCTGGGGCTTTGATGTCCGTGGACGACGGCGACCATCGTTCATCATCTTCGTGGCGCCCGTGAGCAGCTTCGTGCATGGCGGCGCGCACCGTGGCCTCGGGCAGCGGTGGGGTCCCGCGGGAGCGATGGCAGAGGAGGCCGTGGAGGCTGGAGGTGACCTCCACCGCGTTGCCGTCACCCACGCCGGCCGTGGAGGCCCAAGGCTGCCGGAGCGCGGAAGACGCCGCGGAAACCGGCGACGAACGAGAAGAATAACCATCTCGCCGGACTGCCGGAGGCCGGCGGCGTGGCCGTCGATGCAGGCGCACCGCGAGTTGACAAGAGCTGGGCGCTGAACTGAGAGCCCTCAGGGTTCGCAACAGCACAACAGGTGTCTCCTGCTCAATCCTGACCGTAGGACACGGATCGGATGGCTGCCACGTAGCCAAGGGGTGGACGGTAAATGAAATACCGTCCACCCCTTGGTCGTTGTGAACGCCGGCCAACGCCGCCCGCTGGCAAGATGGGAGCCGGCTGACGGCGAGAGAGGCTAGGAAAAGGATGTCTCCAGTCAACTGGACGCCCATAGCGCGCCCCGCCGGCGCCGCTGCCGGCACTGAGCACCCCAGCCTTTGTATGAACCTTTACTCGCGGGCGCCGGGCACGCGGCCTCGACGCGGAAGCCCACGCTGGCCGGAGCCCGGAACGGCAAATTCACCTCCGCAGTCGTACCCACCTAGTCGTCAATCGGCGGCGCCATGAGCGTGTTGGCGAAGGCGAGAGGAGCGACGGAGCTCACGGTGCAGAGGATGACGAAGCGCTGCCCGCCGCGGCCGGCGTCGACGCGCGCGCCCATGGCGGTGAGGAGCTCGGCGTACGCGGGCTAGCCGATGGCGGGGAGCACGTGCATGCCGGCGAAGCATAGGGGCCGAAGGGCTCCGGGTCGGCCCACTTCCCGCCGGCGACGCTCCACGGGCGGGCGATCGGTGGTTTGATAATTCTGTGCCTGATGCATTGGAGCCAACAAGTAATAACAGCAAGTACAATCTCAGTTAAGTAGTTAACACAAACCTCTCTCTGCCTGCTCATTTTGACGGGTTATGTGAAACGTTGAAGTTTGCATTACCTGGAGGGGCATGCAAGACACAGCTAATTAGAACTTCTTGTTTAGCCACCCCAAAAATAAAATTGATTTTCCTTTTATTTTTTGATATTCAGCCCAACTATTGTTTCACTGGATGGTTCTTTTTCACAGGACTTACGAAATCATGCTCCTACCATTATGTAGGGATTCTGCAGGGATATTCTGCTTATCAGAGTACCAGCTTGGGATCAGAAACCAATTTTAATTACACATGAAGTGAACCCACAAAACCTGAATTTTTTCAACACATTTCAAGTATTGATGCAGAACATGAAGTGGCCTGCTATCCAGATTCTTGAATTCCAGTCAATTTCATTTGCATCCAATTGCTGTTTAAAATTGTAAGATTATCAGGTTTCTGTTCTTCTTTTACGCTGTAGCTGGATGGTATTCTCCAGCAGTCCAGCTTTTCCATGGGTGAAGGAAAGAACGCCTTGTTCCATATTGTTATGCCAACGTCATAAGCTCATGCGAAAGCACTGCATGCATTTGATTAATGCTGTTTAAAATTGATCTGCCTTATGATACTACAAAAGATTTAAAATTGGTCTGGTGACAAGACTGATCTTCGTTAACACTTAACAACAGTGCTGATCACTTTGAAAATGGTGATTGCAAGTTTGCAATAATCTTATACAAGTACTCCTATAATTACTAACTGACAAATAGCTACTCATATGATTTCTGGACTACAGATTCACTATTAGCACTTTATTTACAGACTCATTTTTACAGGAAATAAGTGTTTTCAGTGCTTGATCCATCATGCCAAACCATTTGCTGCACTGGACTATAACCTTTTGCTCCCACGCATGATTCAGACATTCAGTTCAGTTTTCAACCATGCACTTTCTGATATTTTTATGAACGAACCTGGAGAGAAAGAAGAGATAGGAACGTTCAGAAAACAGCAGGTTCATTTATTCTAAACTCTGTCTGCAAGAGCATTCGCTTCCAATGTGTCATGCACATAATACTAACAAGAACTCAACCAAAATGCAGGCCAATATCATGAACTACAACTGTTTAACCAAATTACAGAGCTACTTGCAGTTCCCTCCACATTTTTGAACTTCGAGTAGAGTTCAAAACTGCAAGACAAGAAACCTAACCTCGCACTCGCCAATATCAGCCCAACTATATGCTTTCACTGGATTGTTCTTTGTCACAAGACTTGTGAAATCATGCTGTTACATTATGTAGGAATTGCAGGAATGTTCAACACATTTCAAGTATAAATTCGTTCGAAAGCAATGAACAACTGAAAAGGATTCATTTGAAATTAAATAATGAAATTTGCATCTCAGCAGTCAGCAGTCAACACAGACAACATTACAGCAGGCAGACAACAGTACAATCGAACCGATTTAAGTCGCCCACAGCATACTCTGTCTCTTGGGCAACGTCTGCTGTCTCTTGGGCAACGGCGACACCACTTCGTTCTTTGGCAGTTCCGGCTCAGTCCATCATGGAGAACCGCGGGTGCTTGGAAGTGGGTCGATGCTGGTTACTGACAAATAAAGGCAGTCAGGTATAGATTGTCAACCAAGAGTGCTTACACGAACTCATTATCATCTCCAATTATCTACCTTGCAAACATATGCCTTGGTTTTCTCCAACCTCTCATCTAGCATCACAGTGGTGTGGATACAACAATAGGACAGTGTTAAGTATGCATGCAGGTAAAGAAGTGAATGCCTGGGGTACTTCCATCTGCGCCATGCGCCCATGCACCTTGTGAGTTGTGGCCGTATAAATAAGCTAGCCGTAGAACCAGAAATGCATGATCATGGTGGATGAAGAGCCATCCATCTTGTGTGTGTCTGTCAGAGTGTAAATCAAAAGCATGCGAGTTCCTGGACAACTAACTGAACAAACCATCACACCTTCCAGGTTCCAGCAGGTCACAGAGGAGACGATTCTCTCCGTCCGTACAAACGTGTGGTGGGTGGGCTTTCAGTTCTCGACCTAATTTCCAAATGGGCTACGGGTCAGTGTCCAGATTTTTTTTTTTTTTTTTTTTTTTGAGCAGAGGTCCCAGACTTTGTGTGGTGGGCTTTCATTGCTCTTGTTGTTGTCAAGGAAATCCCACTTTACAATTTTACATGATGACTGACGCA
This sequence comes from Urochloa ruziziensis, assembly GCA_015476505.1. Classification (NCBI taxonomy): domain Eukaryota; kingdom Viridiplantae; phylum Streptophyta; class Magnoliopsida; order Poales; family Poaceae; genus Urochloa; species Urochloa ruziziensis. Next base: position 61,955,533 of record CM027118.1, read on the forward strand.
GCCGAGCAGTCCACAGCATGCCAGCCGGCTTGTACGGCCCGTCGCCGACAAGGATGCTCCGGGGGCTTGATCATCTTCGTGGCGCCCGTGAGCAGCTTCCGTACATGGCAGCACGCACCGTGGCCTCGGGCAGCTGGCAGAGGGGAGGCCGTGGAGGCTGGGGCCGGCCCATGCACTCGCTCCATGACGAGGCGGAGGCCCAAGGCGGCCCGAGCGCGGACGACGCCGTGGAACTGACGACGGAGAGAGGTTGCCAGCAGCGGGGAGCGCACGCCGTGGGCCTCGCCGACGCGCTTGATGGCGACGGTCCGCTTCGAAGGACGTCGCAGAAACGTTCACATCCTTACCGTAGGATTCGGGTTGGACGGCTGCGACGTACCCACGCCCCCCGGTCGCTAGGAATGGCAGCCAACGCCGCCCGCCGGCATCGCATCGAGCACCGCAGCCTCTGTCGTCTGAGCCGTTACTCGTGGGCAACGCCGGCGCCGCCTGACGGTGCCCGCTGCCAGCGACCACGACGTCCCATAGCATGGCGTGTGCTCCGAGTAGCACAACGCACCCGGGAACGTGTCGCCGTACGTTGTGGATGTGCGGCGCGACGGGGTCAGTGACGTTCGACGGGCGGGCGAACGGGGGAGGTGGCCGCTTGCTGGTGGTAGGTTTGCTTGATTGGAAGGAGGGGAGGCGGCGAGATGGGCTGAGGGCTGTCACCGGACGTGTTCGTCAGCTCGCGCTATGATGAGGTGCGACTCGTGCGAGGCGACGCTTGAATGTGGATGCGGCCACCGCGGCGCCGGAACTTCAGGTTGGGAGACATGTTCGTCAGTTCTGCCTCAATGTCAAGCGAGGGAATCGCGCCAAGGCCACGTTTAGTTCCTTGCCAACTTTCCATCGAAAATATCCTTCTAGCTCACTGACAATGGTCTTTCACTTATGGAGCATTAATCTTCGGATGAGAATATTGATAATTTCATTATTCTATCTGATAGCTTTTACTCTTTGACAAGCATGCATGATTGCAGCTAAATTGGAGCATAACCTCTAAGGAATTAAGAAAACATTAAGATAACTAGGGGCTTCAATACTCCGCTCATGTATACCATGTAAGTATACAACTGGATGGCATCTTCTCTCCATCTTCTCCATGGGTGAAGGTACCGGCTCAGGCAAAAACACTATTTGCATTTGAGCGTTGTTTAAAATTGATCTTCCTTATGAACCTACAGGTACAAAAGATTTAAAATTAATCTGGTGACCAAACTGATATACATGTACAGCGCTGATAACTTTGAAACGGTGGTATGCAAATTTGTAATATTTTCAGGAGTTCTTTGAATATCATACAAGTACTCCTATGATTATTACATGACAAAAGCTACTCATATAATTTCTGGAGTAAAGACACTAGCACTTTACAGACTTGTTTATGAGAAAAGACATGTTTTCAGTGCTTGATCCCTCATGCCAAACCATTTACTGCGCTTGGACTGCAACCTTTTGCTTCCCTGTGCTTTCTGTTTGCAATCATGTGCTTTCTGATAGTTTCTTGAGGGCGCTTCTCCTGCCTAGTGGTCCTGCCTAGTGATTCACACCCAGCCCAAGTAGGGCCCCCCGCGTCGCCCACCCGCCCGGGCGACTCGGGTGGCGAAACAACCCGCCGCCGCCGCCGCCCCACCACCACCCGTCTCTCCTCCTCGCCGTCGTCGGAGGGACCGGCCGGAAGCCCGTGCGGGTCCCTAGGATGGCGACGGCGGGGTCTCTCGTCGTGCAACTGGGCTCCTTGCGCTGGATCTGGGCGGGGACGGCGCATGGCGTTGGCGCTCCAGCGGATCTGCGCCACGGCGGCCGGACGGCGGCGGCACCGCGGCTGGAGAGACCCCGGTGGCCAGGAGGGGCGGGGCCTGCTGCGGCCGCGACGGGAAGGCTGGATCTGGGATGGCGGCGCAGCCTCTCCAGATCTCAGCCGGCGGCGCGGCTTCCCCCCGCCTTGGGTCGGCGGCGCGGCATCCCCTCGGCGGCGCGGCCTCCTCCCGGCGAACACGGTATCCCCTCAGCCTGGGGTCGGCGGCCGGCGGCGCGGCCTCCCCACGACGGCGCGGGCTCCCCCTGGACCCAAGGTCGGCGGCCAGCGGCGCAACGGTGACGGGCTGCGGTGGTCGATGTGGCCCACTGTGGCCCTGTTGCTGCCCAACAGCCAAGAGCGGCTGTTGGGGTGGAGGCGGCCTGGGGCAAGGCCAGCGGCCAGGCAAAGATGCCCGACGACTCACGCGGTGGTGGAAGGAGGTTGCGGAGGTGGAGCGCGATGGCGATGCGATGGCACGAGGGGCACAGCTGTGGAGCCGCACTGTTACTGTCATGGCTGCGCTTGGACTGCCATTTTTGGGAACGTGCAGTTTTGGATTGGACTCTCCAGGCGTAAGCCTTCACCAGCGACCTGCTGGTGGCGATGACGACGGCAGCCTGAGGGCGTCGTTCTCCCCGTTGGGGGCGTCGTCGTGGAGCCCACTCTGACTGCACGGGGCTCTCTGGGCGAAATCCCAGTCCATTCTGGACGAGCGACGGCGGCACTACTGCGTCGTCACCTCCTTGGAGGCGTCGCTGCTAGAGGCCTATCTCCTATGGCATTGCCGATGGCTGTTGCGGTGCGACAATGTGGCTTGGTGCAGATGGCATGAAGAAAGGGGGTTGTCGAACTCACGTTAAGGTTACCAAAGTTATGGTGGTGGCCAGGGGTTGCCGCATAGATGTTGGTTTGGGCTGCTTGCAGCGGATCGCGGCGGCCGGTATTGCTTGGCAACTATCAGTACGGCGTGGGACAACGTCAGAAGACGGCGCTTGCAGCAACAACATTGTGCGGCGGCTAGGCTTGCAGCGAACTATGGCGGGTTGCTTAGCTCTGCTCAGCAACTCCGGTGTGGTTCATCGTCGAAAGATGGCGCAGGCGACAACTTGGCTTACCGACGTCGCGGCGGCGACCTGATGCGTGGGGGAAGCAACGAGACGATGTTGACATGTGGAGGCGGCTCTGGTGCAGGATGGGGATCGTGGGAGATGGGGCAACAATGCTTACCTCGCTGATGGTGACTTAATAAACAGATTCGTGGCATGAAGTGACGGATGTGGCGATGCCCCCGCATGTTCTCGAGGCGACGAGGAGGAGTCCAACGGCGGGCGTGGCGAGGCCCCCGCGCGTTTGTGCTTTCGTGGTGGCGACTGCGAGGTAGCCTGCGAGAGGTCAGGATCTGGTGGTTTTCACCCTGTCAGACGGTATGTGTTTTTTGCGGCGGCACTTCGGCGATGGGCCTCGCATGGCGGTGTCTACTCGGTGTGGTGCCGTCCGTTTCTCTAGTTTCCCTATCGGCACGGGGTCAGGCTCTGGATGGCGACTACTTTGTTACAAGATGATTGATGACCGCCGCTTTCAAGTTGCGTTTCTTTGCCTCCGTTGTACGGTGGAGTGGTTCGACTGTGTTGATGCAAATCCAACCGGTCGGAACTTGTTTATTTTCTATTTCTTTTTCCTTTTCCTGCCTATGGCCTACCAGGGCTGTAGTCTTGTATTTTTTCTGCTATATCAATGAAACGCGCACTGTCTTGTGCGGTTCGTTAAAAAAAAAAAGATAGTTTCTTGAGTGAACCTGCAGAGAAAGAAGAGAAGATACATCAATGTTCAGATTTATCATTTAATCTAAACTTTGTCTGCAAGAGCTTTTGCTTGCAATGTGCCATGCACATCATGTACTGACAGGAACACTAACAAAATGCAGGCAAACGTGGAAACTGAAGAATGAAACTCTGAGAGTGGATTCGTTAAAAATAATATTCTGAGAGTGGAGCCACAAGCCCACAAGGGAGAACTGTGAACGGAAGCTCTCCGCAGTACATGATGTGCATCGCCCACCGTAGAATCCGGATTGGATGGCTGCCAGTCTGCCACGTCCCCAGGGGTGGACGGTAAACGAAACCCCGTCCACCCCCTGGTCGTTGGGAACGGCGGCGACGGTGCGAGAGGCTAGGAAGGCTGGAAGAGGATGTTTCCATCAATTCAACGCCTCCCGCCGGCAAGCCCGGAGCCGTCGACGCTTGGCGGTGGTCGGTTAGGCTCGCGCACGCGCCGGCCGGATGGTGGCCAGGCCAGCGAGCACGAAGTTCCATCGCATGGCGTATGCTCCAAGTAGCTCGCCGCACGCTGGGATGGGGCCGGCAAAGTTGTGCCCGCTGTCTCTCCTCGCTCGGCGTCGTAGATCGCGGTGGCATAGCACTCTTCCCCGCCCGGAACGGCACGTTCGCCTCGTAGTCCCGCACGGTCAGGTAAATCAGCTCCGGGGGCGGCGCCATGTTGCACCGATACGGGATACGGATACGCCGATACGAAAACGGCGATACGGCGATACCTCATTTTTCAAAATTAAGGATACGCCGATACGACAAATATATATTGATATATAAAAATATAATACCGATTTTATAGAAAAAAAGAGGTGAAAGTTAAATTATTGTTACTAGGCAACTTAGTTGCCTGTAGGTTGATCATAGTAGCCAATTAGTCATCAAGTTTCACACACGAGTCATGATAAATCCTAACGATATTTATGTACTGATGTCCTAGCCTACTGCTAAGGTATCGAAGAAGTATCGGGAAGTATCGGGGTATCGAATACGTATCGGATACGGGTACGGCACTTCGGTTAAGTATCGGTGCAACTTCTGCCATGAGCGTAACGACCCGGTGAGGTGCGATCCGCCATCGGCTGGCCCGCATCCTCATCCTCTGCGCTGTGAGCTAGACCTTTCCCTCCTCGCCCTCGCCGTCTCTCCTGTCACCTTCATGCTATGGTGAGGTGCTATGGTGAGGTGCGATGCAACGACGCAAAACGCGGCGATGGTGGGGCCGGCGGCCCGGTGCTGGAACTTCAGGTTGGGTGGCATGGCATGCTTCAGGGCGAAGCGAGGGGATCGCCATTAGCCCGTTGCGACTACAACACATAGTGTTAGGTTTCAGAGATGGTATGGTTAACTGTTGTGGCGCTTCTTCTCCCGTCGAGAGTTATACAAAAACGTCATACTACTGCTTCTGCCATACCCAGTGATGTTAGCGTGAGTACTACCGAATTACTATTCGATTTTGTCAACTGTCACGCCAAATTCAGAGAAACACTAGTAGTCGCCTTTAGACCCTTACAGTGTTCAGCCAGCGTCAGATGCTTACTGCAAGACCACTAGACCAGTAAAATTCGTTGGAAAGCAATGAACAACTGAAATAGATTCATTCCAACCCAAATTTACTTATTTACATCTCAGTACTGACAACATTACAGATTTACAGCAGGCATCTCTCAGCTGCGGCCTGAAGAACATACTAAATCTGAAGGAATGTAGGTCCGGCTAGTCCATCCTGGAGAACCACGGGTGCTTGAGCGCGGCGGCTGCGGTGAGCCTCTTGTCCGGGTTGCACGTGAGGAGGCCGCTGAGGAGATCCAAGCCTTCCTTGGATAGCCTCGTCTCCGGGAACTTGCTGTGCAGGACGCTGCCCTGCTTCCTCTGTTTGTCATCCACCACCGGCAACTCGGCGGCGAACTGCGTGGACGCGAACCACGGCCACGTCGTGTCATCCGGGAAGCCGAGCACGCCGAAGATGGCGCAGAGCTGGTCCTCCTCGTCCTCGCCCTGGAACGGCGTCTCCCCGGTGATGAGCTCAGCCATGACGCAGCCGAGCGACCAGACGTCGACGCGCGCGTCGTAGTCAGGCTTCCCCAGGAGCATCTCGGGCGCCATGTACCAGCGCGTTCCGGCCTTCCCGTACGGCGGCGGCTCGGCCGTGTCGACGGCGAGGCCGAAGTCGCACAGCCTGAGGACGCAGTCGTCGCCGAGGAGGATGTTGTGGGGCTTGATGTCGCGGTGGATGACGTGGGCGGCGTGCATCCCCTTGGCGCCAGCCAGCAGCTGCCGCATGGCGTCGCACACCGTGCTCTCCGGCAGCGGCCCCGGCTGGCGGCGCAGGGCGTCGCGGAGGCTCCCGCCGCCGCAGTCCATGACGAGGAAGAGGTCCCAGGTGGCCGGGTCGCGAGCGAGGCCGCGGCAGCCGACGATGAACTGGTTCCCCTTAGACGCGGCCTCGAGGAGGAGCGACTCACGCAGCAGCGCCTCGTGGCTGCCGGCGTCGCTGAGGCGCTTGATGGCGACGGCCTGGCCGGTGTCGCGGTGGCGCGCCATGATGACGGCGCCGAAGGACCCCTCGCCGAGGCGGCAGGCGTCCTCGTAGTCGTAGTCCTCCGTTGAGCCCATGGCGACGAGCATCCTCGTGCGAGCCGGCCGCGCGGCGGCGTGGTGGCGACGGCGAGCGACGTCCGCGGCGGAGACAGCCTTTACGCAGGCGGCGGCCATCGCGAGGGGAGGGAAGGGAAGGGAAGCGGCGGGGTGATCGCGAGAAGAGCGAGGGGGGAGGGAGAGACGGCAGACGGGCAGAGGGATGGTGATGGATGCAAACCATGCGGGAGGGACGGCCGCGATTATATACAGCGGAGTGAATCCGAATCCGAGTTCGACGATGCTTGATTCGGGAAGGGGAAGTCGACTTCGAGTCGAAAACCGACGCCGCCAAGAAAATCTGGTTCGCGCGGACGCGTACCGGCGTACTACGTGGCCAAGGCTACGCAACTTGTGGCTGATATGCCTTCCTTGCCCGTAGCGCATCTCTGTTTCGCGTTCTCGCCCGCCCGACGAGTTCTGTCACTGCGCGTGGCTTACCACAAGCGCGAGATGTTCCAGCTTGTCCCAGAAACGCTGATCTGCATGCTCTGCTGGTTTAATTTCTGTTGCTTAATTCCTGATTGGCGTTCGACTGCCAGGAGTATTTCCTAGTGCGGTCACAACCATTTTCGGGTTTCGGAATATGGGTGAATAATAGGCAGATAACATTACGCCTCACAACATTGGAAGCAGTGGCATGTTCAGATTAGCGAGGAGGAAGTAGATGTGTCTCAAAATAGGACAGGCTACAATTATTCTGCATCGGTACAACTATATATAGTACCACAGAAATAATTACTAGCTGACATGCTAAGAGAATAATCAACTTCCGGATTAGCGAGGAGGCAGATCATCGATCAGTAGATGTATGCAGTAGCATACAGTGTCAGTAATAAGTGTCAATGAAATGCGTTTGTCACCCTCCTGTCCTGAGCATCCAAAAAACTTCTAATAACGGCTCTTAGATAATGCACCACATGCTCCAGCTTGCATTGAATAACATACAGTTTGAGAAGATTCAGCTTGAGAAAGATGTTTAAAGACCCGTCAAAATTAGCCAGCTTTAGTCTCAGGGCGTGCCAACCTGAATAAATAAAACATCAACTGCAGGTTCGACGACTCAATACGGTAATGGAATTGAAATTTGAGTGAGAGACATGATAATGTTCTCAACACTATAACTATAGGACCGGTGATGGGCTCTGATTTAGCTTTTATTATCCATTTTACCTGAAGCTGATTGACAACACCTTCACAGTTTTACTATTTTTAGATAATGGAATAAATCCGGGCTCTACGGTTTAGCGTACACAACCTTCATAGTTTTACTATAGACCATAATCTCCAAGGAACCTGATTTATGCTACAAATAAAAAGGTTACATATATTGGCATGATAAGTACAGTCAATTAAAAATACTACTTTGTAGCATTGCCAGAATCATCATTTATCACTGCTAATTTCTTATCCAACAGGACCGACGCACAATTTGGATCGCGGATCTCCATCACCCAAACCCAAAGAGTTAAACCCAGAAAGCAATATGCCTCACGGGATGTTCAGCCTAGAAGATCGTCAGGCCTCTGTACGGTAAACTGGCCGGCGATCTACAAGTCCCTAGGCTCGGCGACATCCTGCTGGCATCCAGCAGCGCCATGAGTTTGTATGGGAAATGCTTGTAGTGTAGTAGGCGCAACGCCGCTGCTCCGTCGAGGAATAGGGTGGCCGGTGCCGTGAGGACGTCGAGGAACGCTCAGGGCCCTCCATATTCAACGAAGCTGCTGAAGCTCCAAATGCTGGATCACAACGCTGGTTCTACATACTAGATGGTTCAATGCCCATAGCAGATCCTGCAACACAAGAAAGTGATCAAGAACTTGATCCGGAATATATCACCGTATGAACTACATGGCAAAGATCGGCCGACGTCTAAAAGTGAACTGAACCTGGTCGACAACGAACCGGCAGCAAGGGTAAATGCTCAAGCAAAGAAAAAAGCTGAGCACAGCACGGAACTTGATCGATGCCAGTTCACGGCGGAACCCAACCTGTGCTTGGTACATGAGCGTCTTTTTTTTTTTTGGAAAGACGCATGTGCTTCTTGTGACTCTGACGTGGCTTGAAATTGAGTTTAATTCTTGCAGGATAAACATTGTTCAGTAGTTTGGATATCACATATCAGGGTGCCATCCTAGGCCGTTTGTTGCTTATGTCATTATTAGTATATTTCGAAAACAAAAAAACACAATAATGATCTAGTATACGCAAAGAAATTGAGGCAAGATTAAGGAATATATTGAACGTGAACATAAAAAACTACAAAAAGATGATTTACCTATGAAGGAGGCCGCTATAGACATGCACCCACAACATTCAGCTGTTGAAGGTATCCAACTTGACGATATTATCTCGGTGGCGTACCTGCAAGGGTGGGAGTAGACGAGACGCAAATACACTACGATGAGGAACAAGGGGTGAATTAGCAATGAAAAAATGCATGGTGGTGGTGGCGCATATGGTGATGGATGCTTTGATGCTATATGGGCGCAAGGAGTGGGATGTAGAGGGGAAGAGGAAGCATTGATAGTGTAAATAGGAATTGAGATTTATGAATGGAGAATTGAGTATTTCCCTTGTTGTAGCGGGTATATATAGAGAGTGGAGTCCCAATTAGTAGACACTAGAAGCACGTGAGATGACTATGGTTTCTGCTTAGTCATACACACATCATCACAAATAGACATTGTGGCTAGTGAAAACACTTATGGCATGTCTGGGTTGAGTGCAAGAGTGATATGGCAAGCAACGCACCGCAACATGTCATCGCAACATGTCATCACAAGTAATCGTTGTCTCAGTAGCGAAAAACCCTTATGGCAAGCGGCAAGCCTGGGTTGGGTACAAGAGTGATGTGGCTAGCAACACGCTAACACATGATCATGCATTATCTCTCGTGAAAAAAGCTTATGGCAAGTCTGGGTTGAATACAAAAGTGATGTGAGTACCAACACGCCAACACGTCATCACGAGTAAACATTGTCGCTAGTGAAAATGCTTATGGCAAGATTGGATTGAGTGCAAGAGTGATGTGGCTGACAACACGCGAACATGTTATCATAAGTAAACATTCGTCGCCGGTGAAATTTACCCCCTTTTTTACCTATGAAGCCTTAAAATATCTATCGTCCCTTATGGCGGTGGCAATGAGCCGATGAGTCAAGGCTCGGAATGGTAGCGGCGCCCGCTCGCACTTTATTTTTTTCTTCCGTCATGATGCGCGGGGAGGAGGCGCGGTGATAATGCGCGATGGATCCCGGCGGACTCGGTAAACGCACGCCGCAGGGGGCAAGGGCGCGGCTAGCTGTGTGCTGTGGTGCGGCCAGCGGGCAGCAGTGTGATTTTTGTGACAGTGGCAACTTTTTTTTTTTGAAATAAAATGGACAGTGGCAACTGGCAAGCATGTATTTGCAGTTTATTGAAGCAATCTGGCCAGGACTCCATCCAAACTATCCATCACGTTCTTTTCGCTGAAAAGTCGTTCCCCAAAACAAAGTGAGATAGCAACTTTGAAATAAACTAATTAAAAAGTGCAGATTGCATTCTGGATCGATCGCCGTATACTCTCCCTGCATGAGTTAGCAAGCCAAAAACAAAGTGTAGCCATTGTTAGGTGTGCGACCAAGAGCTCAAGTGGCACTAGTATATCAGATCAAGTAGCGAAAGAAACCAGGGAGCAGCAGGCGGCTGGATTGCCAATTCCGGAAACCGGGTGGAGGCTCGCCCACTGCTCAGCGGGACCAGACAAGAAAGGGTACGGTACTATGTTAGTGCCACGGTGTTGAGACCATGAATCGAATCGACTTGGTCCATAGATTCTGAGTGGCCCTGATATAAGCAAAAGCTCTAGCTAGGTACCTACTCGATCAAGTTGCAGAGTGTGTGTGCAGCAAAAGAAGGCAGCAGAGGCAAAGCAACCGTGTCAACATAGTAGATAGACTCCCACGGTTTATGTATACAGTAGTATTTTTTAATTAATTAGATTGTTATAAGCTCACATATTTAAAATGGAAATACTAGTACGTATATGCGAGTGTGTTGTCGGTGTTTTTTTATTGGATCTCTCATTGCCTAAAAGTCTCTTTATCATCCTTTTATCTTCATGCACTTGTATCATTCTCACCCTAATTGATTGGCTATCCTCCACCTCCTTTGCGAATGGCGCCACCACCACATTATTTACCACCCTCACTACCTCACATCTCTGCCACCATTTTTCAGGCTAGCGTACCGTCGCCAGCATTCCTCGTTCCTCGTTGTGGATCAAAATTGTGCAGGGATGGTTTGTATAGCCTCAAATTATACAGTTTGTTTTGCGGACTGAAGTTGTACCGCGACTTTTAGTTTGTCCTTGTTACGGTTATAAACAAGGTCAAATTTTTTGTTCTAAAAATATCGCGGCGAAGCCAAAGCTTTACTTTGCTTATATGAAAAAAAAAAAGCTTAGCCCAACATTTTAATCTCCGGCTACAGCAGCCACTATAGCTATTTGAGCCACTCATCTTGAAGTACGTGTTACACGCATGCAGACTTAAAAAAAAAGTAGCCTACAAGCAGACTACTGTTTGGCAACGAAGACACGGCCGGCATGCACGCACTTCTCATGCTGTCGATCTCTGCTGTCTGCAGGACCGGTTCATTCGTTCGTTCTTCTACAGACTACAGGATGGGAGGGCCCTTGTACGGCACCTCGTACATCTCCAGCTCCTCGGGCTTGCCCGTCTCCAGCAGCCACCCCAGACGACGACGCGCCCCCTGATGATTGCTCATCGTCCTCCGCTGCACGCACGTCGTCGCCGGCAGCGGCCTCATCATCTTCTGCATTGTAATGGGAGCACGGCAAGTCCTGGTAGTAGGTGCAGTCCCGGTCGCCGGAGTAGGGCGGGCCGAGCACGTCGAGCACCGCGCACGCCGTGGACGCGGCGAACCGGTGCATGTTCCCGCCGGACTCCGGGAACAGCACCAGCGTGCCGCACGGCGCGCGGAGGTCGTCGTCCAGCACCAGCCTCGCCAGCTTCGGCGGCGCCGCCAGATCACGGCGGGGGCTCGTCGGGTCGTCGTCGGCGCTGGCCGCGGCGGCGACCCAGTCGTAGGAGGTGACGTGCAGCGAGCCGCGGAGCAGCTTGCTGAAGACCGTCATCCCAGGGTGGTCGTGCAGCGGGATGACCGCGCCCGGGGGAAGGAGGAAGACCACGACCTGCATATATGCAGACATGACAATAACTCAATAAGAAATGTAAAGAAAGGAAAGGAAATCTTATGCGTTTTAAGGCTTTCAGCTCGGCCATTCCAGTACCGAGAAGTTTGTGCATTCGTAGATGGTGGTCCGGGTGATGATCGGGCGCCGCCGCCGTCTTTGGAGGCCAGAAGCGGCGGCGGCCTTGGTGACGGCGCTCAGGTGCACGTCTTCTGGGCCCATCTTGTCTGCACACAACACACGGTTAGCAAAGTGCATGGTCAAGGCTGATTATTCTTGACCGAGCCCGAAATGCACAGCACCGAAAAGAAAAAAAAAGAATTCTGAACTCTGAACACGTAAATAAAAGCTCGTGTCAAGCCCTCGAGTACGATGTACTCCATCAAAATTGTGGATCAAACACCAGAGTAGTCAAAAGGTTGAAACCAGCTGATGCTGCCATGCACAACACGTTGGCAACTTGGCACACGCGTAATAACCAGATGCAGCCATGTGTCCCATGCATACATACATACGGTAGATCGATCACCACGCGGCGCCATGCGTGCCGGCACAGAAAAGGGATGAGAAAGCTCTGCATGCTGCTCTAAATCAGGGGGCGGTAGATCCGGTCCATGTACCGGTGCAGATCAAACCTGTGTGCTCATGATGAGGGCGAGGATCGGAACAGGCCAACAAATATACTGATCGATCCATGTCCCGTTTCAAACAAGAACAAGCTTCATCTCTCGACCATATGATGATTTAAATGCATGATCGCACAAATCAGAGATTCAGAACTTGTACTCGACAGTAAATCAGGACTGGCACTCGTAGGATAGCAACTAGAAGAAGTGTGACAGTGCTACTGAGAAGAGAGCACGACGACAATATAAACAGCTGATCCGGCGCCATGCAAGCAAGCACGATTAAACACAACATGCTAATGACAATTACACAGCCACGTTCAGACGTTCAGTTCGTGCACGTACCGAGGATGCCTCTGATGAGGGCGACGTCGTCGTGCGCCGGCACGGTCCCGGGCCCCCGGAACGCGCGCCGGCACGCCGCGAGCAGCCGCTTGAGCGGCGTCATCGTCGCCGCCGCCGCCGCGGCGGCGCGGTGGCCACGGTCGCGTCCACCACATGGACGCGCCGCCGCACGCTCACGCCGCCGCTCAGCCGCCGCCTGCTAGCATAATCCCTCCGCCCCTTCACCGCCTCCGCGCCGCCGCGGCTCCGGCCTTCCGCCACCATCATCGATCAACACGCGTTAATCAAAAAAGAAATCTTCTCCGATCCGCCCTTCGCTCGCGATCCGCCGTTGCGCTCGCGCCGATCGACGAAAGCGAAACCACCTGCAAGAACCGCGGCATGGGATGGATGGATGGACCGGAGGTAGACGACGACGGATAAGCAGAAGCATTATGCGGCCGCGGGGGATGGAAGCAGCAACGTATAAAAAGGAGCATGCGGCCGCGGGCGATCCCGGCGGTGTGTGGGTGCAAAACCGCGGGCGATCGGTATGATGTGGGGGCCTAGCCCGGAGGTCCAGGACGACCCGGAGCGGGAGCGGTGATACCAGCAGTGGATTTTCCCTTGGAACCGTGGACGTGGCCTCGGGTTCCAGGACGCCGAGGAAGGTTTTGCCTGCCTGGCGGCCTGGCCGCTCTGCTGCCCCCGGGCGGGGCCGCGGGCGCCCGCGTTTTCGCGGGGGAAACCGCTCGAGTGGCTGCCGGGCCCGGGGACCGGATGGACGGCCAGGATGCGACATCCGGAGAGGGGCGAGCGGCCGAGGACGTACGTACGGGCAAAGGTGAAAGCTTTCCGTCGTTGTCCGTTTTCCTTTCTTTTTTGGTACGCATAAGTATACGTGTTTCTCATGTGAAGTACATATGTTTGAACGCGCATGAATGGTTAAGGTTTTTTCCCGCCACTAATTTCGTCTTTCAAGTCCATTATTTGACCCATTTCAGTCTTTGATTCGGCTATCTTAGTCCTTGCAGTAACAAAAAAAAAGTACACTTGTATAACATGCCCTACGTGTAATCAATCATGTGACATACCAAACTTTTGGTTGCAAATTAGTTTAATGCATTGAATTTCAATAATTGGAACTTTTATGAGAGTATTTGCCTAGAAGCTAGCAGAGTAGTTTCACGAAAATACGTTTTTGCTAGTTTTATAATATCGAAAACAAAATTTAATAGTCAAAATTGTATTTTCAATGTCAGTGTCCAAAACGCCATTTGTATGCTAATTCGAATACGAAGGAACAGTGTCCTTTTTTATACGAGTATCAACCACATTTAGCCTTGAAAGGTGTGCAACATTAGGTGCGCGAATGAGCTGCTGATTGGTACGCATTCGGTTCCTCAGCCCCAAAATTCGTCGTTCCAAATGAGCCGTACATACTAGACACGAACGGTTCGTCACACATAAGAAACACCAGGATTCACGCATTCTATGCCTATTCTTAGGCTATTCAATTCAATTCCTAGTTCATACAATATGTACATTGGATTGACTTCCACGGATGTGAATCCTAGTTCCATTCCATGTACTATGAATGCAATGTATGTTTTGTACAGAAGAAACAGTCAGTGCCATTGCACTTTTGCATCATATCAGCATGTGTACTTACATCGAAGTCGTAACAATAGACTACACAGCAGTGTGGATACAAAGACGGAATTTGAAAACTTAAGCCACATGGATCCCTGCATCTCCGTTGAACCTGTAATGATGCCGTGAAGAATATGCTTTTACACTTGTGAACTTGTGAGGCCATCAACTCATCAAAATGGTGCATAGAGAGGACCAACTAGAGCAAAGTTTAAACTGGTCCATGACCAGCACGAAACTCTCACCAGCTGGTCCATATCTCAAACAGAAACGGAGTGCATCACTAATGTGTCAACCGCCAAAACGCAATCATCACAACTACGGTGATGATCATGCCAGCATATGCAATCCACTTGTCCACACGGTGCCGCCTCTCGATAAGCTTCAAAACAGAGTTTGATAGACCAACAGTGTTCAGGACATCCAAAGCTTTCCTTTGAGCACTCTGCAATACAGCAAAGACGGATATCAGCAGCCAGAAGTTAGAGCACAAAGCAATGAAGGTTGATTGTGGCCTCAGAAATCTTTTGTTCTTCAGTAGATTGTTTTACCTTAAGTCGATCCCTCTGGTCTGCATATTTGTGAAGGATAGCGACGCCTGTCTCATAAGCTTCGTCAAGCATGCGCGATGAGCTACGAGCTGACTGCATTGCCTGAGCTTCGTCATCAAATATTCTAAGGACGTGTGAGGACTCACCATTCTGCAACAGAAATTTTCAACTCTTTATTAACCATTTGAAATTATCATAAAGAAAATAAAATGAATCTAGCTTTGCTTGAAGAATTTCTTACAGCTCTCTCAAATAGCTCTGCCCTTTCTTTTGCTTCTAGAATCCGCTTCTTTTGACGCAAAGTATGCTTGTCAAGGGTTTCCTTCAGTGAATCAACCTCTTCAGACAGTTGCTCAACTTTTCTGCCAAGACAACACAAAATAAGATGTTATAAACTTGGTAAATTACATCCACAGAACTCCTACTCCTACCACCTATCTACACAAACTAAACTTCCTACATGCAGCAGGGTGAAGTGAACTCCACAACCTAATGCATATCCTAAAGCATTTGTCTGCCGCAATACAGGAAATGGCAAGTTGGCAATCCTCAGCAGGAGTGATGATGTTTTTTTTTTTTTTTTGAAAAAGTGAGATCAAGGTTTCAAACTGAGAATATGAGTGAGACACGGGCAACCCTTCTAACGATTACACAGTTTCTGCAAAATTCAGAGCCAGGATTACGAACAACTTGACAGCCGATGAAGCATTGCTATGCAGCACAGTTCTACAGACCTCAGCATATTTGAAGTTATTTCTTCTATTGCAAACTCCAACTAAATGACATAGCACCAGAAACTTTATCTTTTTAAATGGAACCAGTAAGTGCCATCCTAAATGGTAACTTGGTAAGTGCATAAGAACAGTTTCCAATGTGTAAAGTTCAAATTTCAAACACCAAATCCATGCAAAAGTCATACAAGATCTGGTAATGGGGGAAGATTACTCCCATATGCAATTATAAATCAAGCGGTACTATTTTGTATTGAGGGTAAGTCCAAAGTCAAGTCACTATGGTATCTCCTACTACTGGTATGGCGCTAGCTAAGCTTGTAATTACTAGTGCTCCACAAAAGCTCATCTGACCCAAGGTGGTACTTATCCTATAAAAGCTGTCACAATCATTAATAGGAATATGACAACTCTGAGACACCAAACAAATTCCCTAGGACTGCTATAACTCGAATAATATAGACCACGAAAAATATGAAGGTGAACCACAATGAGAAACATACTTGCCCCATTAGCATGCATATAATGGAGCAACCAGACCCCTTCAACATCTCTCATAAGAAGCAACACATTTTTCGAATTCATACATGTCTGCACTAACATTAAGTGTGGTTGTATAGTTGCTTATCCAAATTCTTCCAAAATCATACATGTCTGGTTGTATGATTGCTTATCCAAATTCTTCCAAAATTAAGTTAACTTTCCTAACATGAACTATAAAATTAGAGTGCAAAACGTTTTTTTTTTCAGTCCTTTGACCTTTGAATTAACATTAAGTTATATGTAGAAGTCTAGAAACACTAACATTAAGTGTGAATGTGCGACAGATCAAGTTGGTGATGATTATAATGCTTGCATCCTAATCAGCTTAAGTTACACTCTTTGTTTCACATTTGAGAATGAACTAACGAAGTTGATAGTGTAAGATTGCTACTTGTTGCTTTGTTCTGTCCCAGAATTTAGAAAGAAAAGTCCAGTTAAAATTCCTGGCTCATGACAAAAGCAAAGCATGTGCTGGAGGCACTCATTTCACTAAGCAGTCAGCACATTCAATTAAAATCTCTTGCTCACAGGAAAATCAAAATATGTTCTAGTTCTGGGAGGTCTGATGAGAATACCAGTCTCCCATCAATATTTAGCTCATTTATACAGCCCCTATTAACCATTATGCAGTGCAGACTTACAATAATAGAACAGCTATTAATCTGATTTTCAGTCAAGAAAAGCACTGAAGTAGGCACACTAACATGCTGATTCTTTCATCACTTCCCAATGCATATGCTGCATGGCAATCCAGTGGCATCCAACCTAGTAGCAGTGTGCCAGCCTGCCAGGTACAAAACAACATTCTGTATTGTGTACATGATCCAGACAAATGCCCAAGGTCATGGTAAATCATGTTCAACTACTCCATCTTGACCCAAAATTTCATGTCCTAGCAACTGAACAAGCAAATATTACGACAAAGCTTCGTATGATAAAGCTGTGATCCGCGGCACACCTAGAACCCAAGCTCTGCGAGATCTGTATCACCTAACCTCAAACCCACGATCGGCACAAGAAATTATAACCGAGCAGCTAAGAGGGATCAGGGATCCAGGAAAGATCCTCACCTCTTCCAGAGGTCCCGCTGGCCCTTGGCGGGGATGGACCGCCAGAGCCGATCCATCTGAGCGCACAGCCCCTGGATCTGAGCCACCTCCCGCCGCACCCCCTCCGCGACCGCAGGGTCCCCGGGGGCGCCGCCACCGACGAGCGGCGCCGAGGAGTAGGATGACGAGGTGGGCGCCGAGGCGAGGCGCTCGACGCGGGCCACGCCGTCGCGCGCTGAGAGCAGCAGCCGCCTCGCGCTCTGGTACATCTCCGACAGCGTCGCGCCGCCGCCGCCTCCTCCGCCGCCGGAGTACTCCATCGCCGCGGCGGTCGGTGTTGTCGGGATCGAGGAAGGGGAGGAGGGGGTTTCGTCCTTCCTTTCTGTTTTCTCGTTTCCCCCTTCTCTTGTTTTGTTATTTTTGAATGAGATCAAATTTTAAGGATGGGTGAGAAGTAGAGACCGGGATGTGGGCCCGCAGTGGAGCTGTGACGTGGAAGGTGACAGGTGGCACGCTACGATTCGACAGCCGCTGGAAGGTGATTGACGGCGCTGCCTTCCACTCGAAGAGTCGAAGGCACACGACCACACCAGCTCACCGTTTTCATGACCCAAAAGCGTATTTCTTACTGCCCGTTTTTTCTGGGCAAATTGAAACCGCCATCTTGCTATGAAGACGTATTTTAATGGTGGGTGAGGGGGATTGAAGGAATGGCAGAGGCGGTCAGGCGGGTGCGCAAATGCAAAGGATTTGTCTCGAACGGTAGGGGTAGTTCCGGGATTCTACTCCTGAAAATAAAGCTGCTGCGACAGCAGGCGAAGCGCAAAGCCGCAACAGCACCGCGTGCTGCCGCTGCGCTTCATCGTTCCTCTCCTCCCCTGCCGTGCACCTTCGCTTTCCCCACCG
Source organism: Urochloa ruziziensis (assembly GCA_015476505.1). Taxonomy (NCBI): domain Eukaryota; kingdom Viridiplantae; phylum Streptophyta; class Magnoliopsida; order Poales; family Poaceae; genus Urochloa; species Urochloa ruziziensis. Next base: position 61,973,419 of record CM027118.1, read on the forward strand.
CCAATCCGCGAACCCTACTGCGTCCGCCGCCACCGCCGCCATGAGGTATCCATTCCGTCCCCTCCCTCCCTACCTCCTCATCTCCGGCTTTTGCCCCCCGGTGTGCGGTGTGGTTTCGTGGCTTCGTGCCCAGCCGAGTGGATGGCGATCCTTGGTTTTTTTTCGAACGGAATCGCGTTGGTTTTCTTAGGTGTTGGGGAATGGTTCGGTGGGATCTGAGTTCGCGTCTGTAGTGGTAGCACTGAAGAGGTGGGATGCTCTGGTTCTTGGCATTGGGATTGATAGGGATAGGGGCGTAGCCGTAGGGCGTTACCTTCTTGGGGTTGGTTTGGTTGTGTACCTGTTGTTTGATCGGACGCTCGATTAGTTACAGGAGCAGAACGGTTCTGTGGGTTGGTGAAATAGAATATCTTTCGGCTGTGTAATCGATTGCAGTAGGAGTGTTTGCACTAGGGGCAACAGTTTAAGTTGTCAAACAGAGACTTTATGGTGCATTATTTCTTACTGGAATTCTTATGCAATGGGGTTGTTGTTTGCTTGATCTTAGAGTAGCATAACAGTGGTGCATGTTTGGTTGATGCTTTCGATTGCTTCTGGTTAGGCTTATTCTATAGCGCTCTTGCAGTTACTGTTACATTGAAATGGGTCCACAAATCCATATTGCATAGCATGGGGACATCTGCAGAATATGCCGCACATTGCATACTGACAGGACATGATGGTTACTGGGTAGTTAAATTGGCCTCCATTTGTCCAGCAGCTGTGGTTTGCATTTGGCTGCTAACAACTAATTGTTTCTTGTCATTTAAAATGGCACAAGTTGAAGTATGTGGAAGACACTGCGTTCATCGCATATCGGTTGCATGGCAGGAGTTGAACAGTGTGGAAGACACTATGTTCATGTTCTCTAGTGATCGTGTTTTGTTTCGTTTCACTCAGACTCTAATTGACTGCCTCCACAAGCACTATGTTCCTTCCTCATTATCATTTTTTTTTTGTGACATGTGACACTTGGGATTTTGCAATTATTGAAGATTTAGAATAAGCATCTTTTTCAGATCATTTTCCCCTGATGTAAGTGAATATTGTTTTTGCTTATAATATGGTGTCTATTTTTGGCATGCAGCCGCCAACCTGAGGTGTTGTGGGCTCAGCGCTCCGAGAAGATTTACTTGACTATCTCATTGCCAGATGCAAAAGATGTTGCACTGAAGACTGAACCTAACGGCCACTTTACCTTCTCTGCTGTTGCCCATGGAGAACCTTTTAGCTTCACTTTGGAGCTCTTTGATTCCGTACTGCCGGAGGTAGGTACTTGTTGGTTGCTGTTATGGATTTCAAATATAGGCTTGATGTGAACAAATAAGTTGCCAGCCAGTCTTGGTGAAAAACATCGTCAATTTCTCATGTGAATTGTTAATGGTTAACCATAAATCTGCTTAATCTATATAGGGAAGTAAAACGAAGACAAAGATGGGTTTGAGAAACATAATCTGTAAAATCCAGAAGGAAAAGAAAGGTTGGTGGAAGCGCTTGCTGAAGTCAGAGGAAAAGCATCCATACATCAAAGTTGACTGGAACAAATGGTGCGATGAGGATGAAGAGTCTGGTACGCACTAATGATGTATACACGCAGATACATGCCTTTTTTTAAGGGGGGTGGGGGTGGGGGGTCTGGCGGTATTCTGAATTCATTATTAAAGGGTTAGAAAAAGAAAGAAAGTCATGTTGCAATTCAGTAGTTTATATTGATGAAGTATACATACTTTTTTATGGAACTTCAATTCAATTTGCTCTGAGGGTGATTGTGAGATCCTTGATCTTAATAAATTCTTAACAGGCTAGAATAGTTTATGTCTTATTTCTTATAACAAATTCAAATCTTTTTGTTGAGGTTGTTTTTTTTCTAGTATCAAGGTTGTTTTCATTAACTTCAGGCAGATTGATGCTATAGGTACAACATACCATTAACTTCAGGCAGATTGATGCTATAGGTACAACATATCATTGTGTCAACCGGTCAAGTGACAAGTCCATAGTATATATTTCTCAGTTTCCTTAGGCATTCTAATATTGCATGACAATAAGCGAGCATTTTGGTGACGGACTAATTGAGTAGCTTCAATGTTAAGTACAGTGGCTACATAACTGCTTTCTTATCATGGAACCTACTGTTATTATGCCATTCGTTTCAGTGGCTAGAGTCGCACGTCTTGTATAATGCAGCTTCTTATTTATTCATAATTGTTGCATTCTTTGATATATGCATTCATATATGCATTCGTACCTGACAAACAATTTCTTGCAGAAGCCTCAGGGGATTCAGATGATGACTTTGATGGGGTATGAAATATAGTCAAAGCTTTTTTGTTGGTTTGAATGTAGCTCTTGTACTGCAACCTATAGTCATTGACACATCTTTATATTGTTGCAGGCAAATGAAGGAGATGAAAGTGATGATGATGATGGGATGCTTTGTGAGTGCCCATCTAATACTCAGATTCTTCTGTCCCTCACTTCTTGATACAGTACTAGAGGGTTATTGTTTATCAATGTAAACCATTCTTTCCTTAATGAAACTTAGCCACTACTCTATAGGCTCTAGACATAAACTTCACATTTTTCTTATGACAAACATAATAAGCTCACTTGCAGCATTTCGGTTCGGTATGGATCATTTCAGAGTCTACCAGTTCTTCATTCCATTATCTTTCATCTTATGCTTGGTAGCCAGGCACAATTTATTTCAGTGTCTGCTTGCACTTCAGAGTCAGAAGATTTTCCAAATTTACGTGAATTACATATGATAACTCTAATGCCTGCCTAGTCAACAAACTAGCAACCATTCATGCTTCATGCTCTTTCTAACAGCTGTCTGTTTGCAGATCTCCCTGACCTTGAAAAGTTAAGGGGCAAGTGACTTGGCTGCTCCAGTGAAGGAAGTAATGTCTGCTGTAACAGGAGGTTATCATTGACGTAACGGATAGGCTCTCCATTAACGTAGTCGTTGTTACCTGCAAAGCATCTGCGATGGCACCAGACTTTTGGCGTGATCCTTGCTCTGTATGTCTTTATGTTTGGGGTATCTTTCCTGACCAGTGAGCTTGTGCTCTGAACGTAGCGATTACCTGTCTAGTTTTCGACAAACTTTTGACGCCAGTGAATGACCTAATTCTACTATGACAATGCGTCTAGATCTTTTGGTATCATGATATCTTGATGCGGATTACCATTGGCGGGAAGGTGGGTTTGATATACATGTCACTCTGTTTATATGCCATCGAAATGCAGTGAGTTTGATTTCCACTGCCTGGTCAGAGGAACGGTTCATAATTCTTGTCGTGACTTGCAAGTGTCAGTTGATGTTTTTTCAAAATTGTAGCACATTTTTCATGTTCAGTTGGAGAGTATTACCAGTTTTGCGGGATTAATTTTCACGCAACATCAAGATTTAGATGGCACGTTGGTTCTAAGCTTGCTTGTTATTTTTTCAAGTGATTTGAGAACATGATACGTTTGCACAAGATTTGGATGGCAAGGTTCTATTTAACATAGCTCTAGCTCAAAGATCGATGGAATTTGGAATTTATATGATAAAAAATACTATTTGTTTAATCGAACTAGTAGGGTGGCACGTGCCACAGGCACGTGTTATAAAAATGAAATAGAATACGAAAATCTAATTTAAAAAGAAACAAGTGTGGAACCATTACCACAGACAGACACGTGTTTAAAAAGATATAAAAATTCTATATTAATAAAATAGAGAAATAACAAAGATATTTAAAAATTAACACAAATTGTATGTAAATAATCACATCATGACAAATTGTCATTTTTTACAATAGAACAACATTCATAAAACAAGCAAACACAATGTTCGTTTTAACGAACAGGGAACACGTATATGCCTCCTTCCCATCTCTTCTCAAATGATGATGAAGCATTGGTGTTCAAATGATGGCCAACTCAAAAAATCTGAAAACCTATCTTCGCCCCTACAAATTTTTAACCTGAAATAATCCTGGCCACAACAACTTGGATAGCCATCGACCCTTGTTCTAGCCACCTGAAACTGAAACAGAACTATTATTTGTATACTCTGTATTAAGATGAATAGAAGAAAATCCGGTCCTGATTCTTAACAGCTTAGGGCTTTCAAACATTGAAATACATCTCACTCGATTAATTCCACAACCTACAGATAGCAAAAAGTCAATCACTACTAGGTAGTAATGGACATTGGTGGATCTGAATCATTCAAACTCCTCAAGTGGCTTTGAATATATCTAAGGACAACTAATTCAAGAAAATATGCTCTGAAGCATGTCAAAAAAATGCTACTTTTTAGGTAGAGGCACATGAAAAAAATAAAATATCAGTTTGATGCCTTAAATAAACTTGAAAAGATTAGTTAATTTTTAAGCAAGCTAATACATAATGGAAAGGAAAAAGTCTAAAGCATAAGTTGCTTACTGTGTGCCATTGAAATCTGACAAGTTCCATGAATATGCGACGCCATTGTCCGCTTCTCAAACGATTAATGTTTGGCCATCAAAGTTCCCTGTTTGATTAAAACATCATAAAAGGTCAAGTTTAGCAAAGAAGGTAATGTTTGAACGTAGAGATTGTGAACTACAGAAAAAAAAGGTTCACATTATGTTTGAAATGTGATGCAGGCTGGAATGGCCCATTTGATAAACTGTCAACCAGTCTAGCATTGGTTCCTCATCTAGATGTAAACTATACAAAGGATAAAAATGTGATATATAACTTGAATCCTGCAACACCTCAACTAATGGTCTTTCTGTAAAAGCAAGGAAAGGCACATTATGCATGAGTGTTTTTGGAACTCCAATTTTTAGATAAAAAGGAAGAGCAGACAGACCGCTGTTAATATCTATACAACTGAAAGTAGATAATAATAGGCAAGCAAAGGTGTACATACCTGAGACTTTAAACCTTACTGCTCCTTTGCTTGTTCTTGTGGCCATGGCAAGCAAAGGTGTACATAACTATCGACAATAATAGGCAAGCAAATGTGTACATAACTGAATATGCCTTCCATGGCCAGCCTGCTCCTGTGGCTGAAAATCAGAGATCAAAGGTCAAGTTGTTACTGCAATCAGAATGGCACAGACCTAAAAGCCAATAGTTGCAGGCAAGTAAATTGAGCTATAATTTCTGAAACTTCGAGTATGCCTAAAAAAATCACAAAACTGAGGCATCAAAATGATGTAGCTTGGGATTAGATTTACACCACTACCTTATCCATGCGGTGGCCATTAGCCAGCAACCTGTAGCATAATAATGGTGAAAAAATTACAGCGAGCTGGGAGGGAACAGAGTACAAGATGAAGAGCTATACCTCCAAGTAGAGGCAACTGCAGCAGCTCGAGAGCTCGTGCAGCTCGTTCAGCGCATTTCCCTTGCTCTGTTTCGACACGTTGTGACTCTGATCATCACAGTTGAAGTAAGTTGCACAATTTGTGCCCTTTACCTATGGCAGATATAACTATAAAAAAATAGTATGCTGAAAGGGACCATGTACACAGTGACACAGCACAACAATTGCAGATCGTAAGAACAAGAGAACAGGTAAAATAAATCCAAACTGTATAAGAAAAGAGGTGATAAACTTCTTCACGAACTGGAGTCAGGCAACCATAATCAGAAACTTTATGAACAAAATGATGGACCGAAATCATCAACGCCAGATGCTGATTCAGCATTTGATGTCTGACAAGAGATGCCTGACAGAGATATATTCCATCTTTACAAAAAGTGATAGTGCTGAGATTTAGCCACCAAGCACCCTATTCATGTGCGTGTACAAGTCAAGCACCATTGCAAATGTCTAAAGTAGTATAGTGCCCACTGAATAATCACAATTTATCTAAAAAATGTTGTAACCTTATAAGGATCGTGCCCCTGCATATTTCAAACCTTAAATATATTATTTGACAATCACATGGACTGTTTAAAGTAATCATAACTATAGACGAAAACAATGCAAACTACCAAACTAAAAAGGTTGATCTCCAATCAATTTACAAAAAGATAAATGCAGTAAAAGTGGAAAACTCACCTGGCTTCGCTGACTGAATGAGGAGGCAGCCTGATTGGTGTAGTATATTAAATTTTCTGCATACAAAATTGGAACATATAATCTCATGATGATCATACAAGTTAACCTACAATAATATCAGTTTATTTATATTCCATACCTAAACAATGCAACTTGGACTACTATTGCAAATATAGTGCTTTATTTTTCATACAGAGGAAAGCAAGCTAATTCTATCTCACAAGCAGAGGTACTATTCACAGAAAATATTGGAGATCGCTTGTCATCATAGAACAAGATGCTACCTGACATCTAAAGATCTCAAAGCCTCAAAATCCATTCACCATCAGAAACAACAATAAGCTGAGCCCTCCTCTTGAGCACCACAAAGATCTTTCCCCTGCGCAATCAAGTAACACACCATATTAGTTTTTTCTTATGCTAATCTGCTCTGCACATATTTTCTATGGTCTAATTCTTTATTAAATTTTAATCCATGGTCTACTAATTCTACTCAAACTGACTGCTAACATAATTTTTGTGGCATAGCTTACCTCTTGCTCCCTTTTTCTCCAAGCAGAAACAATCAATATAAGCATAATTATAATTTTCTCCTGCAACACAATATAACCATAAGAACAAAGAAGAATTAGATGGATTCAAATATTTTCTTACACTAACCAACAAAAACCGTCTTTGATTTGGATACCACACTATCAGCCCGTTGCCTCTAAAAGTTTCAAAGAGTAAAATATGTCCAGAGAATAGATGGTTTGGACAGCTAACATCAAGAGGTACAAAAGTAAAAAAGGGAAGAATATAATTTCATGACTTACTTCAAATCTGTTGGAGACTCAGAATCACTGGTTTCCACCTGGGATTGAGATTATTGTTTCTTACTTGTTCTGTAAATTGGAATAGGTATTCCACTATCTGATATTGTAGATATTAGCAAGAAATAATTCTATAATAACATATATTTAGAAATTCGAATGGTCAAATGGCGGCGGCCATGGCCTCACGGTGGGCCTTGGCCGCCACATCGCGTCGCGCGTGGCCCCGGTAGCGGAAATGCAGCAGCTTGGTCTGGAGATTGATAAAATAATTGCCTTGTAATGTCTCCTAAAAAAATGGGATGATATATTATATCCCAATAATCAGGAATTGATAGAGTAAGATAGAAAACTAAACACAGAAGCACTTTGGTTTAGTTATTGGAAGCATTATTTGTCTAAATTTTGCAACAAATACTAATATGAGAATTAAATTATTTTATTGATCTAATAAAAAATATTTGAGAATAATATGATATACTGTAACCGATGACACAGCAATAGAATTGGCTGTAGCTGATTCCAAAGATTATGGAAAGTGAATAACCAGAGTCCAGACCAGAGCAGCCTATCGATTAATACTTCTAACCTTCAAATACTCAGCCAAGAATCACTACCATGTCAGGAGAGAATTCGCAACAGGTGAACCATTAATGAATTACTACTGTGTCCTCACAGTAATAGAAATATAGAATTATAGAATTGGTCATACCTTATTCCAAGCGTAACCAGAGTCCACACAGAGAGGAAATCAGGAAACAGTAATAGAATTGGGTGTACCTGGTTTGCGAACCCCAGAAGAGGACTGATATGACGATGCTGCCGCAGAGCTCGGCCATGACGTAGAAGAGGCAGAAGCTTCAGACGCGGAGGATAGTGACGGGCCCGAGGAACACCGAGCGAGGCGAGCACGCGGCGGCCGAGGTAGATCCTGGAGCCGGCGGCCGCACGGGGAGCTTCTACGGGGAGCGCTTGGCCGACTGCGTCGCGGCGGCTGCGGCGGCCGCCATGAGCGGGGTCTGGGGCGAGGAGGAGGCGGCCATGTGGATCTGGAAGGCCGGGTTGTGGCACGGCGGCGTGTGAAAGAGGCCCTGGAACGGGAAGCCGACGAGGGAGGGCGGGCGGAGGTGGGTCATGGCCGTCGCCGGGGAGCCTCCCAGCGGCGGCTGCTGCTGGGGTGCGACAGGCGTGGCTGGGGTGGACCGCCGGCCGGGTTGGGGTTGCCGCCGGAGGCTATTCCGGGGGCAGGGGTGAGATCGGCGGGGATGTGGATTAGGGGAGCTAGGGTACGAGAATGGGGATGGGATTGGTGAGGAAGGAGATGAGATGCGACGAGGCAGCGGCGGCGGCGGCGTGATTGCCGGAACTGTGTAGGACAGGATGGGCCAATGACAGTGGGGCCTGCGGGTAGATGCGAGTCAAAAATTCGTGCGGTGTAAAAGGAAGAGGTGCGAGCGGCCGAGGGGGGCTAAAATCAACGGGGTGAGGACGCAAAATTTGATTGAACTTTCCAACGGACTCATTCCATAAGTAACAGATAAGTAAACGATCGAATAGGATTCGACCGATTCAGTCAAAATCGAAAAACGATGTTTCCTTCGTCTTGCCTTGGCCTTCTTAGCTTCATACTAGATCTAGCCTGAAAGCCCTCCCATGAGTGACTAGTTGGGTGGTATATGAAAAATGGCGCTCGCCTAAGAAAAGGTACCGGGTTGCTCCGTGATGACGAATAAGCAGCCAAGTTCGAAAAACGTGGCTGAGAGTAAGCAATCCCCTTTCCTAGTGGTAAGAGGATCCAGTCCTATAAAAGGATGGAGGTTGCACACATGTAGAGAGAAAGCTGGTTACCAACGAAAGACCAAAGAAAGAAAGAAGAATGCACCAAAATGCAGGTGCTGCACCCATAGAAAAAAAAAACGGACCGGAGATCGAACCGGTCAGGCTACTGGTTCAATGGTTTGCCGGTCCAACCAGTGGTTCACTGGTCCAACCAGTGGTAAAATATTTATATCTTATAATTTCTATGAGAAATATATATGTTTTCTTACCTAAACATCAAACTAATCACTGGTTCACTGGTTTGATAAAAAAACCACCGGTTCAACCGGTCACTGGTTCACTGGTTCAACACAAAACCGGCCGGTTCAACATAAAACCGGCCGGTTCAACTGGTTCAATTGCATGACCGATCTTTTGACTGAACCGAACCAGTCCGGTCACCGGTTCACGGTTTTTCCGGTCGGACCACTGGTCCGGTCCGGTTTTTTGTTCTAGGGCTGCACCAAACGCTGGTGGTTGTTTCTTGTTGTAAGTGAATGCAACGAAAAGACCGACAAATCCGTCTTTCCCTTCCGGTCGTTTAAGGCCCATATATTTAGCCCTGATTTTTGGGTCTTTTGTGAGAGGTATAGGATTAATTATTTGTGTGAAAAAGGTTTTCAATTTGCTCATTCTGTATAGTATAGATTAGTTAATGATGAAACGTCTAAAACAACCGGGTATCTCCCGCGGCCGCTTCCTGCTCGCACAGTCGCACCCGGAGCTCCCGTCCCGTTGCCGCCGCTCCCCTGTGCACCTCCAGACCTCCTCCGCTCGCCTCATTGTTGGCCCGTGGGTGTGCCGCCATCCGACCACGGCGCGTGGCGTGGGCAGCGACGAGAGGGGAGCGCACCGGCGAGGTGCTCGCGTGATGACAGCGGCACGCCATATGTGCGGCTGCTCTGATGAGGGGAGCTCATGGAGAGGGTGGAGCAGGCAGCCTGTAAACCGAGACGGGGCGGAGGACATGACTCATGAGGACGAGGAAACGAGCGCTGCGTCCGATATTTTCACAGGTGCCGGACGTTAGAGTCTGAGCATTACCTTAAAATAAATGCTCCAAACCTTGTTTTTACAAGTAGTGTTGCATCTTGGTGGGAGCACTTCCTTCTGTTACAAGCACCTGGACGACGCAAGGGGGAGGGGGGTTAGCACTCTGTTCATGATCGTCGGCGAAGGAACAAGATGCCGCGCCTCTCTTTGAGCGGTGAGCACTACGGTGCTGGTGTCACGGATTTAGCATGAAGTTGACCTCTGCATGGCAGCCGGTGCTCTATTTTGCGCGTAGTCCGCTGATGTATTGCATGTTTATGTGCTCGTAAAACGAACTCAATTTTCTTTGAAATGATACGCATCTTTCATGTGTGTTCGAGAAAATAAATAGTGTTGCATGGTCACATCCTTAACCTACCCAATTTACCCTAATCATATTTCAGATCATTATTAGGATGGGATTTTTAACGAGCTGCCGCGGTTTAAAAAAAGTTTTCTTATATGTGGCGCGATTCTAACTAGATTCTTAGTCGCACGGCGTTTCCAAAAAAAAAAAAAAAAAAAAAAAAAAAACGCACGGCTTCAGTGCGGTGTGTGACCAGCGTTGCGAAGAGAGCTGAAAGGCCCCAGGTCAGTCCCCACCGCGCCCTCCAAGCTCTTTCCGACTCCGGCCGCCGCGCCATGGCTTCTCCCGCGGCCGCGGGGACCAACGGCGCGGCCTCCTCCTCGAGGGGGGCGCCCTTGCCGTTGCCCTTTCCCTTCCCCGCCGCAGCCCACTTCCCCTTCCGCGCCGCCGTCCCCTTCCTTCCGCAGCACCATCACCCTCCCGCCACCTCCGACGGCGACGAGGAGGTCGAAGAGGATGAGGGCAGCATGGACGACGACAGTGGCGAAGAGGACGAGCCCGAGCTGGCCGACGGAGCGGTCCGCGGCTCGCAGCAGCGACGCGCCTCCTCGGCTCCAGGTGAATCAAGGGTTTGAGCAGAGAATTTAGGCCTTTATCACTTGCAAGTCGAGTGAATTCTGCTGCTTGTAGGCTGGGAATGGTTAAACCTAACTCGTCCGGATCCATGGTTAAGCTAGGTCCATGGACCATGCCACTATGGTGTAGTCTGAATAGTGAAATTGCTTCTATTTCCCAATTAGGATTTGAGATGCTTGTGTATCTTGATGAAGGTGAAAGGTGATCATTGCTGCTTGCTGATTGTGCACCAGGTATTGGGCGGGCAGTGATGAATGAGAAGAATGGAGCGAGGGATATCCAAGAGGGGCATCAATGGCAGCAGCAAAGCCATTTATATAACCGTGGAGCCGAGCAATATGGCTCTAATTCGTCTGGAGGGGAGGAACCTTGTACTATCCCCAGGGAGATGAGGGTGGAGAATGGATATGGAGTTATCGGAAGAAGAGAGGGGGGCCCTGCATCTAGCTATTGGGACTTGCTGAGAGCGCACCTCTCTGATCCATTGACGTAGGTACCTGAAAACGACTTTGTTGTACCTGAGAATTTAGTTATTTGTAGAAGATAGTAGCGATAACTTGGCTATTTGAACTTTTTTATTCACTTTTGTAGTGTAGTAAAGCAGCATCCTATAAAATTGGGACTGCTACAATGCAATACTAGTATCAAGAATCTGCTAGCACTCTATCATCACACTATATTTACTTGACTAGGTTCATGGTTTGGTAGGCTAAATGATTGTTGGGCATGTTTGCACTGAAATTTCTAAGCAAAAAAATCAACTTAGCTTCTGACACAGAAATGATTCTTCTTACTAGAAATGCAATTCCAAAAACCTCATTTTTTTATCTTCCCACATTTATATCTGCAGAGGTGTTCTCATGGATGATGCCATGATTCTATCATGTGGCCATTCGTACGGAAATGGTGGGATGCAGCATATCTACAGAATGGTATGTCAAAGGATCATTACCCACCTGATAATTTCGTACATTTTGGTTTTTGGTTCTTGTACCTAGATCATTACAATCATTTCCTCTATGTTGTACCTATCCTGTGCTTGTAACTCAGGATTTTCGTGGCCCAAGCTTGCTATATGCATCAAATCAATCAAATCACAATAAGGTGGTTGCTGCTTTGAGGTGCAATGGTTTCCCTTGCCGATTATTGCTATAACTTCTGGTTTGGCTCATAGTCATTAATATGCACACCACTCCAAGAACTTATATGATACAAAGGCTCCAACACTTCCTTTTCCATTCACCAACTATAAAGCACTACGAAGGGGAAAAAACAATAGTGGGGATTATAGCACTGTTTTGTAGTCATTCATCTGTTGACATCATGCATAAAAAATCATGCAACCTTCCATTTGCAAGGACAAACATTACCGATAATCCTGGAAACTGCAAACCTGATAACTCACTGCTTATCCTAGTGGTTTTGTGAAATTTCAAGTCCTCGGTCAAAGTGATATAGAATGGTTTCTATTCCATGTTTGCAGAAAGCTTGTGGTAAATGTGGGCAGCCAATTACCGAGGACACAATTCGACCAAACTTGGGTATGAGTTTGAACTTCTCAGTATCAACCACTATGATATATGTTAATATGTATCCATTATATTGTGCCAATGAGCTTTGTTTGCTCATGCTGTTTAATTTGGTATATGTCTTACTTAGCGGTTTGCATATGAATGTTTCATCTCGTTAGCCATGGTACCAACAGCTCTTTGCCCATCACAACATTTTTTTTGTGGTTGTAGATCAAAGATTAAGGATACACTTGTAACTTAAGATCAGTGTCCATTGATTGAGTAATTTATAATGCTGGTGCCTACCTGCCCTTGTATCTGCTTCCTTCTACTAGCAGCTCAATATCTTCCACTAAACTTCACCTGCTAGCTGTTGTGCAGGCCTTTTTACCCTGCCACTTTTTGTATGACATAAGTTTTTAGTAGTTTAGGTAACTGGACAAAGAGCTGTGAAGCATTCACACATACACGTTACACAATTCATACATTCTGGTATTGTGTAGCTTCCATTACCTTAAAGTTTTTTTTTTTTGGGTATGTTCAGCTCTTCGCCTTGCAGTTCAGGCATTTAAACGCGAAGAAGATTCAGCAAGGACATTGAAAAGAAGAAGAGAGCGCCTTGAACAGGTATACACACTTTTCCAGCATATCAATTATGCTTTAAATTTTGGAGCTTATATGTGTTGCATGTTCTTAAATCCATTCTGATCTATGTGAGGACAAATGTGGCAATGATGATCCAAGTCCTACTGAACATTCTAGAGGGAAAGGTGTGCAGTTTCCTTTTTCTGTCTTTGACCGCGTCATAATCAAGGTATTTTATCGAAGTCAAAGCTTTAATTCTCTCCTTTTATTATTGTTTCAGTGGCTAGTGCCCTAAATGGATTTTTGCCAGGGAAACAAGAGGACCCCGGAACGATTTGTGGGGCGCCAAGCAGTTGTGACAGCGCAGTGCTTAAATGGATGGTTAGAAATATTTTGTCCTTCCTGACCTTCCTACCTGAATCGAGAACAATCCTTATGTCGTCTGAAAATCTTTTCTTTTCCTTAATCTGCTGCACATGCATAACAGGTATGTAGTTAAGACTTTAGACAATGCGGAGAGCGTGAAGCTGCAGTACCGTTCATTGGCAAAGGTTGCCGATGGCAACGGGTCTTCAGCTATGGTCTCAAGCAATGTCCAAAATGCAAGCTGGTTGTAAGATGGGCCATTTTGCAGGGATAGTCCCTTCCAACACCTGAAACACTTCTTCCAATTCATGTAGTAGCTGCTGTGCTTCTGCAACGGTGCCAGCATCCAGCATGCTCTGAATTCAGATCAGATTTCTTTTGTCCCTTTTTGTCTCATGGTGGAGAAACAGATATTTGGGAGGAATGTTCTTGCAAATCTTGGGATTGTTGGGAGCTCTGCCTGTCAGATCTTCTCTGGCTACTACTAAGCTATTGCCCTTCTTCAAGCAACGCTTGGAGAGGTACTACTCCTTGTATAGCAGCTAGCTAGCACTACCTACTATATTATACAACTCATATGATGTTAGCAACCCTAATCTCACCAACTCTAATATCAAGCACAACCAATACTGATAATAATATGGTTAGATACAATCCAAAGAGTGTTTGGGATAGAGCAGCAAAGCAAGAGATCGGAGAAGGACCAGAGACACATCAAAAGTACAAAGATATAATCTATAGGAGGAAGAGGTCTACAAGAGAGGAGGGGATTAGTTCATGTTCTGATATGATGTCCGTTTCTATATAGTACGCGCTCGATTATTCGGTGATGGATGGATATCGTTACAGGTCAAATCCATGCATGTTACATGTCGACATGCATCCGATTCCGTTCTCCATTTGCATTAAAGATGAGGATCGGAGATGATGGGGTGAAGCCAAGTATCGTGCGCATAGTGGGCACCATGTCCTGAGATCATGATTTTTCGCTTTGTACTTTTGGCTCGACGGATCTGTGTGTCTCGAATATATATGCATGTGGGATCATCATGATTGCAATTAATAAATTCGCAGCAGAATTGCATTTCGAAGAATTTGCTGTGTGCCTATTGGTGTATTACGTCCTGTAATACTCATTTGTCTCTTGCGCTGTGACGACTTCTCTTGGAGACTTGCACCTCCATCCACGGCTGACCGGAGTCACGGACGACATTATCGTGTCGCTCCGACGTGCTTCGCGGCCTTCGTCGACGAACACAAAATGGAGTCGTCACGGTCACGGTTCTTGGATCTCGGCTCGAAAGACGAAGAGGAAGAAAAGGACGGTGCGGCACCGGCCAGTACGCGCAGATAACGTGACCCTCGCGCACGCGGCAGGCGGTTACAGGCCGGAGCGGCGCCGCGCCTGGGCGGCTTCGCTTCCCCAGCCACACGTACACACACCTGCCGCCGACAAAGCCGTCGGAGTCCACGCGGCGCACGTCGCCGGGCGCCTAGCGGCACGGTGGGTCGGTGGCTGCTTGTCCAATGTCCACGCGCTGGTAGCCACTGGGCGGCGGTCCAGCCACTCCGACTTGTCGTTTGCCGACCTGTGCGTGACCGGTCCTCTCAGACTACTCCGTATCTCACATCACATTACTGATGGCGCAAGTACTAAAGATTACACAAAACCATGTGAAAACTAACATGGCACCACTTGGATCTAGCGATGAAAATGCTACGCATTCCCCACCCACAATGTCGCATGTGGCATTTCCTTGTGTTGCTTGTTGCAACAAAGGAGAACCACTGCAAGTGGAGTAATTTTCGCTCTCAATTTCGAGGCCTCGTGTCTCATTAACGGTAAAGGCAAAGGCGTAAAAATTAGAAAATACTACGTTTTGTAAAACAATAATAATGTGTCTGTTTTTTCAGTTCACTTTCTTCTCTCATTTACTAGGGATCGTGCCTCTATCATTCCCATTGCATATGTTCGTATTAAAATTTTAAAATGAGTCTGACGGTCAGTATCCTTCTCTTGCACTTGCATCTCGAAAATAGCCTGCTAAATTTTCACATGTTGTTCCTATTTCTTTCAAGCCGTCACACTACCAACACGACAACACTAATAAATGGTCCTTCTATTTTATAGACCAATGTCATGAGTGCATCAATGGTTTGAGCGGACCCAAACTAAATGATTACTGCAAAACACTCAAATCCAAGGAATTGATAATTGTGTTTCTTGTGTTAGTAGGATTCCGACATCAATCATTTGATCGTCATGGTTTTTTTTTTAAGAACGCAACGGGGGCAGAGCGCGCCCACCTAAACATTTTATTCGCCGCCACCCGTGGGCCGACGACACGACGATTGTCATGATATTTGATCAGATTTTTGCTATTAGCTCTCTTTTGTAGATGGAAATGTGCAGCAAAGAATATGCCTATATGCAGAAAAACGGTTGGTGCGTATAGTTGGTACACAAAGCAATTGCTGCCTAAATTAATTTCTTGCCTTTATTTAGTGCCATCACGTCCTCCTTATCCGATTGGCCTTCCATTTCTTCACACACCCCACCGCAAGTCACGGACCACCTCGGCGCTCTATAAATACCGGCGTCCAAGAGCCAAGCAAGATCACACCCACCGCATCGCATTCCAATCCCATTTCCATTTCCATTTGAGCAAAGAAGAAGCGAGAAAGCATCACCATGTCGGGCATCATCCACAAGATCGAGGAGACCCTCCACATGGGGGGCGACCACAAGAAGGAGGAGGAACACAAGAAGGCGGAGGCGCACAAGAAGGCCGAGGAGCACCACAAGAAGGAAGGGGAGCACAAGGAGGGCATCGTGGAGAAGATCAAGGACAAGATCACCGGCGAGCACGGCGACAAGTCCGGCGAGCACAAGGACGACAAGGACCACAAGGAGAAGAAGGACAAGAAGAAGAAGAAGGAGAAGAAGCACGGCGAGGGGCACCACGACGGCCACAGCAGCAGCAGCAGCGACAGCGACTGATCGCCTCGCCGCGCCGTGCGCCGCGGCACTTGCGGGTAGAAATACATGCTCCCCCGGCCAAATATTTTCTAAATGATAAAAGTCATTTTTGTTTGTCTTCGTTTCTTTCTTTTGCTGGATCATCTGATGATATTCAACTCTGTTGATTCTTTTTGTGATCTTTTTCGTGTGCATACAGGTGAAACAGGTGCTTGGAGAGGACTATATCTACCAGAAGCTGTGTCATAAAATGTTTCACGAGTGTCATGCGGTGTGTGTGCTAATCAAGGGAGAAATGAAGGAAAAGAAACCGCTTTGTTTAATTTGCATGTACTCCTCCTAATGATGGCTGCACGGTGCTAGATTGTAATAAAATGTTAATGCAGGAATTTGTCAGCTTGTATGTGCCTTTGCCATGTATTTTACCGGTATTCTTACTACTATATCTCTTTGCTCTTAAGGCCTCAAGGTCATCCCAAAAAAAAAGGCCTCAAGGTCAAGGGGATCAGGTTGGAGAAGCAGGATTGAGGGGATCCACCTTTTTCTTGCTTGATGTGCCAATGCATGTGACTCCTCCCTAGCTAGATCTAGTAGCTAGCTGTTGCATACACATTGTCTTTGGCGAAAAAGTAAACGGCAAAGTCGAGAAGGAAATACTAATATCTCTCATTAAGAACTTAAGATCAGCCAAGAAAATATTAAGTGTAGTACTACCTCCATTCCAAAAAGACGAAGAAGCAATTTTAGGCTTCTAGCTATGAATCTGGACAAGTTAGGACGGTGTAGTTAAAAACAAGACGGAGCAATTGATATTAAATGAGCACATAGATAAAATGAACTAAAGGCTAATAATACAATGGAACACTGATTACTTTCATTTTCTTTTCTTTTTATGTAGAAGAAGACTAATACTACCTCTGTCCCAAAAAGGATGCTCGTTTGGGTTGCGTGCCCGTTAAAGTTGTTCAAGTTTGACCAAGTTTCTAGTGAATTGTATTCATATTTATGGCTCTAAATAAATTTGTTAAAAAACTACATTTAAAAACGAATCTAATGATATATATTTCATATCATAATTATTGATATTTTTTATTTATAATTGGTCAAACTTAAGATTCTGAAATTTCTCGAGAAGCGAGAAGTACATTCTTTCTGAGACGGAGGTAGTACTTTTTAGTAGTCAAATTTGATAGAGGTTGCGAAAAAATTTGATAGCTAAAGTTTCTTCTTAATTAATTTATCTCCTAGTTGTTTTAGGTTAAAAAAACTGACCAAAGCACCATTGGTTGGTTCGTTAGAGCATCTCTAAGAGATTAACCAAATTTGCTAATTTAGTTACTCTTAAAAATAGATTTGACAAACAAATATCACAATACTCCATCACTCTATAAAACCAATAGGCTAGATGGCTAGTGAGATAGGCTATCCAAAAAGTAGAGAGTAGATGAGGTGGGAGAGTATTAAATTTGGAGAGTCATTTATAGTGTATGTTGGGGACGTCTTTATTTTAATAATAGCCAAATTTACCTTTAGAAAACAATTTAGCTAATCTATTGAAGATGCTTTTATCTTCTAGAAATTTTTAGGTAAAAAGGTGATCAAACTATCAAAGCACTATAATCCTCCCTTTTCTTCTTTCCTTTTTACAAAGGATAAGAGGGGCGTACATACATCTTGTAGTAGCATTTGGCCCATTATCCTTCGGGGGAAAAACATCCGGCCCATTAGCCACACTGACACACCTTTCAACCGGAAATAGCATCTCATCTAATTGAAATAAGTGGAATTGGACATTGGTGCTAACTGATAGAGATGTAAAAACAGCTCACTTAATAATTATTGAGTTGTACTCCTGTGGAACATAGGTGGAATCGGTGATGACTAACTAATAAGAGATGTAAAAAGAGTTAAACTTTACCTGAGCTTAGTCTGGCACTATAAGCACATAGTAATGGCTAATCTATTCGTACTTATTTATTTTGATACTCGAGATGCACCTTTGGCTACTACATTGTACGATGTTATAATTACAAATTTATACTTTTGTTAACGAATTTCAACAGGAGAATGTAGTTATGTGATTTCTGTATAAAATCTTGAGACAGCATATCGATAGTCAAACTTTTGAAAATGTGAGAACACGAACTCCACGATGAGAAAAAAAGAACAAAGGGATTGCAGAGGTACAATATAAGTAAACGTGAAGCGATTTCTTCTGATGGTGGTGTGTTGATTTCTGCCGGTGTCATGGTACCATTTCCAATCAGCAATTCAGCATGCATTCCACTGTGAATACAGTAGTCTCATATGCAGTGGCGCCTTGTTTGTCTCAGTCGGCAGTCTTCTTGAATCAAAAGTGACATTTGGAGCGTGCGTGAATTCCAGGACTCCAAGATTTGGGCTACAGCTGCGGGAGGATACGATACGAGCCCAGTCAGCATGATCGCTCTCTAACCCAGTGTCTGTCTCCAAATGTAAGGCAGACATGCGTTCGGCACCAGCAATTCAGCATCCTTGCACCTGAACGTCTGAACTGAACTGAGATCCTCGCCAATGATTGAATGCTCATCGATGCACCTTGGCTACAGCCATCTGCAAGGAACAATCTGCGTATGGTCGATTCTACTTGGGCATGGCGAAAGAGAAACAGTCTCGATGAGCTTCTGAATGATTTCCTTGGACATGACATGACTGTCTCGACGCTTGAGGGTGGACTGCGTCCCGTTCAGCAAAGAACCAGAGGAGTTCGCGTTCATTAGCGACTTAACTCGCTCCATTTGTCAGATTTGGTTAGCCTTCAACTAAGCAATGAATACAGCTCTGAAGATGTATATACAATGATTAGGAGCAACAGAACAACAGGATACACAAAAAAAAAAACGTATTCTGAAGTATTATTTTCTTGCTTCGCAGTTAGCTGTAATGCTCATGGTAGTACTCCTTCCTGTACGGCCAGTCAGCCTGCATTTTCTCTGATAAGGAGCAAGGTGTAATCAATGAATACAGCTCTGAAGATGTATATACAATGATTAGGAGCGACAGAACAACAGCATACACAAAAAAAAATGTCTGAAGTATTATTTTCTTCGCAGTTAGCTGTAATGCTCAAGGTAGCACTCCTTCCTGTACGGCCAGTCAACCTGCATTTTCTCTGATAAGGAGCAAGGTGTAATCGATGGCTAACAGCTGAGCTGCTGAAACTCGTAGCAGTATCAGCATTCAGCTAGTACAGGTATACAGAATTTCCCTCCAGTTCAGAGTGCTTCTGCTCTGAACATGACAAGGTAGTGATTGTGAAAGATGCGTACTCCGTAGAAAAGAAACGTTGCCACTGACAGAATCATTATGTATGAATGCCAGGGCAGTTTGGTGATCTCAGTTTGCAGTGTCTGTGCTGGAGATCATTTCTTTATTCAAGTGCAGAGATATCTTATTTAGTTGAGGTCACACTGGGGCTATTAGCATATCTTAGTGGTGTCATAAGATGATATCCTAATTTTCAGACCTGTGCAGTGCTTCTGGTTAGTAGGGCTTGTATTAAGATTAGGTACTTGTCACTTTTCAATCTCTAGGTCAAGTTTGTTCTTTTTTAATATGGTCAACTTGGAGAGATATCAGGTGTATAGAAAAACAGTCAGGCACGCTGCTATCCTATAATTTTTACCCCATTCCGAACTAAACAAACAGGTTAAATAGGTAACTATATGACTTTCTAGCATATTAGCCCTTGTTTAGTTCCAAAACGAAATCTTTCCACCCATCACATCGAAGGAGAATCTTAGATGCATGAAGCATTAAATGTAGACGAAAAAGGTGAAAAGTTATATGGATAGGCTGTAAATCGCGAGACGAATCTAATGAGCCTACTTAATCCATGATTTGCAATAGTAATGCTACAGTAACCATCCGCTAATTATGGATTAGTTACCCTCTAATTACCATCGTTAGATTGATCTCGAGATTTCCAACCTATCCATATAACTTTCCACCTTTTTCGTCTACATGTACTAATCCTAAATTGGTAAAATTGAAACCCGAAATCTTTTCACCGAAATGTTTTCACGAACTAAACACGGGCTTAGTGGAAAATCGGTAGCTTCCTTTTTTTCTATTGAAGTACTACATGACGAGTGAAGGTTCAACATTGTTTCGACATGATCCTACCAGATTAACCACCTCACCAGCGAATAGTTGAACCACCAAACTGACATGTGTTTGCAGCCAATTCACCAGTACCTTGTTCTTTGGTTACTCTTGCACGGCAAGAGAAAGGACCATTTCTCACTAAGAGCGTGCCAAAAAAATTCTAACTTACATCCTATTATGTTTTCATAATACATCCGAGATAATACAGCTAACAGTGCCAAGAAAATATTGTACCTGCATATGGCAACAATGGCTACAGATCAGCTGAACAGATAACCATGAAATCAGACGATCCAATAACTTTGCCTTGTAAATGCACCTATGGGAGAAAATTAAAAACATTATTCACCATTTCAAATATTCTCCGTTGCTCTGATGTCAAAATTGATGACACTAGCAATGTCTTATTGCTTTGATTATTTACTAAATAATTTTGTAAAAAAAAGAGACATGCAACCATGTTCACCTGTCAATATGGGTAAAGGCTCCTCATTCGGTTCCACTGAATTTATTCCCGGCCGTGAACGATTGTTGCAGTATAAAATTCATGATAGTTATAACAAGAGACCGGAATTTATTCTGGATGGAAAACTAATTTATTCATGATAGACACAACAAAAGACCCGAATTGGTTCCCCATCTCGATTCTCGGTCTCTTGTTGTCCTTATCATAAGTAAGGGCTCGTTCGGTTACGGTGGAACCGTTCCACCCGAATTGAGATATATAGCATAAAATTCATGATAGGTACAATAAGAGGCCGGTATTTATTCTGGGTCGGGAACTAATTCACTCATGATAGGTACAACAAAAGACTGAGAATCAATCCACTAGTCGAGAGTTGTGGAACCAATCTGAGCCTTTTGTTGTACCTATCATGAGCAAATCGGTTCATGACTCGGAATAAATATAGGTCTCTTATTGTACTTATTATAAATTTTTTGCTATATCCACCTCAATCCGGGTGGAACAGTTTCACTATAACCAAATGAGTCCTGAATTTGCTCTCGGCATGAAATAAATCTCGGTCTCTTATTGTAACTATTATAAATTTTTGTAACTATTATAAATTTTGTATTACAACTACCGTTTCCGATCGGAAATGATCCGATGGAGGGTGGTCAACACGATAAACACATTATATGATTAAAAAGGGTGGCGTTGTCTTATGCGGAAACTTTCATAGGGAGGGCATCTTTTTTCTCTTGTCATTTGCCGAGCAAAAGCCAAGATCGAATTGTCCAGCAAATCCCCTCTAAAATTCTGCGGCAGTTGGTACAGGTCCCTCTGAAAGTTACAGGTTACAGCAGCATCAGGTGCGCCTGCATCTCGCTAAAAGTACCCGTTACCAGAGCACGAATCACACGAGGTAAATCGAATGGTTGAAATCGTGGTGCTATTTTTTCCTCTTTGTCCATTGGATTAAAACAATAGCCATTCTCAAAAAAAGGATTAAAACAATAGCCTGCTGTAGTTGATACCAGGATTCATTAAGGTCGAGCAAGATTACAGGTGATATGTGTAGTTAGTTATCTTACAGATATTAAGTTTGCTCTTTTTTCATATGGAAGTAATTAATCAGCGCACTTCATCATAACACCGTCCAGGCTCCAGGGCGTGCGCAACAGCGGCAGGTGAGCACGCGAAAACCTGGTCAGCGTGATCGTTCTCTCACTCTGTTTCAGACTCCAAATGTAAAGCAGACATGCATCAGCAGATCAGCATCATACTTGCAGTTGCAACTGAGATCCTTAACAATGATTGCTTATTGCAGAATGCAGATGCGTGCAGTACAGCTAGAAAATTAAACGAACGCACGATTTTGCTTGGACATGACATGACTGTCTCCTAGCTGCTGTATCTCTCCATCATTTGCCTGGGCATGACATGACTGTGTCGACTGCCGAATTGGGAAAAGGCTAAAAAAAGAAAATAAAAGAATTGTAATGAATAAAAAGGAGTTCTAGTTAAGTAATCCTTAGGGAATCAATTAAGCTCGCCTCCATTTACTCTTGTCAGGATGAGAGAGATTTCTCCTGATTTTTTATTTATTTAGTCAAAAATATAGTGGCAAGCGAGAGTAGTAGCTGCCCCCATGCCTCAGCTCAGCTGGTGAAGGTTCTCACCTCCTCTCCTTAATAATTTGGAAGTCCACCTACAAATGGCTTACATAGCATATATTATGTTCTTAATAAAAACATGTTGCAGTTTCATAGTATTAGATTTTGTTTAGTGCAGTTGCCAGTAGAGAGCCAAGTGATCACAACTTTTCACCAATTAAAAAAGTAAAAGGGGGGAAAGTTAATGAATAGGGTGTTAACATGGACCGAAATGCACTCAGCTACACTACTTAGCTGGACAATCTAGCTGTGATATAGCTTAAGCTGGACACACAATGATTACGAAACATTACACGCAACGTGAATAACAATGTACAATCAACTTTTTCCCTACGTCTAGTGCCAAACTGATGCAATTGGTCGAGGAATGGCAAGATGTACAAGTCCATGGTGGTTTAACAGACGAGCAGTTCAAATACAGATATAAGGGAATGTGCGTCTAGTGCAGTTCACGATGCTCCTTCCCCAGTTGGCAGTTGCATAGAAAAAATGTCATGATCGATTGTGATAGCGAGATGAACAGAAATGAAGCAACTCCATGTGTTTGAATGCAAGGAAGTTTTGATTTCAATGTCAGTGTTGATGACGTGCAGCTTCATAAATTAAACATATTTTAGCTTCTTGTAATATACTAACAGTTCTTTAACTAGACGAGTAAAATTTTCTTTTGTTGTTATCATACTGAGGGGACATTAGCATATCATAGTGCCATAGGATTATAAAATATTTTTATGCACCAATGCTTCTCTGAATAAGTCTTTCCGAGTCTTGATGAGATAATGATATTGTTCATGTGAAATGGCCGAATGCTCGATAAATTCAAGCTTGGGCAACACGCGGTTTATGGAAGAAGCCAAATGTGAAACGGAAAATCATTACCAGGTCATCAGAAAATGGTTAAAGCATATGGGTGACCAATTCATCAAGACCTTTGCCTCCTGTATACTAATCTGATAGAGAAAGAATCATTTCTTTGAGGACGACTAACGAGTATGCCAAGCAATGTAACTTTCATGAGAGTATGTGTCGTTGGAGACTGGGTAATGCAATTTCTGCGGACCGGAGAACGCTACACTTAACTAACAAGGAAGATTAGAGAGGTTAGAAGATGGATAAACATGAAGTGGCATACATAAATCCAACAAACTTCACCTTGTAAATGTAACAATTGGGCTGTACGGTACAAAAATTGTTTGTCACTAATTGTAGCACCCACACTGAAAAACAAAGCTGATGACGCCAGCAATGGCTTTCCAGATCCATCAAATACTTAGAATCCATGTGTGCCGAACACAAACAAAAGTGATCGCATTCACCTGTCTGTATTGACAGAGAGCGGAAATATGACAAAGGCAATGTTTTGATTAAGAACCTTTCTGGTGTCCGATACGGAAGCTTTCATGAAAGGGAAGAACATTTTGTCAATTTTGATGTCCCTTTTTATGTAGAAAACAAGATCCAGTAGTAGTCCACCAAATGCGTTAGGGGTAATGGCCATGTACGGTCCACGGGGAAACCAAGTATCTCCAAGGAAATGCGTATACAACTAAATGGGTCTCCTTGTCATCGCATAAATTAATTAGAGGCGCTCAGAAGCTCCGAATGCTACTTTGTTGGTTCGTAACTATGGAAATGCTGTTCTAGATGCATTAGAATGGCGTATTTTGAATCTGCTTTGGAGCATATCTTAGCACACGAGAGAGCGAGTACAATGAGCTAGTTTGTTTGTTCACATGAAGTGATCTAGCCTATGAAAACTGAAGATTTGCACTGCCGAGTGGCTTGGCACAGTCACACTCCTGGGAAAATAACTTCTGAAACCAACCCTTTACCATCTTGGCTCTTTTCCTCGGAAGAAAGGGTCAATGGAAGAATAAATTCACCGTTCTCTGGGACAAATAAATGGCCTGGAACAGAAATCGATCACTTTGCTTCACATGATTTTTCAAAAGGAAAAACGGCCTAGAGGTCCTTTTGAAGCATTCGGACTGAGAAACAGAGTGTCAGCTGTTTGTCAAGTCCACACAATCATGCTGTAGAATAGCTGACCGGCAGGCGCAAACGGAAGAACATTCTGAAGAACGAAATATACCACAGCTCGATCAACTGACAGGACCGAAACTGTTCGTGCTGTCAGAATGATTCCTACTGCCAGAGTGCCAGGTTACTACGGAGTACTACCTTACCCAGAACGAAAGTGGTGACACGAAGCGTCGATCATCCAATCACCTCTGCCTTGTTAATGTCATTAATCCATTTTGTTTATCGCCTGCAATAATGACGAGCGACAGCGACGTGCTATGGCGCCGTGAAGTTGCCGCCGCTAGGCGCCACCGCGGTCGATCTCCATTTCCCTCCGGAATAAACCCCCAACCCCACCATCAGACGCCAAACCCCGCCATTAAAAAACTCGTAAGGTGCCACCACATAGAACAAGTCCTCCTTGTTCTTCACACCCACCATGTGGCACGCCTCCGCGCCGCGCCGGCCAAAGCCGTACGTGTCGCTTGTTACTTAAGACCCCGTCCCTCCTCCCACTCCTCTTGATGGCTTCTTCTTCCACCTCTGGCTCCACCAAGAACTCTCAGGAGGTGTAGTAGCAGGTGACCAGGTGTTCTGCTAGGACGGCAAGAAGAAGCGGAGTTAAACACTGCAGTAGCTTCTTTCTTTGTTGAGAGAAAACAGGAAGAAAGGAGGGCGACATGGATCGGTTGGTGATTCCGGAGCCGACGAACGAGGTGATGGTCCGTGTGGAGCCCGGGAGGCAGGCGAGAGGGGAGCTGACGCTGCGGAACGCGATGCACACCATGCCGGTGGCGTTCCGGCTGCAGCCAGCGGTGCGGGGCCGCTTTGCCGTGCGCCCGCACACGGGGATCCTGGCGCCGCTCGCCGCGGTCACCGTGGAGGTGCTGTACCTGGGCTCGTCGGCGCCGGAGGCGCCCAGCGGTGGCGGCGGGTCGGGTTCGGTAGGAGGGAGCCAGCGCGGCGGCGGCGAGGACTCGTTCCTGCTGCACAGCGTGGTGGCCCCCGGCGCCGCCGTGAAGGAGCCCGTGACGGCGCTCGACTCGGTCAACCCGGAGTGGTTCTCGGCGCGGCGGAAGCAGGTGTTCGTCGACAGCGGCATCAGGGCGTCCTTCGTCGGCGCCTCCGTGGCGGCGCGGCTCGTTGCCGCCGGCGCCGTGGAGGCGCTCCGGGACGTGCTCGACCGGAGCGAGCCCGAGTGGCGCTCGGCCGACGCCGCCGACGAGTCCGGCCGCACCCTGCTCGACCTCGCCGTCGGCCTCGGCCGCGCCGACATCGTCCAGGTCCTCCTCGAGTACGGTGCTGACGCCGACAAGCCCAGCCGGGGGCGGACGCCGCTCGAGACCGCCGCCGCCTCCGGCGAGTGCCTCATCGCCGAGCTCCTCCTCGCCAACGGCGCCACGCCCGCCGGCTCCGACGCGCTCCACGCCGCCGCCGCCGCCGGCCACGACGACGTCCTCAAGCTGCTCCTCGCCAAACCCCCCGCCTCCCCCGCCGCCTCGTCCTCGTCCGCGTCCTTCTCGTGCTCGTCGTTCACCTCCATCGACGCCGCGGGGCGGGACGGCAAGACCCCGCTCAGGCTGGCGGCGGAGGCGGGGCGGCGGGACGCGGTGAGGGCGCTCCTGGCGGCGGGCGCGAGGGCCGACGCGAGATGCGGTGCTGACGGCGCCACGGCGCTGCACGCCGCGGCGAGGCGCGGGGACGAGACGGTGGCGCGGCTCCTCCTGGCGCACGGCGCGGCGGGCACGGCCGCCGTGCGCGACGCGGCCGGGAAAACGGCCTTCGAGGTCGCCGCCGAGGAAGGGCACGGCGGCCGGATCATGGACTCCCTGGGCCTCGGCGAGGCGATCCTGGCCGCCGCGCGGAAGGGCGAAGCCAGGTCGGTGCGGCGCGCGGCCGACGGCGGCGCGTCCGTCGAGGCGCGGGACGCGCACGGGTGGACGCCGCTCATGCGCGCCGCGTTCAAGGGGCGCGCCGACACGGCGCGCGACCTCATCGACCGTGGCGCCGACGTCGACGCGGCCGACGCCGACGGGTACACGGCGCTGCACTGCGCGGCCGAGGCCGGCCGCGCCGACGTGGTGGACATCCTTTTAAAGAACGGCGCGAACGCCAAGGCAACGACGGCGAAGGGAAGGACCGCCGCCGAGGTCGCGGCCGCCGCGGGGAGGTCCAAGGTGGTGCGGCTTCTCGAGAAGGCCGGCGGCATGGGTATGAGGAAGGATGGCAGCGAGAAGGCGTCGCCGGCGGTGGCGAAGGGTGGGAGCATGGACAGGAGGCGGCGAGGGCGGAAGGGGAGCATGGGTGGCTCCATACGGTTCGGTGCCGGGAAGGAGGGATTCGAAGCCGCCGCTGCGGTCAGTGTGGGGTGGTCGCACTAACCGGCCTGATCCCAACTTGAGAAGAGGCGACTGAATTTTGGTTCGAAGCTGCCTCAGAAGGATTTGCTCCAATTTGTGATTAGTTTTGGTTGAGTAATTCAAATTTGTTTTGAAGGAACAGGCAAGTAATGTATGTGTTATACATGTGGTTGAGGGCTTGAGGCTGTGTAGTATACTTGTACAATAGATTGCTCAAGGGTAGGTGCTCAAAGTTTTCTTTTTCGCTTTGCTGTGCTACAGGCGTAGTTGATGACTTGAGGATAATAGGCATGAATGAATGTCCTACTGTAAATTGTACAATGATGATTTGATTTCAATAAATGTGTTTTCTAACTAGTAAAGTCTTGCAAAAATAAATTTTGTTAGAAAAGGATAATAGGACGGCTATACTAGCTAACTAGCTTTAACATGTTCTTAATTTGGATTAGGTTGTAAATTTCTACTGCTGCAGTCGTGCTTCGACCAAGCCTCCAAAAGAAAGGGATCCCAACCAATAAGTAGACTTACCTCTGAATCTTGGCAGGCCGTGCAACAACTCCATAAATTTTACGAAAGGGCACAAGATGGAATTTGAAAATGCATAAAGTTTTGAAGTGCTAGGCCACAAGGAATCGTGTGTACAGATTTGAAAATTAAGACCCGTTTGAGGCCGCATGGGCTACATTTAGCTGGCCACAGCACAATCGTCCATGAAGAAAAATAGAAAATGTAGAGGTCTTCTTCGGTGCTCCATACTACCCTATGGTAGTATGGAGTATGGAGGGATGGACAATTTTGTAATTAGACTGTAATATAATTTTTTATTGGAGCTCCTAACCTAAATGAACATATGTGTAAAAAGAAATAAATATATCGGACCAAATGAGTATAAAAATAAAAATAATTTTTCTCATAATACCCCTATACCACTATATTACTCGTCTATACCACATTATATCACATGTTGAAAATAAATTTTTTTTTCCATAATACCCCTATACTACTATACTACTCAACCTATACTATCTTATACTACAGGTGAAGGTCTAGCAGTATACAACTAATTTGGACCGTCAGATCCTTTTATACTGGTCCTTTTTGAACACCAGTATAAGGTAGTATGGAGCACCGAAGAAAAATGGCCTATGTGCATCCTCGATGGGCTAACTTTGTAGGACAGTACCCTTTGTCCATTGTTTCTTTGTCATCAGCCACTGCTCTACCACAAATGGTGTCCCCACTTACAAGATCTCAGCCTTCTAGCCATTGACATGTAATGTTTGATAGACCACGATTCATTTCTTTAGCTTTAGAAACAGATGTCCTAGGACAAAAATATTGTTATAGTTGCGAAGCAGAAGGAATAACATGCGTGAGTAGAAAGGAGGAGAGGCTGATGGGAACACAAAGGTGGTGGGAATAGCAAGCAAAACCTCTAGAGCCCAGAGGAGCAGCATCGCGTGATCATGGAGGCGAGATGGCAGAGGGAAGCGGTGTGTGGAACAGCATGAGGCATCTGCCATGTGTGAGATGCCTACACACACCGCATGACACGCCAACCTATAATCTTCGAAGTTTGAAATGTTAAAGCTTATCTTCTTCTTTGCACTGGCAATTAAAACAAGGTAATGACTAGTATACAGTCAGCCGTCATTTGGACAATCTTTACGGCCGGTCGCATCCACCGTCCGTCCGATCCGGTGTCCAGGAATCCCACCGAACTAACTCATGCGGGCTCTACTAGTCAGAGAGGATTTTTTCGGGACGACTGTTCAAAACCTCGGGCCGCGTGCCTGCTCGGCTACTCGGCTCCGTCATTTCGTTCCTCCCCCTCTCTCTCTAGGGTTCATCTCTCTCCTCATCCTCCCCCGTCTCCACGACTTCATCGGCTTGCAATTCTTCCGGATTCGACCGATTTTGGTTGGAACGAGCTCCTAATCGAAGCTCGGGATGTGACGCAGCGCGTTGCGAGGTCAGTTTTCCGCTCAATCCCTGCACATCGGACACCTGCAATTCATTTTTTTGGGGACCTCATCTGATTTTTTTGTTACTTTTCCCTTTGCGGAGGATTTGGAGCTGGTTAGTCACTTGAATCGAGAGCTACGGTGGACTATCTAGAGCGTGCGGGTGAGTTCAGGGGCGGATCCGTGCACATCGGGCGGGTGAGTTCAGGGGCGGATTCAGGGGTGATCTGCACGTCGGAGGCGGGGGGGGGGGGGGGGGGGGGAGCAGAGATCTCGTGCACTGTGAGGTGACTTTTTTGCTGCCCGTCCTATGCGTTGCGATTTTCTCTCCGATGCAGACTGGGTCCAGTATTTTTGATCGGTTTTCTGGTACTTTTGCCTCCGTAGCAAATCCGTCAGAGGTAGGAGTGGAAGCAGAGACCCATGTGGATTTTGCGAGGTGAGTTTTCGCTGCCGTCCTATGCATTGCTGATTCTCGTCTCCGATGGAGACTTGGTCCAGTACTTTTTGTTTGATTTTTTTTGACAATTTTTTCGCCCCTGTAGCAATCCCTGTTGGAGAAGTGAACTACCTGGAGTCATTTTTGCTGGATCAATAGAGTCAATAGAGACGTCAGATTTCTGGTTGTAGAAGAGCTTCGCTAAGTTGAGGTCAGTTTTTAATTTAATGATGACCCGTTTCTGTGATATTTATGTTGTGTACTTGAGCCCTGGGAAAACGAACGACGATGATGTGTGATATTTATTCATGTGTTGTTTGGCCACGAATTGTGACTGAAATTAGCTTGTGAAGTTAGATTCGCATGGACAGGGAGATGGGTTCCTTGTTATTTGAGATGATTAGAGGCCAATATTTTTTTGGAGGCAAGTTGAGACTATATGAAATCTGAACTAGGCGAACCAATTTTTGGTACATGCTTTGCTGGTTTAGTGTTTATAACATGGGAAGTATGGAATCTTGGGTAATTAAGCTAGCGTTGAAAAATAGCTCTCTACGTTCTGATGAAAAGCAAATCGATAAGCAACTGATGATTGATGAGTATAGTTACTAGGTAAGCTTGCTGATGAGTTTGGCTGTCTGTTACTGCCTTACTGATTTTGTCAGTTCTCGCTTTTTTTTTTTGCAAAGTTGTGCAGTAGTCCTTTTGGTGCCATTTTTGCAGCACCTTGGGCCATTTTTACCTTACTGTTTGTGCAATTTTCAATTTAAACAAATGTTGGGAACCCGCTGTTTGATTTTCAGCCCTTGAAGTAGCTTTGCCTGCTGTCTGTGTAAAACTAGAGAAATTTATGAGTTCTTGGATTAGAGTTGTGTCGGCATGCCAAATTGGTGTGGCATGTAGCCTGAATATGATGTAGGACTGTTGTAGGCAGGGGGGTCAGGGGATGGCTAGTTATTTTTACTACCTGGGGAACAGTGATTCATTTAGTGCTTTCCCTCCTTCCTATTTTTGTTGATGGCTGATGTTTTCCCAGTCCACAATGAAAATTGCGCAGTTTTTTTTTTTTACGATTTCCATCGTTGGAGTCTCACATTGTGTAGGCCTTTTTCTAGGAAAAAAAAAGAAGTGATAGGTCTTCATCCCTGCGAGTATTATGCCTGTGTGTCCGCTTAGATTAGAGAAGTTCAGTAGTTGCAGTCTGCTGATTTATGCTAAATAGCAGTATCAAGTTACAGAAAGAGCAGACGAACAAATTGCTGTATAGCCTTAACATGAAGTGGGACAACACACATAGGGGGATGGCTAGTCATTGAACATTTGCAGTTTTTCAGCTGATTTCCTCTGCAAAATGTCTTGTCCTTTTCTATATGCTTCTGAAGTATAGTATAATGATATCTTTCTGACCTGGTTTACAATCACAGCTTAACGATGTCAATTCTAAGTAGTGTGATGTCAGTTTGTTTAATTCAAGTCCACTGCTAAGTAAGACCTCCTTTGGTGTAGTCTTAAAAAATTTACTACACCATAGATTTTTGTTTAATTCCAAGGAAATAAGGTAATTACTTAATTCCAAATTAGTAATATATTTCACAGCATAGTTAACTAAGCAAGGCAGTGTCAAGTGTTAGTGCGATATCTGTGATATAATGTAACGAGGAGCACCAATTTGGTATGTGATAATGCAATATTTTTTTTCATCTCTTTGTTTCTGTCAGAATGCAATAGTGACAATCTGTGGGTCAGTGATCCAGTGTTTCTTTTCATAGATGTTTAGCGAATGATATAGTGTGTTTTGTAGTTTTAGTGTGTGTTCTAGGTCAAATTTTTTATAGTTCCAGTGCGTGTTTCTAGCTCACATTTTTTGTTTGATTGCATTATATTTCTGTGTTTTTCGCGTTGCATTCACTGATTATTCTGATAGGACCACAAATCGTTTCTTAAACTGAAAACAGCTCACAAGGGAGTTAAACATCCATATCGTTTAGATTATCGGCTCCATGCAGAAAGCATCGGTCTCATAGGAGTACCTTTTCATTATCCCAGCAGTAATTTATAATATCATATAGAATCGCTTACAATAGCATATTGAATCTCTTTTAATACCATACAGAGATGCTTATAAAATCATATAAAATTGCATTTCATTTCTGTTATGCACACACTGATTTTCACATGTGGCGGAGGGATGATGACAGTGTATGCTGGCTGTAGGCTGTCAGCATGCATTGTGTTTGTAAAATAATGGGGCATCATCAGCGGTCATTGTGAAGTCGTTTTCTAGTAAATTACTCCTCGTTTTTTTTGCGTTTGTCGTTTGTTCCTTTTTTTAATTCGAAGTGTTTTTGTGTCGTGGCTGCTGCGTCTATGTACTACGTATTTATAGTAGGGTACAGGGAGTTGGTGTTTGGAACGCAGGAATAGGGTACAGGGAGTTGGTGTTTGGAACGCAGGAATAGGAATGTTAAAAGTTTGGAATTAAGTAATTACCTTATTTCTGTGGAATTAAGTCGTTTGGAATGCTTACAGATTACGCTAATTTGCGTATCAGATCATGATAAAATGCTTATTAGATTACCCTCTTTGTTAGACATGTGCAGTTTCCACCCAACACAGCTCCAGTGGATTTGATTCTACTTGGATATCTAGATTGACGCCAAGCTTACAGGTTTGTCTCAAATCCTTTACTGCAATTTTCATTTATTTTTTCGGGTGGGTGCTGAATGCACAAGTCTTTTGCTTTTGTCATCACCCACCTTTTGCTTTTGTCATCGTTTTTCTTGTCTCTAATCATTTTCTTCTTTTTTGTTTCTAAGGTACATCAAAGGAATTTACTATTTTCCGAAGTCATCCACTGATTTTAAGCTTTAGGTATGCAATATATCCTATCTGCAGTTATCATTTATTTTTTTTTCGGGTGGGTGCTGAATGCACAAGTCTTTATTGGGGTCGACGAAAATCCAACGGAGCTGGCATGTGGTATTCGGTCACTCCGGATACCTTGTAAGTCCCGGTTTTGGTGGCCCCCCCCGATGCGTGCAAGCTCATCACCCACCTGTTGCTTTTGTTATTGTTTTTCTTGTTTCTAATCATTTTCTTCTTTTTGTTTTCGAGGTACATTAAAGGAATCTCTTCTGTCTCAGGTCATCCACTGATTTTCAGCTCTAGGTATGTCACTAAACCCTTACTGCTCTTCAGCTAATTCGCCTATCAGATCATGATAAAATGCTTACTAGATTACCCTATTTGGTATTTTCCTCAATAATTAGCATAGCTAGTAATGTATATGCTTTTTAATTCCTTTACTTGAATTAATATTCTAAGTTAGTAAGCACTCCCTCCGCCCTTGATTATTAGGCATTTTTCATAAATTTGTATGTTTACATGTAGAGTGTGCAACATTTTTGTATTCCACTTATCCCTCGGTACCCTCTCCTTAGTATGCAAGAGAAATTAACCCTCTGGCCAATAGGAATTCAGAATCAGCTAGCGAGCACTGCATAGGGTCCATGCATATGCTGCAACGTGGCTTAGTAGAGCAATATGATATGTAGTCCACTAATAGTTTTTTCAGCTGTCCATATCCGTTAGACTATGGGCTTCAGCCAGAAACCATATGTCTCATAGGAGTACCTTTTTCATGATCCCAGCAGTAATTTATTATCATATAGAATTGCTTACAATAGCATATTGAATCGTTTTTTAATACCACACAGAAATGCTTACAAAATCTTATAAAATTGCATTTCATTATGTTATGCACACACTGAATTTTTCATATGCGGGGATGGATGATGACAGTGTACGCTGGCTGTAGGCTGTCAGGATGCATTGTGTGTGTAAAATAATGGGGCATCATCAGCAGCAACAACCATCTGATTCTAACCATCAGCAACTCCACCATGGGTAACAATAACTGTAGGATTAAAAGCAGCAATCTGGGAGCTTTTTTGGCATGTTCACTACCTCCCAGACCACTAGTAACCCATTTATTCATACCCAATGTTACTTGTTGGCGTGGGCTATTGGGGCCGGCCATATGGGCCTTGCGCCCAGGCACAGGCGGCAGCCGTGCCTAATGGGAATATGGTAGAGATTGTAGATTAGGCAAGGATCTCCGTCGATTGGGTAGTTCCTATAAACCCTAGACGATCCTTGCCCATATATATTGTACACCTTGGTACCTCTATCAATCAATCCATTACTTTCCCATTCTATTGTCTCTTTCATGGTATCACGAGTCTAGGTCTCCCTTCCGCTGCTTCCTCGCGCGCCGGCCATCCTCGCCGTGCAGCGCTCGCGCGCCGGCCCCTCCGCCGTGCTGCGCCATGACCGGCTCACCCCCATCCACTCCCAAAGGCGACAAGGACGGCGCCGCGAAGATCGCGACCGATTCCCTGGCTTCCGCCGCCTCCGGCGTCCAGCAGGACGAGGTCGCGCTCCGCCTGGCCAGGGAACAGGCCAGCGCCGCCGCTAAGGAACGCCAGGAGGCGTACGACGCGGCGCTCGCCCGTCTCGCCCAGGCCGAGCAGGACGCCGCCGCTGCCACCAAGGCCCGCGACGCAGCGCTCGCCCGCGCTGAGACGGAGCGCAAGGCCGCAGCCACCGCCGCCGCGGCGCTGCGTCCCTCTACCCAGGAGAGCACGTCCTCGGGCGCACCGATGGACCTGCACGCCGCCATGCTCCTCCAGGAGGCGTCTGCCATCCTCTCCCTCCACGCCCAAGCCGTCGCCGTCAACAACATCCGGAGTCTCGTCCACGTCGTCCTCGACGTCGACTCCGGCAACTATGGTCGCTGGCGCGACCAATTTCTTCTCACCCTTGGCAAATTTTCTCTCCAGGAACACGTCCAACTCGCCTCTCCGCTCCCATCTCCTGATTGGGACCGGATGGACTGCGTGGTGAAGTCCTGGATCCTTGGGTCCCTCACCGATGACCTCGCCGACATCGTCTCCTCCCAGGGTGCTTCTGCCCGGGACGCCTGGCTCGCCGTCGAATCGCAGTTCCTGGGGAACCGCGAGGCGCGCTCCATCCAACTCGAGACGAAGTTCCGCACCTTCATGCAAGGCGATCTTCCCGTCGGCGAGTACTGTCGCCGCCTCAAGAAGATGGCTGAGGACCTCACTGCCTTGGGCGAGGTCGTCACCGACCGCACCCTCGTCCTCAACGTCATCCGCGGCCTCAACGAGCGCTTCACCCACGTCGGCACGCTTCTTCGACGCGCTCGTCCCTTCCCCTCCTTCCTCGACGCCCGTGACGACCTCACCCTCGAGGAAATCACCCAGGACGCCCGGGAGCCCTCTCCGGCCGCTGCCCTCACCGCCACCACCAAGTCCTCGTCCAGTGCCCCCCCTCCGCATCCCAGCACCAACTCCGGGGGGTCCGGGACCGGGAACTCCAAGAACTACAACCGGCGCAGCAAACGCGGCTCCGGCGGCGCGAACGGCGGCAGCAACGGCGGGAACGGGCAGCGTTCCAGCGCGCCGCAGCAGCAGGCTGGCGGCGGCCAGCAGCAGCAGGCGAGCGGCAGCAAGACCACCCCCCCTGGCGGGTGGCCTACCTTCTACAACCCATGGACAGGGACCATTCAGATGTGGCCCGGTCCCCGTCCTCCCCTGGCGCCGATTCCGCAGCCGCGCCAACAACAGCAGCCGCAGCAGCAGGCATTTGTTGCACAGCAGCAACAGCAGGCGCCCGTTCCCGTCGCCCCCGAGGTGCCTGGCCAGTGGGGGCCACCAGCCTTCTACAACCCCCTGGCCGGCCACCCCTCCTGGGATCAGCAGTCGCTGGCCTCTGCGTTCAGCTCCACCACGCTGACTCCGCCGCCCTCCAGCGAATGGAACTTCGATTCAGGTGCATCTTCCCACATGACATCTTCCTCTGATTGTCTTTCACACATTTTACCCCAGCGGTATCCTACTCCATCATCCATCATTGTCGGTAATGGCTCCATGATCCCTGTCACTGCCACTGGCTCTACAGAGTTGCCTAATTCCTTGCGCCTTAATAATGTTCTTGTTTCACCTCAGATTATCAAGAACTTGATCTCTGTTCGCCAGTTTACTACCGATAATCATTGTTCTGTTGAGTTTGACCCCACTGGTTGTTCTGTGAAGGATCTCAGCTCCAGGAACGTGATCGTCAGGTGCAATAGCTCCGGGCCGCTATATCCCCTACGTCTCGCTCCCGCACACTCCCTCGTTGCCAAGGTCGCCTCCCCTCTGTGGCATCGTCGACTCGGTCATCCCGGCCATGAGGCGTTGTCGAAGCTTGTCTCCAGTGTCTCGAGTCAGATTGAGGATTGTTCCCATTTGTGCCATGCTTGTCAGTTAGGACGACATATCCGTCTACCCTTCCATGCGTCCGTGTCTCGTGCGTCGAATAAGTTTGATCTCATACATTGTGATCTCTGGACATCTCCGGTTGTCAGTGTGTCGGGATATAAATATTATTTGGTCATTCTTGATGATTGCACTCATTATTTGTGGACATTTCCTCTTCGTGTTAAATCTGACACTTTCAGCGCGCTCACGAGCTTCGTTGCCTACGCCTCTACACAGTTCGGCGCCTCAGTGAAGGCTGTCCAGTGCGACAACGGACGCGAGTTCGATAACTCCAGCGGCCGCACCTTCTTTCTCACTCGGGGCATCCACCTTCGCATGTCCTGCCCCTACACCTCAGCCCAGAATGGTAAAGCTGAACGCATAATTCGTTCCATCAATAATGTTGTTCGCTCCCTGCTGTTTCAGGCCTCCATGCCTCCCTCCTACTGGATCGAGGCGCTCTCCACCGCGACAGTTTTGCTTAACATCTTGCCCACCAAGACCCTGGACTTCTCTACACCGCACCATGCCCTGTACGGCACTCCACCGGTGTACGATCACCTTAGAGTCTTTGGTTGTAAGTGTTATCCAAACCTGTCCGCCACAGCGCCTCACAAACTCGCTCCCAGGTCCACTCTTTGCGTTTTCCTTGGCTATTCCGACAACCATAAAGGATACCGCTGTCTTGACCTCTCTTCCAACCGCATCATCATCTCTAGGCATGTCATCTTCGATGAAACTGCTTTTCCCTTTGCTGACCGCAACGGATCATGCACTCCTACAGCTCTCGATTTTCTAGATGCTTCTAACACTGTGCCGGATCCCATTGGACCACCGCACAAGTCTCTACCTGCAGGAACACCTTCGGCTGCACTTGAGGACTCTGCGGCAGCATCTGCCGCTCCACCTGACGACCCTGTCGTTCCCCTCCCGTCGCCAGCCCTCTACGTTCCTCCAGGACGTCGCACCTCGACGCCTCTTCCCGCGCCACGCGCGGCCTCGGCTCCGTCTTCGCCTGCGCCCGGCGCGGCCTCGACATCGTCATCACCCGCGCCACACGCGGCCTCGACTCCGTCGCCGACCTCCGCGCCACGCGCGGCCTCGCCACCACCATCGCCGGCCTCCTTCTCCGCGCCACGCGCGGCCACGCCGTCGCTACCAGCGGCGTCTCCAGCCCGTGGGCCGCCACCGGGGTTCCCGCCTCTTCCGGGCCGTGTCATCACCAACGTCTACTCCCGCCGTGCCCGACAGCCTGCGGTGTCCGCACCCCCTGCACCGGCTGCAACACCTGCTGTCCCTCCCTCGGCTCCGCTCCCCAAGGGTGCTGTTCCCGTACCACCGGTGACCAATCAGCACACCATGGCGACGCGCGCTAAGCACGGGTTTCGTGTCCCGGCTCAGTTTCATGCCACGGCCTTGTCTCCGGTGCCCAAGACCTTCCGTAGTGCACTTGCTGACCCGAGTTGGCGTGCTGCTATGGAGGAAGAACACTCCGCTCTACTGCAGAATCATACTTGGGATCTCGTTCCCCGTCCACCTCATGCCAATG
This sequence comes from Urochloa ruziziensis, assembly GCA_015476505.1. Classification (NCBI taxonomy): domain Eukaryota; kingdom Viridiplantae; phylum Streptophyta; class Magnoliopsida; order Poales; family Poaceae; genus Urochloa; species Urochloa ruziziensis. The sequence goes on from CM027118.1 coordinate 62,010,475, forward strand.
TCGTGACGGGCAAATGGATCTTCAAGCACAAGTTTCATGCAGATGGTACTCTGGAGCGCTACAAGGCGCGCTGGGTTCTCCGAGGCTTCACTCAGCGCCCCGGTGTGGATTTCTCAGAAACCTTCAGTCCAGTGGTGAAGCCAGCTACAGTTCGCACTGTCCTCTCTCTGGCTCTCTCCCGCCACTGGCCCGTCCATCAGCTCGATGTGAAGAATGCGTTCCTCCATGGAACCCTCTCTGAGACAGTTTACTGCGCACAGCCGTCCGGCTTCGAGGATTCGACCCACCCGGACTTTGTCTGCCGCCTCAACAAGTCTCTCTACGGGTTGAAGCAAGCTCCCCGTGCCTGGTTCACCAGGATCGCCTCACACTTGACCTCTCTGGGATTTGTCGAGGCCAAGTCGGACACCTCACTCTTCGTCTACCGTCGCGGTTCAGACCTTGCCTATCTACTGCTCTACGTCGACGACATCGTCCTCACAGCTTCTTCGTCCGTTCTCCTGCGCTGGGTCATTGCGGCACTGCAACAGGAGTTCTCCATGAAGGACCTTGGTGAACTGCATCACTTCCTGGGTATGCACGTTCAGCACTCTGGCGATGGTCTTCTTCTCTCCCAGAAGCAGTACATGGTGGAGCTTCTTGATCGCGCTGGCATGGCCGACTGCAAGCCATGCACCACACCGGTCGACACCAGTCCCAAGATGGCATCTGCTGATGGCGCCCCAGTTCAGGATGCATCAGACTTTCGTAGTCTCGCCGGGGCTCTCCAGTGGCTGACCTTCACTCGGCCCGACATTGCCTACGCCGTGCAGCAAGTCTGTCTTCACATGCATGATCCTCGGGAACCACACCTTGCTGCTCTCAAGCGGATTCTTCGGTACGTCCGTGGTTCTCTCGACATGGGCCTCCTGCTGCGACCATCCTCTGCGACCGAGCTCGTTGTTTACACTGATGCTGATTGGGCTGGTTGTCCCGATACGCGCAAGTCCACCTCGGGCTATGCTGTGTTTCTCGGCGACAACCTCATCTCCTGGTCCTCCAAGCGTCAGAACACCGTCTCCAGGTCCAGTGCTGAGGCTGAGTATCGCGCGGTAGCCAATGGTGTTGCTGAAGCCACCTGGCTTAGACAGCTTCTCCTGGAGCTTCATGCCCCTCTTCGCCGTGCTACGCTGGTGTATTGCGATAACATCAGCGCCGTCTACATGTCCTCCAACCCCGTCCAGCATCAACGCACCAAGCACATCGAGATAGATCTTCACTTCGTTCGCGAGCGGGTGGCTGTTGGTGATGTTCGTGTCCTGCATGTTCCAACCACGTCGCAGTACGCCGACATCTTCACCAAAGGTCTTCCCAACATCGTCTTCACGGAGTTCAGGACCAGTCTGAACGTGCGCAGTAGCTGACGTTCCGACTGCGGGGGGGTGTTGGCGTGGGCTATTGGGGCCGGCCATATGGGCCTTGCGCCCAGGCACAGGCGGCAGCCGTGCCTAATGGGAATATGGTAGAGATTGTAGATTAGGCAAGGATCTCCGTCGATTGGGTAGTTCCTATAAACCCTAGACGATCCTTGCCCATATATATTGTACACCTTGGTACCTCTATCAATCAATCCATTACTTTCCCATTCTATTGTCTCTTTCATTACTGAACATTGTTTTCACAAATATAGTTGCGTTTAAATTACCAAATAGCTGCGTGTAAATTTGCAAATAGTTGCGTTTAACTTTATTTTAAGTTGCTTTTTTATATCATATACCCACTGTATATGTACCCCCATAGATTTGCTTTTTTTTTTTCCATCTGGTTTGTGGTTCTTAACATACACTTTTTCTGTTTGTTCCAGCTACAAAATGGCTAAAAGACAGAATCATAAAACAAGGGGGCCAACATCATTCAAAACGGTACATCATGCAATCTTAACCCGTCTGTCACATGTTGTTAATTATTTTCCCTTTTACAGTAACTATTTTCTCTGTGTGCTGCCTGTATCTTATCCTAGTGTGTTGTATTTTTCAAGGTCCGAAGAAACAGGGCATCGCCTTCGAGGCTTTTCAAGCTTTACAAGCACCTAAGCGATGATCAGAAGAAACTGATATGTGGTGTCAAATTTGGAGGGCTCTTGCACATTGCATGCCCTACAATACCATTGGAGTTTGCAATCTTAACCCTGGAGGCTCCCAAACTGCCCACTGAATGTAACTGCAAACTGTTCCTGGTGACTCCCACCCTGCTGACCAGCAGTAGACACACTGTATTCCAGGATTGGTTGAGTGCAGTAGAATGGATTTCCACTTGAGTCATTTAGGAAATCTGAATCGAATTCTGGTGGTAACTCATTCAAATCCATACTTTTCTCTTTGCCAACCTACACACAAGCAGTTATCATAAGTAACTATATTATTTTTTCACAGAAGCAGTTATGTGCTTATATGAAAGTATTCTGGTATATATATGAAAGTATTATTGTTCATATTCCTAAGCAGTTCCATTTTATTTTCACAAAAGCAGTTATGTGTATACAGGAAAGTATTCTTGCGCATATATGAAAGTATTCTGCTGTATATTCTTAAGTAGTTCCAATCAGGCATGCATTTTTTTTAACAGCATTTTCTGTTCCTCTGAAACAGGGTGTCTTTTGGCAGATGGCAACCAGGCGTACAGGAGGTTGGTCACAAGTACATTTTGTATAGCAGGAATCAGATTGTGGAGCAAAATGCTACGAAAGCTTCTCCTCATGCATCATTACGGTTGCAAGTATAGAAGAACGGTGCAAGTACAGAAGAACGGTGGAAGACACAAAACGGAAAGGCACACAAAGAGCTTTTGGTCTGTAGATTCATAGGCAGACAAACTACTTTTGTTCTTTGGTTCTGCGCACGCACCTGTGTTCACCTGTGCAACCGATCTGTTGCTGCTCTTGTTTTTTTGGATCCGCTGGACGGATCGATCTACTTTCTCGGCAGGCTAAAATATCTGTGGCGGCTCCAGATCTACTCTTATTCTTTTCTGTTTTTTCCGTTTGTTTTGAGAACAGACCTGATGCGGGGTGGGGGGATTAAACGGTGGGCCAGACCTGTTGTGGGTCCAGGGAAAGGCGGGTGCCTGGCGCAGACGCGCGCAGTTTGCCTGGCGCAGACACGTAGAGCGTCAGGGCGCACCTGCCACGGTTGGTCGGTTGCCCGCGCCCACCCGTGTATATAGCCGCACGAACTTTGACTTGCCGAGCGAGAGATCCCACCCGGCCGGCCCAACCCAATCCATGGAGCTCCCCCACCACCTCGCGTTCAGCCTGCACTACGGGAGAAATCTTTCCGTCCCTGTCCGTACCGGCTGGGCGGTACCGGCTCCAGGCAACAGTGTCAAAAATGTCAAGTTAGTACCGGCTGGTAAGACAGGAAAAAGGTAACAACTTGTGTGGTTACTACGCCTATAACTCATTTCTCTATAGTGCATGAGACAGGAAAAAGGTAACAACTTGTGTGGTTACTACGTATGCGAGTGGATCGATAACTTTGTAAGTGAAAAGGGACAAATGTCGGCAGAAGCATTCGCGGTACGTGAGCACAATCAATTCTGCTAATTAATTTTAATTTATTATTATTTTATTCTCACATTTATATCTGAAAATGTTTAGAGTAATTTATTATTGTTTCATTCTAACGTTTATATGTAATTTTTTAAGATTGTTTTTTAAAATGTTACAGAAATGGTCTATGAAAGAAGATCTCATCGAAGTCGCTCGGGTCAGGGCAATTCAAGAATCTATGTGCGGATTCCTGCTCGATGAAGTCATCGATAAAAACGGAGAATTCTATGGCGATCCCTACGAAAGCGTTGCAGCAGTTGATGTCGAGGTTGGCATACAAGTGTAGTTTGTAATATGTAGAATAAAACATGTATTTTGTTGGATCTTTCAAGTATTAGTAGTAAACTTTATAGATGTATGTATGTGTATATATGTATATAATATTAATGCGATATCGGCGTAATATAAATACGTGCAATGCAGTAGTACAGTTACGTATAGTCGGATTCGGTATAAATACGCATGCAAATACGCATAAAACCAAAAAGAATAGAAAAGGAAATAAATAAACGAAAAAAAGGTTAGTACCGGCCAGGCCCCGTGCGGGGTGTGGCGGGTTAGTACCGGCTTGTGAAACCAGCCGGTACTAACAGGCGCACGTTAGTACCGGCTAGCTGCGACCGGTACTAACGTGCGCCACGTTAGTACCGGACCTTTAGTACCGGCCACAGCGACCGGTACTAATCCGTCCTGTGGTACTAAAGGTCAATTTTCATGTAGTGCTGACGGTGCTGCTACTCGACGTCGTCCTGGCCGGAGTAGCAGTCCCCGCCGGCGCAAGCTACCCCAGCAGCGAGCCAGCTGCAGGGGACGACGACACCGCAGCTCCGGCCCCGCCGCCCATGGTGGCACCACCTCGTCGGAGCCCCGCCGCGAGGGCGCCACCGCCGTGCGACATTTCGCGCCTGGCCGAGCGGATCTGCGACGGCTGCCTCCACGACTTCGGCGCCGTCCCGCCGCCGCCGCCGTGCTGCGCGGCGCTGCTCGCGGCGGGCAGGGGCGGGATGTACGGTGATACCGGGCTGGAGTGCTTCTGCGCCACGCTGATGACGGACGAGTTCATGGCGGTGGCGATCACCACGGGGGACGCCATCGACACGTACTACCAGTGCGGCGGGAGGCGCAACGTGACGGTCTGCTTTGACTAGAGTAGTAAAGAGGTGGCCGCATTTGCATGCATGTGATGTGATGTGGAGGAGATGGTCGTGTCAACTAGTAGCACCCGCGGTGGTACGCCAACAGCGAACCATGGTTAGCTCTGATCGAATCGTGCCCATAGCGGTCAGCGAACCGTGCCCGTCAGAAGCAAATTAAACATCGCACGGTAATGAAGAATCTAATGACACTTATTTGGTATCATAAATGTTAGTTCAATGTTAGTTCTTTAGTGTATAAATTTGGTCAAACTTGAGAAAGTTTAACTATCTAATAAAGTTGGAATGACTTATATTCAGTGGAACGGAGGGAGTAAAATAAAACGGGAGCGAAGTCGATTCATCATCGCGTCGAACTCCACGGGAGCGAAGAGCGACGGACGTTGGACGGGATCGCCGTCGGCAAGGATGGACCAGAAACCGGAGGAAGGCCTGCTACCGCCGCCGGCGGCGCCGTTGCCGGAGGACATGCTCGCCGACCTCTTCGCTCGCCTCCCGCCGCGCGGCCTCGCTGTGGCGCGGGCCGTCTGCAGGGCGTGGCGCGCCGCCGTCGACGGGCGCCGCCTCCTGCGCGCCGACCTCCTCCCGCTCTCGGTAGCCGGGATCTTCATCAAATTCAGATGCCACCAATTCCCGGAATACTTCTCCCGCCCCTCGACGGGCCCTAGCATCTCGGGGCAGATGGACTACCTGCCCTCCTCTGCCGGCGGTTACATATATATCTCAGGGCACTGCAACGGCCTCCTGCTGCTCGACCTGGACGACCACGGCGACCACGTCGTGAACCCGGCCACGCGGGCGTGGTCGCCGGTGCCGCCGCCGCCCGCGTTCGGCGACGACGACGTGCCGCACATCTTCTACTACCAGAACTACCTCGTGTTCGATCCCACCTTGTCGCCCTATCACGAGGTGATCTCGTTTCCACACATAAAGTTTCATTGCAACTATACATGGCCAAACGGGCCGTGCCGGCCCGGCCCGGCACGGCACTAGCACTATGCGGCACGACACTGTACGACACGACACTATGCCGTGCCCGTGCCTAGCCGTGCCGTGCTACCTCGGGCTGCCGTGCCGAGGTCGCGGCACTGGCACGGCAATATGGGCGGCGGAGCCGTGCCGAACCGTGCCATTGGGCACGGCGGCCCGCCGTCACGGTGCTCCGTCGAAGGTAGGGGCGGTTGGAGTCTGGAGGGGAAGGTGGGTGTTTTTAACTTAGGGTTTTGATATTAGGCCTTAGATGGGCTGTTAAAAAGGCCAAATTTGCAGGAATATCGTGCCACCATCGTGCCGTTGCCGTGCCAACCATTAGTCGTGTCGTGCCCGTGCTAGTGCCGCGGGCCAGACTTGCGGCCTAGGCACTGTCTAGACCGTGCCTCGTGTCGACACTGGCACTATAAGATCGTGCCCGTACCGTGCTAGTGGCGTGCTTTTTCGAGCCGTGCTCGTGCTAGCCCATCGGGCCTGGCCCATTTGGCCAACTATAATTGCAACCTCTCATCATATCCACCCGCGGTAGCGGAAGCTGAATGGCCACAGTCGACGTGCATCTTTCGTGTGTTCTCGTCGAGGACGCCCAAGCCACCATTCTAGACATGCGTCGTGCAACGCCCAGGCACTGTCTAGACCGTGCCTCGTGTCGACACTGGCACTATAAGATCGTGCCCGTACCGTGCTAGGGGCGTGCTTTTTCGAGCCGTGCTCGTGCTAGCCCATCGAGCCTGGCCCATTTGGCCAACTATAATTGCAACCTCTCATCATATCCACCCGCGGTAGCGGAAGCTGAATGGCCACAGTCGACGTGCATCTTTCGTGTGTTCTCGTCGAGGACGCCCAAGCCACCATTCTAGACATGCGTCGTGCAAGTGTGGAGCGGCCATATTCCACCTATTCAAGGGGAGCACTATATGCCTTTTGCCGAGGTGATTTTGTTATAAGGTATGTGCATATCCTTTCAGCATCATCGTTAGTTTTTCTTTAATTTGTTAGCTTGGCTTAGAAAATATTTGGGTAAAATTCACAAAATTACAAGTATATATGTTGATACTATAACTAATTTGGCACCAATTAGGTATAAGAAAGTAAGTGGTTCTATGGTATCAAGTGTCAAAATAATAGGTAGTTTTTTCATATATATATACACGCACGTAGTTGTGTATAATTAAATTTCCTTTAGAAAATGTTAATATCGCTAGCAAAATCACCGACTTATTTTAATTTGTCACAACTACTTAATTTTTGCAGGATATCTATGTCACATAACAAACACCGAGCAATTAAACCGCCGGTTAGTTTTGATAATATTATTGAAATTTACCTGGGGAAGTCTGAGAAGGGAGTGTACCTTGCATCATACGATTACCGTGGTGATCTAGTCCAGATTTGGATGCTTGATGAATCGTGTGGCCGAATGGAGTGGTTATTGAAGCATAATTGCGACCTTAACTATGTGCTACGTCAAAACTGCTGCCAACAGGCAAGTGGACCATGGGTTTTAGATGATGTCAACTGCAATTTCTATCGTCATCTCTTTCCAAACAATATCAAAGAAGCACCAATTGAAAAGAAATATGAGTGGGACTCTGACAATGATGATGTTCTTGGCAATGAGAATAGAGCTGAAAGGCATCATTGTGGGATTTTTTATATCCTTGGATTCCATCCTTTTAAAGAGGTTATCTTTTTCAGTCAGTCAGAAGAGAGAGGAATTGCCTATCACTGGAATAGCTCCAAAATTCAAGACGTTGCTAATATAGAAGTGCCCAGATATTTTTCACAAATGTGCCCAGATATTTTTCACAAATGTGCCCAGATATAGACGTTGCTTTTCCTTACACACCATGCTGGACGTGAGGAATCACAGAAGACGCAGCTAATATAGAAGTGCACGGTAGCACACATGTTTTGTTTCATTCCAGAGTAGTACAAATGTTGATTGCAACTTTTGTTGTGCTTTTTCCTGGTTCTTGTCGTGCGCCCAATCAAATGATGGCTGTGCTATCCAGGCCGCCAAGTGAAGTCCAGTATGAACTATCCAAATTCCACAGCTAAGATGCCACTGGAATGCCCAGGGCCAGCTTGTGGCAGCTAAGTTGGGCAGATGCGGCCACGGCTGAATGGCAGTCTTGGAGGCGATTACCTTAGCCATGGAGCCGGGGATCAGCTATATCATCATCAAATCGGATGCACAGCTATGATGTCTACTGGTATCTTCAATGACTGATGCACTCCAGTATATAAACTTGTTTATTTTTAAGTATATAAAAACTTGATTGTAACAGAGCTGCACAACATGATCTGGCTCGACTGGCGCTTAGTAGTTTAGAGTCAAATGCCCAGTGGTGTTGAGACGTACTAACATCCAGTGTTGCTAAAATTGTAATGACTGAAATGGCCATTTCTGTTTAAGAACGAAATCCTTGTTTGATCCAAAAAATTGTTTGCTACGATTCAATTAGGAAGCCTAATATAATGAGCATACTCGCTTAAAGTGATCAAACTGTAAATACCCGAGTAACTTGCGGAAGATTATCTTCAACTAAAGAAAGAATACTCATGCAGGATTACAATCAGCAGCGCCCATATTACCTCCACAAGGAAGTTCGTAAACACAATCCATCCAGATCTAAACCATCTGTTGACCTTTTAATCTTGTCTTGCAAAAACTGGGCTTTCTGCATCCCCAATGAACTCCAACGTAACTCTTGTACTTTCTGTGAAGTTCCAATACATTTTCTCATCCAAATTCCTTACGAACTTCTGCACGTAGAAGCTCCCATCGGGATCTTTACAACCTTCCAAATCATTTTATTAACCAATGAATTAGAAATGGTTATTTTGAGGAAAACATGGCACATCACATTTCTGTTTTTGACAAAAAGAAAAAACAAAGATAGAAGAAGATACCAGAAATAAATATTCCTCTGTACCACTCAATAGAGACCCCACCTTTGTCATTGAAGTGCTGCTCATGTTCCATTTGTCAAATAGTCTGTTAGGTTTATTTTCATTTGCGCCATTTTATTTCAGTCAATGTGTGACACCCCGTGTCACTTTTAAAAATTTAGCGTGCACATCTACTCTTTGTACAAAGATTATGGTGCTCATCATGTTTTTTAACTGAGTATCAAGTTTGAATGGACTCCCAAAAGTCAAATTTCGCTTTTAAACTCCTTTGAATTCAAATTTGGTTAAGTTAGAACCTTTTCCTTTTAACCCTTTTGGGGGCTTGTTTAAAATTCAAAATGTTTAAACAAGTGGCTTTTGGCCAATTTGAAAATTCATTAGTGAACTATCTACTCTCAGCTAGAAGTTTTGGTTTGGGGCAAAAACATCTTTTGCTTGCTCAAACTTTTGGTCAAATAGTGGTCAAACTGCTGATTTCAGCACTTCTGAAATTTGGCTAAGTCCAATTTCTGACAGCAGCTCTTAGCCAACTTTAGAGCTCTATATCTTTTATTTTTCAATCTATCCAAACCAAATCAAGTTCATGGTTTGAAAGCTGGTAGTTTGAACTCTTCAAAAATCATGAACAACTCCAGGATCTCAAACTCTAGCTATTTCTTTTTCATGCTCAAAGTCAGCTAAATTCAATTCAGTTCTGGGACTTAGAAAATTTTCTGAGTTCACGTTTTTGGCCGATGTTTGATCGAGTTTATCTCTCAAACCAAATCTTTTTGAACCTGGTGACTTTAACAAAAGTTGTTCCCCTTGGTGTCCTCTACAACTTTTGTATTGGAGTTTTGGAAAGTTTCTACACGAAATTTCGAGTTTGAATCAAGTTTTGGGAGGGGGATTCGCGGGTACTGTAGCTACTGAATCGACTTCGTCGATTCAGTAAAGCGCAGGGGCGAGCTGGCCGTCGGTGGCCGCTTGTGCCACGCGCCGCGCCTCAAGGTCCTTGGACGCGTGCCGTCGCTCCGCCTCGCCAGGTTACGCCCAGGCATGCGCTGTGCTCCGCTGTCGAACCACGGGAACGCCACCATCGCCGGCCACCCGTCGACATTTCCCCGTGACTGCCAGAGCGGTCGTGAGCTGTCGCTCGGTGAATTCACCGCGGTTAAGCCGTGTTTATCCAATTCACCGCGTCAGTAACTCTCTCACATCGCCCTCGTCGTCCTCGTCCACTCCGCCAGCCTTGCCACCCTCTCCAGAGCCGTCGCCGGCCAGTTTTCCGGCCGCCATCGCCGCCACCCCACCTCGCCGTAGAACTTAGACTTCCCATCCTCCTCTGCCTCTCCAAGCCACTCAATTGGCATTCCCTTGGACCCCTGATACTGCCCGCATCCTTTTCCCCAATCCTCGGGCAACGGTGAGCTCTCTCCGGCGAGCCTTTGCTTGGCCAGCCGCCTCGCTCGAGGGGAACGCATGCGCGCACTCTAATCCTGAGCTTTTTCTTGACCAGGAGGTGCGGCATGGGGTCCTGAGGGGAGGGAGCAACTCCGGCGCTGCTCCGGCCGCTTCTCCGGCGAGTTCACGCCGGTCAAACGCGCGGCGGCGCGCTGTGTGCGGCGGAAGACCGGCGAGGGGTGTTCAATTAGAAGAGGATTTCTTTCCAGGGGGTTATGTGCAAAAGTGTTGGGTTTAAGTGTTAAGGTGGAAAAGATCGAGGGGGTTTTCTGGAAAATCTAGGGGCTTATCTGTGAAGAAAGGACTGGTTGGTAATAGATCTTTTAGATCCAGGGGCCTAAGCGTAAAAGTGTTTTCGGTTTTTCTTTTGTTTTTCATTTCAGCATACATGTATTTCTTGTTTAATGCATAGAAAATCATAGGAGTGTGAGAAAATTGTGAAACCAATTTTGTTGTACTTGTTGCATCTTTGGCTACAGCAGAAAAATATAAAATCATGTTGTTTATATGCAGTTTTCTGTGTAGAAGTTTTAGTTAGTTTATTAGCTTTCTGTCAAAATAAATAGTTCTGCATGTCCAAAAATTTTGAGAAAATCACAGTAGCTATAAGATGTGTTTTGTGAGCACAGTAAATTTTTGGGTTGCATGCTATCTGTGTAGTTTAAGTTAAGCTTTTTCTCCATGTTTAGCTTGTTTGTGCTGTTAAAAATAGTTGTGAATATGTTTTTGAGCTCAATAAATCATGGTAAATCTGTGTTAGTGTGTAGATAGTGTTTCTGTGAAGTTTTGCATTTTTGTGCATAATCTTGTTGCTGTTTGTTGTTTTGGTAGATTTATAGCCTTTTTGTCTTTTTCAAAATAATTAGTTTCTGTTAGAATTAAGTGTTGAAAAATTTTCAGTGGTAATCTTGAGTTAAAAGCTTCTCAGAGAAGTTTTTGTGCTGTTAGATAACCTGTGTAGGTTTGTTTGTTTAATAGTTGCTAAATAACCCTTTATATGTGTGTTTAAATGGTTTTATAAATATAGTTTATGCCAATAAAATGTTTTCTAAAAAGTTTTGGTGAACTCAGTAAAGTTTGAATCTGTTGTTGTATTTCTTTCTTAGTGATAAGTTAATCTTGCTTAAAGAGATATGCACTTACTCTATAAAATGTTAAAAATGGTTTTTGCAACATTTCATGTGATTTCATGTGCATATCTTGTTTTGTACTTAAGCTGTATAATTGAATTGCTGCATGTAAGATTTTGTATCTTTTCTCACTGTTATTCCAAACTCACACATGTGCATTTTCATGTAGAGAACGTGCTAGCTGACGGGGTGTACAACTTGGTGCCTGAGTCAGAAGCTGAGCAGCCAGAGCCCGAGGTCGTTGTAGTTGAGGCAGAACAAGACCCGAGCCAAGACTCGGAAGGGCCCAAGGCCAGCGAAGGCAAGCACCGGAGTGCATATAACCTTTTTAACGCAGCCACACTTTAATTTATTTACTTTACAAAGTATTTACCTTATGCATTTAAGTTTTCATAGGAGTTGACTGAAAACCTAGTTGCATGATCCTTAGGAAAACCCAGAGTTTTCTAGTATGTGTAGGTCGATAGAATTGCTAGGCTGGTTAAACGGTAGAAGTCGAGTAATTGCCTGTTACTCGCGAGATGCTAAGTGGGTTCTTTCAGAGTTATGTTAACCTGTCATCTAGACTGGAAAAGAAAGTTAGGCCGGGCGGAGAATGTTGGTAGGGAAAGGAATGGAATGTTGTAGCTCCGCCTGTGCCAGTTAAGGCCCGTTCGTTGTTAGCTCTGGGATCAAGATTGAATTGTACTACCTCACATGCTGGGAGTAAGAGGTAGTTGAAACTGGTAACTTATGTACTTTAGCTCGCACTGGTATGTTGAACTACGCCTGACTGCCTATTCATGTACCGGTTAGAGTAACTCATGGCTGACCCGTCGTTGGTATCGGTGGGGACTGGTACTTGAGGGTAGCAGGGTAGGTCAAGTATTTAGTGTTGGCTGAAGGAACGGCTGGCATGAGCAGCTCGACGGGGCTCGTTTGTGCCGTGTGGGTAGGTTAACCTTGCAAGGGATAAAACCGAATCGATTCGCCGTACTCACGGTATTGAGCTCTTGATCACTGGGCAGCATCGCTAGTTAAGAACTTGAATATTGTTGATGATCATATGCTGTATGAGTTAATTAATCAAGTTCTTGCTCTCATTTGTAAAAGTTTTATAAATGCTAATCTAGATCAAATAGCTCAAATAAAATTTGAATGCTAAAACTTGAAAGTAAGGATCTATTTTAGTTGCTCTTTTTGGCAAAACAAAAACCCAGCCAAAAGCCTTGCATACTAGGGGTCTTAGATTTTCTTCAGTCGGTTAAGTCTTGCTGAGTATTAAATTACTCAACCTGCTTGTGTTAACCCTTTTTCAGAGTCTGAGTCTAGCTTAGCAGAGCAGGCCGCTGAAGCTTTCCCGTTTGGTGTCCCTGAAGGTTTTCAGTTGCAGTTCGTTCCGGCTTCGCAGGGTGTGGAGCCGAGGGATTGATAATGCCAGCTGGGCTACTTGTGCATTATCATGTTTTTATCGTCGTAGACTCGTACTGTTTTAAACTTCCGCTGTGCTTTTAAAACTCTGTGTTGTAATAACTTTTATAATGTCCTGTTTTGTAAATTAAATCCACGTGTACTGTGTTGTAAAATTTGTGACTCGTTAATCATCTGTGCTCATTGTGGAGTGAGACATGCCTCGTATTGGTTTCGACAATGTGATCAGTGGTGTAATCGGGAGTTACCCGACAGCAACTACACGGTTATGTCAGTTGAAGTGCGAGTGTGCTGTACTGCTTGCATTAGCTAAGGGACAATGCACTTGAGCTGACATAATTTGTGGTGGTTCTGCCACAGCTGGTACCAGAGCCGAAAATACTTGGCGGATGATTTAACTTGTCTTAAAAATGTGTTTTCGGAAATAAAAGTTAATCTGGTTTGCGAAAATACGTTGGTCACGTTAAGGAATTTTTTTTAGAACGTAAGCCCTAGGGATTATGGGTATGTGAATCAGGTGGCTATCTAACCTTTGCAGCTAACTCCCAGCACATTACTTTCTGTCAAAACTTACTTTATTGCACAATCAACCTTTATTTATGCATCGACAGAGGGTGAGGATCTCCGGTCAATGGGGACACCTTGACACCTCGGTCGGTACGGTGAAATCCGAACGCCGTGCTCAAGCGGTGGCCTCCTTGAGCTGCAGCCAATATACCCATGCACTGTTGTGGATTATATTGGGTGTAAAGTTGCCTCTATGTGTTGTCCATACGACACGGGATGTATGGATACCGTTACTATAGAGAACGGTAATGTATGGGGACGCTTTCATGAGTGCTGGCATGAAAGGTTCATTATATGCACTGTGTTTTCTGCAGGTACACTAACATGCGTTACGTAAGTTAAGACGTGTACAATACGATTAGTTATTATAGAGAGAGCCGTATGGTTGCCACCGATCCTAACCACGTAAGACCAAGAATACTTGGCAATTATTTTCTTTTGTGAGGGCGGTTAGGACGAGCATGCATCATGAGTTCTAAAATCTGTCAAAAATCTTTAAAATTTGTTAGGGTGCCCTGGGATCTACACCACCATCCACTTTGCATTGCACCTAAGGTTGATCTAGTTGGGGTTTTTGGACGTCTGCTGCTGGTCGAAATTTTCTCGGCTAGCAAATGATGTTTTCTGCAGGGAAGAGTTAAAGGAAAGTTGCTCAGAATTTGGTTAGCTTGCTGCTGTAAAAATTTCACATTTTTATCTTCAGTATAGCTCGAGTTATGCCTGTTTTAGTAAGCCCCTGTTTCCTGGAATTTTTCTGGAGGACAGCAATGAGTCTTTGAATTTTTACTCCCTCTTAACATCGGAATCAAGTCTTCCACTTCATAAGAAAGTTGTAGAGAAATATCTAACAGATTTTCTGGCAAAGTTTGAGCATTTTTGCATATACCAGTTGAGAGTTATGAATTTTTCTTTGCTTGCCAGGAATCTGTCCAATTCTAAATTCAGCAATATCTTTTCCAAATCAAGTGCTAAGCTTCATTTGCTTTTCATTTCAGATGAGTTTCCCAAATAACAACCCCCACATCACCACAGACATCGATGGTCGTCTTTTCTCCAACGGTTTGTACCGAGAGGGTTTTCCTTCTCAGCTGTGGGAGACCATGCAGACTTTGGGATACGTGGTCGCTCCTCAGTACGTTGGAAGATACATCACTGAAACCGGAATAAATCGTTGTGAGGTCTCGTTGGTTATTCCCAGTTTACAGCTAGGAGGGGGTGAAGATATTCGCATCGTTGTTACTGGGGGAAATTATGAGGAGGCTTGTGATACTGCCGCATGGAGAGCCTTGCAGCAGCTAAGTTTTAAGCATCAGATAAAAACTTTCGGAGCTCCAGCAGGTGTTTTCATGTCCTCTACAAATGAAGTGGGTGAGTCTAGCTCCAGTGTTAAAAAGGAAGATGCTACCGATGTGCAGAGCATGACTCGCTACTATGGACAATGTTAACCGTCTGATTGAAAGTATGGCTTTCAGTTATGGCGCAATGTTGAATGCTGCTAACTCACAGGCCCAGGAAAGAGCAGCAATGCAGGGACAAGTTGACCAACATATGGCGGTAATTGGAAGCTTGGAAGAGCGTGTGTATGACTTAGAGGTGGAGAATGACAACCTTATGCAAGAGCAGGAGGGAGTCTGGGCTGAAGGGCCCCAGGCTAATCATCCACCAGGAGAGCTGCCTGACCAAGGTGATTCTGGCTTGGATGACTCACCTGGACCACCTGTGGAACCACCGTCATCTGATCAGGAGCAGGAAGAGCCAGTTGCCCCCGTTCCACAGCCCCAAATTCCTGGTCCTGCATATGGGTGGATTAGCGAGGAGGAAGATACAGAAGAAGAGCTTGATGAGATGAATGGGGAAGAAGAAGTAGGGGATGAAGAAGAAACTGAAGAAGAAGAGGAAGAACCGGAAGAGCGCGTCTTTTACACTGATAACGAGGAATCCGATTGATTCATGTTTACCTTCGGAAAATTCCCGTTATCATGTGTTGTATCTTACTTTCCAGTTTGTAATAAGTTGCTTGGTGAAGTACTCTGTAGTTAAAACTCTTTTCTTGGGGTTGTAATAATTATGATGTATGGATGTAAGCGGAACTCAATTTCTTTTTCTATGCAGCACTTTGTTTTCTCTGAAATTTTCGCAGCAGATTCGTATTGGAATTTTTACGCCTTGATAACCATTTTTCTAGGCAGACTGATGAATACCAAAGTTGTTGCAAATTTCATGAGGAAGCTGCTGGTAAAATTTCAAGTCCATTGGATCAGTAGTTTGGGAGAAACAACCGAAACAAGTCGACTCTGTCTGCTGAAAAACAGATTTGACAGAGAGGCAAAGGACGAATTTTTGACCCCTGATAACGTGAGATTCAGTTCGGGAGTTGAATACGAAAGTTGTGGACTATCAAATTCTGCATCTACTGGAAAAATTTGAGCATTTTTGATTTAGTAGTTTGCGAGATACGAATTTTACGCTAAACCCGTGCGATCTGTCCACAAGCTGAAAAGTGGAGGAGTGGTAGAATTGCGTTCAAGGAACGATTGGATCTAACTCCCAAGGACTAACTTTATATTGGATTTTTATGTCATGCACTATGCTATAATATTTTATTTCTGAGTATTGATTTTAATCATCATCGCTCACTGAGAAATTATTGCAAAGTTGTATGACTAATCTGCGTTTGGTGGCTTATGCAGAATGCCTGACACTCCGGATCATGTTGGGGGTGGGAATGATGGAAATCTGCCCGGACCTCCGGATCTTCGGGAATTTATGGCACATCAGATGGCTCAGCATACTGAGCTTATGCGGGTGATTGTTCAGATGCAGCAGAATCAACCCCGCCATGAGCCACAACATGAGATGCCCCGTGAAGCCTCATACCCGGATTTCTTCGGCACACAACCGCCGCAATTTTTCAAGGCGAAGGAACCACTGGATGCTGATGTCTGGCTCAATATTATTGAGTCAAAATTTGCTTTATTAATATATCCATGTTCAGAAGCCAACAAAGCTAGATTTGCAGCTCAACAGCTTAGGGAGGATGCCCGCATGTGGTGGGATAATTATCGGGCTACACTTCCTGCAGATCATATTGTCACTTGGACTGAGTTCAAGGCTGCTTTTCGCTCCCACCATATCCCTGATGGTCTTTTAGATAGAAAACTTAATGAGTTCTTGGCACTCACTCAGGGTAATCATGGCGTGGTGCAGTATTCACAGGCATTTAATCATTTATCACAGTATGCTGGACATCATGTGGATACGGATGCTAAAAAGCAAGACCGTTTTCGTCGTGGGCTTAATACTAAATTGAAGAAAAGTTTGGTTTTGATCAAGCCTGCTAGCTTTAATGAATTTCCAGATGTTTTTCCTGATGATCTTCCGGGGTTGCCACCCGATCGGGATATTGAATTTGTAATTGAGTTGCAGCCCGGTACCGCACCCATTTCAAAAAGGTCGTACCGAATGCCGCCCAATGAATTAGCAGAGCTAAAGATCCAGCTACAAGAACTTCTTGACAAGGGCTATATCAGGCCAAGTTCATCTCCCTGGGGTTGTCCTGCACTCTTTGTGAAAAAGAAGGATCACACTTTGAGATTGTGCGTAGACTACCGACCCCTTAATGCAGTTACCATCAAGAATAAATACCCTCTTCCACGCATCGATCTTCTCTTTGATCAATTGGCTGGAGCAAAAGTGTTCTCAAAAATTGACCTTCGGTCGGGTTATCATCAAATCAAGATTCGACCATGTGATATTCCCAAGACAGCTTTTTCCACCCGATATGGCTTATATGAGTACTTAGTCATGTCTTTTGGACTCACCAATGCTCCTGCCTATTTTATGTATCTCATGAATTCAATCTTTATGCCAGAGCTGGACAAGTTTGTCGTGGTGTTTATTGATGACATTCTTATTTATTCCAAGGATGAGGAAGAGCATGCTGAACACCTCAGAATTGTTCTTCAGCGATTACGAGATCATAAACTCTATGCTAAGTTTAGCAAATGTGAGTTTTGGTTGAAGAGTGTAAAATTTTTGGGTCACACCGTATCCGGTGATGGTATTGCCGTTGACCCGGTAAATGTGCAGAAAGTTTTAGATTGGGAATCTCCGAAGTCTGTGCATCAAATCCGAAGTTTTCTTGGAATGGCGGGGTATTACCGTCGTTTTATTCCAGATTTTTCCAAGATTGCCAAACCTATCACTGATCTTCTGAAGAAGGGGGAGAAATTTAAATGGAGTGACAAGTGTGATGAAGCATTCCATACTTTGAAAAGACTCTTGACATCTGCCCCAGTTCTTGCTCAACCTGACACTTCCAAGGCTTTTGATGTTTATTGTGATGCATCGGGCATAGGACTTGGTTGTGTCCTTATGCAGGATAATCAAGTTATAGCTTATGCTTCTCGAGCTCTTCGACCTGATGAGAAGAATTATCCAACACATGATCTTGAACTTGCTGCAGTGGTACATGCCTTAATAATTTGGAGGCACCATCTTATGGGTACTCATTGCAATATCTATACAGATCACAAGAGTCTCAAGTATATTTTTACTCAAGCTGATCTCAATATGAGGCAAAGAAGATGGTTGGAATTGATTAAGGATTATGAAATTGAAGTTCACTATCATCCAGGCAAAGCAAATGTAGTTGCAGATGCACTCAGCCGCCGGGGTAATTGTCAGTTCATAACTTTGAGACCCCAAAATGCCACTCTTACGAAAGAGTTGGACAAATTAAATTTGGAAATTATTCCACAGGGTACTTTGAATCATCTTTTGATTCAACCTACTTTGCAAGATCAGATTGTCGCGGCTCAGTCTAAATCTAAAGGGGTACAGATCATTAAGCAAAAGCTAGCTGAAAATGATGGAAAGTATAAATGTTTTTGTCAAGACAATGAAGGAGTTCTAAGGTTTACTAATCGGCTAGTAGTTCCTAAAGATCATGAGCTTAGGAAGAAAATTCTTGATGAGGCACATCTTTCTAAATTCTCTATTCATCCAGGGAGCAGCAAAATGTATCAAGATTTGAGAGAAAATTTTTGGTGGACTCGAATGAAAAGGGAGATTGCTAAATATGTAGCAGAGTGTGATACCTGCCAAAGGGTGAAAGCTAGTCATTTGAAAGCCGGTGGAACTTTACAACCATTACCCATACCTTCATGGAAATGGGAGGATATAAGTATGGATTTTATTGTGGGTTTGCCATTGACTCCTCAGAAACATGACTCTATCTGGGTTATTGTTGATAGACTCACCAAGTCAGCCCATTTTATTCCTGTCAACAATGCTTTTTCAGCAACTCAATATGCTGAGATCTATTTAGATCAAATTGTGCGTTTACATGGAGTTCCAAAGACTATCATTTCAGATAGAGGTTCACCATTTATAGCTCGCTTTTGGAAACAATTGCATGAGCTGTTAGGCACTAAACTCATTCGAAGTTCAACTTATCATCCTCAGACCGATGGGCAAACTGAAAGAGTGAATCAAATCTTGGAGGATATGCTCAGAGCTTGTGTCATCCATTATGACAAGAGATGGGATAAAAGCTTATCTTTAGCTGAGTTTTCCTACAATAACAGCTACCAATCCAGCTTGAAAATGGCACCATTTGAAGCTCTTTATGGTCGAAGGTGTCGAACCCCGTTAAATTGGTCGGGAACTGGCGAGAGAAAAATCTTCGGTCCAGATTTGGTTAAGGAGGCCGAGGATAAAGTCAAGATTATTCAGCAAAATCTTAAGACCGCGCAATCGCGGCAAAAGAGCTATTCTGATAAAAGAAGAAGACCTTTAGTTTTCAAGGTTGGGGATCATGTTTATCTTCGAGTATCACCAACTAAAGGTGTTCAGAGATTTGGAGTCAAGGGAAAATTAGCTCCTCGTTTTATTGGACCTTTTGAAATCATTAGCCAATGTGGTCCGGTTGCTTATGAGATACAACTGCCGTCCAAGCTTGCAGCTGTTCATAATGTATTTCATGTATCTCAACTCAAGAAATGTCTTAGGGTTCCTATTGAAGGAATTGCTCATGAAGAAATTGAGTTTGAACCCGACTTATCATATGAGGAACAACCTTTCAAGATTCTGGATATTTCTGAAAGAGTTACTCGAAGACGGTCCATTAAATTTTATAAAGTTTAGTGGACTCATCACTCTGACAAAGAAGCAACATGGGAACAAGAATCTTATCTCAAATCCAAGTATCCAGAGTTTTTAGATGCTGCATTAAGGTATTCTACACTCTCTCTTTACACCAGAATCTCGGGACGAGATTCTTTTAAGGGGGGAGGGCTGTGACACCCCGTGTCACTTTTAAAAAATTTAGCGTGCACATCTACTCTTTGTACAAAGATTATGGTGCTCATCATGTTTTTTAAACTGAGTATCAAGTTTGAATGGACTCCCAAAAGTCAAATTTCGCTTTTAAACTCCTTTGAATTCAAATTTGGTTAAGCTAGAACCTTTTCCTTTTAACCCTTTTGGGGGCTTGTTTAAAATTAAAAATGTTTAAACAAGTGGCTTTTGGCCAATTTGAAAATTCATTAGTGAACTATCTACTCTCAGCTAGAAGTTTTGGTTTGGGGCAAAAACATCTCTTGCTTGCTCAAATTTTTGGTCAAATAGTGGTCAAACTGCTGATTTCAGCACTTCTGAAATTTGGCTAAGTCCAATTTCTGACAGCAGCTCTTAGCCAACTTTAGAGCTCTATATCTTTTATGTTTCAATCTATCCAAACCAAATCAAGCTCATGGTTTGAAAGCTGGTAGTTTGAACTCTTCAAAAATCATGAACAACTCCAGGATCTCAAAATCTAGCTATTTCTTTTTCATGCTCAAAGTCAGCTAAAGTCAATTCAGTTCTGGGACTTAGAAAATTTTCTGAGTTCACGTTTTTGGCCGATGTTTGATCGAGTTTATCTCTCAAACCAAATCTTTTTGAACCTGGTGACTTTAACAAAAGTTGTTCCCTTGGTGTCCTCTACAACTTTTGTATTGGAGTTTTGGAAAGTTTCTACACGAAATTTCGAGTTTGAATCAAGTTTTGGGAGGGGGATTCGCGGGTACTGTAGCTACTGAATCGACTTTGTCGATTCAGTAAAGCGCAGGGGCGAGCTGGCCGTCGGTGGCCGCTTGTGCCACGCGCCGCGCCTCAAGGTCCTTGGACGCGTGCCTTTGCTCCGCCTCGCCAGGTTACGCCCAGGCATGCGCTGTGCTCCGCTGTCGAACCACGGGAACGCCACCATCGCCGGCCACCCGTCGACATTTCCCCGTGACTGCCAGAGCGGTCGTGAGCTGTCGCTCGGTGAATTCACCGCGGTTAAGCCGTGTTTATCCAATTCACCGCGTCAGTAACTGTCTCACATCGCCCTCGTCGTCCTCGTCCACTCCGCCAGCCTTGCCACCCTCTCCAGAGCCGTCGCCGGCCAGTTTTCCGGCCGCCATCGCCGCCACCCCACCTCGCCGTAGAGCTTAGCCTTCCCATCCTCCTCTGCCTCTCCAAGCCACTCAATTGGAGTTCCCTTGGACCCCTGATACTGCCCGCATCCTTTTCCCCAATCCTCGGGCAACGGTGAGCTCTCTCCGGCGAGCCTTTGCTTGGCCAGCCGCCTCGCTCGTGGGGAATGCATGCGCGCACTCTAATCCTGCGCTTTTTCTTGTCCAGGAGGTGCGGCATGGGGTCCTGAGGGGAGGGAGCAACTCCGGCGCTGCTCCGGCCGCTTCTCCGGCGAGTTCACGCCGGTCAAACGCGCGGCGGCGCGCTGTGTGCGGCGAAGACCGGCGAGGGGTGTTCAATTAGAAGAGGATTTCTTTCCGGGGGTTATGTGCAAAAGTGTTGGGTTTAAGTGTTAAGGTGGAAAAGATCGAGGGGGTTTTCTGGAAAATCTAGGGGCTTATCTGTGAAGAAAGGACTGGTTGGTAATAGATCTTTTAGATCCAGGGGCCTAAGCGTAAAAGTGTTTTCGGTTTTTCTTTTGTTTTTCATTTCAGCATACATGTATTTCTTGTTTAATGCATAGAAAATCATAGGAGTGTGAGAAAATTGTGAAACCAATTTTGTTGTACTTGTTGCATCTTTGGCTACAGCAGAAAAATATAAA
This sequence comes from Urochloa ruziziensis, assembly GCA_015476505.1. NCBI lineage: Eukaryota > Viridiplantae > Streptophyta > Magnoliopsida > Poales > Poaceae > Urochloa > Urochloa ruziziensis. Next base: position 62,031,775 of record CM027118.1, read on the forward strand.
ATCATGTTGTTTATATGCAGTTTTCTGTGTAGAAGTTTTAGTTAGTTTATTATCTTTCTGTCAAAATAAATAGTTCTGCATGTCCAAAACTTTTGAGAAAATCACAGTAGCTATAGGATGTGTTCTTGTGAGCACAGTAAATTTTTGGGTTGCATGCTATCTGTGTAGTTTAAGTTAAGCTTTTTCTCCATGTTTAGCTTGTTTGTGCTGTTAAAAATAGTTGTGAATATGTTTTTGAGCTCAATAAATCATGGTAAATCTGTGTTAGTGTGTAGATAGTGTTTCTGTGAAGTTTTGCATTTTTGTGCATAATCTTGTTGCTGTTTGTTGTTTTGGTAGATTTATAGCCTTTTTGTCTTTTTCAAAATAATTAGTTTCTGTTAGAATAAAGTGTTGAAAAGTTTTCCGTGTTAATCTTGAGTTAAAAGCTTCTCAGAGAAGCTTTTTTGTGCTGTTAGATGACCTGTGTAGGTTTGTTTGTTTAAATATTTGCTAAATAACCCTTTATATGTGTGTTTAAATGGTTATATAAATATAGTTTTACCAATAAAATGTTTTCTAAACAGTTTTGGTGAACTCAGTAAAGTTTGAATCTGTTGTTGTATTTCTTTCTTAGTGATAAGTTAATCTTGCTTAAAGAGATATGCACTTACTCTATAAAATGTTAAAAGTGGTTTTTGCAACATTTCATGTGATTTCATGTGCATATCTTGTTTTGTACTTAAGCTGTATAATTGAATTGCTGCATGTAAAATTTTGTATCTTTTCTCACTGTTATTCCAAACTCACACATGTGCATTTTCATGTAGAGAACGTGCTAGCTGACGGGGTGTACAACTTGGTGCCTGAGTCAGAGGCTGAGCAGCCAGAGCCCGAGGTCGTTGTAGTTGAGGCAGAACAAGACCCGAGCCAAGACTCGGAAGGGCCCAAGGCCAGCGAAGGCAAGCACCGGAGTGCATATAACCTTTTTAACGCAGCCACACTTTAACTTATTTACTTTACAAAGTATTTACCTTATGCATTTAAGTTTTCATAGGAGTTGAATGAAAACCTAGTTGCATGATCCTTAGGAAAACCCAGAGTTTTCTAGTATGTGTAGGTCGATAGAATTGCTAGGCTGGTTAAACGGTAGAAGTCGAGTAATTGCCTGTTACTCGCGAGATGCTAAGTGGGTTCTTTCAAAGTTATGTTAACCTGTCATCTAGACTGGAAAAGAAAGTTAGGCCGGGCGGAGAATGTGGTAGGGAAAGGAATGGAATGTTGTAGCTCCGCCTGTGCCAATTAAGGCCCGTTCGTTGTTAGCTCTGGGATCAAGATTGAATTGTACTACCTCACATGCTGGGAGTAAGAGGTAGTTGAAACTGGTAACTTATGTACTTTAGCTCGCACTGGTATGTTGAACTACGCCTGACTGCCTATTCATGTGCCGGTTAGAGTAACTCATGGCTGACCCGTCGTTGGTATCGGTGGGGACTGGTACTTGAGGGTAGCAGGGTAGGTCAAGTATTTAGTGTTGGCTGAAGGAACGGCTGGCATGAGCAGCTCGACGGGGCTCGTTTGTGCCGTGTGGGTAGGTTAACCTTGCAAGGGATAAAACCGAATCGATTCGCCGTACTCACGGTATTGAGCTCTTGATCACTGGGCAGCATCGCTAGTTAAGAACTTGAATATTGTTGATGATCATATGCTGTATGAGTTAATTAATCAAGTTCTTGCTCTCATTTGTAAAAGTTTTTATAAATGCTAATCTAGATCAAATAGCTCAAATAAAATTTGAATGCTAAAACTTGAAAGTAAGGATCTATTTTAGTTGCTCTTTTTGGCAAAACAAAAACCCAGCCAAAAGCCTTGCATACTAGGGGTCTTAGATTTCTTCAGTCGGTTAAGTCTTGCTGAGTATTAAATTACTCAACCTGCTTGTGTTAACCCTTTTTCAGAGTCTGAGTCTAGCTTAGCAGAGCAGGCCGCTGAAGCTTTCCCGTTTGGTGTCCCTGAAGGTTTTCAGTTGCAGTTCGTTTTGGCTTCGCAGGGTGTCGAGCCGAGGGATTGATAATGCCAGCTGGGCTACTTGTGCATTATCATGTTTTTATCGTCGTAGACTCATACTGTTTTAAACTTCCGCTGTGCTTTTAAAACTCTGTGTTGTAATAACTTTTATAATGTCCTGTTTTGTAAATTAAATCCACGTGTACTGTGTTGTAAAATTTGTGACTCGTTAATCATCTGTGCTCATTGTGGAGTGAGACATGCCTCGTATTGGTTTCGACAATGTGATCAGTGGTGTAATCGGGAGTTACCCGACAGCAACTATACGGTTATGTCAGTTGAAGTGCGAGTGTGCTGTACTGCTTGCATTAGCTAAGGGACAATGCACTTGAACTGACATAATTTGTGGTGGTTCTGCCACACAATGGCCCTTGACAAGCCTCCCATTTTTTAATCTGAAGGAAATGAAAAACAACTGGCATCAATTCATCTCCATCCTTAATATATAATCCACATAATTTAATCCCAGAACTGCAAAAATACTTAATAATGAAATTCATAATAATGGTTCGTGTCAATTTGACACATGAACAAGAATAATGAATGCCCTCATAACTCTGATCACCATTAACTTGGTGTATATACATTGTAATTATAATCTACAAACATGGGCTGTGTGGTTCATGTCCTGTTCACCATGTGCAAAAAAAAAAAAAAAAAAAAAAAAAAAACCTACCTTACTTTGGCATTTGCTTTGCTTTGACATCCTCCTTCCAAATTCCTTGGATCGGATCTTATCTCCTTCCTCAGCTTCACACTGTGAGCGTGAGGCAAGCAATGTACATGGCATTTCATGAGGAACATTTGAGCTAATATGCATTGTTAGGATACGAGTTCTGTCACAATGTCCTGAGGTACCAATAGCTTATGAAATGATTTTATGTTTGGTGGTGGCGCTGTCACCAGAAATCTCCACAGCTGCATTGCCCATTCTTGAAATGATGAAATCGGTTAGCATCTCTGACAATGATAACCCTGTTCCTAACTAAGGTCATGTATTTTATGGCAGTATGGCAGTCTCCACATACACGGAGATTCTTTGTAACAAAAATGGTTTTATCCTCATCAAGACTGAGGATACCAAAAGCTATTGCTAGCTTTTCGCTATGATAAAGGAGTGCCTTTTCCTTTTCCTCTTCCTCCAGATCTTGCAAAACAAAACTGGTGTCAGCTTGGTAACCCAGTTTCTTAATGCCTATCAGGATATTATCAAGTTCTTGATATATTGCAGATGAACGTGGATGAGATTGGTCTCCACCAACAAATGCATGTAAGGAGCCATTTATCTCAATCCAACTGCAGCCGGGACTTTTCTTAAATCCCTTGACCTTCTGTATTACTCGAACTTCTGCTGCCTCATCGAATCTCCCAGCAGCACTGAATATGTTGGACAGCAGAACAAAGTTGCCAGTCCCCTCAGGTCCTAGTTTCTGGATCATCCTTGACACTTGCTTTCCTAAATCAATGTTCTTGTGAATCCGGCAAGCTCCAAGTAAGGCTCCCCATACACGGACATCGGCTTTCAGTGGCATACTCTGGATAAACTGATAGGCTTCATCCAGGAAACCACCTCTTGCCAAAAGATCAACCATACAGATGTAGTGTTCCATCCTTGGAAGTATACCATATTTTTGTGTCATCGTATTAAACCAGCGCTTCCCTTCAGTCACAAGTCCAGAATGACTGCACGCAGATATTAGACAGATGAATGTGACATCATCTGGTGCAAAACCTTGCTTCTTCATGTCTAAGAACAACGTAGTGGCTTCCTTCCCAAGTCCATGAATTCCATATCCAGCAATCATTGTATTCCATGATACAATATCCCAAGCTGCCATCTTATCAAAAACCTGCCTGGAGAGATCAATCCTTCCACATTTTGCATACATATCTATCAAAGCATTACATATAGAGGTCTCTGATGCAAGCCCACGGATTATGACAGATCCATGGCTGCACCTCCCATGCTGCAAAGCAGCCAGGTGTGAACAAGCTGGGATCAGAGATACCATTGTCGCGACATCTGGTTCCACATTGCAGGCTTGCATCTTCTTGAAGACAAGAAATGCTTCCTCTGCCTTACCATTCTGCACATACCCTGACAAAAGTGCACCATAAGAGACTGTGTCCTTGACAGCCATTTCATCAAAGAGTGCCATTGTTTCTTCGATCAAGCCAGCCTTGGCGTACATTGAAAGAAGTGAGTTCCCTGCAGTGAGATCAGAGTGGATACCAGATTTAGCAAGCAAAGCATGCAGCTGTGTACCCATACGAACATCTGCAAGGCTGGCACAGACCCTAAGGGCGCTTGCAACAGAGGTTGAAGAGAGAAAGCAGAGTCCTTGAGCCAGCATGTCCTTGAACAGACTGAAAGCTTGCACCATTCTGTCACAAAGCACAAAACCTCCAATAAGCGCACTCCAAGTGACCTCATTCCTGACAGGCATGCCATGAAACACCCTGCAAGCATAATTCAAGTGCTTGCATTTTGCATACATATCCAACAGCGCAGTGCCAACAAGCACTTGTTCCTCCTCTTGATCGAGACAGGCACGAAGGCAGTAGGCATGGACACTTTTTCCTCGGGGGAGCGCCTCATGTTGTGCAAGAAGCGGAAGGAGGGAGACGAGGGTGGAGGCATTGGGCCTGAGGCGGTCATTGGCCTGCATGTCGAGGAGGTGGGCAATGGCGTGTTGGTACATGCTGTGTTGAGCATAGCCCGCGAGCATGGCGTTCCACGCCACAACATCCCTCATGGGCATTTTGGCAAAGACATTGGCTGCAGGGCCAAAGCGAGCACACCTGATGTACAGGTCGATGAGGGCGGTGGAGACAAACAGGTCGGCGTGGAGGCCGGCGGCAGCGGCGTGGGCGTGGACGGCGCGACCAGAGCGGAGGTCGGCGAGCGCGGAGCAGGCCTTGAGGACGAAGGGGAAGGTGTACTTGTTGGGGGTCACGCGGCGGTGGAGCATTGAGCGGTAGAGGTCGATGGCGGCGTGGAAGGGGCCGCGCCAGGAGTAGGCGCGGATGAGCGCGTTGTAGGCTCGCGCGTCCGGCGCGGGGATTCTGTCGAGCACCTGGCGGGCAAAGGTGAGCTGCCCGCGGGCAATGTGCTGCTCCAGCTCCAGCTGCCATTCTTTCCTGTCCTTGACCTCGTGCGAGATGGCCCCGGACGGAGGCAGGTGGAGGCGGACGGCGGCGGTGGAGGCGAGACGGAGATGAATTCGCGGCAGGCCCATGGCGGCCGCCGGCGTGGCGGAAGGGTGTTGGCCTTGACGATGCAGCAACGAGACGGCGACCGGTGAGGAGGGCAGTGGCGTTGGACGCGTTAATTCCTCGCCGCGGACACAGCATTGCGCAAGGCGGCTACATCCGGGAGTAGAACGCCGACCGCTCCTTCCCGCCCGGGCACGCCGGCGGCCACGCCTGCGCCTCCTCGGCCGTCAAGCTGCTCTCCGCCACAACTGAAGACACCCCTCGTGGCCACCGCCTTCTAATCCCGGAGCGAGGGATAGGCACCGGAGCCGGCGAGCGTGGCAGCAGCGTACTGCGCGGAGGCCTGGGCGTGGCGGCCGGCGGCTGTGGAGGGCGGGTTCAGGGGGATTTTGCTGGCCCTGGCCCAGTGGACGGGGAAGCGATGTTGTTGGTTGTTTGATTTTGGTGGCCTCCCAAGTCTCCAAACGAAGGTAATTGACCAAAAAAAAAATCTCGAATCATTCCCTAGAAATTTAGCTCTCATTTGATTGGTGGCGAATTTTTTTTCTCATTTGATTTGATGGAGAAAATTGAGCTGCAGTGAGGACTAATTTTGAATGAGTATTATACCCGTGTTTGGGTCGTAAAGCAAGCATCTAGTTTTGCCAAAGTATTTCAGATTTTATTGTTAACTAAACTTTGCGAGAGCCGTTTAAACACACAGCTAGATTTCTTGGAGCTAGATATTTGCAACTTCGATAAACCTTAAAACTAGCTAGATGTATGTTCAGATATTTAGATTAATCATGTTTGTCTATAATTTAAATAAAATGCAAATGTAAACGACTTTAATTTAATCTATAGATTGCAAACCTTATATATCACAGAGCTAAATTTGTGCCAGCAAATCCTTAGCGGCAGTAGTGATTTTAATACCCAAAATACTGGAAAAAGGAAATATTGATGAGGCCTGTTCACACACATGCCGAAGCCGTTTTTAACGTTTTAATATCACAACCAGGTTGGCTTAATTCACATGTTGATGCAATGATGTTGACCATTAGCCCAGTTCCAATAGTAGTTTGAGTAACTGCTTATTAAAGAATATTTTACTATCAGAGTATTCTGTCAATGGACTTACTGTTTCAAGGTAATAATGCCATAAAATGGTATTCTTTTATGGGGGACAATCTGAAAATATGTTACTCCTATGTTGTACACATCAGCCAAAGCTGAGACGCTTGACCATTCAAACCTCAAGTGTCCCATACATATATTTCTGGACGGGGGGACCAGGTGAGAAAATAATAGTACTACACGAAAAAAACATATGGCCCTACATTCCACTTCTTGGCATCTTCTAAAGAAAAGGTTTGAATAGAAAAGAACGTGCCCTTCAAATGCACTGCATGACTCTGCCTGCCAGCCAAACCTTTTTTTTGCAAATAAAATGGAAATGCAAAGCCCTATTTTTGGGCCTTTTTGACCACCATCCGATGAGCGATGATCCATTCCACCCGGTTGCACGTCAAAGTACAGGCAATCGCGGTGGGCCACGGAACAAAACCCAGGCACCGGGCAGCCGGCAGCCCCACTCCACCCGGTCCCGCCGCAAAGCGAACAAACCCTAGCGAGCCGGACCCGGACCCCTCCCCTCCTCTGATCCGGTGCGCCCGGTCAAACCCCCCTTCAGCCGGTCACGCTCCTCTCCGCTCCCCCAACCCCTCTTCGCCCCTCTCCCCATTCCCCCACCCCCACCTCCTCGCCTCCTCCCCACTCCACCTCGCCGGAGCACCGCCCCCCTCGCCGCCGCGCGTCCCCGCCTCCCTCGCCCCGCCCCTCCCTCCGCCTCTCCGCGCCCTCCACCACCTGGTGTTCCTCTTATTTCTCCTCGCGCCCGCTCGCCGCGCGGATCGCCTCAGCCCCCATTTTTGCCCCCCTCCCCGCCGGAGCGGCCTGGAGCCTCCTGGGGGTAGCCAGCGGGTGGATGCTCGCGTTCTGGATGGGGACGGAGATGCCGCTGGCTTGAGGGATTGATCTCGGGGCGCCGCCTTTTGGTGGGAGGGGGCGTCCGCCGCGGCGGCTATGGAGAGAGGGGCGGGGAGCGAGCAGGGCTCCCCCGAGAGCGAAATGGGCGACGGAGACAACGACAGCGTCGGCTACGGCGCGGAGATGGAGGTGGACGCCGGGAGCGGCTCGGCGCCGGCGAGCTCGGCGTCGGCGTCCGCCTCCGCCTCCGCGTCGGCCTACGCGGCCCGCGCTGGCGCCTACGACGGGGTCGACCCGTTCGAGGGCATGGAGTTCGACGATGAGGAGGACGCCTGGACGTTCTACAACGTCTACGCCCACCGCGTCGGCTTCAGCACCCGGATTAGCGTCATGCACCGCTCGCGCCGGGACGGCTCCGTCATGTCGCGCCAGTTCGTCTGCGCCAAGGAGGGGTTCCGCACCTACCGCGGGAAGAACGAGGTTGCCCGGGCCGATGCGGTGGCCGAAGCCGCCAATGATGATAGTGCCAGGGGCCGGCGGACACGGGCTGTCACCAGGGTTGGCTGCAAGGCCATGATCCGGGTGAAGAAGCAGGACAACGGCCGGTGGAGTGTGACCAAGCTGGAGACTGCTCACAACCATCCCCTGGTCCCCGCGAACCAGGCGCACTGTCTGCGCCCGCACAAGCCACTGTCAGAGTGTGGGAAGCAGCGGCCATTTGGGGGCCATCGGAATGGTGGTATGTTTCTGGCTATTGAGCCGCCGCCAACACCTCTTACGCCGCCCGTGCCTCACTCCAGCATAGCTCAAGTGGTTCCTCAGTATGTTTCGGATGGTATTGGGACTGGTACCCGAGTAATTTTGGATTACGTCAAGCGCATGCAAGCTGAAGACCCAGCTTTCTTTTATGCCATGCAGTTTGTTGACGGACGCCCAGTAGGGAATGTGTTTTGGGCTGATGTGAGAACTAGGACGGCATATAAAGACTTTGGTGACGCTGTTGTCTTGGATGACTACTTCAAAAGGAGCAAGCATGAACTTCCACTTGTCGCGTTTACTGGAGTCAATCACCATTGCCAGCCAGTCCTATTTGGTTGTGCCATCATTGCAGATAACAACGAGGCGTCATTTGTTTGGTTGTTTGAGACATTTATCTTGGCAATGTCTGGTCAGCACCCTATCTCTCTTACCATGGAGCATGATAACACTTTACAATCAGCTGCTGCAAAAGTTTTTCCTCTAACTAGGATCCAGTTTTGTAAGTGGCACATCATGAACGAAGCACAGGATAAGCTATCACATCTCCTGAGTGCACTCCCATCCTTCCATGAAGACTTTACCAATTGTGTCAACGGGTCTGAGACAATTGATGAGTTTGAAGCAAATTGGAAGGCATTAATTTCTATGGTCAGCTCTCAGAATACTGAATGGCTTAACTCAATGTATAATTGCCGTCATAAATGGGTCCCAGTATACTTGAGAGATACATTCTTTGGGGATGTGTCACTAAAGCAGCAGTGTGCAAGCAGGAGTTTGTTATTTGAAGGTTATATCAGTGCCAAGACCGATTCACAATCATTCATTCAGCAGTATGAAAAAGCTCTAGACTGTTGTTATGAGAAGGAGGTGAAGGAAGAATTTGAAACAAAGTATTCACTTCCAGATATCAAGACATCATCTCCTATAGAGAAGCAAGGAGCGGAGTTATATACAAGGTCAATGTTTTTGAAATTCCAACAGGAACTGATCGATGCTTCTGTTTACACTGCTGAAATGGTAAAAGAGGAGGGCAGTGTTTCCATTTATACAGTGACCAAATCTGAAGGAAGTGAGAAGCCTGCAACAGTTCAGTTCAGTTCTTCTGGAAGTTCCGCAACATGTAGCTGTCGGATGTTTGAATATTTTGGTATTGTCTGTAGGCACATACTTACTGTGTTTGGTGTAAGAGGTGTCTCTGTGCTTCCTTCTCAGTATTTTGTAAAAAGATGGACAAAGAATGCCCTGGATGGAAGCTCAAGCAAGAAAGTTGATGAAGTTAGAAGAGTTGAAGAGCCCAAGGAGGAGCAAAGAATTAGCACTGAAGATGATGAGCAGTCCCCGACATGGCGTTACAACAGTTTATGTCGTGAAGCACTAAGGTATGCTGAAGAGGGAGCGTCATCGTTAGAGGTTTATATTGTGGCCATGCAGGCTCTTCAAGAGGCTGCTAACAGGGTTAATATGGCCAAGAGAGGTATTCGACAGGTAGCACCATTAGCGGTGATGCCAATTGCAGCCCAACCACCAGAAAATTTTGGAAAATTCCAGGAGATTAGTTCTAGTAAGCAAAAGAAGAGAAAAAGGAATTCAAACAGCTCAAGGGAGAACGCCACATCAAATCACCTTATGTATGTGCAACAGCCTGTTAATTTTCTATTTGTTGCTCCTGGTTCATCAAGTGCTTTACAAGGGCCTAGTCAGCTAGTTGCTGCTGCTCCTGTTTCTTTGAGTGCCCAATATGGACAAACATCAGGCGTGAATAATTCAGTTGATGAAAATATACCTCCTGCTTCTGTAGTTGATAAGTTTTCTGGGTTACCTGACCGAAACGTGTCAGCATCAGCACCTTCTTTAGGAAATCTGCGAGGAGAAACAAAATCTACAGTGGCTGTTTCACAAATAAAAGAGGTAGTCTACTATGCTGACTACCAAAGTTCATATGCTTCATATTTTCAATCTATTCTAGCAAGAGTTTATAGAATTGATAGACCAGGAAAAAGGTCACCATGCCTGTAAAGTACACCCCTTTTCCAAGTGATTTTTAAGGTGGAATCTCGTTCGTTTATAAGCGATGATTTACATCATCAATAGGAAATCCAACCATGTCTCTCTTGTTTAATCAGTACTGCATTGCATGTGTCCATTGACCACCTTTTGCATTGGTCTTATAGGATAAAATGGTAGGGTAGGGTGTCATATAGCATGTTGGATGAAGGACTTCCGTAGGGGATTAGGGGTGTTATAATGTTCTTTAATGTGTGCTTGCACGTCTTAGATGGAGGGATATTATGCTGTAAGAAGGTTCTCAGAACTTTTTCTCACTTACATGCGAACATAGGGTACAAGGTTAAAAAATGTATATAAAAGGAATCTTCATTTGTTAGCAAAATAAGACGTCATTATGTGCTTCTTTGCTTGTAGACATTCTTGCCAATCGGACATCCGAATCAACCTTTTTATTCTATACTTGCATTACGTGCGATCAGCAATTTTCCCCTTTTTGTGGGGGGTGAGGCCGTGGGGATAGCAGGAGCAGAACTAGGCCCTTGTTTAATTGATTGTGCTATAAATATTTATTTTTATGACATGCATTAAAAACAGCGCTGATTCAGTTTTTACCATCACTGACAAATTGACAGTAAATGAGTAATCTCATGTATCAGTTCCCTTTTCCTTGTACTGCAGAATGAACAATATATACATTATTTTAGTTCATTGGGCGTATTGATTAGATGTTGCTTTGCCTATCTCATTTTCTCCCTTTTACTTCCAAGTGAGAACCATACAAGTATTTTTTTTTTCTCGAATACATATAAGTGATTTATGATTCTATGGATAGCCAGGTGGGAGAGAATCAATGTTTCATGTCATCTTTCGATTATGCATTAGTACAGGAAGTGAACCTGAAGTGGTCTCATTTTGATTACAATCCTGCCACTTTCTCAAAGTCACTTTAAACGATTCATCAATAGGGTTCTGATAGTTGTAATTGCCAATAGCTCAGTGTATGAGAATCATTGGTATGTTGTTATGTCAGAAATGTTGCATCTCATGTATTGCAGCTGTACCATTTCTTTCTCTTGTTTAGTTTTTTTAGGGTAAATATTATTAGCTTATTTGACTCCCATTCTTTTATGGCAATAATAAATATCTGATGTCTTCAATTGAGTCAAATTGATTGTTATTAGCTGCAATCCTGTTTTCTTCTTGACATATAACTTATTGTAGGGGAGCTAATTCATTTGCATTAGTCAAACAAACATTTTCTCTTTAGTCCTCTGAGAAGGTGATTTAAGTTGTAAAAACTTGGCACATCAGTTTAGTTAAGTTATTGCCAGTAGAGACTATATGAAAGTCCCTCTTATTATAAGCCTCAGCATACAGCTTAGCTTTATTGTCATGGCTTCTTTTCCCCTTGGTCATGAGCAGTTTGTATTTCCTTGTTACATGTACGGAGTTATTGCAGTTTCAATCATAATATGCTTCACTTGCTTCAGTGTTCTAACAGTAAGTCTATGGAATCTGCAGAGCCATGAATTATCCCAAGGTAATGGTAACAGGGGATGCAGTGTAAATACATTAAACTCCAGTGCTGCGCCACAGCTTGTGACTGTTCCCATCGGATTGTGCCTTCCATCCGTGGATGGCTCCAAGATTTCTGCAGGTATGTGTTGCCTTGGACCATGATTTTACTTTGCTACTCAAATCTAGAAGCTATTTCAAACATTCAATTCGAGTTCTTTTTGTGTATGTCATAATTTGCTACAAATTATGCCCTAATATTTTCTTTAAGCTGTAGCTGTGATATATTTGAGGTATTTTGTTTTTTAAGAAATTAGTGCATATATCATAATCCATTTTACTAACAAGGTTACTTTTGACGCAGCTGGTGTGAACTCTGTAAATTCTGGAGATATCAATAGCAATGGCAAGTTGTCACTTGGTCTTCATCAACCTGAGTCATCTGCACAACAGCCAGCTACACCTTCACAGACAAAAACGCTTGAGAGTATTGATACTCGTGCAAATTCTGAGGGTTCTTCTATAAGGGCTGCAGCCATTGCAGCTGGTGCACGCATCGCATCTCCATCTGATGCAGCTTCAATCATAAAAGCAGCGCAGTCAAAAGACGCCATCAGAATCAGGCCTGGGGAAAGCCTACCAAATTACCTGAAACCACTAGCACCAAAACCGCTCTCCTCACTACCACCGGCGAACACATCCAACTCGGCGCATGCAACCCCTGGCCAGCAAAACTTTGGTGATCCTGCAGCCGCCAAGGATGCAATCTTTGGTTCCTCGGATGGCAGTGATGATGAGTACGATGATGACGACGACACTGATGACGAAGATGAGGGCTGACTGGACGATGGAGCATGAATGATCTTCCCTCCCTGCACTAACCTCCCCCAATGGCTTTTAAGGTGCTGATCTTTAAGAATTTAACAACCTCTTCACCAATGGAACCTCTTAGAGCATAGCTGTATACATGTTTATAGCCTGTATTTAAGGTCCCAGCTGTCACCTCCATGAGCCTAGAATTCTTCTTTAATTTCTCACTTAGCACTAGAAACTCCACCTGCTTAACCTAATCATAGACATTGAGCTCTCTGAATCCTTTTTTTTTTCTTTTCCTATTGGCTCCTGGTGAGGTTGGTCAGTCGGTCTGATGGTCAGTTCACATGTGTAGCTTGTTAGCTATGTTATGTACAGCATGAGTTGTATGCTGGTGAACTGCTTTCAACAGTCCAAAATTTTGTACTCTTATTTTTCTCTTCCTGGAAAGAGACTTGCTGGACTTGAGCTCACAAAACCCCATTGTCCATTGACTTGTCTTGGAAGAGTGGCTGGTTCGTTGCCGATGAAAAAAACAAAGTTGATTCTTGGATCGTGACATGCTCTTGCGACTTGTGAATTTGACGAAATTACTTCTGCAATAGGCGTATAGCGACGTCCAAGCGGAAATATATGTCAAGTTTCCTAATAGGTTGCTGCTGATACCTTTCGCTGACGGTGTTACGCGTCATCCAGATCCATATTTCAGAATCATGGCATTCCTGGGACGCAATGCAACTTTTGTCTCGTAAAGGTTTAACATGCCGGTGCACGCATGCAGTTTGGTGTACTGTCTCTGGGCTCTGGCTAATGCATTTGCCAGCACCAGCCAAACTTTTTGAAACTTGAACTATTGAGCCGGTTCCTTTGGTTTAAAGAAATGCAGTGTTTTGACACTTCTTTTGAACGTGACTTCGACAACCCACTGAATAGTAAAAGCTGCAAAATCGTGCAGCTTTAACCCTAACGAGCGTCAAGAATCTTAGACTGAACTCGTATCATTGTTGTGTTCATCCAAGCACACGTGCACACGATGACACGATGTCATCCGTCGACCACCAACCCCCGGAGGTAGGAGCACCTACCATGGCCCCCGTTTTCTCCTCTCTGGTGGGCCCCAACGTCAGCAAGTGGGACGCATCATGTCTTTGCTGCTGAGAGCCTCAGCCTAGCGGCTTAGCCCATTTATCAAACAACCCTTTTGTTTAACCAGAAAGAAAGAAAAAACTCCAGACACTCATGCAGACATGCAATGAGTATCTTGAGTGTGATGTAAGCCAGATTCAAGAAAAGTAGCTGGATGGAGCTTTCACGGTTGGTGCGGGCAGGCAGCAGCTGCTTCTACTCCACTTGGGGAGTGCACGTCTAATAGATTTACACAAGTGTCATTATCGTCTAATCAGATCCCATATAAAACTCCGCTTTTTAGTGGCGTCACCCCTGCACGACTCCGCATTGTTTGGATGTAGCTTGAGTAGTTTCATTTGCAATTGCAAACGCTTCCAAGTCGCAATTGGACCATTTTTAAGAAGGAATTGGGGCCGTTTGTGTTTTAAATAGCTTCACCAATCATATAGATCACTGTTTATAGTTTGAAAAACAAAAGAACGCGTGAAGAAAAATGTTTGAAGTTTTGACCCAATTATTCATCTAAGAACAGAGAGGCAAGCGAACGCAAATGCGAAATGGCCAGGTCCAGATGGTATGCCGACAATAATGCGGTGAAGAACCGTCAACATCAACAAGCAAAATATTCTAGTGAACTCGTAGATAGAGGGGTTCAGAGTCCGAAGCGAAGTGTATGATCACAAGAGTGAAATACTAGTCAACAGTTCCTTTTCCCTTTTCCCAGGGGAACAAAACGAGGTAGAGTTCTTTCTTCACTGAGAGATTGGACTTTGTCACATCATTAACAACCCCCATCCGACCTTGCAAGCACGTCTCACCAACATCTCCATATGATTTTCTTTCGCCTTCACCAACCCCCGTTAGTACTTTCCTTTTCCTTTTCTTTTCTTTCTGATTCCATTTTCAATAATTTCGTGGTTGTCATTCGCTGTGTAGTGCGCAAAAAGTCAGCCTGCTTCAGCTGTCATTCTCTTTACATACATAGTAAATTAGGACGGGACAACAGATAGTAGATTCACAACGTGCAGAGTGAAAAACTCATACGAATGCTTTTCAGACATTGGGTGGATTTACTAAAACAATCCGTTGGCACTGTGGATGTTGGGAGTATGCCATCGGTGAACACACGTGGGCACTGGGCAGTTAACAATGAGGATTTCCGTTACATGGTAGCAACTTTTTTTTTTTTGGCGAGGGAGACATGTAGACAATGGTATACTCGATCCATTTCTCTAGCCACATCCCTCTGGAGACACGAAAATTTTACTTACAATGATAAAATTCAAATTGTTTCATGCAAAATTATCCTAACAATTCAAATTCCAACTAGCCTTGATGTTAAGAAACATGGAGGAGCTTAAACCCTCTCCTAAAACGAATTGAGAGATATTTCGTCTGGGTACTGTGTACAGTACACGTACAGCCCAGCACCAACGGATTTGCCAGATGGGATCATGGGATCTCACCAAATCCTCAAGCGCGCGCCACCTAACACACACACACACACACGGTGGTGATCCTTTATAAATCAAACCCCCAAACCCCTCGGATTTCTCGTGCTCATCATCACCACCCACCTCTCGTCCTCCTCCGCTCCTCATCTCCCGGCGCTACTCCCCCGCTCCACGGTCCAAGGGTAAGCGCGCCTCCCCACCGCTCCCTCCATCCATATAGCCCTTCTCCCCCTCGCCCGCTCCCCAATTCCCTCTCCCCTGCTGCCTCCGCGCGCCTCCCGGATCGCCTCGCTGCGCGGTGAGTGGTCCGACGACGTACGCGCGCGGGTTGTCGTGTGTTTTTGTTTCGGGCCGCCGGCTGCTGTTGTCTGCGCCGTCTAGATCCTAGCCACTGGCTCGTTCAGAGTCGGGGTTACTGTGGTTTGGTGGTTTTGGTTGGGGGAATGGATGGTTGAATTGTTGGGATCCCTGAATTGTGATGTGCATGTATCTCGTTGAGATCACTGGGTTACTACGGGACTGGGCCAATTCCCTCTATTTGGTGTTAGAGGTGATGCTTTCGTGTCTTAACCATAAGGGCTGTCTGGAATTAAATCATTTATCTAGGTGTTTTGATGCGATTAGAGTGGGTTGGCTTTTGTGTCGTAAATTCATAATCCTAAGGGCTGGTTGGAATTTTCTAGGTGTCGTAATCATAAGCAGCACATTCCTTCTGGATTGACTTCTCAGATCCCAGAGTTTCTGTGATTTTTGTAATCGTTGATTCTTAGTTTGATGCCAACTAATGGGTTCATAGTCTTTACATCTTTTGTTAGATCTGTTGACACCCTAAGGATTTATCGTGTTTATGTATTTATATGATCAAGGATGACACTGGTTGGGTCCCTGAGTGGATAGCAGTAATTTTATACCGATGAATTTCTTCCACCTAGCATGTTTCCTGTAGAAGTGCATAATTTATTATCCTACACGTTAGTCAAAATTTTCCGAATTATAGTCTCTTATGACTGTTATTTGTAGCATGATATCTGCATGCCTCAAAGGGACAGTACTTGCCTTCCGACCGATTTTAGCTCCCCTGTACCCACTGCCTGTGAAGGCTAGGTTGCAACCAAAGTGGAGGATTTTAGTGCATATTTCATACCTCCATGGTATGGTGAACCCTGCTCAATTTAAGGAAACAGACTTGATTAACCGAAGGTATTTCTGTGCGATGAAGCATTTGAATCTCACTGGAGAAACAGTGCAGTAGTAGAAGAACCAAGTTTCAGTTCATGATCTGCTTGAACATACAGGAATACATTTTGGCTTATTTTGCTGCTAGTTGAGACAAGTATTTGGCTATCTCCCCTGTTCCTGTGAATCAAGCTGATTTTAAGTTCTTCACTGGTGTAGAAAGATGGCGTCCCATATCGTTGGATACCCTCGCATGGGCCCCAAGAGGGAGCTCAAGTTTGCCTTGGAGTCTTTCTGGGACGGGAAGAGCAGCGCCGAGGATTTGGAGAAAGTTGCCACTGACCTCAGGTCTAGCATCTGGAAGCAAATGTCAGGAGCTGGGATCAAGTACATTCCCAGCAACACCTTCTCATACTACGACCAGGTCCTTGATACTACAGCCATGCTTGGCGCTGTCCCAGAGCGCTACTCCTGGACCGGAGGCGAGATTGGCTTGAGCACCTACTTCTCAATGGCCAGGGGAAATGCCACTGTCCCTGCTATGGAGATGACCAAGTGGTTTGACACAAACTAGTAAGTCAACTCTGATCTTTTGAATATTACCAACAGGTACGTGGCCATTTGTGGTATTGATCTAACATTTTTTATAATCACCTTTCTCTTTGCAGCCACTTTATTGTCCCAGAACTTGGTCCAAGCACCAAGTTCTCATATGCGTCACACAAGGCTGTCTCTGAGTACAAGGAGGCAAAGGCGGTATGTCACTGTAACCATAGTACTGTTTCAGCTAACTGTAATTTAGTTATATGGTCACAGATTGTATGCCCTTGTGATTTAGTAATACAGGGGGCAAAATGCACCATCCCATGTATATGTCTCCCAGCTATCCGGATATGATCTGATTCAGACATATGTTATTAGTTTAGCATGTCTACTTTTGTTAATAGACCTTTGGTCGTACTAAATCTATGGCTTGTTTTGAGTCCTTCACTAATTCAATGTCTTCAGTATATATGGACATTCCACAACAATGGAGTAAATTTTAACTCAACTAGTTTGACCTTTGCGGGCCATATTTGAAGTCCAAAAATAGAGCATCTTGAAACAGACAAACTTTGTCATAGTGAAGACAGTAGTGCTATATAATAATGCATAACTTCCACATAAAACTACTCGTCCAAAGTTGCATACTAATACACTAGGACCCCCAGCATTTTTTTCAGTGGTGATTTACTGATTTTACCCTGTAAAAGGAAGTGTCATGCTATTTTCTATGAAAATAATACCTGCTCACTTGCATTATTGCCCTTATGCAGCTCGGAATTGACACCGTCCCAGTGCTTGTTGGACCAGTTTCCTACTTGTTGCTCTCTAAGCCTGCCAAGGGTGTGGAGAAGTCGTTCTCTCTTCTTTCACTTCTTGGTAGCATCCTTCCCATCTACAAGTAAGCATCCACATAAAGCAGCCACTGTTTTTTGTCAGCATAAACCTCTTTAGTTGGTAATGTGGTGTATTCTGAAATTCAGGGAGGTTGTTGCTGAGCTGAA
This sequence comes from Urochloa ruziziensis, assembly GCA_015476505.1. NCBI lineage: Eukaryota > Viridiplantae > Streptophyta > Magnoliopsida > Poales > Poaceae > Urochloa > Urochloa ruziziensis. The sequence goes on from CM027118.1 coordinate 62,049,404, forward strand.
GGCAGCTGGTGCTTCGTGGATCCAGTTTGATGAGCCTACCCTTGTTAAGGACCTTGGTGCTCATGAATTGGCTGCATTCTCTTCAGCATATGCTGAACTAGAGTCAACACTCTCGGGATTGAATGTGCTTATCGAGACATACTTTGCTGATATTCCTGCTGAATCCTACAAGTATGTTTTCCAGTATTAATACATCATTTTCACCGTGATGTTTTCAAAGTAATTTTGCCCAGAAAGAAACAGCAACACTCATTCTTTTGCAAATGCAGGACCCTCACATCCTTGAGTGGTGTGACTGCTTATGGTTTCGATCTCATCCGTGGAGCCAAGACACTTGATCTTATTAGGAGCAGCTTCCCCTCTGGAAAATACCTTTTTGCTGGAGTTGTAGATGGGCGGAACATCTGGGCTGATGACCTTGCTGCCTCTCTCAGCACTCTTCAGTCTCTTGAGGCTGTTGCTGGCAAGGGTAAGCAGTGAAGGATATATTGCTATTGTCTGTCTTCCTCACTGCATAAGTTATTCAATAACCATGTACATGATATTCAGACAAGCTCGTGGTGTCAACCTCCTGCTCGCTGATGCATACCGCTGTTGATCTTATCAACGAGACTAAGCTCGACGATGAGATCAAGTCATGGCTTGCATTTGCTGCCCAAAAGGTGGTTGAGGTCAATGCCCTTGCCAAGGCTTTGGCAGGTCAAAAGGACGAGGTTTGACACTGTGCTTTGCCCTTCGTTCTTTTGAGGCCTCTTAACGCTTTGTACTTGCCTAAAAAAAAAGCTTTAGCTTTGTACTTCTCCCATTCTGTACTTAATTGATGGTTTGTAATATCGACATGCTTGTGTACAGGCTTACTTTGCAGCCAATGCTGCTGCTCTGGCCTCAAGGAAGTCATCACCCAGAGTGACAAATGAGGAGGTCCAGAAGGCGGTAAGTAACATAGCTTTACTCAATAAATGCTCATTTGGATGATATTACACATCAATTCTAAACCAGAAGTACATTTCTTACAGGCAGCTGCTTTGAAGGGCTCTGACCACCGCCGTGCTACGAATGTTTCTGCTAGATTAGATGCTCAGCAGAAAAAGCTCAACCTTCCTGTGCTCCCCACAACCACAATTGGTTCATTCCCTCAGACTGTGGAACTCAGGAGGGTCCGCCGTGAGTACAAGGCAAAGAAGTAAGTGGCTCCAGATATATTGTTGTTACCATCATATCTTCATCATTTTTTTTTCTAATTGAAATGTGTTGTTCCAGGATCTCTGAGGAGGAATACATTAGTGCCATCAAGGAAGAAATCAACAAGGTTGTCAAGATCCAAGAGGAGCTTGACATTGATGTGCTTGTACACGGAGAGCCTGAGGTGAGCATTATTGAGTACTGAATACTGATTTCGTTTGTGTAGGCTATCTGCATTAGCTTTTTGCCCCCATCCTATGGATCATTAAAAACTAGTTCTTGTAGCATTAGACATTGTTTTCTGCAGATGAAACATTTACTTATTTATGTAATTTAATGTCTATGTATTTGCAGAGAAATGACATGGTTGAGTACTTCGGCGAGCAATTATCTGGTTTTGCATTCACTGCCAATGGATGGGTGCAATCTTATGGATCACGTTGTGTGAAGCCACCCATTATCTATGGTGATGTCAGCCGCCCCAACCCCATGACTGTCTTCTGGTCCAAGACAGCACAGAGCATGACCTCTCGTCCAATGAAGGGAATGTTGACTGGCCCGGTCACAATCCTCAACTGGTCATTTGTCAGGAACGACCAGCCCAGGTTTGTTACTTCTTAGACAGTTCCAAATACAGTTTTGCTTTTTTGCTCCATGTGGAATTGAGTAATTATGTTTTCTTTGTGCAACAGATTTGAGACATGCTACCAAATAGCTCTTGCAATAAAAAAGGAGGTTGAGGACCTTGAGGCTGCTGGTATTCAGGTGTGTGTTATACCTCGATAAATTTGCTTTCTTATTTCATCAATATGTTGATGTGCTACAACACATATTTTTGCTCTTTGCAGGTGATCCAGATCGATGAGGCAGCTCTAAGGGAGGGCCTGCCCCTGCGCAAGTCAGAGCATGCATTCTACCTGGACTGGGCTGTCCACTCTTTCAGAATCACCAACTGCGGAGTCCAGGACACCACCCAGGTAACCATCTTGCAAGTAGTGAGATATCTGGAAATCTTTGTTAGCATCGCTCCTGACAGTCCTTTTTCTTGGATAGATCCACACCCACATGTGCTACTCCAACTTCAACGACATCATCCACTCTATCATCGACATGGATGCTGATGTGATCACCATCGAGAACTCCCGGTCTGATGAGAAGCTCCTGTCTGTCTTCCGTGAGGGTGTGAAGTATGGCGCTGGCATTGGCCCTGGTGTCTATGACATCCACTCTCCCAGGATCCCCTCCACCGAGGAGATTGCCGACCGCGTCAACAAGATGCTTGCTGTGCTTGACACCAACATCCTCTGGGTGAACCCTGACTGCGGTCTCAAGACCCGGAAGTACACAGAGGTGAAGCCTGCCCTGACCAACATGGTTTCAGCCACCAAGCTCATCCGCACCCAGCTTGCCAGCGCGAAATGAGTCGTATGTTAGCTCCACGGTTTGTTGAACACAGAGCCAACAGGGCCAATCGTTTTGAATAATTCGTGTCTCATCCATGTTAATGGTTAGGTTAGTCTCGTCGGTATGATATCGCAGTTATACGTTGTACTGTTAAGTTTGGTGTGTCTTTTCTTTTAGGCTGTTTCTGGGCATGTGTGCTTTGGGTATTATAAACAGAAATGAAAAATGCAGTCTTCAAATTGCGTCACCATGTACATTGCCATCTTTCAGTTTTCCTCTGTAAGAGGATTGCCATGCTATTGCATTTGCACATGATACATTTGAACACAGTACTGTTGCACATTCTTCACAGCAACACTATATACAGGAGGGTAGCACCAACGCCCACCAACGCGAGGACGAGAACAAAGCCAAGAACATGGAGAACTCTGATCTTCTTCCACCATCTCTTGTCCTCCTGACCTTTGCCATCACCATCATTGTTCTCGGCGGCATTGGCATTTCCATTTGCGCCGCCTTCGCCTCTCGGCAAATCTTGTATGGCCATCTGCTGATCTTGTCTGGGTTCCTCCACAGCCTGATCTCTACGTTCCTCGTCTTCAACCTTGCCCTTCCCTGGATCTTCTTGGGCGCTCCACATGCTTCCACTGCTGCTACCTGATGAGCCATCCCGCCTGATCAGCTCTCCAAGAGTCTGTGTTCTCTCAGGCTGATGTTCTTTGTGCTTGTCCTTGGACGGCGGTGGCGGCGTCAGCGTTGATCCCTTGGGCAGGATTACGAAGAGCCGGGCGCTCTCAGTGTTCATCTTCGCCTGGATGGCGTTTTCGTCGCAGCTCCTGGGCACCGGGAACACCTTGAGGAAGCGTGCCCATTGGGCGCCCTCGACCTGGCGCTCGCCGGTGACCTTGATCTTCCGGCGGGTGTTGTACAGTACCTTCAGCTCCTCCTTGCTGAACCCTGAATGGAGGAGGCCATTGTTTGTTCAGAAGTCTTGACAGCCTGACAGGCTTGGTGCAACACTGAATGGCGAGTTACAGGGATGTTACCTGACACGTCGACGACAAGCGTGTCGGCTTCCGCCGTGCTTGTCCACTCGCACCGGGGGTCCAATGCCGTGTACACGCGGCGGCGCGGCGGAGGCGGCGGGGCGGGCGCCGCGGCGGCTGCCTGCATGATGGGGGCCTGGGTTGACGATATGATCCTTCTTCTGAGGCGAAAAGGGCTGACAAGCCTTGAAGCTTTTGAGCAGGAAGTGTGGCTATGACAGAGGATTAAGGGAATAGGGGCGGTGCTACGGTGAGCACTACGGTAGATTGCCTACGAGAAGGGTTACGGTAAGGGTTGTTGCTAGGCAACTCCTTGCTTTGCTTCAGCTAGTTTCAGATGCCTTGCTTTAGCTGCGAAATGTGTAGAGCTGTAGTGGCAAAGCAGACATCGTTTTTATGGGGATATATCAGATCAGGCAGCTGGTGCGTATGAGTATTGCCCCAAAAGTCAGCATCAGTTGCAAAAACATCCTCTGTCATAGCCACACTTCCTCTGTCATAGCTAGGTTATCTTAAAGCCTTGAAGCCTAAGGAGAATTGATAATACACCCACAAAAGTCAGCGTCAATTGCAAATAAATCCGTATTTCCTCCGTTTCAAATTACAGTTGGTTTTGGCTTTCGTAGGTTCATAGATTCTAGAATAGATATATGTCGGCCCTAGAATGGTAGTGAAGGGACCTATCGGCCTCTATATAGCCGCCTAGCCTACATGACAGTACGACATAATGACGTGGAGGGTGTCAGATGACCTACTGGCCACGAGGAGAACGTGAGGTGACTTTTTGGTGAGGACAAGGATCTGTCGGCCCTTGGATGGCCGACGTGTCCTTTTATTTTTTATTTTCTTTTTTAGATGATATATCAACGTTTTTTGCCATGGTAAATGCATATCTTCGGTTATATAACAACAAATGGATTAATTACCTATGTTGGAGAAAAAAAGGTCACATTGAATATCGATATTTTTTAAAATAATATTATTTCATTGAAAAGTCGCAAAAATAGGTGGAAAAATTCAGGAATTATGAAAATAGATATATGTCGGCCCTAGAATGGTCTTGAAAGGACCTATCGGACTCTATATAGCCGCCTAGCCTACATGGCGGTACGACATCATGACGTAGAGGGTGTCAGATGACCTACTGGCCACGAGGAGAACGTGACGTGGCTTTTTGGCGAGGAAACGGACCTGTCGGCCCTTGGATGACCGACATGTCCTTTTATTTTTTTTATTTTCTTTTTTAGATGATATCTCAACATTTTTGGCCATGCTAAATGCATATCTCGGTTATAGAACAAGAAATGGATTAATTACCTATGCTGGAGAAAAAAGGTCACATCGAATATCGATATTTTTCAAAATAATATCATTTCATTAGAAAGTCGTAAAAATAGGTGGAAAAATTCAGGAATTGTGAAAATAGATATATGTCGGCCCTCGAATGGTCTTGAATGGACCTATCGGCCTCTATATAGCCGCCTAGCCTACATGGCAGTACGACATCATGACGTGGAGGGTGTGAGATGACCTACTGGCCACGAGGAGAACGTGACATGGCTGGGTGTGAGATGACCTTTGGCCACGAGGAGAACGTGACATGGCTTTTTGGCGAGGAAAAGGACCTGTCGGCCTTTGGATGGCCGACATGTCCTTTTATTTTTTATTTTCTTTTTTAGATAATATCTCAACGTTTTAGCCATGCTAAATGCATATCTTCGGTTATACAACAAGAAATGGATTAATTACCTGTGTTGGAGAAAAAAGACCACATCGAATATCGATATTTTTTAAAACAATATTGTTTCATTGGAAAGTCGCAAAATAGGTGAAAAAATTCAGCAATTGTGAAAATAGATATATGTCGGCCCTAGAATGGTCTTGAAGGGACCTATTGGCATCTATATAGCCGCCTAGCCTACATGATAGTATGACATCATGACATGGAGGGTGTCAGATGAGGCCGATAGGTCCTTTTATTTTTTTTTGAGATGATATCTCAACATTTTTTGCCATGGTCAATACAATATGAATATTTTTTAAAATAATATTATTTCATTGGAAAATTGCAAACTAGTTGGAAAAATTCAGGAATTGTGAAAATAGATATATGTCGGCCCTAGAATGGATGACCTAAAGGTCCTTTTATTATTTATTTTCTTTTTTGAGATGATATCTGAACGTTTTTAGGCATGGTAATGCATATCTTTGCTTGCATAACAAAGTGCCTATGTTGGAGAAAAAAAGTCACATGAAAGATGAATGTTTTCTAAAATAATATGGTGGGTGTGAGATGACCTATTGGCCACGAGGAGGACGTGACACGGCTTTTTGGTGAGGAAAAGGACCTGTCGGCCCTTCAACGGCCGACAGGTCCTTTTATTATTTATTTTCTTTTTTGAGATGATATCTGAACGTTTTTAGGCATGGTAAATGCATATCTTTGCTTGCATAACAAAGTGCCTATGTTGGAGAAAAAAGTCACATGAAAGATGAATATTTTTAAAATAGTATTATTTCATTGGAAAATTGCAAAAATAGTGGAAAAATTCAGGAATTGTCAAAGTAGATATATGTCGGCCCTAGAACGGTCGTGAAGGGACCTATCGTCCTCTAAATTGCTGCCTAGCCTACATGGCAGTACGACATCATGACGTGGTGGGTGTGAGATGACCTATTGGCCACGAGGAGGAAGTGAGACGGCATTTTGGTGAGGAAAAGGACCTGTCGGCCCTTCAATGGCCGACAGGTCCTTTTATTATTTATTTTCTTATTTGAGATGATATCTAACGTTTTTAGGCATGGTAAATGCATATCTTTGCTTGCATAACAAAGTGCCTATGTTGGAGAAAAAAAGTCACATGAAAGATGAATATTTTTTAAAATAATATTATTTCATTGAAAAATTGCAAAAATAGGTGAAAAAATTCAGGAATTGTGAAAAGAGATATATGACGGCCCTAGAATTGTCGTGAATGGTGCCTATCGTCCTCTAAATAGCTGCCTAGCCTATATGGCAACACGACACCATGACGTGGTGGGCGTGAGATGACCTATTGGCCACGAGGATGACCTATTTTCACGTCCTCCACATGAACATGCAGATTTTCCAAAATAATATTATTTCATTGAAAAATTGCAAAAATAGGTGGAAAAATTCAGGAATTGTGAAAATAGATATATGACGGGCCTAGAATGGTCGTGAAGGAATCTATCGTCCTCTAAATAGTTGCCTAGCCTACATGGCAGTATGCCATCATGACGTGGTGGGCGTGAGATGACCTATTGGCCACGAGGAGGATGTGACACGACATTTTGGTGAGGAAAAGGACCAGTCGGCCCTTCAACGGCCACAGGTCCTTTTATTATTTATTTTCTTATTTGAGATGATATCTGAACGTTTTTAGGCATGGTAAATGCATATCTTTGCTTGCATAACAAAGTGCCTATGTTGGAGAAAAAATGTCACATGAAAGATGAATATTTTTTAAAATAGTATTATTTCATTGGAAAATTGCAAAAATAGGTGGAAAAATTCAGGAATTGTCAAAGTAGATATATGTCGGCCCTAGAACGGTCGTGAAGGGACCTATCGTCCTCTAAATTAGCTGCCTAGCCTACATGGCAGTACGACATCATGACGTGGTGGGTGTGAGATGACCTATTGGCCACGAGGACGAAGTGACACGGCATTTTGGTGAGGAAAGGACCTGTCGGCCCTTCAATGGCCGACAGGTCCTTTTGTTATTTATTTTCTTATTTGAGATGATATCTGAACGTTTTTAGGCATGGTAAATGCATATCTTTGCTTGCATAACAAAGTGCCTATGTTGGAGAAAAAAGTCACATGAAAGATGAATATTTTTAAATAGTATTATTTCATTGGAAAATTGCAAAAATAGGTGGAAAAATTCAGGAATTGTCAAAGTAGATATATGTCGGCCCTAGAACGGTCGTGAAGGGACCTATCGTCCTCTAAATAGCTGCCTAGCCTACATGGCAGTACGACATCATGACGTGGTGGGTGTGAGATGACCTATTGGCCACGAGGACGAAGTGACACGGCATTTTGGTGAGGAAAGGACCTGTCGGCCCTTCAATGGCCGACAGGTCTTTTATTATTTATTTTCTTTTTGAGATGATATCTGAACGTTTTAGGCATGGTAAATGCATATCTTTGCTTGCATAACAAAGTGCCTATGTTGGAGAAAAAAAGTCACATGAAAGATGAATATTTTTTAAAATAGTATTATTTCATTGGAAAATTGCAAAAATAGGTGGAAAAATTCAGGAATTGTCAAAGTAGATATATGTCGGCCCTAGAACGGTCGTGAAGGGACCTATCGTCCTCTAAATTGCTGCCTAGCCTACATGGCAGTACGACATCATGACGTGGTGGTGTGAGATGACCTATTGGCCACGAGGAGGACGTGACACGGCTTTTGGTGAGGAAAAGGACCTGTCGGCCCTTCAATGGCCGACAGGTCCTTTTAGTTATTTATTTTCTTTTTGAGATGATATCTGAACGTTTTTAGGCATGGTAAATGCATATCTTTGCTTGCATAACAAAGTGCCTATGTTGGAGAAAAAAGTCACATGAAAGATGAATATTTTTTAAAATAGTATTATTTCATTGGAAAATTGCAAAAATAGGTGGAAAAATTCAGGAATTGTCAAAGTAGATATATGTCGGCCCTAGAACTGGTCGTGAAGGGACCTATCGTCCTCTAAATAGCTGCCTAGCCTACATGGCAGTACGACATCATGACGTGGTGGGTGTGAGATGACCTATTGGCCACGAGGACGAAGTGACACGGCATTTTGGTGAGGAAAAGGACCTGTCGGCCCTTCAATGGCCGACAGGTCCTTTTATTATTTATTTTCTTTTTGAGATGATATCTGAACGTTTTTAGGCATGGTAAATGCATATCTTTGCTTGCATAACAAAGTGCCTATGTTGGAGAAAAAAGTCACATGAAAGATGAATATTTTTTAAAATAGTATTATTTCATTGGAAAATTGCAAAAATAAGTGGAAAAATTCAGGAATTGTCAAAGTAGATATATGACGGCCCTAGAACGGTCGTGAAGGGACCTATCGTCCTCTAAATTGCTGCCTAGCCTACATGGCAGTACGACATCATGACGTGGTGGGTGTGTAGATGACCTATTGGCCACGAGGACGAAGTGACACGGCATTTTGGTGAGGAAAGGACCTGTCGGCCCTTCAATGGCCGACAGGTCCTTTTATTATTTATTTTCTTATTTGAGATGATATCTGAACGTTTTTAGGCATGGTAAATGCATATCTTTGCTTGTATAACAAAGTGGCTGTGTTGGAGAAAAAAAGGTCACATGAAAGATGAAGATTTTTAAAAATAATATTATTTCATTGAAAATTTGCAAAAATAGGTGGAAAAATTCAGGAATTGTGAAAATAGATATATGACGGCCCTAGAATGGTCGTGAATGGTCCTATCGTCCTCTAAATAGCTGCCTAGCCTACATGGCAGTACGACATCATGACGTGGTGGGCGTGAGATGACCTATTGGCCACGAGGAGGACGTGACACGGCTTTTTGGTGAGGAGAAGGACCTGCCGGCCCTTCAACGGCCGACAGGTCCTTTTGTTATTTATTTTCTTTTTTGAGATGATATCTGAACATTTTTAGGCATGGTAAATGCATATCTTTGCTTGCATAACAAAGTGCCTATGTTGGAGAAAAAAGTCACATAAAAATGAATATTTTTTAAAATAATATTATTTCATTGAAAAATTGCAAAAATAGGTGGAAAAATTCAGGAATTGTCAAAGTAGATATATGTCGGCCCTAAAACGGTCGTGAAGGGACCTATCGTCCTCTAAATAGCTGCCTAGCCTACATGGAATCGGTTAAGTGTCCGTGTTGGAGAAAAAAGGTCACATCAAATATCAATTTTTTTAAATAATAATATTTCATTGGAAAATCACAAAAATAGGTGAAAAAATCAGGAATTATGAAAATAGATATATATATCGGCACTAGAATGGTCGTGAAGGGACCTATCAACCTCTAAATAGCCACCTAGCCTACATGACAGTACGACATCATGACGTGGAGAGTGTGGGATGACCTACTGGCCACGAGGAGGATGTGAAATTGCTTTTGGGCGAGAAAAAGGACCTGTCGGCCCTCTAATGGCCAACATGTCCTTTAATTTTTATTTTCTTTTCTGAGATGATATCTTAACGTTTTTTGCCATGGTAAATGTATATCTCCGCCGGAGGTGGTGTTGCTGGTTGATGTCAATATATAGTCATCCGTGGCTGTGTGGTGGATGTAAAAATACGCAGTAGTCGTCTAGGAGGGAACCGACAGAGCAAGCTGGGGCCATTTTTCCAGCCGACGAGCATGAGTTAAGCGAGGGGTGTTCCACCAGTGATGGAAGGTACTATTAAGTAGAACCAGATACTTTGGACTGCATTTTCTATAGTAAGCACTCGTAGATGAACACACCTTTTGTGGAGTGCAAAAATGAATAGGATTCCTGTACCGACAGCAGCTCCAATTGAAGAAATTGAGGTAGTTCGCCAACCTTAATCATCATGTTAATTCTCATGAGACATTCTAAAAAAAGATAAATACTAAAAAATCTTATAAAAACCAGAAACCCTTCAGCCATCCAATAGTTTTAATCTCTATAGCCATTAGATTTATTATGTTTCTTTTTAAAAAGATGACTCATCTCTGCTATTATGAAAACAGTCTATAATAATCCTCCGCCATTATGAAACTAAGCTCAAATAACTCTTAATCTCCATTAAATTAGCTACATACTATGCCATTATAGAAATAACTTATAATACTCTTCTACATTTACATCTAAATTGTCCATATTTCCTTCAAAATTAGAATATTTCTAACATTTCTCATTATTAAATAACCCAAAGTAATCCTTAAATCCGAATCTAAGTTGCCTACATGTGTGAAAGTAAAGAAAGTACTAGCTCAACGTATATAAACCAAAATTTATGGCACCACATAAACCATGTATGTATGGAGAAAATGAGAACACCGATTCCATATTAAACATAGAGCTCAAACTAAGGGTTCAATTAAACATGTATATATAAACAGATATGGAGGTGATATGCAAAGTGAAAAAAAAAGAATGTAGTTGAAAAGGTGCATAGAATAACTACTAACTAAAACCATCTTGTGAGGATAAAGATAAGCAATAGAATATTTGAGCAGATGAGAGGGAGATTGAGGTAAATAATCTGCGTATTAGCTATAAATTTTTAATATTCACATCTCTCGCAGTTATTAGCCCCGTGAAGGTAATATTTTCCTTCACAAAATATTATCCAACTCGATGGGAAGAAAAAAATCAAGTGCTCAGCCTCAAACATTCGAGTGTTGTTTAGACTAACCGTTGAAATTTCTTATAATTTTAACGACTAGAAAGAACGAAATTGGTGTATTTTTGAAGGAGTATCTGCTCAACCTGCTTGGGTGTAGCCTTGATCGAGGAGATGGACAACAGAAGGAGAGCTTGGAGGGCCGGATCGATGTGCCATGATTTTATTTTATATTATCAAGGATTTTAGAGTTTGATATTTATATATCCTTATATAATATATCAGCTCTGTAATAACTGTGCCTCCTATCCTTATATGATATATATCAGTGCTCACGCTGATTATCCAAAGAAAAAAAATAAAGACTGGAGTATAAGACGAGTGCGCAGATATAAATTAGGAAGCACAGGTGCGCGCACCAACTATTTTCTGTTGTCCGTCAGTAATGTGAGAAATAAATACGATAGTACAGTATGAGCTTATCATCTTTCTTATTCTCGTGAAATTGATCAGCCAAGCAAATGAACCATCTTGAAGCTCTCTTTCAAGCAGTCACACCAGATGATAAACGAACAGCACGCGTATACGTATCCCCACCTCCCCACTCTCTGTATATATGTGCGTATGTATATACTTGCAGTAATGCAGTGGCTCACACGCCACGGCCACACCTCGTGTCAGCTCAGCCTGCTCACATCTCGTCGCCGTAGCTCCCGGCTCCCAGGTGCCCGTGGCCGCCGCCGGTCGCGACGTTCCGCAGGTTGTGCCACACGTAGACGGTGATCCCGAGGAGCACAACCACGGCGACCGCCACGTTCACCAGCAGCCCGCGGCTCGCGGACGCCGGCCTGGGCTGGCGCGCCATCGCCATCTCCCCCATCGCCGCCGCCGCCGCCGCTTCGTCCCGCTGCTGCTGCACCGCCTTCCTGTCCTCCTCCATCTTCCCCATCATCTCCCTCTCCATCCTCTTCTTCTCCTCCTCCTCCTCCTCCTCCTCCGCCTCCTTCGCCGCCTTCTGTGCGGCGGCGGCCAGCGCCGCCGGGTCGGGCTTGGCGGCGGCCAAATGTGCAGGCGTCGGAACGGAGGGCAGCCGCGGGGGAAGCTCCGGCTCAGTGATCGACGGCTTCCTCGGCAGCGACGGCCTGCGCTCGGCCGGCGGCCTCTGGGGAGCAGCAGCCGCAGCCGGAGCCAGCGCCGCTGCCGGCACCGCGGTGGGCGCGGGCCTCGCCGGCGCCTCCGGGAGCGGCGCCGGAGGCGGAGGCGGGATCCTCTGCGACGGCGCCGCCGCCACGGGCCTCCTGCTGGGCGGCTCCAGCACCGGCGGCGAGGGGGTCTTCTTGGGGAGCGTGATGGTGAGCGTCTCGGCCTCGAACTTGGCGCGGATGCCGTCGACGTTGCAGTTGTCGGGGAGCTGGAAGTCCTTCTGGAAGCGGCTCCACCGGGCGCCGGAGATGGCACGCTCGCCGCGTGTGCGGAGGTGGCCGTGGCTGTCCACCAGCACGCGGATGTCCTCCCTCTTGAACCCTGCAGCAACACCCATTAATTTGTCAGGAGATCAAGAGAGAAGAATCAACAATGGAGTTGTGTCATCATCGTCGTCAAACTCTCGCTTGCCTGGGAGCGAGATCCTGACGCTTTCGGCCTCGGCGCCGCGGCTCCACTCGACGGAGGGGTCGAACTCCTCGTACACGCGGTTGTTGGCCATGGCTGCGGCTTCTTCCTCGGTTTCCCTGAGCTAGCTTACAGCGTGTGGGAAAGAACCAAAGAGGTCTCCGGTGATGGCGGTGATCGACGGTGTGGGTCAGTTGATGTCAATGGCGATCGCCGTGGATGTATATATAATACAAATTCATAGGCTGGACAGGAGGTTTAGTTTAGCAGAGGAAAAGAATAGATTCTGGCATGAACTTGGCTTGGTGCACAAGTGACCCTCTGGATTTTCCCATCTCAAACTTGTTGGGGGCAAAGCTTGGCCAAGCCATCAAGTATTCCTTGCTTGGTTTGCTGGGCTGGAAAATCCATGTGAAATTTTGCAGGAGATGTTGTGCTTGTACCCATGGCTCAAGAGAAGCATATTAATTGGGGTGGGATAGGTATTAGAATTCAGGACAACGGTCCTGCAAAAAAGGCTCCATCAGAATTTTAGGAAACTAGGTGATTCCCCGCGCGTTGCTGCGGAATTTTAAAGAGTTTTTTGATAAACTATAAATCATTGTGTTTGTTTAGTTGCTCGTAAAAATAGTGTACTTGTAGAGATTACCCTAAAAGTCATATGAGTTATATTTTGATGAAAACCATAAACCTTTATGTTACTTTTGAATAGATAATAATAATATATACATATACTAAATAGAAAATGTAGACTACATAAAAGACAAATAGCAATTAATGCATCTTAGTTGGATATTAATACATCTTAGTGAGAGGTGATGATGTGGCTTAATAAGAGTTAGTGGAAGATGATGATGTGGCTTCATGAGAGTTGAGAGAAATCTTTAGTGGGGATCTCCTATATAACTATAGTAGATGACCGACTGGGCATCATCTACTTTATCGAATACTTGTGCTAGTGTTGCGCTACTTGTGTAGAAGCCTTTTACTCACTTCATCGGCTGAGACTCTGCCATGAAACAAACCGTTTCAGCAGGATTGCTGGTTCTGGTTATGCTTAAATCTCGTACAGGTGAACAAAGTGTTAAGAATAAATTATGTGATCTATTTCACCATAACCTGAATCTCTGCACTGTCTGTTCTGCTAGAACATTGCACGTATTGTGAAACGGCAGAATCACTTGATGAGCATCAGAAAAACTGCAACCATGGGCTTCGCCACACCATTCAATGGTTACAGGTCATCCTTCCTAACTGCAAGTCTGCAACCAATTCAGTCGAATGTTAAATGGAGCATCACCATTCATTTCCCAGGGACATTTTATCGTCTTTCACATACCATTATGTCTTTATATTATCTCACAACAACAAACCAAAATGGTCCCGCGCTTTCAAAGGTAAGGTACAAAAGATAAGAAAACGAGGAGGGCTGTTCAACAGCTAAGGCATGTATACATGTAAATATTCTCGAAGTTACAGCAGCTGAATTGGCACATATTTAACAGAAAGAAATTGCTCATAGAGCCATATACGAAGAACTCTTTTACTTGTCACCATATGTGGAAATAGAATTAGATTGTCTTGATGAGACGATCTTCAGGAGTTTCAGCGTTCATGTGTGCCCACGTCCTCCACATTTGGAGCACATAATGTTTCCGGTTCCTCCACAACCTACAATACTTTGAATATTAGTGCATATACATCATGTATCATCTGTAGAACAGGAAAAGCTTTCACCACACAAAAGTGGCTGCCAAAGCTTGTTTACCTAGACATCTGACTTTTACGATGATTCCTTGGCTCTCTAGTATTGAGTCAACATACAAGCCTGTACCAGCACAAGTTGCACACAACACGGCACCTTTAGCTTCGCAGCTTGAGCAGGGAGGATTGTCCCCAGTATTCTTCTTTTCCAAATTTAGACCGGTTGGTTTCCCAATATCCTCTTCCGGAACAGATTTGTCATAGCAGAATAATGATTCGAGGTTACTTTTGCTTCTTTGAAGGTCATAAATCGCACTTGCTCTAACCTGTGCGTCAAGAAAAACATATCAGTCCCTTGAAACAAATTTCCTTTATCAATCAAGTGTCCAATCTGCATGATGCAATCAAGCACAACAAAAGAGAACAGGAGAAAAATGAAAATTCATCTGATGTGCTGCTTCTGCAAGCATATTATCAATAAGTGATTTTTCTCCCACTATTCTCAATGGCATGCGTGCATGTATAATTCATATAGGCAACTAGTGTGGACGCGGAACACTGGAAATTGATCAATTCTTGCTACCATTAATTGCGATAGCAGTGAGCTATATTAGCCTGGCAACTCTTTGACATAGTAAAAGAATACAGATTCAGGCTTTCACACAAAAGGGGGGAAAAAGAAAAAAAAAAACAAAGACCGGTTACTACTGTGTGGTGACAGTCCTTCTCATAGGTAAAGGCACACACTTGTTGTGCATGGCATTAACAAGACTACAAGAGAAACGTGCCTGAGGGAGATGCAGTTACCAAATTGGCCAACAGCAACATCCCAGTAACAGAAGAGCAACTATATAAAAATAAATCACGCACACATACTACAGCTATATTCAGTTGTTCACAATCACATAGTAAATCCACACCATTTCTGCTGCTAATCAATCTACAATTTCACATTTCACTGTTACAACTTACAATTCCTTATCACAACCAGCAACATACTAGAGGCATGGTGGCCTACTTAGTTTGTCAAAATGTTTTTTCATAGTCTGGTCACTTGCATGGATCAATTCCTCAGTGAAGATTTCTAGTATGCACACTGTTACTACTTGTATACTGAACTGAAAGCGCCTTTGCTGATCAGTTCATTAATTCCCTGGAAAATTCATCAATGCTAGCCTACTATCCCTTATCAAGCACCCAGGGTATTAAAAATGCACCGTTAGTATGATCATAGACAGAACAGTTCATCCACCAATGTAAACACCAAGTTTCTCTAGGCCAATTTTACACTGTCAAAAAATTGTAAGCGTTCAAAGTTTCACACCAACTTATTGGCCCATTTAGTGAAGTACTAGTAACGAGTGAAACCGCGATATTTTCAGAGACCAAGGAAATGGCCTTTCCTTTCCTGTTCACAGGGTATTATCTACGTGCTAATCTTCCGTTCAAATTGTCTCATTTTGCATTTTATCCAATCCGACAACAAAAATCAGGACGAAAATGGCGCATCAAAAGTAACATCATAATTCGTCCCCAAGCCGCGGAAACTCCACTCCTCTCCCGAACAGGAGGGTGAAGTCTGCCGTCTGCCTACACCACAGTTCCTACAACCTCGTAGACACGGAAAATCCATACCTCTCCCGAGAACAGGAGACGGCTAAGGGCGGAAGAGGAGGAGAATGGAAAAGAGAAAACTCACCTTAACCGCGCGGGAGACGGATAGCGTCGAAGGGGAAGCCGCGCGCGGCGGCGGCTGCGCGGATCGACGGCCTCGGAGCGGCGGCGCCACAGCGAAGGGCGGCTGCCTGAGCCCCGCGGAGACCTCCATGCTCTGCGAGGGGGGAAATTTCTTGGCCTCGCCGTCGCAGCGGAGACCTCCCCGAGCTTCTTGTTGAGCTTCTCAGATTTCCAAGCCCCACCAGCTTCGGGTTCATCGCCGCCCCCGGGCGAGGGCCCACATGCAGACATCGGTCGAGAGACGAGAGGGAGGAGGGCCTGGAAAGTGTAAATGGACGGGTAGGTGGTCCACCTGGCCCGTCAAGAATGTGAGGAGAATACGAGACAAGGCGGGCCGGGCTGTCGCGAAAACCTTAGTGGGCTTTAAATTAAAATTCAGTGGCTAGTAAATTGTTAGGTGGGCTGGATCTTCGGTTGACCACAGCCCAGAACGTCAATGTTTCTGCAATGGTGTGTGTGTGACACGCGTACTCTCTCACTGCTCTTTCTCACTGCTGCGAGTCCAGGGCGGCGCCGATGCATGACATATGCTATGAAATTATGAATTGAAAGCAACTCAAGCATTGAACACGATGCAATGAACTCCGATAGTCGATAGGAAACGACTGGATTTCGAGCACAAATTATGGGCATGCTTTTTTCAGAAACTAGTCGAGTGGATTTTAGCTTAGTGCTATCCAAACGCGGTCCTGTCTTCCACCTCGGCGGCAACTGACAACGCAGCATACCCGCGCTCGGCGGCCGCGTCATCGCGGTCATCTCGATTTTCATCTCCTCTTACCCCTCATTCGCCTTTCTCCTTCTAGTATCTCCTTCCCGTGCGCAGGATACATTATATGATTATGTCTTGTTCGTTTAGAATTATCATCCTAGCTTAGCGGACTATTCTTTTCACATAATACTATTAAACCAGCGTAACAAATTATTCATTCTCTCCGACTTTCTATGCTAACATAACGAGACGAACATGGCTCGGTCGCTCCGGCCGGAGAGCAACTCGACGACGGATACGTCGCGTCAGCTGCTTGACTGTACTAGACGAGAGCCCGCAGCCAGCCATGGATGCGCATCATTTCGGCAGGGTTCCGTTTCCGTCCCGGTTTGGCCCAGCAATCCAGCATCTTGCGCTCAAAATACTAAAATAGGACCTGAAGTTTTTGCGCACGCAGGTCGCGCGTCGGTTTATGATGCCTACTGGACCGCCCCACAAGGATCAACGAATCAATCTGTGCCGGATCTGGCTCGTAGCGAATTGCTTAGGACTAAGCCCACTGCGAGCCTGTGATCAGTCCCAGTCTATGTGTGATAAAACTGGACACACGTGCCTTTTGTAGGGGGCGTTTGGCGATGGGATCCCAACGGCAGCTCTGCAGACGCAAAGCCTAGTAAAGCGAGAGGTTAGGCGATGGGATCGTTAGTTCTCATATGATTTCTGCGAAGATACTTCCCTAGCACCACACTATCCCGTCGTACTCGCACACCAATCACCAGGAAACAATGATTTCGCAGACCAGGGCCAGCCAGTGGCGCGCGACACGAGTGGACGGGCAGGACACGGCGCGACCGCGGAGCGGCGCGCCCACGGGCACGGCCGCACGGGCGACGGATGGACCACACGGACCCCGTATGTCCCTGGCCACACGAATCAGGGTCACGGCGGCACCGGAGCGCGACACAGGGCCGACCGGATTCCTCCCTCGCCTCCACGTGCCCACCCAGACTGATCCCACCGCGCAGTCGCACTCTCGCTTCTTCCGTTTTTTTCGTTTCAGCTCATGGCGTCACCCACCGCCACCACAGCTGCGCGGCGCAAGTGAACGAACTGAAGGAAAAGACATGAACGAGTGGAGTTTGACCACCGGTTTCTGGACGGGGCTTGCCTTTTTGGAGGCGAATCCAACCGGAAATGGTGCGCCGCCGCATCCAGGCCAGGCTTTCCCTCTTTGTCTTCGCTTCCAAAACCAAAAGAGACGACGGAAATGCATGGGTTATATATAATATCGGATCCAAACTTTCAGCTGGGAAGGTCGTGTCGCGCGGACGTAGCGCTCTCCAGCGAGTTACGCGTAGCACGTGTAGTGTAAACGCCCGCGCGTGTCCAACCGAAAGCCTGCCCCCATCTCGCCCGTGCACGCCACGGCGACGCGCTGATGCCATGCCCGTCGCGGTCGCGCGCAGAGCTGACGACAGCCGTCCCGTGGGGGTGGCCGGACTCGTATCTTCTCCGCTCCACCGGCCAGGGATTAGGCCGTGGATCTGCCTGGATTAACAGATTCGCCGGAGTTGGCTGCCCCTCGGCCACACTGGCGCGGCGGATATGGGAGAGAGCGACGCGGCCCGGCCGGCGACGACACGATCTGGCGGGCACGCGGTTTTGCCTGATCCGCGGGTGATTCCGGCGGGGATTCGCGTCTCAACTCCCAAGTCCCAAGCAACTCCCTTTGCTTTTTTATCGGTGCCCCGTGATCCGTCGATGGCGTACATGTTCCGTCAGTGTCATCCCGGTTCGTCGGCCCCGCAACACACGCCTAAGCTAGTCGCCGATCAGCGATCACCTTTGCAGTTCCCCGTAGGTCACGCGTCGGTTTCCTGGACCGTCCGAGAGAATACACGAATTGTTCGTTGCCGAATTTTTTGGCTTTCTGGCGATAACGTGCGTGGGTGCTAATTATAGATGTTCTTAGCCGATTGCCATACGCAGTGCTGGTTTTGGGTTTACTTGACCGATCGAAAATCTAAGTGGCAACTCAATCTCGGCAGAAAAGGGCAAACTATGCTGCTTGCCTCTATCCTGATAGAGACTGGTGTGATAAATTCATCTTTTTTGGAGCAACATTTCTGTGCAAATTCTACTGACGGAACTCTAGCACACGGACAGCAGCCAACAGCGAGCATTTTTTTGCAGGTCGACCCAAAGACGAGCGCCGTCGGCAGCTCGCCAACCTCCCCCTCGCCTCCATCCACACGGCCGCTTCTTCCCCTTCCAACTCACGGCGTCGTCACCGACCGCCCCGCACCCGCCTCCATCCCCAGACGGCCATCAGAATATCTCTTTCCCCCGGCCGTCCTCCACGCGGACACACCACCTCACCGTCGCCTCGCACGTACTCCCTCCTCCCGCCCTCACCTGTTCCCCCGCCGGCCATTACTTAACCCGGACGGAAGCGCCCACCACAAGCCCAGTCACACCTCTCTCCCCACCACACCCCCCCCAGACTCCAGTCTTCCCTCTGAGCTCCCCAACCGAGCAGAGCCGCCCACGAGTCCCCCGCCCCCGCGCATCTCTCTCGTCACGACCCCCACGACCACCCCGCCCCGTCCACGGACCCAGATCCCCCAACCGCCCCCGCCCGCCACGGCATGCCTGCCGCTCCCCACTCCGGTTAAACCCCCCGCCTCGCTCCCCATTTTATGGCGCGCACTGCCCCCACCGCCTCCATCCTCCTCCTCCTCCTGCTCCTCCTCCTCTCCCCCGCGGCCATCCCCGCGACCGCGGCTCTTCTCGTCGCCACCTCCTCCTCGCCGGCGCCGTCCGCCGGGAAGGGCCACGGGAGCGACTGCTCCGAGCTGCAGTCGATCGCAGGCGGCGAGGCGCGGTGCGCGTACCTCCGCTCCCACTCCCCCTGCTCCCCGGCAGGGTACATCGACTACCTCCGCCTCTACTACTGCAACATCTCCGGCTTCCCCGCCGCGCTCGCGCTCGCTCTGTGGCTGGCGGTGCTCTTCTACCTCCTGGGCGACACCGCGTCCGAGTACTTCTGCGCGTCCCTAGAGGGCCTCTCCTCCGCGCTCCGCCTCCCGCCCGCCGTCGCGGGGGTCACGCTCCTCTCCCTCGGCAACGGCGCGCCCGACGTGTTCGCCAGCGTCGTGTCCTTCGCCTCCGGCGACGGCGAAGGGGTCGGGCTCGACAGTGCCCTCGGCGGCGCGCTCTTCGTCTCCACCGTCGTCGCCGGCGCCGTCGCGCTCGCCGTCTGCGCCCGCGGCGGCGACGGACGCCGCGGAGGGTTCGTCGTCGAGTGGCGCGGGTTCGTGCGGGACCTCTGCTTTTTGCTGCTCGCGCTCTGCTACCTCCTCGCCGTGCTCGTCAACGGCGCCGTCACCGTCTGGGTCGCCGTCTCCTTCGTCTCGCTCTACGTCGGCTACGTCGTCCTCGTCTGGACCTCCCACTGCTGCGCCGAGCAAGGGAAACCCTGCCGCCGCCGGCCTCGCAGCGCCGCTCCTCCTCGACGATGACGACTACGACGACGACGTCCCGTCCCTGCCGTCCCACTCCAAGACGACGCAGCCGGCGGCGTCAACGGGGAAAGCAGCCTCGCTGCGTCACCTAGCGCGCGCGCTCTGCATGCCGCTGTACCTCCCGCGCCGCCTCACCATCCCGGACATCGCCGCGCACCGCTGGTCCCGCCCCTACGCCGTCGCCTTCCGCCTGGCCTCGCGCCCGTGCTCCTCGCCATCACATGGACCTCGCAGTCGCAGCGCCACCAACCACCACCACGGCCACACCCTCGCGGTGCTCCTGGGCGGCGGAGCCCTCGGCCTCGTCCTGGCGGCGCTGGCCGCGGCCACGACGGAGGACGCGTCCCCACCCCGGGGCCGCAAGCGCCGGGTGCCGTGGCTCGCGGCGGGGTTCGCGATGAGCGTGCTGTGGGCGTACACGCTGGCCCGCGAGCTCGTCGCGCTCCTTGTGGCGATCGGGTACGTGGCCGGGATCAAGCCGAGCGTGCTGGGTGTGACGGTGCTGGCGTGGGGGGACTCGCTGGGGGACCTGGTCTCGAACGTGGCCATGGCGGTGCACGGCGGGTCCGGCGGAGCGCAGACGGCGGTGTCAGGGTGCTACGCGGGCCCGCTGTTCAACACTGTGGTCGGGCTGGGACTCTCGATGGCGCTGGCGGCGGGGGCGCGCCACCCGGCGCCGTTCGTGGTGCCGGCGGACGCCGCGGCGTACGAGGCCGTGGGCTTCCTGGCCGCCGCGCTAGCGTGGGCGCTCTTCGTGGTGCCCGCACGGGGCATGCGGATCGACCGCGTTTATGGGGTCGGGCTCCTCGCCATCTACCTCTGCTTCTTCGCCGTGCGCGTCTTCGAGACGCTGCGGAGCTAGAAAGGCTGTTGTGAGACCTGGGAAGAGCAGCACCTCGTCGGCAGTCAGTGACTGACACTCTCCCAGACTGCGTTTTGGGCTGTTCGTCTGTTTCTTGCTACTGATCGAAGTGATTTGGTGTAAAACAAGCATCGAGCTGACAATGGTAGATCTAGATTGGTACCAAATGGTAGTAAAGAAGGACGGAGGATAGGCGAATCCTGTATATTATTACTGTAGCGTATCAGTGCTAGCACTACTCCACACGTAGGTGTTGATCATTGTCGTCTCAGAGAATCTGCTGGTTGTTTTTCCCTCCCCCACTTCCTAGTTCCTACTCTGTTTTGTATGGGAATCTGACTGCAAGAGAGCAGACAGTTGTCTGTCACTGTTAAATTAGATCGCAAGCGTAGTTGGTTTCCTGAGAGTTTTGTTCTACTCGCCCAGACCAGTTCGGTCACGCACAGGTCCAGCCGCCGCTCCACCAATGGTCTCCCCCACGTCCTTGCGGTGGTCCGTGGATGCGGGCGGGGGCTGGCAGGCGCATGAATCCAGTTCGGTTGCCGCACGCTTCCTCCGGAACGGGACGCCGCCGTGTCCTTTTCGCCGGGGCGTTTAGCGTCGCTGTCGATGGGTCGTGTGAAAAGGAAGGGGAGGGCGGGGCCGGCTGGGATCTCTTCTCTTCCCCGAGTAAGCTTCCTGACAATCTAGGATGCGAGACGGACGGGATCCCTCCCCCCCGCCGCCCTTTGTTGCTTGCCTGCGACAAACTAACCGAAACCTTTCTGACTCCCTAACCTTTCTAATCTCTACTCTACTGGTACTTCCCCTTCATTAATAAAACCTGTCAAGTTGCGGGGCTACGCTCACGCTCGTAAGCTCGTGGCGTCGTCGTCATCGTCCGCAACTTCTTCTCGTCGATCGCGACCTGGATCGGACCAGGTTGTCGCAAGTCGCAACGACGGGTGATGGAGCATGGAGCAAGCAGCGAATCGTGAGCGAGGAGTTTACCTCTGAATTGCGCTGCTGCACTGTGCTAATGACTAGGATTATCGCTTTTGCTAGTGTACTCGCCTGTTACGCGCTTAATTACTGACGGCACGTAACTTGGGTTCGATTAGATCCCTTTTAATCTAAAAAACTTGGGTTCGATCCACAGGTCTTCACGCGCAAAGGAGACCTCGGGCCTCGCCGTCGTCAACAACCGGAGTCCATGCTTTCCCGATTCTTTTCTGCTCTCCCTTTACTTATCGACGGTCGTACTATATTATCATCAACAAAGTGTTCACCTCTCCCTTTTATCGTCATGCTATTTTTTTTATCGACAAAGTGATCATCACCCTGTGAGATATTCTTTTCCTCCCCGTTTTCTTGATGGGATATATGATCGATTAAGCATGGTATCGGCCTTCAGGTGCGTTGCTTGGAGCAGCAGCTGCCGTTGCTGTTGCTTCCGGCTCCGAGAGCTTCCTAGGCCCTAGCCGTGTCTCGCACCGCTGCCGCGTCTCTTCCATACCCCCCCCGCGCTGATGTCTCAACTGTCAACCAGCCGTCACACCAATCCCTTGATCGCTCGCGAAAGCTGCGACAGGAACACCAGGCTTTGATCTCGCTGTCGACGGCCAAGTCTGAATTCTGTGTCGCCGCGCGTGCGCCGGGTGAACTTGAAGGCTATGTGTCATACGGAGTATAAAGAGAGGAAGCAGACAAGGTTTTACTTTTACATAGGCCGTTATTACATAAAGGGTTAAAACACTAAAAAACCACATGAAAGTAACTAACATTAGATACAAGTTCCTCAAAGTCTCCCAGAGTTAGGCTTCTAATCTTCATGTCTTCCTTGATCAACTGTACGACTCTCTGATGGCAGCGATGAAACTCCTTCAAACACTCTTCTATTGCCCTGATATTTCACACCATGCAGATTAGTACGATCCGCTCTATTATATTCCACACCGTGTAAATTAGTACCGTCCGCTCTGTTGCCTTGCCTTTCTCCTCAATCCCTCGTCATCTCCTGTACCTTCTTCGCTTTAAGATGTCGCTGTAGTTCAGGTTCCGTACCGTTGGTACTTGGTAAGACATCGTGCCATGAGCATGAGCGTGGTTTGTCCTCGCTATGCATCAGGTTTACGCTGCTCCGTGGAGAAGGGACGGGGGGAACGCCCCAAGTCCTGAAATTCCGATTGCCCAGACGACGTGGGGGCCGGCCGGATCACGCGGGCCATTCGTGCGCTCGGCAAATTTGTTGGTGCGGGACAGCGGGAGGCAGTGCGCGTCTCTAGCCACACGTCGAGGCTGCCGGTGAGAGTGGTCCACGGAAAGCTGCGGCGCGTTTGTTTCTCCTGCACCCCACTGTCCCTTTCGGCTTCGTATCCTGTACAGCTCAGGTGTCCACTGCACAAGCCTTGGGCATTCGCGGACGTTGCTCTCGCTAAGCCGCCTCGCCCTTTGCCCCTTTATGGCTGCTCATCTGACAAGTGACAACGGCACACCGCACAGGCATGTACAAGAAGACGACTACACGAGGAAACATAATAGTTGTTATTTTCTTTTGGAAAAGGTAAAAACAACAAGGCACCAGTGGTCTAGTGGTAGAATAGTACCCTGCCACGGTACAGACCCGGGTTCGATTCCCGGCTGGTGCAATTTTTTTTCCCTTTACGGTATCATGCCAGCGGACAACGTTCCCATTTTCTCCGTCCCGGTGCAGTGCTACACGCCGAGAACGCTGCTCCCATCCACAATCACCTCCGTTCGTTCGGACTCCATCCAGGCATTATCACCATCCTGGTTCCTGGAAGGAAGGCTAACTAGCTTGTCCGTGGATGTGGATGGCGCTATGGCAGCAACGGCATGCATGCAGGTGAGGATATGCCTTGGTGGGTCGCGCGCGGACGGATCAATGCATCGCGCTGCATGATTGGAAGCGCGCGGGCTCGTCTGAGGCAGCTAATGCCACCTGGGACAGCAGCACGACATCATTGTTTCACACCGGTACTGTTCGCTGAGATCTGGTTCTAAAATTGCCTTGCTGCGAATTTGTTTTCGAGTTTTTCACCTCTTTATTTATAGTGGCACATCTAAAACTTCAAGGGAGGAACCTCATCTTCCGCTTCTCCCTTCCTTCTCTTTATCTTCTTTTTCCTTTTTTCCCTTGTTCCTCTTCATCCATAGCTACAATTTTTAAGGACAGGTTTTGAGGGGCTTCGTATGCTGTGTGTGTATTTTTTTTTTCGAGAACGTGCATAGCACGTTTTTTTCATTAAGCGGAGAGAGAAAGCGGTTCAACCAGCCAATTACAACAACAACAACAGCCAGACAGAGAAGGAGATACACATAGGACACAGCAAAAAAAGGAACACGGTCGGTGCCAAACCGAAGTAACCTAAATCCACATAAAGCAGCTACCGCGCTTTGATTACCTCCTAGCGGCTCTCGAATTCAGGAGACTGCTTATTCCTCCGAAGCCTGCACGTGCCCATGTCCTCGCGTCCTCCAAAATCTTCTCGGCGAGCGCTACCGGCATCAGCGCAGAGCGATCGTGGACCCGACGGTTCCTTTCTAGCCAGAGCGACCAAGCGACCAGCCAAGCCAAGGAGTCAAAGCCCTTTCGCATGGTCTTGGGGATGCGCTTCCGGCTGCGCATCCACCAGTCAGTAAAGCGGGACTCAAATTGCAGGGTGATAAATTGTAAGCGTAGAGAGCTGAGCACCCGGAACCAAGTTTCCCTGCTGGCTACACATCCGGTGAGTAAATGATCGAGGGTTTCGACCTCCTGTGCACATAGAGCGCATTCGTCCCGTTCCCGCAGACCATGGCGTTTAAGCCTGTTCGAGGTCCAGCAGCGACCGTGTAAAACCAGCCAACCAAAAAAACGGCACCTCTGTGGTGCCTGCACCTTCCATAGCTGACGGCCTCCCTCAACCTCATGGCGCCCTAAAAGTAAAGCACGGTAAGCTGACGCCGAGGAGAAATCGCCCGAGTTAGTCCATCGCCAGATGTACCTATCAGGGTCAGTAGATAAGTGCCACCCTCGTATCATGGGCCAGATTTGTAGGTATTGGAGGACGACCTGTACCGTGAGGGCGTGCTTGATATCCCTTATCCATGTCCGACCAACCAACCCATCGCGTACTGTGCGCGTGTCCTTAATACGTTGCGGAACTGCGGCCCAGAGGTTGGGTGCGAGCGACCGAATGGAGTAGCCATTGATCCATTTGTCCATCCAAAAAAGAGCGACCTCCCCATTTCCGACCTGGACTATGATAGAAGCATCAAAGAAGGACTGGGCTAGCCTATCAGAGGGAGACGGCAGTCCCTTCCAAGTCCGGTTTTCTACTCTAGCTAGCCACAACCAGCGAAGCCGAAGTGCCATGCCCATCAATCTCAAGTTCGGTATACCGAGGCCACCAAGCTCGGCTGGGCAACAGGCGTTTACCCAAGCGACCGCACACTTACCCCCGGAGGCCACTTCAGTGCCGCACCAGAGGAAACCTTTCATTAGCGTTTCGATGGTTTTAATGGCCCAAGGCGAGACGGAGATGGCCATAGAGATGTGCACTGGAATGGCAGCCATCGTGGATTTAACTAGAGTAAGGCGACCGCTACGATTCAGCAAGCGACCCTTCCAGGCAGGAATGCGTGCCGCGACCTTATCGACCAAAGGCTGCATAGCAGCTCTAGGTAGCCTATGGGGAGATAGGGGCACGCCAAGGTAGGTGCAGGGAAACTCCCCTATCTGGCACTGCAAGAATTGTGTGATTAATGCCGTATGCTCACTAGTGCATCTAATCGGGAAAATCATGCTCTTTGAGTAATTAGTTGCCAGTCCGGATGTTGCCGCAAAAAGACGGAGAATTTCTCGAATTGTGGTAAGATCAAGCGCGACCGGTGTAAGAAAAGCGACCACGTCATCTGCATAGAGGGAAACACGATGCTTTATAGCTGGGCGACCCAGTGGCATGAAGAGACCACGTTCCTCTGCCTTGGTAATCAAAGCATTGAAGCATTCCATTACCAGGACGAATAGCATCGGGGAAAGGGGGTCTCCTTGTCTCAGTCCACGACCATGGCATATCCGCCGTCCGGGGACCCCATTCATGAGGACCTTAGTACTTGCTGTGGAGAGTAGTACCGATATCCAGTTTGTCCATCTCCTCGGGCATCCCACTGCCGTTAGTAGCTCCAAGAGAAAGACCCAGTTGACCGAGTCAAAAGCCTTCGCAAGTTCAATTTTGAAGAGACATCTTGGCTGAGTTTTCCTAGCTAGAGCCTTAGCGACCCCTTGTGCATATCTGAAGTTGTCCTGGATTTGGCGACCCTTGATAAATGCACTCTGATTCGGCGAAATCAGGGAATGCAAGTGAGGAGCGAACCTGTTAGCCAAAGCTTTGGAGACAATTTTACCAAAGCTGTGGATGAGGCTGATCGGCCGATAATCACCCAGTGCTCGTGGGTTTGCTTTCTTCGGCAGCAGCGTCAAGAGTGCCTCATTAATCAGGTGGAAGCTACGGCAGTCCATTGCTGATATACTGTCAAACGCTCTGATAATGTCATCCTTGATAATCGGCCAAGCGACCCTGTAAAAGCGACCAGTGAATCCGTCCGGGCCGGGTGCCTTGTCCATAGGGAGTTCTTTTATGACGGCCCAGAGCTCTGCCTCAGTAAAGGGGTAGGCTAAGTCAGAGAGCTCAAGGGTAGGCAACCCAAGGGCAGCAAAATCTAGGGCACAGGTACGGTCGTGGCTCGTTCCGAGGATCGTGTCAAAGTATTCGAACGCTGCCTCAGCTTTCGCCTCTTCCCCAGTAATTGTAGCACCCGCGACCTCAAGTGATGTAATATGGTTCTTCCTCCTCCGGTGGTTAGCATGAAGGTGGAATAGTTTAGTATTAGCATCTCCTTCATGGAGCCACCGCAAGCTAGAACGTTGCCGCGCAATAGTACGGTCGAGCGAGGTAAGGCCCAGATAACGTAGCTTAAGGAACCGACGTAGGCACTGTTCCGCAGGAGAGAGCGACCGATGATCCTGGGCAGCCTCCAGTCGGAGGATGACCTCTTTAGCGACCTGAATCTGTCTACGGATACTCCCGACCGCTCTGGCACTCCATCGTTTGAGGTTCTTGGCTGTTTCCCGAAATAGGTGATCTAAAGTCCGTAGCGGGTCTATGTCCGGGCGAGGAGCCGACCAAGCCTCCTTTACGGCCTCTAGGAATCCATCGAACTGTGTCCAAATAGCCTCGAACCTAAAGCGACGCTTTGGATGAAATCCGTCATCGAACTGTAAAAGCAGCGGAGCATGGTCTGAGCAGCGCGTTGCCAGGGCCTGCAGGGAGCACCGTGGGTACTCCACCTCCCAGTCCGTGGTAACAAAGACTCGATCAATGCGTTCGAGTGTCGGGTGTATCCGCTCATTACTCCATGTATATAGGCGACCATGTAGATGCAGCTCCTTCAGCTCTAAGTCGTTTAACAATCTCCGAAAGCGACCCATCATACGCCTGGATAAACGACCATTGTTCTTATCCGCCGCTTGGTAGATTAAATTAAAATCGCCACATAACATCCAAGGGCCTATCAGGGAGGCTCTAATGGAGCGTATCTCTTGTAAAAAAGCGACCTTCTGATCATCTTCTTGCGGGCCATAAACGACCGTTAGGCACCAATGCGGATGTAGTGAGTTTCGGAGAGCCACTTTAGCCGTGAGTGAGTGAGATCCCAAACGCGGCAGCGAAATGTCCCAAACGTTCACATCCCAGGCTATGAGAATACCCCCCCCCCCCCCCCCCCGAGTTTGTACCGCGGGGAGCGCAAAGTAACGGAAATCCACACCTAACATTTCCAAAATTAAAGCATCGGTTACATCATCCAATTTGGTCTCTTGCAGGCACATAAGAGACACCTTTTCCGACCGTATTAATTCCCTAACAGCTGTTCGCCTGGCCCTACGATTGAGGCCCCGCACATTCCAATTAACTAGGTGTTCATTCATAATTAACATTACAGGACGACCAACAAAAGGAAAAAAAGAGAACGAGAAAAACTCTACGACTCTGGGGCCGCGCCCGCCAGCTCCTCCGGGAACAGTTCCTTGGCCGCGGCCAGGAACTCGTCGTCGTCGAGGATACAGAACTGCCCCGACCAGTTGGCATCTCCCCCAAACAGCTCGCGAATGGCCTGGCAGTGGTCCTCGGAGAGGCCCACTGTGAAGAGGCGCACGTACTCAAGAAAAGCGGCTGTATCAGGTGCCTCATCCTGGGCGCATAATCCAAGGCGGCGCATGATGATGTTTTGAGCCGCGGTTGCCGGGTTCGTTCCCCGGCCCTTTGACTTAGCCGCCAGCCGACCGCTCCGGCGTGGAAGTGTGCCTGGCGGCAGAGCATTTGCCCGGCGGGCGCGTGGTTTCCGCGTGATGATCGGGGGAGACACCACCCTGGTCACGGATGCACAGAAGTCAGCGACCAGATCCTCAAACTCGACCTGTGGAGACGATCCCCTAGTGCTAGTTACATTGTTTGTCTCATCTGTGGCGGGGGGTGTAGGGATTGGGACCATCTGATCGCCCTCCCCCACGGCCTCCCGGTGGTCAGCAGGCTCAACCTGATCAGGCCCAACTTCAGCCCCTAACAGTCGTCCCCCATCTGGTACAGGGGCTGTACCCATCAGGGGGCCACACGGCCCATCCGCCCTGTGTGAAGGGGCGACCGAGGGGATCGGCCTCAGGTGGGGAGGGGGGGCCGAACATAGCGCTCCCCCAGGAACTGCGACCTCGGGAAAGCATACTGCTTCCATCGCCGGTCCCACACTGGGCCACCGCGACCGTAATTGAAGAGCGTTCACAAGGCGACCAAAAGCTGTCCTCACCGGGACCTCTCTAATGGGCCCCGTGAGGATACGACCAAGAAGAGACTCCGTCATCATAGGATCCTCACCGCGAGGTGGTGCGACCGTGCGTGGTGGGCAGAGATCCGGCTCCGCCGACAGGCGCCTCTCTGCCACCAGGTGACGGGAGGGAGAATAAGATGCGCCCCCCCCCCCCTGCATCACCACGGGCACTCCCACGGCGCGCCGCATCGGAGGCGGCGGTGGGAGTATCCCTTGGCGGTGGCCGGGTGTCGATGATCTCCCTGATGTCGGTTGTCACCCTGTATTTTAGGGTAGGCAGCTCCTTAGTAGCGGAAGGGGGAATAGGCATGACCATTAGCTTCTCCCTGGGAAGCAAGTCTGGGTGTATACATCCTGCCAGAACCCTGAATTCCTTCAATGTGCCCTTTGATTCAGTTTCTGATGCTAGTGAGATGACGGCACATGAGGAACCCAGGATGGTTTGGGCCGTGCTCCAGAGCCACAAGTGAGCAGGCACACCAACAATTGCGACCCGAACACGAAAATCCATAGAGTCTTCACAGGCCCATGCTTCTCGACGCCATCTCTTGAATACCAGGCGTAATCCTTCCTCCGGAACTCTAGCATGTAAGACAGCTAGCATTGTTGCGGCATCTCGGAACATGATGAGAAAATCCTCAGGGTGGTGCGGGTATATAAGAAAGGAGCCTGGCTCGACACCCAAGCGACCTTCAAGGTAAATTTTAACTTCAGCCGGCGTAACCTCCGGTCTCGTCCCAGCGACCACAGCGACCAGCGCTCTCTCCAGAGCCACCTCATTAGCAGCGACCTCCAAGGTGCGAGGTACTATGCATACCTCGACATCAGGCCTGTTGTACGAAACCGCCGCAGGAGGCGGTGGTGGGGGAGGAGGGGCGGCTGCAGAGGCCTGCGCAGACACGCGTTCCTCTGGCAGCGGCCCGGTTGCCTCACGGCCACGGCCATCCGTGCGGCGACGGTCCACACGGTCCTCCTGCCTCCGCTGGTGTGCGTGACGACGGTCGAGTGGCGCGTCTTGATGTCCCTGGACCGGGACAGTGCGCTGGTGTGGGTGCGGGTGCCGCGCACCAGCCCTGGCGGGAACGGCCCCGGCCGCCGTCCTGGGCCGGACTGAACCCGGTGGATTGCCGCCCCCCTGGCACATGGTGCGCAAGGGGACAGCGGCCGCTGGTGCGGGCACAGGAGCGCCGCCGTTCCGCCCGTAGTCCGCTCGCCTGTGTGGAGCTCTACCGGCATCGTTGAAGTGGCCGGGCGCCCTCGCCGCCCATGGCGAGGGACAGGAGTCCGCCCGGTGCCCAAGGCGGTGGCAGGTGAAGCATCGGGCGGCCGTAGGGCAGCGAGCAGCGACATGGTCACGGCTGAAACAGTTGAAGCATTTTCCGACGAGGTCCGCCGGCACCGGCCGCGGCGGCGGTGGCGGAGGAGAGCCGGACGACGACCTTGAAGCCTTGCGCTTGCGCGGGCCAACCTCCTCCCACCCCTCCTCATCCAGGATCCCCCTGGGCGTTTCGTTCCGAGCGCCAGTCATGAGCGCCCCTGCTGGCGGCTGATGCGGCTGCTCGGCCCTGGTCAGAGGAGGGGGAGGCGGAAACGACGGCACCTTGGAGCAAGATGCACCGTCCCCAGGCTCCAGTCTTGAGCGAGAACGACCAGTTGATGGCGGCGGCGGTGTCAGGCGACCGAAGCGGAGAGTTCCAGTCGGAGCGACCTCCTCTCCGATGTTGGGTGACGGCGGGAAGCGACCAAACCTCGGCGGCGGTGGGAGGGCCGAGGGTGAGGGGGGGGGGGGGGCGGTGCCTCGCCGCAGGAGGGTGGGCGACGGCGCGGGCGTCCGCTCCGGTGAGGGGATCCCCATCCCCCGCACCACCTCGCTGAAGGTCGGCGAGCGGGAACCGGACGAGCCGGAGGAGGCGGAAGCGGCCATGTCCAGGAGCTCCTGCACGGATGGGATGGACGGGCCGGCCTCCGATGAGCCCGGCTCGGACAGGAGGCCTGGCGCGCCGGCCGTGACAGGGGAAGAGGGGGGCCGGTTCGCCATGGCAGGGGAAGGGGGAGGCGTGAACGGGCGTAGGGGAGAAGGATGATGCGGGTCTGGTGGCCGGCGGCGCCGGAGTGGCGGCCGACGGGGGGCTGTGGACGCCGGCGTCGGAGTGGCAACCGGCGGTGTGTGGGGGCGACGCGAGGCTAGGTCATGGCCACGGTACCCCGCTCGATCTCAGCCCATCCGCCATGGGAAGACGAGCTGACGGTACGAACCGGACGAGCGTGGCACAGCGGGCTCGGATCTGCAAAATCGTGGGCAGGAGAGGCCGGAGGTGGTGGGAATCGGAGGGCGGCGGCGCCGCTCGGGAGCAGGGAGCAGGGAGCGGGGAGCGGGGAGCTCTTTTTCGAAAAAAGTGGTAGAATGTTTGCCCGATCCTGTGTGTGTGTATTAACAAGAAAATATTTTCTTCTAATTAGTTAAGTCTTTTCTACGGCACTAGCACCACTAGTGAGCATGTCCTGTTTGCAACTTCACATCAATGATACATTTCTTCTTTTAAGGGCAAACTGTGGGGAGTTCATTTTCATTTAACAAAAGAAGAGAGCTATACAAGCCAAGAAATACTTACAAAGAGAGCGAGGGTGGAAAAGGAATATACAGGAACTAAGGAAAAATTGAATCTAGCTATTGAAAAAGAAAGGTTCTATGAGCTTCTCTAAGGCTAGTCTCAGTGGGGAGTGTCATGAGCATTAAATATCATGACACATCAATAATTTTGCTGACATGGCAGTGATATTTATGAGAGGAGTGTCATGCGATGAGAGAGGATGTCATGGTGATGACACTCTCTAGGCACAGTTCTCAAAGTTTCCAGTCTTGGCAACCATGCGATGACACTCTCCACTGAGACTGGCCTAAGCCGTATGGCCTGAAGCTTTATTTGAGCCTTGAAGTGCCTGACCCAGGAGGAAAAGCTTGGTTGGTCATTGTCGAAGATGATAGCATTTCGTAGTTTCCAAATTTCCTAGCAAGCAATGATAAAGATTTCCATGAAATTCACATTATTGGCTTGCTGTCGCGCTGATGCAACTACTGTATGATATTCATTGTCCCAGTCCATTCAAAACCTATTGAGTCCCAGCACCTTTGCGCAAAAGGGGCAGTCAAAAAAGAGATGGTTTCTTGTTTCTCTGTACCCTCCAGCACACAGAACACAGGCGCTTGGCTGAACATTGAGGTTGCGGCATTGTCAATGATACATTTGTGTATATATGGAGTTAATATAACCAACCTAGAAAACCGAGGAACCTGTCCAGACGACTCTAGAGCAACATGCCATCGATTACGCATTTGCAAATGCGCT
Source organism: Urochloa ruziziensis (assembly GCA_015476505.1). Classification (NCBI taxonomy): domain Eukaryota; kingdom Viridiplantae; phylum Streptophyta; class Magnoliopsida; order Poales; family Poaceae; genus Urochloa; species Urochloa ruziziensis. The sequence continues at coordinate 62,081,737 of CM027118.1, forward strand.
ATTCCATTTTCTAAAGGAGGCGGGGACATATGCCCTCATCCCTCAAGTAATGTTTTCTATAAACCTGCTACATCTCTTATGGATGTGGTTATGTAACTGTAAGCCACTTTTCTATCTTCTCTATGTCCCGTCCCAGATAAGCTGCATACATGATCCCTGCAATGGTATGCATTCTTTGGTCGCTTTGTCTTCCCTGCCCCACTGCAGACCTACTTTGTATAATGAAAACGGGGCATGTCTTGCCAGTACTATTGCATTTTGAACGTTAGAGCATCTCTAAGAGAATTGGTAAATTTAGATTGCTAAAATCAGTTTTAGAGCTTTTAGGTATAGGAGAGAGAAGATTTAGGTATTGATTTTGTGTTTCTCTCTAACAGATTTGGTAAAACTGGATACCTATATTTTGTTTGAGGATTACTTTATGAACATAATCTTCTTTCAGGGTCATATATGCAAAACGACACACCTCGCCCCTTCTTCTTCCCCTCGCTGGCCAACACCACCGCATTCTCCCCACCCGACCGCCTCCTCCTCCTCCACCGGCGCTCAACCTCGTCGCACAGCCGCTCCTCCCCTCCTCGTCGGGTGTTCATGGCTGGCGGGATCGAATCGAAGCTCCGCGAGTTTATCGTTGCCGGCGAGCAGGTGGGGGCGGCGATGTCCAATGGGAGGCGACCGGGCGGGTCAAATCGCAGGCGAAGCTTCATCGCCGGCGAAGTCTGGCTGCCGGAGATGGCGCTGTTGGGGAAGAGCACGACGACGAACCAGCGGGAACCTTACTGGAAGTGGCGGTTGGAAGCTCCCGTGTGAGAGAAGAGAGCCAAAAGATATAGCAATCCAGTGTTGGATTGCTATATTTACCAATTCAAGAGAGCAGTTTAGGTAATTTGTTATAATAGCAATCCATATAGCAAATCTGTTGGAGCTGTGTTTTGGACGTTTTTTAGCAATCCTGACAGTTTTTAGGTATAGCAATCCATTTTAGCAACTCTCTTGGAGATGCTCTTACTTGATCGGGTATGCTTGTGTGTAAACCAGCGTTGACAAGTCGGTAGTCAGTTTTTTTTTTTTTCCTTTTTTAGTAGAGTGTAAGGTTGATCCCGCCGCCTCAAAGTCAAAGGCTCTCAACGGCTCGTGCACGTTTATTGATGGGCTGCAATGGTTGTGCAACGGTCCTATGTAGCTTTCGTATCAATAAGCTAATTAAACTTTATAACTATAAAGTAGCCCCCATCAAACTCCCTTCGTGTGCTATTCAATATTTTTTACATTATCCGCCATCGAATTTTGAGCGCTAGTTAGGGATCGGGTACGCATGTATGGTTGGTTTGCTTCACCACTTTATCTGACCCACTAATTTTTTATTTTACGGGTCTTAAATATTGGAATATTTTTTTAAAAAAAATTGTGGAACATAGTTTTCCCGCTTGGCACCGGCGAAAAGGGAAAGATTTCAAAGAAACTCTAAAATGATGGCGGAAGGGCCAAGGTCCATGACTGACCAGCCAGCCTGTCCGATTTCTTCAGCATGGGTCGAAAATATGGGCTGAACCTACTCGAGAGGAGTGCAAACATACTGGGCCACGGCCCATCTCGTCTTGCACAGGCCCATGTTTGTTTAGGTGAGGAACCAGATTAGTACCATTTACTAGTACCGAAGAATATTCTCAAAAAAAAAATAGTACCGAAGAATTGGCCTGAAAACCATTTTTCAGTACCAGTAAATTGGCCAGGCAGGGGATTCTAAAAAAAAAGTAAATTGGCCAGGGAATGCTGGACGGAAGAGGTAGAGAGGTGCAAGCGCAACAGCATCATACCTCGTCAGACAGAGGATATGAGCCTATACCCCGTCTGCTGTTTGTATCTGAATTTCCTTTCTCGTCAATAGAAACCTATGATAATATTGTGCCAATCCGGAAACGGATTGCCAGGTCGCGTCGCTGACGCAAATCAACCACCGATGGAATGGAACGGCCGCCAAGAAGCATCGAGCTAGTCGAGAGCTGTTAGCTAGCCTGTTACGCGCGCCTGGCCACCGAAAGGCTTCATCTTCTCTGACAAAGCAACGAGACGTCGCCGTCTTCCAGAACTCCGCAGCCGCAGCAGCCACGCGGCACGCAGGCAGGGGTCTCCCTTCGACAGCGACGCCCCGCGACCTGCCCCGCCCCGCCGCCTGGGCAATGGGCAGAGGGATCGATCGGAACGCAAACAACCTTATAGCAGCTAGCTTACAGGAAGGAGGAGGAGCTTGGCCGTCGAAACCGAACCGAGGCGCGAGCCGCCGTTGGTGTTCTGCTCGACTGCTCCCCTCTCTCGTTGTCGTCCCTGTCGCGCGCGAACGAGGAAAACACGGCAGATGCCGCGGCCGCCGCTTTTCATGTGATTCCCGTGCGTGCGTCCTGATCGACCCTGCTTTAATTTGGCGCTTTGTTCGCTTCTTCCATTTCGCATATATCGCATCGTCTGACGCCGAACCATGGGGGGAAAAGAAAGTTGTTCGGTTCCTTCTTCTCTGACGAGCACACTGGGCAGGTTTAGTTACAGCGACATGTCTGAAAAGAAGCATTTACCACTGCACGCGCCTTGAGTAAAGAAGCTTTATTTCATGGCGTTTTCTCTCTTACTATCTCTATCTGATGAAAACACCCAGAAAGGAAATCCGTTGTCTAGCTCTCCTCCCGTCAGCTGTTCTGGAATGATGCCATGGATGGTCAGGATAGATCGAGCCGTCCACACGCTCAAAAAAAAAAGGTCTATTTGAGGCATGAATTGACCTAATTAAATTAACATTGAATGATTAGGCAGTTCTAGCTAGGACTTAACGATGAATGGCCAATTGATCTCTCAAAGTGCAAACGTGCTTCCCAAACCCTCCCTTGTCGTCCACATGCTATGCACTACTGCCTGGACCCCATTTAACCTCCTCCCTAAAACAATACTAGCAACATGCTAGGCATTTTAATTCACTTTCCACCCATCTGAATTCCCAAAGAGATTCAATCGGTAGCCTAGCTAGTTGAACTGTTGTGCAGGGTCAGAGGTCTCTTCTGTTCGAAACAATATCGGCCGGCTAGCACAATTAAATAAAGATAAATTTTTGTTGATCGCTCATATTCCATGTCCGAGCCTGAGTGAGTCTCTAAGGTGAGTGTTGAAATATATGTTAACTGCCCATATAACTCAATATCATATCCTTTCCAAATCCAGTTTTGGTCGAAAGGAGCTCACAAAGGGACTTCACGAAAGAGCAGGGAGTCGTGGACGTCCCTTTTAACACGCAACACTCCAAGGAGCCCTCACTTTCAATTCCCATCACTGATATCACTCGCATTAGCCACTAACCTATCAGTCTATCACTAGCTCACCATCACCTCAAGAACCAAAAAAATCCCACCGCCTCACTCATTTCCTCCACCTCTCTACTCTACGCCGAGAAAAATCTGAATCCACCTGCTACTGAACCTGAACCGTTGCGTCACATTTTGACTTGAGGCTTCACCGTGTCCCTCTTCCTTTTCTCCTACTACCTGTTGAAGATTTATCATTGACAGTTGAACCCATCCTTCTGATCTGTCCCTTGATCTCTCTTTCACTTCGTCCCTCTCCTCTGTTTGGCCTGTGACCAATTGACAGCAGCCTCAATGCCTCAAGTTTACGACAGCGAAAGTGCAGTACAAGTTGTTCTTGGACAGTAAAAGTTTGAAGCTCTTTTTATTTCTCCTTACATCTATGTGGTTCTTCGTCATCACACGTTCCGTTCTATCCAAAATCCCCTGTCCTTGTCCCCCTCGAATAACAAAAGCGAGGCAGCCGGCCACCAGAAGAACAAATCCCCGTTGCCCACTCCCTCCGATCTCTCCATCATCCATTTCGCGTCGGCTTCTTCCTCCTACCACTCAAAGGAAAACCCAATATCATACTTGCGCGCGCGCGCGTTCGTGCATGTGCGCAGCCAACAGCGACAGCTAGCCTCGTCTTCCGATTCCATGGCGGCTAGCTGTCGTCGGCAGGCCGTCGCGGCCGCCCTGGTTGCGGTGGCGGTGCTCGCCGGCGGGCTGCCGGCGGCGGGGGCGCTCGGGGTGAACTGGGGCACGATGGCGACGCACCGGCTGCCGTCGGGCACCGTGGTGCGGATGCTGCAGGACAACGGCATCAGGAAGGTGAAGCTGTTCGACGCCGACCCCGGGCCCATGGACGCGCTCGCCGGCAGCGGCATCGAGGTGATGGTGGGCATCCCCAACATCATGCTCGACATGATGACGGACTACGGCACGGCCAGGGACTGGGTGCACGAGAACGTCAGCCGATACAACTTCGACGGCGGCGTGACCATCAAGTGAGTTTTCCTCCTAGTGCTCTGTTCGAGCTCCATCTCGCTGTATTAGCTTTGGCATGATCCTACTCGCTATCTGCTGGTTCATCTGTATTAGATGGCCAATTGGTCTTGGCGCAATCCTTTTCAACTGTGCAGTTGATGCTTCAGGCGTCGTGCTGTGATTGTAGGCTGCGTGTGCTGTGGTTTCTCTAGAGCATGTATATATTCTTTTTTCTAAGTCAAGACAAAACATTCTCGAAAAAAATAGCAAAAAAGAAGAGGTCCTTAAGTTCACTGAATTGGATGGGCATGCTAATTTTTTTTAATGAACATAGTGAGATTTCAAGCGTGTATGGCAATGCAAAAATCTTTAGAAGCCCCTTATTCTTGTTTTTTTAGCAAGGCCCCTTATTCTTGGTTAATAGTATGAACTATGCGGTAGTTTATTAAAGTACTTCCCGTGGGGTGACTTGGTTTTTCTTCAGCTGGTACAGACGAATCCTTTTGGTCAGTAAGCGTCAAACTTGACACGAACAAGTTGCAACGCAATAAAGCTACGGATATCCATTGCATTTGCGCTGTCAAGTACTCAAAGTTGGTATCTGAAGAATCTAATCTCCGGTCTTATCTGCTAGGCCCTTGTGGGGGCTGAGATGTCTGAAGATAAGTTACATGCCCTTCTGAAAGCACAAGAATAACCCCCCTAAATTCTTGGGGATTAGTTCTCTTAAAGTAGGACACTTATCTAATTGCAGTGGCCACTGGGCGCCTACTGGACATGCACTTCTCTACAGGACATGAGATCTCTTTTAGTTTTGCACATAAAGTTCATCGCTCGGAAGATCTTAAGATAAGGAGCCTTTACATACAACACATAACGGCACTGTAGCTTCTCTGAAAATAAGATGATGGAAGATGACGTTAATCAGTGAAGGCAGATTATGTTGATTTCAGCCTAGTTTGCTCAGCTGGATGTTTAAGATTTGGAAAGATAATTAACGCGGTCAATTTTTGCCCTGCAGGTACGTAGCCGTCGGGAACGAGCCCTTCCTGTCGGCTTTCAACGGCACGTTCCTGAACGTGACGCTGCCCGCCCTGCAGAACATCCAGCGCGCGCTCAACGACGCCGGCCTCGGCGAGAGCATCAAGGCCACCGTGCCGCTGAACGCCGACGTGTACAACTCCCCTCAGAGCAACCCCGTCCCGTCCGCCGGCCGTTTCCGCGCCGACATCGCCGACCTCATGACGCAGATCGTGGAGTTCCTCAGCCAGAGCGGCGCGCCCTTCACCGTCAACATCTACCCGTTCCTGAGCCTCTACGGCAACGACGGCTTCCCGCTCGACTACGCCTTCTTCGACGGCACGTCCAGCCCCGTGGTGGACGCCGGCACGGGGATCAAGTACACCAACGTGTTCGACGCCAACTTCGACACGCTCGTGTCCGCGCTCGCCGCGGCGGGAGCCGCCGGCCTCCCCGTCGTCGTCGGCGAGGTCGGCTGGCCGACCGACGGTGACGTGCACGCCACCGCCGCGCTCGCGCAGAAGTTCTACGCCGGCCTGCTGCGGAAGCTCGCCGCCAACGCCGGCACGCCGCTGAGGCCCAACCAGTACGTCGAGGTCTACCTGTTCAGCCTCATCGACGAGGACGCCAAGAGCGTGGAGCCGGGAAACTTCGAGCGCCACTGGGGCATCATGCGCTACGACGGCCAGCCCAAGTACCCGATGGACCTCACCGGCGGGCAGGGCGGAGGGAACGCTCCGGCGGCGCTCGTGGCGGCGCGCGGCGTCCAGTACCTGCCCCGGCAGTGGTGCGTGGCGAGCCCGAACGCGACGGACTTGGCGGGGAAGATCGGGGACAGCGTCACCTACGCGTGCAGCTTGTCCGACTGCACGGCGCTCGGGTACGGCTCGTCGTGCAACGGCCTTGACGCCGTCGGGAACGCGTCGTACGCGTTCAACATGTACTTCCAGACGCAGAACCAGGTGGAGGGGAGCTGCGACTTCCAGGGGCTCGCCGTGACGACGGCGCAGGACCCGTCCAGGGATACGTGCAGCTTCATAGTACAGATCGAGCCGTCGGACGCGGGGAGGCGGCGGCGCGCACCGGCGGCGACGGCGATGCTCGTCTTGGTTGTTCTCGCTGTCCTGCAGGTTGCTCTGTGACTGGTGTGATGTTAATAACAGTTTAATTAGAAGGAGGTCTCCCCTGTAAAGATTTTTGTTTGGTTTCTGTAGATAATCTTGTGTTATCAGATCATTCTGAGGTGCATATATACAGTGTAATCCAGGCACTTTTGATTTAAGGGACGTACGTATATACGTAAGAAGATTGAGAGGACAGTACATTTTACACGTCTCCTGACAGGGCAAACAAATCAATGTTTTTCACATTACCTTTGTTGTGTTTAAGGGTCAGATGATTGTGACATTGCCTAAAAGTGTTTTGATGGATAATGCTGGTGCAAGCACTTTGGAATGTATATGCTACATCATTCTCCTTTTGGGGGATCAGTTGTAATCCTCGCCTTCATCCGCAACATTTAGACATGGTGGCCTGACGTCAGATGACACAATGGCTGGCATGCTATGGGTTGCCAATAGGAAATTTTATAGGGATGCAAGTTTCAAACCTTTTGGCGGTCCATGCAAATACTAGTTCATCCGTGGATTTGTAGAGCCAAAAGAACTAGAGTGGCGAACGGTTGATCCTTGCACACATTTGTTTACCCACTTGCATTTGGGTTCAGAGAGAGTGTTGAGTAGATCCATGTTTGGATCCACCCAAATTGTGTGGTCTAGCTTTTACAATTTACCGATCACAGATTACGCCGGAACCATAAGCTGCATTTCCTTAACTTTTACTAGCTCGTGAGACATCCACCTCACAGCCAGAGTGGATCCAAACAGATTTACATTAGCCCTTAGAAAGAAAATAAAATTGCATATTAAAGACAGTAGTCAATATACAGGTTTAGCTCGTGATCATCCACCCGCGCGGCATGCATGATCGCGGACGAGCCAGCTGGTACCGCCCCGATCCGGCCAAGACGCTGACGAGGACGCGCACGTCGGCGACGGGCCCGTGCACAGTAGGCGGTAGACACACAGAGACAGAGGACGAAGGACCTTGAGCAAGAGACTGACCACCGGGCCTCTCCTGCCTCTGCTTTCTGGTCTCTGCCTTCTACCCCGTCAACGTCGTCTCGTCACGCTCCAACGCTCCCAGTGGCGCTGCTGGCCTGGCTATGCATGCTGCGTGCTTCACGTGTCGCGAGGAGGATGCCTTGCCTTGGATATCGCCAGGCGAGCGCGGAAGGAAATCTGGTATCGCAACGACTGCTGCAATTTCATCCTTTCCCCCGAAACGACGACTGTTACTGTTTTGGAGTGAAGAGAGCCCAAGAGTATGGGCCGTCTTCATTAACGTTTGTAGTTTCTTTAGGCCCGGCGACGGACGATTGACGCCCGGCCTGGCCCGATGCGAAGCGAGGCCCATGCGGACGGAACAGGCCCGGCCCAACAGCGCTCCCGCAAGCACCTTATCCCCTCGCTATCCCCTCCCTCCCTCCCTTTTCCGCTCCATTCCCAGCTCGCCGGCCGCTGCTCCTGCTCCCCTCCCCATCCTCCGCCGGCGGCCACCCACGCACCGCCGCGCGCGCCGGGAAAAATGGAAGCAGCACCAGCCGTTCGCACATTCTCTCGCTCTTCTTCGTCCTCCACAGGAGCTAGATCCTGCCGTGTTCTCGCAGGCCCCGCCCCTCGGCGCGCCCGGGCGCTCGCGACACCGCCTCCGCCCCGCGTCGTCGCCTCCTCCCGCGCACCTATAGTGGTGTCCAGCCCGCCTCCGCCCGCGGCGTCGGTGCCTCCCGCGACCGCGCCGGGGCACACCAAGATCGACCGCTCCGGCCGCTTCTGCAGCCCACGCGCCGCCCGGGAGCTCGCGCTGTGAGTTTCGTTTCGCCCAGCTTCAGCGCTGCCTCATTTTTCTCCTACCTTACGTGTGGCCTTGGCTTTGGCGGTGGGTCCTTGAGGTGAATCGCTGCTTCCGCGTGTCGCAGGATGGTTTCCTACGCCGCGTGCTTGGAGGGCGCCGACGTCGTCCGGCTCTTCGACCGCAGGATCAGCGCGAGGCGAGGTCAGGATTCTTATGGTGCTTCTTCGTGTGGTTGTTTCGAGGACCAACATGCCGAATTGCGAGAAAATTGCAAATTTAGGACTCTAAACATCGCACTTCACAGTTTTGCCATTCCTAAGTATAACTGATCATGGGTCGGGTCGTGTCGGGTTCGGGTCGGGTTATGTCAGGTTGGCGGGTCAAAATTGTCGACCCGTGCCCGACCCGTGGCATGGTCGGGTCGGGTTGTGTCGGTTTCGGGTTTCACGTGTAATTTTTCGGGTCGCGTCGGGTTTTTTTGGTGTTTCGGGTTAAAAAATTGGCCCGCGTCCGACCCGTCACATGCTCGGGTCGGGTTTTTTTCGGGCGGGTCGGGTCGGGTTTATCGGGTCGGGTGGCCCATGATCAGGTATATTCCTAACATTGACTTTGTAAAAATAGGCATCGAAACGTTGGCCACTTGATTTCGAGGCCATTAGATGTATTTCTACTCATTTTTTATACTTTATGTTCTATTTAACACCTGAATAGACGATTTTGCCCTTCACCGTGATTGTGCATGCGTCCATATGCTTGGTGGGCTAGCCGGCCGCTGGCTTGCTTGCAGGCTGGCTGGCCGCCGCTGCTTGCTGGCTGGCTGCGGGCCGCCACCGCGCTTGCTGGCAGTCGCCACAGTCGCATGGTCTGGCCGTCGGGAGCGAGAGGCACGATGGACGTTGGGGGCGAGCGGCGAGCCATAGCCATCGGCAGCGAGAGGCGTGCCATGGCCGTCGGGGGCGATTGGCGTGCCACGGCCGTCAGGAGCGAGAGGCACGATCTAGACATCGGGGGCGAGCGGCACGCCATGGCCGTCGGGGCCTAGCGGCACGGCCTGGCCAAGGGAGGGTGCGGCCAGGGCGTCGGCGTCCAAGGCCAGGGCATCTGCGTCCAAGACTCCAAGTCCATGGCTTCCGCACTCAGGATTAGACAGAGGGCGGCAACGCCAGGACGTCGGGGTGCTAGGCGTCAGGTGCTAGGGCGCCACGGACGTCGATCTGATTTTTATTATAGTATACGTGTAAGTACGTTGATATGTTTTTTGTTATAGTATACGTGTACGTATGTGTATGCAGGTGGAAAAAAAGTCTATAAGGGCAAAACCGTCCTTTTAGGTGCCAAGTACAAGGAAAATAATTTGTAAAGAGGTGAAATACCATTAATGGCATGAAAATCAAGTGGTCAATGTTTCGAGGCCTATTTTTGCGAAGTCGATGTTATAAATGGCAAAACTGCGAAGCGCGATGTTTAGAGTCCCAAATTTACAATTTCTCCCGAATTGCTCGGCTCAAACTCGTGGCGTTCTAAAGATAGGTTTGATTTGCGGTTCGTTCTCTTATTTCTGTTTGTTTCAGAGCCTGGGTACGTTTTCGACAAGTCGTGCCTGCTGAGTTACAACCATATGAGCTTCGGCGGGGGACCTCTCGAGGTTGGGACGGAGGAGGAGGCTGAGAAGCTGACCGCCCAGAACGAGAAGGATTCTGCCAATGGTAACAACTACATGACCAATTTGACCATGCAATTTCCAGTTCATCTCTGAAGACGGATCACTTCTAGTTCTAGTTCTAGTTCTAGATGTTAATGCGGTTACAGCTGGAGCTGTAACTTGTTCGTAAATTTGGACATCTCAGGCTTCCAATTTGATCATAATTTTAAGATGGAATATCCCTATCCAGCGAGCTCACAAAGAGGACTAGTTCAGTCGGTTACTAATTCCATTATAACAATCGTTTACTGCTATTTTTGGACAAATTTCCAACATAAAACCCACCAGAATATTTAGCTCATTCCTCTCTGAACAAGTTTAAATCGGGTGCCATGAATTTCAGAACATCAAACTGGAATAATTAATGCAGTGTTCTTACTTCTGAAAGGCGCAAGGTGCTAGCCTGCCAGGAGAGCAGCTGGGTGGCGCCTAACGCCTGATTGGGATAGTAGGAAATGAGGTTCTAGGTTGGGGGGAGGGGGTTGTGCGCATGTAAGTCCTTGATGTCACCGAGTTAGGATAGCCGGTCACCTTTAAGAACACTGACATAATGAGTTAATGAGTTGGACCTCAAATTTAATTTTTAAATGTGTGTGTATCTGATTTTTTATGTCTGCAGACACTAAGTTTTAAGAGAGCCATGTATCCTTCACTCGAAGCTGTAGTACATTTTGATCTGTTTATTATCAAACTATGTGTCAAAACACTTTAAATTGCCAAGTTGATAATTGTTCACCTTTGCCAGTGCACATATTTTCCATCAGGTCACTACTCACTAGTATCTATACTGTTCAACACCATAAACATATCCTCATAATGCATTCACATGGCTCAGATTAACCAACACATTTTCTTCCTTTAATCTCTTGTGAAATCAACTGAGTAATTATAGATTTATTTATCTGTAAATATGTTCCATTGGTTATTGTTTTGCAAATTATTTGACATGCTGTCTTGTATTCAGAAGCAGAAGTTCTGTCAGCTCCTCCAAAGCTGGTTTACAACAACTTTGTCTTAAGGTATACTTTCCTTCTTGTCCCATCTATTATATTTGGGTATTTACACACCATGTTCTGATATACACGATAAAATTCAATGCATATTTAGTATTTAGTTCCACTGCTCTTATTCTTGCATTTCTGATTAGATGTTTCCTAGCACAGGTTGTCCAGGGAACTTTTAGTGGCTGTTGCCAGTGGCTGGGATAAACATGTTGAAATCATCGAGAAAATAATTCCCCAGGCTTGGAAGGTTGAACACCTTTTCCTAATCTTGTTTCTATTCATCATATCTTTCCAATATGCATGAAGCTGTTCATATGTTTGTAAGTTTGATTCATATGTTGATATGTATCCTTATTCTGTCTAATATGTGGCATCACCTTTTTTCACTGAACAAGTGAATAATACTCTGGTGCATGCCAAAAACTGTATGGCAATCAGGGGTTATTTCCTACTTTTCCTTTTGGCATTGCTTGGCCACTTGTTCAGTATGATTCAGTTAATTTTGAGATCTCTCATGATTTCATTGTGGCATAATCCATGCTCTTTACACTTTTATGTTTTCACCTCATCGCTATACTTAACTTTCCTGCATAGTTATTTAGTTATTTGCTATAGGCACCAACGTTTTCTTCAATCTTAATTGTTTTATGTCAATGTTTGCTACTACAATCTGGAGCTCAAAAGTCATTTTTGTTTTGAAATAGAAGTAAAAAAAATCAAATGTAATGGATTACTTTGTCGATTCCTCATTCTTCAGTTTTTAATCTGCTTGCTATTGAAACTAGCATCATGCCTGTTTGTATTTTGGTATTTTACTCTCTTGGTTGAATTATGAAAAAGAACTAGATATTCACAAGTGGGAAATTTCGTGAGCAGGACGAGCCTGTGGCAAGGATACTTGAGCTCTGCATTCTCCATATTGCTATGGCAGAGATGACATCAAAGGAACACCTCACAAAGTTGTCATTAATGAGGTTATTAATTTCCCCTGATCTACTTGTGCAGTATAAAAAAAAGAATGGTGTTTTCTTGTAGCTATATTTGGGTTACTCATAGAATGAATGTTATTTCACACCTTATTTTTCAGGCAGTAGATCTGGCAAAACGATTTTGTGACGGTGGTGCCCCTCGGGTAATCAATGGATGCCTTCGGACATTTGTAAAGGATCACGTCGACAATACAGGTGCTAGTCAGGCAGCTGAATCAAAAGCGTGAAGTTTTGCAAATACCATGTATTGTACATCAGAATTTTGGCTGAAGTACAGAAGTATGGAGAAAACATAGCTCTTCTCGGAGTTCAGGCAAAGCCTTTTCATCTTGAAACATGTTGGGCTCGTCAAGGAGCTGAAATACTTCGGTCTTACTGAATATTAGATCATTAGGTGAAGTATACAGAGGAGAGCAGCTGGCGATGCATGTTCATGAATCATGATCCATCTGAAACAACCGGAGCGTACTACTTCTGGTAGCCTATAACCTTGCTCATTAGTGTGGTCAGATATGACAGGTTCTGTAAAAAAACTTCATGTATATGTAAAAGATTATGCTTGGCACTCGCTTATGCTCGAAGACTGGGATGTTTCAATTTTAATAACTGCGATGCAATGCACTTACAATTAGGATATGAATTTCTCATGCTGCACATGGTTTGTGCTTCTACTTCCGTTCATTTAATGCTTTCAACCAAATTCTTTTAAAATTTAAAAAATTGCAAAACCACACCTATAAGATTTTTTTTAAAGAAAAATGCAGGTCGTTTTATGTGTAGTATTGGTTGAAGATAAAGAATTACAATGCACTAACAGCCAGGGGAACATGAAAGCGAATAGGATGTTTCAATTTTAATAATGTGATGCAATGCACTTACACTCATTTTAGGATAATGAATTTCTCATGCTGCACGTGGTTTGTGCTTCTACTTCCGTTCATTTAATGCTTTCAACTAAATTCTTTTAAAATTGAAAAATTGCAAAACCACACGTATAAGATTTTTTTATAAAAAAATGCAGGTCGTTTTATGTTTATCACACATATGCAGGTTTTATTCGCTTTCATGTTCCCCTGGCTGTTAGTGCATTGTAATTCTTTATCTTCAACCAATACTACACATGGATACGAAGTGGAACCTTATGTTGTTAAGGTGCTTGATAGAGCTTCCTTTAGTTAGATATTTAGAGCAACTCAAAAGACTCTCTAAATCCTTTCTATTTGATAGTTTTAAAGATTTTGATTAAAAAGGTACCTTCCAACAGCCTCTCTATTTGGTTATTTAAACATAGTCACTCTCTATTCCGGATTTTTCGCTAGCAAAATATAGAAAAGAGAATAGCTCTCTAGAGTGCATGCAAGATATAGAAGAGCTGTTGAAAAACAGGAATATATAGAAAGCGATTTTATGCAAATGACTCTCTAAACTGATGATTTAGAGAGTGAGTTTTAGAGAGACTTTGGAGATGCTCTTAGGCTTGATCTGGTGTAATTCATATGGTTTTATTTAGACTGTATGCTTCTTTTGCTTAGTTGATGTTGAAGCTTAAAAAAATAGGAGTTCAAAAATTCAGGCCCTTTTCAAATTCACATGCTATATATTGGCCGATAGAGTAAACCTCAGATGAACTAAGTGGACGCAGAAACTTTATGTTCTACAGGCGGTAACAAAGACCTTAGTAACTATATATTCACATTACACAAATGTTTTTGAGGTTTTAAATTAACCAAACATTCTTAGTTGTTGAAATAACTACCTCAACATCTTATATAGCCGCAGGCCCCACTGCTCACGCGTTTTTGCCAGCGATAACATTTACTTGCGATAACGTGTGTATACACGAGAGAAAACTAGCCGCAGGCCCACTACCTCATGCGTTTTCGCCGGCGACAACATTTAGTTATGATGACGTGTGTATGCATTTGAGAAAACTAGCCGCAGACCCACCGCCTCATGTGTTTTTGCTAGCTACAACATTTAGTTGTCATGATACACTATACATACGAGAGAGAAAACTAGCCGCAGGCCTACTGCCTCACGCCTTTTTGCCAATGAGAACATTTAGTTGCGATGACGTATGTATGCATGAGAGAAAACCAGCCGCAGGCCCACTGCCTCACGCCTTTTTGCCAACGAGAACATTTAGTTGCGATGACGTGTGTATGCATGAGAGAAAACCAGCCGCAGGCCCACTGCCTCATGACCTTTGCTAACGAGAACATTTAGTTGCGATGACGTGCGTGTGCATGAGAGAAAACCAGCCGCAGGCCCACTGTCTCACGACTTTTTGCCAGCAAGAACATTTAGTTGTGATGACGTGTGTATGCATGAGAGAAAACCAGCCGCAGGCCCACAACGTGACGCGCTTCTAGTGAGCGCTATAGATTTCACTTCTATATATTGCCGATATAACCAGAGAATGCTTCAATCCTCCATTCATGAATCCTAGTCCTCGCTTACAATTCTGGTGCTTTGAGCATCCATCCCTATCAGCGATCATCGTCGTTAGATTCAAAGTGCCGCGGCTGCCATCGTCCCTTTTTCCTTATCTTGCCCATCTCTTCGCTGCAGACCTGGATGCCGCCGCTAATCTCCAAAATCGCAGATGCTCCTCGTCTTCCTCATCGGCTACAGTCCGCATCTCCGCTACGCCCTCTGCTACAGATACACCACCGAGATATTATCGACAGGTTGGGTACCTCCCTCAACCAAAACTTGCAAAGGGCATGTCCATGTCGCTACTCCGGATCATGGTCCTCGTTGCACGGGGCTGTTGTCAGTTGTAGCACATCATTGGTAAATTTTATTTTGTGAATCTTTTAGCAATAAATAAATTACTTTTTGCATGGTCGTTCGATATGCACCGGTATCAGTATCCATATTTATTTCAGGTTTACCTTGCATCTGCACCGGTATCTGATTTGTCTTTTTAGTGATGGATGATTCCGTTGGGTTTCTTTTTGTTAACCCTGCTGCCGCTGTCCACCTTTCTCTTCCGAGAAGAATTATTTTGTTATAGTATCTAGTAATAACTTGAGCAATAATCAGGCATATATGCACGGCACCCTCACATACAAACCACTCATGATCAGTCACAAGATGCAAGCAGTTCGCCTTTAACCATCCTCACAATCCCCCGTACCAGCACACAGGTTCACCCACGCTTTCTCTTCTTCCTTGCCACTCTATCCCCAAGCTACTGCATGCCAGCGGATGAGTATGGCACTATGGCAGCAAGGAGCGCAAAGGCAAAGTCCGTTTCTTTGCGCCTCCCACACCCATCCTCTACATCCACGGCCAGGTGCACGCCGCAACAAAAGATTCTGGTAGCCGAAAGATGGCATGCATATGCATGCATGCAGCTGGTGGAAGGAAACGGCATCGGTTTCTTGCCGTCGTCGCCGTCGCCGACACACTACTGCACTAGAGGGAGATGACAGAGGGTCGCCGTGGCAGCATGCACCGCGCGCGGTGGAGAAGTGCGTGAGGGGTTTTTGGAAACGAGCGCAAGCTCCCTGGGTGCCTGTGGGAGAGAACGGTGGGGCTCAACTCAAACGGGGGGTTTCGGAGGGTGGTTTCGTGTTTCGTCCAATCCACCGTACCGTTTTGTCTCCTGCGTGAATCCTCCTTGAGTGTTCATTACGTGAACAGTACGTGTTTATCCGCTCATCACCCGGCAGAGTGCCCTGCCCCGGTTTTGGCCACAGGGGACTGGAGAGATCGCGTGTATAAATGGCAGGTGCCTGCCGCTCTTGCTCCTCACCCATCTCTGACAGTGCACACTGTGCTTCTTCTCTTGCTCTCTTCTGCTTGCATTGCGCTGCCTAGCTAGTGCCGACTCGTGGGTTCGTTCAATCGTCTCAGAGGTCAGGCGACCATGCATTGGCGTGACAGTAGAGCGAGTTCCACCTGAAGAAATTCGAGTTCTTGACCATTCTTTCTCTTTGGTTGCATGCCGCAGGAGCCGTGCTTGGAGTGCTGTGCCGTGCCGAGGCCAACACTGACGATGGGAAGGAGCGCGGCTGCAGCGGAAGGAGCCAAGGTGGCGGGGCCAAAGTGGCTGAGGGGGGAAGATCTATTGAAGGAGGCCACGGCGGCGCTGTCGGGCAAGAAGAGGAAGCGCGGCGCGGAGGACGGCGCGCCGCGGCGGGTGGCGAAGCGGCGCCGCACCACGACGCTGCTGGTGCGGGTTCCCATGGCGGCGATGGCGGTGCCGCCTCTCCAGCGGCTCGTCGACGCGTGCCGCGCCGTGTTCGGCGGCGGCCGCTCCAGCGCGCCGCCGGCGCCTGACGTCGTCCGCCGCATCTGCGGCTTAATGGGTACTTATATGTCCCCTACGCTACGCCTCGTTTGAGTTCAAGCACGTGAAGCTCCGTTTGGATTATATTTGAAACGAGGTTTAAGTAAGAATTCGAACATTCCAATTTCTGGTGTTTTTTTCAGATAAGGTCGGGCCAGATGACGTCGGGCTTTGGGACGACCTCGGCTTCTTCCTCAACACGGACGCTGCCGGTCGTCAAAATCCTCCAATCATCACATGCAAAAACATCCTCCAATGCAAGGATTTTACGGTAGGTTACTATACATTGATCGACTCGACTGGGCCTTGTGGGTTCATCAGAAACAAAATGAACTGGACCTCCTTAATTGCAGATCGCGGTGTTCTTCATCCCGCTGAGAGCGGTGATGCCCCTGCACGACCACCCGGGCATGACGGTCTTCAGCAAGGTCCTGACCGGGTCGGCGCACGTCGAGGGGTACGACTGGGTCCGCCGCCCCCGCGTCTTCCGCGCCGGGGGATCCAGGACGCTCGCGGAGAAGGTGCTGGACCGCGAGTTCACGCCGGCGTCCGGCACCTGGGTGCTCTTCCCGGAGTCCGGCGGGAACATGCACCGGTTCGTCGCCGGGGAGGACGCGCACTGCGCGTTCCTCGACGTGATCGCGCCGCCCTACTCGCTGGCGGAGCAGAGGACCTGCACCTACTACAAGGACTCGCCATGCGAGCTCTGTCGCTGTAAGCATTCGCTCTCGCTCCATGCATGGAACAGGAGATATATACTGATTAAACCGATGCATGTGTGCTGATCATGTAAGCTGGTGTTTGCCTTGGTCGTGACATACAGGTGCTCTGAGTGCCGGGCTGACGGAGGAGCAGAGGAGCGGGGGGAGGCTGGCGTGGCTGCGGGAGGTCCCCATGCCAAGGGACTTGCGGATCGTCAACTTGCCGTACCGAGGACCAACGACGATAGCCTAGGCTCACCATCCCATTTGGCAGATTGCGATTGCGAGTATATTTTGCCTCGTACCATCAATCCAGATTGCGTAGTAGTGATAACTGATAAGTGAGGACTGTGCAGTGGCTGGCAATGTTACAAATTAGGCTTTTTTAATTGTGCTTACCGTGGGCTGTGTAACCTTTTTATCTGTAGCATCCATCACGCTATGTGCAACCAAACATACATGTCATGCAGCTAAGTTACTCCTTATCTCCATTCGAGCTTGTTGAAAAAATATATTTATCTTTACATTTGAGTGTTAGATTAGAAAAGAAGCCACCATGTTGAAACACAAAAGGCTAAAAGTTACCACATTGAAATGAACAGGCAATTAAAGAGAAAATAATGAGCGTCTTTGTTTTCTTTTTGGATGATATAATGGTCTAAAATAAAGCAAGTAATATATGCCTTCAGATTAAAACATAAGGAACACAATAATAATATAAATTGGGAAAATCCCATATCTAATGCAATTAATATATAGCTAAATTAAGAATTAAGGAAAATTATTAAGAAGCAAAAAACTTAATTGGGGATTATGTAAAACACAATTGTTTAATGCCCTAAGTTTAGAATAAAAATAGAAAAATAGTCTATTTATTTCCATATGGATTTATGGATCGGGAAGCAACATATCTTAATTAAGAATCCATGTATGAATTAATAGAAAAGACAAAGAACTATGTAAATGTAGTCCTACAACAAAACGAAAAAGTTAGCAATAAAATCCAGAAGCACCATGTAACTTAAAGTGGTTAGGAACACGTAACAAGACAATACTCCGTACAAGGTGAAAACAACATACATCTGCAGCATATAAAGCGCCACGGATCGACAGGTACCATATGAGGGGTAGATCGGTAGTTTCTCAAGGGCAGGGTGGGTATGTGTTATTATAGCGGCCACGGAAATAGGACAACTCTGACTCGCTCGCGATATGAAGCGCAGGCCTTGATGAACACAATGGTGTGCACCAAACGGACGTTGTGTGTGTATATATCATTAAGTCATTATAATAAGATCGAAAGTTCACGTTATTCATATACCAAACACACGATATACACCATGAAATATATACATGAAAATTATAATAAACTAGGTGATTCCCCGCGCGTTGCTGCGAGACATTTTATGTAACTTTATGATTATTTGACATAATCTGCATAAAGTTTTTATTGAATAGATAATTGAGGATGATACATATTGAGTTTATTGATGTGTTATGTGAAGTCAACAAATTGAGAAGTGGCTCAGACGGTGGCTGGTAAAGTGGCAGAAGATTCTCCCCCTTTGCAGCACAAATTATATGATGGGTTTGCTGTTCAATAATCACAATTAACCACATTGACATATATCAACAACTGGTGGACATGGACATAGATGTTCAATAATCACAATTAACCACATTGACAAAGACGAATGGAAGCAGATTTATCCATAGATCACCAAAATCCAAATGTACGCCAAAAGCTCAGCCAATTTTTAGGTTCCAGAATCACCTTTCCTTGTAGAGATCAGTCAGGTACGTATAAAAAAATTATGGAATGGAAGAGAAGAGATACCTCCGCATCAATCCCATGAAGAGTCACGCGATAGACAACATATACAGATTTCCCATCAGATGAATAAACAATGCTGCGGACCTCACCAGACCACTTTGTAATAGATTGCAAAAGGATTGAAGTAGATGATGCTGCGAGTGCCTTGCTGATGAGTAAATAAGAGGAGGGAGGTGGAGAGGTGTGCGTGACTCTCTATCTGTTGTGACTCTTGATATGCCGTGGTCAAACAGAATCAGGGTAACTGAAGGTTAAGTGGAGAAGAGATGGTTTGGGTTTCTAATGACATGGCTGATGATGTGGCTTAACCAAATTGCAGGAAAATAGGTAGTGGGGATCTCCTATATAGGTATAGATGATGACGGATGTGTTATCTGCATATGCCACCTTACTCATTGCATGTTGAAAGAGTCGTCATGTCCCTAGGGAAGGATCTATGCAAATTCGCAAATCACCGTTATGACTCGTAAAATTTTTTTATCATTTAATGAACTTGACCCCATGGACCGATGATGTTCTCTGCTGATCCACCCCATAGGATTATCATCACAGCCTAACGAATTATTCTTCTCTTATAATACTATTGAATCAGCCTAGTTGAATTATTCTCCTCTCTAACTTTCCACCCAACCCAGCGAAACGATCTCCTCTCTAACTTTTCACCCAACCCAGCGAAACGAACATAGCGTTATATCGCCCTGGGCATTCGGTCCGAACCGAACTGATCGGTCGGTTTCTCGGTTCTCTTGCAAATTCGGTTCCCATAAATCAGGAACCGTTCGGTTCCTTTTAGACGTGGGAACCGATGAATTTCGGTTCGATTCTTTCAGTTCGGTTCCGGTTCTAACCGAAGGAACCGATATTTTTCTTCTCCCTCCTGCTCACTCCTTCGGTAGCCAGCGCCGCCAGCCAAAACTTGGCGAGCTTGCTGGACGAAACTCCAATCCCCCACGCCCAGAACATCTCCACCTCCTACTCGACCTCCACCGCATGTCCTCATGCAGAGGCAACCCCTAAATCGCTGGGGATTTCAGATCTTGCGGCCGACCTCCATTGCCGCCGTCACATCCAAAGCGCCACCATCAACTCGTCGTGGGAGAGCTGCTCCTGGTGCACGGAGATGGAGGACGGGCAAGTCATCTTCGCCGGTGGTGGAGCAGGAGGAGGTGGGTTGGGCGGCGGGCGCTCGACCCTGCAGGCTGCAGTCGTCTTCGCCGGCGGTCTACGTTGGGCGGTGGCGGGAGAGGCGGCGGCCGACGGAGTGGACGTGGGCGGCGGCGGGCTGGCGAAGACGGGCAGACAGGAGCGTTCGCGGCCGCTCTCCCCTGGCGCTGGCCGCTAGGCGTCGGGCTCGGAGCTGGGAGTGGGGCTGGGAGCCTCGCAGTGGGGATGTGGGAAGAGAGGTAGAACATTAGGGTTGGCTGTTGGGCCTTCGGCCAATTGGGCCACTGATGGGCTGAATATTGGCCTAGCTCGGTTCCCTCGGTTAACCCGAGAACCGAACCGAATGAACCGGAGAAGTTTGGTTCCTCAAGAACATGAACCGAACAGGGAACCAAACTTCTCGGTTCCGGTTCCGGTTCTTTCGGTTCGGTTCTCGGTTCTCGGATTTTTTTCGAGGCTTAGCGTTATATGTACTGAAATATATCGATGCGTACCTCACCTACTAATCAGCCATGAGGGTTTTTAAAGAATAAAGAACATCTGACTTGCAGTGGGATTTTGTAATTTTCCATTAAAACATTTAATAATTCGAACTCGTATAATAAAAATTCTAAAGCGAGCTTAACTCCGCCTTTTATCGTTTTTTTCTACTACTTCTTAACCGAGGGTAAAAATTCAAATAAGAAGGTAGTACTACTAAACATTATGGATTTATTTATCTTGATGTGCATTAGAGCTGATAAATTACAGCAACTTGCGAAGATGCAAGCGAGCCAGTGGCGAAATGGGAACCGGAAGCGAATACCAGAACCGGCGGGGGAAATCCTCGCGTACCCATGCCCGTCCAACGCGCACACTACTCTACCCATACACCGACATCTGGACCCCACCGATACATCTACCCCACAGGTCAGTGCACCTGATCAAAACCAGCGGGTGACCAAGCCGCACCCATGGCAACCGGCCACAGCCGGTCCGCCCGCTCCCCCTACAAATCCCGCGCGCTCCCCATCCACTGCCTGCTCCCCGTCCACCGATACAACCCAACGCCCGCACGACATCCACCAGACCACCACCACCAAACCACCTCCCCCTCCCCCCCTTGACCTCCCCTCTCACGCCGCCAGCTCTCTCCTCCCCTCGCGAGATAGATAACCCTAGCTCCCCTCCCCTTCCTTCCCCTCCTCTCCAACCCCGCTACCGATCTCTATAAAAGACCCCGAATTTCGAAATCCCGCTCGCGCCCGCGATCCGCGCGCTCCTTCCCGCCCATTCCGGCCCCGGATCGGCGCGGATTCGCGGCGCGGGAGCCCGTCGGCTGCTGCGTGCTCGATTCGGATGGCGGAGCCCGGGCTCGAGGGCAGCCAGCCGGTGGATCTGTCCAAGCACCCCTCCGGCATCGTCCCCACGCTCCAGTAAGTCCCGGATCTGGGCTCGTCTGGGGTGGGGGGTTGCGGAGAGTTCCCCCGTACCGTACGCGTCCTGGATCGTCGCGCGGGGGATGGATGCTTGGGGTGTTCGGGGCCCGGCCGGCGGCCAAGGCTTGGGGTCTTGCAGCAGCGGGGTGCCTCCTGACCGTTGGGTGGTGGCGTGGTTGGGAAAGTCGTGGTTTTGTTCAGCTTTGCTGGCTCTTGGAGCACTGAAACGAGCTAATTTGTGCTTAGATAATTGGGGGTTTTTGGTGGTAATTGTTTAGTAATGCTTTCACATCGCTGCGAATTTGCTGACGGACGTGCTGGAGCCAAACTGCTGCGCAGATCTATTTTTTGCTCTGATAAGTTCATGTTCTCTGTGTAATAGTCACAGCAGGAAAAAAAGAGCTTTTTTACAACACTTGCTTTCCATGTTTTGATAGCGTGATGCACAAATTGGCTAATATGATAAGGGTTTAGCCTTCTGAATTGTGATTGGATATCTCACCTCAGGGAGGGGTCTAAATGCATTGATGTGTGAGGTTCTGAATTGTGATTGGATATCTCACCTCAGGATTGTATCTGTGGGTGACCATGCTTCTTGTGGGATTTAGGTGCCGTGGGCTATTGGCTCCTAAAATAACTTTGATTAATACAAAACGTTTGTGGTCTAGCTATGTTTAGTATAGGTTATCTTGAATAAAAAGCCTTACATTTAGTACGAGCCGGACATGCTGCGAATTGCCACAAAGAAGAAATCGCACGCATCATTCCAAATGTCATGTATGTGTTGGCCAACTAATTTGACAAAAAACATCCTGTATTTGCCCTGCGAATGTACACTAATTTATAGCCAGAACGTCTAGACTGTTCCATGAATATCTTGTTATGCTTGCAGACTGTTTAACGTATACTGTTGGTTTTTATGACAGGAATATCGTATCAACAGTTAATTTGGATTGTAAGCTTGACCTCAAATCAATTGCTTTGCAAGCACGCAATGCTGAGTATAACCCAAAGGTACAATGATTACCTCACTGTATTTCCTAGTGGTTTTATATGTAAGTACAATCCTTTATAACAATATTCAACCTTGTCCATGAGTGTAGATAGCTTTGTGCTGGCCTAGAACATGAGCTGTGTATGGTTAATTTGGGACATGATGCATACTCATATCCATCTTATCCTGTGAATCACCACAATATTCCCTTGCAATTTGCAAACAAGTTCTAAACTTTTAACTTATATGTAACTTCCTTGCACTTTGGACTTCTAATGAATGCAGCATTTATTAGTTATCGTGTAAAAGCTTTGAATTTGGTGAGAACTTGTGCTTTCCTTACTACTAGTATATGCTACATTTTTAATGGTAGAACTTAACAACTTGATTACGAAGCCTTTTTGTGTGTCAGTGAATATGCTTTCTGTAACCTTCTCTCTTTTTACTATATATTTATATATATTGTATACTGACTTCTCTCTTTGTAAACAGCGTTTTGCTGCAGTCATCATGAGAATAAGGGAACCCAAAACCACAGCACTGATATTTGCATCGGGTAAAATGGTATGGCATCGATGTCATATACCATCAAGTTTTCAAGAATGTACATGCTTTTGGTGGCACAATTTTCGCCTCGCATTAAAATTTGTATACATCAGTTATCATAAGATAGAAAAAACAGGCATCTTTCTATTGTTGGTTTGTCCCAGTTTACCTCAATCAGCAACCATTGAGAATTGGTGTTGTTACACTAACATATGAATTGTGAATCTATTTTTCCTCATACCAGATGATACTTGACTGTTGGTCTTGACCTTTTTTTTTCTGGATTAATATTTTCATTTACATAGACTTGGTTGTCATATTGGACACTAATTGAATGCAGTCATGCTTTAATATCTTTCTTCCATATATGAAGGAAGCTTTGTTAGCATGTATTATTATAATTGTTTCTCTTTCATATAGAACTACAATCTTGTATCGATTTATCATGCTTGTATAACTGAAGCAAGCAACCTTTAACTTTGTATCACCAGGTCTGTACTGGAGCGAAAAGCGAGCAACAATCTAAGCTTGCAGCAAGAAAGGTGCCCATATGGCTTCCTACCATTTCGTTTAAGTTGGATCTAGTTTTCTTAGATGATGCTGAATTCTAACGCCACTCTTTATTTCCAGTATGCTCGTATTATTCAGAAGCTTGGATTTCCAGCTAAATTCAAGGTGAATATTTTCATACTTGTCTAACCTGTGTCTTGAGTGAGCAGTTTCATTTCAAGTGACTGTTACTAAGTCGCTTTGCTATGCCAGGACTTCAAGATTCAGAATATCGTTGGCTCTTGTGACGTCAAGTTTCCAATTAGGCTTGAGGGGCTTGCATATTCGCATGGTGCTTTCTCAAGCGTATGTTGAATGATTCTGCGCCTCTTTAGCATCACAGTAATTCACACCTATCTGGTTCCTTTCTTTGCTAATGAAAAATTGCGCTTTTTTTACAGTATGAACCAGAGCTGTTTCCTGGCTTGATCTATCGGATGAAACAACCAAAGATTGTTCTTTTGATTTTTGTTTCAGGAAAGATTGTTTTGACTGGTGCAAAGGTTAGCAGTCATTTCCTGTACATGCCTAATATCCCTCCATTCGCTTGTCTTTTTTCCTAAATTTTATACTTTGTTTACAGGTGAGAGAGGAGACGTACACTGCCTTCGAAAACATCTACCCTGTATTGACAGAGTTCAGAAAAGTCCAGCAATGGTATGGAGTTCTTCTTTATTACGTTTACATCTACTGTGCATGGTAGGAAACTTTTTTTTGGAGTTGAGATTCTCTTTGTTCTGTTTATAAATCGTGTAATAAGCTGGATAACTGCAGTTCAAGGTTGATTAGTGAGGTCTTAAAACCTCACTGTACTCTTTTTAGGAACATGTGGGACTGGGCAATGGGGCTCGTGTGTGGTATTCATTGTTAGACTTGGTAGTAAAATGTTGGAATTTGGAAGCATGTCCTGTACTTTGTGATCCTAACAGTCCTGTCATGGTATTCTGGTTATTCAAATCAGATGATCAGAGGAAAAGTTAGTGATGCTTAGGGTAGATCAATCTTGTAGTGCGGTTGAAATATCGAACTGCCTTTATATTTGGTGTACGATTATGGTACAGCTGAAATATTATGCTGTTTGATATCATTCAAATAATGCATGAAAATGATATGCCATACCAACTTAGTGTGTTAATAGCTGCTTGAGGGGCTTATCTAAATAAATAAACTAATCTTTTTCTTGCGTCGTCCTCTTTGCAGATGACTTGGAAGATCACATCCTCCTAATTTCAAGCTTCCCTGAGGCTTTTGTGTTGTGGGACCATAAACTGTACATAAAAGTCTGGAGGAGCTTATAGCATCTTGTAATTTATGTGAGCCTTGGTATGTGTTGTGGTTGGATGGGTTTGTTATGGCAGCTGATGGAAGACTTGTCGAGTTGCTCCATTTGGGTAGGCCTTACTGATCGGGTACACCTTATGATATACGGAGTATCATTTTAGTTCGTGTGAACTGCAGAATAGCTTGTGTGCACTGCGGGGTACACAGCACGTCCCATGTGGTTGCAGCGTTAACTCAAACACTAACATGAGTAGAGAATTTTTGCACTAGTTCTTCTTTGAGACATGAGATACTTTAAAAGTCTTTTCTGAGTGTCTTTCAGCGTGCCTTGCGATGATGAAAAGGCTGGCACTGTATGTGGGCAATCGCCATGTAAACTGGAACTATTTGACTGGATGTAAGTTATGTGTACTTGAGATGCTATAGCGTTTAGGACAGTAGTATGAACTATGTTGGTTATCATTGTGTGGTGGAACCTGTTACAGCTAGGCAGCTATCCATACTATTGGTCTGGTTGTGTGCTATTGTGTGGTAGCTGATTGACATGGAGTTTCTTGTGTTTCTGCTCTGAAATTTCGCAGCGTGTAAGGTTTTCTTTAGCGTGTTGAAGCTAAGGTGAAAACCCGAATTAGGGTATTGCGTGGAATGGCTGTCACCGTGTCTGCGACGAAAGCTCGATGAACATGTGGCGTATCGCAGGAAACACTGTTTCCGCTTTCCAGGGCTCCAGGCACGCTTCTAATATCTTTGATATTCTTTGATGGTGCGGCCATGCCTGCCTGACTTCAAAACACTTGGGTTTGCTTTTTGATCAAGCTGTGATTTGTTGTGCGTATCCAGCAGTTGGCGACCGATTATCGGCAGACATTTGCGGGCTAAACTGGCTAGTTAGGGCAGTCCCAACCCTTCAACTAGGATAGTTTTCATAGCATTAATTAGATTGCCACATAGGACTTTTAGCTTATGTGGCACTGTATTAAATAAGAAAGAGAGTAGAGAGAGGAAGAAACTGGGTCTTGCATGAGACCCAATGTCTACACGAGAACCTATGCACTGGACACTACCAAACTTTGCATTGGGAAGATGATGATTTCTTCATGATAGATAAAAGAGTAAATATGATTGGTAGAGAGGAGAGATGATGCATTTATTAACAATCCACATCAAGAAATCATGGGTTGTGGAGTGTAGTTTCTATAGTGATTTCTTGCTTATGTGACGACATGGAAACTACCCATAGACTCTATGGGTTGGGACTGCCCTTACTCACTTTGGCCTTTGCTATCTGCAAATGATTGAATGGTAGACCCCAGAGACGGCCGGACCCGTCGTTTGAAGTGGCCTTGTTATCCAATCCCTCTCAAAGAAAACAAACAGTATAGCGAAGTAGGCTTCTCTCCAGTGCCAAAGCTGCCTTGAAAGTATCGCAATCAGCCCGCAAATGATGCAAGTTGGCGGCTGACGGGGACTTCCGTTGCTCGTGCGTGCACTCCAATTGCATGGATGCTCAAACCCAGCTCTGGTGCTTTTGTACCAAACAAGTTGCTATTCTGGTTCAGCTTTTCAGTTGCAAAAAGGATAAAAAGCCATTTCGGATGTGTTCCCAGCCCGGCATCTCTTCTGACATCGACCAAGGAGCTGTAGGAGTAACAGCTCTCCAGCGCCTCAAGTACTAAGAATCATAAGAGCGGGGATGATAGTTCTTAGTTATTCCGTAAAGTAAATGCACCAGCGGCACCTCAAATTTTTTTTTGGGAGATCTTACCTGCTATAAATTTGTTTTTTATGCCACTGAACTTGCTTAGTGATAAACCAGAAGTTGGGTTAAAACTTTCGTAATTAGTTGCTGATCTGTCTACTTGACATCTCTGTAAACCTTATGACCCTAATTTTCCAAAGATTCATATCACCACCGAGCCTCACATAATGGTTAATAATAGACCAAAAAAAAATTGATGAGACCCCACTGCCCAGAGAGACGAGGGACCGGAGGAGAGATTTAAAAAGACTAAAAGAGGGCAGAGAGTCGCTTAGTGGCCCGCAATTTTAGTGTCCGTGATGGTACAAAGCGAGTGTGCCACTTAATAAGTTCAGAGACATGGTTAATAATTCAGGAATTTCGACGACAAATGCAGACAAATTTAGAGGCCATCAGACAGACCATCAGAGAGTTCTGTTATTTTATTTGGTGTTTGCAATACGAGCATAGTACTGCACTACAGATACTAGACCGCAGAGTTGACCTGGCCAGCAATAAAGCTAATCATCCCCACTCAACATCATCTTGCACCGGCGCAAGGCGTCAACCGGCACCGGCACCTGATGGCCACCCGGCGGCGCGGGCAGCGAACAGCGATAGCCACCACCTGCCGCTGCCGTCCGGCCCGGCGCACACTGAAAGAGACAGAAGCGATGCCGGATAGATGCAGTGGAAGGCCTTTCTTCCCATCCACCAAGCGTTTCCTGGGTCACTGCGGCGGGGCCCCGCCGAAGTACTGCGCCCCGAGCTCGTATTTGTTCGAGGCGGCGGCGGCCGCCGCTGAGGACGACGACGGCGGGGAGCCGTGCTGGTGCGCGCCGTCGTAGACGATGCGGAGCGCCCGGTTGGGGTCGCTCGGGTGCCACTCCACCTTCTTCTTGGCGCCGCACAGCTTGTTCCGGCACCGGAAGTAGCTTCTGCACCATTATTATCCAGCTCGATTATCACGCATCAATTTGTAAAAGAGCAAGTTGGGCAATTTGCCAAGGCTTTGACTGCAATAAAGCGACGATTTTAATTTTTTTCAGTTTGATTGCTCTCCGTGACGATAAGAAGATTCGTATAATTTTTCAGTATATGCACGGCGCAAACTCAGTGGCCGTCACATCGATTTAGTAATTAGGAAGATTTGATTGACGCAGGGAGAAATGGAGTGATGGACAGTTGGACACAACACAGCAGCAGGTCAAAACCCGTCGACGGCGAGCAGTCAGTTAATTAAGCTGATGTGCACGTGTGGTGGAAATTGAATAAACGAAATGATGTTTATTATCAAGTTGCCAAAAATGCGACGCACGGATGCATATGTATGCTCGATCGATCAACCGGCCGGAAGAAATAATACCTGATTTTCTGTATGTTCTTGATGAACTTCTGGCCGTACTTCTTCCACTCGTACCCGTCCTCGGGCATCACCAGCTGGCTGCCGTTGCCGGCCTCCGCCGCTGCCGCCTCCTCCCCTACTTCATTTCTCTCTCCTCCGCTCTCACTGCACGCATCATTACAGAAGTTTGGATGTCAAGGAACATTAGCACACGCATGACCATGGTCCTCTCTTGTAGTTTAACAACAACCTGTGACATGATGCATCTCTCTCCCAGGCACACAAATTAGATTAGCTTCTACAATGATGCAAAAGTTGATCGACACAGTAGGATCTATCAGCTGTTCTAATTAAAACAATTACCGGTAATAAATTGTGATAGATGATGCACAACTCTATTTGCAGCCTGCAAGTAGCTAGGCAGGGAGATGATGTCTATATCTGCGCTATATATATGGAGATATATACTTCATGCTAGCTAGTAGGTCATGCATATATCAAGAACTTAACGTTGCATCTGTTGTGGACAATACCTCCATGTAGGTACATGAAATTTTGAAAACCAATAATGAATCATGCATGAAAACCAAAGCCATGATAAGTCGCCAACCCTAAAACCGAGTGTGGTGTAAGGCGAACGCCGCCAAAACAACTCAAAGAGAAGAAGGTGAATAACAAAATTAAACGTTCGAACATTATATCCTTTTGATTGGAAAAGCCAAATTGATTCATCCCAAAACTAAGGGGAGAGAGAGAGAGAGATGCATACATTTCGGCGAGCTGCTGTGAGCTTGAGGCCATGAACGCCGGTTGCCGTACGTCTACGTCCTGTGCTCTTCTACTCCCATGTTATCGCAAGTGAATGAAACATTGAGAGAGAGAGAGAGAGTAGTGACGAAGCTCTTTGGGTGTCATATTTATTATCAAGGTTTAGGGCGTGTTTGGGAGAGCTTCACTCCAACTCTAGCAACTCTGCTCCACAAAGTTCCTGCCAAACGCGTCCAACTCCAAGAACTCCAGATCCAAAAACTCCAGGAAAAAACGTGGAGTTGGGGGCCAACTCCATGTTTTTCTTGGAGTACCTCAAGGGGTGCTCCAAAAACACTTTATATACATCCTTATGGAGTTGGAGTAAAATTACCCACCATTGCCACTGGTTACACAACTTACCCCTTCGTTCTAATTTTTTTCTTTACACTAAGGTGTTTTTCTTCTCTCTCGCTGTTTCACGCCGCCCCTGCCCGTCTTTCCTCGTCACACATGCCTTCACCGGTCGGCCATGGCCACGCCGCCCCGTCCGTCGAGCCTCACCATCCCCCGCCTGCAAGACCGCGTAGCCCCACCTGCGCCTCTGCCGGAGCCGTGTCGCCCTATCCGGCACCGCCGCCGGAGCCGCGCCGCCCTACCCCTGCGCGGGCGCCGGAGCTGCGCCATCCTACCCCCTGTGCCGCCGCCAGAGCCGCGCCGCCCTACCCCTGCGCGGCCGCCAGGGCCACGCCACCCGCCCATTAGGCCTCGCGCACCCGCCTGCCAGAACCGCGCCGCCCCACCCTTGCACCACTGCCGGAGATGGTTGTGGCCATGCTAGTCATCGGAGCTCGGTGAGGAGTGGCAGAGGTCGAAGATGGCGAAGTTGAGGAGGTGCGGGTGCGAGGAATCGATGGATTTTGGTGTGGGGCAGTAGGATTTGGTCGACGGCGAGACTCTTCTCGATTGAGAAGGTTGGTTGGCCTGTAGGATCAAGCATGTACTCGTCCATGGCGCGCCTCCACCATGGGCTACCACGCACGAGGCTGCCCATCATGAGCCTCGCTATGCCGCTCTCCGTTGGCTTGCCGGGCCATTCCACTGTCGTCAGCGCTCCTCCTTACCCTGTCGTGCGCCCGCAAAGGAGAGAGAAGGGGAGGAAACAGGGAGACAGACACATGGGGCCCATTAACAAGGGCAAAATAAACTTTTCACAATTAGATCTCATGTTTTTAGAGCTAGAGCATCGTAATCAGCCAAACACGTACAACAACTCCGTATTTTTCTATAGTTTGTGGAGTGGAGTTGAGAAAACATGGAGTTAGTGAAGCGGAGCTATTTTTTCTGGAGCGGAGCTCTCCCAAACACGCCCTTAGTCAAGGGTATGGAAGCTTCTCAGATGCGACTTTAACGTCGTCAAGATGAAGCATGAGCCAATTTTCGGGTTCACATACTGTCCTACCCAACATTTTGCCGCTAGCTGGTTTCTTGGATTTAATGAGAGATGCTATCTTTTAAGTGCCTAAAATTTAACAATTTTAAGGCAACGGGTTGCAACATCAAAAATCAGTCGAGATAAGGGCAAACTCAGTCGAGATCGATGCTGGGATCAGCTCCATTAAAATGATGGGGACTAGTTACACCCCTGTTATGTACTGAGTTTTGATATTTGAAAATGACACTGCGAGTAGATTTGGCTTAACAAGTAAATTCATAAAGTATACTCCGTACTTTGCCATGTTTTATAAAATTATTATAAATATATTCTACTTGTGCTTTAGGATCATCCTTCGCCTTTAATTTTTTTTACCCGATATATCTGGGGGGAACGTGATTTCACACCAAGAAAGTTTACCGGTGAAACTTGCTTCACGGCCGGTGCGCTCTACGAAGAATTCGCCCTGACAGTAACGGCGGTAGTTTACCCAGGAACGGCAGTTGTGGGCCCCTCATGGTTAGCTGAAGGGGCGTGTCGCCGGGGACACAACTGACGTCACTTGTGCTACCTCAGCACCCGCGCGTTGCTCGTTGCACTTGCACGGTATTGTTCCAAGAAGCTGCTGCCCCATTTCTTTTGCCTTCAGCTAGCTTTACTTTACCTAGGTATTTTGGTGTATTTTAGTGATCGATGGTTAATGGTTTCACTATTTTCTATGCTTGTTCACGCGAATGTGAATGTCCATTCTCAGTACTCCTTCACTCTTGTGTAAGGAAAAACTTGATTACTCTTCTCAAGTATAGCTAAAGTCTAGATAACTTCATTCAACTTACCCTCTAAATTATGACATTTAGTTCAATTTACCCCATAATACAATTTGTTTTTTTATTTCTCCATCAGAAGTTTAATTTTAATTGAAAATTTTATAGGGTGGACACTGCTGGAAAACTCGCTATCAGTGCCGGTCACACAGGCACTTAGTGCCGGGCGCTGTGACCGGCACTGATTAGGCGGCACTAACGTGCAACACGTTAGTGCCGGTCAATTTGACCGGCACTAACATGCAGTCGTTAGTGCCGCCTGGTAACCCCAGCCGGCACTAAACTGCACGACCCTGCTGCTAGTGCGGGAAGACAGTTTAGTGCCGGCTGGTATTACCAGCCGGCACTAACTCTCCTTTTTTTTTCCTTTTTTCTTTTTTATAAGTACTCGTATTTGTACTATTTGCGTATACTACGTATTTGTACTATTTGCGTCTACATAGTATTTGTACTATTTGCATTCGTACTACATTACGACGATATATATATCACACGATTAATATTATATAAATATCTATATACATAAATAGATAGAATTCATACTACAGAACATTCGAAAGATCCAACAAAGTACTTGTACTTGAAATATTACAAATAAGAAATTACAAGTACTTCATGCACGAGACATATCAATAGTCGTGAATACCCTTCTCAATTGCCACGACGCTTGAGTAGGGCTCGGCATAGAACTTTCCGTCCTTATTTATGATTTCATCGAGCACGAATCCGCAGATAGATTCTTAAATTGCCCTGACCCAAGCTTTTTCGATCAGATATTCTTTCATGGACCAACGCTGTAACATTTCCGGATGAAATCATGAGAACAAAAAATCATAAATTTAAATTAATTACCAGAATTGATTTTGCTCACGTACCGCGAATGTGGCCGGCGTCATTTGCCCCCTTTCACTCACAAAGTTGTCGATCCATTCGCGTACGTAGTATCCATACAAGTTGTTCCCTTGCTCATGTCTCATGCACTGTAGGAAACTGGGTTATGGTATAGAATAATAAAATTTTTATTACGAATGACACAAGATAAGAGAGTCTGGTCATACCGTTTTGTCAGTCCTAAATTCTAAAGGATCGAGTTTGTCTTTTATTTTTAAGTGTTTGCTGAGGAAGCGAATCCATGCCTTGTTGATGAGGTCTTGGTACATAGATCTATCCTGCCTCAATGAATCGTAGATCCAGACCGTTTGGGCGTCAATCTGAATAGCAAACAATATCCAATGGAAACTGCTCATATACATACGCAAAAACAACCAATTAATGTTGATTATAATAGTTATTTATTATTATTATTATTTTGAAGGTATTAAAAAAGTGGCAAAGGACTCACTGATGATTGTATGGCAAGAGAATGAATGGACACATGCTTTGCTTACGCATGCCTCTGTATATATTGTCGACCACGTCACAAGATTTTCTCTTGACGGTTCCGGAACAAGACATCACTATATATTTTAAAAATATATTAGGAATTTCTCACCACTATTTTTCATATAATTTTGTATCTCAAGAATTGATTTATTATTAAATATTCTACCTTATCAAAATAATGCTAAAAGATTCTACTTTATTTTTCTAACATGTGTTATGATGTCTGGTGTGATCTCGCAAAATTTTAATTTAAGAGTACCTGCACATGGAAAAACTAAAAAAAGAGAAATTATATTATGAGCAAATTGGACCAAATGACATAATTTAGGGGTAAATTGAATCAAAACATAGTTTAGAGGTTATCTAGACTTTAGCTATACTTGAGGGGAGTAATTTGGACTTGCACAATGTGTTTGCCCACTAGTACCATTGCTAGTTTCATAAGTGTTTCATACATATTAAAAATGATTTCACATCAACTAATCTGATGATGTAGCAGAAAATTTAATATAAGAGAGAAGGAACTAATTTTATTTGTATAAAATCTCATCAGCACAGATACCAACTCTGAATAAGTTATGGAATTAAATACTAAATGATGCCTATAAAGTATCACATGAACTATGCATTAGGGGAGTGATTTCAAACATCATTTCATTTCCTTTATGTTGATGTGGCTCTCTTGGAAACATCAACATGAAACTCTCTGTTTAACTTTTGAAAATAGAATGTCATGCATGTTGTGAGAGTACTTGATGAGTCACAATTATGATTCATCTGAATCTTTCTCGGCAACTACTCTCTTTAGTCAAGAAATATCTTCATTTTCCAACAAACAAACCCCCCAAACTTTAGCAACTGATATTTATATCAAACATTGAAATTGAACATTTGAAAATGAAGTGCACGAATGTACTGCTAAAAAAATCATTTTTTATTAGCTTCTATTTGTGATCAAATTGTTGTCCATGTTGATTTTGAAAACAACAGTTATTTATGACAAAGGTTGGAATGAAAAATGTCGAAGATCTTAAATTACGAGTTCATGTGTATGTGTATCTAGGCCAAGGTAAGTCAAATCTTGTACTCCCTCCGGTTTTGTAAAGGAAGTCGTTTAGGACAGCGACACGGTCTCCAAACTACAACTTTGACTTCTTATTTTTATAATGATATTTATTAAAAACTAACATATGTATACTTTTATGAAAGTATTTGCAAAACAAATCTATTCATATAGTTTTCACATTTCCAAGCTCAACGACTTAAAGGTTATTCACGATTTATATTCCCAATGTTTGACTCAAATCTTGTCCAAAACGACTTCCTTTACTGACCAGAGGGAGTACATGATTATAGCAGAACAAGTAGAGTTCACACCTACTCCCTCCGTCCCAAAAAGAAGGACGTTTTAGGTGTTGGGCACGAGGATTAAGGAAGAGTAAAAAAGTAGAGAGCGCAGAGGAAACGAGGTGGGACAGAGGAGGAGAGAGATAGAGATAGAGTTGTATTGAAAAGCGAGAACGACCTTCTTTTTGAGACAAATTTTAAAGTCTAAAACGACCTTCTTTTTGGGACAGAGGGGGTACCATTCTCAGTGTGGACTGTGGAGGTTTGAATGGTTGCAGGTATTGCTTGGTCAAAGTTGTAATCTTGAATGACTCACAGAGATGGATTCATTGGACGCATTTGATGTGAGCAGTTATAAATTCTGATGGAGATGGAGATGGAAAGAACCAATGACGGTATACAGTTGCTGCGCCATCTTTGACCACAGAAAGGAACTCTTTTAAGTAGTCCTTTTGATAGTGGATGAGAAACCATATACTACTAATGTTTTGTCACCACCACACGTTGGTTGGTATCAGCATGCATGAGAAGAGGACCATCATATCACTTATTCGTTCATGCATGTTGCAGTGCCGGATCCAACCGTCCTCCATGCGTGCGTGGACTAGTTTACGGGGCTCTTTGGATTGGTCTCCTCTCCATGCCAAAGTACCAACTGCAGCTGACCACCACATCTTTTCGTTAATTAGATCTCGACGTCAAAAAGAATTCGGAGAAAACAAAAATGCTGCAGCTGCCAAACATTCGGAGACAGCTGAGCTGACGGGCTGCATCCCCACCAGGGCACACGTACTATGCGCCCCGGCTCCGATCCGGCCGCTGACTCCTTGTCTGGAAGCTGCGATGCATCCGGGTCGCCTCTCGCTTTCGCGTGACGGTCGCAGTAGTCGCAAAGATTCTAAATTCTGATCAGAATAGTAGCGGAACGAAAGCGAGTGGTATAATAATACGAGGATCGGGGAATAATAATACTAGGATCGGATTTGATCGGCGACCCGGGTGAGAGACTGGTAGTGGTCGTCGTCGTCCTAGTCGCGTCCGCGTCCGCTTCTGATCGACCTGCAAAAAAGTTGCTTCCAAAATTCCAAGCAATCGTCGTCGTCGTCGTCGTCGTCGAGGTCGTGCTGCCCTGCCAGCCGCGAGAACAGGGCGCTGCCTGCTTCCGCGTTGCCGCGCCCTCGGCAGGTCGGCAGTGAGCAGGTGATGAAGTCTTTAATTTGAGCTGAAAGGCGAAGCAACCTTTGGGTTCGTTTGGTTGGATTGGATGATGCGGAACCGGCAAAAAGGAGACAAGATTGAGTGTGTCCAGCCAGGGGCGGTCAGCGTGCGAGAGCCTTTTTGTGTTGCTGCCGTGGTCCTCTTGCGTACCTGCCGACATGAAGCGGCCGGCGTCCGGAATTCGTTGGCATTGGCCCGACCAACCGCCAGAAATATTTCACCACTTTGCGGCAGACAGATTTTGTGTACGTACTGTACTACCACGCACGAGTAGAAGGTGTTTTACGTTCGTTCGCTGTTGGGTTTTCACCAACATTCGCAAACTTTCAGCGCCTTCTTTAATTTGTGACATCTACATTTGGTCTACAACTACAAATTGCAACTTTGACCAATAGTTTGTATGGAATTTTAACATATTAAAGAAATATAATTGTTTCCTTCAAAAAAAGAAATATAATTAAATATTTTGAAAGCAATTTTAACGATGAATCTAGTAACTATCTTACATTATCAATATAATATGTAAGTTTTTTTTGTTGATAATCAAAGTTTTAAAAGAACTTTGATCAATAATTCATACAAAACTTTAACATATTAAAGAAATATAATTAGATATTTGAAAGCACTTTTAACAATGAACCTAGTAACTATCTTACACTATCGATATAATATGTAAGTTTTTTTGTTGATAATCAAAGTTTAAATGTATTTCTTTTGTATAAAACATGCGTGCGTGGTATATTTAATTTGTAGAAGATCATCATAAACAACAATAGACTCCCCATGTGAATGCATATGCATACACACCATACCCGTATCAGCATCATCGAGATGTCAACTAGGCCAACGTATCTTGAGATTGGTAAGTCAAAACAGGCATCTTGTTGTCGTGGTTGTTTGGCCAGATGCTTTGCCGCTATGGTTTCTTCTTATGTTCTGGCGGATGCTTTGCAGCCGAGGGGCTCTTGGTGCTGCGACGGAGGTTGTGCAACCATAGCGATGTTGTGAGTTGTGACATCTTTTTGCAGGTTCACTTGGTTAGGTGATGTGGGTTGCTTAGGTTCGTGGGTTGAGTGGGTTGCTTTCTGTTGCCTGTGTTGTCTTTGTAAGCTTTCGTCTGTGTGCATTTTCTTTAGTGTTTCTGTGTTGTTAGTCCTTTGTGATTTTGTGTTGGTCAAGCTCTGTTTTGGT
The DNA here is from genome assembly GCA_015476505.1 of Urochloa ruziziensis. Taxonomy (NCBI): domain Eukaryota; kingdom Viridiplantae; phylum Streptophyta; class Magnoliopsida; order Poales; family Poaceae; genus Urochloa; species Urochloa ruziziensis. The sequence continues at coordinate 62,117,696 of CM027118.1, forward strand.
CACATCAAGAATATGTATGTAACTGCTTTCTTCTTAATGAAAAACGTGCTAAGGCACGATTGCTAAAAACTAATGATGTCGAGAGAACAATTACATACAGATACGAACGCATGCAAAAAAAGTCAAAACTTAAACCTAAATGGATACTCCCTCCATCCCGTAAAAGAAGTCGTTTTGGATAATGTTTGAGTCAAACATTGAGAACATAAATCATGAATATCTTATGAATATCTTTTAAGTTATTGAGTTTTAAAATGCAGAAACCATATAAACATATTTTTCTTGAAAAATACACTTTAAAAAATAATAAATATATCAATTTTTAATAAATATTTGTGTTAAAATAAGAAATCAAAGTTATGCTTTGAAGAACGTCTCGGTGTTCTAAACGACTTCCTTACGAGTATGGAGGGAGTATTTTCCAACAACGGACGTAAGTTAACTAGCTAAGCTATGTTCAAATTGCAAAAAAGTGTAAAAGTTTGATTGGCAGTAACTCTGAAACAACAAATATTCTAAATCCAAGGGAGTAATAGTTACCTTTCTATAACAAATATACGCTCATCATATGTGATACTTTGACTAGAACTATCCATTAAAAGATATTACATATTCTGAAAGGATTTTTTCATGATGGATCTATTAATAACACCTTATATTGTCTAATACTACCTTCATCCATATAAATAAATATATTTATATATGACATTTAGGACAAATGATTTAGTTCAAAAATGAACCAATTTACTTATCGTAAACGTCATATATTTGAGCAGCCATAGCGTAATGCCGTAATCATATACACATCACACAGTTGACGCCACCAAGACAATTAGTCCCCCACTGAAACATCAGGTTCGCCTAGCTGCACCGGCGCAAGGCGTGAACCGGCACGTACCGCCACAGCCCCCTTCCGACGACGTCCCACCGGCGGCGCAGGATGGCATGGCAACGACAGGCACCCACCGCGGCGGCCGGTGTGGGCCCCACGCGAAAGCCGGCGGCAGCCTTCAGAAAAATGATCGATGAGAGCGAACGCCTCTCGCCTTTTATTTCAAAAAAAAAAAAAGAGCGACGACTCTTTGTTTGACTCCGAGTCAATTCGAGCGGGCCCCACCGAAATACTGAGCGCCCAGCTCGTACTGGTTGGCTGCGCCGCCGCCGCCGCCGCCACCGGCTCCCTGTGCACCAGACGACGGAGCGGCGCCGGAGCCATGCTGGTGCGCGCCCTCGTAGACGATGCGGAGGTCGCCGGCGGGGTTGCTCGGGTGCCACTCCACCCTCTTCTTGACGCCGCACAGCTTGTGCCGGCACCGGAAGTAGCTCCTGCATGCATGCATGTGCCGTTCAACTCGTGGCATCAATTAGCGAAAAAAACGCTGATTAAGTAAGTAACTAGTCAGGATTCAATTGTATAGCTTGAAACTAAAACCAGCGCTAATTTAGTTTCTTGCTCGATCTAACTTCAGTTCGAAGAAATTCACACAAGATGTGCCGCAAAGTTTTGATCGACGATCGATTTTGTAATTATTATTGGTGAGATTAAGTAAGAATGATTTGATGCAAGGAGAGATAGGTCGGCGGCGAGCAATTTGTTAAGCTGATGCACACGTGGTGTGGTGATTTGATGCAAGGAGGAAAGCAAATGCTGTAATATATGCATGTGTCATGTGTGATGGATCGTAAGAAATGTAAACCTGTTTTTCCGGATGTTTTTGATGAACTTCTGGCCGTACTTCTTCCACTCATACCCGTCCTCGGGCATCACCAGCTGGCAGCCGCCGTTGCCGGCTTCCGAAGGCGGTGCCTCCTCTTCCTTCCTCTCTTCTTCCCCTTTGCCTCTGCAATCAAGTTAGGTGATCAATCGGCTCGAATAATCTATATGTACTGTCTGATAGCTTCCGGCAGTAACGTGCTATGACGCAGGCTATATATAGGCGTTGTAAACTTGTAATCTTCTCGCTAAAAAGCTCACTGGAATGGTGGAAGAAAAAAAAAACTATGATCGGTAAGGCCCAGGGACTTCATTCTGTTGTCATATAGCTGATGGCCCTTGCATACACAGAAGTACTCTAGGCCAATCCTAGCTTGTATGAGATGACAGCTAGTTGGTATTGCTATTTGCTAGCACACCAGAAGCAAATCGATGCAACATAAACATGGAAGCAAGTGAAGCAACTGGAGTAACATGCTGCATACATTGCGGCAGGCTGTGAGGTCGATGCCATGAACGCCGAGCCGCGCCGGTCACCGTAGTACGTCGAGCTCTGTAGCTCTCATGCATAGTCTCATGTTCTCACAAGCTCAACGAACGGAACATTGAGACCGACGATGGCGAGGCCGGTAGCAGAGTGCAGAGAGAAGAGCAAGAGCTGAGGGAGGGGGAGAGTGCCTAATACGAGGCTAATGATATGTTCATGATGGAAGCTCTCTCTTTGGGTTCTTTGTGCTCGATCCTATTTATCAACAAGGTCGTCCAGTCAACTGCTCTACGTCAGCTATAGTTCGTTTTTCCCGGTTGCAGTTTGCACGGGGAGCACGCACGGTGTTGTACGCGTTCCGCGAAGCTGCGCTCGTATGGTAGTAATTTCTTTGCTGAACCTGTACGACTTGTGTCGAGGGGTTTCACCTACGTACGTGTTCCCCAGTTCCAGGGGCGGATCCACCACCCGGACTTAGAGGGGCTACAGCCCGAGTCTAGACCAAGAAATACATGTACCTCTATGTAGTAATTAGCACATAAACAGTCCATATACAAAGGCTTAGCCCCCTCCCATGTTACCACAACAGCCCAAGCCAGCAGTAGCCCCCTCATGCTCTATTTCTGGGTCCGCCACTGCCCAGTTCACACATCTCCATACCAACTCATCAAGTAGGAAGCATCTGATGTGTCTGTTTCGATGATCTAGAAGTTAATCCCATTATTCCCTTTAGCAATGATGAGACTCTCGGCGCCGGTATAGATTTGCACACCTAGGCAGTATGGACTTACTATTATCTACTATCTTAATAAAACAGAAGTAAAAGGAGCCATCAGATTCACCGAGATGGTCTAGAAATTCCCACGTTAATCTAAAAAAGAGAAAAATATAGACCATTAGATTTTATGATGATCTAACGGCCTAAATTCACCAAAAATATCTAAAGTTTACTAGGCTAATAAAAAGAAAAAAATATTAGGTAAAAGAGTTCTACTCCAAGAAGAAGAAGAAAAGAAAGATGGGGAATAATTATCCTTACGAAAATAGCTGTTTACACGGTAACATCTCCGTTACTTTAAATAATAGGAGAATAACGGCCCAACTTTGTACACAAGCGTGGGAGGATAGAACTCTTTTTATTTATTTTATTAGTACATAACGGCTTTGGCATAAACTGAACCAAGAGCGGAAAAATGATGGCTTTGTTTCCATGCATGGTGGCTCTTATATATATCAAGGACAAACTCAGGCTCATTATTTTTGGATCAACCCTACTTTGGTACTGGCCACCAACGAACCGGAGGCCGATAAAGGAAAAAGAAGAAGAAGAAGCAAAGTTATAGTGATGAAATTTAAATATGGCAAGAATTTTTGGCTGGCGGTGGAATCGTCCACATCAATAAAACTTTAAGCCCTGTAGCGCAAGTAAATGTACTGGCAACAAGATCAACACCAAGTAGCACAAGTTAAAGTTTTGCAGTGTGTATCTTTAAAATTGGGCGCCTAGCGTCGTCAGAAACTTCTGATTTTCTACACATAATGATCATCAATAGTTTTCTCCATCAGCTCCTGGCCTTTTCTAGCTGTCGTCCATGCCAAATCCCAAGTACACGTGGCACGAATGCTTTTGAGTTTGAGCTGGTGCAAGACAACAACAAAGAAATCCATGTAGAGCACACTTGCTCATAGGAGTTGCTCATATTGGACAACGATTGCACGTTTGTCTACTTTGGATGCATGGGAACAAAGGCAAAATAGAGTGATTAAAAGGATTACATAAGGAATAAGGACATGAGGTAGTCAATCTGCAGTAGCGAGCAGGACAAGCGGGCATCTCCAACAAGATAAAACATGAAGTGCAATCTACATTAGCGAGCAGGACAATTGGGCATCTCCAGCAAGATAAAACATGAAGTGAATTGGAACGTATCAAAGATGTGCGCAAAGGGGTGCAAGATGCATTCGACTGGTATCAAAGAGTAGGGAAATCAAGTGACTGAGGTGCATTGGCACGCATCAAAAGCATTATGGCAAGGATGCAGCCGCCTGTAATAGCAAGCAGAGCAAGCGAGGGGTTGAAGTGAATTGGCAAGGACCTAACATATTGACAAAATGACTAGCGAGAGATGTTAGAAAGATCATACGAGGAGATTATGTGCGAGCAAGCAGGAGGCTACAGCAAGGGGGCGAAAGATGCGGTCAATCTGCATGAACAACAAGTAACTATAGCGAATTGGTGTGCATCAAAGTGATGTTGTAGGGGGCATAAGAGGCAATCGACATGAAGCAGCGAGTAGGGCAATCGAGTGGTAAAGGTGAACTGGCACACATTAAAGTGGCGTGGCAAAGGGACCAAATTTGCAACTGGCCTAGAGAAGCACGACAAGCCAGGAGTTGAGGTAAATTGGCACATATCAAAGGGATGTGGCAAGGGGGCTAAACTATTGGAAAAATAACTAGTGAGAGAACACGAGGCCCAATCAATAGTTTTGCACCAAACTATGAGCCAAGCATTTTCCCCCATTTTCTTCTAATATTCTATAGATATAGATAGGTAAAATAGAATTAAAACAATATTGAATGCGAAAAACCTAAATTCAAAAATATAGAATTTGTAGTTTATGTTTCATACAAATTAGAAAGAAAAGTAAATAAATAAAACACTATCAAAGTTAGTAACATACACAACTATCCAACTCCAATCCTATGGTCAGTATTCATAAAAATATATGTTTTCACGTAGTTGTAGTGAGTAATGATTCAACATGTGCCATGCACAACTTGATTTGAATTTTACAAGCCAATCGTATCTCTTCAATACTAAAGGACAAATAGATTTCTCTGGATGCCATCTTTACCTATAACATCACAAATAGCTTCTCGAGCACAGTTATGCACATCAACATAAAAAGCATGGAAAATAAAAATAAATAAATAAAGCTAATCTAGCTATGCTATTAGTGTGGGTCGGTCGAGCCAGTATTTCTACAGTTACCCCACTCCATCTCAGAAGTATAGAAATTTATTAGAGCCTCGACATTTAGAGAGAAATTAGCACAAAGGAGAAAAGGCTCTAGCTCCACCAACTGTAGGCGTGCTCCAACAAATTTTGGTTGATGTTTGGTTTGAAGCCAGAGCATTGACATGAGAAGTGATGGGCCCAAGCTAGCACACCTGTCATTCATTTGTCACCACCTGTACTGCAAGCAAAAGAATTGTTCGCCTGCGCTTTGGTACGGCGATGATTGGATAGGCAGCGTTGGGTAAGTTCCAAACAAGCACTATACCTTCATAGCCACAACAGTGAACTATTGACCTGAGCGTATGGTTCATGCTAGGAGAAAGATGCATCAGCTATAAGACAATTTTGGGACAATGCATGTACGAGTTGTAGCATATGCCAATTAAGAAAAAAGGAGTTATGGACTGACATTAAAAAAGGAAACATCCATTGTTCATTAGTATTTTTATGCATACTCAAGATTAAAGTCTAATTATTACTTTTGGCTACGTACATTAATCCACTCATCTAAATATTACACTAAAAAACTTTGAATAATTTACCATTGTAATAACAACTCATATACGAAATGTACACTACAAATTAAAAATCTAAAGTATAATATTTTAGCTAGAAAATGTGTACCTTTATATGGATATGGTAAGTACAAAAATATGTTCCTATATTTTTTCATTTGAATTTATCTTCCAAAAAGTTACATTATAGGACATGACAAAAAAATGCAAATACAATAACTTGGTCTGATACAATGATACGAATAAATATAACTATTTACTTTTATTTATTTTAAAATAAAGTCCTTAAATATTAGCAAAAAAGGACTAGCTTCCCGCGCAAATTTGCGCGGGCCAGCTTGCTAGTTTAGTTTAAGTCATTATTAAGGTCGACTGAAAAAACTTGATAAAATAAATAAGAATAGCTAGCATTCCCCGTAGTTAATTAAGGAAGAGAAATGAACTGAGTGGCATGCATGCCATCATAATTAATTAATCAGTTGACAACAAAACACAATCGGGTACCATTTGCATCCCCACCTACCATCATGCATGCATATGCGAGAAGGTTTTGCATGCATGCATGGACACGATGCACGCGCACCTACCATCGTCATTTGATCAAAGGCTCACCACAAGTCCATAACACGTTGCAATGTTTTTTACCAAACAAAAATGAACTCCTTTTAATTGTGGAAGACAAACCGTATACTGTTATTGACGACGTCACTATATTTATATCCCGCAATGCCATTGGCCGAGAGGAGAATATATAGATGCATGCATGTGGGACATCAGATCAGCCGCAAACCTGAGATACGCAAAACACGAGTCAAGAGAAGTACAGTATCATCAAAACCACCCGGTGCCAACCCAAATTCATCCGTGATCCACGTGCAGTTTTACCGAGCTGTTAGAATATCTGGACAGTGCTAGAAGGACGAGACTAAGTATACGCAGGGGCGGATCCAGCGTGGGGGCTGGGCCCACGGACTCCATGGAGCCCCCAACAATTTTTGGACATAGATCAAGAGGAGGAAGAAGAAAAGAGGAGAAAGAAGAAGAAAAAGAGAGGAGAAAGAAAGAAGATGAGGAAAATGAGCACCCCCTAGTTTGAGATCCTGGATCCGCCACTGATTATACGTACTACCCTATGCCATGCGCGATGCGCCCATGCCAAGTCGGCTACGCCCGTGTTTAGTTCGTGAAAACTTTTCGGTGAAAAGATTTCGGGTTTCGATTTTACCAATTTAGGATTAGTAAATGTAGACGAAAAAGGTGGAAAGTTATATAGATAGGTTGGAAATCTCTCGAGACCAATCTAACGATGGTAATTAGAGAGTAATTAATCCATAATTAGCGGATGGTTACTGTAGCATTACTATTGCAAATCATGGATTAAGTAGGCTCATTAGGTTCGTCTCGCGATTTACAGCCTATCCATATAACTTTTCACCTTTTTCGTCTACATTTAATGCTCCATGCATCTAAGATTCTCCTTCGATGTGATGGGTGAAAAGATTTCGTTTTGGAACTAAACAAGGGCTACGTCTTTTGCGACAGCGTCAGAAATTAAGATAATTAATCTGAGAAGAAAAATGGCAGCAGCTAGCTCTATCGTGCCAAATTAAACGAGTGATCGAAGAAAGCCGATCGATCGATCGATGGGGAGAGCCGAGAGCCGGAGCCAACCAGCTCCGCTGACTCGCCCGGCCTCCCGCTCTCTCTCGCCTGGTGAATAGTAGTAGCCCCTGAATCCTGAATTCCTGATCGATCCTGCAAGGAAAGCGACTCGAGAAAGCGACAGCGTACGTCATGATCACCGTCAGGAGAGGAGACTCAGATGACTAGTACAAGTGGCGACTGGCGAGGTCATCGCGTGCCTCTGAACACGTAGCTTTCATTCGCCTCCCAGGCACCAGACGGCCGTCGTCCCCCGCCGTACGTCTCCGTTGTGTGCCGGCCCCGAAAGGACGATCGGGATAGATGAGCGAGCCCGGCCAGCTGCTTCTGGGGCGGTTGCTGTGTGCATGCGGCTGCTCCTGCTGCTGCAGGAGCGACAAGATCGCAATGCGCGCGATTGGAAGTTTCGTCATCGTCTACACGCACCGTGCCGCTGCTGCTGGTGGTCTTCTTGGTCTTTTGCTTTGCTTCTACTACCAGGGGATTATTAATTATTCGGCAAAAACGGGGGTGAAAAACGTTCCAGGTTTCCCGTGCCGGAGCAGTCGGTCAGCAGCTTCCGAGAGTCATCTGTGTTCCTGTCCTGTCGTAGTGCTTGCCGACATAAGGCGGACCCTGCTGGCATTTCTACCCGGAGCAGTTATACCGAACTTCAGCTTCGACACGTTTACATTGTGCGGCCGTATATATGGGGCATAGCGGCAGGTGCACGGCGTTTGTGCTGCGACCTGCGAGTAAGCCCGCTAGCTAGGGCTTTTCCCAGGTTTTACAGTCTGTATGTAGTCCATTGAAGTTTAATAAGAGAGGGGGCTTAAGCAAACCAAACCATACGTTACGAGGTTCAGCGAAATGCGGGAGACCGTCTTATCATGCATTGATACATAATCTTAATCTTGAGACGATTTAACAGACAACTCATACAATGGATCGTTGTTTTAGTTGTCTCGTAGTAATACTACATGCCTTAATTTGTGGAGGGAATAAAAGGAATTTTGTGAGCCATCTAATTACAACAACTCATACAATGGTGGAATAGTAGTCTCATAGTCCCAAATTTTAGATCATGAGGCAGTTGTTTCACGAAACAACGACCTCTTTCTCTCACCTCGCTCTCTCTCCTTCACATCAACAAAAATCCTACATGGCACTGCATGAGACGACCTATAAGACTGCTTATGTGTAGCAATGTACTTGCCTAAGCCCCGTTTGGATCCACCAACTAAACTTTAGCTAACTAAATTAAGCTGAGACGGATCCAAACACCTCAGCTAAAAAACCAGCTAAACTTTTCCTAACTAATAGGAAATGTCATTTTTCTTTAGCCGGTTAGGAGTAGCTAAACCCAGCTAAAACCGTTTAAAGACCGACATGCCCTCAATGGTTTGACAAAATTACACCCACTACCACCGCAAGCTCTATCTCCTCTTGCACCCGAGAGGGTATTATAGTCAATAAACTAGCATTTAGCTAGGGGATCCAAACATCCCCGCTAAAGTTTAGCTGGCTAAAAAAAGCCATTACATTTTAGCTAACTAAATTTTAGTTTGGATGGATCCAAACAGGGCCTTAATTTCGTTATAACAGTGCACGGATCTCTCAATAAATGTTCAAAAGAAATCGTGAGGCCATATAAATTTCATTCCTCACAGGTCGCCGGTCACATAAACGGGCTTGATATATAATGACCATATATAATACTGACTTCGTGTAGAATCCATTCAAATAATCAAATATGAATCTGGTGGATAGTTTTGTATCCTATAATTAAGTCTACAGCTCAGAAATATTTTGGCTAATTGTTGCCAAATATTAGGAAGGTTAAATAATGCTTATATTTGGATTTTGGTATATATATGTGTGTGGGCCTTGCAAAATAAAGGAAGAGAATAATGTATATTCTCAACATTATTTACCATGGGTATTATATTGTTGCTCAAACTTAATTTGATCATGGCTAACCACTAGCAAAGCATATTCATGCTTTAAGCTATGTCAATAACAAAAAAAAGTTTTTTTTAGTATACAATATAATAGAATTTTCTCCAGCCTCTAAGACCACACATGTACACAACCAAGTTTTTACATACCATAAATGAAGTAATGAAAACTCTGTTATTTGCTTCTCCATCCATTGTTGGCCTGCCACAAAAAGGATACCCAAAACATTTCAATCTTTTGGAAGAAGATGGATGTGAAAGCCATCTGGAAATCGCAGTCCCGGATAGAACACCATGGTACCTCCACTGATGGCGTTCCATCTGTTCATGGCAACATATAACTTGTCATACGGTTCGAAGTTTCAACAAAATTACATTACAAGTGCTTTGAAATACAGTACCTGTACTTGGTGAGTAAGCAGTGGAGGAAGATAGACATTTGCAGCTTGGCAAAGTCAGCACCCACACATAGCCGCACACCGCCTCCAAAGACCATGAAATCCTTGGTGCCTCCAACCGGCTCAGGAATATCCTGAAAACACACACTTTGTGATTAAAAGGAACTTCTGCAGTGAACATACTGTTCAATACGGAATGATATGTTTCCCCTTTCAAATTATTCATGGTAAAAGGTTTTTGCTGTTCATGCGAGTTTCGTGTACCTTCCACCTCCATGGATTGAATACTGAAGGATCCTCGTAAACCCTCGGATTCATGTGAGCTGCAGAGGGACAGATCATGATCTTTGATCCTTGTGGTATAGTGTAACCTGCACGTGTTTTAGGTTTAAACTTTAAAAAGTAAGGACAACATATAAATAGATTAGAACATTGACCATTCTCATTAATGAATAACATAATAGTCTGTAGAAAATGTAGCTGTATATTTCTTACATACTCTACTGAACATGATGGGAAAAAAAGATGCATGCCTTTTATCTGTACATCCTGTTTTGCTTTTCTGAACACCACCGCAGCGATGTTTGACAGCCTAAGAGCTTCGTGTATAACCTACGTATTAGATACAGAAAGCAGATCAATGCACACAGGAAGTTCAAAACTACATCCTTTTCATGTACTCGCAGTGTAGAACCAAGGACTGGTTCTATTTGGACTGTCAATCCAAGAAAAGACAAGTCCAACAGCTAAAGCCCATACATGAGACGTGAATTTCATGGACTTGTACTCCTCCCAGGTGATTTCAGAATCTGGATCCGCCCTTCTTTTCTGGATATTTTCGTGCTCCTCCTGAAAATATCACCACTTCATCAAAGATAGATCTTATGACACTTTCCGTTGTTCTGGACACGGACGTATATACATGTTGTGATATGGCATAAACTTATCTGACTTGCCGTTAGTTCCTGCAGGGCTTTGGGACTGTCTGTGAGAAACTTGAGAATCGCGGTCAGCCCAATCGACGTGGTCTCGTGGCTGGCAAAGAGCATCAAGAAGAGCAGATCCAGCGCGATGCTCTCGGTCATTTCAGACCCCGGCTTGTCCATCTCGTCGATCACTACGTCGAAGAAATCCACTGCCTCACGCTGCCCTGCATTCCTGCGCTCGCCGAGCTGCTGCTTCAGCATCTTCATAACCCTCTCACGCCCCTGATGATGAGATCGTAATAATAAGCCAATTGTCACTGTCACCGGTCGATATCTATGCAGAAGAAATATTTTGTAGATCGACGACGGTCACTTTGTGCATGGTAGCTAGCTTGGTTCAGTTTACTGGCCTGCATGCATTTGTAGAAGGCCGTGCCGGGAACGCGCAACGGGAACGCCAGCAGGCCTCTGGTGCACGCGTCGAAGCACTTCCACAGGCTTCCCTGCGCCGCCGCGTCGTCGTGGCTGATCAGCTTCTTCGCCGTGACGCCAAATATCATCTGCAGGGCAGGTAGTAGGCGTGTGTAATAATAGTAGCTACTAACAAGCAATTAAGCATGGAGATTGTCAGTACCAGACTACAGTCGAGTTAATTAGACCACGACTCAGCTTAGATAGACACAAACATCTACATACCCTGGAGGTGGCCGTCCTGACCTCGACGTCCGGGCGGCCGAGCCAGGAGCGCAGCTCGGCGCGGGCGCTCCGGTGCACGTCGCGGAGCAGGACGAGGCGGAGGCTCTCGGGGCCGAAGAGGCGGAGCATGAGGCTCCGCATGTGGCGGTGGAGAGGGCCCAGCGCGGAGATGATGTTGTCGGCGCCGAACACGCGCATGAAGGAGGACGGGTACCATATCTGGAAGGCGCGCTCCTCCTCCTGCAGCACGCGGGCGCTGAACTCCGGGTCCAGCGACACGACCATGTCCTCGCCCACAAGCCTCGTCCGGAAGATGGGACCGTACCTGTAAAAGGATCGCCGTGAGCGTGAAGAGAGTCGAGCTATAACTGGGCGGTGACCAGAAGCTGGAAATGGCCAGATTTCTTCGAATCAAAACATCAGTTTCATTTATCAAACTTTCGAATTCAAATCGAACCCGTTTCCTTGTTATTTTCCTGCGAGACTGTGGCGAGAAGTCTGATTAAACAACGCACTTTGTATTCTGAAAAAGTGAAAAGGCACAAAGTGTGTGTGCTGCGCCTGCGTCACCTCTCCAACCGTCGCCTGAAGAAGGGCAGCAGCTCGAGGGTCGGGGACGCCGTGAAGAACTCGAGCGTCTCCCCGACGAGCGGGAGGCCCCTTGATCCCGGCGGCAGCCTTGGTTCGAACGCCCCGCCGTGCCTCCATCCGAAGACCAAGCAAAGCAGCAAGGTTGCTAGCGCTAGTGTCACAAACACAACAGCAGCTAGGTAATCCATGGCAATTTCTAGTTCTAGCTAACCTGCTGTATGCACTCAGTACTGGGGGCTGGGACTTTTTTCCTTCATACACCTCATTTTGCTGGCCCTGTAAACAGAGTACCAATTCTGGCGAGGCCCTGTTTGGTACTGTGTAAGCAAACTTCCCTGCACCGCAACCTAAACGTGTCACAGTTTTTTGGGCGCGTGTTTGGCTCATGCCACAAGTGTGGCTCTCTAATATAATGTTTATGTTAGCAAATAACGCGTAAAACAAGATCAAATACGGGACACAAATTTTAATGTGGAAAGCTCTTGCAGAAAAACCACGGACGCCAACCGGCGATCTTCACTATAACGAGAGAGTTACAACGCGGGGAATACAATGAGTCGTCTGCTCATCCCTGCCAGGGTTTTTTCCCCCGACCGCTACCGGTTGGAAACCGGCCAAATTTAAAATTTCAAATTTGAATTTAAAAAATTCTTAAAAATACTTTAAGGTGAGTAGATTGTAATGGTGTAAAAAAATTTCAAATATTAGTTCATTTAGTATCATTTTGTTTGTATTAGAAGTTCAAACAGCCTACTAAATCAGCACGTTAAACTTCTAATGCCCGCAAAAGATATTAAATGCATTAATATTTGAAAATTTTTGACACCATTAGATTCTACGCACCTTAAACTATTTTTAGAAATTTTATTTTATTTTTCAATTTTTAATTAAAATTCGAAAATTTGTCAAACCGCCCAAACCGGTCGGCTAACCGCTCAAACCGGCCGGCTTACCGGTCAAACCGACCGGTTTGCCATTCGAAACCGGTTGAACTGCAGATTTAATTTGGTTTTTAAATTTGTCTGGTTTCTACCGGTTTCCGGTCAAACCGGTCCGGCTAACCGCTACCGCCGGCCGGCGGTTTGGCCTCTCCGGTCGGTTAAAAAAACCCTGATCCCTGCGGCTTACAAGATGTAAATATGGGTGGACTAAACTGATTGCAGTCAAATAGGGAAACAAATCCGCTAAACATACAACCCGAACCGTGAGCCCTCCACGCGTCCCCACAAAACTCATGTTATAATTCGGATCATATCCAACAGTTTTACACCCTTTTAACTCGTGCCTAAAATTTTGGGGGGAAATTGAATTGAGAATTTGGAAATTTTTCCTGTAACAGATGGTGAACGCCGCCGGCGAGCTTCTTTGTGTTCATGAAACAACAGTAAATTGGTTCTCAGCCATGGGATTGCAACCTAACGTACTTATTCAAAAAGAAAGTTTGGGGGGCATAATGAAATAACATATTCTTTTAAAAGTAATTTTATTGGGTTTATTAACTTTTTTTAAGTCTCATCTCGGCCTGTTAACTGAAAAATAGTCATCTACTATTAAAGTGGGAGGGTAGAGACCCAAAACCATCCACACAGGCAATTTCCGGCGAACGTGGCAACAAATTACAAGTATAAATACATTAGTGGTTCTTCTTGCTCGTCCCCTTTGCGTCCACCTTCTGGCGATGAGCACGCTTAGACCGACTCCAACAACGTGTTGCAAATTGGAGAGGCAAAACACGGTTTGCATCGCGTGTACAGTACACCGAAGAGAAGGCAGAAAACGGGATCTCCAACAATGATAGGCATTCCGGAGAGGCAAATCGCCGACGGAGGCGCTCGAGCTCCGACCCACCGACGGCGGAGCGCTCCTCTCCCTGGCGAGGCCGGAGCGCGGCGCGGCTAGGGGCAGCCTCCAGTGGCGCGAGGCGAAGCAAGGCACGGGGAGCAGGGCCCCGCCCCTGACAGCGGTGAGGTGCTGCGCGTCGCCTTCCTCAGCGAGCAGGGGCGGCCGGTGTGGCCTGCGGTGGCACCCACCCGCGGTGGTGGTGCCCCTCTGCTCCTCCGCCGGCCTGGAGAGGGAGGGAGGCGGCGGGAGGACGGGCCGGCGGGGGAAGCTCGATCCGCGCCCGGGCTGCTCCTCCCTCCGGTGACGAGGTGGAGGCCGGGTATGCCACGCCACGCCGTGCCATCTCTCCTCGATCTCGAGCTCCTCGCTGCCGCAGCGGCCGGATCCAGCGCGAGCTGATGCAGCGGCGGGAGGAGCTCCGTGCGCCGGAGGAGAGAGACGATGCGGCCCCTCGATTCGGTGCGAGGAGCTCCGCCGGCTCCCTCCCCTCCGGCGGCTCTCCTTCCTCCTCTTCGAAGGCGACGGCGAGGTGCTGCTGCAGCTGCAGCTCCAGCTCGCGCACGCCGCAGCGGCCGCTCCCCTGCTCCTCCTCCCCGCTCATCGCCTTCGTCCCCGTGGCGGGAGCAGCGCCCGCAACCGCCAACCGCCAGCGCCGATTTGCATTCGAGGAGAGAGGGAATGTATTTTTAGCTCGCCTCTCTCCTCCGATGCAAACTGCCTGCCCTCTATGCCTCCTCTGTTGGGACGGAGGAGAGGCAAAAATGCTTTTGCATAGCGTTGTTGGAGTTAGCCTTATATTATCTAATGCTTGATTGAGAAGGAACCAAAGAAATTTTGTGAGTTTAAGGACTTGGATGACACCTCAAAACAAATTAAATGATGTAAAAATGTGTTTTGAGAATTCGGGGGCCTAGTGACGCTAGAAGACAAGTTTGGAGAGTTAAAATGCATTATGAGATTTAGTAGAGGATACTTCGTGACAAGTTTAATGACTAACAGTGTATTTTATTCTTAGATTAATTACTTTTTTGGGATTTTTTTCTTTTTTCACTTCCCCTGTCGTTAAGAAAAAGGAAAAGAGCGAAAAACGGGAATACCTTATCCTCTGCCACACACGCTCCCTCACCCTCTCTCAGTCACACCCTCTCGCGCAAGCGCACCGGCGCACACCATGGCCGCCGCTTCAGCCTCGCTGCTCCGCCTCGCCACCCCAATCAGCTCCCCGCGCCTCCGCCTCCGCCTCCGCCTCCGCCTCCGCCGCCACGCCACCGGCCAGCTCCCAGCGCCTCGCCGGCGGCTGGGCGCGCCGCCGCGGGCGTACAAGGTGACGATCGAGCACGGCGGCGAGTCCCGCGTGGTGGAGGTGGAGGCGGACGAGACGATCCTGTCGCGCGCGCTGGACGAGGGCCTGGACGTGCCGCACGACTGCAAGCTGGGCGTGTGCATGACGTGCCCGGCGCGGCTGGTCGCCGGGGAGGTGGACCAGAGCGACGGCATGCTCAGCGACGACGTCGTGGCGCAAGGGTACGCGCTGCTCTGCGCCGCGTACCCGCGCTCCGACTGCACCATCCGCGTCATCCCCGAGGACGAGCTGCTCCAGGTCCAGCTCGCCACCGCCGACGACTGATGCCGTGTCGCCTCGCCGGCGGCGTGTAATAATGGTCACCAAGGCTTGTACACCTCTGTTGATTAGTGCTAGAGACATGAAACTTTTTTTCGAGAATAGCTATTGCGATATGCCTCTTTGCCAAATTTCTGTCAATTCTGTCGTCTGTGAGAAGTTGGATTTCATTTTCGGTAGAAACTGTTGGAAAATCGACAAGTTCGGTAACATTTGGTGGCACAAAGTGACAGCGAATTATCTCCATTCATTTTCTAGGAGTAGAACCATTTGATGCAAGACTGACAATAAGCATAGCATTCAACTCCATTTGTCATACAGTAAAATCCAGTCGCTTACAGAGTCATGTTACAACATAGGGAGGCAAATATACGTTGCTTTGATGAGCTTCGGATTTATTTATCGCAATGAAGCTTGGTCCGGTAACATCTTGGGTTTACATTGCCTGCAACCAATCCACATAAATGAAATGCATCAGATCATCAATGCAGTACTCATATGCATGTGCAATTGTACACATAAATGAAATGGATCAGATCATCAAGTGTACAAGGTGATAGTACTGTGGTCTGTGGGTCTGTGGTAGTAGCTGCCTGCTCAGTTTCTAACAGGCAACAGCCGATTTCTGATTACTGCTGGGAACTGAGAACACGCCGGCACTAAACCAAGGAGCATCAGACACAATTATGCCAAAAACTATGTACTTACATGCTAAAGCAGAAGCAGCGAGCAAATCAAGCTCATTTAATTACTTATCGCTGCCTGCACCCGAGCTAGTAACTTCAAGGCCATTGCCTGCAACAGAAACAAATCAGAGAGTTGTGTTACGCATAGAATTGAAAGATAAACGAATGCATAATTCACGGTTTAGCCCATAGCTAATAAGTCCAAACTAGTAAAGTGACTGACTACTGATTGACAATCAATAAACTTCTGAATGTGAGACTAAATGGGTAATGATACTGTAGAATGTAACAGTGTTGTAGTGCTGTACAGACGAGTACCAAGTTATAAGTGAAAGAAGATCTTTGGAGAATTATTGACTAATATATGCAAAGTCTGAGTTATCGATGGTCTCACAATTGGCATTCGTGTCTCACAATAAGTTTTATAATTAAAGAAAAATGGTTGCCTTCTCTGAAGAAGAAGCTCTTCAGGACATGGTTTTAGTCAGCTCTGAACCAAGTCTGAGTTATTGATGGTCTTGCACCCTTTATCGCTATCTTTTCAAAAAAAAAAAAAAAGGCAACATCCTTCTAAACAAATGAAGTGTTACAACCTTGCACAGAGCATGGTTAACCAGATGACAGTCAAAACCAGTCTACCTCTGGCTCAGGTCTGTCTGCAATCACCAAAATCGAACCCTAAACCCTGAATTGTTTACTATCTGTAGTCAAGAGTTCACAACTTTTACTAGTGCGAAACAGACACCAGGTAACAAAGCAGTACCCAGTTTTCAGGAATCATAACCCGGTTTCCAAGCATCTGTCCTACTCTTAGAAGAACCTAGTTAGGACTTAGGACTGCAGCGACACATATGCAAGTAAGTGAAACACCTTGATCAGAAAATACAAATGAAAGTGCAATTGAACTAATTACGTTACTAAACCTTAATGGATTTGATCATTCCGCACAGCATAGTTACTAGTATTCTCTGGTTGTCAACAGCAATAGCACCAATTACTTATTCTACTAGGTGATTCCCCGCGCGTTGCAGCGGGATTTGAAGGTTTTTTGGTAAACTATAAATCACTGTGGTTGTTTAGTTGCTCGTAAAAATAGTGCACTCGTAAAGATTACCCCAAAAGCCATATAAGCTATCTCTTGATGCAAATCATAAACTTTTATGCTACTTTTGAAAAGATAAAAAAAAGACATAATCTAATGAATAGAAAATGTGGACCAAGTTACAATTAATGCATCTTAGTGGAAGGTGATGATGTGGCTTCATGAGAGTTGAGAGAAATTTTTAGTGGGGATCTCCTATATAGTTATAGAAGATAAGTAGTAGGCCATACGACAGGCACAATCCTAACAATTCTGTAAACTTTCAGAAGATGAAATACACAAAGGTTGTACAAATAGCACAACTCATGGACTCAGATCAAAACAAGCCTTAGGCAATAGTGACTGCATCAGAACTATAATCAAACATCATACGTGCTGTAGGCCCCTGATCTAAACATCCCCTCAGAAGCAGCAGGTCAAAGGATTAGTTGTTCCGTTTTTGTATAAGTGCTGTGTCTAAACTCAATGGAACAGTATTGAACTACAGTAGTTTACTTACTAGTCTGCATTCTATTCAGTGCAAGGTTAAAAGGCTCAAAACTAAACATAAACACAACAGAAATTCAGAACTTTCGAGGTTGTGGTCTTGTGGAATATTGAAGAGGTACTGCTCTCTAGCCAATCGCAACAAGCATGGACCAATTTTTCATCAATTTGACTATGAGAAAAGCAACACCAAAGTGCGGCTTCTGCAGCCTCGCTCGATCACCGTAAAACGGACTAAAAATCGAGACACAGGGAGCAGGGCATCTCTCACCGTCAGGGTCGAAGAAGAAGACCTGGCGCGTGCGCCCGTCGGGCTGCGTCTTCTCGAACATCTCGGTGCCGCGCGCCTTGAGCCCGGTGACGAACCCGTCGTAGTCGGCGACTGAGAAGGCGAGGTGGTGGCGCCGTGGTAGCTGCGACGGCGGCGCGCCCTCGGCGCCCGGCCCCACCGCGACGGGGGCCGCGGCCGGGTCCCGCTCGATGAGGTGGAGCGCGACGCCGGGGGAGTTTGGGAGGCGGAGCCAGGCGACCTGGAAGCCCGAGTAGGTCGGGGAAGGGACGCGCTCGAACCCCAGCACGGCCTCGTAGAAGGCAGCGAGGCGGGCCACGTCGGAGGTCTCCCGCGCGATGTGGTTGAGCTGCAGCGTCGCCATCGGGGGAGAGGAGAGAAGCGTGCGGGGTGGGGAGCGGCGCCGCCGCCGGCCGGCGAGGAGGTGTCTGGTAGTAGTAGTAGTGTTGTGATTGTCTATCCCTCGTGTGACAGCGCGGTGCACGCGTGTGGAGCTATGCGAAGCCGCGAAGGTTCGAGCGCACCCTTGTTTGGCTTTGTTTATGTTAGCGAATGCGTGAACCCAATTTTGAATCGATTTGCATCGTAGCCTTTTGTGCACTCCACAAATTTTCCATATTTTGAATCGATTTGCATCGTAGCCTTTTGCACACTCGACAAATTTTCA
Organism: Urochloa ruziziensis; assembly: GCA_015476505.1. Lineage (NCBI taxonomy): Eukaryota > Viridiplantae > Streptophyta > Magnoliopsida > Poales > Poaceae > Urochloa > Urochloa ruziziensis. Next base: position 62,136,337 of record CM027118.1, read on the forward strand.
AATATTTTGAATCGATTTGTATCAGACACGATTTCAAATTTTCCTAGATATCGCAGAAGGTAAGCAGGACTGGAGGAGAAAATGCATAAGTACACTCTTATGCCACAAGAATTTGGAGGCACCGGAGAACTTCTGCCGTTGTAACCGTATCAGAGCTTGACACGTACAGATGTGTTTACCATTCCTACACGCCTTTGCTCGCCAACCCGTTTCATCCGACATTTTTTACAGCTGCTGCACGGCGGACTCCGTTGGTCGGCCCGTTGTATAGGCTGCTCGTCCTATTTTTTTCCCTGCACGACTTCAAGCATGCTTCATGGGCTCTTTCTCGCACACTGTTTTTGGGCTTGCCTTTCCCTGCGTATCGTCCATGTCTCTTCAACGTTTCGCATTCCTGTCCTTCCCCCGGTTCAATTTGCCTGTTGCCTATGCCTGTGAATGGGTGCTAGCGCTCATATATATATATACATTCGTTTTTTTGAAAAGAATAACTACATTCTTATGCCCGAAGAAGTCGCTAGCCTCTCGAGGCATTGAGCTACTGTTTTTAACACGTGGTAGCATTTTCTGTTTGGGCCAACCATTTACTACGTGAAAAAGCCAAATTTATCACGGCTCTAGAGTGTTCCTACGTATATGGTGTCAACGTAAGCTCTACGCAACATTTCACGTCGATTTTTGCAGCGTCCGTGTTGACGTGATGTCCACATGTCAGCCATCCGAGGCAGGGGTGCACAGAGCGGGGCTTTTTAGCCATCTGCAAATAATAACTAAACTCTTATGCTTCAAAAAAGAAGTAACAACAGATTTTAACCCTATCGGGTTTTGATGCCTGTACCGTTTTACTGCCCTTTGCTTGCTCGCAAGAAACTCGCGATAGAAATAGAAGTATGGCACGTGGTGAAGGCTTCATCTGTATCTCTGCAACAAATTTCCATTTGCTCATCCATCTGTCATGACAGCTGCTTTTGGGTATATATCACTCTTTTGCACTTTGAGGCATGCGTTCCTTCCGGACCGCTTCTCTTTGAAACTCGCTTTCCTCCTGAGTTGCTTCTGGCCGCCGCTAATTTGCGGGCGGCCGCACGGATTAAGTAGGCTCATTAGATTCGTCTCGAGATTTACAGCCTATCCATGTAACTTTTCACTCTTTTCGTCTACATTTAATACTTCATGCATCTAAAATTCTCCTTTGATGTGATGGGTGAAAAGATTTCATATTGAAACTAAACAAGGGCTTAATCAAAGGAACTACACAACACAAAAAGAACAATCACTATGTACGGGCGCGACAAAGCGCCCCACACCTCCTAGTTCCTACTAAGCCCGTGTTAGTTCGCGAAAACATTTTGTGAAAAGATTTCGGGTTTTGATTTTATCAATTTAGAAGTAGTAAACGTAGACGAAAAAGGTAGAAAGTTATATGGATAGGTTGGAAATCTCGAGACGAATCTAACGATGGCAAGTAGAGGGTAATTAATCCATAATTAGCGGATGGTTACTGTAGCACTACGGTTACAAATCATGGATTAAGTAGACTCATTAGATTCGTCTCGCGATTTACAGTCTATCCATATAACTTTTCACCTTTTCGTTTACATTTAATACTTCATGCATCAAAGATTCTTCTTTGATGTGATGGATGAAAATATTTCGGGTGGGAACTAAACATGGCCTAAAGAACAAGAAATTCCAAGCTTTATCTTCCAGCACATCAGATACGACTGTCGAAAGCAAAACGGGGACATTGCATTACATAGAATAGATCCGGCAGTGCTCTCCTTAGTACAGACTCTACATTTCGCCTCGGGAAAACCTGCTAATTTTCCTCTGCTTTCCGAGAAGCTTTCCTCCGCTTTCAGGGGCATACATACATGTAAAAGAAACCTATAAGCGAGCACTGAAGATGCAGTTCAGTGCTGCGCGCCTGCACTTGTACTCCACATCCTATCTTCATTCATCTGTGCCTCATCTCCACGGTGATAATCAGCGGCCCCAACTCCTCTTGAAGTTCCGCTCATCGTCACTCGAATCCTCACGATTCAGACTCCTGGAACTGGGTCTTGACCTCCGGCTGCTATGCCTGTCGCCATACACTGGAGAAGGATCGCACATTCTCCTCCTGCTCGAGTGATTCTCATAGCCATCAGAGACACTGTCAGGGTGCCTATGGTCTCTTCTCTCTGAGCTTGACCTTGTTCTGTTCCTTGATTCTGATCCATGAGAAGAGCCCAGTTGGCGGTTGCACTCTGACGATTGGGGCTGAAGACTACTGTCCTTGGTTCTCTCAACCTGCCTTGGACGTGCTGCAACAGCTTCACTACCCCGGGAATGCATGGGCTGAGACTCAGGCCTAAAGAAATCAACAGTATAAACTGTTAGCATCGCAAAAGAAAGCGGAGGTCTGGATGACTGGCAGCTAAATTTAATTCAGCAAAAGTAGTGCAGCCTAAACTGAGGATCCTAAGGCAATACACACCTTTGATAAGTTGCTGGATAGTGATAAGTTGCTGGATAGCCTTGCATTGCAAGAGCCTGTGGTGGCATGCCATTGAAGTTGAAGGAATTTACACCGTATGGGTCCATTGGATAATCACCATAGGGCATGCCCATAGAGTTGTACATGTAAGGTTCAGGTACACAAGGATACCCAGCCACAAAAGGGTTGTAATATGCAGGGTCAAATGGAATGTTGTAACCATATTCAACATTGTTAGCTTGAACGTTCTTAGTTGAGTCTGCCTTCTTCCGCTTCTTCTTCGGTTGATTTGTCCTAGTGGCATTGTGTTCTAGGGTCCCTGAAACAGTAGTGATCTTCGATGTCGATCCACATCCATCTTTTACTTTGAGGACTTCAGCACTTGCTACAGCCCTCTCTGCTGACACTTCCACAGAATTCCCTTCACCTTTGCTCAGTGTTGTAACATTGGCGGCTGGCTTCTCTAGAGGCTGGTTCACTAGACCGCCTTCTGTGGCAACCTGGAGTCCATCATTAGGTGCAGATGCTGCTGATAGCTGAAGGTTTGTTGATTGCTTCATCTTCCTTTCAGATGTAGCAGATGGGATATGGATCTGTAATCTGGGATCAGGGTTGCTCCCTGACGAACTTCTGTGCTTGGTTGTACCACTACCACCACTATTAGCCTGTGTTCCCAACATATTGCTGATTGTGCTCCGAAGTGTTTGATTGGGAATCAGATCATCTGCTAGCGCTTTGACTCCACAAATGCACTTCGATTCTGTGATAATGTAATCCCGAATGCCTGATAAAAGGTAAACAAAAAATTGTTCTTCATCCTGTTCGAATTACTTGACCCACAAATAGGCTAGATACTTCTACTACTAAAACAAGTTTGGCCTGTACATCTAGAATTTTTGGATAATGCATATTGATTGACACCCAAAACCAAGATCTTAAAATACATGCATAGGAAGTATGTGAAAACCACTTACATTTATCACAAAAACTGTCAAAACAGCACTTGCTTGTCAATACTGCATCTACCATCACTTTTTTACACAGTCGGCAGTGGAGCTCTGCAGGCAAGCCATCAGCAGCACTCACTGGTGCAGCTGGGACAAGTGTTTCCAGAATGCCATTGACAGGGCTTACAGTTACTACAGGGGCAAGGGACCGACTAATTTTATTATTGTCGAACTTGGGATCACCAATGGTCTGGCAATGTTGAATAAAATGCCCTGGGATTCGGCATCTGTAGCATATATATCCAGGTGGAGGTGTCTTGCTTTCCTGTGGGCAGTGTTGAATGAAATGACCTGGAACACGACAGGAACGGCAGACGTAGCCTGATGGAGGTGTCTCCCCTTCCAATGGTCCATGTCCTTCATCAAATAGAACACGTCATAAAATTGTCCAAAAACATATTACAATACACCAGAACAATGTATATCAATTTGAAAGTAAAAGCTTTGCTGTTGTAAGCAAAATTGCAAATCTGTTTAAATACTTTCAAATACATCAGGATCATCTTCTTAATTTGACTAACAATTAACAGTTAAGTGGAATCTGATCAGAGCAAGCTGACACACACATAAACCTCTTCATTAACTCGACAGATAATAACTATTGCATCTGTGATATATATAAAAGTACTGCATAACTGCAGCTTTTTTTGTTAGGAAACTGATTTATCTTTTTTTTTCAGGGCACCTACTTGGTCTGTAATCTTAACACATCAAGCAGAACATGAATGAAATTGAAATTGAAGCAACATGCATTACCATAGTTACGTCTTCCACTGCCTTGACCCCTTTTAGATGGGTGCTGCTCCCTACATACACCATGGAACAAGATTGTCAGAATGAAGGCAACAAAAAAGTTAAAACATTATGTGAGAAAGAAAATGAATAAGTGATAAGCTTACAATTTCAATTCAGCCGCATCGATCACTGCTGCAATTGCAGCATCTTCATCTTGTACTCCTATGGAGTTACACGATTTTGAGTTTGAGTCAGTAACCACTGACTTGTTTGAAGGTGCAGAGCATCCCTCTGTGACTTCCCGCCTGTAATTAGTTGCATAAAGTTAGTATACTTGGTTACAATTTCTGCCCTGCAAGTTTTCATTTAATACAGATTTAATTAAGGTTTTGCCTATATACTTTGCAAGGTGACATGGAAAATTAAATCTGTTTGAACAGAGAGGATTCAGAGATCAACTCTCCTGCCCTGCAAGTTTTCATTTAATACAGATTTAATTAAGGCTTTGCCTATATACTTTGCAAGGTGACATGGAAAATTAAATCTGTTTGAACAGAGAGGATTCAGAGATCAACTCTCTTCTTTTTAAAGGGAGAGAGTGAGGCTTAGAAGGTTAGCAAGTTCCTGTTGAGTGCAGATTCCACAAGGATTGTCCTATGATTTAAAATGTTTGTCTCCTATCTGTCCAAAGAGGGCAATAGTGTATTTCAACACAAAATAAAAGATTGAGGAAACATTACACAGGGGACAAGATGATTTTCTCTGACAGCTGTCCAGGAATGGAAACTCTGCGGACCAGCACAGTCGAGTTCTGTAGTACCAATGCTCTTTCATCTGTATACTCTGGATTCAAGAACAAGCACAGAAAACAGAAATGTCAACGAATCCACTAAAACAAACATATTCTTACAAGTTACAAGAATCTTCATGAACTCCAAATGAGGAATTTACTAAGCTATAAATTGAGTTGTTAAGATGTAGACTATGATCTTGGTTGACAAGATAGGCCTAAGTTCACAATAGAGATGTCGCATTGCGCTATTGAGATGTACCGGATTCATGCATAGTGTAGGAAAGGAAAAAATGAAAAAAAAAATGTTAAGATTAACCACAATTTTCAAATACAAGCTATCCATCAGGATTGCAATGTGCAAATCTACAGGATACAGTTTCACTGGACACCTTCTGAAGCACATCCCGTGGACATACATACAAAGAGATAGGAGACCATATACAATTACACTGTACAATATTGCAGCTCTCATCTTTCTCAACAATATTGGACACATACATGTAAACAGTGACCATTGTACTGAATGCGACACTAACAGAATACTTTTGTGATAGCAAACAAGAACCACAAAATCTCTGAGGACTGCAATTGTTGGTGACCCATCAAATTTGCACAAAAAAAGAAATAGACCAACTGAGTAGGATCCAACAGGACCAAAAGCGGTAAAACCGGCTGCAAGTTGCTTTGTTTAGAGCAACAAATTGTGCACTTGGCATCCACAAGTGAACTCCAAAACAAAGTGTACCAGCATCCCTTGAGACCTGGTCTCCTGATCATGAACAAATTGATGATGTCTACATGCCCGGACACTTCCTAAAGGCTACAGCATGAATCCGAACTCTCATCAGCTACGATAATGACTAAATCTTCCAAAACTGTGATAACAAATGGCGAATTGCACATAATTTGATTAAGATCTGTTGTGCTGCATAGAGTAAAGGCAACTATGATGAGGTTTTACGGGGCGAAGCTATTGGCGTCAAAACGAACCTTCTTCACCAGTCTGGTTGTAGATGATAATATCCTCATTGGAACGGCCACGGCGCCCATAACCATACTTATCGCTCGTCTTGATAAGCTGCTTAAGTTCAGAGACAGATATAAAAGCATGGGGCACTTGCAAGGAATAGATACCCTTTTCACACCTATATTGGTAATACACAACACCCATGATGGATGGATTGCGAGTCCTAGAGGCCTCTCTTTCTCACAATTGTCACGAGATGGCCTGGACCTTCTCTTTTTTCTCAGATGAAATACAACGATAGAAGAATCACAGATGAAATCGATCTACGGTGAGGCGGACGGAGGACGGCGGGAAGCTCGCGGTTCTCTTCGAGTCGAGGCCGGCGGGCGGAGACGAAGCCTGAAGACCGCGCGATTCCTCGAACGCCGCCGGTGGATGAGCGCAGGAGGGGTAGTCCGGCGCAGAACGCCGGGGAGCAGCGGTGTCGGGGCGCCGCGACCGGGGATAGGGGCGACCGATTCCGCCGTGCAAGGCCGCCGGATCTGGAGGCGTCGCCGGGGCTAGGGTTCCGAGCCGCGGGCGGAGGCAGGCGGGGCGATCGGAGAATTTTGCGGCCGCAGCGGCGGCGGCGGCTGGGCTGCTGGATTTTTATAGGATAGGAGGGTGAGAACGCGTGAACAAGTCGGGCGCGGCTAGATGCCCGTTTCCGTGGCCAGGAAAGTTCCTGCCTGTGTGTGAGCTGTACCGACCCGACCCGCCTACTCGACTTGAATGCGGTGCTGTGATTACGGGCTCCAGCCCATGTGCAAGTTAGGTTGTCTTGACCAGGCCCTCTAAAAACGAAACCTGAAAGCTGAGCTGGCTGAAAGCCCAAAAATAGAATGCACTACTCGCGAAGCCCAAAACGTGGGCAGCCAGCCGTCACGCCGCACTCACGCTCACGCACAACTTGTTCTTTTCAGTTGTCACTTTTATGAGCTCAAAAAAATTGTTACTTTTTAATGTGCAAAGAAAAAAAATTGTCACTTCTAGATTTCCAATATTAAAAATTCCACTTGAACACAGTATTAGAAGTTGTGAGCTTAAAAATCAATATTAAGTCCAAGTAACACCGTCAATTCCAAGTGAACCTTCAATGCGACCATCAAGAATCGTAACCACCCGAGGTGCTTTAAGCACCATTAGAGTGCTACATATATTTTTTAGCTTATGTGGCACCATATTAAATAAAAAAAGAGAGTAGAGAGAGAAACAAACTAGGTATTGCATGAGGCCATGTTTCAACACAAGAACGTGTACTCCCTCCGTATCTCTTTTACTAGTCGCGTTCAAGTTGTGAAATACTAGTCGTTTCTCCACGCGTCGGCAAAAACAGTCGGTCTTTCCCCCTTGATCCATCGATCACTAGACACTATCAAATTTTACATTGGAAGATAGATAGTCTATTTATAATAGATGGAGAACAAATACGGTAGGTAAAGAGAAAAGGACGATGCATTTATAAACAATCCACGTCAAAAAATTATGGGTCGTAGAGTGAAGTTTCTATAGCGTGGTTTTTTTTTTCTTATGTGATAGTATTATAAGTTGTGAATGCGGATAAGAGAATGGGGGACAAAGACGGGGAAGGTGCGCCCCAACCCCTTTGACAAAGCCACCAAAGGGATACTAGGCTTCAAGCCTCTAATTGGCTAAGTGCCCACACCAATAATAATATGTCATATTAGTATATTATTACGAATAATAATTTAGTCTAAAAACATGTTTGGCAGCCCACTCCCTCGTGGGCTTGCCGACCTTTTTTTCCTGCCGCCAGAAGCCCGAGCGGCGCCGGCGGATCTGGCAACTCCAGCCCGACCTGGCCCATTTCCCCCAGGAAACAGCCCACTCCCTCGTTTTGCTCGCTCACGCGCCGCTGTCCGCCCCGCAGAAAGACGCCGCCGCCGCCGGTTGCCGCCGTCGCACGAGAGTGGGGACACCCGATAGGGGCAAGAAAACCCTAGCCGCCTTCGCGCGTCCCAAACCCCGCGACACGCCGACACCATGGCCGCATCGAACAGCGGCGCTGGCGGTGGCCCAATCTCCGCCGAGGCGAGTGCTGCGCTTGGCGAGGGCATCAGGCTGGTGTTCGGGCGGTGGACGGCGCTGCAGATGGCGGTGGAGAACCAGTGGGGCGGCCGCAACTCTCGCGCCAAGGCCGACGAGCTCGGCGCTTCCATCGTCTCCTGGTTCTGCAACTCCAGGGGTAATTGCTTGCTCCGCTTCCTTCAGCACCCCCCGTTAATTTTCTCGGCCTTGACGCGGGATCATCTCGCACTAAGGTGTCTGTTTGACGGTAGCTTTTAAGTTAGTTTCTGAATTTAGCTAACTTCGTGCGGAGGGTTCGGAGTTGGGGTCGATTTCAGGAAGTTCTATTTAGCGTGTGGCTCAATTGAGCGTGGAATCGAATTTCTAGATTGTTTGCAATTTAATTCGACATGTGCGTATTGATCATTTTGATTGTTGCGGTTATTAAATGGCAGCATACGGTTTTCTAATTCTTTGATAGGGGCTGTCCTTTTGGATTGTCGTGATATAAACACTAGTGGAAAAGATGACCATTTGCTAGTATAATGATTTGAGAACTTTGATATAAATTTGACATTGTAACAAAATGGGAAATCGTCTACTATGTAACCTTTTGAAAGGATTTGCACTTCACCTTTCAAGCTTGAACCGTCTTTGTTCTATTTTTTTTCTGTTTACTTTGGCCATTTGTATTAAATTTTAAGCACACGAGCACTTTACACAGGATTCTGTTTATCCATCTTTTACTTGAGAATGCAAATTGGATTCGGTTCGGGAAAATGGAATTTTGCCCCCCCCCCCCCCCCCCCCCCCCCCCCCCCCCGCCCTTTTCATGGCTTAAGTATAATATTAGAAATCAAGATTTTGCATCTAATTTTGACTTCGTACAGTTGATGATTCACTTTCTTCAATTTGGAAACTTTTGTGTTCCATTTGCATTGACAAGGTTTCTTTTCCAGGCCCCCATTATTTTGAAGACTTAGCGGATATGATGGATGAACAGATATCTGAATTATTCAATGCTGACTTTGAGGATTATAGTATCGATGAGGTAATTAATTCCCTGTCTATTCATGGTCAACATTGGCGTATATTTTAACTGTTAACTTGATGAAGTTTTGCCCTGAACTTAGTTTGGTTCAAAACTGTTCAAAACTCTTATTCTTTATTACTGTTTCTAATGTGGATCTATATGCATGTTCCTTTCTTACCAAAAACGATGTTTGTTCTTGGTTTGACATTAGCTGAATGTTTGTATGTTGGGATGGGTGGATCTTTTACCTTCCCAGTTCCTCAGAATATACTTACCCTTCCCTTGAAATAATTTATTCTTTCCAATCGGTTATGTAAAGGAGATGTCAGATGTGTACATGATATTACCTACTTGAATCATGAGACCTGCCTTTGAATTAATTATTTAATGCGAGATAAGCAGCCCAAGAAGTTGTTAATAAGCAGTTGGACGGTAATGGATGCGGATTGTATCAGTCCAATTTTAAAGAATGAATGTTGGAATAGGGGTGTTCTTGTGCATTACATGACATATATATTACTGAAAAATATAGCTATTGTTTCCTCAGATGAGTTTGATCTTGCTCTATGATAAATTAATACGGATTATATCATCCCAATTTTACAGAATGAATGTTGGGGTGCGCTACATGACATATATTAATGAAAAGTAGATAAATGTTTCCTCGGATGGGTTTGATCTTGTTCTGTATGAATTACTATATCTAATTTATCTTCAAGGGACTCTGAAGTTATTCAAAGGTCTATAGCACACAATCTGATTGTTTTTACAATAATCAAGGGTAAAATGTATTAACTAAATGTTATTTATTTGTATAAAGCATAATATATGTTAATTACTTTCAGCCTTTTTTGTTGTAAAAAGGTTGCTCAACAGTTACTTATTATGCATGACGAATGCCTGCAAAGCAACTATTCGTCTATAGAGAGGTTAAGGAATTCACATGTTCAGGGGAATGCTGTTTCCGAAAGTAGACAGGTATGTACTAGTTTGGACAGTTACATTAAGCATCATTTCCCATTAGATCTGGGAGTACGAGCTTGGACAGTTTGATTTACTGATTTCCAATATATTTGCATTTTGGGCGACCATACACACTTGTTTTGGGATGTTAATTAGAATGTAGCCAATAATTTCTTGAATATCACTTGAACTACTTAGTAGTACTTCCATTCTTCTGATTAGCTGGTTGAAGCTGATTAGTTTCAAAATTTACACTTGATTCAGATGTTTGGCTGTGCAGCCTACCAGTTTGTTGGAACTTTGCTTAGGTTTTCCCTCAACAATGTATATTTGACGAATTGCTAGCCTTGCAATGCTGATACTTGAGCTGTGAATGTTAATAGGCTATGGATGTTCTGCCCCATTGCACCTTAGCAAGGGCGATTCACATTGATATGAATCGTTCATAGCCGATCAAGCAGCTGAGATTGAAGTTTCGCTGATGCTATGCTAGGTACATAAAGCTTATTAACTGGTTTTCTTCTCCTGGTCAGATAGCGGGGGAGGATGACGACAGTGATAGCTCAGATGATGATGACGACGCATCAATGATGGATGATGAAGCAGATGCTGCACCAGAGGAGATGGTGGTGGACAGGCCAAGGCCCTCCAGGCCCGTCCCCGATGCAGATGGTTGGACTGTGGTGCCTCCCAGGCGTGGCCGGGGCAGCAATTAACACAGAGCTTCAAACATGTGGCAGCTACCGAAGGTTTTTTTGATCGTTGAAGTCTGAATATTTGCTACCTCCTGTATTTCTCTCATTCTCTGGATTGCCAGGGAAGTTCGTGTGCAGTATGTTTCCTTTGTAGATTGGGATCTGAGCATGGTAATTATAATTCCGGCTTGTTATTAGGCCAGTCTCAGTGGAGGTTTCATCGACACACTTACCTAGAGTGACACATCATCTAAGAGAAGTTTGAAACTATGATGAAACACCCTCCCTCAATGCAAAGTTTCATCTCGTGTTGTTCACAAGACAACATGCAAGACACAAGCTGTCTAGAGTACCGTGTAGAGAGAGTTTCATGAGGATGAAACTCATGTCACATCTCTCTTCATGAATACACTGCTGATGAAACTCTCACTGAGACTGGCCTTAGTTCTTGAGTGCTGAGTAAATCGCAGCCATACTATGACTGTGCTAGCGGCCGGAAAGCTGCTGCCATCATGAAGAAGACGATCAGACCTAGCAGTCATCAACTCTTTTGTCCAATGTTGTGAGGTGTGTGTGCGCCTAAACAGCAGAGTCTCCGAACATTTTGTCTGTTTCTATATTTTTTCCATTCTGTGGGGGGAGAAAGCAGCCCCTCGCCGGAGCATAGACGACGCCTCCGAGCCACGACCGGTCCTCCGACTTGCGAGTCTTCACATGAGCCCAGGCTCGAGCCCGCAGACCCAAGTTCGCACCAACTCTTTTGCCCTCCGAGAATGCTGGAGTAACAGGCTCGCGCTACCAGGCCCGGCGATTGTGACGCCAAGGAATGGTCCTTATGCTTGGCTTGACACGTCTGCATTAGCGGTACGGAATTAACATTAATTAACGGCACGGTGTTTGTTCTGGCTTCCTGACCCCGGGGAGTGTGGATTTCTGTTACTAGTGTCTGCTTGGGCCGCACAAATTAACGAATGGGTGAGAAAAGGGCAATTAAAACCATTTGGGCCAAAAACATCGCCTGCCGTTCCAGCGCTCGGCTGATGATCAACAAGAGAGAAAAGCAGAATGTTCATCAGAACACAATTGGACATTTAAAGTTTAGGCTCTTTACAACTAAATAATGGCGAATAGATTAGGTTTTGGGAGGATTTATGGATGGGAATTTAACCTTTAAAGTTTCAGTACCCGGGTTTATATAATATAGCGCGCCGAAAACATGCCACGGTAGCCTCGGTTTTTGATCGGATTCCACTAAATATTTCTTTTAGGAGGAATCTGGTTGGTCAAAATCGGGTTTTATGGCATAACATGGTAGTTCGTATTATGCATGTCCATTTAACTAGCACAAATGATAGTTTCAGATGGAATGTACTACAGTATGGTGTTTTCTCGGTGCAATCGATGTATAAGACTCTAATGAATAACAATAGTGGAAGTGTTTCCCACCATAAAACCATATGGAAGTTGAGGATGCCCTTCAAGTTAAAAATTATCATGTGGTACTTGCTCAAAGGCGTTGTTCTTACAAAACATAACTTAGCAAAACGGAACTGGCATGGTAGTACTAAATGTCGTTTTTGTAATTCATATGAAACAATACAACATCTCCTTTTGGACTGCCATTATACCAAGTTCCTCTGGAGGGTGGTATATAGCGCTTTAGGATTAAAACCACCACGTAGCATTAGACATATGTTTGGTACGTGGCTTACAGGGATGGATGTCAAACTTAAGGGGACGTTGTTAGTTGGTGCATCAGCGTTTAGCTGGGCTATCTAGCTAAGTAGGAATGAAACGGTTTTTTGAAAAGTCGCCTACGAAAACTAATATGCAGGTACTTTTCAGGGGAACACACCGGCTTCGGTTCTGGAGCCAAATACAGCGGTGTGATGAGGACAAGGACATAATAACAAGTGTATGCTGACGCTTTGAAGAGCCAGTCATGCAGATTTTCGCACAACATGGATGGCGGTTTACACTTAAACTCCATTTCGAACGTGTGTTGTGTGCTCCTTGTCCTTGCCTGCTTGTCTCATTCTGTGCAGACGGATGTGCTGCAACTTTGTAATAATGGTTGTAGCTTACGCTAGAAGGCCAAAGGCGGATTCTTTTCCATTGTCTAAAAAATGAGAACATAATTGGATCTACCGAGGAAACTAGCAGCAGTGATGCGAGACAGCGGTATCACTATTTTTTTTCTCTCACTTTTTTCTGCACGAGATTTGTTGGTTAATAAAAACTAAAAAGAGTTGGTGCGAGGGTGTCATACGAGCGAGCCACAGAGCAACCATACCGGGCCTTCAGCCCATGGTGAACCCGAAGAATAATTAAAGGGCTCCACCAGAAGCATGCCAACGGCAAGTCCCTCCGGTGTTTCTTAACAAACAGCGCTCCGCTCCCTATCCCATTTTTGCTCCCCGACACACACACCGCCGGGTGGGGATGGAGAAGAGCGGCTGGCCCGGGACAATCTCCGAGCCAGATGAGCCCGCCCACCCGTCATCGCTCGAACCACAACTGGCCTCAAACAAGGTGGAGTCCACACATATGCCCTCCCTCCAACCGGAAACCGGACTCGCCTCCACCTGCCGCCACGGTGGTGGGATGTGGGCTTGTAATTAAACGGGACGGACTCCAATCTTAGCCCAGGCTCGAGCTCGCATAACCCCAAATTCCCCGCACCAACTCTTTGCCCTCCAATGGCTGGAGTCACAGGCTCGCGCAACCGGGCCCGGCGGTCGGATCGCCAACGACTGGAGTTTTACGTTAGCTTGCCGCGTCTATGCTACCGATACGGGACTAAATAAACTGCACTAATTGTCTTAAAAAACGGAGCTAACCACCAGGCAGACAGGCAGGGTGTTGGTTGCTGACCGGATTCGAATTCGACTTTGGGGTAAAATAAAACGAAATTTGTAAATAACATACCAATATTGAGAGTCCGGAGATGCATGATGCGTACAGTGGCAGAGTGGCTACGCTTGGCCGTGTTAAGATGTTTCCCGAAAAAAATTTACAGTATGTCGGGTACACATTTAAAGTATTAAATATAGACTAATTATAAAATTAATTACAGATTATGTCGGTAAATCGCAAGACGAACCTAATGAGACTAATTAATCCGTCATTAGCACATGTTACTGTAGCAATTTATTGTCTAATCACGACCTAACTAGGCTCATTAGATTCGTCTCGCGAAGTACACTCCATCCATATAATGGGTTATTTTTTTCGACTATATTTAATATGTCATGCATGTGAGGGAACGTACTCGAAAAAATTTCGCAAAACATGAGGGCGCTTGTCCCTTGCGCACTGTACCCCATACGATGTCTCTGCTGTCTGCTCACCTCTCCGTCCATGTGCAGCAGTGCTTACTGTCACTGTTTCAGGCTTCAGCGCTGTCTGCCGCGCGCACAGTGCCACGAACGTCTTCAGCACGGCCGCGCTGACCGCACTGCTGTTCGTGCGAGGGCACTGACCTGCCGAGGCTGTTTTGACAAGTCCGCCGAGCCAGGTAAAGCCGCTGCGCTGGCCGCTGGGCCAGTGTGCCGTTCGATCCTGTGAGCGTGAGCACTTCTTTTTCCATGCCTGATAACGGGATTTAGAATACTGGTAGCCTGAAGGTAACAGATTCAGAATATCTCATTTTTCTTCGCCAATTCTGTGTACATGCAGATTAAACAGGCGGGCTGCGAGGCAATTGCCTGCATCAACCAAAAACGGCCAGCCCAAAATGTGAACAGAAAGTGGGCAGACCAGCCGAGCATTTTTCTTCCTTTTCATGTGTCAGCAAGAGCAACAAGGCTAGCTGCTCAACGCTTTCGATTTTTCATGCACACCACAGCAGTATCATGTGGTCCTCTAAAGAAAAGGCAACATCATCATGTTACATTAGGAAACACAGTTGACAGTGTATCAGGGGCAGGTGGGAGGAGTATCACTAATTTGTCTGTACCGGAGAAGAAGAAGAGGAAGATCGATCAATGGCTCTGTTGCGCAGCAGTCCAAGGTTGAAGGTCTTTGTCTAGAGTTGGCGTAGTGTATTAGCCACCGATCGCTGACAGCAACCCTCATGTGCCCCCAAACGTGATGATTGGATTAGACTCCATGTGTTGGTCAGCAGCACTAAGCACTATAGTACATACTATTATAGTGAGGGTTAAGTGCTATAGTTCTTTTTTTCTATGTTACAAGTACTTTTCTTAGGAAATGTTTAGTGCCAATAGCCGAGATGTTCAGCGGCTGATAGCAAAAGAAGTTTCTTTAGTCCCACTTTTCCCATAAAAAAGGACAAAGGAAAAACAAGAAGCTGCTGCTCTGAATCTCTTCGCATGTGACAGGATCAGGAGGAGATTGTTGAAAAGAAGAAAGGTCTGCAAAGAAAGCATTCAAACCAAGTACAGTAGTACTGCTTTGTTTTAGCCAAAAAAGAGCTAGGCTGGGCTTGGAACACTCTGTTTTCAATATCACAATGTACTTGGCCTCCGGTTAAAAATCTCCTTGCATACATTAAGAGCTGAGAAGCAAAATCAGATATTAGAAGCACTATTATCCACGCATGATGCATGTACATTGTACATGTATACCACCCGCCAACATCCATCATGACTGATTGATGCAATGAACCTGTGGGAAAGAAAACAGACAGGTTCAGGTATTCAGGAGCCCACCCCCGCGCCTGATCCGCGTACACGTCGCGCAACGCATACTATACAGCCCCAGATTTTGTCTTCTAGGGAAGAGCCCTTTCCAGATTTTCTTCACATTCCCCTGGACGACGAAGAACAGCGGGGTGGAGCTGCAGTGGCAACATGATCGTGCTCGTGTCCATCCAAAAGGACACGAGAAACCAGGGGCACTGTCGTGCGGTTGTCCGGCTGTCTGCCTCCGCCGCGCCGCGGACCACTGTCGCCGGCAGTTCTGACGGATGGCTGCTGCTGCAGACTGCAGTTACCTGCTGCCGGCTGCTCCTTCTTCCTCCTCTTCCCCTGGTGCACGGCTGCACGCAACTGCCTCGCCTGCGCGCGGCCGCTAGCCCGACACACCAACGTGTGGGGGGCGTCTGCGTCAGAGCAGAGATCCCTGCCAATCTCCATACCCGGCACTGTTGCTCGCCATTGCTCCGATCCATCTATGACCTGCTGCTGTCCTTGTGTCTTTCCTGAACAGTAGCACAGCTATCTTTCCGAGGCGTGCCAGTGCCGCCGGCGGCCGGCCGGCCTGACGTTCGTAGGCGCTGATTACCGCGGCAATGATTCGAGCGAGAGAGGCTGATGGCCGCCTACATGCTGGGAGGTTAAGGGAAAAAGCGACGATGAGACGCCGTACGGACGGCCGTCCTAATTGAAGCGCGCCAATTATCATGCCCGCTCGCTCGCTCATGGCTTTCTTTAGCAGCAAGCAATGTGGAATGGCAATGGTAACGTCCAATGTGTGTGTGCCCAGAGAGCAGAGAGAAGGGAAAAGGGAGGGAGCAAAAGTAGAGGGGGCCGGAACATGGATTAGTGCCTCAAAAAGGGCAAAGGCCAAGCACTGGTGCAGCAGCAGCAGCAGGGGCTAATCAAGTGGGCATGACGGCGGTCGCGTTGCAAGCACTGCTGGGCGCGGGGGGTACAGACAAAAAGGGGCTCGGTTTGACGCCGGCACGCCAGGAGGGAGGCTGCGGCGGTGAGGTGCCCCGTCTTGTCCGTCCGTCCATTCACCATTCCACCAGCTACGGCCTACTACTGGAAGTCTCTCTCTCCGTCCTCCCGGCACGACGACATCGGCCGCCGTCCCACAGAGACCTGGAAGTGATGGGCTATCGCCCTGGCCAGTGGCCACAGCACTGGTGCACGCCTGATGCGGAATCAAACAATGATCGACAGAGATCTCGTTTGGTTAATAATCTCGGCCGACAGGCTAACCTATCTGTCCATCCCCGCCCCGGGTCAATCAGCTCGGCAGCCTCACATGCTGCTCTATCGCGCCCAATTGCTCAAATCCAAATCTCAGTCACAGGTAGGAGTAGTAGATTCACAGAGGATTTCACCTTGCCAGTGAGTTCATGGTCCGTGCCAAAGCAAAAAGCACAGAGAGCATCAACCTGTGGATCATGCGCGAATGATTCGGCCGGCGGGGCGGCCGACAGGCGCAGCCGACAAGCAATGCTTCTTCTACTCCTACGGCGCGGCCGCAATTAGCATGCGTGCCATGCATGGCTTTGCCTTTGCGCCTCTTTTTCCGTGCGTTCCTCGCTCGCTTGCATTGCTTCCCCTGCATTGCAATGCGGGATCGGTCAAAGGTAGTAGGGCAGGCAGCGCGACGAAGCGAATCGATCATCAATGGGTGTGGTAGTGGTGCGTCGAAGGGAGAGGGGAGCACGCATGATGCTACGTGCCACAGCACGATCTCGGCCTGTCCCAGCCTTCAACTGCTCACTGTCCTTCTTGGCTTCTCCTCTCTCTAGCCCAAGACGACAGACGCCTCAACTGCCTCTGTCCTCTCCAACCTTTTCCTTTCTCCTGCGCTGCTTTATCTGCCCAGTTTTTATCTCTGCAGCTGCACCCTGCCCCTTCTGCCTCCACTAAAAAGGGCTCCCGATTCAACAATACGAGACGACGTGTGAGAGCGCAACCAACCTGGCCCGTCCTTGCCTACGCTACGCACACCTACCTAGCCCAGCCGCCCAATTTGGCAACAGCCTCATATACATCTCCAGCGGACTCGTCGAGTCCAGTAGTCAGTCTCCCACTCCAGTCCTTGGGCGATGAGGGACGCGGCGGCGGCGGCGGTGCACGGCGGCGGGAGGGCGGTGGGAGGAGGAGGAGGAGGCGCGGGAGGGGGTGCGGCGTCGGCGCCGTGCGCGGCGTGCAAGCTGCTGCGGCGGCGGTGCGCGGCCGGATGCGTCTTCGCGCCCTACTTCCCGCCCGGGGAGCCGCACAAGTTCGCCAACGTGCACAAGGTGTTCGGGGCCAGCAATGTCAGCAAGCTGCTCCAGGTACGAGCGTTGCCCATGGCCCCGGCCTCTTTGGTCGTGATCGTCTGCACTCTGCACGTCTGGTTGCTTTGATCATGCGTGCCTGATGCCTCCGTGTGGCAACTCTGCTAGTCCTCGCTTGTTCTCCATGCATGTATCTTCTGATTCCTAGTCATCTAAGGCAGAGTTACTTCTGATTCCACGGTTGTAGTACTTCTTCTCATATTCTTGTGTACGTCCATATATTGACCTGCTCAAGTTTCCCCCTTCGTGCTGATTCTATAGTACGCTGTTATCTGCTTTAGCCTAGATAGATAGGCCACAGTTCGTCAATGTGTGCTGTAGAGGATGGATATGGTTCAAAGCGTTTTGTTACTTGTGGCAATCAGACTCGGGGCTGTCTGCGTCTCAGGTACACTGATTTGCCAAAAGTAGCAAGCTTTACATATGTTATCTAATTAATTAACAAAGCCTTCTCCGATCCTACCTACTGACCACACTTTTAGGGATCATTCTGCTTTAGCTACTTGCACACACTCTTGATCCACAAGCTTCATCCACTTTCCCACAAATCTCCTTGTTCTCTTGAGCTTCTGCACACCTGCAGTCATGTTCTTGAGATGAACAGTCCTTGATCACAGACCAACAGAAGTTTACACCGGCTCTTCAGTTCCTTTGCCAAGAACTCTCTCTTCATCATCAGCTCGACAAGGCATGGGCAAACAGTATGTCGCTTTCCCTGCACACGCCGGGCCGGGCCCCGTCATGTTGCCATTGCCACCCGATCGAATCATTAGCAGTGCAGCAACAAATCAAACCAAACAAAACAGAACAAAGAGATCGCCACGGAGACGAGTCGGCCAATCAGATTTGCTGCGTTCTCATCACCATGTGTCCCGTGACATGGAAATCTGTTCGACACGGAGTTTATTAGAATCGACAGGGACTCGTACGTCCCTGCTCTCGACCGTATCCCAAATTCAAAGATTTAGATTTCCCCCATGTGTCGAGCCGTCGGCAACAGTCCGGCAGTACGTGCACGGGCAACGAATGCACATGGTGTTTGAAAAAGAAACTTTCGGCTGCACCAAACATGCAGACATGCTGTCGATCTTTTCTGTCCTTTTTCTTTCTTGGAACAAGGACACCAGTAACCAGCAGCTACTAGCATCTGTTCTTGGTCCTAATCTGATAGTGTACTTCTGTCATGTGTGAAACTGTATTCTACTACATCTCTGCATTGTCATGTGTGAAACACTGAAACTCTGTTATAGCACTACATTTCTGTATTGCCATGTGTGAAACTCTATTCTACTACATTTCTACATATGTATTCTGCTACATATATACACTGATGTCATGTTTATCTTCTAATATTTGTGATTGTGATGTCCATCGGTGAATTCATGCTCTGAAAGACTGAGGAAACTTTCTTTGCTGTTGAACTGCAGGATATCCCGGTGCAGCACCGAGGGGACGCGGTGAGCAGCCTGGTGTACGAGGCGAACGCGCGCGTGCGGGACCCGGTGTACGGCTGCGTGGGGGCCATCTCGTCGCTGCAGCAGCAGGTGGAGGCGCTGCAGGCGCAGCTGGCGCTGGCGCAGGCCGAGATGGTCAGGCTCAAGATGAGCAACGACTTCATCCTGCACCGCCTCAAGGCCACGCGCGGCGGCGGAGGGGGAAGCAGCTACACCGGCTCGCCGTCGTCCATGTCATCGCCCAAGACGGCGGAGCCGGAGGCGCACTGCAAGGCCACGCCGGAGCTGCTGGACATGGTCGTGGACCAGCCCGGCATGGACGACGCCCAGTTCTGGTCCTACTAGGATCGGAGAAATGGTGGCAGCTGACTCTGACTGCAACAGGTGATTTTGGGTCAGGTCAAGCTAGGTTCATTTTAGCTGATTTAGTGTGTGATCAGGTGCTGTTTTTGAGTCACAGATGATGATCTTCTGGTAGTAGTTGGTATATAGTATCATCAGGTATTCAGGTATATCATATATGGTGTGTGCGCGCTGTAACAGCGTGGCACTAGGAGGAAGGCGGGCGTAGAGGCCTTCTCCTGTTACCTTCTAGTATGTCCAGGACTCCAGGGCTTGTTTTTTGGCTGTCCTTCCATGAGGAGGTGGAACACTGTTACTGATATTGGTGTGCACCATGCTACGCGTTGCAAGAACCTTTCGCTTGCTCGTAGCATTTGCTTGGTGAAGCAGGTGAACTACTCTGCCATGGAAAATGCAGATAACTTTTAGTATATGTTTGTCCTAGTGTTCAATCTTTCTTGCCTGTGTTTTGGGAATTGTCTTCCAGTTTATGTTAGCTGTGAGAAGAAATTTGGAGGAAAAACTACGTACATACTTCAGTACAACCAGAGCAGGTCCAAAAATTCTGGTTAGCTCGAAACCTGATGCAGCTGACGATTGCAGGGGATGATTAAGTTAGGGATGGCATGACAATGATACTCAAGTTTGCTTGTTTCATGCTTTTACAAGGATGGGCCGATGGGCCATGACAGACTAAATCCTAATTTAGGCAACGAAATGCCATCCGATTTCAGGAAGTACACCACTTACAGAAACGAACACCGGTTGCACTTTCAGTCCTTCAGAGAGGTCTGATCGTTCCACCTAATGTCGATCATGGGGCCAAAACTTGCAACTGGACCTTGCAACCCGCAACTAGATGGCAATAAGTTGCCAATGCAGCAACTTAATTATCTGCAATCCCAACAAAACATTAGTGCAGCTAGTTAGCTTCTGCAGTGCACAAATCATGGATGAGGGAACCATTACAGTTCATGTAACTGGATAGCAAAACTTACCAACATAAGCACGAAGCCTATGGCATGCTACGATTTAGCAATCCTTGGAAAGATAGGTAAAGATCTTTGTTGTCTGGACCAAAGATCTCTTCAGCTTTCTTGAGAGTTTCCTGGTTGAGATGTAAACAAGAACAAGTTGAGTGTTATGGCATGGAAGTCTCAATTCAAAAAATTAGCAAATGGACCCAGCTGACCAACCTCCCGTGACTGCTTATGGGCATTGAGCTCTTTGATGTTGGCTAAGAATGCTCCAAATTGTTCATATGACAGTCGGCTCCTAGAAAGTGTAACAAAGTTTTATTAATAACAATGTATCATCCTTATTTGCTGATGGTGCAGAAAGGAGGGTAGGATGTCAACAGACCTGGCTTGACGGAAAAACTCCTTTCCATCAATGCGAGGAGTGCGACCTGAAACCCACAAGCATTAATAACCACATTCATTGGATTCATATAACATTGTGTCAGACAGCATCATGTCTTCAGAATAAAAGAAACCTGGGTTGGGTCGACCCCGTGGAGGTGAATTAGCTGCAGATGATTGCTTGCTTGATGGATACCATGGTGTCATAGACATGTGCCCTTCAATTCGAGCTCTTGTTGGTGAGGTGGCACCAGACATCAATTTTGGTGTTGGTGTTGCTGTTGTAGACATCCGCCTTGGAGAAGTTGAGGTTGACAGTATTTTAGGTGTGGCTTCTGGGGTAAGGCGAGGAGTGATGTGTGATGAGAGGGCATATTTTTGGATCGGAGGCCTTGTCACTGTACCTAAGAGTTTCAAGAATGCAAATGATTGAAACCTATGTTGACTCTCAAGACAAACAATAAATGATAAGCTAACAAGACCTTCTCGGTTTGAACTTCCAACATCCAAAGACTCGCTCAATACATTTGGCATAGGGTGAATGATAGATCCACCATCTTCAACATTCCAAAGAAAGTAACAGTTAGGGATAAATATCAAAAAATTTCATTGGTTCATTGAAATGAGAGATTTTAAAGCATGTATAACCTCCACATGATGAGGCTTTCGATGCTACTGGCTGATCACATGTTGTAATGTCAACTGTTTCTTGTGGCTGCTTGAGAAGGATTCAGTAAACAGGCATATAGTCAATGTCAACCCTTACCATAAATTAGCAAACATATATGAATAACATGATCTATTGGGTAAACAGACTAACACACCGATGAACTGTCATCGCGCAATGACTGCATCAGATGCCTCTTGAATGACTCCAGCTGAGAATAGAGCAAATATATCAGAATGGCAGCACATAAAAAGGCTAGGGAAAAAAGATAAAAGAGTATGGCTGATAAGCTAACATATCATCTGGCTCGGTCCTTAGAACAAAAACAACAACAGCAACAACAACATAGCCTTTTGTCCAAGCAAGTTGGGGTAGGCTAGAGATGAAACCCAAAAGAAACAAGAAAACGGCACAAGACCAACGGTAAGGTTAGAGGTAAACACAGGAAGAAACAAAGATCATGGTTCAGGCACGTTGATTGCTAGTCTTCAAGCGCTTCTATCTAAAGCTAATTCCTTAGAGATATTCCACTCTTTAAGATCTCTCTTCACCGGCTCGTCCCAAGTCAGTCTAGGTCGGCCTCTACCTAGACCTTAGAGAGCTTAAAAAAATTCCCCTCGCTGTAGTGTAAAAAGGGGAGGGAATAAAAGACGCGAGATTTTATTCACTCCTCAGAATAATTACTATGTCTCCCTAATGTGTCTTATTGTAGGGGCCACGAAGCCAATGATCATGGATGCAGACTGGGTGAATGATTTCATCAGCATAAAAATAAGTTAATTACCATATTGTTAGCCACCTACAGTGATTACAATCCATGAAACGTTCTTGACCTGCTACCATGGTATTGATTATTGAACATCTGAATAATTCACTCCTTCACCTGAATGCCCATCCCACTTGCCACCTAAGGAATGGCAATCCAGCTCTCGTCCATTATGATCTAGACTCTACTAATAAACGGTTCAAACATATTGCCCCCATTACCTAACTGCCACAATCTCCCTGCGTAATAAGTTTCCTAATGTGGGAATTTCTAATCCTATCCACACAGCACTACACCGACAAATATGTATGCAGAAGGAGCAGAGAGAGGTCAAACGAGGGCACCTTCTGCAGGTCGCGCGCCAGCTTCTTAGACGTCTGCGCCAGCGAGTCCCGCTCCTTGCTGAGCTTAATCTGCACCCACAGCGCCAAAACACCCAATCCCCACAGTCAAATCGAATCGCAACATCGAAACCCAATCCAAAAAATGAAACAGCAGGCCAGCCACCCCGGAGGCGCCGGGCACCCACATTGTCCTCGAGCGCGGCGCGGAGCCTGGCGTTGGTCTCCTGCAGCGCGGTGTCGAGCAGCGCGACGCGCTCCCTGAGCTCCGCGTTCTCGCGGTCCTTCTCGGCGGCGTCCGCCCGCAGCCGCCCCGCCTCCCGCTCCAGCCCGGACACCCGGCCGGCCACGGCCAGCGCCGTGATGCGCCGCGCCAGATCCAGCTGCTCGTAGGGGTCCCGCGGCAGCGCCGCCAGGACCTCGTCCGGCAGCGCGAAGTCCCCCGCCGCGCCGCCCTCCCCCAGCGGCATCCCCGCCGCCAGATCTCTCCACGGGAGAAGGGGAAGCCGGAATCGGGGATTGGGCGCGTGCTTGGGTTTGTCCGCTTTGGAGTGGAAGGGAGCTGGGGAAAGGGACCACCGCCGCTTCTCGCCGCTTCCTCGGTGCGCTTGGGGGTTTCCGTTTTTCCGGGTTTGAAATGGGCTCGGCGGCCGACGCGAGGTTTGAAATTGTTTTGGGGGGGTCCCCTGCGCAGCTGCGCTGCACCGGTGCGCCCCTCTCGCCTCGGT
Source organism: Urochloa ruziziensis (assembly GCA_015476505.1). Classification (NCBI taxonomy): domain Eukaryota; kingdom Viridiplantae; phylum Streptophyta; class Magnoliopsida; order Poales; family Poaceae; genus Urochloa; species Urochloa ruziziensis. Next base: position 62,159,720 of record CM027118.1, read on the forward strand.
TTCTGCTGGAGTGGGCGCCCGAAGTGGCAATTGTTTGAAACGGGGGCTGATGCATATTTCAGTTCGTACCTGTGGTCACGGGGAGATGAGGTACGAAATGCGAATAATAAGCTGATGAAGCTCATTAGGGGAAGGCATTTTTCGTTTAAAAGGACAGCAGTCATCGAAGCCGAGCCGGAGATTTCAGTTCCCAACTTTTCTCTTTAGAGCAAGCCCAACGCAAGCCACTAAATTTAGTGGTTTCATTGTCCATGCAAGCAAAAAGTTACTGAAGTACTACTGAGACATTCATCACACAATGCTTGAAAGGGGCAGCATGCATGGCGTTTCTCTCTTTCTGAAAAGCTTCTCCTCTCCAAAGTAAACGCGAGACACCCCCACTGTGGAGTCCGAGCCTAGTTGGCCTGCGAAGCCACCCAATGCACCACGCTGGCTGGGAGCGCCAGCATCCACGCAGGCTTGAGAGTGCCACATCATGAGCGGTGGTGGCTTCGCAGAGGCTCAGAGTAGCCTGCAGAGGGTGCAGTTGCTCCATCTGACAAAAGCTCGGGGCACGGGGCACCCAAACTCATACTCCCTCCGTTCCAAAATAGATGTCATTCTCGCTTCCCGAGAAGTCAACGTTTTCAAAATGTCGGCAATTATATTTTAAAATATATAAATATTTATGTTAAGTAATTAGTATCATCGGAAAGATCTTTAAGTCTAGTTTTTTAACAAATTTATTTGAAAATATAAATGTTGCACGTTTTTTCTATAAATTTAGTCAAAGTTAAAAAAGTTTGACCGGCACGCTTCCCATAACGTCATCCTTTTTGGAACGGAGGGAGTAGTCTGCAGTTGGATGCAAAAGGAAAAGGAGGCTGCTTCAAACGACATGATCGGTAGGACCGTGATATGACGCAAATGTTAGCCTGGGTTGGAAGCTGGTGGTCTCACAATTTCTCTATCTACGTGGCCAGTAGCTTTTTTATGAGGCCACCGTCTTTTCCCCCTCGCGTTGGGCCTGCCCTTAGCGACCTGAAGTAATCGCGGAGGAGCTCCGCGACGACTTTGTAGTGTGAGACGGTTTCTATTGGTTCAATCGTATAGGTTGTCTCTCAGATTATCTATGTTTATACTTTATATAATGTATATGTACTCTTGCAATATTTTTTTACATATACTCGAATATTGAAAACTCCGACACATAATGTACTCTAAAAGGCAAAATAGCACCACTTCAGCATAAAGAATACAGATTCGAGCAACTAATTTGCAAGGACTAACCTGGACGTTGGAACTGAATATGCAAAAACGAATTTGTAGAATTCGGCCATAGGTGACAATTCTTGTACAGGACTACGAGTCTACGACGGCAACTGAACGAAATGACCTTCATACCGAACGAAATAGGCAAATAGCTTTAGTGATAGCCATACAACCACTTCTGCTACACCCGAAAGATTAAGCCAACACATGATGCGCTTTGACGGCAAAGACACCCCTGAGTTCCAAACAGCACAAGCAAGGATGAATTCATACCATTAATTTGTCTATTTCAGTCACAAGTGTACACAGTAGCACTGCATGTTCCAGAAACTGCCCATACAAGTACAAAGAATTTGCAGACATTTCTGTACAGGACTATAATGGGGCATCCCCATTCAGACGGTAGGGAATGTACATATATCCCGAATAGATACAATTCAACATCCTTACCTACTAATAAAAAAAACGATAAACAGATAATACTAACATGGTATCTCCAGAGAAACCAGTCTGTATATGCTGCCACCAGTATTCGTCATTATCCATTTGAAGGGGGTGCAGGCTTTATATCATCTTAGCAAAAAAAAATAGATTACCGCTGCCCAAGCACCCACTGTGAGTACCATTTGTCCTAGCTCCACTTTTCATTTTCATGATTCTATGTCACCTGATCATTTTCGTTTCGAGGTGGATCGGTGTAATCTTGACCATGATCGCGGACATCTCTGAACATAGAGAAGAAAGAAACTATGCCATCAGAAGCACCGCCTCCTAACAACCACAACAAAAGGGAGCCAAATGGATTTAAGGAGCCCGAGCCTGCAGGGGTGTTTCCAGGTTGCTGAGGGTTTTGCTCTTGATATTGGAGAGTACCATTGGCTGCTGGCTCAGCAATTCCATTCTGTTGACCCTCTTGTTGGTTCCTGGTAGACTCATCCTGAACCAATAGGGCATCTGCTTCACGAACAGCACCAGGGCCATCATTTATAGCGCCAGGGTCCCTCACATTTACCCTAGCAATGTGTAAGGTAGATGTGTAGATGGTTGAGGATGTAATCTGGACACCTGTCTGTTGGTGAATGTGAGCTCGACTCCGAATGAATCTTTGGAGAGCTGGCACCTGAAGCACCACAAATTAACATGAAATATTGCGCAGCAAGGAATTATTGAAGGAATTATTGGAGCTAATGAACCCAATGGGTAATATATGCACACCATCTATCTCCCTAGCAATATATGCAATACATGAAAGTTATGGCAAGCAGTGCATACAAAGAAATGTTCAGAAGCTAAAAAATGCAGTGATACTAAACTTCAAAACATTTAATAGTAACAATGATTATTTCTTTAAAAATGTGAACAAGAAATTACATTAAAATGTCATAGAAACAAGCAATAGACAAAGAAGGATGAGAAATACATACACACATAAATAAGACATTAACTTACCTCAAACCGGTTCCAAAAATATAAAATCAGATGCTGCATGAATGCAGCCGTAGCAGAGAAAGCCAGATATGAGAAGCCTGGTAAAGAATACATCAATGCATAAGTCACAAAGCAATAGAAATGCCGCCATTAGGCAAGAATAGTTCAGTAAAAAAAAAGATAGACGCTGAACTTACCATAAGTATATGAGAAGAAGTAGATATGGAAAACCAGAAAATACAGCAAGAAAAAACGAGGGAAGAACTGCATCGATATCGATGTCCGCACACTACGAAATAAGGATACAAAGATAAGTATCTAAGATTATTAGCGTCAAAAAAAAATTTGAGCAAGTAATTAGCTTCAAAAGTTGCACAAGATCAATTCTGATAAATGCATGCATGCCAGCAGCCTTCTGTCGAAAAGTTCCACAAGCCAAAATGAGCTCCTTTTAGCTTTCTCTACACTGAACTGAAATATACATTTTAGTTGCTCTCTTAACAGTTCTACTGAGCAAAAAGCCTAATTTACTCCCTAAAGGAACGAAAAGTCTCACAACAGCCATGGAGTAATAATAAAAATTCCAGCAATACCTCCATGTAAAATATTACCTGATCATTGTGAATAGCTCACATAACCATACAAGAGTCAAAACAAGAAACGCGAGTAATTGATCATCGTAGAACTCAAATAGAAAAAAGAGGATCCCAATCATAATCTACAAAGAATAAAGCAAAATAATGAGTGAGCTATGTAGAAGCTTGGTGAATCCTGCAGTGAATTACATCTTCATCACAAACTTCAAATATTTCAAAACGCCAAAGGATATTTCTCATTACCGGCACAAAAACCAACGATTCAATGACATGCACGAATATCAACTGAAAAGTGGGCAGTTGGTGGCGTGCATGGTGTTGAAGCTGCACTGAAAATTTCAAGGAAGAACAATGCACAAGGTGAATTAAAAAAAAATAGTTAAGTGCAAAGCAATCTAGGTCGCAACCTACAGAAAGGAACACAAACCTGTGAACCTAAGCATGCGGGATTGCGTTTCTCTCAGAGTAAACGAAACAGACATTGTGGTTGTGAAAAAGACAAAGAGTGACATTAGAAGGACACCACATTTTGTCACAAAGTAATCTGCAAGCAGCAACGTTGCAAATGCATCAGATTTGATGCAGAGAGGAAGATAGGAGTAATGAATATTATGAAAGGCAAATAAGAGGCTTCAGCAAAACAAAGGACTTTTTGGTTCCATATTTTCCAATTTAAAAGTTCATGGCAACTTAGCAGTTGGAATACATAAAGCTCTGATATATCATTTAGGAAACACCGATGAATTAAATCAACATAGTGAGAAAACAAAGTTCCCTATACAAACCTCCAAACCTTGTAGGACCTTGTGGCTCATGCCCATAACTGAGATCATAGAGCTCCTTTGTCTGAAAGTTGTATAGATATCCTGCACAACGTACCAAAAATCAAAATATTAGATTATAACAGGGCGTATTGCAAACAGTTACACGAAGTGCAAAAAACCGTTGTTCGATATGCTTCCAATAAAGTCCAATGTGTTGTTACTTTTGTTGTCATGAACTGAGACTGGAACTACTCTAATGATTAAGGTTAGCATAAGCACATAGGATCAGAAGCATACCATGACCAGGAGAATTCACCAAGCTGTTTGTAAGTATAGTGTCATAGCCAACAATGCTGTTTATCAAAAGCTGCTGCCACCTGAAAAGGAAAAGGTAGAAGATTTTGAGCCGAATCCACTGCAGACAATCCAATTGGATAATATAAGTAAATGCCAGCACATCCCAAGCACGCACTAAAAAAAAGTATAAAAAAACATAGAGAAAGAATTGTAGTTCTTAAATTTTCTGTACAAACTGGCACAAATTTCGTGCCCGCAATGATATAGGAATAATTATCATAATCCTCACTGAAATATGGCATTAGTTCCTATTATCTAGGTGCAAGATTAATGTTGCCATAGCTTTCAAAAAAAAAATGTTACCAACCACCGCATCCAACTCATCAAGATGATAGCTCAAAAAAAAAAGATGAAAAGGCAAATAGATGTGCAAAATCGTAACTCAACCTAGTATTTGCAAAATTTGTTAGCTTGATGCTGGTCATGAACAAATATGTGCAGAAGGTCATTGATACTTTGAAATATAATATGCAGAGTGTTTCATGTAAGCATGAAGGGGTCTCCTTTAAAACCTATGTCTGATCAAAGTTGTCAACATATGAGAATGTGTTAAATACTCCAGCGACCCTTAAAAGCTTGCAAACAGGGAGGGCTCGAGAAAGACTGAATAGTAACCTGTTTCCAAAGCAAGGATTTCGAGCAGAAATTGTGATATTGATTGTTCGGACACCATGACGAATTTTAGCACCTTCTGAAAGCAAGAAATATCCCTGCAGGAAAAAAAAAACACGTGCGAAAGCTCTTAAAATAACATGCATACAAACAAAAAAGGTCGAAGATATTTCACTGTCTTAAATTAATTGTTCTCTATTTTACCCCTGCCAAATTAAAAAAAAATTAACAGTTCGCATATTCGTTTATAGCATTTTACCAGCTGAGGATGAACTAGTTGCATACAATGTTTCTTCACTGAAGAGTGGCATAAAAGTTTCAAATATGTTCAACAAATCATTAATCTTATTGTGCAGAAACAAGCTCGTCGTTACAAAACATATTAAAGCAGACAGTGGCCAGGTGACATCGATATGACAGGAAGAGTCTGACCTTCTCCACGCCATATAAATAGGTAGGCTCAAATGCTTTACTTCTCCTCTCAAACCACTGCACTGTAACAAACAACACAGGCTAGCAAGAAGTCAGAGAAAATTAGTTATGGGAGTTGCAGGTAACAAGGTTAATAAGATTCATGCAAACACCATTCTGGGATGAGGCATCAAAGAATATAACCAAAGTTTACGGCAAACAATACCTATCGTTGAAATAAGATGATCCATGCTTGGTAGTTGAAGATCCTTAATGATATGGAGGAAGTCATTCCAGTTTGATCTGACCTGTCATCAGATAAACAAGAGAATATCCTAGAGAATGAAAATACATGTATGTTTCACTAATTAGGCAATACATCAAACCAGCAATACACAGTTAACGAACAAGCAAGCACACAAACAAAAATGATATGATACCACTTAGAGAACTCAGCAGGGATACAAAAATTCCTGATGAGCAGTCTTTCCTTAACCTGAATATTGATTAATAATACTATATTACAGTATTGGTCCCACAAATCTCAACAATAAACTGCTATGTGGAACTACTTGCACCTTCTTCACTCCTCAAAAAGCAAGATTCAGGCCTAACAAATACATAGGAACTAACTATTTGTTTCCCAAAAACAAATATCTAGCAGCTTTTTTTATACACCAGAAACAATACATCTAGGACCAACAGGAGGATTTTCTGAGCAGGTATTAAACAGGGGGGCAGTTTCAAAAATCCTAGTTAAACTTCTTACCATTAACTGGAGGGTATTTTCTGAAAGTTGCTTTATGTTCCTCCAGAATGAGACAGCACGAAAATACCATTTTCTGAACAAATATGTCACCGCTGCTTTAAACGACTCCTTAGCAGATAAAGGGTAGTGTACTGAGCCCTCTCCCGCTGCCTTCAAATCTGGTACGCCTGGAATAGTCGTGATAACAGTTGTGTCAGCTGCATTCTCTGGTTGAGGCTCAAATTCTTTATCTCCCTTCCAAGTTCTAAACATTAGCTTACTCCTCCTAGCTCCTGGGCCAACCCAGGTTGACCAGAACTTAGATGCCAAAATGTTGAACTTATCACCATTAACCTCTAAAATTTTCTCAGCTGAACGGCCCAGGTTCTGGAGATCCATGATGTAAGAAGCACCTCTGCTGGCCCACAGTCCCCCACTGATAATCTACAACTCATAACATGGCAAAGTTTAAAATTGACACCGATAAAAACATGAAATGTCAAAGAAAACAAAAAACAAAACATGCATAATGCAGTTTACAGCGTAGCAACAAACTCAAGAACAAATGCAATGAGCATCACGGCATCAACACGTACCTTGATTTGGACAAGTTGTGCTTCTCCAAATTCAATTCCAGAAAACTCACTTGAACAGCCAGGCTTTGCATGCAAAAGAAAAATCAAAGGTGAGAATCTACAAATAAACACTGGAATGGACACAGACATGTGTGCTACAAAATCAAATAGTATCAATCCATCACATAGGGTTTCATTCTCTTCTTTTCTTTTACTACAGATACTGTTTCCTTTTCTTTCAAGTCTAGGTTCTTGTGTTACAAATCTCCAGATCGTGAACTTTCTGCTTCCACCCAGTATGAGTAGTCACCGGGAACATGGGATCATGCCACGTGGTCCCAGGAACAAGTGAAAAATCTCGTACCCGCCTTGTCAAAACCTTTCTCAAGTAGCATACAATGTTCCTCAACCCCATCGACCTGGGAACTTAGTGACTATGACTGTTCAAATTACTGTGAGCCTTCTTTTGGATGTATAGATATATAAACAGATTACTTAGCATGGCCTTGCTATTTTTGATGTGCCATAACATATAGACATCTCATAGTTCATTAAACATTTATCTTCAGCTCAATTCCATGCATCACAGACAAACTAGACCGGCCAGATGATCTCAATTGGCAAAATAGGCAGATGCGTCCTCCAACTTGCATGAAAGGGTCAACTTTGTCCCTCTACTCTCGTTTGGGCCAATTTCGTCCCCGAACTCTCGTTTTCAGGTCGATTTAGTCCCTCGTTCGAGCTGGACCTCCACGTTGGCGCGCCACATCATCCACATGGCGTTAGGATTTTGCTGACCAGGTGAATAGTCGAAATTACCCTCACTCCAATATAGTCAGCTCTGTTCCAACTTCCAACCGACGCCACCGCATCCCACAGAAGTCAATTCAGGCAGCTTGCTCTCCCTTTCCCCTCCGCCTCCAAATCGAGGGATTCCCCAAATCGACAACTCCTTCAGCGATGCCGCATGGTGGCCAGCACAGGTACAGATCGACGACACGGAGGGAAGGAAGATCCTTCAGCGATGATGAATCGGAGCGCATGCAAGCAGAGAATGAGGTAAGCGCTATATTTTCCTCAGGTTGGATTTTTGCTGATTGGCGTTGAAATTGGTTCGTTCGTATTGGTGTTCTACAGATTACATGTCGAACTTGATTGATTTTGGCCGAACTTGATTGATTTTGGCAGCTTGAACGCTTGCTCGACGAGCACAGAGAAGGCATGGTGATGAAGACGGGCATTTCGTGCCGGCATGGTCAGTATCCTCGATTGGCTTGCAGCTGGTCTGGTATGGATGCAGGAAGGAGGTTTTTGCAGTGCTCAGTTAATGAGGATCCTTGTGATTTCAAGTATTGGATTGACTCTGAATTTTCTGGAAGAGCAAAACGAGTGATTCAGGACCTCCGGATCGATGCCCTCTTTCACTGCAATCAGCAAACCCTAAGAGCATGACGCCCCTGCCATGGGGGTGTTGCTGGCGGCGGCGGCTTCAGAATAGATGGGGGCGAGAGGTGGGGTTACGGTTGAACAAATGAACAGAGGGGCACACACGACATTTCCCTCTATGGACCAGTAACCAGGATGATGTGGCGCGCCAACGTGGAGGTCCAGCTCGGACGAGGGACTAAATCGACCCGAAAACGAGAGTTCGGGGACGAAATTGGCCCAAACGAGAGTAGAGGGACGAAGTTGACCCTTTCATGCAAGTTGGAGGACACATCTGCCTATTTTGCCATCTCAATTCAACCAAACAGCAACTTGATGAAATCATCAGCAATCAAAATATGCATTGACATGTTGAGTAAGGCATGAACAGAACAGAACATAAGCAAGTCCAGAATACAAATGTCAATAGTGAACGGAACAGGAATGGAACACTATGTTTACAGATTAAGTGAATAACTAATAGTTGTAGTTCAAACTAAACTCCATTGGGAGGAAGAATAACAGAGGATTTGCAAAAATTCCTCACATTACGCCAGCAAAATCATCAGCATAGCAAACAGCTACGGCAGCTCTGTTTCCACAATTTACATCAAACTGAAAATTTATCCAAGCTAGCACGAATTTGACACCCAAAACCCGGTGACTGCTTTAACAGAAGCCCACGAGAAGCGCCATATCCGGTCCCATATAATCACACAGCGGCAGCGTAAGCAGTAGCAGGAGCAGTAAGAAAGGCTAGGCAGGCCACCGGAGAGCAGCAATTCTGAGGAGAGTATGGACGGGCCCGCGGCTCACCTGCTGCACGAAGTTGGTGTGCATGACGACGAGCAGGCAGAAGAGCGCAACGGCTCCGGCGAGGTAGAGGTACTCGAGCGCGAGGCGGATCCGCGGGGTGAGCAGCTGGGACAGCATCCCCGACAGGCGCGCGTGCACCCGCAGGAACGTCTGCTCCGGATCCATCCCGCTGCTGGCCCCGCCCCGCGCCGGCGCCGGCCGCCTCCAAACCCTAAGCAGGGCCGCGCCCGCGCCCGCGCCCCCCTCCACCTTCGGCCTCCCCTCCCCTCCCCCGAAGGAAGGAAACTCTGATTCGATTGGGATTCGGGATTGCCGGCCGCTAAAATTCGGTGCTGGGGAGGAATTTGGTTCGGGAACTTCGGGGGGTTGGGATTTGAATTTGTCCGGGGCAGTGTGCGCATCAGCGCTTGCGATTTCTTGTGTGCTAGTACTGGGGGGCCCGCTCTTTCTTGGGGAATGGGCCAAGGCGTGTGTGTGTGTGCAGGCGGCGGGGCGCACGCAGCAACTTTTTTTCCTGCCGCCGGCACGTTGGTTGTTGGTTGGCTGTGGGTGGGGTCTGGAATCTGGTGGCTGGCGCCGTATCGTATGGCTTGCGTGATGCGAGGTGCGACGGTCGAGCGGATGAGGACGCCAAGATCTTTATGTAGCGTCTTGTCATCCAATAACGCTGGGTTTACTTGTTAATCTTACCACGCGTCTCCTTTCAAATTGAGCTTAGGATAGTGTCAATGTACTAAACTAGGTAAGGGGGCGCACTAACGCCGCGCCAGATTAGTTTTTCTCTGTAAAAGATCATGGATAGTGATAGTATTATGCTGGCATGACTCGTAAGCAAAGTCGATGGCAGTAAGGCAGATGTTCTCGACCATGAAGAGCATAGCCGTGTGTGACATAGAGTGTGCACCTGAGAGGGCCTTCTGCCACTACGGCGCCAGAGGTAGTGGGAGCTGAGGACTGGAGCGGCGCGAAGTGATGTTGTTGGCCAGCTAGCCGACAAATTATAAAGAGAGGAGAGAGAGGAAAATTTGGAGTTAGAAACGGTTCGACGAACTCGTCTGAGAAGAAATGGTGGTCGCGGGTTTCACATGTGAGGCCGGTGAGCCCGAGGTGGACGGTATCTCCCTCCGAGGTAGCGGCACCACCTCTGATCCAAACTGAGACTCGAGAGAAGGGATAGAGGAGGCGAGTTGACACGTGATGCGAGAGATTGGGCGAGCGGTCGAGGAGCACAATATTTGTGACACATGATGGAGAAATTGAGTGAGTAGCTGAGGAGCACAATGTTTGTGTCACCTTTTCAACTTCGTGGGGAGGCAATGATGGCTCTCTAATGTGCAAGGGGCACCATGATTTAATTTGCCAAGAATACAAAATATTAATACATGGCGACTAAACAATTGCGTAATAACGCAATGCTAGAAGCCTGGAACAACGTGGCAAGCGAGAACGCACTGACTCTCAATGGGCTCGCTTTCTTTCGGCGACATGGATGTACCTATTTCTTCTGAAGACAATGCCAAGAAGCAACACGTAAAGCGCAACGTTGAAAGTTTGAAACCACGTGGCAAACAAGGATGTACCAACTATAGATGGCGACGCTTTTTTATGACATAGGTATACTTTTTTTGCAAGAGACAAAATTAAAGTAGTACTCATATATGAGAAGGAAAAAATAAAAGAAAAACAAAAAAGGAAAAAAACTAATAAACAAAAAATACAAAATATTCATACGTGGCGATTGAGCAATTGCGTAATAACGCAATGCTAGAAGCCTGGAACAACGTGGCAAGCGAGAACGCACTGACTCTCAGTGGACTCGCTTTCTTTCGGCGACATGGATGTACCTATTTTTCTGAAGACAATGCCAAGAAGCAACACGTAAAGCGCAACGTTGAAAGTTTGAAACTACGTGGCAGGCAAGGATGTACCAAGTATAGACGACGATACTTTTTTTTGACATAGATGTACTTATTTTTGCTAGAGACAAAATTAAAGTAGTACTCATATATGAAAAGGAAAAAGTAAAAGAAAAACAAAAAATGAAAAAATAAAAGAAAAACAAAAAATAAAAAGAAATTAAAAAAATATTTGCTACAGTGCACCATCGCTGGGAGGGCGCCAAACCTCCCAGCGAGATAGAGTTACTTATAGCTGTCGTAGCACCCGCAAAAGCGGCCGACAAGGTAGCAGACCCAAGATAGCAGGCTCGGATTTAGCGCCGCTATTTTGGCCGTTATTTCCCATATTTCACCGCTATTGCTAATGTTATGCCGCTATTTCGGTAAATTTATAGTTAAAATAACATATCAAAATAGATCAAATGCCAATAAGAGTGTTGAAAATGATGAATGATTGAATAAAAAATAATGTTTTTCTTTATTGATATGAGAATTTAATGTTAACACGTATTCATACATTTTCATTACATATAATTATTAATGTTTTTTGTGATTTTAAGTGAAATATAATGGCTAACTAAAAACTTTAATAGTATTTTAAGTAAATTTATGCTAAAATTTTGAGTATTTTTTGAATTCCGCTATTTGGACTTAGCACCCGCTATCCGCAATCCGCTACACCGACACTAATCCGTTACGAGACCGCTAAGTGCTATTTAGTACCTTGGATGGTGCATTAAACTTTTAGGTAAGGTTCATATTTGAACTTTTCTAAAAATAAGATATTTGAGCTTTGTGTGCAAAGTTTAGGTTGAAGGGTGGTTGCATATGGAAAATAAGGTCAAAGATATTGTTCTTGGACCTAAGGCACTAGGATGGGTGGCGCGCTACGCCGCGCCTATATATGTTGAATTTGTAATCTTGCATTGCTCTGTTTAGGTCTTCAACTCACTTGCTTTTGTTAATAAATGGTCGTTGAAGAAGATTGTGCAACCATAAATTAAGAGAACAGACACGAACGCTACACACACAAAGAGTGACAACCACTCAAAGGAATCAGTTCAGTACATTGGTAGAAGCAAAATGTAAAAGATGCATCAGCTTTGTCAGTTTGCAATTGCAATAACAGCACCCCCCCCCCCCCCCCCCAAAAAAAAAAAAGATTGTTTCCAATGTAAACTCATTTTTGTGTCGCCATTACTACACGTGACAAACAAAAATTACATATATAAAATAAAAATGCTAAGCAAGGAAATCAGGACACATAATGTCTCCTCTTTTATTGGCCCTTTGAAAATATGACAGGAACAGCACATGCTGAAATTGACAATCTGCATAGAGAATGCCAAAAAGAATTATTGTTGTAGCACCATGGTGCCATATATTAACAACATCAGTTGACATATTGGAACAACGCATTCATCGCGGGAGGATTGTAAGCTAAAACTCCCGTAACTATGAACATATACTTACCTTTACAGAACAACGCCCAACTGATTAGCTTCTTAGTTGTAACCTCTTCACAGTCTATCCATTCCAGTTGTATCCGTTCCATAGGTACAAACAGAATCAAATGACAATAAACCTAGATGACTAAGCAACACTAATATTGATGTACATATTAACATTTCAGAAAGACATAGCATTTTAGTTTTAGATAGACAGGTAGCATTCTCGTTTGAAGAAAAATTGTGTAGTCATGAAGAGCAGAGATCTTCTATTGGCAGCCAAAAAGTAAAGAAATAGGTACATAATAAATTAAGGGCACTTCATCAGTAGCTTTGGAGACTGCCATTCCTTCAGTTTTAGTAACAGAGATTCATATATGAAAAAAATTCGTATGGAACTTGCACAAAATTAAATCTATTGCAAGGCAACTAAGAAACTTGGTGTGTTGCCTAGTTCAGTGATTGACCATATGGCTTCATAATAGTAGGGTGTATAATGTAGCAAGAAATAACGCATGTACCAGTCCATTTGAAATGTGAAAACTGAAAACATAGTAAGCACAGCTCTAAGCTTCCTGATGAAGATAATAATCAAAGAATAAGATCCGCAGAGGAAGTGAAGTTGTATTGAAGGAAATTTCTGAATGTTCATTGGAAAGCTAATTTTTGTTAATCGCCAGAACCGTAGCCAACAGTAGTAAACACAAACTATGTAGCCTATCATCAATCGTAACAGAAGAATTATATATGATTCCAGAAAAGCATTTTAAATTAGAAGCAACACATGGAACACAATATTTTTCTTAAAGGGAGAAATTAGGAAAGAAGGAATAATACTAAGCACCTTCTCCCTTTTTCTTCATGAAGCCCCATATCCTGCAACCATGCGCGTTGCTGCTGAGAGAGAGGGGGAAGAGAATTAAAGGTGTGCAATCTAACAGAACGTCCCACTGCCGGACACCTGTCTTCCGTTGCTTTCTTTCGTTCCCTGAAGCAGACGCAGTAAAAAGAGCAGGTAAAACGCTTCCACGTACCCATGACGCGAGCTGACGGGCGGGAGTGGCGGGAGGCTCCGGAGGCCAGGAATACTCCCCGCTATATAGAGTTACATATATGCCATTATCTTCCTCTTCGCGACATGACGACGCTTTCGTCCCCGCATTGTAAAAATCTCACACAAGTAATGTATCATGTTTCTTGACCCCGTCGACTTAGAAACTTTATAACTATTTATTGTCTTGCTTTGTTGGACCAATGTGGTATGCGCTCAACCTTTCATAAGTTAAGCACTTAAGGCCAGTCTCAGTGGGGAGTGTCATAAGCATTAAATATCATGTCACATCAACAATTTTGCTGACATGACAGTGATATTTATGAGGGGAGTGTCATGGGATGAGAGAGGATGTCATGGTGATGACACTCACTCGGCACAATTCTCAAAGTTTCCAGTCTTGGCAACCGTGTGATGACACTCTCCAATGAGACTGGCCTAAGCTAGAGCCAAAGATATCACCTCAAATGCCAGCTGCTTGAAGAGCTATGGATCAAGCAGACTCACATAACATAAGCTCATTATTGTTAGCCCTGAGCTCTTGCAAAGCTACCTCTGCCGTAGACGTAAATGTCGTTTGCTCCCTTAAGCATTTTATTTTTTAAAATATAATAATACTAATTTGTTACCATAAATGTTTTATTCTTTTAGATCTTGTCAAATTTAAAAGGTTTTACTTAGAGAAAACCAGAATTGTTTATATTTCGGGATAGGTTTTCAAAGTGAGGAATGACGGATCCAAGAATAAAAACATATTTCTCTTCCTTTCTTCTCTATCATCTTATTCTCCTTCTCATTTTCTTCTTTCTCTTCGTTTATGGCTGAAATTTGTAAATTTGTTGTAAGAAGTAGGGGGGGAGGGGGGGCATTGGATGTACCCTGAAGTGACGCACGTGTCAGATCGAGAGGTACGCTCAGTTCGACGTTCATGAATTTATCCATTTGGTCACTGCTTTGGCCTTACATAATGGTATGATGCTGCCACATGTCTAGAAAAAACCTTGTTCTCGTTGTCTGAGACTATCACTGAGTGATCTTTTTTCCTTTTCTGTAGTGCATGTGAATCAATGTACCACTTCTATCCCCTCAAGGATTTCACTTATACAAAAACGGGCATCGATACCGACCATATGGGTGGCTAGGCGGCACTAATGTGCCGGACTTTAGTAGCGGTCGACAACTGGTATTAAAGTGCGCAGATTACTACTAACTTTTTTTAGCAATGCAGATTAATACTGGCTGGTAAAATGGTTTTGTGTACAAAAAGTACATATTTTGGACCGCCAAGAGGATCGCACACGCACAATGTCATAAAGTGACGCGGATTTTTCATGCAGAAATGCGTGTAACGAGGCCGTGAGATTTGAACCCACGACCTCTGACCCACAATGGGAGGGACCTTAGTAGGGTAAAATCACTCAGTGCCACAAAAATTTAGGCTATTTCATTTAGTGCCATAAAAATTTCAAAACTTCCCTTAATGCCATAGAAGTTCTGATTTATGTCTTCAATGCCATTCTGTCACCTTTTTCATCCATGTGTTGTTAACTAAGGCATGAAAAGTCATATTTACCCCTAGCCCCACATGTCATTGTCTCTCTTCTTCTTTTCCTTTTTCTCCTTCCTCTGCCCTTCTCCATTGCTAGCGCCGCAGGCTCCAATCCTCCACACCTGAACGCAGCCTCCGATCCTCCACACTGGCCACTTATGCACAACACAGCTCTGCCTGCTCGCGGCTGCGGCGGCGTGGCCCCACCCGCGCGGCAGCCTGCTCGCGGCCATGCCTGCTCTGCCCTCCTGCTGGCGCCCGCGGCTACCTGCTTGCTTGCGCGACTCCTGCTCGTGCCCGCGACGGCGTGACCCCGCCCGTGCCGCGCCTGCTGGCGGCGCCGGCGCAACCCTGCCCACGCGCCCACCTGCTGACGGCTGCCTTCTAGCGCCCGCGGTGGCGCGACCCCGACCTTCTTCCCATGATTGCTTGGGCGGCTGTCGGAGCTCAGCAGGGTAAATCCACTGGCATTGCACGGAAGCTGCCTCGCAGAGGGGCGGAGCCATCGCTCCCGTCGCAGGCACCACCGCATAACCGCACAAAGGACCAGATCTCGATTTCGTGGACCTTGCCTCTCGCACCATGGAGCTGTGCCTGCTTGCGCAGAGGGGATTCACATGGAGCTGGTAGAGTTTTTTTAATTATCAAATGGGGAAAAAAGAAAGAGAGATAATGACATGTGGGGCTAGGGGTAATATGACTTTTCATACCTTAGTTAGCAGCCCATGGATAGAAAGTGTGACGGAATGGCACTGAGGACATAAATCAGAACTTCTATGGCACTAAGGGAAGTTTTATAATTTTCGTGGCACTGAGAGAATTAGTCTAAATTTTTATGACGCTGAGGAAATTTATCCACCTTAGTAACCATGTTCCTGAAACATGAGGAACAAGGAACAGGAATCTGAAACGTCATTTTCAAAAACTATGAAACGAAGAGGCTATACCTCTTGTGTATGTTCATATGAGAGACGGAACACGTTCTAAGTGTAATTGGAACAGTGTTCCCGGAATGAGAAACGTGTTCCAAATTATTGGGGTCGGTATCATCAGAATAAAAGGAATTAACACATGTTTATAATCAAATCCTAGCAAGATGGAAGCCTACTTGATTACTAAATTTGCTAGAATAACGAGTCCTTATTAGATAGACGCTTGGACATAACTTCTAATTCTTTGGACGACATCAAAGTATTGTAATAGTACCCCTTATCTATATACCTAGCTACTATGCATGCTCTAACTATAGCGGATCACGTTCCACCAAATTTTGGATCTTTCTGATCATTCCCATCCCTCGTTTCCGAAACGTGAAACGTAGCCATGTTCTAGGCTGCTAAGAGAGGGACCATGGATGAGAGAGGAGAGCAGGGAGAGCAGACGAGCGACCGAGAAAGATTTCCTTTGGTTCAGAGCTCAGACTTCAGAGTTCTTTGAAATGCACATGGCTCGGCCTCCTTACTTTCAGAGCGGAGACAAGCTTTTCCTCATTCCGGACGCACCCAAGCAATTTCTTTAGAGATGAACGGCAGACTTCGAATCCCTGCAAAAAATCTTCCGCAAAAAAATAAAAATAAAAATGCAAAAGTACTTCAATCCAGGCTCTTACATCAATGTCATTCGTAACAAAAGGCACCAACGACGGGCCACGAGCCAAGTCAAGGCACCAACGACGGGCCACGAGCAAAGTCGACACCACGTTGTCGCCGTGATCGTGTGTGCATGTATTGTCGTCCGTCCAAGATCAAAAGCAAATGGCTTCTTCATTTCCTTGGTCCATAACTTTGTTCTTAGTTGTCGTGTCTCCCCAAAGAATTAACCCACACCATAAGCTTTAGACTTGTGCAGTAAAAAAAGACTTATCTAAGCTACTGCTGAGCGCTTTCATAGCAGACATCAGTTCGACGACCTTGATGGATTTATCCATTTATTTGGTCGATGCTTTGGTTTTCAATAATGGTGTAATGCTGCTGCGGCCTGCGGGTCTTGGAAAAACCTTATTTGTTCTTTGTTGACTCATGCTTGCACAAAGTGATGTTTTTCGTTTTCTTTTCCATAGTGCACGTAATCAATCTTCCTCCTCTACCCCTCAAGCTTTTCACGCATGTACGTTTCTCTACGGTTCCACAATGGGAGGGGAGGAGCGAGGGGAATAAGAAGAGGGCACGACCGAGAAAAATCTCTTTGAAATGCGCATGGCTCGGCCCCTTTCTTTCACAACGTGAAATGCACCACACTACTGAAGATTACTGGATCTTCTTCAAATTCCTGCAAAAATCCTTCAATCAAGTCCTTTACATCAATAATGTCAAAACTACACTCACACTACTGAAGATTACTGGATCTTCTTCTCTTGCGAGGAAAAAGACTAGTATTGATTCTTTCAAGTTGAAAACTCGACCACTACTGACGTACTAAGCATCGTAAGAGTCAGACGTGCTTTGCCCTTGTTTAGTTTCCACCCGAAATCTTTTCGCCCGTCACATCAAAGGAGAATCTTAGATGCATAAAGTATTAAATGTAGATGAAAAAGGTGAAAAGTTATATGGATGAGCTGTAAATCGCGAGACGAATCTAATGAGCCTACTTAATCCACGATTTGCAATATTAATGCTACAGTAACCATTCGCTAATTATGGATTAATTACCCTCTAATTACCATCGTTAGATTCGTCTCGAGATTTCCAACCTATCCATATAACTTTTCACTTTTTTCGTCTACATTTACTACTCTTAAATTGGTAAAATCAATACCCGAAATCTTTTCACGAAAAAATTTCATCAACTAAACACGGCCTTTGTGTTGCTAGATGACAGTACATCTGCTCAGTGCATCAGAGAAATCGCTTATGGTCTAGGGGGGCGACTGTATTACACAGAACCTATTTCTAATCAGACGACCTCTAAATTCAGGTGCGCTACACTACAGGAGTAAACTGTAAAGAGGGCGAAGCAGAGCTCTGAGAGACTGCCCCCAGCTGCGCTACTGATTCCAGGGAACCTCGCTCTCGATGCCATCATCCGCGTCCAGCGCTCCGGCCAATCCTGTACGTCTAGCCGTCGATGCTCGCGAGCGCGCGGCGGAAGGCGGCGGGGGTGCAGGGGATCCGCAGCGGGCCCCGGTGGCCGTACCCGTACTCCTGGGCGGCGCGGCCCAGGAGCTCGGCCAGCGCCGGGCGGCCCAGCAGCTCCGCCCGCACGAGGAACCGCTCGGCCGCCTCGCCGCCGTCCGGCACCTCCCCGACGACGTGCACCGGCACGTGGCCCTCCGGCACCGCGTCGACGCCCCGCCGCTTCTCCGCCTGTGCCGGCGGCGACGACGCAGAGGCGGCGGCGGCGGTGGCGGAGGAGGAGTCCGCGACGCGCGAGCAGATACGCCGGGCCAGCTGCTTCATCCCCGCGGGTCACCGTTACGGACGACGAGGAAGAGCAGCGGCGTGGCGCGTGGCGCCGGCGCCAAACTGGCACGCGGTGACAAGCTAGGCCGATGCCGCCGTTGGTGGCTTGGCGCCCTTATTTATAGCCGGGTGGGAAGGGCCGGAGGGTGGGGCGGGTTAGTACTGGGACGAGACATGGCACGTGTGGGGCCAGCTCACCGGTGCAAGAGCGAGAGAGCCAAATGGACGGCGGAAGAGGGGGTGCAATAAGCTGAGTCGGGCGGCCGGAGCGCCCATCCGGCCTGCACGTACTTTTAACGTTCTCCTTCAACTGCATGCCCGCTCTCCGTCGGTCGGGTTCGGCCGCCGGCCGCCGGCGAGTGTCGTCCGAGAGCGACGCATGCACGCGGCAGCGTGCGCGGCGCGTGGACCGACAAGATCATATCACTAGAGCAGGTGACCGAGCGAGCAGAGCCGAGCACGGTACCACCTTTACTCCATGGCGCTCCCCTTATTTTCCAGCCGCGCCGCCGGAGGTACGACGGCGGCCGACCGGTTGGGCCGATCACGAGTCGAGAGATGACTCATAGATCACGATCGCCCGGTCATCTGGAACATGGGGAGCCGGTTGACGTGTCGAGCGCACGGCGGCAGCGCGCGGGAGAGAGGAGGAGGTGCTCCGTCGATCGCCCGACAGCGTACTACGGCGGCGGTACGTGCATGCATGTTCGCGCGCCGCCCTTTTTGCTTTACCATTGCATAGGGACGGGGACAAAGGTGATCGAAGAGCATCCTACTGTCCTAGGCTCCTAGCTAGGGGTCACGGCCGACCATATAATGCGTGCTCTGTCGCTTTTCATATACTATGTTTGATTTGAGTGGGGTGAAAAAATCTCATGAACAGGGGATGCGTGCACATGCATGAGGGCAGTCGCCCGGCCACCAGGTCGATTGCATTTGCACCCAGCTCGATCGTACGCCTCCAAGTAGGTTCGATTATTCTTACTCCCTCCGTCTCATTCTACGAATTCAGAAAATTTAAAATAACCTGAATTTTGAAACCGAAGGAGTTAGGAGTAGGCATCATCATTCATCAGCGTTGTTGCGCACTTGCGCTAGTGGCGAGAGGCTCACAAAAGCAGTGTAGGGCTCTGCAGTCTGCACACTTGCCGTCGACGCGACGATGCCAACCGTCGTCACGGATGCGCGCAGTGGCATGACCAGGATCCATGCATTATTACGTCAAAACTGTATAGGATCTAATTTCAACAAACCCGAATCCCAGGCAACAAGGAAGAATGCGTTCGCTGAGGACCCCAATCCGAAAAGAGAGAGGAAGAAGGCCTTCATTTTACCTTTTGAGGCGTGAAAAAGATGGTGGCGAGCGAAAGCTGAACATCCCGGGCCGTACTACGGCCCGCAAACGAGCGATCTTTGTTTACGGGCCGAGGCCTCGACCTCGATCAATCATCACCCATGGCACCCACACGGTCCAACATGTAGAAGTAGCCCGAGCCCATATATACGCCGTAAACATCACGTGGATAAATACAAGATGGGGGCGGCAGCCGGCAGGCGCGGCGAAGCCAGCCAAGGCACAGCGCGAGGAGCACACCTTGCCACGCCCCCCTGTCGCGACTCGCAAGTTGGGGATGGCCCGTCGCTTTCGTCCTCGCATTTGAGAGACGCAGCGGCAGCGCAGCTGCTGTGATGCACCGAGGGATTGAAAAATTCTCCGCCTGTCACGGTACAAGCGTCGTCGCGAACGCCGAGGTCAGAAACAGCAATCACGAGCAGAAGATGGGGACCAATCTGTAGCCAGCCCGTCGCAGGAATACATGTTTCCCAAAATAAATGCAATTCTAGTTTTGGGCACATAAACCAACGTTAGATGTAAAATTACTAAATTACCCCTTGTCTTTTGTAAAAAATATGACATTGGTTTGTCTTCTTTTGTAGAAGAAGTTTCCAGAGACAATCGTCTTTTGTGTTTGGATGGTCAAAGTTGCATTTTTTGTAGGACAAATTTCGAATCGTAGAATTGCATTTATTTTGAGACGGAGGGAGTACTCGTTTCTTTCGTCTGTCGCTACTCGCGTGGCGCGCTCCTGCGTCCTGAACTCCTGAGATGGGGATGTCGCAGTCCTGAACTCGCAAGTTGGGGACGGGCCGGGCCCGGCCCAGCGCTTTCTTCCTTGCCTGGTAGCGACACAACCCAGGTGATAACGGACCATGGCCTTTATGTCCTCTTCATGATCCAACTCGACCCTTATTATTTATACGTCAAATTTGTATATAATTTCGATTCGATCCGTTTAGAACTCGATCCTTGCTAGCCCATTATCATCCCTACGCAGCCGCGCATCAGTTGCGGTGCACCGAGGGATCGGTTGAAAATTCTGCGCCTGTCACGATACAGGCGTCGTCGCGAAGAACATCGAGGACAGTATGTAGCCGCAGTCACGATCAAATGCTTTTTTTTATATATTACGATCAAATGAAAGGGACTACAGTAATATCAGTTGTAGCCGCCGCAGGAATTGAAATAGTGGTTCTATCAGGAGATGTCGCGGCCCGCAGGTATCTACGACGTAGCTCGCTTGTTTCGTCTGTCGCTCGTTCGCATGACGCGCGTGCGGCGTCCTACCTTCTACGAAGCCGGCTTAGCGCTAGAAGCTGTCGAAACATTTTTTTTTTCAATTTCTTTTCACCGTCGCCGTAATATATAACGTTGAAGACAATTAAATTTAGAAAATGACCCCTTTTATGCCCGCTTCTTATCTGAATCACACCGTATCTCCACGAGTGAAATAAGTGATGGAAAAGTCTTTTCAAGGTCTACCTATTGGAGAGGCTGGGAAGACCAGTCCAGGAGTTCGGGGCTGACACATCGTCTTCTTCAGATGATAATGTTCTTGACCCTGTTAATCTCGAGAAAGATGATCTTTGGTGAAAATATGAGCTTTGCTTGGGTTGCTGGCGTTGGAAACCAAAGTTGCGTCATGGGTGTCGGAGTTGGCCGATATGCCTGGGAGGCAGTGTACTCGGCTGTTTCGCCTAGCAGTAAGCCCTCCTCTGCGGCCTCCACCATGTGGAGTTTGGCTCTGGCGTTCGGCGACGATTGGAAAGCGGCTTCGGCAGCGGTGACGAACGGATCCCTGAGGGTTTTGAGGAAGATGATCAGGAGTTTTAAACTTCGTTGTAATTTTCCTTTTCTTTGAGGCCCTGTTTGTAAACAGACCAGTGTAATGTGTTAGATCAATACATCTTCCTTCAAAAAAAAAGGTCTACCTAGCTAGAGAAACGAGGCACGTGTTTATGGCTGTGATTAGATTGTGAGAAATGGGTGGAAAGTACAGAAAGGTATTGTTTCTATAGAAGCATGTGGTCTAGAACCGAGCGTCTGGTCGAAGTCGTCGTCATCAGCGAACTTCACGTCATCCGAGGTCTGGGCTAGCAGGGGGACAAAGAAGGGTGAGTACAACGAATTGTACTCCGCAAGTGTAGGAAAAGAAAATGACAGGCTTAAATAGGAGGGCTTTTTAGTGTTTAACTCGCGCTTAAGCAACAACCTTAATTTAACCTTAAGCCCTTAGCACATATTTACTATATGTGAAACCACCAGCTCAACCAGACCCAACCATCGGAAATCCATCCGAACCACCATCAAGCCAACTAACCACCACCAAGCTCCACTAATCACGAAGAAGTCCAGGCCCGCTCTTGACCGTGAACACGGCTGATATATCAGTTTTACACTCTGCAGAGGTTGTACACTTTCACCAATGAGTCGTGCTTCCCATTACGCTTCACACTTCCAAGGTGATCAGCCAGGTTAACACTACAAGGCCTTTACAAAGCTGTGATTCCCAATATGTACACCCACTAAGGATTCAGCGATTTAGGCCTCCTCTTGTGCCACGCTTGCGTAATCTAATCTCTCCGACAATGTACAAAATTAGGCAGCTAATTAATTGGCCAGGTCCAGAGCCATATAGACCTCACGGTTGCGCTATTAAGCCGGGTTACAGGCTTCGAGAACCGGTCCTTAGAATCTGAGACAGGATCTTGCACCAACCCACGTGTCAGGCGACACAAACCAAATAAACACCATTCCGTCCATCCTGCTCAGATTTCTCATACCAACATTATCACGAGGCTTCCACCTCCTCCAACTTCATTACCAAGATTATATAAGATTATTTTTATTAAACCCACCCAGCAGACTGCGGAGCTAAGCATGACTATTACCAAACCCAACCCGGGCTTCAAGGAAGATATTAAAATATTTAAACCCTAACATGAGATTCCAATTTAGACTCAGCATGCAACTAATGGTCTAACTAGTCCATTAAAATAAAATAAATTTGGTTGCCGGGATATGATCAAAGACACTTGCCTTACGCTCGATGTTGATCAACCACGTCAAACTCTTGGTCTTGGAAGTTCACGTATTGACCGTTTTCTTCTCGCAACAAGCATACATACAAGAAAACATTCATGGAATAAATAAAACAATGCACCATGATAAATCATTTTAGAAAACACTTACTAAAGCAATTACGCAGAACGGAGATAAAATTCTAGGAGAAACTATAGATATTTATAGAACATGCTGAACGACATGAAGGATAATAAAGAGTGTACATGACATCAGCATGATGTAATGCTTGCATAAGTTGCTAGTTAACGAGAATGCAGCTGCTACGCAGCGCAGCAAATGGTGGTTAACTGAGGCAGCAAATAAATTAATCTTGTTGACAAGTGATGGAACGGCAGCTCAAGAACAAGTGCAAAACGAACAGACAAACAGGCAAGGATTGCTCCTCACCGTTAACTGTGGCACCAGTCCGCTCGACGACGACGTTGTGAGCAGCTAGGAATCCTTCACGTTCAGACGTGTTCCTGTATCATGGACGGATCGAAAAGAGAGAAAGTGTGAAAGAGATCAGGAGGTCCTCCAAACGAAGAGCAGTCGCTGCAACTTACTGATGAAACCAGTGACGTCGAGGATTGCGAGAGCTGCCGGAGTGAAACGTACAGACGAGGGTAAGGCTATGGAGGTCTCTGGCAAGGTACAGAAGGGCGAGGTGAGTGCTTTTTATAGCTTCAGGATGAGAGAAGAGTGATCAAGCGATGAGTCACGTATTTAGCTGCTCGTGGTGCCGACGGTTCAATCCTTGGTGGTGGGAATTGAAGGAGGATTGGGAGTGGAGTCCGTTTTGCTGGATGGTGACTATGAATACGTACTGATGGAAGATGCACTATAGCGTGCAGCACTAGCAGGCATTCATGCGTTGCTGCCTGGACGGCGAAGCACAAGGGTCGTGAGGTTGGAGAGTAAATAGAGGTATGCACGTGTTGTGTACTGGCCTGAGTTTGGGTTGCATGTTGGCCTCGATGTTAGCTAGCTTGGATCGACGAGAGAAAAGAACAAAGAAATAAGATGGAGAGAAAAAGCAGATTTATGGATTGAACAAGAATAGGAAGAACTGTCGGGAAAATTGATTTGAGATTTAACAACGGAATGTAGACCGAACAGATATGGATCGCGTTTTTGAAACACCTTAAATTCATTTTACATCCAAAATAACATGCAGTCAGCATGAATGTAACAAATCAACAACAAATTTATTAAAATTAGAAATCTTTATTTTCTCTATTTAAATTAATTGACAACAAAATAAAGGTTGGCAAATTTTAGAAAATACTAAAATCCTTTATTTTATTTACTGTTTCTATTCACAATCCAAAATTGAAATTTTGGAGTGTGACAACTCAGATAGAGGAGAGAGAGAGCGAGTGCATGCAGCGCAGAAAGACAGAGAAGAAAAGAAAAATTGTTTTTATAGGGTATCTTGTTTTCCATGTATGATTTGGAACTATAAATAAGCCAGAACAGTGAGAGTATACATTTATATCTCGCATTTGGAGAGTCATCTGCTACGAGTATATATAATTTTTTATTTCAAAGTTAGGTTTTGCTAGAAGGCATACGACGACAACAGGTTACATGATATAGGCGGTGTCACGTGTGATCTTACTCCACTATCCAATTCAATTGCGGCCCTAGATGGAGTAAGTAAAGCAGTCCGCACCCTTGATCATAGTCTAATTTGCTCCACGCAGCACATGGTCCGGCGGCCCCAACCCGAATTGCCATGACAGACAGACCTGTTCAATGCATGCGTGACAAATAAAAGTTGAATTAATAAACTAAAACTACGCTCTCCACTTCACCCTTACACGTTCCCGATCCGTGCAGAGCCATTAGTTTAATTATTCAACCTTGTTCAACCATGCAACGAACCTACTACTAATCCACACTGTCCGCTGTCCTTTTCCACGAGTTGACGGACGGAGCAGCAGTTGCTCATCAGCTCAACATTTTGGACTTGAACCCATGAGGAGGACCCGGCTAGCAAAGTCACATCTACCGGCCGGTCAAAAGATTCGCCAACCGCCATAGACAACCCCACCCGACGCGAAGGCGCGCGCTCGCTCGTCTAATCGTCTTCCAGGGCCCGGCCTTCAAAAGCTTCACAACCAAATCCAAATCCCATCCCAATCTGGACAAGGAGCGCACGTGAACGAACGCGAGTTCAGGCTCGTCGTGTCGCTGTCATCCTCCCTATGCTTGTGCTTCGTGCTCGATCTGTCCCCTATAAATCCCCAAAGCTTCTCACTCGTTTCTCCCGCAGCGGACGACCACCGATCCCAAGAACAAGACGCAATCCAACAACCACACTCGTAGTTGCAGGCTTCGAGCAGCAGCTGCTCTCTCGCTTATCAGTTCTCCAGCGCCGAGAGCGATCTCGACCGTCGATCGTCGATCCAGCCATGGTGTGGAAGAGGAAGAGCGCCGCCGGTGCGGGCGGGTCGCCCGGGCGTGGGGCCGGCGCCGACGAGGAGGAGAAGGTGCCGAGGGGCCACGTTCCCATGGTAGCCGGCGGGGAGGGAGGCGACGGCGAGCGCGTGCTGGTGCCGGTGCGGCTGCTCAGCGACCCGTGCTTGGCGGAGCTGCTGGACATGGCGGCGCAGCGGTACGGGTACTGCCAGCCGGGCGTGCTCCGGGTCCCCTGCGACGCCGGCCACTTCCGGCGGGTCGTCGATGGCGCCATGCAGAGATGCGGGATCAGCCCGCCGTGAGAGATTAGAGCTCTTGGCGGGGCTGTGTCCGTGAGGACGACGCCCCCCGTGCGGCGACATAGCTTGTACCTATGATTAGCTTAGCTTGTTCTTTGATAGACCAATCAAATTCTTTGAAGAATACTAGTATAAAATTATTTTGAATGTGATGGCGTCATGGTTAGAAAATGAAAATCGATCAATACCACAACCATCCAGTCATGTTCTATCTGCTGTATGTGTTCGTTAGCAGTATGCATGGGCTCTGCTGCACACTTGTCGTCGACGTCGACCGTCGTCACGGATACGTGCACGGCTAGAAAATTGACCTTCATAGACACTGAACGACTTAGTGCCGGTTGATGTGACCGATACTAAAGGTCCGGTACTAACGTGTCAGCACGTTAGTACCGGTCGCAAGGAGCCGATACTAACGTATGCAAGCCGGTACTAACCATAGATGCCCCGACCACCCCCGCTCCCTCCTTTTTCCTCCTTTTCTTTTCTTTTTTCTTTTCTCATTTTCTTTCCTTCTCTTTTCCTACGGCGCGGTCATCACAAATAAAATCACATCACAGTCGCAATAAGAATCATTATATCACACACAATTGATCACACATAGATTTATCTCACAATCACGTCAGGCCCGGCTAGGCTCACCACGCCAGGCCGCTGCGTGCTCCCCACGGCTGCGCCAGGCCGGTTGGGCCCATGGCGCTGCGCTGCCCCGCGCTCCCCGCGACCGCGTCAGGCGCGCCTGGCTCCCGCCGGCTGCCCTCCTGAGAAAAGAGAGATGTGAGAATGAGAGAGAGGATGAGGGGAGAAAATGAAAACGAGAACAGATAATGACGAAGAGATCGAGCAGCGTTGGGGGAGAATAAAGAGGAGACACCTAGCGGTGAGAGGATAAGGGAGAGAGGTACCACAACATAGTTAGAAAATGAAAATCGATCAATACATACCACAACCATCCTGTCATGTTCTATCTGTTGTGTCGTTAGCAGTATGCATGATGGGCTCTGCTGCACACTTGTCGTCCACGTCGACCGTCGTCACAGATACCTGCAGTGGCATGACCAGGATCGATCCATGGATTACGTCAACACTGTATACGAGCTAATTATTTGAACAAACCCGAATCCTGGGCAACAAGGAAGAATGCGTTTGCTGAGAAGAGGGGGGAAGACGGCCTTCGTTTTACTTTTTAATGAGGCGTGAAAAAGGGTGGCCAAAGCTGAAGCTCCTGGGCCGTACGGGCCGCAAACCGTAAAGGTTCTCCTGACGCCACCGACCTCTACCCCCTATAACGCCGCCGCCGCTGCCATGTGGGACCGGCGGCAGAGCCGTCGCCGCCAGGGCCTTTAGGGTTCGGGTTAGGGGTGGAGGCCATCCCGACAGATCTTGAAGGGGTCGGGGGTGGCAGCAGGCCCGACGGAGGTGGCGGGCGGTGGGCGGCAGGCGGAGGGGCCGGCGGCGAGGGCGTCGCCGGCCGGGGCAGTGGAGGACGATGGTCGGGCTGGCGGTCGCGAGGGGTGCTACGGGTCCAAAGTTAGCATGGGCGGCGACGGTGGGCGGCGATGAAGGCGGCCGAGGCCGCCGGGGCCGAGGGTGGCGACGGCGGCAGGAGCTTGGGCCCACATGTCGGCGGCGGCGGTGCAACAGGGGGTAGCTGACGGTGGAGTCAGAAGATCCGCTTTGTGCTGCAAACGAGCTTGCAGACAACAAAACGGCCGTCAGCCAATTCAAACTAGAGAGATCTTTGTCTACGAGCCGAGGCCTTCATCTCTGCTGCTTGCTGCTGCAGTACCATACGGTCCAATATGTAGAAGTAGCCCAAGCCCATAAACGGGGGGCGGCACAGGCAGGCGCTGCGAAGCCGGCCAAGGCACGAGCGCGAGCTGCACAACTTGCCACGCCATCGTCGTCCTCGGACGGACACGAACATGGGAGAGTTTGACGCGACGCCCCCGTCCCGTGTCGCAACTCGCAAGTTGGGGATGGGCCGGCGCTTTCTCGTCCTTGCATTAGAGCGACGCAGCGCATCAGCTAGCTGCCGCGCGCGGTGCACCGAGGAATAAATTTATAAATTGGTTGAAAATTCTGCGCCTGTCACGGTACGTGGGTCGTCGCGAAGAACGTAAGGGGTAGGGGGCCGACATGCTGTAGCCTGTCAGGAGATGCCGCAGGTCCAGGTATCTGTCTCGCTTGTTTCGTCTGTCGCTCGCTCGCTCGCTCGCGTGGAGAGCCATCACCAGGCGTCGCCGTTGGCCGCTGCGCGCCATGGTGGGACTGGGATCTCGTTCTAGCGAGACGCTCCTGCGGCGTCCTACTACCTTCCACGAAGCCGGCTAGCGCTACAAGTTGTCGAAACATATATTTTTCAACTTTTTTAATTTCTTTTCACCGTCTCCTTGTCATTTAATGCATACTATGTTGAAGACAATAAATTTGAAAAATGTCACTTTTTATGCCCGCTTCGTATCTGAAGCACAGTGTCTCGACGACTAAAATAAGCGTTGGACAAGTCCTTCAAGGTCTCCAAGCTAGAGAAACGGGACACGTGTTTATGCTTAGTTAGTAAAGCTTGAACCATGCAGACATTTAGTACCATGATTTTGAAAGCTCACTCGGATGGGATTTATACATTTATTTCTCGCATTTGGCATGGGTATATTTTTGTATTTCAAAGTTAGGAAAGCAGTCCACACCCCGATCACAGTCTAAATAATTGGGTTATCATGACGACAACAGGTTACACATAGGCAGTGTGATCTTATTCCACTCTCCAATCCAATTGCGTCCCTCCTAGATGATGGAGCCGGCACACACCCTGATCACAGTCAATTTTGCTCCACGCAGCACATGGGCCGGCAGCCCCAACACGAATTGTCATGACAGACCTGTTCAATGCATGCGTGACAAGTTGAATTAATAAACTAAAACTACGCTCGCCACTTCACCCCCAACACGTTCCCGATCCGTGCAGAGCCGTTAGTTTAATTATTCAACCTTGTTGAACCATGCAACGAACCTACTAATCCACACTGTCCACTGTCCTTTTCCACGAATTGACGGGCTCGCAGTAGCAGTTGCTCATCAGCACAATATTTTGGACTTGAACGCATGACTTCGCTCGCAAAAGTCCTACATCTCATCTACCGGCCGGTCAAAAGATTCCCCAAATTAACCGCCATGGACAACCCCACCCGCCGCGAAGGCGCGCGCTCGTCTAATCGTCTTCCAGGGGCCTTCAAAAGGCTTCACAACCAAATCCAAGTCCCATCCCAATTTGGACAAGGAGCGCATGTGAACGAACGCGAGTTCAAGCTCGCGTCGTGTCGCTGTCACCCTAATATCCCTGTGCTTCGTGCTCCCCTATAAATCCCAAAGCTTCTCGCTCGTTTTTCCCACAGCTGACGACCACCGAGGCCAAGAAGAAGACGCGATCCAATCCAACAACCACTCGCAGTTGCAGGCTTGCTGCTAGCTCTCACTTCTCCCAGCTTAGAGAGCCATCTCTCGATCGTCGAACAAGCCACCGCGCAACCTCGATCCAGCCATGGCGTGGAAGAGGAAGAGCGGCGGCGCCGGCGCCGGAGGGTCGCCCGGGCGCGGCGCCGACGAGGAGGAGAAGGTGCCGAGGGGCCACGTCCCCATGGTCGCCGCCGGCGGCGACGGCGAGCGCGTGCTGGTGCCGGTGCGGCTGCTCAGCGACCCGTGCGTGGCGGAGCTGCTGGACATGGCGGCACAGCGGTACGGGTACTGCCAGCCGGGCGTGCTCCGGGTGCCCTGCGACGCCGGCCACTTCCGGCGGGTCGTCGATGGAGCCATGCAGAGATGCGGGATCTGCCCGCCGTGAGAGATTAGAGCTCTTGGCGCGGCGGGGCTGTGTCTGTGAGGACTGAGGAGGAAAACGTACACGCCCCCCGTGCGGAGACATAGCTTGTAGCCTTGTACCTATAGATGATTAGCTTAACTTGTTCTTTCATAGATGGACCAAATTCTTTGAGAATATACTAGTATAAATTATTGGGAAAAAAGCTAACCAAATTATTTTGAATGCGATGGCGTCATGGCGAGAAAACGAAAATCAATAACACAACCATCCAGTCATGTTCAATCTGCTGTGTGTTCGTTAGCGGTATGCGTCGAGTTTTAAACGAGGACCGATGATTTTTTTTTTCCTAGGCGCTGGAAGTTAATGATGATTCTTTATTGATCTGTGTTATTGTTGGATAAGTGTTCTCATGACTTTGTGAGCAGCGGAATTATGTGTTTTCGTTCTATCTTCTATGAGCCTGCTATTTCTGGTTCTTCCATCAGTCAGTAATGTGATCGAACCTGCATGCCCCTGCTATTTCTGGTTCTTCCATCAGTTATTAGTAATGTGATCGAACCTGCATGCCCCTGCTATTTCTGGTTCTTCCATAGTAATAGGGTGCAAATACAGTAACCTTCCCTCATGAATGATGAATCAGAGGGAGAAAGGAGAGGATCCATGAACAAGATGCAGTACCAAATTTCCGGACAAAACTGCTACCTTATTAATTTCCTACTAGTAGGCCTTTACAAAGACTGGAGGCCATCTATCCCTCTCGCAACATCGAAAGCTACTGTATGCCACTGCATGTCATTGATCCAATCGATGATCTCCCTTTCTCGCGCCCGTAGTATCTGTATCGGCAAAACTTACAAATATTAATTTCATATTGTAGTTCCAGTTTTATTTATAATAATTAATTATATTCTCTGTTACATATACTCTCTCTCCGTCCCAAAATGTAAGCCATTCTGATATTTTTGGAGATTCAAACTATTTTGTGTTTGATCAAAATTTTAGAGAGAATCATAAAGATTTATGATATTGAATAGATATATTAAGGAAATATATTTAATGAAGAATCTAATGATACATATTTGATATAATAAATGTTATTAGTTTATTATATAAATTTGGTTAAACTTGAAAAACTTTGACTCTCTAAAAATACTGGAATGTCTTATATTATGAGATGGAGGGAGTACTTTGCAACAAAAATCCGAAATCCTACTGTTCTTTTTAATCTGTCATATATGTTTGTCTGTTTTCTTTACATCGAGCTTCTTGTGGTTTATTTTATTTTCTTTTCCCTTACCAAGCTATTAAAACTGTCAAAATAAATCATAGCCACCGAACTTATCTACCAGCAGCACTAACCGAAAAAATGAATCCTATATACCGTTCCTAGGAGTCAATTACGTCGGCTAGTTGGCTGCTGCGACATGTGCACGGCCGGGCCGGTACGCGCGTGTAGGAGTTTAGCTCCGTAGCACCAATCAAGTTGAACAGTGTAGACGCGCCCACGGGGTGGTACGCTGTACGCATACGTGCCGTGCGGCGCGGTTCGCTCTTGACCGGGAGCCGCCCTGAATCTTTTTCCCCCGTTCTAATTGATCAACATTCAGCAAGTGGAGTGGGCCCGGCACGGCCGTCCGACTCCGGCGTGCGCGCTTCATCTTCCGAAGTTCCGATGTATCGTCATCATCATTATCTATGAATGTGACTCAAGGTCAAGTCTCTAATGATAGCGTATCAAAAAGAAAAGTCTCTAGTGATAGTTATGGCAACGACTTGTATGTGTGTAGCCGCCAAAGGAATTTTGGACACACGGGCGGTTTCCTGTTCATTAAAGTTTTAAACATTTAAAAATGTTTTTCTAAAAAAATAAATACATTATGGAAGTACGTAGACGAGACCGCGGGACAAGTTGGAGTGTCATTGTGTGTATTTTGTGAGTATTGAGACCTAGATAAGAGCGCAGGACAAGTTCAAAGACTATACGTGCATTTTGTGAGTACCAAGACTTGGATGAGTTGACCTCTTGGCTTATCAGCCTGGCCTAACAGATTCAGCTCTCTCACACAGTACCATTGAATCAGCCCAAACCAACTAACAATTATAAAGAATGCTCATCGCGAATTATATATGTGATGTTTGTAACTATCAGTTAGTACACCTTCGTTTTATCTTGCCGCCAGAATTTTGATATACAAAATGTCAATAAAGAAACATGGGGATATTTTTTGCCTAATCATAATGTCATCTTATTAATACACGCTTACCATAACGTAGTCGAGTGTTGTATTTTCGAAAGTTTTATATACAAAAGCTACGTCAAAGGTGAACGTGATTTATTTGCTCAAAAAAAAAGGTGAACGTGATTTATTACTTGTACTAACTAACTAAGTTACGCTACGCCAAAGTGAATAATCTTCAATGACAAACTGATAGCGCTGTTGCCACCCCTTTGTTTTTGCCTTCAGATGACCGCCGCTGGGCTATGCGGGGGAAAAGCAGACTAACCAAGGGCTTTTTGTATAGAAACAATGAACTTGACCCCCAAATGAACTTTTTCCAAAAGCATTAATTAGTTCCGCGCTGGTATAACGACCGACATACAAAAGTCGCTCGGATACATATCTTGAAATGGAATTGAGCACGTTCCTTCCGTGCATCATGTGTTCTTCAATCTCCACACACATGCTCAAATTTCCATGTCATATTTGATCGATCTCATCATGCTTCAAAAACCTCCGGGTCACTCAGATGATCTCACAGTCACAGCTCCATTGCGCGATCACGGACGACGCACAGTTATCGTCACTTGCCATGGACTCATGGCCGGGGCGAATGTAAAAAAAAAAAAAAAAAAAAAAAAAAAAAAAAAAAAAACCCTCCCGCGCCACTTGCTGGATGAGGCGCGAGTTGGAGTAGTCGTTCGATCATCCTAGCCGTAATTCAGCGGCACGTTTTTAATTGATACGATCTAGACTCAAGGCGCTGATTTCTACGTATCTTCACCGCGAATGCGACTTTTATCTCCCTGGAAGAGGAAGAACATGATCAGTGGCTGGAAGGTTGGCGCATCGGTCTCAGAGGAATGTGCCGGGAAGGTGCGAGCCTGCGAGGCACATCTTCATCCCCCCGTCTCGTCACACTTGCTCTCGAGCCGTAGTCTTCCCGCCCGCCAAAACCATCCCAATCTGGTCTGAAGTAAACAGAGACCACACTTGCTCTCGAGCCGTAGTCTTCCCGCCCGCCGAAATCATCCCAATCGCGTCACGCTTTGCACCCCCTATATGAACCCCTCCACGGCTCCACCTCTTGCTCGTCTTCTCCGCAGCTGACGACCGAACGGGATCTTTTGAACAGAATACAGATAGAGCGCCCCGAGAACCACTCGCAGCTCTAGCTCCATCTGCGCCGCGCCGAGCAAGCTAGCGAGCGAGAGGTAACTCCGGCCATGGTGTGGAAGAGGAAGAACGGCGGCGGTGAGTCGCCCGCCCGGAGTAGCGCCGACGACGAGGAGAAGGCGGTGCCGAGAGGGCACGTGCCCATGGTCGCCGGCGGCGAGGGAGGCGACGGCGAGCGCGTGCTGGTTCCGGTGCGGCTGCTCAGCGACCCTTCCGTGGCGGAGCTGCTGGACATGGCGGCGCGGCGGTACGGGTACTGCCAGCCGGGCGTGCTCCGGGTGCCCTGCGACGCCGGCCACTTCCGGCGGGTCGTCGACGGCGCCATGCGGAGATGCGGGATCAGCAGCTCGGCCTGAAAAACGCTGGGGAAGCAATGAAGCGTAGCGAGGGAGTTGACGACAACGTGTCCCCTTGCGACGAGCTAGTCAATTAGCTCTGCTGTACATCGGCTTCATTTCATCTGTACAGATGATTGGCTCATTCTTTGTTAGATCGGTCGAATTCTTTGATCAAATTATATATGATGATGCCTATATATATATAACTGTTTTGAAGGCTCGCACATGTTTTCATATATGTTGGTAGGAGTATATGCCACGTCAGTTGTTTCTGAATTCTAGTGCAAGCACGAGAATTATGAGTGTCGTCGATCGTACGAGTTCGGTCAGATCAAACGTTTTGAAGTGGTTATTCGAATTTCGAAGGGATTATATACTAATAGTTCTTGTTATCAGTCACGGTGGATTGCATAAACTCTCTGGCTCCCTCTGATTCTTCCTCACCCTTTCCCTGATCCTGGAATACTCGGATTTGCGGTGGCCCATTTCGCCGATAAAGCATTATGTCGTTTTCAGAGCCATTATCTGTTAGTTCCTCCGTTTCAAAAATAAATAAATAAATGCAGCTCTCGTTTCCTGAGGAGTCAAACAATCTAAAGTTTGAACAAATTTATACAAAATAATTTGTACTAATAATACTAATGTGTAACTAGAACGAATCAGAGTGCAGCGACATGTATCCAAATGAACTTTTTGGAAAGCATCAGTTAGAGCAAGTATCATGAAGCCATGTAAGCAGGCGTTTTGCATGTACACATAGGAAAAATCCCTGCTGGCAGAGAGAGAAATGGAGAGAGAGAGCGGAACGGGCGTGCGACGAGTCGCCCGCTCAAGGCCGGCGCATGCGGCGTTGAGCGCTTGCA
Source organism: Urochloa ruziziensis (assembly GCA_015476505.1). Lineage (NCBI taxonomy): Eukaryota > Viridiplantae > Streptophyta > Magnoliopsida > Poales > Poaceae > Urochloa > Urochloa ruziziensis. The sequence goes on from CM027118.1 coordinate 62,193,588, forward strand.
TTGGCTGCTGTCCCACCCGCGCATTAATTAAAGGTGTCCCCACTCCCACTTTGCAGCAGCCTGGGATGACATGGCGCGCGAGACGCCCGCCTGCCGGCGCCTTTATAAGATTTGCTCTTATGCGCATCCCCCCGCCCATTCCGTGCATCACGTGTTCTTCAATATCTCCACACATATGCTCAAAGTATATTGCCCCATGTCATATTTGATCATCTCATCATGCTTCAAAAACCTCCAGACCAGAACACATGATCTCACAGCTCCATTGCGCGATCACGGACAACACACAATTCTCGTGACTTGTTATGTGCAGTTTAGCACATGTTCAGCCAAGCATAGCACATTTCTTTCTCGGCAACACAGCAAACCGCAGAGTGGTTAATCACAGCAAGGCTCACCTTAATTAGTCACTAGGAAATCAGAAAGATCCAACGGGCACACCACTTGCTGGATGAGGAGCCAATTGGAGTGGTTAATCACCGGCCGGCACGCACGTTTTTTTTTTTTATCAGAGATCCAGATTCCAGACACGCTGAGTCGTTCTACGTATCTTCGACGTCTATGGGTGTACGCAAGGAGGAGGAAAGATATAAATACTAATAATCAGTGGCTAGAAGTTGGGCATCGGCGCATGTAAGCCTCAGAGGATTGTGCCGGGAAGGTGCGAGCGAGAGAGGCGAGGCATCCCGGGTCGTCACCACTTGCTCTCTCTCTTTTTTTTTTTTTTTTTTTTTTTTTTTTTTTTGGGAACAAAGTCACCACTTGCTCTCAAAGACTCAAAAAAACCATAGTCTTCCCGCCCGCCAACGCCAAATAACCACAATCTGGTCTTTGAAGTAGCACTCTTAACAGAGACCGCACGTGGACGGACGCGAGCTCCTCCTATCTCTCTCTCGCTCTCTCGTCGTGTCACGCTTTGCACCCCCTATATAAACCCCTCCGCTCCCTCGTCTTCTCCGCAGCTGACGACCGATCACCGAACGGGGATCTTTTGAACAGATAGAGCGCCCTGAACCACTCGCAGCTCAAGCTCGATCTTCCCGGCGCCGAGCGAGCGAGCGAGCGATCTAGCACCGGCCATCATGGCGTGGAAGAGGAAGAACGGCGGGTCGCCCGGGCGCGGGGTCGCCGGCGGAGACGACGGGGAGGAGAAGAAGAAGGTCCCCAGAGGCCACGTCCCCATGGTCACCGGCGGCGGCGACGGAGAGCGCGTGCTGGTGCCGGTGCGGCTGCTCAGCGACCCTTCCGTGGCGGAGCTGCTGGACATGGCGGCGCAGCGGTACGGGTACGGCCAGCCGGGCGTGCTCCGGGTGCCCTGCGACGCCGGACACTTCCGCCGCGTCCTCGACGGCGCCATGCACAGATGCGGGATCAGCAGCTCAGCGTGAAAACTCTGGGGAAGCATAGCGAGGAGGAGTTGATGACAAAAATAATGAGCAAATACAGCAGGTGCTCTGCCTTTCATTATAGTAGGAAGCAGGTACAAGTTCGAAACAAGGACTATTATGTACAAAGGAAAACAAAAGACCGGAAGAAAAAAGTAGCTATTACAAAACTATTGCAGCGTTGCCTGAGCCGCTGCAAGTTAGCAGCTCACACCCCTATGTGTTGTGCTTCTCTGTACGCCAAAATGTCTTGTCGAATGATAATGGCGAGCTGGTCCGGGTTGATGCTTTTGTTGTCGAAAACCCGTCGGCAGCGTTCCTTCCATATGTTCCAAGCAGCGTAGATGATCACTTGCAGGTGAGCTGCTCGATCAGCTGCCCCCGCCTGCACCAAATTGCACCACCATTGCCTTATAGCACGCGGCGCTTGTGAATCCGGCATTTGAAAGTTACTCCATTGGGCTATGTGCTGCCACACAGAAGTTGCATATGAGCATTTGCTCATCATGTGCAGGTGAGATTCTGGCGTAGTGTGACAAAGCTTGCATGTTGGTGACGCCTGACCGCCGCGACGAATTATACGATCAGCAGTTGGTAATCTCAGTTGCAGTAGTAACCATACGAAGAATCGACATTTCTGCTCCACCTTAGCCTTCCAGATGCTATCCCAAACATCATTTTTGATTGATCCAAGGAACTGAACTTTGTATGCCGATTGTGCTGAATACTGTCCATTGGTTGTGAAACGCCAAGATATGCTGTCCTCCTGATCCGTGAGCTGAACCATTTGTATTTGTAGCCAAAGTTCCACGAACTGACGAACAGCTTGTTCAGTGTTCATTCGACGCAGGCCCCTCATCCACACTCGTCCTGCTGGAGCTTTTGCTACTGTATGGTTCTTCCTCCACGCCAATTTGTAGCATGCTGGTGCTATGTCCTGCGGTGCCCGTCCATTAAGCCATCGGTCCTTCCAGAATGATGTTTTCTCCCCATTTCCCACAGTGATTGCAGTACATAGTCTGAAGAGCTCATGCTCTGCTGGAGTGAGTTTGATATGCATAGCCGACCATGGCTTGGAGGGTTGCGTCCATTGAAACCAAGGCCACCTCAAGCGCAGAGCTCTATTGAAACTTGCAAGGTCTTTTACTCCTAGTCCTCCCAGGGCCTTATCTCGGCACACCCTTATCCAATTTACTAGACAGTGTCCCTTCCGTGCATCGTCAGCACCTTTCCATAGGAAATTCCGCCGTATCCGATCAATACGCTTGATCGCCCATTTGGACAGTGGAAAGGATGTCATATGGTATACTGGGATGGAAGTAAGGACGGAGTTCACCAGCTGTAACCTGCCAGCACGATTTAAGAGGCGTCCTTTCCAGCCAGGCAATCGGGCACCAATTTTATCGACCAACATCTGCTCATCTGCCCTCCTAGTCCGCCCAATGTGCAGTGGCAGTCCGAGGTACTTGCATGGAAATTGTCCAATTCCACCTTGGAAGCCTTCAGTCAGTGCTGTGGTGTCGAGGCTCTCAGTTTGTATCAAGTAGAGTTCAGACTTGTGCATATTGGTGCGTAATCCCGTTGCCTCCCCAAATATATCCAATATGTGCTGCAGATTTTGTATATCTTGGATGGTAGGTCGAATGAAGAGTGCGGCATCATCCTCATACAGGCTAGTACGCATGCGGATAGGATTCTGACCAATAGGTTGGAGCAGACCTTGTTCGGTGGCTTTGTCAAGTAACCGCTGCAAGGGGTCAATGGCCAGGATGAAGAGCATTGGCGAGAGAGGGTCGCCTTGCCGAAGACCACGACGGTGTTGTATCGGTCTCCCTGGTGTCCCATTGAGGAGTACCCGCGAAGTTGTATTCGCCCACAGAATGGAAATGAGGTCCCTCCATCGCTGTCCGAAACCCATGCGCTGCAGCACTTCCAATATGTACTCCCAGCGAACACTGTCGAATGCTTTAGCTATGTCCAGCTTCAGAAAGATCATTGGCGTTTTTGATCTGTGGAAGTGGTTGATTGCCCCCTGGATGTACTGATAGTTATCCTGTATGCTCCTTCCTTTAATGAACGCACTCTGACATGGTGATACTATAGTGTGGAGGTGAGGCGCAAGTCTGTTTGCTAGGATCTTTGATAGCAGTTTTGTCGTGCTATGCATCAGGCTAATTGGCCGGTAATCACCGGCTGTCAATGCATCTTCCTTTTTCGGTAGCAGTACGACATTGGCTGAGTTGAGCAGGTTCCATCTGTTGCCACGAAGGTTGTAAATTTGGTGGAGTGCTTGCATTAGATCTTCCTTTATGATTGTCCAGCAGGTCTTGTAAAACATTCCTGTATACCCATCTGGTCCTGGAGCCTTCTCTGCTGCTGTCTGAAACACGGCCTGTTGGATCTCCATCTCAGATAATGGCGCTTCTAGGCTGCTCAAATCATGTGTTGTGATTCCAAGCTGATCCCAATTCAGACATGTGGTGCGAGGCGTTGTGGTGCCGAACAGCGAATTATAATGACGATACAACTCGTTGGCTTTGTCATTGTGTGCTGTCAGGTTCCGATTTTGTCCCACCAGTGATGCGATGAAATTTTTTCGTCGTCTGCCATTGGCCCTTAGATGAAAGAGTCTTGTGTTAGCATCACCCAACTTGATCCAGGTCAGCCGCGAGCGTTGACGAATTTTGATCCGCCTTATGGATGAGAATCCCAGGATGCGTGCCTTAGCTTTTTTCCTTAAGGCGATTTCAGCACTTGTAAGTGCACGCTGTTCCTGTGCCTGATCCAACAGCCGGACAATTTCCGTTGCAATATCTGCCTTAAGCTTCAGTGGCATCACCTGCTGTCTGCTCCATTTTTTGAGGGTCTTGGCTAGCCGTGATAGTTTGATGTGTAGAGCACGCAGCTTATCACCAGTGTGGATTGGCTTCTGCCAACATTGCTGAACCACCTCCAGAAAGTTGGGCAGGCGAGGCCAGTAAGACTCAAAACGGAAGAAGTTGGTACATTGCAGTGGCATGTAAGTCAACAGCAGTGGGCAATGATCAGATACGGAGGAGGATAGGGCCTGTATGTAGCAATTCTGGTGCTCCAGTTCCCATTGTTCAGTACAGAAAAAGTGGTCGATTTTGGTGAGGGTTGGGTTATCTGTCTCACTGGACCAAGTAAACTGACGGCCATGTAGGTACATTTCTCTCAGTTCCAGTGTATCTAGTGCAGCTTTGAAGGTATTCATTAACCTGTAGTTGATGCGGCCATTGTTTTTGTGAACTGCACGGTAAATTAGATTGAAATCCCCCATTATAGCCCATTGTGGTAACAAAGCTGGTCTGGTTGATATTATTTCTGCCAGGAATTCTTGTTTCTCATGTTCTTCCTGTGGCCCATATACCCCTGTCATGCTGAAACTCTGTCCATTTACTCTGCTCTTAACTGTGGCCGACACCATGTATGCTCCTACCAGGACGTCTTGTAGAATATATTGATGTAATGAGCATGCTATAATAACCCCCCCACATGTGCCAGTTGCCGGCAACACTGCATAGGCTCCAACAAATTGATGACCCAAGGTTTCAGAGATGACCTGGTCTGTGACTACACTCAGTTTTGTTTCTTGAAGGCAGACTACTGTCGCCCGGTGTTCAGCAATCAAGTCATGAACCACCTGCCGCCGTGCCACTGTATTTAAGCCCCTCACATTCCAGTTAAAAACGATGCACTTGTTGTCATTCATTGGTTAAGATGTCTACAACAGTTTGAGCCCATGGATAACAATATTGATGCAGCTTACTTCCTACTACAGTGACATGCCTCATAGACCCTAAACATTCTGGGATTTGATGTTGTAGTTCATCAGACCCCCACACCACCCAATCCTGCCTCCTACCTTTCTTCCACCCGACTACATCACCATTATTCCATTTGCGAGTACACATAGTTAACGAAATTGCAACAGATACAGTACTGAGTACTAAGCAGCCTAGGCTACACAGCATCAGAGAGGAGATCATCAACTGCCTCAACAACATGAGGTGGCATTGGCTCTTTGAACAGTCCAACAAGGCGCTTCTTATGCTCTTCATTTGGCTTCTTGCTTTCAGCCAGTATGTCCAGCTTCTTCATAAGAACTACCTGGGCTCTCGCCACTGAGTGAAGCTTGGCATGCGGCTTGTTGGATAGGCGGGAGCTGGTGCGGCGCTGGCGTTCTTCAGGCTCAGGTTCTTCAGGTTCAGGTTCAGGTTCATCAGGTTCATTTGCCAAGGCGGCCTCCGGTGCCGCCTGCAGTGGTTGGGCGAGCAAGGGATCTGGTGGTGGAGCAGCTATGTCATGCAGGAAAACAGCCAATTGGTTGGCGGCAATGTGATCACCCAACGGTTGGAGCGGCTCTATCGGGCTAGCAATGTTGTGGGGCACTATAGGCTCAGCTGGGTAGGGTGTATGTGGTGGGGAGTCGAGCAGGCCAGGTGGTAGAGCAGCCAGTTCAGCATCACTATCCAGCAGAGGTGTCTGCACAACATGTATGTTTTTCGTCCTGGAACTGGACGGGGTGTCCTGTGCCGGCTGAATGACAATGTTTTTCCCCTTGTCATGTGCGGTTGCCTTTGCTATAGGTTCTTCAGGCCCAGTCAGGAAGTCTGGGAGATGTAGCTCAGTGAAGTCGATGGGTTCATGGTCAGTTACCATGTACCTGGGCGAGGTGGCCCAGATGCTGTTGCGGTCGTAGAATGGTGAGCCCATTGGGCCACCAGCCTGTAGTAGTTGGACCCCCTCATGGAAGAGGGCCGCTTCCTCCACCATGGGATCCACCGCGCCTTCGAGGTTCAAATGCAGGAGCCTTGCCATCAACTCGTCGCTGACGTCGAAGTTGTCAGCGTTGTTGGCCCCAGTCGGGAGCCAGGCCGGCGCACGCGTGTCAGAGGAGACCTCTGTGTGAGCCGCACGCGTGCCAGAGAAGACCTCTGTATTGGCCGCTTCCCCAACGGACGCTTGGGCAGCAAGTAAGCTGCTCCCAGCGTTTGGACCCGTCAGGCCAGTAGGGCCCACTGCGTAGGCCCCACCAGTCAGCACGGCCATGTCGTCGGTGTCGCTGTCGTCGCCGTCGGTGTCGTCGATGCGGCCGCCGTGACGTCGTCGCCCCCCTCCCCCAGTGCGAAAAAAAACAGCTAGTTAGCTCAGCTGTACATCGACTTCATTTTTTCTGCACAGATGATTGGCCCATTCTTTGTTAGATCGGTATTCGAATTCTTTGATCCAATTATGATGAATTGATGATGCATCTATCATTCTTGGAGGCTCACGCATGTTTTCATATGTTGCCATGCCACGTCATCAGTTGTTTCTGAATTCTAGTGCAAGCACGAGAATTATGAGTGTCATCAAACGTACGAGTTCAACTCAAACAATTTGAAGTGCTTATTCGAATTTCGATTGGACAACATAGCAATAATTCTTGTTGTCAGTCACGGTGGACTGTATAAACTAACTCTCTGCATGCGTCCTACTCATTCGAGAGAGGAGATCGAAACACTCCCCATCTTACTCACCCTTTCCCTGACCTGATCCTGGAATACTCGGATTTGTGGTGGCCCATTTCGCCGATAAGGCATCAGGTCGTTTTCAGAGCCTATGATCTCTTATCTGTTACTGTACGCTCTCTGTCGTTCACTTGGAAAGTTGGAAGCAGCAGGAAGCCTGTACTTTTAGAATTCTCTCTTTTCAGAAACAAGATAACCACAGCTATTCTTGCTAGCGAGATAAAGGTTGGTGTGCCCCTACCCCCAACCCAACCTCTGGAGTTGTCTGAGTTTGCGGTGTCGATGTCCCAATCCGACCCGCATGTTGTTTAGTTTTTTCTCAGCTTTCTTTTGTTTTGCCTGATTATGGCCTTTCCAGTGACATAGTCTTGTATTTTTTCTGCTATATCAATGAAACGTACACGTCGTGTGCCGTTCGTTAAAAAAAGATAAAGGTTAGTTCAATACACTGAATAGAATTCTTTGCCAAATTATAAACAAGTTAAAAGTTATGTGGATATATGGTTTCATGATTCTGGTTCTTTCCTGTGAATACACATTTTTTATATTTTTGTTGGACCTTGCTTTGGTTGGATACGCATTTCTACGGTGACTGCTGGTCTCCGGCTGCTACCGTGGTAGTAGTATGATATTCTCGTTCTTTCATGCAACTAGCATAAAGGGCTGTTTAAAAAAAAATTACTAAATTGGAGATGTAGTGAATATGAACTCTTTAGATTAATCTAGAGCGTTCGATCATCATAAAATCCAACGTGTAGGCTCAAATGTGTAAGAGTTTCACATTAAAGATGTAATCAATATGGACTCTTTAGATTAATTTAGAGCGTTCAATCATCATAAAATCCTACAGTGTAGAAGGTGTAAGAGTAAGATTTGTATGACCATCAAATCTTTCGCTCATTAACCTTAACTTTTCTTTGTGCCTCTCTCAGGTTTCGTGGACCGCTCGGATTTCAGTTCGTCGTCTTACTGATTAGAAATCAGGTCGTTTTCAGAGCTTTCTGTGATCTGTTAGTGAAAGGCTCTCTATCGTTCACATGGAAGTAGGATGCCTATACTTCTAGAATTCTCTGTCTTTTTAGAAACAAAGATAACCTCGGCTTTTCTTGCAAGCTAGAGAGAGATATAGATCAGTTCAATATATACTTTAGAACTCTTTGCCAAAGTGTCAGATTAACTTTAGAATTTTTGTTTCAACGGTGCTGCTTCTTGTAACATCCCTGATGTTTACGTCCTAAGTATAATACTTATCAGTTGTGAAGAAATTTAGAATTCATTGTGATCTATGGAGCAAAGTCAACTTTTGCATGAAATTTGACCAAAAGTCAAAAAGAGAAGAGGAAGTTTGAAAAATTTCAAACAAAAATTTGGATTAGCAATTCACAGTTAGTGGAACCTGTTGGATCTAAGTGGTAGCAAAAATTTCCTTCTCAAGTGCCTCAATTAAATGTGGAAAGAAAAAGATTAAGGTCACTATTCCCCATTTGAAAACAGGAAAATGGTTAAGTCTGAAAACAGTGAAAAGTGGGTAAGTTTGATAGCATGAAACTTTGGATTTTCTTTATATACAGTCCTATGACCCAAAGTGAAAGTGGCAGCTGATGGTTTGAACTTGTTGTGAGAAGGATATCACAACTAAATTTGGCTGTTAAGTATTTCTTTTGAGCTAATCAACTTGGGTAAGTATTAAGTTTCGGCTGTCAGCTTGAGAAAAAAATTCTAAGTCTGGAACAGCTGAAAAACCTTCAACTTGGGGCTCGATTTTGGAAAGATTTTGTGTATAAAACTTTGAAGTGATCATGCTTAGAAGAATCTTGGATGTCCAGAGAGTTGATAAGTGCTTGGGTTTGAGTTTAATTAGGAAGTTTACCATGTTAAAGTTGAGCTCCAAGTGAGCTAAATGAAATAAATTCAGACTCTCCAATGATAACTCTGAAAATTTCTAAGTCTGGAAGAGTGAACTCGAGCAGCATTTAGATCAATGTTTAGAGATGAATTTCATGAGTTTTTGTGTAAGGACCATACATGTCTAAGATGTAAAATGGAATTTTGGTTATATCTACTCTCATCATGCCAAATCTTGCTGGGATCAAACAAAGTTTGCTATTTATTTGGAGTCTCTACTTTTGGATGAACTTCACTGGAATCTCTGAAAAAGTGATGAACTGACAGACAGAGGGGATTCGAATTTTTCCCAATGTTCAGAGATCAAATTTGAGAGATTGATAGAAATTTTGGCCAAGCAATTTATATCAAAGTTCAAGCCCTATAGTTTCTCTCCAAGTTTGATTAAAGTTTTGAAGGGAGTTTACATTGCAAAGTTTGAGAAATTTTGATATCAAAATGGGCAATTTGGAAAGAAAAGGGAAGGGAAGAACGGACAGCAGGCCGACGGGAGCTGCCTGCCTGCTTGCCGCCGGCGAGCAGAGACGGTTTCAGTCGTGCCACGCGTCGGCACCACTTGAGGACAGCGTCGTGGGAGCAAGCATGAGGTGGCACGGTGGATGGCGGTAAGTTTTTGAATAAATACGGTGCCATCGTCATCCACTTCTCCCTCCCGCCATTTTTCACCTCTTCCCGGTCCTTTCGGTCGCCGGCGAAGTTCGTCGTCGTTCGGCCGCCATCGCCCAAATCCCTCCGCTCAAACCTTCGCCCCGACGTCCTCTATCACCTGAGCCAAATCCCGTTCAAAGTTGTTCATCACCGAGCCCTCACAAACCAAAGTTTCGCGACACAGTGAATACTCTGTTCTTGGTAAGCACCCTTCCGTGGAAGTCCATGTTGCAGTGGTTTTGATCAAAATTAGAGGCTAGATGTGAGTTGAGTAAGTCAAGGTGATGCTTTAGGAGGTGTTGGTTGGATCAAAGCATAGCTGGAACGGCCGGCACAGCCGCGCCGCCGCTCATGCCGCCGAGTTCATGGCCGCCGCCATGGAATTCAAGGTTCTGGACACTGGGGAGACAAACCGAGAGAAGCACTAGGTGTTCTAGGGTGAGGCGAATCTGTTGGGCATGTTCTTGTCGAAGTTCTCGCCGCCGTTGAGTCGGAGTAGCGCCGCGCCGCCGCCTAACCCTAGGTCGGCCGCCACCGCCGTGCGCCGCCGCTCCGCTGCCCAAACTGCCACCACCAATAGATGCGCCTCGCGTAGGGGGACCGATTCCGGGTCGTGTCGAGGCCGGAGAACCACCGCCGGCCGGTCGGCCGCCGGTCAAAGCCGGCTGGCCACGGTCAAGGCCGCTCGGCCTTTTGTCTGGGCGCCAGGGACCTCGGGGAAGAAGACAGAGAAGGCTAGGGGGTTATGGGTAAAATGTCCAATTAGTTTTTAGAATTAGATTTAAATTTCGGTTTTCACTCAAAAATTCATAGTAATTTGTAGAAATGTCCAAAAATAGTGAGACCAATTTTGTTAGGTTTGTTTTATTTTCCTTTATGCATTAAAATTCTTAAACCCTAGGTCAAATTATAAAATAAATTAGGTATTTATTTATTTACCCTCTTTTAGGTATTTAAATAAATACTTAATTATTTCCAAAATGTTTAATAATTCTGAATAATGATTTCTCAATTAGAAAATAATAATAAATAGGTTTTTATTATTTATTTATCTCTTTTAGAGTTAGAAATTCTTTAAATGATCCTTTTTAAAACAAATTAAAAATGATTAAGGGCTAGTTTAATTAGGAGAAAAATGTGGGTTAATCTTTTAAAAGGGGTAGTTAGTGTTGGCTTGCAACTTTATCATGAAGATAAGTTGTATGCTTTGTTTTTCAAAAATTTTGCATACACTAACCTCTGTCTTGCATATCGTAGAAATTGAAACTTCTGAAGTGGAATACGTGGAATTATCTGAGGAGCAGCAGCCGTCCGAGGAAGTGATCGTGATTGCCCCTGAAACCGAAGAAGTCGTCGAAGAGCCTAACTTTTTTGTGACTTCAGGCAAGCCCCGGTGCATTTATACCTACTAGTTTTAATTATTTATCTCGTGTCCAAATCTTGCTATATGTTGTGCATTAGGTCTAGGAATGATTGAAACCTACTTTTATGCACAATTCACCCTTGATATTAAGGACATCTTTACCATCTGTTTAATTAATTAGTAATACTCCATGCTTAGTCATGCTTAGAATGGTTATCCTAGCGAGTAACTTTTCGTTGCTCCTCTACTTAAGGTAATTTGGATCAATTAAATGTTTAATCAAGGAATAAAGGCCTGTTTTGAAATGCGGACAGAAGATTGGAAGGAATCGAGGAAAGTCGATTCTATAGTTCTGTTTGCTCTTTAATATTGCTAAGGCCCGTTCGTTGTTTTAACCGCTGATCAAGTGATCTTACCTGGTAACTTACTGGGATAGGGAACCAGCAAGCCCGGTAGGTTGGTTAACTCTTTGAGGGGAAATATATTTTACCTGTGCTTGTTGAGTCGGAGAAGGGCGGGGGCGTAGCCTGAAACTCACATGGTGGTCAGGCCAGACGTGGGGCCTCATGTGGGGGTGCGTTCCCGGGTTCGGGTAATTATATTTCCAGTCTTTGAGTATGGCCAGTCGAAAGGATTGTTGCGTGCAGCCCGATCAGCTGCGCGTGGCTGGGAACTAGGTCTCTCCTGCAGGATGTAAATCGGTCCGGATCGCCACAATTCTTGGTTATGAATGCATTTGATCACTGTTAAGCATCGTAGAAGAAACAAGTTGAATGTAAAGTTTTTATGAATTCAATATGCTGATTGATCTAGTTACCACTTGTATGAAAAATACTTTGCAATCTAGATGCTATAGCTAAGAACTAAATTTGGAATAAAACATGAAAAATATAAGGATCCATCTTTAGTAAGCATTTCCGCAAAAAGAGTAAAGTCAGCCAGTCCACTAAAAGCTTTCATACTCCTTGAGGGTTGGTCGTTTATTTTTGTTTAGTCGGGTCAGTCTTGCTGAGTACCTTTGTACTCAGACAATCCCTTCTTGTTGTTTTCAGAGGCACCACAGCAGAGAGACGAGGAGGAAGCCCCGAAGAACTAGAACATCTATGGGTCTCTGATGTTCTGGTGTTGGCATAGTTGTATAATTAGGATGATACTAGACTCCCTTGGCTTGTTTGTTTTAAACTCTCTAGCAAGGCTTGACATGCACTTAAGTTTGTTTCAAACTACAGTTTGTAATAATTCGCACCTCGATCTATTTATGTAAAAAGGTAATGCTTGTTAATACTTTCCCTTCTCGAAAGTGATCCTGATGTATGGCTAAGATTCAAAGGTGGATGATTCGAGTCGTCCTAGGGACACTCGACGGATTGCCGGATTTAAACTGTTTGAAGTGCGTTAGTGGAAATTACTGTTGCGACAGTGATTCGGCGCACTTGAGCCAGTTTAAATTGGACGGTTCCGCCACAGCTGGTATCAGAGCCATAGGTTGGGATAATTAACAAGGATTGCGTCTTTTTGAAACTATAGGGACCCTATTTTGTCATAAAAAGAAACAGTTGTGTCAGTGGTGGTTGTAGAGTTAATGTGATTAATTGTTTTGCAGATGCTAACTGTCTCTGCGTGTATCGTTAGAATCGTTAGAAAATTCTTGATTAGGGAGAGTGTTACGATGCCACCGAGTTTTCTACGAGTGTGTATAAATTGGAAAGGACGCAGGAATCGTTGCATCATGTTGCATTGCATAGTTTTTAAATCTTTTGGGTTTGGTGAGTGTCGCTAGACCTAAACCTGGTTTCTTGTTCAGATGGAGTTTGAGGAGCGCACTGATCGGGATGGATGGACTCAGGGGTGCTATCATAAAAAGCCTGGGTTTACACAGCTTTTGTGGGAGACTCTAAAAGGCAAGGGTTTCAAGAATCCACCTCTGTATTATTGGAGAAAGGAAGATACTGCTCACAGGGTGGGATGCAGCGTGTATGTTCATATTCCTGAGTCAGAAGCTCATCCTGATTGGAACATAGATGAAGTATGGGAGTACGGGTTTGAATTTGAAGATACCGTGGAAAAAGCCGCCTTAGTGGCATTGACGGCACTGTGTGAGAAGAACAAGTTAGAAATTGGTTCCAGTCCAGCACGACACTTCCCAATCATAAATCAGCAAGATGGAATTTGGAGGCGTCGTATGAAGGCATTGAAAGGTGAGCAGCGAGTGGAACGGGATGTTGTTGCTGCTGCTTCGATGGACTATATGACTCATATGTACAATCTTCACCAAGCCTGTCAGCACGAGTACTATAAGCAAAGAGAAAGAAATGCTGAAGTCAAGATGGCTGAGGCGGGGATGAGGTTTAATATGGAACAGGATAGGCAACGTGAGCGAGCTCGCAAAGAAGAAGCCATGAAGCGAGAGCATGAAATAGAAGGTGCTATGAGGAGGCAGTCTCAGCAAATCGATCAACTGGAAGCGGAACTTAAGCAGGTTCGTGACACCCTGGAGGTAGGCCAGCAAACTTCAGCCTTATATCGGGAGACAGTTGAAGCCAATGTCAGCAGATTGGAAGCCGAGCGTATGTTTCATCTCGATGAGATCCTCTCTCTTCGAGTGGCACTAGAGGAGTTACAGGAGCAACCACCAGTACACCCAGCCGATAACGCCCCACCTCCTGTACAAGATCCTCCGCAAGCTCCAATCGCTGGAGAAGGTGCTAATGTTGTTGGTTTTGAGGTGGAAGTGCATGGCTTGGAAGCTCTAGCAGCAGGTTTCCAGGCTGGTAATGATGAGGGAATGGAACCTCCGGGCCAGGAGATTGATCTCTTTGCCTATGAGAATTTAGATGGGTTTGATATGCCTATGGAAGACAATATGGGGAATGTTCAGATGGACCATCATCAGTTTGATTGGGCTCATGTGAATGCTGATGGTTTTGACCCGGATGGACATGAAGCGGCCATGGCTGATGCTGAAGATGGTGAAGAGGAGGAGGAAGAAGAGGAACCTGAGGAAGTTGAAGAAGCAGAAGAAATATCAGGATTAGATAGTGCACCTATTTCGTCATCATCTTCTTCTTCCAGGGATAGTGAGTCCGCAGGTGAAAACTCGGTCAATTATCCTCTGCCACCTGACAGACAGGATGAAGCTACTTCTAGGCCTCCTGTTCCCCCTGGACAAGTACTAATGACGGCCGATCAGGAAGTGTTACAAGCAGCGATGGCACGATTGGGGATCAATACCGCAGAGCTGGGTATTTATCCGTATGGTGGCTAAAGGGGACATGAGAAATCGTGGTTGTGGATGTAAATGTGTAGATACTGGACGCTAGAATAAGACTGAAGAACATGGTAGAGTACCATGTTATGTAGTTAGTGATGCCAGTCTGTACATTTGGCTTGTGATGACAGCTGTAAATATTTGCTGGTTTGTAGTATGTTGGAAACTGTTGTTGTAGTACTTAAACAAGTGATGTAATATAAGTGTGGTTTGCTTAAGTAAGTGATACATGCTTTGGTGCTATGTGTTGTGATCATTTTGCGGAATTACGTAAATGTTGTACTTATTGATGTTGAAATCCAAGAAGGAGAAATTAATTCCTTGTTTTGGAATTTTGTAGAATGTCGGGTTCAAAGGAATCACACCCTGCGGCAAGGGCCGAGGAGGCGGCCCGAGTTCAAAACCCCACTTTGACGGATGCCTTCGCCAGTATTGTCAACTCTGGGGCTGAGCAGACTAGGTTACTCAATCTTATCGCTGAAACTCTCAATACTAGTCAACAGCATGCCCGCCAAGCAGGACCACCCAGAGTGACGTATCCAAATTTTCTGGAAACTCATCCACCCATCTTCCTCAAGGCAGAGCATCCCATTGAAGCAAATGAATGGCTTCAAGCCATAGAGCAGAAATTTCGGGTAATCCCCCAATGTTCCGAAACTCAGAAGGCGGAATTTGCAGGATTACAGCTTCAAGGCCCAGCGGGTACTTGGTGGGCTAGTCATTTGATGAGACAACCTGCTGGAAGAGATATTACTTGGGATGATTTCAAGGCAGCGTTTCGTGCCCAGTTTGTGCCTGCAGGAGTTATGAGAATGAAGTTAGAGGAATTTTTGAAGCTCCGACAAGAAGGGAAGAGTGTATTGGATTACACCAATGCTTTTGATCATCTGTCTCAATATGCTCCGGAACATGTGGATACTGAGGCTAAAAAGAAGGATTGTTACTTTCGAGGCCTCAATGCAAAAATGCAAGACAAGCTGTTTACATGTACTTTTGATACATATAGTTCTGCTGTGAGCATGGCGTTCACCGCGGAAGAAAAGATGAAGGCAGTGGAAGAAACTCTGAAGAAAGAGGAATCTCTCAAAAGAAAGAATCCACCCTTTGGGGCTTCAAGCAGTGCTCCTCCGCGTTTCAAGGTGGTTTATCGAGGGCCAGCCCGACCACCTTATAGACCGCCACAGCAACAACCTCAGCAGCAATGGGTGGTCAGAAATCCCTACAATGCACCCCGACCCACAAGTCCGCAATATCCAGGGATTCGTAACACCGCTGCCCCATCTAATGCGCAGCCGTGTTATAATTGCGGAAGGATTGGTCATTTTGCTCGGGATTGTCGTTTTCCCAAACAAGGCGGAAATTCAAATGTAAAAGCTCAGACTTCAGGCCAGGGAGTTGGTCAGAAGTTTATCCGGAAGAAGTTCCTCAACACTAAGACGGGCCGAGTTCATTATATGAATGTTGAGGAGATTCCGGAAGGAGAACCGGTGATGGCTGGTATGTTCTCTATCAATGATCATCCTGCAGTTATTTTATTCGATTCGGGTGCTTCACATACCTTTATCAGTAGAGCTTTTGTGGAGAAATATCATTTAGAAACAAGTGTCTTAAGGACGCACTATGCTATCCAATCTACGGGAACCACCCAAAACACCAATCTTATAGCTCGGAATGTGATTCTTAACCTAGAGGGCAAAAAGGTGGGTGCAGTTCCCTTAATCTTAGAAGATCAGGGAATAGACCTTATCTTGGGGATGAATTGGATGAAGCAGTATAAAGCATTGATAGATGTGGATATTAGAACCATTTGTATGAAGGATATGCAAGGAAATCCTTTTGAGATAGAAATTCCTACCCGCCAATGTTTTGATCAAATGGTTAAAAAGACTAGAGCTGTCACTTTGGCCTCAATCCCAGTGGTAAATGAGTTTGAAGATGTTTTTCCTGAAGATCTTCCTGGTTTACCACCGGATAGAGCAATAGAATTTACCATTGAAATAGAGCCTGGCACAGCTCCAATCTCAAGAAGACCCTATCGGATGCCACCAAAAGAGTTAGCAGAATTAAAGGTTCAATTGCAAGAATTGCTGGATAAAGGATTTATTCGGCCCAGTAATTCGCCTTGGGGTTGTCCAGCTATATTTGTGAAGAAGAAGGATCATACTTTGAGGTTATGTGTGGATTATCGTCCTTTAAATGCAGTGACGATCAAAAACAAATATCCATTGCCTCGGATTGACTTGTTATTTGACCAGCTAGCTGGAGCCAGGGTTTTCTCAAAAATTGACTTAAGATCTGGTTATCATCAGATTAAAATTAAGCCTGAAGATATACCCAAGACTGCATTTTCTACCAGATATGGTTTATACGAATATTTGGTTATGTCCTTTGGATTAACAAATGCTCCAGCCCATTTCATGTATTTGATGAACTCAGTGTTTATGCCAGAACTGGATAAGTTCGTGGTGGTTTTCATTGATGATATTCTAATATTTTCCAAGAATGAAGAAGAACATGCAAAGCACTTGCGTATAGTTCTAAATCGGCTCAGGGAGCATCAGTTGTATGCCAAGTTCAGTAAGTGTGAATTTTGGTTGAAGAAAGTGCCTTTTCTTGGACATGTATTGTCAGCCGACGGAGTCGAAGTTGACCCTGGGAAAGTTAAAGACGTTTTAAATTGGAAACCACCAACAACAGTGCATGAAGTTAGAAGTTTCCTTGGAATGGCCGGGTATTATAGAAGATTTATTCCAGATTTCTCCAAGATTGCAAAACCTATGACAGAACTGCTGAAGAAAGAAAAGAAGTTTGAATGGAGTAAAGAATGTGAAGAAGCGTTTCAAATATTGAAGAAATTGTTGACCACAGCGCCTGTTCTAGCTCAACCGGATGTCGAGAAGCCGTTTGATATTTATTGTGATGCTTCAGGCAAGGGGTTAGGCTGTGTGCTGATGCAAGAACGCAGAGTTATTGCTTATGCATCTCGACAACTGAAGAAACATGAAGAAAATTACCCCACTCATGATCTAGAACTAGCTGCTGTGGTACATGCATTAAAGATATGGCGACATTATCTCTTAGGTAGTGTTTGTCATATCTACACCGACCACAAAAGTTTAAAGTATATCTTTACCCAGTCGGATTTGAATATGAGGCAACGAAGGTGGTTGGAGCTCATCAAGGATTATAACCTAGAAATTCATTATCATCCAGGGAAAGCTAATGTGGTAGCTGATGCTTTAAGCAGAAAAGCTCAATGTCATTGTGTAACTGCTCATGCAAAGGAGAAGACGTTATGTCAAGAGTTGGAAAATTTAAATTTGGAAATAGTGGCACAAGGAACCGTAAGAAATATTATTATACAAGATACTTTGACAGAGCAGATAAGGAAATCTCAAAAGGAAGACAAAGGTATGCAGATCCTAAGAGATTGTCTAAAAAGGGGAGAAGTTACTTGTTTCACTCAAGATGAACAAGGTATACTTTATTTCAAAGATAGAATAGTGGTACCCAAAGACTTTGACTTAAGAAAGAAAATTTTAGATGAAGCACATTTATCCAGATTTTCAATTCATCCTGGTAGCAGTAAAATGTATCAGGATTTGAAGCAAAGATTCTGGTGGACTAGAATGAAAAGAGAAATTGCGAGGTATGTGTCGGAATGTGATACCTGTCAGAGAGTAAAAGTGATACATCAAAAGCCAGCTGGAATGTTGCAACCTTTATCTATTCCAGCGTGGAAATGGGATGATATCTCTATGGATTTCATAGATGGATTACCTGTTACTTCCAAAGGATATAATTCGATTTGGGTTATAGTGGACCGACTTACTAAATCAGCTCACTTCATCCCAGTCAAAACGACTTTTCATGTAAGTCAATATGCTGATTTGTATCGGGCACGAATTATATCGTTACATGGGGTACCCAAGACTATCACTTCTGATAGGGGTTCTCAGTTTGTTTCTAAATTCTGGAAGCATATACATAAAGCCATGGGTACTACATTAATCCGAAGTTCAGCTTATCATCCACAAACTGGAGGGCAAACAGAAAGAGTCAATCAAATTCTAGAAGATATGCTAAGGGCCTGTGTGTTAACTTTTTCCAAGAAGTGGGATGAATGTTTGCCTCTAGCAGAATTTTCGTACAATAATAGTTATCAAGCCAGTATTCGGATGGCTCCATTTGAGGCTTTATATGGCCGAAGATGTCGGACGCCCTTGAACTGGTCAGAATCGGGAGAAAGAGCTGCTTTTGGACCAGACTGGGTCATTGAGGCAGAAGAGAAGGTCTCTCAAATTCGACAACATCTTAAAGTAGCTCAATCAAGGCAAAAGAATTATGCAGATAAACGAAGGAGGCCTCTGGTCTTTCAGGTTGGAGATTTTGTATATCTCCGAGTATCACCCATGAAGGGAGTTCAACGATTTGGGGTGAAAGGTAAATTAGCCCCACGATATATTGGCCCTTATGAAATTCTAGAGAAACGGGGCCCGGTTGCTTACAAGCTTGCCTTGAATGATCAATTGGCAGCCATACATGATGTGTTTCATGTGTCCCAACTTAAGAAATGTCTAAGAGTTCCTGAAGAAATTCTGGAAGATTCAGAATTTGAACTAGCTGCAGACTTGACTTATGAAGAAAGACCAATAAAGATTTTGGATGAAAAGACTCGAGACACCCGGACCAAGTCTATTAAGTTTTACAAGGTGCAGTGGACTCACCATACACCAGCTGAAGCTACTTGGGAACAGGAAGATTATTTAATTTCCAAGTATCCAGAGTTGTTTAAGTAAATTTAGAAGTGTGCTTTTGTTTGTAAATAAGAACCAACCACCAGCAACCAGTTCTTTTATGAAGTCTATACTACAGACTTTCATGACGCATTTTCCTTTCCACTAAGAAGAATGGTAATGAGCATCCAAGGAATCTCGGGACGAGATTCTTTTAAGGGGGAAGGGCTGTAACATCCCTGATGTTTACGTCCTAAGTATAATACTTATCAGTTGTGAAGAAATTTAGAATTCATTGTGATCTATGGAGCAAAGTCAACTTTTGCATGAAATTTGACCAAAAGTCAAAAAGAGAAGAGGAAGTTTGAAAAATTTCAAACAAAAATTTGGATTAGCAATTCACAGTTAGTGGAACCTGTTGGATCTAAGTGGTAGCAAAAATTTCCTTCTCAAGTGCCTCAATTAAATGTGGAAAGAAAAAGATTAAGGTCACTATTCCCCATTTGAAAACAGGAAAATGGTTAAGTCTGAAAACAGTGAAAAGTGGGTAAGTTTGATAGCATGAAACTTTGGATTTTCTTTATATACAGTCCTATGACCCAAAGTGAAAGTGGCAGCTGATGGTTTGAACTTGTTGTGAGAAGGATATCACAACTAAATTTGGCTGTTAAGTATTTCTTTTGAGCTAATCAACTTGGGTAAGTATTAAGTTTCGGCTGTCAGCTTGAGAAAAAAATTCTAAGTCTGGAACAGCTGAAAAACCTTCAACTTGGGGCTCGATTTTGGAAAGATTTTGTGTATAAAACTTTGAAGTGATCATGCTTAGAAGAATCTTGGATGTCCAGAGAGTTGATAAGTGCTTGGGTTTGAGTTTAATTAGGAAGTTTACCATGTTAAAGTTGAGCTCCAAGTGAGCTAAATGAAATAAATTCAGACTCTCCAATGATAACTCTGAAAATTTCTAAGTCTGGAAGAGTGAACTCGAGCAGCATTTAGATCAATGTTTAGAGATGAATTTCATGAGTTTTTGTGTAAGGACCATACATGTCTAAGATGTAAAATGGAATTTTGGTTATATCTACTCTCATCATGCCAAATCTTGCTGGGATCAAACAAAGTTTGCTATTTATTTGGAGTCTCTACTTTTGGATGAACTTCACTGGAATCTCTGAAAAAGTGATGAACTGACAGACAGAGGGGATTCGAATTTTTCCCAATGTTCAGAGATCAAATTTGAGAGATTGATAGAAATTTTGGCCAAGCAATTTATATCAAAGTTCAAGCCCTATAGTTTCTCTCCAAGTTTGATTAAAGTTTTGAAGGGAGTTTACATTGCAAAGTTTGAGAAATTTTGATATCAAAATGGGCAATTTGGAAAGAAAAGGGAAGGGAAGAACGGACAGCAGGCCGACGGGAGCTGCCTGCCTGCTTGCCGCCGGCGAGCAGAGACGGTTTCAGTCGTGCCACGCGTCGGCACCACTTGAGGACAGCGTCGTGGGAGCAAGCATGAGGTGGCACGGTGGATGGCGGTAAGTTTTTGAATAAATACGGTGCCATCGTCATCCACTTCTCCCTCCCGCCATTTTTCACCTCTTCCCGGTCCTTTCGGTCGCCGGCGAAGTTCGTCGTCGTTCGGCCGCCATCGCCCAAATCCCTCCGCTCAAACCTTCGCCCCGACGTCCTCTATCACCTGAGCCAAATCCCGTTCAAAGTTGTTCATCACCGAGCCCTCACAAACCAAAGTTTCGCGACACAGTGAATACTCTGTTCTTGGTAAGCACCCTTCCGTGGAAGTCCATGTTGCAGTGGTTTTGATCAAAATTAGAGGCTAGATGTGAGTTGAGTAAGTCAAGGTGATGCTTTAGGAGGTGTTGGTTGGATCAAAGCATAGCTGGAACGGCCGGCACAGCCGCGCCGCCGCTCATGCCGCCGAGTTCATGGCCGCCGCCATGGAATTCAAGGTTCTGGACACTGGGGAGACAAACCGAGAGAAGCACTAGGTGTTCTAGGGTGAGGCGAATCTGTTGGGCATGTTCTTGTCGAAGTTCTCGCCGCCGTTGAGTCGGAGTAGCGCCGCGCCGCCGCCTAACCCTAGGTCGGCCGCCACCGCCGTGCGCCGCCGCTCCGCTGCCCAAACTGCCACCACCAATAGATGCGCCTCGCGTAGGGGGACCGATTCCGGGTCGTGTCGAGGCCGGAGAACCACCGCCGGCCGGTCGGCCGCCGGTCAAAGCCGGCTGGCCACGGTCAAGGCCGCTCGGCCTTTTGTCTGGGCGCCAGGGACCTCGGGGAAGAAGACAGAGAAGGCTAGGGGGTTATGGGTAAAATGTCCAATTAGTTTTTAGAATTAGATTTAAATTTCGGTTTTCACTCAAAAATTCATAGTAATTTGTAGAAATGTCCAAAAATAGTGAGACCAATTTTGTTAGGTTTGTTTTATTTTCCTTTATGCATTAAAATTCTTAAACCCTAGGTCAAATTATAAAATAAATTAGGTATTTATTTATTTACCCTCTTTTAGGTATTTAAATAAATACTTAATTATTTCCAAAATGTTTAATAATTCTGAATAATGATTTCTCAATTAGAAAATAATAATAAATAGGTTTTTATTATTTATTTATCTCTTTTAGAGTTAGAAATTCTTTAAATGATCCTTTTTAAAACAAATTAAAAATGATTAAGGGCTAGTTTAATTAGGAGAAAAATGTGGGTTAATCTTTTAAAAGGGGTAGTTAGTGTTGGCTTGCAACTTTATCATGAAGATAAGTTGTATGCTTTGTTTTTCAAAAATTTTGCATACACTAACCTCTGTCTTGCATATCGTAGAAATTGAAACTTCTGAAGTGGAATACGTGGAATTATCTGAGGAGCAGCAGCCGTCCGAGGAAGTGATCGTGATTGCCCCTGAAACCGAAGAAGTCGTCGAAGAGCCTAACTTTTTTGTGACTTCAGGCAAGCCCCGGTGCATTTATACCTACTAGTTTTGAATTATTTATCTCGTGTCCAAATCTTGCTATATGTTGTGCATTAGGTCTAGGAATGATTGAAACCTACTTTTATGCACAATTCACCCTTGATATTAAGGACATCTTTACCATCTGTTTAATTAATTAGTAATACTCCATGCTTAGTCATGCTTAGAATGGTTATCCTAGCGAGTAACTTTTCGTTGCTCCTCTACTTAAGGTAATTTGGATCAATTAAATGTTTAATCAAGGAATAAAGGCCTGTTTTGAAATGCGGACAGAAGATTGGAAGGAATCGAGGAAAGTCGATTCTATAGTTCTGTTTGCTCTTTAATATTGCTAAGGCCCGTTCGTTGTTTTAACCGCTGATCAAGTGATCTTACCTGGTAACTTACTGGGATAGGGAACCAGCAAGCCCGGTAGGTTGGTTAACTCTTTGAGGGGGAAATATATTTTACCTGTGCTTGTTGAGTCGGAGAAGGGCGGGGGCGTAGCCTGAAACTCACATGGTGGTCAGGCCAGACGTGGGGCCTCATGTGGGGGTGCGTTCCCGGGTTCGGGTAATTATATTTCCAGTCTTTGAGTATGGCCAGTCGAAAGGATTGTTGCGTGCAGCCCGATCAGCTGCGCGTGGCTGGGAACTAGGTCTCTCCTGCAGGATGTAAATCGGTCCGGATCGCCACAATTCTTGGTTATGAATGCATTTGATCACTGTTAAGCATCGTAGAAGAAACAAGTTGAATGTAAAGTTTTTATGAATTCAATATGCTGATTGATCTAGTTACCACTTGTATGAAAAATACTTTGCAATCTAGATGCTATAGCTAAGAACTAAATTTGGAATAAAACATGAAAAATATAAGGATCCATCTTTAGTAAGCATTTCCGCAAAAAGAGTAAAGTCAGCCAGTCCACTAAAAGCTTTCATACTCCTTGAGGGTTGGTCGTTTATTTTTGTTTAGTCGGGTCAGTCTTGCTGAGTACCTTTGTACTCAGACAATCCCTTCTTGTTGTTTTCAGAGGCACCACAGCAGAGAGACGAGGAGGAAGCCCCGAAGAACTAGAACATCTATGGGTCTCTGATGTTCTGGTGTTGGCATAGTTGTATAATTAGGATGATACTAGACTCCCTTGGCTTGTTTGTTTTAAACTCTCTAGCAAGGCTTGACATGCACTTAAGTTTGTTTCAAACTACAGTTTGTAATAATTCGCACCTCGATCTATTTATGTAAAAAGGTAATGCTTGTTAATACTTTCCCTTCTCGAAAGTGATCCTGATGTATGGCTAAGATTCAAAGGTGGATGATTCGAGTCGTCCTAGGGACACTCGACGGATTGCCGGATTTAAACTGTTTGAAGTGCGTTAGTGGAAATTACTGTTGCGACAGTGATTCGGCGCACTTGAGCCAGTTTAAATTGGACGGTTCCGCCACACTTCTTTCCTGTAAGTACATTTTTTTCACAATTATTTTAGGACCTTGCATCGATGCCGGTATATGAATTCTTCTACGGTGCCATCAGTCTGTTGACTGCTGGTCTCCGGCTGCTACCACGGCAGAGGAACTCTTGAAATCTCAGAGAATATAGTGTTGCACGTTGAAAAGTCCTTACACGCATGCTACTTACTGTAACAAACAAATATATATATTTTTTAGCTTCAGCAACAAGTATCTTAGAATGTACTGTTAGACTCACATCATCACGATCTCAACAGTCTCAAGCTCGAAAAAGGAAATTTAGAGATGCCTATCTAGAAAATGGAATTGCCCGAACTTCAGAAAGTTTTCAGCCTCATTTCAAAAAAGAAAATTTTCAGGCAATTTTCTAGAAAGGCATGAAGCTCTAAATTTCCTCTTTTTTTTGTTTCGTTTCAGGAAAAAGAATCCTATTGCCTTCGCGTCCCGTTTCAGGTCCTAGCTTGGTCGCTGGCTGCTGCCAATTATTTGGTATGACCGTCCAAGGCTTCACGGCTTCATCCTCAATCATCTTTGTGGCTTTGCCCGTTGACAAATCAGTGCCTCAAGAAATTCAAATTACGTCCATATGCCTCCCCCGATCACTGTAATTCTAGGATGATATCGACGGGGCCAGGTCCCAGCAGGTGAAGTGAGCCCCACCCTGACCATAGCCCTGAACATATATGTTTGTCCTTTTCTTTGTTGTTGCAAAGTCTTAACTCATTATCTTTGTGTTGGCAAGGTATTCAAGTGCTTATAAGAAAAGGCTGAAACGTTTTTCAAGTCAATTGACTTTTCCATCCAAGTTGGCATTGATGCACAGTACTTCCTTGGAGAAAGATTAGCCAGCGCAAGAAGAATGTTTGCAACCTTGGGCCAGTGGGACTGTGCCAGCAGTAATCAAAGCCCGTGTTTAGTTCCAAAATGAAATCTTTTCCCTATCACATCAAAGGAGAATCTTAGATGCACGGACTATTAAATGTAGAAGAAAAAGGTAAAAAGTTACATGGATAGGTTGTAAATCGCTAGACGAATGTACCGCATCTTCTTCGGCATCCCTTTTCGACCGAGTAGTTGAACCTCATGCCATGTGCCGCATCTTCTTCGAGTTGCAGACTCTGTTAGATTCTCCTTGCACGGCTCGTGGAAACTGAACAGCAAGTCCGATAAATCGATTATTTAAACATAATATGCTTGTGCCAACATGAATTCCCCTGACCTTTTGGTCGTGAACTTGTCCCCTTTTCACGAAAAGTTATCCGTCTCGAGAACCGTGTCAGTTCATCTCTATATCTATACACGCTTTCATAGAAACTGTACTCTTACGTACTTTTCATCTCTTTTCCTACATCTAAACACGGCCAATGGCATTATCTACGCAGGCTTCAGGGAAAAACTTACTCAAACTTTTGTTATATAGCCCGTGTTTAGTTCTTTTCACCAATCACAGGAGAATTTTATATGTATGGAGTATTAAATATAGACGAAAAAGGTGAAAAGTTACATGGATAGGCTGTAAATCACGAGACGAATCTAATGAGTCTACTTAATCCATGATTTGCAACAGTAATGCTACAGTAACCATCCGCTATTTATGAATTATTTGCCCTCTAATTACCATCGTTAGATTCGTCTCGAGATTTCTAGTCTATCCATGTAACTTTTCACTTTTTTCGTCTACATTTACTACTCCTAAATCGGTAAAATCAAACCTGAAATCTTTTCATCGAAAACATTTCGGAAACTAAGCACCGCCATAGCTCAGCTCGGCAAACGTGCCGGGTGCTGCAGATATGCCAACGACCTGCACACTTTTCTACAAACCATGCTGACCACTCAAGGTATTCGAAATCATTGCATCCTCCAAAACCATCTTCATCCGGTAAACGGAAGGAGGTTGGAAGGTTATAAGAGAGAGTAGACCGCACCTGATTCACCCACTGACAATGAGTCTGCATCATTGACCAGGGGCACGAACAGTCACAAATTAAAACCTCCAATCACTTGCTACGCTAACAACCGGTGCGGCGCCATCTGAACCGAGCGCTACTGATTGCAGTCTTTAATTACAAGCTACCACCACGGTCCACGGACCAACAGTGGTAACAGCCTGCGGCGGCGTAGTAGAAATCCCGACAGCCGTCGGAGTTGAGTTGGTGTTGCTTTTGCACACGAGCCGATCGACAGAGACCCGCCGTCAAATCTTTCCGCAGCCATCATCGCCAGAAAACCTTGACGATCCCCGTCACTTGCCTTGCTCGATCTCGTCCTCAATATAAACCCTGCACCCTGCTAGCAGCTGCTTTGGCCACCATGCATGTGTAAGCTAGGAGAGTAGGAGGTATCCACTACGCCGAACCTGCAGGGTCCTATATTTGCCGTAGGCCATATGGCCAAGGCCAAGATGGTGCGGAGGAAGACGGCGACGACCAAGGCCGCCGCGGCCCCTTCATCAGCCGCGCGCGCCGTCCGCGGCGACGACGGCGACGGGAAGTTCCCGAGAGGGTACGTGCCCGTGCGGCTGGTGGCCGGCGACGGCGAGGAGCACGAGAGGGTCCTGGTGCCGGTGGCGCTGCTGAACGAGCCGCGCATGGCGGAGCTGCTGGAGATGGCGGAGCGGCGGTTCGGGTACGGGTAGCCCGGCGTGCTGCGGATCCCCTGCGACGCCCGGCGCTTCCAGCGGCTCATCGTGGGCTTGCCGTGCGACGCCACGTAGCAGTGCGCGTGTGCCGTGTGGTGCTAGTTTTAGAATTTCTGACAAAAAAATGCAACTGCAAAGGATTTCGTTTGTAATTTGGAACGGACATAAATTGATTCAAGGGACATGGGAAAAATTGGAGAATATGCATGCATGTATGTATATGGAGCTTAATTGATTGGCTTTATTATGGAGGGAAGGTAGCAGGGTTGTAGCTAATGACCGGCAGTGGTGGTGGGGGCTTGTGGATAAACACAGCGAAGGTGTGGGCCGTGTGGCATGGCCAGGTTGGGCATCGGATTGCTATCGGGCCGATGCGGACGAGGCCCGTTTCTGCCACACGGAGGGTGTGGTCCGTCTGGCAGGCCCGTTTCGGAATTCCCATTTTTTTCTTTTTTTTTCGAGACAAGCGCGCACTTCCGAAACGGTCCTGTCACCGTGGGCAGACATTTCGGCCTTCCTTCGGTTGCACGGCCCTTTTCATAGGCACCGCAGCCCACGTGCAGCGGCGAGACTGGAGAGAAATTTGGGCTGCCAACACCTCGAGAATGGCCAGCACAAAAGGGCCTTTAAATTACGCGGGGGACCAACCCAATTCGCGCGATGGAACAGTAGCATCCTGCATCCCCACCTGTCAACTGGTGTGCTCGTAGCGGCGAACTCACGTCACGTCGCAAAGTCTTGTGCGCGCATTTCAACGTGCTATATGTGGAAGTGGTCCCTTTCCCTTCCCCCCATTTAAATTATTATCGCAATCTTTCGCAGCCAGATGCTAAATCATCCAACTATGCAGCCACGGGATTTTTCCATCCCGGGACGCTGAACCTCGCCGCCGGCACACGAGCGGCACGAACGCAGTGAAGATGGCAATCAAGCGAGGCCGCAGGTACATTGATGGCAAAGCACGGGGCCGTACGGCACGGCCCCGATCGTATCGGCGGCCGGGATGGCCGCCCCGTACGACGCGAGCAAACGGTAATGCCGGCCTGACCAGTTACCAGGAAAGCAGTGACCTGTGCAATAACGCTACAGCTCCAGTACACGTTCACTCACGCGTGTGCAGCCTGCGGCCGGCCTGCGCACGCTGCGGCTCAGCGCGCAATTAACACCCCGCGCTGCGGCCAAAAGGCAAAAGCACAGGTCAAGGCTCAACGCTGAAGCTCAGGCCTCCTTCAATGGTTAACTCTTAGCTAGCTCATAGAATATTTTTTCATATTTTAATAGAAGAGAGAGAAGAGCTATCTCTTAATCAAGAGATAGTCTCATACACGCACTTCGAGATTGTGTGTGGATGACGTGTGGGGTCATTGATGTTATGAGCTACTCGTATGTGCTAAGAGCTAGCTCATTGAAAGAGTTATCTCTTAAAGTGTTTAGAGCTAGGTACTATCTCTTATCATTGGAGGAGGCCTCGGAGCGGCAGGCAGGAAAGTGTGAAGTGAGAACGGCACGCAGGCAAGGAAAAAGGCAGGGGACGCCTCTCTTTCCGCGACCGGGACAAGAGCCTCGCCATCGCGGCCATTAAAAACTCGCATTCACGCCGCTCACAGGTCCTCCGACCGTCGTCGGGTCGGAGGAATACTACGGCTAGGACGGCGAGCAGGCCTCATCACTCATCAAGGCGGCTGCAGCTGCGGCCGCGCGCGGCGTCAACTCCCTGTGCTGTGCGGCATTAAACGGCCGGGCAGCGAGACGCGAGCCCGAGCCGAGCACATCATCATTGCTCCCGCTGCCGCGACGGACGACGACGACTACGCGGTGCCCGCGCAATCAATGCGGCGCGCGCGCGCGCCCGTGGACGGCGACGCCACCCGTCCAAACTCGCAAATCGCAGCTCGTCGCAAGAGCACCCACCAGGAAAGAACCGAACCGAACCGAACATACTACCATTAGAGTACTCCAGCACCAGCAGGAGTGAATTTTTGATCGACTGTGGCAGGATTGATTGCTTCTACAGGAACAGGAGTAGTTCCAGCAGGAGTGGATTTTGATCGATTGTGGTAGGATTGATTGCTTCTACAGGAACAGTAGTAGTTCCAGGCACAGTATTACAGGAACAGGAGTAGTTCCAGCAGTATCACCATTCATGTTCTATCAGGTGCCATAAATTCCCCTAACAGAAGAATCGGGAGCTAGCGCCCGCCCGCTACTGATGCATTTTCCGGGAGAAGAAACGGAATCGTGGCCAAAAAAAGGGCGCCTCCCCTGTACCCCAACCAGGTCCAAAATCCTTGGATCGTCACGTTATACGGGTCGATTAACAGCGAGCCTAGCTAAACTTGCGACGCGGAACGGGGGGACCGATGCGCCACCACGGCTCAGCTAGGTGCCGAGGAAGCCGACGTTGAGGTCGATCCGCGGCTTCTTGCTGGCGGCGGGCGCGGCCGCCGGCGCGGGGGGAGCGGGGACGTGGGACTCGCACCGGGGGCACCGCGGGTCGCTCCGGGAGATGAGCACGTACAGGAAGCACCGGGGGCACGCAGCGGCCACCATCCCGCCGCCGCCGCCGGACGGGGAGTCGCAGGCGTCGCCCTGCTCCACCCCGCCGCCCCCGCCGCCGCGGCGCTTCACGGAGGACGTGGTCACCGACGACGACGACGGGGACGCTCCGGCGCCGGCGCCGCTGTGCTGCTGCTGCTGCTGCTGGCTCTGGTGGTGGTGCTGCTGGCCGTGCCCCTGCTTCCCGCGCTCGAACCGCTCCAGCGCCGTCTTCACCTTCTCGATCGTGCACACGCTGTGGTACGTCGCCGTGGCGGCGCCGCCGCACGCGGACGGCGAGGCCGCCGCTGGCGCCGGCGCGGGCGACGTCGTCACGGCGCAGGGCTTCGACGCGGCCGCGGCCACCGGGAACAGGTTCAGGTCCCTGGGCGCCGCCGGGCACGCGTGCTTCGGAAGGGACAGCTTGCCGGGCTGCACGTTGGGAGACAAGAGATTAGCTTTAGCTGCACGTTCGCCATTGTTTCTCAGGTGGTAACCGTGGTATACAGTTGATAAAAAAAAGGCTCAAACTAATGAGGCTATTGAAGCTTGTACTTATTCTAAACAAGTCGATTAGTAAATGAAACAAAAGGACAACATGTGCAAGTACATGTTCTTTTTAATATATTGCAAATGCGTTTGGGAGCAAACACAGACAGTGAACTCTTCTCGTTTGATGACAGGGGACTGCATTTTGGGCAGAATTTAGTGGAAGTTTTCAACGATTCTGAGCAAGTGTTCCATGTAAAATTCAGAGTTTCACAAAGGCTGAAATCAAAAGGGGGAACAAAATTGGGAGTTGTAGAGCAGGCGAGTTTTAAAATCAAACTTGGATTACACTGACAGTACGCGTGTTCATGTCCTTGGACTCACTTTCTCACGTTACCTCTTCGGATGGGGGAAGACATGAACCAAAAGAAGCGAAAAAGACGAATTTTTTCCCAACATCTAGGTGAACATGATGAAGCGAGCAGCCGAGCACGCAACAAACACAGAGTCGATCAGCTGCCGTTTGTTCGAATTTCTTGGTTGCTCCTCACACAGTCGACACAAAAAGAAGTAAAATCGCCCAAACGGAGCGAGCCGGAGGCAAAAGAAAACACGCAGAGAGCATGGCAAGGGGGGGGTGAGGAAGAACAGGGGAGAGGTTGAGGTAGCGAAGAGAGTACTGAGCAGGGAGACGGGAGGGGCTTACCACGGCGTCATGCCTCGAGGCAGCGTCCCTGGCGTCGTCGGTGACCGCGCACCCGCCGAGGAAGTCCCTGGTGACGAGCTCCGCCGCCCTGCCGCCGCTGGCTCCCCGCGCCATGAACCCCACCGCCTCGGCCGCCATCTTCTCCCCCTTCTTCTTCTTCCTTCTACCACAGCATGCAGCGGGGCCAAGGCGCAGCGTCTCTCGATCGATTACGCCCTCGCAGCAGCAGTTCTTCAACACCACGGAACTCGAGCAAGCACAGAGAGACGAGGAGGGGTGTGGCGGCGAGCAGGGTGGGGAGGGAGAGGGGAGGAGGGAATGATAAAGGGTCGGGAGGGTGGGGCTTGGAGGCATCGGGCACGTATGGGCGCGCCATTAATTAAGGTGTTGGAAAGGCAAGGCATGAGGACAAGATGTGCAATGAATGCGAGCGGGGTAGGCCGGGCATTGATGGCAGATGGCGCCCGCTGTGTGTGTGTGTGTGATGGGGATGGACCAGCCTACGACGACGCCACTCGCTCCTGCTGCTGCCTTCCCTGCCTACTCCTATGGGGTCCGTCTCGTCTACCCCGGCCTCGTCCGTCGACCTCGACCTCGCCTCGTGTACGCGTAGCGGCGCCGGGGCGAAACGGAAGAGGAAGGAGGCGTATCGAGCTGGTCGTACTAGTAGCAGTTGTGAGCCTTTGCGTGGGGATCACGCGGGACCCACGCCCCGAGATCTTCTTTGGGATTGGTAAACAATGGCGCCCAGAGCCCAGTTACCTGAAAATTGTTCGAGCACAGGAGAATGAAAGAGGAGTCAATTGCGCCAAATGCTTGTACGGAAATACTCCGTAAGGTTTTGTGGTTAGGGTGTAGTATTTAAATAGATGAAAATAGATGAAAAGTACGTAAAAAGTATTGTTTCTATGGAAGCGTATATAGACATAGAAATAAACTGACACGGTTCCGTAGGTGGATAACTTTTTGTGAAAGGGGACACTTTTACAGTATCTAAACACGGCCTAGTATTGTACTAACTCGCAATCCTAGCAGTACATCTAAGAGATGGTAATGGATCATGACCCTTATACTCTTTTCACTGTCTAACTTGGCCTTAAATATTTGTAGGCTCAATTTGTATAAGAATACGACACAATCTATTTAGGGCCCGATCCTTAAAATTGCTAAGCTAAAAAGTTAGGACCATTATGAGGCCTAGTAACCGATAACACCATTTTGGTACTCTTACTTATGTTGAATCACAAACATTTAGAAATTACTATTAGGATGCTTAATTAATATTTTTTTGTTGTTGTTACAACATTGGTTTGTAGTAGTAGACAATTTTTAAGGTTTTTGTTGCATTCAGTTTTTTTAAAATAAAATAAAAAAGGAACCGCCATTCAGTTTTCACTCTCCGTGAAGCAGGAGCAGGACCAATCGTGCTTTTGAGTTCATCATGACGTAGCGTGACGCGCTACAACGCACGCCGCGCTATTTTCCCTGCCGGAAATAAAATCAATGCCGAAAGTTTGACGTGATTGATCCCGCCCCACCGTGTACCCAACTCGCAACCAGCATTTTAATTACGCACCAGCAGCACCACTGGCTGCCGCAGAACGTTGAAAACTGCCTCGTCCGCCCCCGCCCTGCTCTGCTCCTACACGAAAAACCGGTCCCAAATCCACAGAGATTTAAACCCACTCTGACCCCCCCCAAGCGTGATCGATCTCGATGGAACAGCGAGCTGAGCGCGGCGGGGGGCCTGCCCGGCGGCGAGTTTAATGAGGCGATCGAGCGCGGGCGTGTTGACATTGAAGGAAGCCCCGGCCGCCGGGCCGAGCGTTGGTAGGAGAGATCGAGCGTGACGGGCGGGCGACGCCGGCGTCATCGCATCGGCGACGCGGCCGGGCGCATCGCATCGGCGAACTCATAAAGGCGCGTGCCGGTACGTGTCAGGCGGCGGTGGCGCAGGTGAGACGGGATGGGATGGTCACGGGCGGTGGCGGAGGCCGACGAACTCGTCATGGAGAATTGGAGATGGAGATGGAGGCCAGGGGAGCACGGCCAAGGGAGAATTAAGGCCCGGGGGGCGCAGCCAGCAGCGGCGTTAATGCGGCCGGGGCCAGGGGTCAGAGTCAGCTTTCAAATCAATGCGCGCTGCTGGGTCCCGGGTCCGGCCGGACTCGGGAGGCGCTAGCTTGCGTCTCCGCAAAGCAAAAATCTCGCGCAATCATATGCGTGCGCGCATGGATGCAAATCTATGGCCGGTCGCTGCCGGGTGGGCCAGGGCTTGGCAAATTTGGTTTGGGGTAGTACAGTACAGAAGAAATAAATGGATAATGGGACGAAGGAAAAAAAAAACAATTACAGCATGGCGCGTTCAGACCGGCGGCTATCGTAGTCAGTAGCGGTGGAGCGGGGTGGCGGATATCTGTCAATCAGGTAGGCTAGCAGGCTCCAGTTTTGGTTTGTCAACGCGGCCGAGAGCTGCTTGCAAGTTTACCCAACCCAATCATCAATGATTTCAGTGCGGTGTGTGTGAAGCAGTAGCGTGGGTGGTTAGATTACGCACGAAACGGTGCGCGCGACTCGTTACCATCCCCGCCCACTGGCGACTCGATACGTGGAGGTGCCGGGTGCGTCCAGTAACGCGCCCGTTAGCCGTGGTACTTCCACCGCTGCCCGCGCTGCCGCGTACCAACGGGGGCCACGGTCCGGGCGAATGGCATACGCCGCCGGTTACCCGGCCGGCCGCCCGCCGTTGCCCAGGCCCCAGGCCCAGGGTACCACCGCGTGGGCCAGCGTACGTCCCCGTGAAAAGCGAAACGGACATGTCAGACACGTACGTACTCGGGAGCGAGCGCACGTATGAGCCAATGATTCATCGCTGGTTTTTGATTGCTCGTCCGCAGTTTACAGCCGGTCGATCGAACGACGTGGTCGCTGTTAACTTGCCGGGCGGCGGCCGAGGCCGCCGAACCTCTGAATTTTCAAAGAGCCGGGGACTACTTGTATCGCGTGTTCGTACGTATTTATCACTAGTGTACGGCTGTAGGCAGAGCCGCGATTTGCATTTGCTACACACACACACGTACGTACAGTACAACGACAATGACAGGTTCACGACCTGCTCTCCGTATGAACTAAACTACGGAGACGGTGGTTAGCGCGTCATGAATTGTATGGGAGTACATGCATACTGTTTGTCTTTTATGCATGCTCCGTGCCGGTGTCCTCTTGTAGTAGCACGTACAACTACAAAAATACTACTACTCCACTGCGGCTACAGCCCAAAGTGCCAATCATATCCAGCGATATATATAATACACTGGTACTGGTAGTAATGTGACGTAGTATCCAGAGCTTTAAGAACGCGATCACAAGTACAGATACCCGTTATCAGAGGTAGACATAAGAGAGGGTACCAGCAGCACTGCACAGCAATAATCCCCGGCGGCCACCACCCGTCAGTTGTTGCTGCACTGTACTGCTTGGAGTTAGTGAGTGAGTGACAATCAAAGGTACCCATGCATGCATCAATGGCGTTGCGAGCAATGATGGACGATTAGGGCCACGGGGCCTTGCAGTTAAGCATCCTGATCGACCGTGTGATTCGGGCCGGGATCAGGACTGCTGTGCAGGAACAGTGCAAAGCCACCACTACAGTACTAAGATCGGCCGGATCCAGAGCCCTTGAATGCATGCGGTCCGTGCAGATGCATTGGCATCGATCAGGACTTCAGGAGGAGGGACATTCAAGGCTGGGGGCATGAAACTCATGACTCGCACCAGCGGCGGCAGCAGCAGAACGAGCAGCAGCGGCTGAGAGGAGACGACGGTGAGATCTCACGGAATCCATGGCTGATCATGCCCTGCCGTCCTCCTGCGTGAAGGCATCTGATCTGACGCTTTGGGGCTTTTGGCCGCAGATCGCGCGCAGCAGAGCTGTCTAACCGTGGAGCCAGTATCGTCCAACGGCGGATGCCGGAAGTAATCTCTCTCGCAATATCTTGCTCTTTCGGAGTGAACGGAAAGATACCTGTCGCTCTAGTAGCTCATTTATTCCTGCGACCATGGCAGGGCTTCAACACGCCCATTAAATTGTCACGCCCATTGAAGACACGGGTTTAGATCGAATTAATGCGCGAACTGAACTGGGCTTTGGGCGTTCCCAACCGAAATATTTTCATCCATCGTATCAAAGGAGAATTTTTGATGCACGAAGTATTAAATGTAAACGAAAAATGTGAAAAGTTATATGGATAGACTGTAAATCGCGAGACGAATCTAACGAGTCTACTCAATACATGATTTGCAACAGTAGTGCTACAGTAATCATCCGCTAGTTATGGATTAGTTATCCTCTAATTACCATCGTTAGATTCGTCTCGAGATTTCCAACATATCCATATAACTTTCCACCTTTTTCGTCTACATTTACTACTTCTAAATTGATAAATTCAAAACCTAAAATCTTTTCACGAACTAAACGCGGCCTTGGTCCTTTGTTTTCGCGTCCGAAAAAACACATAATGAGGGCGCAGTACATTTCTGTACAAGAGTTTTTTTTTAAAGAAACATTTCGGTACAAGAGTGGAGTAGCACTCCCGTAGTCCCATGTACGGTACTGATGTGAACCGGCAACTTCGGTTTTAAATTGAAAACGACTGCCAGTAGGTGCTAGGCTGCAGGGGACATCAACTGCAGAGGATCTCATTAGAAAAAAATTTGGTCATGGGCCGTAGGATGCATCATGTGCTCTGGTTCTCAACTTGCTCGCTTGGTCATGGCGCTTGGTTTTGAAGCCTGAACTTGATGAAGAAATTCTGCTACAACGTTGATGAAGTCTGAAACTGAAGTAAGAGCATCAGCTGCAATGTTGTTAGTGCTCGACGAGGCCTGAAATTCCACCTGAAGACGAAGGATACGGGCCACCATGCATGGCACGCGTCATGAAGAGCCGGGGGCCGTGGTACCCGCCGCCCGGATTGCGATCGGCCGGCGGCCGGGCCGGCTGGATACCGTTGTCCAGGCACATACAGGGTATACCGTGGCCCAGCTCGGCACCGTACGTGCGGGAAACAGACATGCCCATGAGCTTGCACGTACGCCCACTTCCACGGCACGTTCCCGTTCCGTTCGACCCTGTAGACTTGTCCGAACGGCTGGCCGTTCGACGTCGTTGTTTGGGCCGGCCGGCCAGGCGTGCCAATGAAGCCCAGCCGGTCGCTCACCGATTTTCGGAGCCTGAATAGCTCTAGCAGCGTACGCATATCTTCCCAGCCTGCCTGCCTGCAGGTCGTGCTCTGCTCCGGTGTTGGGAGACGTAGACGCGTACAAGTGGCAGTGAGTTGCGGTTCCTTCTTTTGGTTTTCCTCCTGCGTCGCTCTCTTCTTCACGTGGAGCACGGGGGGATGTGCACCACTGCACCGTGCTCCGCTTCAACCGAACTGATACTCCCAGCACGTTTCTTACTAGTCGCCTCTACCTGGCAACTGCTCCGGCCTCATGGTAATACTCCCTCCATCCTCTTTAAGAGGATAGGACTATTTGATCTCATTTAAACATGTCATCACAAATTTTAATGAAAACTCCTCGGTGCCAACGACATTAACAACATAACCTACTCCCTCCGGTTTAGTATTAGAAGTCGTTTTGGACAAGGTTTGAGTCAAACATTGAAAATATAAATCATGAATAACATTTAAGTTGTTGAGTTTGGAAATGTGAAAATCATATAAATAGATTGGCCTTGAAAATTACTTTCATAAAAATATACATATATAATTTTTTAAGAACTGTTTTTATAGAAAAGAGAAGTCAAAGTTTTGCTTTGGTGACCGTGTCGCTGTCCTAAACGACTTCTAATAGTGAACAGGAGGGAGTACATTAAAAATCGCTTTA
The DNA here is from genome assembly GCA_015476505.1 of Urochloa ruziziensis. Lineage (NCBI taxonomy): Eukaryota > Viridiplantae > Streptophyta > Magnoliopsida > Poales > Poaceae > Urochloa > Urochloa ruziziensis. The sequence goes on from CM027118.1 coordinate 62,229,113, forward strand.
ACCAATCTCATTTCCTCCTTTCATTCTTGTTTTTCCGTGCATACAAGTGGCAGAGTTATTGGGAGTGAGACTAAACGTTATTGTGCATCGGACCCGAGGCAATGGCCAAATAGTCCTAATACAGCATATAGAGATTTTTAAGATTTGGAAATTGTCCAATCATAATCATAAGGAGACGGAGGGAGTACTCCGTATCTGCCTGTCTGGCGGGCGTCGCGTCCGTGAGACCGTGACCCGTCAACAAGCGTAGGCGGAGGCGCGTAGCTAGCTGCAGATTCAATTGCATCTGAAGAGCTTAATTCCTTTGGTCATAGAAAAGCCGTGTGCCTACAAGGTTTGGCTTTTCAATTTAGTTTATGCGGCAATAAACCCTCATCCAGATAAAGAGAATGGAACGGAACATAGGAGGAGTAGTAGTAGTCCTGCCTGTCGCTCTAACTCATTAATTTCTGCGACCATATGGTAAGGAATTAATCGCGCCTCATTGATTGCCTCGACGTTTAAGTCACGGCTTAGCTTCAATGCCCGGAACTGTACAGTATTGTTTTGATTTTCGCAGGACTTGATGGCCCAACAGTACCTTTCCAGGTACACAAACACTGGATTAAAAATTAGCAGTACAGCGGGCAGTACACAAGTTTTGATTATAGACAAAAATTTGTTGTAAATATACGAAAAGATAAGTTAAACTCAAAATTCATTTGATGATAAAATAGGTCATAAATAAAATAAATGATATTCGTATAATTTTTTTGAATAAGATGGTCAAACGTTGCGAAAAAAGTCAATGGCGACAACTATTTCGATATGGTGGGAGTAGATGTTTTGTTGCTTGTATGTCATTTTTTGGATATAGGAAAAAAAAAATCTCCCACCGAGAATAGCCTTCAATTGCTAACCAACAACCATGTTCTTTTTTTCCAGTCTCACCAAGCCTTAATCGCATCTTTAACTAACTTACTATTTTTCATGCGTACGGAGTACAGTACTAGTTCGAGGTAAGATGATCATTTATGTATGGTACCCGGAATCTTTGCCATCAAAGCAGTAGAAACCCGATCCAAAATCCTGGATATGGCGCGAATGAATCTGTTTCAAACATTTGGAAAATTTCAGTATCATTTTCTCTCCAAGCCTATTACAACCCCAAATGGAGGATGAATTCCGGAGCACTACCGCCCTTCTCTCCCGTTACCGGGCACAGCACATATTGTTGCAATGCAAGCTTGCCAGCACTGTCTTACACTACGTTTTGCTTTGAAAATTTGTCTTACACTAGTATTACATCAGCTATAATTTTATTTTATTTTTTTGAAAATTTGTCTTACACTAGTATTTTTCCAATAGGTTCATCCATCCCCGAGTTATATACACGGCTAATAACTGAAAGCTGGGGTCGCCATTGCTATTGCGTACCGTACTATACAATTAAGAAGCTAGTACCGGAGCATTTGCTCCTGCATGCATGCTGCAGTTGAAATCACGGATTACTCTGTGGAACCTCCCTTTCGGCCGGAAGTGAACAGAAGTGCCACTCGATCGCTGTACTGTCCGCATCAATGAGTTCAGAACGGCAGGGCGGTACACACAGTGCTCCCAACTACAGTAAGGAGATGGAGAGCAGAGCATACTCCAATGATCGTAAGCAGACGGACAGTAAGGAAGCGTACCGATCGACGTCAATGGGCGCCATGGCGGACAACTAGAGACCATCGGGATAGACGGGCCCCGCTTAAAATAAAATCCCTGTTGATTTTAATTTGCTGTGGTACTTGTCGGTGTTGACATCGACAGCCCTTGAATACATATGGTCGTATTAGGGTTGTGTTTACGGTCAAAATTGACACTTGTCGAGTTTGGCTAGTCAAGACCGGTCTAACCTTTATCCAAAGGCGGTTAGACCGGTATAACCCTGTAGCCGGCTCGACAAGGCAAGGGCGGTCGAACCGCTATCCAGGGGCGGTTCGACCGGTCCTATGCCGAGTCCGAGTAGTTTTAGGAATCCATGTTGATTACGAATCCTCCCGAGATTTTCTTCCGGGGCAAGACTTCCCCACCCTATAAATATAAAGGGTCGTGGCCGATTGAGTCCTAACACAACCAATCGAACATTTATCTTTTACTTTTATCTCTCAAACCCTAGTTTTTCCAATCTCGTGCTGTTCTTCCTTCGTCTCTACGGCGGTTGAAGGCGTTCTGAGTGGCCTGCCGATCTCAGAACAACCCTACGTGCGCTAGCTCCGTCGGGGTCCCTCCCGAGCCGGTGTTCTTAGGCTTTTTCGCACTTCTCAGCCAAGACCGGTCAGACCGCCTTTGCAGGCCGGTTGAACCGCCCTTGGCGAGGTCGTTGCGAGGTGATTGTTTTTACGCGTGAACTAACGCAATTCGGTGTGTTGACCATAATTTGCGTCAACACATTTTTGGCGACTCCGCTGGGGATATTAGAAGGTCTGGTTAGATTAAAACCGGCCAATCTATTCTTTGTATGCCAGGTGCTTGGACTGAGATAGATCAAGACAACATCGTGATGGCATCCATTGAGGATCTCAATGAGGAGGAGCAGAGGAACTATGCCGCGCTTCAAGAGTATATCAAGCAACAGTTCCTTGTAGGCATCAAGAAAGACCGACATGACAAGATCTCAAGAGAAGGAGAATTCAAGATGCCTTCGATCAAGATAAGTAACAATAAGGTTGAGGTACTTAACACTGTAAGTGAACCTTCTTCTGATTTAACTGCTGTTAATCAGTCAGCAAGAGATGTTTGATGTTATTCAAAATCGTTTTACTGCTATGGAGAAGGGTAAAAGTGTTAATGTTTCTTTAGATAATGATAATACTATTCCTCAATCTGATTTACATGAGACTAGTTTGTCGGTGCGTCAAGTGCTACTGCAGAAACTATGTATGGCATGCCGGCTAACTTTTATTCAGGGCAAATGACTCCACAAAAAGCGTTTTTAAGCCGACCTCAGGAGGACCGGTCCAACCGCCCTTTGCAGCCGGTTCGACCGCCCCTGTCAGTCAGGCCGGGCAGCTTGCACTTATCCCTGAACAACCAACACCACTTGCTGTTATTCCTAATAAAAATCCTGTTAGCAATGTGAATCATGCATATATACTACAATAGCACACACATCACCACCCTTGCCAAAAACTAGAACTTCTTCTTATGGTGTGCCTAATGATGTGTTTGATGATTTACATCATATGCAAAATCCTGGTTCGTCTCATGTGAATAATATGAATGCTTTATCTACCATGCAGTATCGGCCAACTTTTGATAGTGAATTTGCTAAGATTAAAGAAGAATTGGCCGGTATTATGAAAAACAAGCTCGGAATTGATATGGGTACTACTAGGTTATATCAAAAACCTTATAAAGCCGAGTTTGATAATGTTCCCTATCCTCAAGGTTGGCGCGTCCCTAATTTTGTTAAATTTAGTGGGGAGGATAGTCGTACAACTTGGAAGCACATAAGTCAGTATATTGCTCAATTGGGTGAAGCAGGTTTTTATAAATCTTTAAGAGTTCGCTTGTTTTCATTATCTTTGACTGGAACTGCTTTTGCCTGGTTTTCTTCATTAGCTCCTGGTTCTATTGATTCCTGGGATCAATTAGAAAAGAAATTTCATGATCACTTCTTCAGTGGGGGCTATGAGTGCAAATTGACTGATTTAACATCGGTTAAGCAAGGGAGAGAAGAGTCGGTAGCCGACTACTTTAAATGTTTTAAAGAAATTAAAAACTGTTGTTTTAATTTGTCTTTGTCTGAGATTGATATTGCTGATCTTGCAGCTAAGGGGTTAAGATCATCTATTAAAGATAGGATAGATGGTCAAGAGTTTTATTCCCTTACTATGGTTTTGATTAAAGCAACAGCAATTGAAATGAAATTGGCAAAGGAGAAAGATAATTTTAAATCACGTCGGTCTAATATGCATGTTATTGATTATGATTCCGATAATTCGGCCGATGATGATAATGATGTTTATGTTGCTGAATTTGTGTGGCCTTCTAAATCTAAAACTTATTCATGTTCATCTCTTAAGCCGGCTCACAAAGGTCGGCAAGAAGAAGTTAAATTTACTTTTGATGTTTCCAAATGTGATCGTATATTTGATGAGCTACTTAAGATAGGAAACCTCAAGATTTCACATACCATGCCACCAATGGAAGAAATGAGAAAACCTGCATATTGTAAGTTTTATAATTCTTTTACACATGCTACTAACGATTGCAATGTTTTCCGTCAGCAGATTCAGTCGGCCATTAATGAAGGACGACTGGCTCTACATGAGATGCAAGTTGACAAGTCACCTTTCCCTGTTAACACCATGGATCTGCAGCAGCCTAAAGTGTTGGTCCGGCCGCATCAAGCTGACTCAGCAAAAGGGAAAAACGTGGTGATAGGTGAAGAGAGTCCTCAAAATTTGAAAAGCAAAGAGGTGATCAGGGAAGTGGTACATGAGAAGACACCTGATGGCAGGGATTCATTTAAAATCACTGTCAAAACTTCTGCACCCGGGGGGCAAGAATCGTCAACTAAGCAAGAATCGTCCAATCCTGCACAGGAAGGGGCGGTGCAACCGGGTTTGAGGGGCGGTCAGACCGGTCCTGCTGAAGTTGCTGCTACACGGTCAGGGGCGGTTGAACCGGGTTCAAAGGGCGGTTCGACCGGTCCTACTAGATGACGTCCGCGTATGTTAAAGCCTAAGCAGCCAGTGGTGGGTACATGGAAGCTTAATCTGGAGAAGAATCAGAAGAAAGTTGAGAAGAAAGGACCTACTTTTGATCAACTTTTCGCCAAATACTCCAGTCAAAAGGCCGTCATGAGTGGTCGGCCATTAAAAAAAAGGAGTAGGTCGCCAATGCAAAACAGACTAAATTCACCACCAAGACCTGCTACCAGATTAAGAAGTGAGGTTCATGCTCCAGGAACGTCAAAACAAGCTACTAATATGCTATAGAATAATCCAATGTCTAGTTTGCCGCAACCGACAATGGACCACAATGGAGTTATGTGGATGCCTTTTTACCCCATGAATCAGCAAGGTTTTAAGAAAGTTTGGGAGGAACCTAGGAGGCCTGTACATGACAGAATTTCACAACCTACGCACGACCGGCTGAGCTTCAAGCAGTCTGGTTGGGATCAGCGACACAGGGGCGGTCAGACCGGTTTCCAGTGGCGGTCTAACCGCTATGGGCAGAGGAGATCATCAATTTTTGTTAAACAAGTTTATAGACCCAAGAAGCAAGAAGAAGTTGTGTCAAAGATTGTTGATCCAGAGAGAACCACGAGCAATGATGTAATCCAGATTGGTTGCATGAAGGTGGATGTTAAAGACGGCGGCAAGAGGCCTATAGTTATTGAAAATAATGTTAATGTTTCTGCTAATCTGGATTTTAATAATGTTGATTCTGTCAACAAGAATTTCTTGCCTCAATGGTGTCCTCCAGGTTTGACACATACACAAAGGAGAAAGTTACAAAGACTTCGTCAAAGGCAATTAAAAGAGCAACAAAAGGAACAGGAGGAGAAAAAAGGCGAGATGAACATTTCAATAACTACAGACCTATGTTTTTGCAGAAGAAAGAATGGAAGGCAAAGATTGTTTCTCAGCCAGCAGAGGCGGTTGAACCGCTATTGAAGGCGGTTAGACCGGTTTTGCCAGGGGAGCCGGCAGGAGCGGTTGGACCGGTCCCTGGGGTGGTTAGACCGCTATGTCCCGAGCAGGTCGACGCTGGTAATGTTGTTCATATTACTTCTGATCTTTCTACTGAGAAGTTGACATCGGTTTCTGAAGAAAAAGACAACAAGCAACTTGTTGATTATGATTCTTCTCCTGATCATATGAATCTTGATATTAATGTGATACATTTGTCATCGGATTATTACGTTATTCCGGAAGAAGAGTTGGCTCATCTTGATTTTGGTCCCAGAGAAGCTATATTTCAGAAGCCAAAAGACAATGAAAATCATCTTAAGGCATTGTACATGAAGGGCCACATCAATGGGAAGCCTATATCTCGGATGCTTGTTGACGGAGGGGCGATTGTTAACTTGATCCCTATTCTTTGTTCAAGAAATTGGGAGGTTCTGATGATGAGTTGATCAAGACAAACATGACTGTCAGCGGTGTGGGAGGAGGTGAACCTATGGGTGCTAAAGGTGTCATCTCTATGGAACTCACCATTGGAAGCAAGACATTGGCTACTGCTTTCTTCGTCGCCGAAACGCAAGGTAATTTCAGTCTAATATTGGGTCGTGATTGGATACACGCAAATCAATGTGTTCCTTCTACCTTGCATCAAATTTTAATTCAATGGGTAGGTGACGAGGTAGAAGTTGTGCATGGTGATGCGTCAGCTTGTGTTGCTTTAGCTGATTCTTCAACTATAGAGGCTTATGATCATATTAAATGTTTATCTGGTTTAGATCTTTCTAATTATGAGTTCATTATTTGTACTAGAGATGGTTTCATCCCTGCTGTTCTAAAGCCATTAGAGAATCGGCTAAATCATATCATGTAATTTAATGGATACAAATCTAGAATGGTTACAACAAAGGCTTGAGGAATATTGGACACAAACAAATGATATGTGTGAGGCCATTGAAGATCTTGATGATTTGAGCAAATTGGGACAAGGTTTTAAGTCGGTTGATCCTTTAGAGGAGGTAGATATTGGTGATGGTAATGTACCAAGACGTATGTAAATAAGAATTTAGATCCTAAATTCAAGATTGAGTTAATAAATTTATTAAGAGAGTATGTTGATTGCTTTGCATGGAATTATACTGAAATGCCTGGTTTGAGTCGTGAGTTAGTTGAACACCGGCTTCCTATAAAACTTGGTTTTAAGGCTTATAAACAACCTGCTAGACGTTTTAATCCTCTTATGTATGATCGTATAAAAGCCGAAATCAATCGGTTGTTAGAAGCAGGATTTATTAGGCCTTGTCGATATGCTGATTGGATCTCTAACATTGTGCCAGTGGAGAAGAAAGGTTCAGGTAAACTCAGGGTTTGCATTGATTTTAGAAACCTTAATAGAGCTTCTCCTAAAGATGAATATCCTATGCCTATAGCCGACACACTTATTAATAATGCTTCTAATCATAAAGTTCTTAGTTTTCTTGATGGTAATGCTGGCTATAATCAAATCTTTATGGCTGAAGAAGATATATCTAAAACTGCTTTTATATGTCCTGGCTTTGTGGGTTTATTTGAATGGGTGGTCATGACTTTCGGTTTAAAGAATGCCGGCGCAACTTATCAAAGAGCTATGAATTTAATTTTTCATGATTTGCTTAGCATAATACTTGAAGTCTATATTGATGATATTGTGGTTAAATCGGCTGGTCTACACTCACATTTAGCCGATTTAAGACTTGCATTTGAAAGAATGCGTCGGTATGGTTTGAAGATGAATCCACTTAAATGCGCTTTTGGTGTGTCGGCTGGGAAGTTTTTAGGTTTCATTGTTCATGAGAAAGGTATAGAGATAGATCCTAAAAGAATAGAATCAATTAGAAAAATAAAGGCTCCTACATGTAAAAAGGATTTGCAAAAGTTCTTGGGCAAAGTTAATTATTTAAGAAGGTTTATTTGCAACTTGTCTGGGGAGGTGAATGCTTTTACTCCTATTCTTCGGTTAAAGAATGATGATGAGTTCACTTGGGGGGCAAAACAACAAGAAGCGTTTGAAAAGATTAAATTTTATTTGTCTTCACCGCCGGTACTCCGGGCGCCCAAGAAGGGAGTTCCATTCAAATTATATGTGGCTGCTGAAGATCATGTTATTGGTGCTGTTTTAATTCAAGAAACCGAAGGCAATGAGCATATTATTTCTTATGTGAGTAGGAGATTATTGGACGCCGAGACAAGGTACATTTTTATTGAAAAGTTATGTTTATCCTTGTACTATGCTTGCACTAAATTGAGGCATTATTTATTACCAAGTACTTGCATAGTAGCTTGTCAAACCGACATAGTTAAATATATGTTGCATAAATCAATTCTAAGCGGTAGAGTCGGCAAATGGGCTTATGCTCTCATTGAGTATGATTTAATTTGTGAGCCTTTAAAATCTATGAAAGGGCAAGTTGTAGCCGACTTTATTGTGGAACATAGTATTGATAATGATGTTGATTTAGATGTCGGTTATATTACTTTTACTCCTTGGAAGTTACATTTTGATGGGTCGGTTTGCAAAAGTGGATGTGGTGTTGGTGTTATTTTTATATCACCAAATGGTGCTATTTTTGAAGCTCTTAACCGACTAGAACATGATTGCACAAATAACCAAACCGAATATGAAGCTTTATTGTTTAGATTAGAAATTTTGTGTGAGATGGGAGTAAAACATGTTGAAGCTTATGGTGATTCTTTACTGGTGGTACAGCAAGTATCTAAGGTATGTCAATGTTTAAGTGGTCATTTGAATATGTATCTTGATAAATGCTTGGACATTATATCTTCCTTTGATGAATTTCCTATACGTCATGTACCACGTGAAGAAAATCCTAGTGCTAATGCTCTGGCTCAGTAAGCGTCTGGTTATAATGTTCAGAAAAGAAATTTTTATGAACGAAAGCCGGCGTATTCCAGAGACGGGTGTTACACTGCGGCCGGACCGGTCACACAGCTCTTGGAGACCGGTCCAACCGCCCTGGCCGGTCTAACCGCTCCTGGAAGCGGTCTGACCGCTATATCTGCTAATAAATCTATTTCGGTTGAAATTAATTCTAATAAAGGAGAAAAGGAGGTAGATGATTGGAGAAAACATCTTATTGATTATTTGCAAAATCCTGGACGTGTTGTTGACAGGAAAGTCCGACGATGGGCGTTTAAATTTATTTTAGTTGATGGTGAGTTATATCGTCGGACGACTGAAGATTTATTGTTGAAATGTCTAATTCTGATCAAGCTAGATTGGCTATGGTGGAAGTACATGAAGGTATTTGTGGTACTCATCAGTCGGCTCCTAAGATGAAGTGGCTTCTTAGGCGGGCTTGTTTTTATTGGCCTAGCATGATAGCCGATTGTTATAGATACTACAAAGCGTGTGAAGAGTGTCAAAGATTTGGTGATATTCAGATGGTTCCAGCTGCGTTAATGCATCCTATTATTAAACCATGGCCGTTTCGAGGATGAGCGTTGGACTTTTTTGGGAAAATTCATCCTTCATCATCTAAAGGACATTGTTTTGTATTGGTGGCCACTGATTATTTTACTAAATGGTCCGAAGCTATTCCTCTAAAAAATATGACACATCGGGAGGTAATTGAGTTTATCACGGAGCATGTTATACATAGATTTGGGATTCCTCAAACTTTGACCACGGATCAAGGAACTTCGTTCATATCTAAAGAGGTACGTGAGTTTGTTGAATCTTATGGTATTAAATTGCTCAATTCATCTACATATTATGCTCAAGCTAATGGTCAAGCCGAGTCTAGCAACAAAATATTGATTAAACTCATCAAGAAGAAGATAGAAGATAATCCTAAAAGATGGCATGAAGTTTTGTCTGAAGCTTTATGGGCACATCGTATATCTAGACATGGTGCTACTAAGGTCACTCCTTTTGAGCTTGTCTATGGTCAAGAAGCTGTTTTGCCGGTTGAAGTAAATCTTAGAGCACATCGGTTGGCAAAACAAAATGATCTTGATGCTGTCGATTATCATAGTTTGATGATGGACAATATTGATGAAGTGACCGATAAGCGATTGGAAGCATTGAGAGAAATAGAGAAGGACAAGATTTGAGTTGCTAGGGCTTATAACAAGAAGGTAAAGAGCAAGTCTTTTCAAGTCGGTGATATGGTTTGGAAAACAATTCTACCTATAAGAACGAAGAGCAATAAGTTTGGCAAATGGTCTCCAAGTTGGGAAGGACCATATAAAGTTACAAAGGTATGCTCGGGAAATTCTTATATGGTCGAGACGATGCAGGGGTACATGTTACCAAGGGCGCTTAATGGAAGATACTTGAAGACATATTATCCTAGTGTATGACAAGAAGCTTGAAGATGAGGAGGCCGGTATAGTTGATATCGCCCTTAGTGCAAATGGCCGGCGATTCTTATGGTTTTTGTCGGCCTTAGTCTTATTTCTGTTTAAAATATGTTTTCTACTACGCAAGCTTTATTAGAAAACAGGGGTGCATATGTTGACGGTCAAAATTGGCACTTGTCGAGTCTGGCTGGGCAAGACCGGTCTAACCTTTATCCAAAAGCGGTTAGACCGGTATGACCCTGTAGCCGGCTCGACAAGGCAAGGGCGGTCGAACCGCTATCCAGGGGCGGTTCGACCGGTCCTATGCCGAGTCCGAGTAGTTTTAGGAATCCATGTTGATTACGAATCCTCCAGAGATTTTCTTCCGGGGCAAGACCTCCCCACCCTATAAATATAAAGGGTCGTGGCCGATTGAGTCCTAACACAACCAATCGAACATTTATCTTTTACTTTTATCTCTCAAACCCTAGTTTTTCCAATCTCGTGCTGTTCTTCCTTCGTCTCTACGGCGGTTGAAGGCGTTCTGAGTGGCCTGCCGATCTCAGAACAACCCTACGTGCGCTAGCTCCGTCGGGGTCCCTCCCGGGCCGGCGTTCTTAGGCTTTTTCGCACTTCTCAGCCAAGACCGGTCAGACCGCCTTTGCAAGCCGGTTGAACCGCCCTTGGCGAGGTCGTTGCGAGGTGATTGTTTTTACACGTGAACTAACGCAATTCGGTGTGTTAACCATAATTTGCGTCAACGGGTTGCATTTTGCATCATGGGAACGACGTCGAAGAAGGCCTACGATCACATTGGAGGATCGAGAGCAGTTTTTCTGAAAGTACTCGTATACAGCCATACAGGAGTGTAGTATTGCTCTAGTTCAGAGCAGTGTCAGAGTATGCATCTGCTAGTATACTCCTACTCCTAGTAGTACATGCTATCCAGGAACAGGATACAATCCATTAAACGTATCAGAAAGATAGGGAAAGGGAGTGAGAATCAGAAGACTAGTCAGCGAATCACTGCTCGATACGCTGATTCATGGCTCACCTTCAAGTCTGGGCAGCAATTAACGTTGCTCTTTACTACATTACTGCTGTACGTACTCCGTATGTACAGTCCTGTACCTCGTAGGCCGGAGCACGTACGCCGTTTCCGGCAGGTTCGTGCAGCGAGCAGAAAATTACTCCAGTCTGCAATCGACCTCGCGCGATGCGATCAATGCCTCTGCGTGCATTGCCTTGGGTACGCAAGTACCCTTGATTCGATCCCCTGCGACAATCATACGGTATGTATGAATGACCCGGAGGCGATCGAACGAAACACCTGTCAGGCCGGCCAGTTCGTTCCTCTCACCAGTTGCGTTGTTGTGTGTAGCCTCTCTTCTCAGTTCTCACCACGCCACACGTGACACGACGGCCACGAAGCCCACAATGGCTGCTGCCTGTTGACGATGGGTTTCAATTCGGAACTCGTGATGCCATTGCCAAGGAGACATGGAGGATCCAGAGTTCCTGACATCCATACTGATTCATGAATTGGTGCGTGGGAGCATCAACCGTCGTGAGGCTGAGAGACATCCGGCAGTTACCATTCGCGCACTGGTCGTCTGATCTCCGAACCAGAGGTCGTCGGGCCGCCCAGAATCACGAGGATCCCGTGAAGACCCTAGAGTAGTACAGTGTGCTCTGTTCATAAGTGGGGGATCGAGTAATGGATGGACCCCCAATAATTCAGAACAGTGTAACGCAGGAGCAGTACGATACGGGGTGCCGGCCGTGCTCTACCGATGGCGGCAAGCGAGAGCTCACGCAGGAAAAGGAGAGGGGCCGTGGGGTGTCGCGGCTCGGAGCACGAGAAGGAGGGCCGTTCCTACGGCACCGTTCGTTAACGAGGCTCAGAGGAACGAACTGGTCGGAGAGGTGATAAGCAGGGCTGCAGGGGGCGCTACGATCCACTGCCAATCTCTCATCCGGTGTTCCAACAGAACAGGCACATCATTTCGCCGTTGTCGTGGACACTGGGGGGATCCAGAGTTTCTGCTGACGACACGCGGTAGGCAATTACTACTAGTACTCCCTCCGGTTTAGTACTAGAAGTCGTTTTGGACAAGGTTTGAGTCAAACATTGGGAATATAAATCATGAATAACATTTAAGTCATTGAGTTTGGAAATGTGAAAATCACATAAATAGACTGGTCTTGAAAATTACTTTCATAAAAATATACATATATAACTATTCAAGAAATATCTATCTATTATCTTAATAAAGCAGAAGCAAAAGGAGCCACCAGATTCGCCGAGAGGGCCTAGAAAATCCCACGTTAATCCAAAAAAGAGAAGAACCTCCACCATTGGATTTTATGAACATCCGACGGTTAAAAGTTATCTAAAGAGTCCACATCATATACGACAACTTTATAAAAATTTAACTAATAGATATATTTATATAAATTTAAAATTTAAAAAGGAATTCAATTTCCTAATCTAACCCTATACGGTCATCCCAACGCACGTTACTAATTCAAAATAAAAAAATAATTCTACTATACTAAATAGCAAATTTCAGAATTAAAAATATAAATAAATACCTAATTTAGAAATTAAGAAAAGAAAATTAGCTTTTGAAGAGTCCAGGCCGAATAAGATGAGTATTCGGATTTTTTTTTAAAAAATAGAGGAACTGGCCTTGACGAACAGTCCATATTGAATATGGTTTATAGTTAACTAAAATTAAAGGAATAAAAAAAATAAAAATATGATGTTCATGCACCACGAGAATGTAAAGCCATGTTTTCAAGTCATAGTTGAGAAAGATATCCGCGCACCATACATGGAAGAAGATTGTAAAATCCTTTTCCTTAAGTTGCGTAAACCAAAATGACTAAACATAATTATAAAATTATAGCATTTCCAAAATTCCTATTATTTTATTCATTTAGAAAAATCTAAAAAAAAAGATAGAGCCTAAGGAAGATTCGTATGACGAGACAACAGGATGATCCTACACTATAAGGAATAATGACACGAGATACACTGCAGTGGTGGCCCAACCAAAATAGTAAGATAAGAAGACCGAGGGCAATGCCATATACCTGATCATGGGCCACCTAACCTGACAAACCCGACACAACCCGCCCGAAAAATATCCGATCTGACCCGTCAGGGTCGGATGCAGGCCAAAATATTTGACCCGAAACTCAAAAAAACTCGATTCAACCCGAAAATAACACATAAAACCGCGGGCCAACCCGAACCTGACCCGACCTAACCATATGACGGGTCAAATGTGGGCCAAAAATTTTGACCTGACAACTCGACATGACCCGACCCGAACCCGACGCGACCCATGATCAGGTCTAATTTCATGATCAGATATCTAGCTCAACAGCTAGATGAGAGCGTGATCAAAAGCAGTCCATTAGCCCACTCTAAGTGACAGCCTCGCTAGCGCTAGATGCAAGCATCCTGAAGGCCAAGATGGTATTCATATAACAGTTATCATAAGTTTGTAGCTTACAAGTGATTAGAGAAAATTAGTGTTCATCGAATCGTGGTGTGCAACGAGTAAGTGGGATCAAGGAGACTGATTGCGCCTTGGATATCTACTTTCCCATCGGTCCTAGGAAAGATAAGTAGAATAAATGTGAGAAATTGAAAAGAGCATACGAATCCCGTAATAGAAGGTACATAGGCTTCACATGTGGGTGAACAGACAAGGCACTGTTGCAATGCCGGTGAGATGGAAAAAAGAAAGGCCACAAGAAGAGAGGGACAAAGAGGGGGTCGAGGGGGAGGGGGAGGGAGAAAGAGAAATACATTTTTCATAACATAATGCGTCAATGTATTTCCTATTCTTTTCTAAACAATTTTGAATTAAAGGATTTTTGTAAAAGTGTAGAAATAATAATGACTCAATAAGCAATGTCACTATGCAAAATTAGAGGTCCCTATTTAGTCGAAACAAGCAATAGAATTAAGTAAATTAGCATTTTGATTTTTATGGCTTTGAAACTATGACAATTAGATAAGACTCTATGTCAGATAAAAATGATAAACACTTTAGTTTTTTAGAAAAAATAAAAGAGCTTGGTCTGCACTTAGATCTCTCTATGTATTAGGAAGAAAAAATACCAAAAAGAGAGTGATATAAAATCTAATTCATCATAACTTAGTCATATATTTAAAATATAAAAATAGGAATCAATATTACATAGTATGAGAAAATGTATGAGGCACTAGCGATGAAAGGAGAAATCTACAGGAATCGTAATCTTTAATTTTTGGTAGAAACTAATTATAAAAGATACAAAAATTCAAACCTTACTAAACTCCTTGATAGAAATTCACAATACAAGATACAAATTATGTTACTTTTAGTAAACATGAAAAGAGAATTTATACGTATGGTATTCCCTTTTGTGTTATTAATTAATGTCCTATGCTAGAAAATTTATAATAAAAATGATGAGACCTTGATCTGGACCATTTGGATGATGATGATAACAATGCCAAATATGATTAGTACATGCACAAATTTTTAATTAAAAAAGAAGTCTTTAATCAAGGAAAAAAATTATGCACCATTGGACATATTCAAACCTAAATAAACAAAAGACTAAGTAAATCCGCTAACTCACATCACATATCTTATTTTTAAAATCAAAGGATAATTTATCATCGCAACTAAAACTGTTTAATGGAAATTCACATTACAAATATAAATGTATTACTTTCAATAAATAGCAAAAGCAATATTTTTACAATGGTATTTCCTTTTATAATGAATTTATATTCTGTGAGAGAATGATGATACAAATGATGGTACTTTACTGAGCTATTTGAACAAAATAATAACATTAGAATAACAAAATAAATTAGAACAAGTAAATAAATTAAATTATTAGCATTTAACATGTAAAACACTAGCTACCCGCGCAAACTGCGCGGGCCATATTGCTAGTTTTTATAGAAAAAAGGAGTCAAAGTTTTGCTTTGGTGACCGTGTCGCTGTCCTAAACGACTTCTAATACTACACCGGAGGGAGTACGTAGAGTAGTGTTCAACTGGGCACAGTATTGGTGGGAGTATGGTCTACGCCTCACTTACCCCCAAAAAAAAACAGTGGCGTTGACGTTAGTTGCTGACAATTCATTGTATGTAGCAGTGGTACCCTTTTTTAGCACAATGTAGTGTGTTCCGTGGTGTTCTAAACGGGCCTCATCACTTAACTAGGCCTAAATAGTCCAACGAGCGGCCCAAGGATGTAACAAACGAAACCAGAAAAATTGGAGAAGCAAAAATATATTTTCGACTGGGCCTAACGGGCCTGTGCTTCTTGGGAGTACTGTAGGGCCTAACCGATGCCCTTTAGTAATCACACACGGTTAAAAAAACCGTTGGAAACCGGTCCGGTTTGACCGGTTACCGCTCAAACCGGTCCGGTTCGGTAGCTAAATAGAGCCGGTTACCGCTTAAAACCGACCCTACCAAACCGCTTCTGCTGGTTAACCGGCCGGTTTAACCGGTTTACCGGACCGGTTTTTATTTCCAAAAAAAACCGCTGAAACAGTGGGAAAAAAAACCCCTATTCACACATACTTGGAGTTTTTTTATAAGCCACATACTTACTTGGAGTTGGTTGGTCCAAATCGGACAGCGAGACAGGGCATGTGGCTGCGCATGTGGACTCGCCGTGCTGGATCGTATCAGCAGCGGAATTATTGGTAGGTGGTACTACCACTTGATCGCTAGTATTATGATTGACGACGATGCCAGAGAAACAAGAATATCTCTCCACGAAAACATTACATACCCGAATAAAAATTAAAGGCGTAAACAACTTCAACATGACAGTAGTGGCCAGGCAGCGAGTGCGACCATCGGCAAGCGACATCCAGCCTTACCAATTGGCGTTTATTCCATTTTGTTTAATCACCCGAGAGCCCACTTATATTGGCTTATGCACACACCAGCCGTTGTCTTCGTACGTACGTTACACAAAGCAAGTCAGACCAAATTAACTTTTCCGTAACAAGACATTAGAAAAGCCGTACGTAAATTGGAGACGATTTTATGAAAAGACGTCGCATATTTGAATGCACGCAAGTTAAATATAATGCTTACTGCCATTTCCAAATTTAAAGCTTGGGAAAACATGGATACACCGACGGTTTGGACGAGGCTTAGCATCCACTTGGCAAGTCGATGGAGTGCCGAGTGCGTATAAACCCACATTGTGCCGTTGCCTATGCATATATATGAAAAAAAATTGGGCCGTAACCAGTGACTATTAGGCTGGAAGTGTGTGACTGTGTGAGAGCCTACCAAAGTTGAAAGAATAAGGCCGTGTCTGACTGAGCTTCACAAATCACAACATAAAAAACAACTACACTCCACCAGCTCTACCAAACTTCCTGTCGTCTGGCTCCATCTCTAGGAAAAAGTTAGAGACGGGGGCCTACTCCATGTTTATTGTTAAGTACCTTAAGGTTGTTCCAAAAATATCTCCTTATGGAGTTGTGGTGATTACCGCTTCGCAACTAGTCCGCCCGCCCCTCTCAAACCCTAGCGTCGCCGCCCCTAAGATCCGGCAAGATGGACGGCTCCGTCAACCCTACTCCACCGAATCCTGCAAATACTTCTTCATCTCCTTCTCCCAATTCAATTCTAGGCAAAGCCCATACCGCCTGAAGGTTCCTCACCACGTCTTCTGGTGGACGGAATCTATGCATTCCGTGCAAAAGTGTAGAACTGGTAGAGTTTGAGCTATTTTTTTTCTTGAGTAAAGCTCTATCAAACACGCCTTAAATGTCATTGCAGCTCTCGAATGCATTTGGAGCCAAGATAGGTATGCATCCGAGAGATGGCATGGCGTTTCCCTTTTATTTTTGGTAGAAATGGAAAATTACTTTTAATAAACACCATCAAAGTTACACCCTCCATGCAACGAAGACTGCACTTATAGTTTTTTTTTAAAAATAGATTAGTGGTGGTGTAAAAACAATCTCATACACCTATTTGTTTGCAACATGCAATTAATTTTAGCACTTAATTAGAAAGGTTGTTACGATCCAATTTATAGAATTGCATTTTTATGTTTTTTTCAAACATCATAGTTGCATTTTTTATGAATATGTTCTTTTGCATCAATTACCAGATGCATGTATAAAAAATTCAACAAATCATCAATTACCAGATGCATGATCGTTTCTTTGTTATATAAGTATATTCTTTTCTTGAATTGAGGGCGTTCTAGTCTGGGTAGTAATTTCCGTTTCCCATATGTATTTAATGTCAAGTTGAAAGTGTTTAGTTATCAAATAGAGTGACCTCTATCTTTCTATCTTTCTATCTTGTACTCGAAGTACTTAACCTCAAAGTTTATTGCAAATTGAAAGTAACCCATTCGAGGAGTGAAACCACGAAAAGGTTGGACGAGACTCTATCCATGCATAACTTATGAAAATATTTTTCTTTGGTTCTCTGGACCAATAAAAGGACCAATTTGAACTACAAACTAATGTTTCTTTGTTTTTTAAAACCTTTATTGGGTTTGTAGTTTGAATTTTTAAGGTATACTATAACGCCATGACAATTATATCACTATGTTCTTTGGAATTTCCCGCCTTCATCTGATGTCTCATGACCAAATAGCTAGACACTGATGATTGCACAAATGCTTGAGGAGGTGATTACATTGGTAAACCCAATGTGATGATACATGAGTATACCATCACTCTCCAATAATTTAGTGACCCACACCAATAGAAAATAAACCGAGGCGATACCTGAGCCCGTCATCACTAGGAAGCCGAGAGCCCGGCGGGCTAAGCCGCCTCCACCCGAGCAGCTGCGTAGGAGTGGTCGCATTGCTGCCCTCTCCAAGAACCATGGACCGAACCCGATTACAGCAGGCCAGAACGTGATCATGCGCAAGCTTGGGTTGGTTACAGAGAACCAGGCCCCAGATGCGACGTCGTTTACAGAGTATGTACGCATCTTTTCAGAGGGGCTCTCTGATGAGCATTGTAAGGCCATCCGGGAGCTCTTTGGGAGCTACATTGACTGGTCGGGTCAGACGTGCATCGTGGAGGACGAGGAGCTATCAGCGGCAGCTCAGGAGCTCTTCCAGGAGGACGCGACGGGGGTGGCTGGACAGTAGCGCCTCTATTTTTCTCTTTTGTTGGTCGCCACCGTTGTCAATATGAATGAACACATTGTATCTTGGAATGTGAGGGGCCTTAATCGGAGAGCTAGACGTAGTGTGGTCGGAGAACTTGTAAAGCCGGAAAAAATCTCCTTGATCTGTTTGCAGGAAACTAAACTTTATGATGTAAACAGAGCTTTGATGCTTGATATGCTAGGATTGAATTTTGATTATGTCGCTCTCCCTGCAATCCACACTCGGGGGGGGGGGGGGGGGTATCTTGGTCGCATGGAATGTTAACATTTGGGACATTTCTCAACCTCGGCTAGGTTTGCATTCTCTCTCAGCGACGGTCGCCCTACGTGGAACACAGACTGACCCGTGGTGGCTCACCACGGTGTATGGCCCACAAGATGATGAGAGTAAGGTCGCCTTCCTTCAGGAGCTCTGCACGACGAGGGCATCCTTAGTCGGCCCTTGGATGCTATGCGGAGATTTTAACCTGATTTATCAAGCTGCGGACAAGAATAATGACCGCCTATCGAGACACATGATGGGTCGCTTCAGAAGGTTCCTTAATGATCTTGAACTTAATGAACTTCACCTTCACAGTCGCCTTTACACATGGAGTAACGAGAGGTTACACCCAACCCTCGAGCGTATTGATCGGATTTTTGTCTCCACTGATTGGGAGCAAGGCTATCCGAGATGCGCGCTGCTAACCCTATCGACCCGATGCTCGGACCATGCGCCCCTGCTGCTGCAACTTGACGATGGCTTCCACCCAAAACGTCGCTTTAAATTTGAAGCCATATGGACTCAGTTCGACGGGTGTTTGGAGGCAATTGAGGAAGCATGGTCGGGGCCGAGGCCGAATGTGGATCCACTTCGTACCATCGACCAACTTTTACGTCAAAGTGCCAAGTCTTTGACAAGCTGGAGCGCGAAAACGGCCGGTAGCATTCGTATGCAAATTCAGGTCGCTAAGGAAGTTATCTTCCGTTTGGAAGCAGCGCAGGATCGACGGTCGCTATCTTTGGCCGAGCAATCGTTGCGTCGCTTCCTAAAGATCCGCTTTCTCGGCCTCACTTCCCTTGAGCGCACCATTGCTAGACAATGCTCAAGCATGCGATGGCTACATGAGGGGGATGCCAACACAAAATTCTTTCACCTTCATGCTAACCATCGCCGCCGTAGAAATCACATACCATTCCTTGTGGTCGACGGATCTACGGTGGTGGGGGAAGCCGAGAAAGCGGAGGCTGCATTCGATTACTTTGACAAGATCTTGGGTTGCAGCCAAGAAAGGTCGTGTGCTCTTGACTTTGCTGCTCTTGGTCTACCGCAGCTGGACCTTGGATGCTTGGGTTACCCTTTCACCGAAGCCGAGATTTGGGAGGTGATTAAAGATCTGCCCATAGACAAGGCGCCAGGACTAGATGGTTTTACAGGTCGCTTTTATAAATTGGCATGGCCAGTCATTAAAGAGGATATCACTAGAGCTTTTGATGCACTGTCAGCCATGGATTGCCGCAGCTTCTATTTATTAAATGATGCATTCCTGACCCTCCTACCAAAGAAGACTGACCTGAGTGCTCTTGGTGACTACCGCCCGATCAGTCTAATTCATAGCTTCGGAAAAATCTTCTCCAAAGCGATGGCTAACCGGTTCGCTCCGCACTTACACTGCCTTATCTCACCAAACCAAAGTGCCTTCATCAAAGGTCGTCAGATCCAGGACAATTTTAGATATGTGCAAGGGGTCGCGAAAACACTAGCTGCGAGGAAAGCACCGAGGCTAATGTTTAAAATTGATCTGGCTAAAGCTTTTGATTCAGTCGGCTGGCTCTTTTTGCTAGAACTATTGTCAGCGGTCGGTTGTCCGAGAAGGTAGACCCCTGTTTTGGTTGGACAATTGGATTAATGGATGTAACATCCAATCATTGGCCCCGAATCTTTGGTTAATGGTTTCACCACGAGTCAGGCAATCGAGGACAGTGAGGGAAGGCCTTTTGAATCGGTCGTGGGTCCGAGATATCAAAGGGCCCTTCACTGTCCAGGTCGTGCTCCAATACTTTCGAGTTTAGGGTCATTGGTCGCTAACCCACGAGCCAGACAGGTTTGCATGGCGCTGGACGAGTTCAGACGAGTTTTCCTCAGCGTCGGCCTATCGTGCGTTCTTCATTGGGCGCATTGAAAGTAGAGGTGCCCGGCTCCTCTGGAAGGTACAGGCGCCTGGGAAGTGTCGTTTCTTCGGTTGGTTGGTCCTACATGGTCGCTACTGGACGTCTAACCGTCTTCGGCGTCATGGCCTCCGTGACAACTATGAGTGTGCGTTGTGCGCACAAGAAACAGAAACGCTAGATCACTTGGTTACAGGATGTGTGCATAGCCGGGAGACTTGGTACCGGGTCCTGTTGAAGATTCGTATCCATAGGCTAACCCCGCAGCAGGAGGAACCATTCGTCGACTGGTGGATGGCCGCAAGGAAAAGGACTCCAAAAGCATTGCGCAAAGGCTTTGACTCCTTAGCATGGCTGGTCGCTTGGTCGCTTTGAAAGGAACGTAATCGGAGGGTGCACGAGCGGGCAGCTCTCCAACCGGTCGCTTTGGCCCCATACATTCTGGAGGAGGCCAAGCTTTGGGCTCGCGCCGGTTTCGCGGGCTTGCGAGATTTGTTGTCTCTAAGGACACTTCTGTTGTAATTTTTGTTTTCTAAGATTTCATAGCTGCTACTGTGTGTTTTAACTTTGTTCCTTCTTCTCTTCCGCTTAATGAAAAACGTGCCTTGCAAGTTCTTAAAAAAAGAAAATAAACCGAGGCACGAAGACGATAGCCCAGCGTTGCCACACCCCACCTGCAGGTCGCCCTCTGCGGCCCGGCCCCACCCCCGACACTGCATTTCCACCCCCAAAAACAACTGTTCCGTAGCACCACAACTGCACATAATGCTGCCCATTTCCTACACATTTTCTTTTAGGAAAAAACTAAAGAAGCTTAAGTTTTTCTTTCTTCAATTCATTCATTGTGTTTGATTTAAAACCGTTTTCACTTGCGCGATTTTCATTTGCAGCGTACTCCCTCCGGTTCGGTAAAGGAAGTCGTTTTGGACAAGATTTGAGTCAAACATTGGGAATATAAATCGTGAATAACTTTTAAGTCGTTGAGTTTGGAAATATGAAAACTACATGAATAGATTTGTCTTGCAAAATACTTTCATAAAAGTATACATATGTTAGTTTTTAATAAATATCTTTATAAAAATAAGAAGTCAAAGTTGTACTTTGGAGACCGTGTCGCTGTCCTAAACGACTTCTTTTACTAAACCGGAGGGAGTACAGCATCAACATTGAATGTGAAGTTGGAAACTGCACAAACACCAGCAAATAAAACTGTAGATACACCTGGTCCATGCACAACCGACGCCAGGAAGAGAAGGAAGCATGACCTACAGAGACCCATGGCCAGATGGATCCACCGATTCGAGACGTTCCCTCCAAACCGGGGTGAGCATATAACCGCCCCCGCACGACGCCCTCCGCCCCACCCGCTTCTCCGATCCCTCCTCCGTCCGGCCTCGCTCCCACGTCCTCCTCCTCCTCCGCCACAAACCGCCCTACCACCACCACTACCCAAATCCAAATCCACCAGATCGCCGCCGCCGCCGCCGCCGCGCCAAGATGAGGGAGATCCTGCACATCCAGGGCGGGCAGTGCGGGAACCAGATCGGGGCCAAGTTCTGGGAGGTGATCTGCGGGGAGCACGGCGTCGACGCCACGGGGCGATGCTCGGAGGACGCGTCCTCCGCGCAGCAGCTCGAGAGGATCAATGTCTACTACAACGAGGCCGGGGGCGGCAGGTACGTTCCCCGCGCCGTGCTCATGGACCTCGAGCCCGGGACCATGGAGTCCATCCGCGCCGGCCCCTTCGGCAGCATCTTCCGCCCCGACAACTTCGTCTACGGCCAGTCCGGCGCCGGCAACAACTGGGCCAAGGGACACTACACCGAGGGCGCCGAGCTCATCGACTCCGTCCTCGACGTCGTCCGCAAGGAGGCCGAGAACTGCGACTGCCTCCAAGGTATATATGCACGCGTTGTCGATTTCTACGCAATCTATTATATATTCCACGATGTTCATTTCCCTCGGATCTCGATCTCGTGTTCCATTTCGGTCGTGTTCGATCGTGTCCTGAATCGTGCGCAGATCGGATCAGGCATTGGGGGTGTGATACTACTGGGAAAAAAAAACAAATGCAGAGGGTAGTACACAAATTTGTCCAAATTTAATTTGGCACTAAAGTTTTAAAATCTGTCACGTAAATTGCAAATCTGCAATCGCCCTGCGCTTCTGGATCCAATTGCCAGACAACGGTGTACGCATAGCTTGCTGGGCCGATGTTTCATCTTTACGTTTTTGTCAGGACAGGAATGGCACAATATTAACACCCTACAGGAGAAATAGGTTGCTGCATTAAACACGACGACTATGCCAACTTGACAGCGTTGACAGGCAGGCATCGATAGGTAACAGATTGTCCAGTATAAATGCTCAGGTTTGGTGAAATTAAACTATGAGGAAAATGGCAGGCCTCTGAATATAGTGTTAGTTAATTTCATTGTGAAAGGAAGGAAATCATATTTTTCCTTGGAATCAAAACATTACCTCATTTACTAGGAGATAAATTGAAAGACCATTTTCAGTGCTAGTTTTTTTAGGAACTCGGTTGAGAGTTGCATGTTACAATGAAAAAAAAAAGGAAAAGGGGACATGTGTCCGGGAGGTCCAAACAGCTAGTTTAAAACATCACTTTCATTTGTGTTGTGCTTTACTATAGTGGTACTATTCGAATGATACTCCCTATTGCGCCCCAAGTTGCCCCATTGGCTATAATGTCCATTCAGATCAGATGATTGGAACCAACATGGGTCAGTGCTTACTGTAAATCTTTGGATGCTTGTTTTCAGTTCAATTACGTGACTAAAATTTTGTGGCTCTGGATGCCAGATATGATTTTATCTAATTGTTTGCTACAGAATAGTACTAGCTTGCAGATTAATTTGAAGTAGAAATTTGATGCTACACAACACTGCATAATATTAGATGAGTTCTCTCATTCCTAGACCTTGATTAACCCATTTTAGATTACTTTGTGTGTGTATGTAGCTAATTCTTAACCAAAAGTAATCATGAGGTTATGACTTCAGACATGCACTGTTTCTGAAAAGAAGGTAGATCATTAGGCATGTCTCATCTGTTCCCTGGTTGTTCTCATCAATCTGTCCGGCAACTTTGCTATTGGCAATGGGGCCAAGTGTTTCTATATTAAGTATTTTTAAGTAAGCACAAACAAACGTGATCACAGCCAAGTAGAACTTATTGTCATGCATTTGTTGTCCTACCAAGCTATGGCTAACGCGGCACAGATCAAGCCGACAAAGTGCCTTATTTGTGAACTTTGATTTCTCCACTACATATTTGAAAGTTAGTTTTATCAAAAAAAAATCATTTCTACTCGTGAATTTTGATTTGTTGTTTAGAGAATATTTTCAGCCCTATGAGGTGCCCCGTGCCAGACACCTGGTTTTGTCGGTCAGATACTAGTTTTCAATACTGAATAAACGTTACATCACCTGTCAACATCTTCTTGGAATGGTGAGAGATTATGAGATTATCTCAATAATGTACTGATTATGAAATTATCGTGCTATGATTAATGACAATGCTGTATGACCTACCAAAATAAAAAGAAGGTATCTAGATCTGCTGCTACTGTAATAGTGTCGGTGGTGGTTGTGACGAATGAGACAGTGAGACAGGCTGTACCCAGTGGCTGGTGGTTGGGTGGATTATTCATGTGTTGTTTACTGGCTTAGTGTATATACTTGCATGATTGCATTTGGACTGACACGAGGAGAAATGGATTTTAGCTTACCTAATAAAAACAACATAAAAAGCTAATTAGTTGGTTGCAACTTCTAACGCATAACTTGAAATTGTATATATGTTGAGACGAGGGCTACAGTTTCCTGTGATTCAAGCCTTCATTTCTGATGGTCTGAGCTTTTATAGGTCTGAACTATGTTGATAACTGAGTCTGATGTTCTGAACTATAGTGCTAAACTCTGATGTCTAATGATTTTCACTTGATTTCAGTGATAGCCTGGAGGACCACAGTTACGTTGGATCACTGCATCTTTCATCTGCAATTGACTGCTACTGACATTGCCCACTTTACTTACAGGGTTTCAAGTATGTCACTCCCTTGGTGGTGGGACAGGTTCCGGCATGGGCACGCTGCTCATCTCCAAGATCCGTGAGGAGTACCCAGACCGCATGATGCTCACTTTCTCTGTGTTCCCATCGCCCAAGGTGTCTGACACCGTTGTGGAGCCCTACAACGCAACACTTTCTGTTCACCAGCTCGTGGAGAACGCCGACGAGTGCATGGTCCTCGACAATGAGGCGCTCTACGACATCTGCTTCCGGACCCTCAAGCTCACCAACCCTTCGTGTAAGCATCTTCTCTGCTTTCATGCACGTTACTAAAATGCCAACACACAAGTAAGTAATCCTAATGTATTGAATGTGCAGTTGGTGACCTGAACCATCTGATCTCTGCAACCATGAGCGGCGTGACTTGCTGCCTTCGCTTCCCGGGCCAGCTGAACTCTGACCTCCGGAAGCTCGCCGTGAACCTGATCCCATTCCCACGTCTGCACTTCTTCATGGTCGGGTTCGCCCCCTTGACGTCACGCGGGTCGCAGCAGTACCGCGCACTGACAGTGCCGGAGCTGACCCAGCAGATGTGGGATGCCAAGAACATGATGTGTGCGGCGGACCCACGTCACGGTCGGTACCTGACAGCGTCAGCCATGTTCCGTGGCAAGATGAGCACCAAGGAGGTGGACGAGCAAATGATCAACGTGCAGAACAAGAACTCGTCCTACTTCGTGGAGTGGATCCCCAACAACGTCAAGTCGAGCGTGTGCGACATCCCGCCCGTGGGCCTGTCCATGGCTTCCACCTTCGTCGGCAACTCCACCTCCATCCAGGAGATGTTCCGGCGCGTGAGCGAGCAGTTCACGGCCATGTTCCGGCGCAAGGCTTTCCTTCACTGGTACACCAGCGAGGGCATGGACGAGATGGAGTTCACCGAGGCCGAGAGCAACATGAACGACCTCGTCGCAGAGTACCAGCAGTACCAGGATGCCACCGCCGAGGAGGAGTACGACGAGGAAGAGCACGAAGACGAGGACCACGCCTGAAGACCGGACGTCTATCGATCAATTGATGCACACAGGGCTTGAGATTCATCTCATTATACACTGTGTGCCAATCGAGAGGCGCTCGATACATATCGATCTTACTACCTAAAGTTTGTACCTATATGCATGTACTGCCGTGTCCGCACTTGTTACTGCTGCTAGCTTGCATGTGTACCTACAACTGTGTGTGCTAGTGCTGGTTTCTGGCGTCGTGTGAGCTTGTGATGGTCATCTCTGTTCAGGTTCTGTACGTTTGTTTAATTATTTTCCATGTGCTGGGGATTACTCTTTGGTCTGTATATGTTAGGAATACCCATTTTATTGAAATGCTGCTTTGTTTCTGCTCTGTTTCTCTTGCTCTTAAGTAGTATTTTGGGTGCCAAAGTCCCTCGTGTAGTATCATCTTCGTAATTGCTGCTCGTGTGAGCAATGAGATGAATGATTTGAAGCTCAATCCCGGAAGACTCCATTCAAAAATGAATCCTGGGTCCTACTCGGCCGGTCTTATTCAATTAAACTGAGAAGGATAGGCAGGTGACGAATGGCTTGCATATATGGATCCAAAAATAAAAGTAAAAAAGAAAAAATTCAACAACGTTGCAATGCGGAAGGGCGTCACTGGTGTAAAATTAAAGCTAAATTTTGTTCTTAACTTGTAACAAACAGAGCTATATAAATCTTGGAAGTAAGCAATAGAGAGAGATATCATTTCATCAGAGTGGTGGATATCAGCCCCGGGGCCTCAAATCAAAAGCCCATAGAAGAAGGAAATTTCTAAGGGGTGGAAGGCCCAAGGAAGGAAGATGCAGCCCAACCTCATGCATGTATGCTCCTCAGCAAGTATAGATGGCCATTCGGGCCGCCCGGCCTGGCCCTGGCACAGGCCCGCCTTGGCCCGCTCTTTAATGGGCCGTGCCTGGCCCGGCCCTATGCCCCTGCGGGCCGCGCCAGGCACGCCCACGGGCTAGGGTGACGGCCCAAGCCTGGGCCCGTCGTGCCGTTTCGGGCCGGGCCAGTCCGACTTAGCCTGGCCCAACGAGCGTGCCCGGGCAGCCCGAGGCCCACACGACTTTCTGGATCTCGATGGGGATGGAATTCGTCGCCGCCCAAGTGCGCAGCTCCGGCTCCTCGGACCCTGCGGCCAGCCCCGCTGCCTGGCTCCTTGTCGCACCGTCGCCGTCGCATCCGCCCCTGCTCTGGCTCCTCAGACCCTGCGGCGCCCCGCTGTCGCGTGTCTGAGATCCGCATGAAGGAGAGGAGCAACCGTAGTGGAGGGAGGCAGGGAGCCGCCGTGGGAAGGGGAGGGCGGCGGCGTCACAGAGGGGCGCCGGGCACGTGACGGCGACGACGCTGTGGGAGGGGAGCAGCGGCGCCGGGATGGACGGGCCAAGCCGTGGCCGGCGAGAAGGGGCGGCGCCAGGGAGGGATGGGGCGAGCCACAACAGCCGGAGCTCCGGGGATGGACGGAGAGATGAGAGATGATGGGGCCTTGGGGTGTCGAGTGGAGAGAGAGTGTCGGGCGGCGCAAGAGTGGGGGGCTGGGGGCACTGCTAACCTGCTAGGCGATAGGGTTAGAGGGAAACTAATATAGGGGCTGAGGTTATACGGGCCACTGTTGGGCCATCCTATTAACTCCGTGCCGGGCCGTGCCAGCCCACGGGCTGGGGTGGCGGCCCACGCCCGGGCACCACAGTCGGGCCGGGCCAGCCCGGGCACGGAGAAGGTCGGGCCGTGCCGTGTTTAGGCTGGGCCAATTTGGCCGTGCTTCGAGCGGGCCAACGGGCTGCGGGCTGCATGGACATCTATATCAGCAAGGTTAAGAAAAAAAAACTCGACCTACGGGGGTAAGACAGCCCCGGCATTTTGCTAAGCGAGAAGACATTCTCACGCAGGTCGAGAAAACCCCCAAATCTCTGCCCCACCCTTACACAGGGGCTCGTAGCCCTTGTGAGACAACCACTGGGCTGACGGCTTCTGCAACTACCCCAGGTAGGAGAGCCCAAGCCACCCACAGATACGACCTGGGCCAGGCCTTGACCTGTGCTTTGGTTATGGCGACAGATAAGGGGATTTTTTTAACCTCAGCCTGAAATTCCCTCACACGAGGAGTCGAACCCAGGACCTGAGGAGTGCTACTGAGGCCATCTAACCAAGTCAGCTAGAGGCCCTTTCGCATGCATTGTGGTCTACTGGTGCACCAGCTTGTTCGTCAACTTGAAGTTCAGCAAGATTAAGAAAGATCATTTTTTTCCATTTTTACGTGCGTGATGTTCTGTCTGTGTTAGTTCAGTGGTTGTATTGCTGTTATTATCTCATTTCTCATATGGCGGAATAGCCAAATTGGTCCCTAAACTATCCGCCAAGGCTCAGTTTCGTCCCTGAACTACAAAAACGACCGTTTTCATCCTCGAACTATCGAAATCGGCTCAATTTAGTCCTTCCGCCGACGTGGAGCGCCACGTTGTCGTCCTCGTCAGCGTCCAGGTCATCATCTCAAGTAAAATGTCGGTTCTACCCTTACCTCTTGGCCATCCCTTTCCCCAGGACCAAATCCCTCCCCCCGTGCGCATCTAATTTGCTCGGCTCCAGGCGGAGGAGACCACCACGCCGTCTCCACTTCGCCGCCGTCCCCAACAACGCGCCGCCTGTTGAAGCTCTCTAACCCAGCCCCAGGCCAGCTTCCCATCTTTAATCCCGTCGAGCTTGCTGGCCCCAAGCCTTATCTGCTCAAGCGCCCAGCTCGCCCCCACCCCAACAATGCTGCGCGGATCTGCTGTAGGCCAACGGAGAGGGCCAGCGCAGGCAAGGAGAAGAGCAGTGCGTGGTGTGGTTGAGGAAGAAAGAGCACCCGACGCTCAAGCTTCTGATTCGGCTGGCATGGATTTGGAGGTAACATTTTTGTGAGTCATGGTCAGGGCATGTGCTTCAATTGAAATTGAGGGTTGTAAGGTTCAATTTGTGATGAGAATACTGTTTTTCCAATTTGCAGCTTGAACGACTACTTGATGAGCATAGAGAAGGGATGGTGGTCAGGACTGGATTGAGATGCCACCATGGGTTGTACCCAATTTTGTGCTGTTGCTGGTCAGGTTCAGATGTAGGTCGCAGGTTCCTGTCATGCTCCCAAGTTGAGCAACCTTGTGAGTTCAAGTACTGGATCGACCAAGAGTTTTCTGGTAGAGAACGACCAAGAGTTCAAGTACTGGATGATGACCTGGACGCTGACGAGGACGACAACGTGGCGCTCCACGTCGGCGGAAGGACTAAATTGAGCCGATTCCGATAGTTCGAGGATGAAAACGGTCGTTTTTGTAGTTCAGGGACGAAACTGAGCCTTGACGGATAGTTTAGGGACCAATTTGGCTATTCCGCCTTCTCATATCTAGAACCTCTGGGGCATGCCGCCATGGGCAAGCAGCCCTGATGATGCGCACAGCTGCATTTTTGTGCAGCAGACTACCAGCAGAGGCAACGGAATTATGGCAACGCGAGCTGTCGTGTTGCTACCGCTAGTGCCCGGAGCAAGGCTCAATGTGCTCATGAACCGGCATGTGAGTGCCCAAGTCAACAGGTCAATGGAGTCCATCAATAATTTTAGTTGACTAAAGGCATCAATATCTATTTGCGTTTAAATGTTCAAAAAAATCTGTTTGTGTTTAAGCCCGTGTTTAGTTCTGAAATGAAATCTTTTCACTCATCACATCAAATGAGAATCTTAGATGCATGGAGTATCAAATGTAGACGAAAAAGGTGAAAAGTTACATGAATAGGCTGTAAATCGCGAGACGAATCTAAGGAGCCTACTTAATCCATGATTTGCAACAGTAATATTACAGTAACCATCCGCTAATTATAGATCAATTACCCTCTAATTACCACTGTTAGATTCGTCTCGAGATTTTCAGCCTACCTATATAATTTTTCACCTTTTTCGTCTACATTTACTACTATTAAAATCGGTAAAATCAAAACCCAAAATCTTTTCACCGAAAATATTTCAGGAACTAACACACGGCCTAAATTTAGGTCACAACGGACAACAATTCGATAAAAGTAGTGAAATATTTGTAGCAATAGTCTCCAGTGGCCCGGTGAATTGGGTATTTATGAATCGCCAGTTCAAAGATCGATCATTTTGGGACTGTCGAGATAATTATTTTTTTCCCATTAGTACTTCAGCCAGGCCGATCAAAAACCCGGGGCGTGTTTAGATGGGAGGGTGAAAAGTTTTCGAGATGTCACATCAAAGAAAATTTATCATTTAGGAGTAGTAAATGTAAACTAATAGTAAAACTAATTACAAATCTAGTCAGCAAATCGCGAGACAGGATAATTAGAGGGTAATTAATTAACAATTAGCGGACGATTACTGTAACATTACTGTTGCAAATTTTGGATTAAGTAGGCTCGTTAGATTCGTCTCGCGACATACACTCCATCCATGTAATGAATTATTTTTTTCGTCTAAATTTAGTGCTTTATGCATGTAAGATTCTCTTTTAGAAAAAATTTCGCATGGCAGGTAAACACGGCCCCGATATCTCCAGCCAGGCCCCAGCAGCCCAAGTGTGCAGCGTTTCAGCCCAGCCCAGCTTGAATCCGTGATCCCTCCGCAGTAAACCCTAGCCCCCAACTGCCATCTCCGTCGCCGGCCGCAAGTTCGCCAGCTCCTCCGGTCTCCCGGCCTCCTGTCCCGCTCCACTCCCTCGCCGCCCTAACCCTAGCCGTACGCCGGCACGCCGTCGATTCGCGCCGCGCCCGTCGCTGCCGGCCTTCCACTGCCCGTCTCCCGTCGAGCTCCATCCTCGCCGAGCCATCTGCACCAGTGCAGCGACTCCATCTTCTCCGTCCGCTGCTCAACCGCTGCACGGGGGCAAGGCGCTTCTCCAGCCGGCAAGGAGACTGTAGAGCGGCACCGCCGACGGAGGAAACGTGCAACGTATGTCCTGAAGATCTCAGCTTCTCGTTCCTCTTCCACTTGTAGTATATGCGTTTCTATATCTTGTTCATGCTGTTACTGTTGATTTCCCAATAGGCTAATACAATATACAGATGCGGGTATTGGCCTACTAGATCATGTAGCAGAGGATCCAAGTAGAAAAATGTCCAGTTATCAGCTTTAGTAGTTATATTTCTTATCTGGAATGAAAATGCACCTTTCTGCTGTTTCTGTTGTTACCAATCAATGTACATAAGCTACTTTTTCCCTGTTTCTCACTCATGTTCCTTATTGTTTCAATTTAGACTATTTATTCAGTAACCAGTTATTATCAATTAACGATTGACGAGTACAGTTGTTCAGTAACCATTTTTTTTTCTTGTATTTCATTGGTTTTTGAAAACTGTTGGTGGAAAAACGAGTAATATATTGTTTAATGAAGTGATGTTGGTACTGTAGTGTGGACTTTAGTCAATTAACCATTCTTAGTTTTTCTTGTTTTCTTCCTCCAGGAGACCAGGAAATACACTCTTTTCTTCAATTAGTACATAGTAGATGATATATTGCTTTTTCTTTTTGGGCTAGTGCCATATCTTCTGTTATCACAGCAAGTCTAATAAATGTCCACACTAGACAGATGATATATTGCTTTTTTAGTCAATTAGTACGTATGTCCTGAAGATCTCAGCTTCTCGTTCCTCTTCCACTTGTAGTATATGTGTTTCTATATCTTGTTCATGTTATTACTGTTGATTAAACCCAATAGGCTAATACAATAGACAGATGCGGGTATTGGCCCTACTAGATCATGTAGCAGAGGATCCAAGTAGAAAAATGTCCAGTTATCAGTTTTGTAGTTATATTTATTATCTGGAATGAAAATGCACCCTTCTGCTATTTCTGTTGTTACCAATCAATGTACAGAAGCTACTTTTTCCCCTGTTTCTCACTCATGTTCCTTATTATTTCAATTTAGACTATCTATTCAGTAACCAATTATCAATTGACGATTGATAAGTACAGTATACCGGTTCAGTGACCATTTTTTTCTTGTATTTCATTGGTTTTTGAAAACTGTTGGTGGCAAAATGAGTATTGTATTGTTTAATGAACTGATGTTGGTACGGTAGTGTGGACTTTAGTCAATTAACCATTCTTAGTTTTATTTGTTTTCTTCCTCCAGGAGACCAGGAAATACACTTTTTTCTTCAATTTTTTTTTTGAAACAGGCTTAACCCAGCTTTTATAGAAAGCTAATAAAGTTTCGATACATTGTACCGCTGGGGTTACCAGCTCACAGTGAAGCTCCAAACATGAAACGCAAAAGAACTCTCAGACAGACGCTAAGAACTACGAGAAAAACCCCTAGACTACATAAACTCCTCCAGCTGTGGTCGCTTGTTGATTTTCTCCAGAAGTTGAAGAACTGTGATTTTCTACGCTAAGAACTGCGATTTTCTACATAAACTCACTTGGTGGCCACTTTTTTCTTCAATTAGTACATAGTAGATGATATATTGCTTTTTTTGTGGGCTAGTGCCATATCTTCTGTTATCACAGCAAGGCTGATAATTCATGTTGTACTGTTAGGGTGCCGTGTTGATTTCGAAGCTTTTCACATGGATTCAGCATCGCAAGACTTCCAACCAAGGACGTTCTCCATCAAGCTGTGGCCACCAAGTGAAAGCACACGCCTCATGCTTGTAGAGAGGATGACCAAGAACCTGTCCACGGAGTCCATATTTTCCCGCAAGTATGGACTTTTGGGCAAGGAAGAGGCTCATGAGAATGCTAAAAGGATCGAGCAGCTGTGTTTTACATCTGCAGATGAGCATTTCAAGAAGGAACCTGATGGTGATGGTAGTTCTGCTGTCCAGCTGTATGCTAAAGATACTAGCAAGATGATGTTGGAAGTTCTTAAGAAAGGCCCAGGGACTACTGCAGAATCAGAAGCACCAGTAGCTGTTACACCTCTTGAGTCTGGTGATACTGTATTAGATATATCCGGTGGCAAGCGTGCCTTTATCGAGGCAGAAGAAGCAAAGGAATTGCTAAGCCCGCTTACCAAACCAGGAAACTCTTATAAAAGGATTTGCTTTAGCAATAGGAGCTTTGGTGTTGATGCTGCTAATGCCGCTGGACCTATTCTTGAGTCGGTTAAGAATCAGCTTACGGAGGTAGATATATCTGATTTTGTTGCAGGAAGGCCCGAGGATGAAGCTCTTGATGTGATGCGCATATTCTCCAAAGCACTAGAGGGTTCTGTACTGAGATACCTGAACATATCTGACAATGCACTGGGTGAGAAGGGTGTCAGAGCATTCAGTGAGCTCCTGAAGTCACAGGAAAATTTGGAAGAACTCTATGTGATGAATGATGGCATATCAGAGGACGCTGCCAAAGCTCTTTCTGAGCTTATTCCTTCAACTGAGAAGCTTAAGGTTCTCCACTTCCATAACAACATGACTGGAGACGAAGGTGCTGTGTATGTTGCTGAGATGGTTAAACGGTCTCCAAATCTAGAGAGTTTCAGGTGCTCGGCAACAAGGATAGGATCTGATGGTGGTGTTGCTTTGTCCGAGGCATTAGGGGCATGCACGCATCTGAAGAAACTGGATCTCAGGGATAACTTGTTTGGTGTTGATGCAGGAATTGCTCTCAGCAAAACCCTTCCAAATCTTCCTGATCTTGTTGAGATCTACCTCAGTGACCTCAATCTTGAGAATAAGGGTACCATAGCAGTTTTGAATGCCCTCAAACAGTCAGCACCTCAGTTGGAAGTCCTTGAATTGGCTGGAAATGAAATAAATGCCAAAGCTGCCCCAGCTGTAGCAGAATGCCTAACGGCAATGCAGTCACTCAAGAAGCTGACCTTGGCTGAGAATGAACTCAAGGATGAAGGTGCTGTGATTATTGCAAAATCATTGGAAGATGGCCATGCAGATTTGAAGGAGCTTGATGTAAGCACAAACATGTTCCAGAGGGTTGGAGCACGGTGTTTTGCACGGGCAGTTGCAAATAAACCTGGTTTTGTGATGCTGAACATCAATGGTAATTTCATCTCCGACGAAGGGATTGATGAGGTGAAAGACATTTTGAAGGCTGGTAAGAATTCGCTGGATGTCCTAGGCTCGCTAGATGAGAACGACCCTGAGGGGGAACCTGATGATGAAGATGACGAAGATGCCGAGAATGATGACGGCGAGGATGAGCTGGATTCCAAGATGCAGAATGTACAGGTGGAGCAGGATGATTAACCATGCTTAGGCTAACTAGCTCTAGCTTTTGGTTTAGTAATCTTCTGAATACCAGCTATGCAAGATTTTTAGTTATAAACAAATGCTCTGCGGCTCCACCATTTAGAATTGAGTCCAGCAACCTGGTGATCTGTCCTTTACGTTCATTAGAACCTTTTGGAGCTTCTGAACTATTTTGGTATCTGTGTTATCAGGGTCAGGTGAAGCTGACTTCAACACATTTCATGGGCCCTATGCTTATTTGCTGTGATGTTTTTGGGCGCTTTGTTGGGTATATTTGGAATCTGTGCTGTTGTGGCATGTAAGGATGTTTCGTGCTGTGTTTGTTATTGAATTTCAGGATCACCTGAGTTGCGAAATAGCAGTTCTTCCTGTAGCGCAGGGCAATGTTTCAGTCCTGGTTGTTTCTGAAGAGGGGCATTTTGGGTGGGTTGCACAAAGTTTGTGCTGTTGCGGGGGGTGGTGTTGGTGGTGTAGTTGATCTACGGTATGAACTGGCCCCTGTGCAAAATCGAAATGGACTCGTCGGGCATCACAACTTCAACAATCAACAGTGAGTTCAAAACGAACTAAACTTGGGATGGAAAACGCTAATCAAAGTAGAGTCCGCTGTGCAACGATGTAAGGGGTGTTTGGTTCCCTCCTGGCTCCTACTAAAGCTAGCACTGAGCTACTCCTGCCCTTTATATGTGTGCACAGATTGCTTTCAGTTCATCTATTGTTTGTCAAAGTAGCCCCCTAAATTAAGGTTCCCTTGTACATTGTCGACATAAGCATATTGTTGTCCATTTGAACAATAAGTGTCCCACAGAGTGTTCATCAATAAACATCTTATGTCATATTGGTTATTTAAAATATTGGCGTTCAATTTGTTATACGGAACTCGTTCTGTATTTTGAATGGAGCATCTGTGAGCTTTTCCTTTCTGTCCAGTCTGATTCAGGTGCCTTCTTTTTTGTGTGATTCAGATCTTTGCTTCGTCTGATTCAGGTATTGAATGAGAGTCCCTGACTACTGGTCAGATGAACTGACTGAAATTATCTTGATATTCATTCTTGCTCATTTTTTGGAGATGTTACTAGATCTCATTTCGGTCTATGCGCATTTCAGACTTCAGAAGCGGCTCAAGAAAAGCTCAAATTTCACGGTGGGTCAAAACATTTGGGACTGGGCCAGTCCAAAAATCCAATTTTTCTGCTTGCCTGTCCGGTCCAGAACCTCCCCAAAACAGAACGCCTCACTCGTCACGAAATAAAAGTGGAGCACGTCTCTCCGCAACGGCGTCCATTTCAAAATTTTGAAATCGTCCTCGGGGGCAGGAGCAAAACAGAGGAGAAGCGTGAGGCCTCCCCTCTCCTCCCACCGTCTTTTTTATTTTCTAGCCCTTTTTGGAAAACAAGTTCATAAATGGACCCTTGACGGAAAGATTTGCAAAAATGGACCCTGACCTCGGCGCCAAAAATCACGGCGCCGAGGTAACACATCTCGGCGCCATGACCTTTGGCGCCGAGGTCCATCCCTGTGACATCACGTTTGGCAGACGTGGCGCTGATATGGCGTCTGGAGCTCGGCGCCGTAGTCTACGGCGCCGAGCTCGGCGCCATAGCCTTTGGCGCCGAGCTCCGTGGCCTTTGACACCACAATAGATGGATGCGAAATTTTTTTCTGATCAAAAAACATATATAATTTGTCCAAATCGGAGTTCGTATGTGAAAATTACGACTGTTTGAAAAATACTTCGCTAGTTCGCAGTCCATTCTTTAAATAGTCATAATTTTCACATACGAACTCCGATTTTGACAAATTATATATGTTTTTTGATTAGAAAAAAATTTCGCATCCATCCGTCTTAGTGCCAAAGGCCACGAAGCTCGGCGCCAAAGGCTACGGCGCCGTAAACTACGGCGCCGAGCTCCAGACGCCATGTCAGCGCCACGTCTGCCAAACGTGATGTCACGGGGATGGACCTCGGCGCCAAAGGTCATGGCGCCGAGACGTGTTACCTCGGCGCCATGATCTTTGGCGCCGAGATCAGGGTCCATTTTTGCAAATCTTTCTGTCAAGGGTCCATTTGTGAACTTCTTTCGCAAAATGGGCCATAAAACAAAAAAGACGGCTCCTCCCACTGCCTCACCACTGGCCTCGCCGCCCGCCCGCCGCTGGATACGTTCCGCCCCCGCCTCGCCGACGCTCTCTCCGCCCCCGAAGGCAGGTATGAGCAGCCTCTTCCCCGGCTCTTCCCTCCGTCTCCTCCCGCCGCGCTACGGCCTCCATTGCGGGAGCGAACGGGGCACGGCGCGATTGCTACACGGTGGTGGTGACGATCGCTCCTGTAGTCCTGTTCCCCCTTTTCGTTCGGCGCTTCCGATGGTTTTTGTCCCTCCGATTGGGTTCTAAACGCCTGTTCGTGTTCATTTGCTTCATGCTAGCGAGTAGCGATTGAGGTGGCTCACGGTTGATTCTTAGTCCCATCCGCCCCGATTCGGTTCGAAACCTGCTGGAGAGACAGGAGAGTCGATGCAATAGCTTCACCGAACCAGTGTAGCTGTATAGGCATGCTAATTTATGATCTGGGGAAGCGAGAGAACAGAGAGTTGGCATGGTTTTCTGGTAACATGCTGGAGATGCCGAGCGATATATGCTGTGAAACTTTGTAGGTTTTGTAAGTGCGCAATACAATAGGAACTACGTACGGAGTACTTAAAGTTGAAATTATGTTTGGGAACATCCATGTAGCCTTGAATTCAGTGGCACGGATTGTCCTGATTAAGAATATTTGTTGCCTTTTTTTTCCCACGGATGTGTAGATTTCTTATTTAGTCCAAACGTGGTTGTGATAAAACTGATTTTTCATTGTAGTTATGTGTGCTATATTCATCACTGTATTGCAATGAATTGTTCCCCTTATGCCAAGCTATGCTAGTTTATATTGTCAGCCATCATACAGTACATATCAGTTGATATTGTGTGGGTATATGTTGCAGTGCTGGTTTGAAGAGGAAGCATTAGTACTACCGGAGTTATGGGAGATTATGTGCTAGTTGCATGTGTAATACAGATGCTGCAGACACTGCATTTCAGATTCATTGCTTGAAGCGATCGGCGTATGCTGCTGTGTTGAGAGCATTCTGTGCAAAATCAAACCTCCTCTCATGATTGTATACGTCGTACATCACAATTTACATGGATTGCTGCAGCCCTGTGCTTCCTTATCAAAGCAGGTGGGCAGTATGCCCCTTCCTGTCTCATTGTTTTTTTTATATGGATTGCTGCATTTCTTGTCACAGTGCTGGCTTGCACTCCAAAGGAAACACTTGCAATACTGAAGTTATGAAGGATACTCCAGATCTTGCATGTGTATTACCAGATCCTGGAGATACTGTATTTCAGATTCACTGCTTGGAGGCGGGCAGCATATGCGTCTGTTTTAAGAGTTCTAAATACCAGTACTCAAATCGTATAAAATATGACTGCTGGATCGGTTGAATATAACTGATTTATATAACTTGGTAGTCAATGCTTATTTGACCGACATATTTTGTTTTTGTATTTTATTTGGAATAGTGGCTGTTGACTTGTTGCTCTCATTATTTTTCCTCTGTCTCACCTTGGCATGCCAAAATTACTTTATTTCTGTATACTTGTAGTAATTGTTCAGGGAGGGCTGGTCCATGGCTCCACACCATAACATCACTTCCCATGAATTATTTTGGATGTCATAATTTGCACTGGCCAACAGATATTTTCTTCAGTACTCTTTACCTGTATGTTTTTACAGTTACAGGTCAAGCTTCTAACTAAACTCAGAAATGAGCTTAGAATATCACAAATTGAGCATGAAGAAGTTTTTGTGGAGGTCAGTTCAAATGAGAATGTCAAGTCCTTGAGGTGAGCATGTATAGTCATTTCTTCTCAGAATGAAGTGTACGCTTATTAAAAGATTTTTCTTCCCTGCAGTTTCACATGCCTAACCTTTTTCCTCATTGAGCAGGAAATTTAGTTTGACAAATTTGTCTGTTCTTACAAAGGCCGATCCTTCCGTTGATGCACATGTTGTGGTTCATGACAAGATTGGCTCAACTGGACAGGTATCCACTTCATCCACAAGCTGCCTCAGTCTGGTACAGCGGTCACCAATATCAGAGCACTCCATTTCCACCACAAGGTGTTAATGTCCGTTTGTTTTCACACAAATAAAATGTTATACAGAGTTAAACGAGTTGATGCTCATTTATTGTGATGGCTAATGGAACAGGGATATTGTGGTATCAGACAGCTCTAATGGTGCCAAGGAAGGACCTTATTTTGAACCCCATGCAGTGGTGTCTGCTAAAAGGTTGAAATCTGTAAATAGGCATGCACTAGCCTACTTAAAATGTGTCCTTCTGATCAGTTACCAGTGGCAGTTTCTGCAGTGATGTTGGTATGCAATGTTTCTCTTTTTCCAAAGTATTTGCATCCAGTTTGGAAATCTGGATTTGCATATATAATAGAACTGCTTAACCATAATAACATTGAAAAGGACATGTGCATTATCATGATGGAAACCATCTACCTTTCTTCATCACCATGCCTTTTTTTTATTGGTTGTGTGGAACTGTAAATGATGAAAAAAGTTTTTATGTCTCAATAGTTTAAATAACTTTTATGGTGGTAGATGTTTGTACGCTTTTGTTGTCAAAATTGTTAAATCAAAAAAATTTATAAAACTTTGTAGCAGTGTCCGGTCCACTGTTACTAATCCGGACCTTTTGGTGGATCGTACTGATTGACAGAAAGGTCGCACAGACGATACACTTGATAGTGAGACGATATCCTGTGAAGTGAAGTCCGGATGTTCTTCATCTCCCAATTTTTCATGAAAAGCATAGCGAATCAAATGCCGGCCAAGTTCCTTCCTGTGTTTATCATGCTAGGCAAGAATCAGGGAAAAGGAAAGCCGAAGTGCCTGGGATGAGGGTATCTACAAGTCTGGGTGTTATGAACCTAAATTATGGGATTAAGTATAAGAGGCACAGGAATAAGGACTCAGATTTGGAACATGGTTCTGAGATCATTAACCTTTGCCTAACTGCTAACCTTATACAGAAGGTACATGACTCATCCTTGCGGTCCATAGGCAGAACTTGGCTGCAGGAGAACTCCTTCAGAAGTTCAACTGCTTACCAACCTTTTTTTTTTTTGAGGTCTTCTTCGGTGCTCCATACTACCCTATGGTAGTATGGAGTATGGAGGGATAGGCAATTTTGTAATTAGACTGTAATATAATTTTTTTATTGGAGCTCCTAACCTAAATGAACATATGTGTAAAAAGAAATAAATACATCGGACCAAATGAGTATAAAAATCAAAATAAATTTTCTCATAATACCCTTATACCACTATATTACTCGATCTATACCACATTATATCACATGTTAAAAATAATTTTCCCATAATACCCCTATACTACTATACTACTCGACCTATACTACCTTATACTACAGGTGAAGGTCTAGTAGTATACAACTAATTTGGACCGTCAGATCCTTTTATACTGGTCCTTTTTTAACACCAGTATAAGGTAGTATGGAGCACTATAATGTGCTGTCCTGTTTTTCCTCATTTTTTTTAAATTTTGAAACTTTGTGTTGTCCTGTATGCCTTAATTATAGCATTCTCTGTATTGTATTTCCTCCTAGTTACAGCGTGTTCTGTTCTTTCTTCCATCCCATTTGTGTATTCCTTGGGTCCATCTTTTTTGATGAGGTTTAGCCATCTTTTTTGTAGGTTGAAATGCTGCTTAGAGAGGACCCAGATCAAGCAAATTTAGAGAAAGCAAAGTCGATTACTCAAAGTGAGATTCCCCTTTAAAACTCAGCAAGGCGATTGCTCGATTTGCATCCACATGCTCTTGCTCCAAATATTTTCTTTGTGCTTCAGTGACATTTTGTGCTTTTCCTGAATCAGGTTCAAGAAAAGGACCTTTTGGATGCACTTGTTAAGCTTTCTGAAGTATCATATGATGGTAAGTAACTTGTTAAGCTTTCTGAAGTATCATCAAATGGAGAGAATGGAATGTTTTTTTGCTAGTCTGCGTAGCGGTCTGCTGGGCCGACGAAGGAATTCCTGGAAAATGACATACATGGGCCACATTTGCCTAGTTTGCGTCAGTTTTTTTGTTTCCCCAGCCGCCCCCACAACGCCACACACCGCGCCGTCTTCCTTCTCCCGCGCCGCCGCAGCACCACCGCTCTTTGGATACTCATACTCCCTCTGTTTCAGCCTCTCTTGTGCCGTTTCGCGGCAACTCCCACCCATTCTCATTCTCTTCTCCGTTCCGCTTCTCATCATCATCCCTCGCTGTCCCGGCGTCAGCACCACACGAGCTCATACCTACTCCGTACGCAGTACACTAGTACTAGTTCGCATCGAAAAGGGATGTTCCCAAGCGTGCTACGATTCTGCAGCTCTCCTCCTCCGACATGGCCGGCCGGTAGAGGAGGGAGTTCCTTGCCGTGCCGTGACAAAATGTTCCTCGCGCGCGCCAACCAACCATCAGTGAGCAAGACGACAAGAGGTAGAATCTTGCATGGCATCAAGCACCGAGCTGGAGCAAAACCAGAACGAGTACTAGCTCAAATATATTTCTTCTTCTTCTTTGTCTCTTCATAAAATACAGATTAGTATGTGTGCACCCTACATACAATCATGTAATCCCCAACCAACAGCTGGTCACTTGGCGCGAATGCTACCTCTGTTTCAGCCCCTATTATTTTACGCCTATCTGCACTTCTGCAGACTAAAATCGACTTTCCATGTTATTTTACAATCACAGGGGATAACTAATCTTGAGTCTGAAAACGATACATACGAAAGCGACAATTATTATTCAGTTCCTTTTTAGTCCAGCCTCGTTCGTTCCTCAGATGCTGACGCGTCAGGAAAACGAAA
Source organism: Urochloa ruziziensis (assembly GCA_015476505.1). NCBI lineage: Eukaryota > Viridiplantae > Streptophyta > Magnoliopsida > Poales > Poaceae > Urochloa > Urochloa ruziziensis. The sequence continues at coordinate 62,269,663 of CM027118.1, forward strand.
CGCCGCGGGGAGCTCTCTGACCAGAACGAACATGTGCAGGGAAAAATGGCCGGAAGCCACGGACAAACGCAAGGAAATTTACAGGTTTATATACGCAGGAGTACGAAGTACTCCAGTAGCTAGCTAGATGCCACCTCGTACCAGAAGGAGACAGCTGCTGACGATGCGATGCGGGCACGAACGGCGGCGGCGTATTCTTTTCTCCAGCTCGTGCATTCCATGTATACCGGCTGAACTTGCCGGAGAAACCAGCGAGGCGTAGCGTAGCCCCCGTCGTCCGGAGCCAGCCACGGGGAACGGAAGAAGATGTCAACAGCCTGACGCGTTTCTCGCGAGAAATTTCCACTCGGACGTGGCCAGCCGGCGACTGACCCTGGCGAGCGTTCACAGGAAAACCATGAAGCAGTCAAAGGGAAGAGGAGAAAGAAACTCAGCACAAAAAATTAGCGCTCCACCAAATGATGATTCGCTTTGTGTTTGGGGGCGGGGCCTTTTCCGTCCCAAACGCGAAGGCGCGCATCTCGTCTCAGATGGGTGGAGCGAAGACGATCAGGTCAGATCAGGTGGTGTGCTCTAGAACAGAACGTGGCGTGCCTTCCTCTGTCTCAGGATGAAAGGCAATGCCACGCTACTAGTAATGCAGAACGATCGGGTCCCCTCATTGGCGAATGGCGATGCGGAAAGGAAGAGGGCCATAAATGCCATGCCAGAAAGCGGGATGTGCGTTTCGGTGCTTCACCGCCGCCCATGCCGATTTGCGCCGAAGTGGCCGGGACAAAACCTGGCAAGGCGACAACAAAGCGTTCCGGGGGGCGATTGGCCAGCGCGGACACGACGGTGCTTGCAAGATGGAAATGTGGACATGGAATCCGAATTATCCGATATCCGTATCCGCTAAAACATAAATATGGATATCCGTATTCGTATTCGAATTCAAATGTGGTAATAAAATAGATACATTCGGATTCGTTTTCGTTGAATTTCTCTATCCGATTCCACATTCGTATTCGGCGATATCCGACAGTATCCGTATTCGACCATATGAAACGGTTAGTTATTTCTATAACTAATGACAAATGATGTCCATTTAAATATTAATAATAGTAGTGTATAATTAAAAAAAGTTATCTCCATTACTAATGATTATGATATTGATTTTAATATAAAAATATTACATCCACAAATAAAATATGTATTTATTAATAGTTTTATTATTTATTATATGATTAATTATTAAAATAATTATGAATGAATGTGATATTATTAATGAGTGATCTTTGTTTAGACTTGTTATGTACTCATACTTTAGTCGTTACTTTTATATAATAATTTTATAATATAAACTATTAATAAAGAAAATAAGTAAATATTGTTTTCCAACTGGTGTAAATATCCGATGCGTATTCGAATTCGAGACATCCGTTTTGTATTCGTATTCAAGAACATTCGAATCCGTATTCGTATTCGAGTTAAAATGTGGTAAAAGGTGATATCCGAATCCGATTCCATGCGAATCCGATCCGTTCGATGCCCTGGCTCGGTGGCACTTCCAATTCGGGCGTCAGTTCAGGCCAGCAAGCAATCCAGCATGATTCACCGAGAACACGTGGCGGCGAGCGGCGCCGGCCGACACGCCCACGTGGCCCTCGGGCGAGCAGCGGGGTCGGCCGTTCGGCGAGGCACGCCGCCGCGGCCGCGGAATCCTTCATGATTCACGGAAGCTGGGCCTAGCCTTTGCCTGCCGTCGCTGCATCAGAATGATGGCGCCCTCCCCCGGTCGGGTCAGGCTTTGCTTGCTGCAGCCTTTGCAAATTGCAAGGGAGGGGAGAGGGGACGGAGGCAGCCCCGTGGTCCACCGCCCCCGGCCGCGGAAGAAGGATCCAAAGTCTCGCGACGTTTTGGCTTTTGGGCACGGATCGGGTCATCGGGAGCGCGTGCCTGCTCCAGTGTTCCTGCTGCTGCAAGAAGTTGGTCGGGCGAACGAACGAGCCCGGCCGGCAACAGAAGCTTCAACAGTGCGTGACCCTGTTCATCTTGGGGAATCGAACACCCAATCAACCCGCGTTCAGATCGGAGGACGCGCCAGATGGAACCTGGAGCCCCTTTTGGCGTGTGCGTGTGTGTGGACGGCAAGAGTGTCAAGTTGGCAGTGCCAAATTGCCAATGCCAGCAGAACGCAATTGCATCGAATCACTAGGAGTTTAGCAATGAGTTAAGTTGATGTTGCACTTGTTGCTCCGGATCCCTGCGAGGCTGCGATCCAATCCAACAATGAATGCAACCACGCCTAAGGATGGCAATGGGGCGGTTTCGGGTCGGATATCCGCGGGTTTCGGGTCTAGCGGGTTTGGTTTTGGTTTGAATTTCTCACCCACGGTTTTCGGGTTCGGGGCCCCGAAACCTATCGGGTTCGGTTTCGGGTTTGGTTTTTCACCCGTGGATACCCAATGGATAACCGAAATCAATCATTAGGTATTAAAACTCATGTTTTATAATATACTAATAATATCTTTCAAAAAATAATATACTAATAATAACTTGTTTACTTATATACTACTCTAAGTTGACTCATGCAATTATTTACTATTTGTTGCCTCTTGTTTATACATGTGAATATGTTATATATCATGCATATGTTTATAAAAAGTCATCATTATTCTTAATATTTTGCCATACAAAACAAGTTTCGGGTATCCATTCGGGTTTCGGGTATCCGCGGGTTTCGGTTTCGGGGAAGGATTTTCACCCGAATCGGTGTTCGGGGCGGTTTCGGGTTTTAAGTTCGGGTTTCGGTTTTGGGTGCACAGACACTCCACCCGATCCGAACCCGACCCGTTGCCATTCCTAACCACGCCAGCAATAACTGAACAGACACGTATCTTTCCTTCCCCTTTTTCCTTGTTGCTCAACTAATTTACAACAACATTTCACTACGACGACAAGGAGTCCGCCGCCTCCAGTCGCCTCCTCCCCGCCGCAGGGCTCCCGCCACCGCAGGGCAGCCTAAGGAACGCGACGCACAGCACCGTGAGCGCCACGGCCGGGAGCTTCCCGGCCACCAGCCCGACGAGGATGACGGCCACCAGGACCAGAGCCGCAGGAAACCGGCTTCCCGCCTTGCCGCCCTCCTCCTCCTCGTCCCCCTCCGCGATGAGGGCCACCGGCGCTTCGTGGATTTCTACCGGCGCGGCGACTATCTCCTCCACGCTCCTCTCGCTACGGCGAGAAGAACCCCTCAGAGAATCCGGCTCTGAGGCGGCGGCCGCGTCCGTTTGGTTGGCCGTGCCGCGGCGGGAACCCGAGGGATCAGCCGCCGCGGCCGTGGCATTGCCGCCGCCGCCGTCGCTGCGGAAAGAAGAAGAGCCTTCGGAATCCGCCTCCTTGCTACTCTTCCGGCCGCCGCCCTTGTGCAGCTTCTTGGCGCTGGCGATCAGCTTCTTCCAGGACCGCTTCTTCGCCTTCGCCTTGGGGGTGCTTGTTGATTCGTCGATGGCGAGCAAGGAGGAGGCCTCGCTGGCCCCGTCGGTGTCCGAGCAGCAGCTCGAGCGCGCCGGCGGCGGCTCCGTCTCGTCCGCGCCCACCTCCCGGATCGGCGACACGCGCCCGCGGCCGCCAAGGTAGAGCCGCGCCTCCGCCGGCGCTGGAGCCGGCCGCGGCCGCCGCGGGCGGATGGAGGACCTCACGGACTCGAGCAGGAAGAGCGAGAAGGCGGCGACGGTGACGGCCGCAACCACCTTCTTGCTCCAGATCACGAGGAGCGCCAGGGACACCACGCCGCTGGCCGCGAGGAACCCCAGCCCGAGCCCGAAGCCTCCGCCGCCGCCGCCGGCGGCTTTGCCGCGCCCGGCCGGTGGGAGGTCGGGTCTCGGCCGATCCGACGGCGAGACGGCGGCGGCTGCCGGGGGAGGCGGAGGCGGAGAGGCGGGCGGCGGGGACAGCGAAGGCGAAGGGGTAGGCGAAGCGGCGGCGGCGGCGCGCCTCCCGCGCTTGGAGGACGGGGAAGGCTGCTTCTTGAGGCGGCCATGGTTCTTGACGACGAGGTCGGCGAGGGAGGTGGGGAAGCCGGTCTGGACGGGGAGGGGCCCGGCGCGGGAGGGGCGGAGCGCGGCGAGGAGGCGGCCGAGGCGGCCGGAGGGGCGCTCCTTCGGCGGGCTGGGCATCGGCGGCCGCGCCCGTCGCCGGCGAGCATAGGAGGACACACGCCGGCGCGCGGGGGGCGCGATTGGGTTCTTGGCTTTCTGGTTGGGTTTGGTGCCTCCCCTGCTCCGCTCGCTCTGGGTTGGTGACTTGGGTGGTGACCGAGTTCGTTCGTCTCCGCTTTTGGGGGCGTGCGGTGGCCGAACACGAGGGACGACGGACGGGCGCGAGTGGGTTTTGTTTTCGTTCGTTCAAACCCTTTTTTTTTCCCTCGCCCCAGCAGTGTCTCTCTCTTTTGGATGGATGACAGGTTTGTGATTGGCTAAATTTGAAAGGGAAGCGTGTTTGGGGTGCTTTTGCACAGGGAGCGGTTGAGGGATGAGGAAGGTGGTTTTCACAAGAAATTATGGAACATGTGTTCATTATTTAAAAGCATTACGTGCATATAAATAAATGTCTCGCAATAAAACACTACAAGGTCTTAGAATAACCACATTTTAAACAGTCAACCCAAATACCATTAATTTCTTCCGGACTTTCATCTTACACGGGTAGATTCACAATTCACAACCATACAAAAAACCAAGACGATTGCACCTGGCACGCTCCTCTTGCCGATGATTGTCAACATATGTCAAGGAAAGGAAAATCGGCACCGTGCTTGTTTCAACAGTTGATGACATATCTTATTTCTCCAAGTTATTGTATTATACAATAGCCAGTTCTGCATTGAGTATGGTCTAGTAGGGCTTTATATATGTTTCTTGAATTTAGAAATATTCTAGTACTTTGAGTGACAAGAAGCATTTCAAACCAACAGTATTGTTCTTGCACTGACACAAAACTGGATCAAATGTTGAATCAAAATGGTCAAATAGACGGGAGTTTACCTTTTTTTTTACTAGCTAGTTATATCCTAGTTAAATCATCAATATTAATCCATCGTAGTCGCCGTTATTTTGGGTAGTGATGGCATGCTTTTCTTCCCTTGATTGCTACACAAATAATAGGGAAATATTCACAATTCATGCAAACCTCGTGCCATCAGGTCTATCATCTTGGCTAGCTCCTTCCACACATCACACTCATATGGCCGGTTTATAACTACAAGTTGTTTCTCTAATGAATGCCGATAAGGATGACGATGACCCTAACAGTTCCATCTTAATTAGACATCAAAATTCACAATTTTGTAATGGCCATTTGTTTTCCATGTTGTGAACTTCTTCCTATCCATGGTTTTAGATAGATGGTAAACGAATCCAACACTCTAGTTGAAACCTCGGAAACATAGCAATAGAAAGTTGCTAAATGCAGTGATCCTGCTTGTTTTTTTAAAAAAAAACAAAAAACTGCTAAATGCTAGCGTCTACTCACTGTGATTTGCGATAATTGTATAACATATGAATTTGCATCCCTCTTAGGCTCTTCAATATACCAAACAAAAAAACGAGGGATGAGGATCAATAAATATGTCGGGATTAATTGTTTTACTATTTTTTTCTGTCACAAATGAAGTTCTTCAAGTCTTTGAGTGACAGGTCAATGCATGTTTTTTCTGCGTTCGTCACATGCTTGCACGTGAAATTACCTACGGCTGCCAACATTTTTTAACCAAGTTCTAGTGCTTTTCTGAAAGGCCACTGGTGGACATATGCTCTGCCATCTTCTAAAATAATGTGAGTTTCGTTATTTTTTTGAGAACGTGCATAAGCACGTTTTTTCATTAAGCGGAAGAGAGTTTTACGACGAAACGACTTTGAGAGACCCTCAAATCGTAAAAACACAACACAAAACGAAAGCTAAACAGACGAAGGAACCAAACGACCTGGACAACTCAAACTAGAAAGAAAAGCTCCTACGCATAACCCACAACGCCTGCCAACCTAGCCAGGACAAAGCTACTACGCCTATCGAAAAGATACAACACCGTCACGATCGTCTAAAGCCACAAGCAGCAACATCGGTGGCAAAGCATCCACCAAGCACAGAGACAAGGCGGCCAAGCATCTGCCCGGGAGCAGCAGAGGTGGCCAAGCATCCACCAAACGACGGCAACGAGACCGCCAGCGAAGAGAAGAGCGACAACCCACGAACAGATGACGACCAAAGGTGGCAAGGCATCCACCGGACAACAAAGGCATGGCGGCCAAGCATCCGCCTAGAACGACAGAGGTGGCAAAGCATCCACCAAACGACGTGAAAGCATCCGAGAGCATAGCAAGGGGGCGGCAACGCATCCGCCAAGATACGACGATCTAGGCAATCGTGGTGATGTTGATAAGGCAAGAAGATAGGTGTAGACCTGTGGGAGGGATAAGCACCACAACCACACGCACGTCACCGAGCGACTAGCAAACCGAGCTGGAGAGGCAGAGTAGGAGGGTCATGCAGGACGATGCCTTCACGAAGGGAGAGACTTTAGCGCCGCCATCGTCTGACTGTCCGTGGCGGAGCAGTCCAAGTCTTCACCTGGCGAACCAAATGGGTTTGGAGGCCACAACAACGCCTCCAGTAAGGTAACTACGTCAAAGAATGCAGCCGTTGTCGGTACCGGCGAACACGGGCCCTAGCTTTCGCCAAAGGCCTCCAAAACCAACTCCACACCGCAACCACCGAGCCAAGGATGCAAGCCAAGCAATGGGATGGCAGCGAGCAATCCATGATGATAACAAAGAAAAAAGAAGGGGACCTCCACAGGCACATAGAGCGACGATATTGACGACCCAGGCTACTAGACAATCCGGACTACGACCAGGAGCAACCGCCAGCAACAACCGCGAAACTCCTCCACCAAGCACGACCGTGAGCAGTGCTGGCACCACCTCCGCGATGAAGATGAAGCCTGCTACCTCCCCGTGACCCGGACCTACGGGCCTGGGCCAGATCTGCGGCGGCATGGGCCTACAGCAGGGCCGGGGCCCAGATCTGGGGCGGCCAGAGCCAGGCCCAGATCGGCGGCGGCGGCGCCGTGGATCCCGCCACCGGGGGGGTGCGGCGCCCGCACAGGGAGGCGGCGGCGGCCAGCCCGAGCCCAGCTCCGGCCGCGAGGATGACCGCGGGAGGCGGCGACGGCCGGGCAGCGGCGCCCCCGGGCCCTGGATCCGGCGGTGGAGGCCCGCAAGGGTGAGGAGGGAGGGAGCCGCCGCTGCCTTCGCACGTTCGGGGCGGCCCGAAGCCGGCGCGACGGGGAGGGGGGCGACGGCCGAGCGACGCCGGGGAGGGAGACCCGAGGCTAAGGACGCCGGCTCCGGCGAGTGAGACCACTCCGGCGACCGACGAGGGGCAACGACCAAGACGACCGGGCTAGGGTTAGGGTTAGAGTGGAAAGGAGGGCGAGGAGTAGAAAAGAGGGGAGGGAAGCGACCGCGGGGGCCGGCTTCGGCGCCGCCGCTGGCCGCCGCCGCCGCGCGCGGGTGCCGGTGGCGGCGGCGGCCGCCGCCGCCGGAGTCGAGGGGGAAGGGCCTTGGGCGGCGAGGTGGGGCTCCGCCCGTGTCGCCCCCTAGGGAGACGACGCGGTTTCGTTATAATAAGGATAAAATGCAGATTTATGGATTATGTTAATACAAAGATGCGTAGTTCTCCTACGTATTAGATAAAAAATACAGATTCATGGAGTATGTTAATGAATAACGAGAACCATCCACACTCATTATTCTACAATTATATTACGATTGTCACGAGATCTTCTATTGAACGAGTTGTGGTTGATGGTCGCATGGCGAGTTTGTTGTGTCGCGTGCGTGATTCGTCAACACAAGAGGCCAAGAGGAAAGCTTCATGTTTATCTGCGTCAATCAAGAAATGGTCGCACGAGTGACCCAACTGATTTTCACTGAAGACGCATGCGCTCAAAAACCACAGAAACCTCGTGGCGCATACACAACATGTATTACTAGGTGCTACATGAACACTCTGTTTTCCATCTGTCTGCCAGCAGGTAAGGACGAGGCCAACTTAGACATCAACACTAATTGTTTTTATAAGATCATTGTGGATTGGGTAGTATCTTAATGGATCATCATGATGGCCACTGGACTCTGTCTACATAGGATAAATTTATGAGATTATGACTTCTTCTGGTCCATGATTTTGTGGATAATTATTTGGTTCAGTAACCCACAGGGCCACGCGACCACTGTGTATGTTACCGTCGAGTGGAAACGTGGCAAAAAGAGTAAAAGACACAATTCAAGGGCGTATTCCTCCTCATCCTTTACCATCTTATTATTTTTTACTTCATTGCTATGCTTTTCAAATACTACAGCTCTCACAATTCATGAGTCATCTTTCTCATAATATAGATAAAATAGATGAAAAAATGTCATTTGGATAGTATTCATGAGTCATCTTTCTCATAATATAGATAAAATAGATTAAAAAAATGTTATTTGGATAGTTTTTGAAGTCATTGTGCAAAAAACTAGTCTTTCAAAAAACAAAACAGAAAAAAACTTCTGCACAACCTAAAACAACTTTAATTTTGAATAACAGGGAGTAACACAATCTCATGCTATGTGGCCTTGATCGTATAACCAAAACAAAATTACAAATCAACTAATTACTGGAAAGTAATCGCATTTTCCCAGACGGACATCTTTTTTAATATTTGAGCCGTATATATGTTGATATATTTTGTGCGAGGGACATTACCAAGAAATCACCTGAAAAAAGCCATCGGGGGCACGAGGGTCAAACGCAATTTTTAACCACGGGGGCCACACAAGCTTGCACGTGAAAGGCAGCTGGTTGACATATATGCAAGTACCGGCAATATGCTCCTTGATCCTATAAATAATGTGGATTTTGGCAGAGAATCAGGGTTCATGGAGTATTGCGATTATCACGAGAGATCTTCTCTGGAACGGATGGCCGCTGGCCGCGTAGCGACTAGCTAACGAGACGATTCTGCCGCGCGCGACACTGGTTGCATCTCGCAAGCAACCTCTGCGTTGCGTGCGTGATTCTTTCGTCAACACACAATGGGCCAAGAAGAAGAAAAGAACCGCTGCTACATGCACTTTCCCAGATCTCTCTGCATCATGCAAGGAAACGGATGCACGAGACGAGCCTATATGCAATGCAAGACACAATTCTATTTTACGTAGACGTGGCTACGGTTCATATGCTCCTCCGTTCATAAAAAAAAAATGCAACTCTCATTTCATGAGGATTCCAAACAATTTCAAATTTGACTAAATTTATATAAAATAATATTAAATTTTATGATACAAAATAATTATAATTAGATTAATGATCAAATATATTTTCGTACTGAATCTATTTGGTGACATGAATATTGGTATCTTGTTTTTACAAATTTGATCAAATTTAAAATTATTTAACTCCTCAAGAAGCGAGTTGTATTTTTTTTTTAAACGGAGATAGTATTTGTTTATTTGCTCGGCAAGAGTTGACAGATTGCACCGAGTTCGTTCGATTCGTTCCTTGCTGCAGAAGTGCAGATCACCGGTCGTATGTAGAACAGGGCTTAAAGCATGGTACGCACGCACGCGTCTGGAAATCGACGAGACAAAACGTGACACACGACGAGGCACATCACAGCACAGTAGTAGAGAGCGATTAATTAGATGGAGATGGTGCGCGTGGTGTCCACTTGGTTCTCTGATCCCTAGCTTTAGGTTTCGTCCTGGCAGTCTCCGTCACGCCGGCCTCGTGACATAACAGCGTGGTTTATTTTCAACCCTGGTGTGGCGACCCGGACTTGGTACAGTACAGGACTACAGGGCCATGCCGTGCGGCGTACGAGCAGGTGGCAGGTGCAGCTGCGCCGGGCCTGTAATTTCCACGGAAACGCTAGTGCCTGGAATTGTATGCAACCTATGAGAGCTTTGCTCGGTCAGTCGGTCAGCATCCAACGCGAGGAAATTTTCAAGTTTCTCTCAGGAAAGTCGGCATGGTACAGCGGCTGTTCTTCGGTCAGCAGTGGAGAGAGCACTCGGAAGTCAGGACAGCAGGTGCGGATGAAATGATGGGGCCGGCTCATAACCGCAAAGCTACCTTACCCAGGGTTTTTTTTTTCCCGACCTGTCCGGCCAAACCGCCGGCCGACGGTAGCGGTTAGCCGGACCGGTTTGACCGGAAATCGGTAGAAACCGGACAAATTTAAAAACCAAATTAAATCCGCAGTTCAACCGGTTTCAAACGGTTAGCCGGCCGGTTTGAGCGGTTTGACAAATTTTCGAATTTTAATTAAAAATAAAAAATTTTAAATTTGGTCGGTTTGAGCGGTTAGCCGGCCGGTTTGAACGGTTTGACAAATTTTCGAATTTTAATTCAAATTTAAAATTTTTAAATTTGGCCGGTTTCAAACCGGCCGGTACCGCTACCGGTCCGGACCGGTTTGACCAGTTACCGCGGTATTCGGACCGGTAGCGGTCGGGAAAAAAAAACCTGACTTTACCTGCCGGTGCCAGAACCGATAGTTCTCAAGATAATCATATGTTCTATGTTTTGCAAAAGTTACACCCATTTCCATCGAAAGCTTTTCATTCTGAAAAACTGTATCAGTTTATCTTTATGCCTGTGCACGCTTCTCTACCAACAGTACTTTCTGCCACTTTTTTCTCAACTAAACATGCCCTATATGTTTATATTTCTAAGAAAAGTTTTCAAGATAGTCTTAGTTTTAGTCGAGAGGCATGTATGGTCCTAACATGTGCAAAATTTTATATAAGAACATATAAAGGGTTAAAAATTGGCAAACTTTGGTGGTTACTAAACCTTACTTTAAAAAATATATGAGGACTTCTTTTAGAAACCTTTTGCACATCACCTCTAACGAGTTTCGGTCATTTTTTTTTCTCATTATATATGCCCCGAACTGCTTAGCCTCAATCAACTGTATGTACAACTATCTAGTAGTAGTACTGAAGCATATGACCGAGATGGAACCTGCTGCCCCTGTTCGTAATCATAGCATGAAAAAATGAAATCACTAATCTCCGAATTTCCGCAAGCCTGTCGAGTGTCAGATTAACATGCCCCCACACCGGTTTGTCTCTATCATGCTTTTATACAAGACCCTTAATTAATTTTCGCAGTCGCTAATGGATGCTGCCCAGTCCACTCATCTAGACCATGCCTTTTTGCATGGTTTCCTACTTTGCATGCTGCACATCATGCGTATCACTGTCAATTTGTCAAGTCACCGAGCCCCTTGGCAAGCTCACAGCTGCGCATCATTGTCAAAGGCTCAAGACGAGCTGCGAGACACCGGCACGTACAGTGAGCAGAGTTTGGACCAGCTTATCTCTTGGAACGACACTGGAGACTGGGGGGGGGGGGGGGGGGGGGGGGGGGGGTACCTCCCTTTTTTTTAAGAAACAATCTGCCTCTTTTCTCTCTGTTGCTTTTTGTCACATCTATAAAAGGAAAAAAATCACATACCTTTAACTGTTGCTTTATTTCAGGTTCCTCCTTTTGAGGGCATAAAATGCTCTGCACTGTATGTTTTTTCCTCAAATATTCAGTTCATAAAATGCACTACAGATACCTTAAAATCCAGTAAAAATAATCTGACAGGTCCTTTTAACTGGGCACTAGAGTTGTAAGCGGCGATAAAATTGTATTTCCAACGCTGGCTAGTCCAGTAGTCCTTGTTCTGGCCCTGTCACTAAAAATCTCGGCAAAAAAGGCTCTTGCTGCTGTCAAAGGGAAGATCACACCCATAAAGTTGTGACGAATGCATCAGCTGAGCTCTAGGCCGCCGCTGCGTTCAAACTTCAAATCCCTCAGGAACGTATCGCGCACTTGAGGTACCGTGAGAACGTTTCGCCGACGCCCGACGCTGACGACGACGCCTGGCAACAAAGCAGATGCGAGTTCCCTGACCTGAACCAACTTGGACGCCGGAGAATCGCAGCGGTGTCTAGCCTTCTGCTACGTGTCAGTGTCACCCTCGCGTTTCAGTTTCGACGATATCTGAAGATGTCCACGTTTCAGAGGAACCCCTTCTGGAATCCACAGCGTGCTTTGCTATTGCAGTTCAGACGTTTTATTCTGCACATCATCCATTGCGTATACAAGAGGACTTTGGCATTCCTGTTCCAAGATTTCAGTTTCGGAACACCGGGAAGGGATCACAAGAAAATGTCAGCACGACGTGCAGACTCCTATTTCGGGTTCCAGAAGATTTCGTTGGGTCGAGAGATAAAGACCACCAACATAAAAGTATAAAACAAAGCAGCTCAGCAAATGATGGCCTCGTCGCTGAAAACGTCACGGCTTTGGCTTGGGTAGATCTCACTGAAGAAAGTTGACATTCAAATGAAATAAGCCCAGTCAGTGCCTGGAGCACTACGACCCAACCTTGCCGTCTTTTTGTTTGTGGCGTGATAGAGGCATCTGAACAAGCAAGAAGGGCAGCAATGATAATGCAGGGCGCTGGTTTTGTATAATTTTTGCCTTTTAGCCCTTTTAGTGAATGATTTTTATGTATGGACCCTTGGAGAAATGATGTGCAGAAATGGACCCTGTTGATGGCGCCCTAGCATTTGGCGCCGTATACATACGACACAGCGTCACGATATCTCACATCGTTTACCAAATCCAACGCCAAATAAATCAAAATGAAGCAAAAACTAAGGAGCATACCTCGAGGATTTGAGAAGTCGCAGTAGGGAGAGATAGAGAACGAAGCACATCAGAGTTAAGCTCCGGCGCAATTGTGTAGTGGAGGAGGCAAGGGAATCTTGGGCCACAGCTGCTGCTGGATCCCAGAACATGGCGCCGCGTGCTTTGGCGTGCTGCTTGATCTATGCGGCGCTAGACATCATGGCGCCATGGAGCGGAAGAATGATGCAGAGGAGACGACGTCGTGGTTTTGTTAGGTTGATCTCCAGCCAGTTGGCCCAAAGGCCAACTGGGCTTTTGACTCGCGTCCTGATCGGGGACGTCCAGCCCAATAGAAGGCTGGTGGGCCCCTATCGCGCAGCCCTATAAAGAGGAGGTGGGGGCTATGGCTCAAAACATGAGGTTGACCGCTGCCGCCAACCCCCACCGTCCTCTACCCTAACCCGATCTAGAGGGAGGTGCTGAAGCGATGGGATGCTCCACCAAGCCGCCGTAACCGTCGTCTGCTGCATCCTCTTCATCACCCGTCGCTGCCCGTGTGCAGCCTCCATCGGCATACCAGCGACGCACAACAGAAGGTCCAAGGTATGTCATCCACAGAAAGGAACACCCGCTCGATCTACTCCTAGTGATCCAGTAAATCTTTACAATGGCATCAAGAGCCGGGTTTTAGTGAGTAGTTTTTGAGTTTGGGATTCGAACACAAATAGAAAGAAAAGAAAGAAACCGGAAAGGAAGGATTCGATCTCGAATCGAAGCAGAATCACAGTTACCAAAATCATAACTGGGAAAAGACAGAGCAGAACCGACGGCACCCCTCACCGCCGGTCAAGTAGACCACCACCACCGCTTACCTCATCGCACAGGGGCGGCAAGAGGGTCGCCGGCCATGGCGTTACCAGAGCAGGCCGGCAAGAAGGGCAGCGCGGCGGCACAAACGCCGCCGGCCCAAGTTGACTAGAACAAAAAAAAAAACACAAAATCCGAGCAAACCCTAAGTTGCAGGGGCCGGGGGAGCAGGACCTACCTGTGGGTCTCTCTCGCCGCCAGTCATCACCGCCGGGCGGGAATGGGCGCCGGAGCAACACCGCTCGACGGCGGCGCACTCGCCCGTGAAGGGGAATGCGCGCCGGCGAGGGGGTTCATCCCGGCGCCACGAGCATGAAGAGGGGAGAGGAGAACGCGGCGGCCTAGTGCCGGCGGCGCTCATCCTCGTTGGCGCCGGCGAGATGCCGGCCATGGCAGCCCTCACACTCTCGTCTGGATCTCGTGGCTAGTTTTTGCTCGGGTCTGGGGGAGGTGAAGAAATGGCGCCAGGGCTAGGAAAGAAGAGGGCCGGCTCGAGAGGTCGCCGGCCATGGGACGGCGGCGAGGCCGGCCGGCATGGCTGCCTGAGCGCCGCCGGCTCGGCCCTGGAGAAAGAAAAGATGGGATTAATTTTAGGGTTTCGAGGGCAGCCGGCCGCTCAGCGGTTTTGATCAGGAGAGAAACGCGCTCGACCGTCCGATCGATTGGACGGCCAGCAGCAGCCGGCGGCCGTGGGCTGGTCTCGGCCCAGGAACGCACGCGCGCGCAAGCAGGCCGAAAGGCGGCAGCCCGGAGACTTCACGGGCCGCGCGCACTCGCGCGCGAGAGCGGGCCGCGCTGAGCTAGCAGGTCGAGCCGACGCAAGCAGGCCGTACTCGTGTGTCGAAACCGAGCAGAGCGAGCGGGCCAGCTGCCGAGCGAGCTACGCGGCGCGCGCTAGAGTGCGTGCGGCGAGCCGAGCGGCTGAGAGCTGGGCCGCTGGTTGGCCGCAAGCGCGAGCAGCCACGCGTTTCGCGTGTTTTTGCAGGCCGGGCCAATTTTTTCGCGGGCCAAAATTGAAGTTTGTGAATAGAATCTTTTCACATTTAAGTTTTCTCATTTTCAGAAGCATGTTTTTGACCAATTATGTATGTATTTTATGTTTACATCTGACCAAAGGGTTAAATCGTTACAGAGAGTAAAATGCTTCTGAAGAGTAGATTTTTAGTGGCAAAGCTTAATATCATGTTGCTTTTAAATAAAGTATGTTTTTTATTTGTTGCCACTACAAAAGGTTAAGTAGTTGTTTCCTTTTATTTGTAATTGGAACCAACGGAAGAATTAAATTTTAAGAGCATAAATGGGCCGTGTGCCGAGTTTTTGGGCTGCACAGACCAAGCAAGCAAGTCGAGCTGGGGCCGTTTGGCCAGCTTGTGGGCAAGCTACGCATAGGCGTGGACGCGTTGAGTGCGTAAGCGGGCTGTGGGCCGTTTTGCGCGACTAAGCCAAAAGTAAAGATGCGAACAGTGATATTTCGCATATAATATGATCTTTTTCAGAAGCAATTATATGTTGAATTTTGTAAAGCAAAGTCTCTATTCAAACTTGAACCAAAGGGATAGTTTGTTTAAGAGAAAAGTAAAGTTTAATTGAGATGTTGCTTCTGAATAATTTTAAAAGTTTCCGCTGCAAAGTAAAGTTCCATCCTCTAAATTAAGTTTAATTAGAGGAGTAGAATGACATTGTTGTTATGTTAAAATTATGGTATTGTTATTCTCTGACCAAAGTTGATGATAACAATATTATAATTCTATAAGTTCAATGTTTATGGTTTATATCTCTGATAAATTTTGTATGAAAGTGATCAATTTTTCAGAAAATTGATAAAGATTAAGAACTACTCTCAAAGTAGAGAAATGTTTTTTCTTGTTTTCTGCTGCAAGGAATATGATGATTTTGTTATTGTCTGCGCAAAGTTATTCAATAGCAATATCATAATATTATTTTTGAGTTATATGCATTAATTCTGTTTCTGCCCAAAGGTGATTTAGAATTGATGTAGTAGAGTGATGTTTTATTCTATTTCTGCCCAAAGGTGACTTAGAATATGAAAGAATGATTACATGCGCTGATTCTATTTTGTGATATGAATTTAGTGTATTGATAAAGTTTAAGAAAAGCTTAAGAAAAGATCTTAAAACTTAAGAAATGTGTAAAGCTTTTGTATTATTTCTATTTCTGCCCAAAGGTGATGCAGAAGTAATATAGAGGTATGATGTTTTGTTCTATTTTCTGCCCAAAGGTGATATAGAATGGAACATAAAGATTTTAGAGTCTAACAAGCATTATTATTGATTATTTTCTCAGACAAAAGGTATTCATGCTCTCATTCTTGAAAGCAGTAAGAAAAGCAATCTGGGTACTTGTGACTCAAAAGATGACAAAAGAAGAAGGCCACAACATTAGGGACAGTGTTCTCGTTACAAAGTGCCTTCAAAAGAAAGTATTCTTGGACATTGATCCAAGAAGAGAAAATTAAAATAATGCTTATGTCAGACAATCTCGCAAGGCAGGAGAAAGTTGCTACTACTCATGTGTTTTTAGTGTATCCCACAGTGGGAGAAAAGTATGGAGTAGTTTTCATGCTATCGTTGTATTGATCATGCATTTTCATTGTGTCATGGTGATCAAGCACTCAATGAGTTCAAGTCACAGACAAACCTAAAGATACGAATGACATGCGAGTGTGACTTGCAAGAGAACTAAGGATAAAAGAACTCTATTGAGTTGATTTAGAAGGATGAAGAAAAAAAAAAGAAAAAGTACTCCCGTACGAGCTAAATAATAATTCTGTTTTTGCACGACGTAATCATGCAAGAAGATAATTAGAGTTTCCTCATTCACATTAGTTTGAAAGGTTTCGAAATTGTGATAGAAAGATTCTAACCACATTTCGAGGGGGAGAAATATGAGATCAATTAAGAAAAGAGAATAGATGAAACTTTCTCAATACTTAATGTAATGCAAAGTGATCTATGAATAATGAAAGTGATCGTCAGGGGGAGTACGACGATCATAATAACGCTACCCCTAAAGTTAAGAAATAGCAAAATTCTTGAATTCTGTAAAGTTCAAGGAATATAGCGCAGTTACCCATTATTCTGTTGAGATTGTGTATAAAGTAAATCACTTGCGTATGTGGGGGAGCCCAACTGAGGCTGAAGATTATAACCCAAATGTTGGGATACAGATCCTAAAAGTTGCCATCTCATTGGCTAACCTGAAAGATCAAAAGGGTGAAAAGATGAGGGAGAGCACGGTGACTCAAAAAAAAAACTGATCTTGAGGAGAGGTACCTACTTCGATGATTCAGGAGCCGTCTTGGCGGTTATACTCGTGGCAATAATGAGCGAAAATCTGGAACCTGTCCTTCAGGAGCCAATAGAAACCCATTATTGCTCGCGAGGAAGAACGTCACCAGCCCCACATGATAAAGTTTGTGCCATGAAGGGCGTTCACTTATCGAAGTGCCTCGTGGCCATGGAAAATGAGTTGAACTCGATAAGTTCCAACGTGTTTTGGGACTCAGTAGTTATTTCCTAATGGAGACAAAACATCAGGCCGTGATGGGTCTGACAGTCGAATTGTGACTCCAAAGGGAACATGTAGAGAAGTGAAGCCCGCATAAATCGAAAGATTTTGCTCAAAGTAATGGCACATCATTATCTGAGTTACATCAGATGAAAGTAAAGACAACATCCTTAGATGTGATTTGTGTCATAACTCAAAGGTTTTGTCATGGAGAACATAAGGAATGCTGCTTGAAGAAGTTATTTATAGGCTAGAGCAAGTCTCTAGACAATAGTGTTTGAAGTTAAGACTCAGTTATTTTTGGGTTAGAGAAAAAGAAAGGATAATTGTATTTGTATAAAGGTATGGAATGGAAAGATCTTTTTCCTAATTCAAGTTCATGTAGATGACATTTCACTTACTAGCAGTGATGTCAGTCTGTTAATGAAAACAAGGAAGTTTTTGTCCTCAAAGATTCAATCTTGATGAAATTCATCAAGATGAAAGAAAAGGGGTATTAGGAATATCGCACATGCACGTTAAGAAATGTTTCTGATTAAATTAAAATGTGCATACGAGAAAGCCTACGTCTGTCCTTAAAGTCAAGGGTAATGTTTTTGGAAACTTTAGTGTTTCAATTATGAATAAGAAGTGGTTATGGGAACTATAGTGTTCCAAGAACCAATAATGAGAAGATTAAAATAATATGGTACCATATGCTTCAGCTGTTGGAAGCTTAATGCAAAAGATGCAAAAGAATAACATTACCTTGACGTAGTTCAAGTATCCGGGTTGTTTTGGCAATGATCAGTCCAGATATAGATCACTGGATTGGAGTTAAGTGTATCGGTCTCATGCTATATTAAGAAAGAAATAACCAGCGCTCTCAAAAGATTGTGAGTACAGGGTAGAACTTGTGAAATGTGTAGCGAAATCCACAATTGTCGCTAACTTTCATATTTTGGGGTTTTTGTGTGGAAAATCTCCAAAGAGTTGAACAATTATCATCAATGTGATGTAAAGATATAATATAGCATGATATGAGACTGAAGGACAGACAAAATGGTTGACAAAACCAGTGCCCGGAGTTGATAATGGTTGACAACAGTAACAACCATCTAAGTATTTCACTCCTGTGACAACGAGTCAAGTGTGGTGCCAAACACATTGACAGAAAAGCATACGTTGTAAAGGAGAAAGTCCGGAATCATGTTGGAAAGTAACAATCAAGTACTTACGGATCCGTCTATTAAAGGCTTACCACCCAGTGTGTGCAGAGGACACAGAGTCGACATGGGTTCAAGGTATTGCCTATTGACTTCTGGACTATAAAGGCCCAAAGTTATGATCCTTCAAAATGAATAAGTATATTGTGGCTGGTTAATCCGATTGAAATGACAATCATGGTGACCCATGCTCGATGTGCTTGTTTGTAATGAAGTGGATACTAAGCGAAGAGCTGAAGTGTAAGAAAACTTATGGTGAGATCAAGGGGGAGATTGTTAGGTTGATCTCCAGCCAGGGCTTTTGACTCGCGTCCTGATCGGGGACGTCCAGCCCAATAGAAGGCTGGTGGGCCCCTATCGCGCAGCCCTATAAAGAGGAGGTGGGGGCTATGGCTCAAAACATGAGGTTGACCGCTGCCGCCAACCCCCACCGTCCTCTACCCTAACCCGATCTAGAGGGAGGTGCTGAAGCGATGGGATGCTCCACCAAGCCGCCGTAACCGTCGTCTGCTGCATCCTCTTCATCACCCGTCGCTGCCCGTGTGCAGCCTCCATCGGCATACCAGCGACGCACAACAGAAGGTCCAAGGTATGTCATCCACAGAAAGGAACACCCGCTCGATCTACTCCTAGTGATCCAGTAAATCTTTACAGGTTTGCCTTGGTTTCCCATGTCAGTTCAACCTTCCACCTCACGGTCTACGTGGCACCATACGGCGTGAATACAGCGGCGCCGTGCCGTATGTATACGGCGCCAAATGTTAGGGCGCCATGAACACGGTCCATTTCTGCATATCGTTTCTCCAAGGACCCATAAGTAAAAATCATTAACGTTTGTGGGTGTTTGTTAACGCGGTCATGGAGAACCCGTCTTTCGATTCGCCGACCAGGGATGCACTGATCACTCCTCAGGAGAGCTTTGGGTCAAGCTGTGAGCTTTCTGAACAATTTATCGATAATGTTTACGAATGCATCATCGGCGAATAATCTCCTCCCTGTCCCTGGAATAGATCATACAAAGATTCCAAGGCAAAGAAAAGGAAGCTTTAGGGTGACTCTAGAAGACTGGATTGAATTGAGAAGAAGGCATCAGGATTAGAGGTAGGCTATAGTTATCAGCATTAGTTTGGTTTGAGTTGTTAGGAAATTTAGTCAGGAGCTTCGTTACCTGCAAGTGTAAGGATGCAGAGCAGTACCGTCTCAGTTATTGAGTGAAAGCGCCCAAATGCTGAACATGCATGGTTATTTTCCAAAATTTTATTATGTATATGTGCAGATTCTTTTTCTAAGAAAAAGATTCGCGAATGCAAAAAGGTTTAAGTCTTTAGGTGAAGATGTGTTCTAATCCTCCCACGCCAGTTATCTCTACCATGCTACTAGGCACTAGCATAGTAGTACCTTTTTGCAGTCTCTTGATGGTGTCCAGGCCACTCATCTAGCCATCTAGGCCTTGCCTTTTTGCATGCTACGCATCATGCATATAATTGTCAATTTGTCAGTCGCCGAGCCCTTTGTCATTGTGCGCGAGAGAGACGCGCACAATGAGCAGAGTTTAGACCACAATGAGCAGGTTTAGACCAAGCCCGTGTTTAGTTCGTGAAAACTTTTCGGTGAAAAGATTTCGAGTTTCGATTTAACCAATTTAGGATTAGTAAATGTAGACAAAAAAGGTGGAAAGTTATATGCATAGGTTGGAAATCTCGAGACCAATCTAACGATGGTAATTAGAAGGTAATTGATCCATAATTAGCGGATGATTACTGTAGCATTACTATTGAAATCATGGATTAAGTAGGCTCATTAGATTCGTCTCGCGATTTACAGCCTATCCATATAACTTTTCACCTTTTTCGTCTACATTTAATGCTCCATGCATCTAAGATTATCCTTCGATGTGATGAGTGAAAAGATTTCGTTTTGGAACTAAACAAGGGCCAACTTTGGAGGGGGGCAGAGTAACATTCGAATGCACCAAATCTGCCTCTTCTTTGCTTTTTGTCAAATCTAAGAAAGGGGGAAAAAGAACACCACGTATCTTTGTCTACTTTATTTCCCCTCAAATTTATTTCCTTTATTAGTTCCCCTCTTTTGGGGGCCCAAAAAAAATGCTTTGCATGGTACATATTAGTAAATATTTCAGGTCACAAAATGCAATAGAAATATCTTTGTACCAAATTGACCTCTTTTCGCTGTTGCTTTTCGTCACATCTAAAAGTTCATCTTTGTCTGTACTTCATTTTCTATAATTTTTTTCTTTTGAGTGCATGAAATTATTTGCACGGTATGTTCACAAATATTCAATTAAAATGCAATACAAATATCTTAGAAATTATCCTGACGAATCCTGTTTAACTGAGCACCAGTTAGAGTTGTATATGTACCTATCTGATGGATAATGGAACTTTCATAAATGTAAGTCTGTCCTCCCTTCCTGTTGCTGCTCTACGCCTTTGATGCTCTGCTCTGTATTTTTACTACTTGCCCATGTCTCCCTCCTCTGCACTGAGTAGGTGTCAATTAGTTCAGGGCTCGGTGCTAGTTGGCTGCTCTATTAGTCACGTGAATATTTGGCGACTTTTTTTCGAACGAACATATTTGGCGACTTGGCAAACCCCAAAAATCTAAGCCAAAAGGTTCTAGCTGTTGTAAAAGGGAAGATCTCAGCAGAAAGTTGTGATCAGGACGTACTGCTGATGGCCACTTGGCCGCTACTGCGTCTGCGTTCGAGTTCCTCAGGAATTAACACATCACACTTGAGGTACGGGGAGGAACATTTGCCGGCGGTGACAACGCCTGGAAATAAATCAGGTGCAACTACTACGCGAGTTCCTGAACCAACTTGGACTCCAGAAATTTGGAGCAGCGGCTGGCCTGCTACTACGTGTCAGTCTCTAAAGCTATCCACGTTTCAGAGGAAACCCCAAAACTCAGAAGGCGGTTACGAATCCATTGCCGGGAGCTTGGACTTCAGTTTCAGCACCGGGAATGGATCGATCGGAAGAAAAAGTCTGCACGACGTGCAGATTATACACCGGGTTCCAGAAGATTCCGTTCGGTCGAGAGATAAGACCACCACATAAAACAAAAGCAGCAAATGATGATCTCGTCGCTGAAAACGTCACGGCTTTGGGCACTGGGTTTTATCTCACTGAAGAAAGTCGGCATTCAAATGAATAAAAACCCCCAGTGCCTGGAGCACTACGACCCTGCAGTCTTTTGTTTGCGCCGTGACAGAGACATCTGGACAAGCCAGAAGGACATAAAGCTTTGATCTTTTGGACAGGCAGATGACAGGAGCAATATCTTCCATGCCTGATGCCTGAAGCTCTGCATGTCTTGGCCACCGGTAGTGCAGAGTAGCCGGGCACGGCATGCTTTCGGTGGCACGTTCAGCTCTGCCGGCGAGTGCCGTGTATCGATCTCTTCCGGACGTCGGATCTGCACTAGGCACTAGCTGAGTGGGAAAACTTTAGCGAATGGCGATGCGTGCCTTCGACCCATGACATGAAACGGTGTGCTTGTTGGTCTTGTGACTCTTGTCCACGGACACGGAGTTCTTGCGCTAGTGGAGTGTTCATTTCCATATTGGAAAAGTGGAAAAACCTGGAGGCATCGCAGCAGTGGAGACGGGAGACATCTGGGGCCCTCGGAGGCTGGGAAGGATTTCAGTTTGGTGCTTCCTGGGTGCTGATGACGGCAGTGAGAAAGCGTACCCACCGGAAGCTCTGTTTCAAGCTTCCTCTTCTTTTTTCTATAGTACGGACCTCGAATTACAGAAAAGCGTAGCAAATTGGGCTGGGATTTCTGACGTAGATTGCTGCGAGTGCCTGAAGATCGTGCATCTGCAGTTCTGCACATATTAGTCCCCGGAGCAGAGATCAGAACATTGTGAGATGAGAAGGTCAAGGCGCTGTGTTTGCAGGAAGCAGACACCGTCGCGGTTTGCAGTTGCAGCAGGAACACCGGGTTCGGGAGGAGACGGAGGGGGTGATCGTGGCTCCTGGCTCGCGACGAACTAAGCCGCCGTTCCTGGCCGCGTGGAGCTTGAGACCCCGCGCGCGTGGCTGGATTTCTCGCCAGATTGGGGGCGCCTCCTCTCCGCTCCTTGCAAACTGGAGTCAGGGGATCACAGAGCCGGTAGCGGGTGTAGGATGGAGGCATGGAGCTTTGTGCTACCGCCTACCGGCAGGAACGGCAGCAGCCAGCAGGGAAAGACGGCGGCGGGCCGGCGACGGGAGGCGGACGAGCCGATCCAAACCAGGGCTAGGGGCCATTTTGCAAATATTTGGATCGCGATTATCAATCGCGATTCAAAGTAGGGTGCTATATGTAAATATCTAGGGGGCAATATGTAAATATCTAGGGGGCAATATGTAAATATTCGGATCGCGGTTATTAATCGCGATCCGAATTAGGGTGTTATATGTAAAATATCGAGGGCAATATGTAAATATTCGGATCGCGAGTATTAATCGCGATCCAAACTAGGCAGTTTCCTGCAAAATTCCGCGCCGCCGGCATCCGGCTCGGTCGCGTTGCCGCCGGTGACCTCCGCTTGCGAGCGTCGTCGCTTGTGTGCCGAGGTTCTCCGGAGAACCCGCGTCTCTACTGGTGCCTCCGGATCTCCTCGCGCCGCCGCCGCCAGATCACGCCCCTACCTCCTGGAGATAAGCAGCAGACGGAAAAGGCAGCGCCGCCGCCGTCGCGGGTGTGTCAGAACTCAGAACGCGCGGTGCCCGGTGATGCGTGTGGCGCAATGCAGCGACGGCACCGGAGACCCCCCAACGAACTCGCACCGTGGATCACGACGGTCGGCGGCGCTCCCACCCTGGACCTCGTGTTCCCGGTGACCATGGCGCTCGCCGATGGTGGTGGTAATTTCTCGTCGCAGGGCCCCACCACATCGCCCGCGGGATACAAGGTGTACGAGCACTTGTTGGTGTTCGTGATGGTCACGGCGTCCGATGCCACCACGGCGAGGAGCAGGAGAGCGAGGAACGCAGGACCGATGCCATTTTCGTCTCGCCTCTGCTCTGCTGCGTGGTGTTCACAGGCAAGCCTGTGCCGCAGTTGGACTGGGTGGAAGTCAGAATTTTCATGCGCGAAAACTTTCTCCCACGAGCTGCGTCCTGCGTGGGGCATCTTGCTTGATTGTCTCGTGGCAATATAAACCTGAACTGATTTTAGAGGTTACCCTGTCAAAGATACGCAAGTGGCTTATGCTTCAGACAAATCCTATTCGTATTTATGGTCAACAATCCACATGGCATTGCCACGTGTGTATTATTCAGCATTTGCATCCGCAATTTTTCTTGACACACGTACTCCCTCCGGTTTGGTAAAAGAAGTCGTTTAGAACAGCGACACGGTCTCCAAAGTACAACTTTGACTTCTTATTTTTATAAAGATATTTATTAAAAACTAACATATGTATACTTTTATGAAAGTATTTTGCAAGACAAATCTATTCATGTAGTTTTCACATTTCCAAACTCAATGACTTAAAAGTTATTCACGATTTATATTTCCAATGTTTGACTCAAATCTTGTCCAAAACGACTTCTTTTACCAAACCGGAGGGAGTATGTAAATTGTTGGCCACATGGATAATGTATGCAATAATGCAATAAAGAGCGACTATATAGCCCAACGCATGGCTTCAGGAGATCGCCAAAGCGCTGCAACTTGAGTGATCACTACCACATGGAAGGAGCATCAAACGAGCAGTAAGATCGCAACTGCTAAACGGCAAGCCAACCGTGCTTGCTTCACTTCGTCAGTCCTCAAATCTGGGAGTCAAACTAAGCTGATAACCTCATAGACTCGGCAACGACGTTAGAAACGCCCTACTTTTCTCCTAGTCAACGATAGGACCTCAACACAAATCTATGCTTGGGTAAGGTTAGCAAAAAGCTATCTAGGGTAATGCCTCGATTCTTCTTCTAAGAGGTATCGGGCGCGCCGCTGTCACAGACCATAGCCGCCTCTTGGGGAGACTGAGCTGCCATTCAGGCTGAGCTTTGTCATGTCAGGCATCTGCCAATTGACTGCTGACACGTCTCCATAAGGGCTCGGGTTATAGCAGGAGGTGACACTTCTGCTCCTGCGGTGGCGGGTAGGCATCTGCTTCAACCTCTCAGCTTCATGTTTAAGAGCCTGCGTCTGACCTGCAGATTTCATTTCAAAAAACATTTCGCTTAGGTAACATGTTCTAGGACCATAATCAGAACTACACAAACAACAGTTGCAATAATGCAAAAGAATTCTTTTGTTCAGGAATGAATTAAGAAAAGAACTACATAAACTTGTGCATACTTCAATCAGTTTAGCCTGCACCTATCAATATGACCATATCAAAATAGAATTTACTGGCATAATATAGATCGAGCTAACAAAAGCTATTGAGTCTCAACTTAAAACCGTCCATGTACTATATTTGCTGTGTTTTTTAGATTTTCCTTTGAGTTAACAAGTGTGGATACGGCACCTATGTATTAGGATCATCACATTTGGTCCCCCACAATATGATTAGGCTGAACAAGGGCACAAGGCTTTGATGATTACTGAAGTGTCCAAAACAAAAGTATAAATATTGGTAACTGTTCCTAATCCTACCATTGTACAGAGGTAAGGAATCTCAAACATAATTGGAAGAATGGCTAATATTAGGCAGTGACCAAAAGGTAATGTCACTCTTATGTGGACTCCAGGCTTTTCTGCAACAAGCACGGTGTCTATGCAAGTAGCTAATTACTCTTTTATCAAACATGTGAAGTTCATTTAATGTTTGAGCACAAATTGCACCATAGCAAGCATGCAGCTTTAGTAGGCACCAAATAATCATGATTACAAAAAAAATCTTTGAAGTCCATTTAGTAATCATCTTGTTGCATAAGTACAATCTTTTACGAACCATATGCTACTAGATCGGATGCATCCTCTAAATTACATTGTATTAGTTATAATAACTTGGAAAGGAGCATGATGTTTCTCAGGCATACCGTCCCCAATTAGTTTTGCATGCTGAAGACTAGAAATCTGTATCCTCAGTTGCTTGTTTTCCATTGATAGAGCATTATGAAGCTGGAAAAGTGACGCCACTCTGAGAGCCAAATCTGCTCCCATGTTCTGAAAAGAATAAAATGACAATATTGCCATACAATGAGTACTACTGAAGCCCTTGACATCAAAATAACACAAAAGATCAACATAATTACCTGAAGTGAGTCAACAGTTCTCTCAAGCTCAGCAATGTATTGAAGTTTCCGGACCCTAGATCTCTGCCCTGAACGCCTGCACAACAGTTGATTTGCTGAGTAGGCATCAATATTGAATCTCAATGGACATGGCGTTTTTTTTTCGCTAGTATTTCAACTAAAAAAAAAGGGCGGCCTTTGGTGCAGTGGTAGAGCTTCACCGCCTGTGACCGGAAAGTCCAGGGTTCAAGCCCCAGCCTCTGCACATTTATGTGCGGGAAAGGCTATGTGCTAAACAACCTGCCCCCAGACCCCGCATAGTGCGGGAGCCTACGGCACTGGGTACGCCCGCTAGTATTTCAACTAAAAATTTCACTATTCATAAAAAAAACTTTTAGTTGTAAGCATAAACTTTTGCACGTGCAAAGAACTCAAAACATTTCAGATGCAATTACAGATGTGGTGTGAATGTAAAACATAATATTTGACCTGGC
Organism: Urochloa ruziziensis; assembly: GCA_015476505.1. Classification (NCBI taxonomy): domain Eukaryota; kingdom Viridiplantae; phylum Streptophyta; class Magnoliopsida; order Poales; family Poaceae; genus Urochloa; species Urochloa ruziziensis. Next base: position 62,295,667 of record CM027118.1, read on the forward strand.
AACACCAAAATCTTCTAAATTAAAGCCTAAGTCATGATTTTCTGTGAGTAGAGCAGTAAACAATAGGATGGTCATAGCTTCAAATACCAGCCCCACTCATCATTGTTTCAGTATATGGTTTAGCACAAAAACATACCCAGTAACACAGAAAAATGTTATTTAGAATAAAAGCATATCCATTAAAAGGCACACATTCCACATTCTTTGCAGCACTGCAGAATTACTTGAATGAGTACCGAACCGAAAGATGTGACAATCATTAACAAAGAAAGCTTGTCGAAACGTATTTCTTATACTTAGAATTGAAAGTTATCACTACTTCACTTGGCACATTTAGTGCCTCTAATTAGTAAAGCTAGTATAAAATCAGCAAATAAACTTTCTGGTATACAGATGGTCAGGCTCCATTTCATATGTAAGAAGTCTGTGATTTACACATCTTGGAAAAAGAAGAATTCTGATTGACACATAACGGCAGAAGATTTTGACTATTGGATAATCTAGGGAGTATCAAGTATTTACAAAAGTAACAGGCAATTATTGCTTTTAGGATAATCAAGCAATGAGGATTTACACTAACTTTTGGCCACACCGTATACCTGTACGGTTTGAACACCCAAGATCACTACAATTAATTCTACCTTGAATTGCAACTGGTAATTATAGAGCTTAATGCCCGGCAGTTGATTTTATTTCTGCAACGCAGTATCATGTTCTTTCTGCTAGCAGGAGCCAAAGTTCACAATTGCACTTCCATGCAATAATTCTACTGATCAGCATGAACTTCCACTTTCTGAATCAGATAACATTTGAAGAAAGGACAGTAGAAATGCACTCAGATATACTGTACCTTTTAAATGACTTGTCTTGATCAGAATGGCCAAAAGCATCAGCTGGATCAGCAGTTCCATTGGCCACATTACCATTCACGCCACTGGAGGCACCGATGGTCAGGTACTGCAAGGGGTTGCTGGGGACATTCTCAAGCACAGCATTTACCATGGAACTCTCTGAGGTTGTCAGCCTACTCTTCTGTCTTGGTGAATTTGGCCCATAAACACAGCTGGCCTCAACCACATAACCACTTTCCCCACCTTCAACAGCATCCAGTAGGTCCTCGGCTTCACCACCTGGGCTTAGATCCCCTTCCTCGATGGGATGAATCGGGCTCTGGAACGTCGACAGGGCATCCAAGATAGCATCAGAGTCGCTACAAGCCCTTCTGAGAGGAGGAAGGTTCAGAACTCTCCCAGAGTCTGCAAGGAGATCATCGAACCAGCACGGTGGCTCACCAAAGAAAGGATCCCCAGATGGAAACCTGCAGCTCTGTGTGAACAAGCTGTCATCCCTTTGAGTGATCTGAGGACCCAGGGGTGGGCAGCGGGGCGGGAGGTGTGGTGATCGAGACATGGCGAGAAAAGGCCCTCGTATCTCCGATGTCCTTCCTCTTTTGCTTCTGCTAAGCAACTAGAGCTGATCCATCATCCTTTCATTGCTTCTGTTCATTTGGAAAAAGCAGCAGCCAATTAGTAACACACAAAACATGTGACCGAGAACACAAGCAGGGACGAAACAACCCTCAACCCCCCCTCCCCCCCCCCCCCCCCCCCCCCCACACACACACACCAGCAGCAGTCCACCACACAAGGCATGGGTACACACATTGATAATTTTGGGGGGAAATCGATGTTTCTCTTTTTGACTGAATCTAGAAATCGAAATAGGCGGCACAATTCAAGTACTAGGACTTCACTAACGCCTGCATATGCAATATTTGGGGCGATGGCATGCCCAGTCCCGGTTCAATGAACCCTGACTGCTCCTGCCACCCCGTTGGCAATGGCGCCGCCGGACCCGATAAGACCGAACCCGAAACCCTAAACCCCACCAGCCACCACCATTGCCTTAATCCGGGCGATGGAGGGCGGCCAGGAAGGGATGAAAGAGGGGAGGACCCACCCCGTCGCCGTCCGTCTACCACTACCCACCAGAGCTGGACCAGCACGAATCGGAGGAGGAGAGAACGAGAGAGCGGCTGAGCTCGGACGGAGAAGAAGGCGCGGCTGTGGCATTGGGGAGGGTACGGCTGGCTTAGTTCCGCGAAGCAGGAAGCGGAGGGAAGAATGGGGCAGGCATACCTGGCGGATGCTTGTCGCCGGCGAAGACGGCGCCGCCGCTCGTCAGTAGGCGCCGCTAGGAAAAGACCAGATTGAGGTTGGGGAAATGGGGAGAGGGAAAAGGAGGAGGGGGCTGCGGAACGAAATGGTCAAATGGGCCTTGCCTTGTTGTGTGGGCTGCTTTGGGTCGGTTGGGTTTAGCCTCGAATTTTTAGCGTTCCATTTTTAGCCGACCAACGAGATTCTTGTCAAGGAGTCAGATCATCAGCTTGTTACTTCTTTTTTTGAATGAAAAAGCTTGCTGCTTCTGCTTGACAGTTTGACACCATACAATTATTCCTGGCTTAGTGAGGGGATACGGGAAGTCTACGCTAGCACAATACAAATTCGTGTACCCCGAAACCAGAAACAACTGCTGTTATAGATCTTAGATCGTTACCACTAGCCGTGCAGATGCAGCGGAACCGTCTCGGTGTAGAGAAGCGCGTCGAGGCAGCAGCGCCGTGAAGTTGCGAACGTCCGTCTGGTCCTGCAACACGTGCGGTTCGTCCTAGTGCTCCAAACACAGCACCTTCGAGGTATCCACACGTACGAGGATGGAACGCCGAGCGTCGGTGTGCCACCACCCGAGCACGCGCGGCGAGGAGAGCAGGAGGGGCGGCAGCCAAAGAGGCGGCTAGGGTTTTGGGGCGGCCAAAGATGGCGCCCCCTAGCCCCTCCCACATATATATAGGGAGGAAGAGACACATCCCCTCATCCATTAGCAATAGGAGACTAATAGATGGTGTAGTCTCTCTATTACTAATGGGTCATGCTAATGGAGTTCCACTTTGAAGGTCCATTAGTCGATCCAATCTGATAGGCTCAAGGGCATATATCCAACATCAGTCGTAGAACAATGCATAGTACTTCGTATATCTAAATGGACATGGTAACTACACGTGCCCATACCCATGTCATGGTGATCGACGTGAGCATGGACTTATTCTTTTGTGCCATGTTTTATTTTAATCGTGACGCTATATATGATAATCGACTAGCCGCCGGCCGCACACGACCGGGTGGCACGGTAGCTTTAACTTCTGGGTTTTGTACACGAACGTTCAGCGCGCGCTCACGTACGCGTACGCGGCCTCACGTCACGGGCAGAAGACGACGTTGTAGTCGGTGCCGCCGGGGCAAGAGTATGTGCTGGTGGCGTCGTCCTTGGGGTAGCTGTACGCATCCGGGCACTGCCCCTTGAAGAACCTCGAGTAGTCGGTGGGCCCGCACGTGTTGGCCGCCGACCCGGTGCAGCAGTACTCGTCCGTCCTGAACACGGTGCACGGGTTGTTACAACCGCCGGGCGCCTGCAGCGCGGCGGGGCACTGCGCCGTCACGTCGGCGTCGCACCGTGGCCCGCCCTTGGGGCAACCCGCGCCGCCGTTGGCCGGCAGGAAATCCATGGGCACGTTGAACCCGTCCACCAACGAGATGTCGATGAAGTCGAGGCCCATGAACTGGGTGTTGAGCCCGAACTCGGCCAGCGTGTTAGGCGGCTGCCCGTACGCCGTGCACTGCAGCACGCCGCCGCAATCACCCGTCTGGCAGTGCCCGTTGCCGTTCCCGTCGAAGGAGCACCCCGTGCGCGCCCACACGCGCCCGCCGGTGGTGCCCGCCGGCACGTTGATGGTCCACGTCTGCCCGCTGTCCAGCTGCTGGCCGCCGCCGGCCGGCACCGCCGCCGCCCATACGGTGTACGGGCACTTGTTGGTCACCGTGAAGGTAGCCGCGTCGGCGGCGGTGGCCAAGGCGGCGAGGAGGAGGAGGAGTGGGAGGAGGTGGAGCTTGCTGGAAGCCATTTCTCTAGGCTAGTTCGGTCGTGGAGCTTTTGCTGATGAGTAGTGATGCAGAATGGACGACGCTACTGGGTGGGTATTTATAGGTGTGTGGTCGTGTGGATGAACTGGAATTCGACATTTGCGTGCTCGAATTTTCTCGCTCGCTTCTAAGAGTTTGGCAAGGCCACTTGATTGGATAACAATATCTCAACTAGAAAATGCACCGGCCGGTCCTTAAACTTCTCGTATAAATTCTCAACTAGATTAATAAAATCTTAAAGTTAGGATCTCCGGGTTTTAAACTCTCCTCGGGCTCTACTCCCTCCGTCCAACATTTTGGAGAATCAAAGTTTTTCAAGTTTGATCAAATTTATATAACAAATTAAAGTAATAACATTTATAATATCAAATATGTATCATTAGATTCTTTATGAAATACATTTTCATAATGTATCTGTTTGATATTATAAATTTTTATGATGCTCTCTAAAATTTTGGTCAAATATAAAATAATTTAACTCTTTAAAAATATTGGAATGTCTTGTATTTCAGGACGGAGAGAGTAGACTAGAGCGAACTTCAAAGTCTGATGAGAAGGCCACTGTATTTCACTATTTTGTCTTAAGTCGAAGACAAGTTAGAAATCAGAAGATATATGTGGCAATCAATGTTGAAAACGAACCCGCTGTTGCTAGTACGTTGAATTTCCACAAACATTGACGAATCGGCACGTATGTGCATGACTTCCACGCTAGAGTTATTGAATCTGACGACTGTGGAGTCATCTAGATTGCTTACGCAAGTACTAGTCGCTGATTTCTGCCTAACACAGCAACGTGTTGTAGACGTCAACATTGGCCAAGATATGGCTGAGACGATCGCTGCACTGCATGCATGCACGGATGACGAACACGCCATATACTTGATGTACTTCTCCGATGAATGTGCGTGCATTGCTGATGTTACGAAATTGTCTTGGAAGCTTCCGAATGGTAAGAAGAAATTGTCTCACTCTGAAAACAGCCTTATCATGGGCGGCTTCACTCGGAATCTCGGATGAGGCGTGGAGGCCAGCTGTTAATACAGACCGTGCAACTGTTCCTCATCTCGCCTTCATCAGGGTTAAGTATTCAGGGAATATCAACTAAAAGTATTCGGTCAGGAAAGTGGTCAATATACGGATGAGGAGTAAAAGTACGTATTCCTGCTACCGGTAATTTTCCATTACTGTTTGGTCTTTCACTAATCCATATCGCATATAATAATGACTATAGTGCTCACTACTGCTGTGAACACACGACAACAGATGTTCATGTAAAGATCATGTGTGATGATGACACTTATTTCACAAATTAAGGACGGCATTGCAAAATCTATTGCACGTACAGGCATCAACTGCACCTTTTTTGATGTATCTAATCTGTTTGTTCTAATTCAGGGTATCAATCAACTGATCCATATATTCGCAAAAAAAATGCTCCATTTTCCATAGTTTTATATTTTTTACAAAAACATTTCCGTGCAATAGTTGATATTTGAATAGTCCCCTTTTTCTCTCCAAAAAAACGATGACAAATTACAACTCAGAATATACGGGTGGGCCAATCAATGTTGAAAACGAAATGATGTCGCTGGTATGTTGACGGATCAGCACGTATTTGCATGACTTGTACGCTAGATACCTAGAGCTAGAGTTGTATATATATTGCATCTGACGACTCTGAACAAGTCATAGGTGGTTTATGCATACAGCTGAGATCGCCGCATTACGGATCATATTGATGTACTTCGATGATTGTGGCGTGCATCACTGATGTTACAAATCAATGCTCTTTGCCTTGGAAGCTTCCGAATGGTAAAAAGAAATGGTCTCACTCTCAAAACAGCCTGATCATGGCTTCACTCGATCGGATCTCGGATGAGGCGTGTGAAGACCAGCTCTTACACCTGGTCTTGCCTTCATCAGCATTAAGTATATTCAGGGAATCAAAAATTCTTTTTTCGCGACCGTGCCTTAGCACGTTTTTCATTAAGAGGAAAAGCAAGTTACAACCTACAAGCGCGTAGTCATCGGAAGTGATGACGAAACGCGAGTACAAGTTTTTTTGTACGATTCTATTACACAGGTTCTATTTGGCGACCCGACTGAATGCCAACAGCAGAAGCAATGTTATCCAAAGAGGAATATCTAGCCTGTACCCATAATCCTAACTCCCTTTTGATCTCTTCTACCAATTCAGTTGTATTTCGTTGCTGTCCATTAAAGGTTTGGGCATTCCTCTGTAACCAGATCATCCAGGTGACTAGAACCACCAGGGAATCAAAGCCACGACGATCGACTTTCTGGAGCAATTTCCGTGCTTTAGACCACCATCCGGCAATGGAGTATTCTGTTGCTGTCGGCATGAGCTGCTGCCATCCGCATTTGTCTAGTATAGTGTACCAGACCACACGAGTATAAGAGCATCCAAGAAGAAGGTGTGTAACTGTTTCTGGCTCCTGACCGCAGAGAATGCAATCCTCATCATCCTGCAAATGATGCTTCTTTCTTCGATGTGCAGTCCAGCAACGGTCATGTAAAGCTAGCCAGAGGAAAAACTTGCATTTTCCTGGAGCTCTTGTTTTATGCAGTATACTGGCACCTGGTATGGCTGTCTGACCAATGAAAAATGCTCGATATGCCGATGCCGTCGAGAACTGACCATCAGCCGTCCAGCGCCAGCTGATGGTATCTGATGTTGTTGGATCAAGCTGTATTCCTCTGATGATTTCCCAGATGTATAAGTAATCCAGGATCACTTGAACCGTAAGAGCCCCCGTGATGTCTTTAACCCAACGTAGCTGTTGCAGCCCCTCGAAGACAGTTCTTCTTTTTTGGATACGCGGCCCAACAGCCTGAAGAAGGCAGGGTGCCAGTTCGGCTATGGAGCGGCCATTGATCCATCTGTCCGACCAAAACAGAGTCTTGCGACCGTCGCCGATGACTGAAATAGTGGAGTAGTGAAAAAGAGTGTCCACTGAATGTTCGACGGCATCAGGTAACCGTGCCCAAGGTGCGTCAGCATCTGTCTTTTTAAACCATAGCCATCTCATACGCAGCGCGTATCCGAAAAGTTTGAGGTTAATGAATCCTAGCCCTCCCAAATCAGGTGGTCGACAGACCTTAATCCAAGCTAGCATGCATTGCCCCCTCGATACTGATTCCGTTCCTCGCCATAAGAAGGCCCTCCTTCTTTTATCAATACATGCGATCGCCCAAGGTGAGACTGTGATGGCAATAGCTGTGTGCGTGGGAATGGCCGACATTTTGACCCTGACAAGGACTGCTCGCCCAGCTCTGCTCATGAGCTTTGCCTGCCAAGTGGGTAAACCCTGAGAAACTCTGTCGATCAAAGGTATCAGGTGCTCTTTCTTGAGCCTTCCTAGAGATAATGGGATTCCCAAATATCTGCATGGGAAGGACTCCAAGTGACCATGGAAGTAGCGCAATAACGTGACAGAGTCCTCAAGATTGCACTGGATCGGGGAGATTGCACACTTGTTTGGGTTTATTCCAAGTCCCGCAGCACGCCCAAACATGTCCAGAACCACTGTTGCTGTGATCAGATCCTGTGGTTTTGGGGATAAAAACAGGACAACATCATCAGCATAAAAGAATGCACGCTCAACCATTTTTCCTTGGCCGATGTGAGTAAGCAGTCCGTGTTGATCTGCTTTATGTATCAAAGCATTCAGAGCTTCCATTGCCAGAACAAAAAGCATTGGAGAGAGTGGGCCTCCCTGGCGCAGCCCTCGAGCGTGACAAATTCGCCTCCCAGGCGAACCGTTCACAATGACTTTGGTGCTAGATGTTGAGAGGAGCATGCTGATCCAATTTATCCACCGGCAGGAAAACCCCATATGTCGCAGTACTGCAAGGAGATAAGTCCAGTTGACTGTATCAAATGCTTTTGCAATGTCAATTTTCATCAATGCACTTGGAGTTTTTGTGCGATGCAGCAGCTTTGCAGATAATTGCACCGCCTTGAAGTTTTCGTGTATGAAGCGACCTTGAATGAAGGCACTCTGATTATGTCTGACCAATTGGTGCAATTTTGGAGCAAGCCGTCTGGCAAGGACCTTGGTGAATAATTTTGCGAAGCTGTGAATAAGGCTAATTGGCCTGTAATCCGAAATATTTATAGCATCCGGTTTCTTCCGAAGGAGTATCATGTAAGCTTGGTTGACTAGGTATAAACTCCTGCCGTCCAGCGACCAAAGAGCTTGAAAAGCTCTCATGATATCATCTTTAATGATTGGCCATGCAGTGCGGTAAAACAAACCGGTGAACCCATCTGGTCCAGGTGCTTTGTCAGCCGACATGTCTTGGATTGCTTGCCAGACTTCCTGTTCGGAGAAGCAATGATCAATGAATAGTTCTGAGGTAGGTAGGCCCAACTGCTGGAAGTTCAGGGATACACTTGCCCTTTCTGCTGTGCCCAACACCTCATCAAAGTGCTGAAAGACTGCCTGAGCTTTTGCCTCATCATCAATTACTACCATGTCATTCACTCGGAGTGAGTGGATATGGTTTTTACTACTCCGATGACAGGCCTGCAAGTGGAAAAAACGTGTGTTCGCATCCCCCTCTGCCAAAAAGGTAGCCCGTGATCTTTGTCTTGTGATTGTCCGAAGCAGCGACGCAAGGCCCAAACATTTTAGTTTGGCCTTGCTCCGTAGCGCTCGCTCATGAGACGCCAAGGTTCTGTGATCCTGTGCCTGTTCAAAGCGAAGAACAAGCTCCTTTGCAATGGCCAGCTGTAATCTAACATTACCGACATGTTTCGCACTCCAACTTTTTAAGGCGATTGCTGTGTTCCTTAGTTTATAATCCAGTACTCTGAAAGCGTCAGCCTGCGGCCAGGGACAGGTCCAAGCACTGGCAATCGTTTCCAAATATCCATCATACCTTGGCCATATGTTTTCGAATTTGAACCTCTTAAAAGAGTGTATCACACAGCTTGTTTTCAGGAGTAGAGGCGAGTGGTCAGAACTCTCAGATGATAGTGCAGTCAGGTTATGATCTGGGAACAGAGAAGCCCATTCATCGGTCACGAATACGCGATCAATGCGCTCAAGTGTTGGGTTCTCTCGTTCATTACTCCACGTATATAACCGGCCATGAAGATGCAGCTCTAGGAGTTCAGATTCCTCTAGAAAATGCCGGAACTTATTCATCATCCGACGATTGAGCCTTGCATTGTTTTTATCTTCAGCTTTGTAAATAAGATTAAAATCTCCACATACCATCCAATGTCCAGATCGACCGGCGTGCAAATCACTCAGTTCCTGAATGAACTGTGTCTTCTCAGCATCAGTTTGGGGTCCGTACACGCACGTCACCCACCAAGTTAAAGAGTTTGACAACATCGTGACCTGGGCTGTGATAGAATAGTCACGATACAGAGGGTTCGTGACCGACCATAGGTCACGCTTCCAAGCGAGAAGGATTCCACCAGACATATTAGAAGCCGGTAAAGCAAAGTAATCAAATCCCGGGCCCAGCAATTCAATAATGAGTGCATCATCACAAGCATCCAACTTAGTCTCCTGCAACGTAATTAAGGAAATACATTCCTGAGCGACCACTTCTCGTACCATGTTTCGCTTGGCTCTTGCATTGAGCCCGCGAACATTCCAAACAAGGATGTTTTCAGAATTCATGAATGAACAGTTTGCGACATATAAAACGACCGGCCAAAGCAACATAGCTCAAGGCTCAATTTCCGACATGGCTGCCACGAAGGAAGGACCCTCAGGCAGCAAAGCGTCCATCGCTTCACACTGCGAGATCGTTACAGTGGAAGTGAAGACCTCTAGGAAGCGTTGGAAGGCCGCCGCATCCGGTGGTCCTGATCTTGAGGAGATGCCCAGTTTCTTCATTAGCACGTTTTGTGCCTGTAGCGCCGGTTTGGTTGCTCGCACCCGTGACTTCTTGGCGAGTCGTTCGCTTCGCCTGATCATTGGCGTGGACAGGGCTGGAGGCCTCTTGGCCACACATCGCGGCGGGGTCTGAGTGAGTGCCGCCGGTGAGACCGGCCTGCAAAATCGAAATACCAGATCTAAGGCCGCGCGCAGGGAGGCGGCCGCGCGCTCGCTGCCCACGTGGTGGGACCGCTGCGCGTCAACTCCTCCTCTTCCCCACCGCGTGAGACTTATCCTCTCCCCACTGCACGGCTCAGCCCCGTGAGGCTCCTTTCTTCTCCGTTCCAACCGCGTGAGACTCCTTTCTCTTCGCCCCCCTGCTCGGAGTACTCGCTATGCAACACCGCCGTCCCTTGGCCTCGTCTCGCACGCTCGTCGCCGTCGGGCAGCGCCGCCGCCGCTTCACCTCCTTGGCCCGCCGTCGAGCTGCGGTTCCCGTCGGCGAGGATGGCGGCGGAGCTGCGAGCGCGGCAGCCCGACGAGCTCCGGCGGCGTCGGGGTCTACGGCTCTGGCGAGCCCCGCACGGCCTTTCCGGCGCGGCGGCCCCGGCGAGGCGCCACCAGGTAACTTTTTTTCTTTTTTTTTGACATTTTGTTGCACGGAGAGAGGGACGCGGCCCACATAGGTATTTTTTTTCTTTTTTTTAGAAAAGTTTGGGAGATAGAAAAGTTTGTTGCAAAATTTTTCTAAAAAAGTTTTTCGTCTTTTTCTCCAAATTTTGTTGCAAAACTTTTCTTCAAACTTTTTTCCCAGTAAAAGTTTGCTCAAAATTTTGATGCAAAATATTTTTCCCAAACTTTTTATTCGTTGGACAATTTTTTCGCAGAAAAGGTTTCTACATTTTATTTGTTGCAAAACTTTTTCCTCCCTCTCGACAATTTTTTGTTGCAAAATTTTTTTTCCACAAACTTTTGTTGCAAATTTTTTTTTCTAGACAGTTTCTCTCTTGGATAAAATTTTTTGCTGGACGTGGACGGGGAAGGAGGGGGGGAGCTGGAACCGTGCAGCGGGGGCGGGGCTCGCCACCGAGCGCACGGTGCCCTCCGTACGGGCGACCGCAAATTAGGGAGTCCCCTGCAAAATTCCGATGCAAAGCGAGCGACATTAGCCTTTATTGACGTTTCCACTTCCGTGGGGATGTGCAATGGAAGTGGCAGATGAGATCCTCTAGTTGTGGTCACAAAATTATTAGGCGACGGTGGTATGGTTTGCGTTGGTACATCGGTAAAACGTACCGCTTCGAGGTTTGCGACGTATAAAAGTATTCGATCAGGAAGTGGTCATTATACGGACGAGGAGGCAAAATACGTCAGTGTACCCAGAGTCCCACATGCACACACGATCTGTTCTAAGTCAAAATGCTTAGCCGCCGGAAACTCTATTAGAAATTCAGCACCAACTATTGTATGTAAATTAAGCACCAATTATTGTATGTAAATTAAGCCTACACAAGAAATTCTAGAAATTATCTTAAAAAAACAAAACATCCAGCCATCGATCCGGCAGTCCAAATCAACATATGTATCCATTGGATCCTAGAAACACTTCATCTTTTGTGGCATGTAGAAATCATTAGGTTTGAACTTTGAACATGTTAAAATTTCACAACAAACTAAAATTCCAGCTCAAATTTTGTTTAATTACAATAAAAGGTCAATCAATTTGAAATTAACAATCTTGAACAGGGATCATCAATCACTTTAGTTTATTTTATTCATATGCCCTTTCGCGTAGTCTGGGCCAATTTGATCTAGGCACCGACGTCTTATTCATTCACTCGCGAGTATATATCCGGGCCTGCAGAGATCGATAGATGGCGGCCCAGTCGGGGTAGCATTTGGACACGCTGACCGCGTCCTCTCGGCCACGCCACGTGGGCGACGTGGCTTCTGCTTCGCGTCCCTGGCTGGAATGGAGGAGGAGGACGGTGTCCAGGGCCTCCCGGCTCCCGCTCCCGTCCGTCGGCGTGCTGCATGCACCTCGGTCCCAGCCGAGGGGGGCATCAAAACCGCGCGCTCAGCAGACGCGATGATGCTGATGCAAGCGAGATCCTGCCGGTAATGGAGTGGCCGTGTTTTTTTTTTCTTTTTTTTCATTTTTAAATTGGCTCTGCCTCTGATGGTCGACCCTCAGCTCTCGAGTCGTCATCACGCACGCGGCACGCTAGCCTGTGCGCCCCCACGCCGAGCCCTCCTGCGCCGGCTGCCTTCCTGCTTCTCACCGCCGTTGGCCCGTACGGGCGGGCATATGGCCGATCGCCGACCGACCGTTGGCCCGTGGAGCCGTGCAAGAAGTTTGAGAGGCAGAGTCAGTTGCCTCTGCTTGTGTTACCACCTGCATGTGCTCTCTGCCACCACGACCACGTAGTACAACAAATTAAAGTGTGCTTTGACCCCGCGACCTCTGTCAAACTTGTCAAGCCCCGGAACCTTACCTTCGTTGATACTCCTGCATCTGCAGAAGCTCGTAGTTGTGCTCCTCCTGCTCTCTCTCTCTCTCTAAAAGCAATGGCGGTTACATACAAAGATTTAGGGGGAGAGGCTCATCTTCAACCTCTACCAGGGAGTACCACCATTGATCTCATCATCTTCTGGGTTGTACGATGAGATATGGCAAATTAGCTTCTCATTTAGCGTTTCTGTATTTGTTGGTTATTAGTGCATGGAAGTGCTTTTTAAAAAAAAACTTATTAAACTACTGAATATGGAGCTGTTGATTGATACCCTGAATTACCACAAACAGAGTAGAAAATGCGTTGATGATTATATGCGCATACCGTGCCTGTCTGATCACCAAAAGGCGCATTTGATGCCTGTAATATAGATTTTGCAATCTCTGTAATTTGTGAAATATAAGTGTCATCGTCGCCATACATGATCTTCACATATATGAACTTGTACAAATGACCGTGTGTTCACACTATGTATACTGAGCACTATAGTAATTATGTGTACGATATTGCATTATATTATTAGTGAAAGACCCAACAGCAATGGACATTTATTGTTGGAAACAATAAATATGCGTTTAAATCTACCAGATTTTAAATTGAGGCAAATTAACACAAAACAATGCTACTGCTATGTAAAACAAATCTACTCGCATATAGATTGAAATTAACCGAAACATGTAAACGGTAAGTATTTCCATCAGACTTACAGATCAGCGCTCCGTCCTCGTGTAGACTTGATGCAATGCAGATCGTAGATAAGGCAGCGCAGAACGTAGTCGATCGGCTCGAGCAGTCGCGCAGTTGCGTTGCCCAGAAACCTTATTGCCGCCCCGGCCTCATGCAGGCTTCACGACGGCAACGGCTCGGAGATACCGCTCACCCTGCTCCTCGGTGCACGCCAAGGAGAAGGGCTGACGAGTTGCGGCAGCTCAGTACTACAGCACAGTCACCAGATGGAAAAAGAGAGAGAATGAGAGCGTGGGTTATTCCGGCGTTCGGAATCAGTTGTTCCTGGACGTCTCCAGGACCTCTTATAGAGGAGGCGGCCAACAGCTCTCTATTGATTTGATCGCCTACAATAACGCCCCACTAATTGGCAGTAGCAGCCGCCCACATAAATCATGATTATGGCATTGACTGCATGTTAATTATCTCTAATGACCGTTGTCAATAATTACACGCAAATGGCAAAAGGTTTGCGCTGACTTGGCTTGGCTGCTCGCTGCGTCGCAAGTCACAAGTCACACGGTCTGTCACGCGAAAAGGAACGCGTATACACGCGCGCGCGCGTGCGTTGTGTTGTGTAGACCAAGCCCCATTCTCTCCTTCACACACATTCAGTGAAGTGAGAGAGCTCTTCTATTTAAGTTGGCTTGCACCACCTTAAACTAGCAGTATGAGACTATCTCTTTTACCATGCACTCTTGCCTTGAAATTTCTGAAATGGGCCTCTCCATGAGCCTAATTTCCAGCATTTATCAATCAACAAAATGTACATCTAGTTAGGCCAGTCTTGATGGGAGTTTTATAGAGAGTTTCATGACGTCTGTGTCATCATTTTTTGCTGATGTGGTGAAGAAAGAGAAGAAATGATGAAACTCCACTAGCACAATTAGCTATTTTTTAGTCTAGATAACTGTGTCTATGAAACTCCCACGACAATGGACCTATTGCGTTGCCACAGAAATAATATTTAACAACCGCGCGCGTGGATGCTACATGAGAAGAGAGAGAGTGAAGCTAAACTGGGTGTTCAAACTTTCTCAGATTCGAAACTACGCCTAAGATCATCCAGTGTTAAGGAATATTCTTAGAAAATTCTTAGAAAAGTTTGCAGGCATTATTCCTCGAGAAAAAGTACACTATCCCGTGATTATCCAGTCAAGTTGCCTTGGCTCTGTTTAGATGTTTCGCGAAATTTTTTTCGAGTATGTCGGACACATATTTGAAGTATTAAATATAGACTAATTACAAAACTAATTACAGATTCTGTCAGTAAATCGCAAGACGAACCTAATGAGTCTAATTAATCCGACATTAGCACATGTTTACTGTAGCAATTTATTGTCTAATCACGACCTAACTAGGCTCATTAGATTCGTCTCGCGAAGTACACTCCATCCATATAATGATTATTTTTTTCGACTACATTTAATATGTTATGCATGTGAAGGAACATACTCGAAAAAAAATTCGCGAAACATCTAAACAGCCCTTGCCAAACTTGTGGAAGCAGGGGCGAGAAAATTCAAAGCACGCAGATGTTGAATTCCGCTTCATCCACGGGACCACGCCTATATATACCCACGTACCCCAGTCCCTGCTTCTCACTCGACAGCATCAAGCCCTTTACAAACTACTGTTTGACGAGGAAGCAGCGAGAAATATAATGGCTTCCATGCTCCGTCTCCTCCCACTCCTCCTCCTCGCCGCGGCCGCCGCCGACGCGGCCACCTTCACGGTGACCAACAACTGCCAGTACACCGTGTGGGCGGCCGCGGTGCCCGGCGGCGGCATGCAGCTGGACAACGGGCAGACCTGGAGCATCGACGTGCCGGCGGGCACCACCGGCGGGCGCGTGTGGGCGCGCACGGGGTGCTCCTTCGACGGGAACGGCAACGGGCACTGCCAGACGGGTGATTGCGGCGGCGTGCTGCAGTGCACGGCGTACGGGCAGCCGCCCAACACGCTGGCCGAGTTCGGGCTGAACAAGTTCCAGAACCTCGACTTCTTCGACATCTCCCTGGTGGACGGCTTCAACGTGCCCATGGACTTCCTGCCGGCCAACGGCGGCGCGGGTTGCCCCAAGGGCGGGCCGCGGTGCGACGCCGACGTGACGGCGCAGTGCCCCGCCGCGCTGCAGACGACCGGCGGGTGTAACAACCCGTGCACCGTGTTCAGGACGGACGAGTACTGCTGCACGGGGTCGGCGGCGGACACGTGCGGGCCCACCGACTACTCGAGGTTCTTCAAGGGGCTGTGCCCGGACGCGTACAGCTACCCCAAGGACGACCAGACGAGCACCTACACTTGCAACGGCGGCACCGACTACAACGTCGTCTTCTGCCCGTGAGAGTAGTGCGCGTGCGGCGGCCGGATTGCTATAGCTAATCGATTATTATATAGCATGAATAACGATGGCACGCAAAAGAATAATAAGTCCATGCTCACGTCGATCACCATGAGTCCATGATGACATGGGTATGGACATATATATGTTTCCGATCCTTTACATTGTTCTACAAGTACTTAAAGCCGGGAATAGTTGAGCATGCATATGTTTATATGTGATTGTACGTGTGAAGTGTGCAGAAATGGTCATCAGTACGTCCTCTCTTTTCTTCCGTGCCTAGCTAAGAATTGAAGGGAGAGGTCGCCCATTATCTGGATGCAGGGGTAAAATAAAAATAAATGACGATGGAGACTTTGTAGAGCAGTGGGGAAGCAGGAATTCCTTGCTCAGTGTTTGTAATCTTGACGATCGTTAATTTGATTTGTACAGATGTTCATGTAAAGATCATGTGTGATGAGGACACTTATTTCACAAATTAAGGACACTGAAAAATCTATATATATAGCACATGCATCAAAGTGGCACCTTTTGGCGATGTAGTACTCTGCATGTGGTAATCCATATTCCGTAGTTTAAGATTTTTTTAAAATGCATTTCCATGCAATAGTACTCCCTCCGGTTCGGTAAAGGAAGTCGTTTTGGACAAGATTTGAGTCAAACATTGGGAATATAAATCGTGAATAACTTTTAAGTCGTTGAGTTTGGAAATGTGAAAACTATATGAATATATTTGTCTTGCAAAATACTTTCATAAAAGTATACATATGTTAGTTTTTAATAAATATCTTTATAAAAATAAGAAGTCAAAGTTGTACTTTGGAGACCGTGTCGTTGTCCTAAACGACTTCTTTTACTGAACCGGAGGGAGTATAGTTGATATATAGCTGAATAGGCCACTTTATTTTTTTTCCACGCTCAAAAAAAAGTCGAAGCCAAAACCAATGAATGTTGAAAACGAACTGTTGTCGCTGGTATGTTGAATCTTCACAAATATTGACGGATCGGGCACGTATGTGCGTTACTTCTACGATAGAGAGACCTAAAGTTATTGCATCTGACGATTCTGAAGCAAGTCATAGAATGCTGCATGTACGTGCTTTTTTTTTGCGGGTCACTGATTTCTTTCTTTTCCTTTTTTTTTTGAGAACAGGGATTCTTTTCCTTTTTCTTGCGGGTAGCTAGACACTGATTTCGGAAAAAAATTTGGGTGCGCACGGTGCGCACCCCGCCCCTATGTCTCTGCGACGTGGGCCTGAGTAGTCCCCAGTGGCGGAGCCACCAGTATGGCGAGCCATGGCGGCTGCCATACCTGCCGGCCGAAGAAACAGCCCTCCCCCCGGCAGCAGTTCCCTTGTCATGGAACCTCCTGAGTTCCGTTCGTTTGTATAGAGAGGTTGAAGAAGGGGCTTTAGATGAGAAGAAATAGAAGTGCAAGAGGGTATAGGTAAATCTACTGGTGTTATGTGAGAGAGGTGGGATAATTCCAAGGGGTTTCGTGCAAGATGCAAGGGCTGGGTTGTTAAGAAAAGATCTGTTAGCAATAGAAGTTTTATTTCCAAGGGCTTATACGCAAGTTATTTTCCTTATTTGGTTTATTTGACACTAGAATAATATGTTGAACCTTGTAAAATGCATATCTAAATGTAGAAAAATGATAAAAATGTAAAACCAGTTTTGTTGGCTCTATTACATAGATATGTATTGAATAAAATGCTAGATCTTTATGTCTTAATACTTTTAGTTTCATAAAATTTTACTTTAGTTTTGTAGCAATTAATAGATTTATATATCTATGCATGTTCATAAATCATGAAAAGTTTATATTTTTATTAAAATGCTGCTAAAATATGATATAAAACAAGGGTATAATCACAAAATTGAGTAGTAATATGTTCGCCATAGGTAGCTTTTAATCCTGGCTCCGCCACTGGTAGTCCCCACTAGTATTGGAGGAGAAATCACTATCTAAAGAAATAAGTGCATTACATTTCTCCCTCACTCAGGCCCACGTCGCAGGAACACAAGGACGGGGTGCGTACGGTGGCCGCGGTGCGCATCATGCGCACCCAATTTATTTCCCTGATTTCTGCGTAACAACAACGTGCAGTAGACGTTACAGCAAACTGGTCAGTATACGGCTGAGATCGCTGCATCGCGGACGATAAAAACGCCAGATCCTTGATGTATTTCCGATGATTGCGGCGTGCATCACTGAGGTGACAAGATTGATGCTCTTTGCCTTGGAAACTTCCGAGAATGGTAAGAATAAACGGTCTCACTCTCAAAACACAGCCTGACAGCCATCATGGGCGGCTTCACTTGGAATCTCTCGTTCGGATGAGGCGTGGAGGCCAGCTGTTTACAGATCTCATTCCTGATCCCGCCTTCGTCAGCGTTTAAGTATTCAGGGAACCCAACTATGAGTATTCGATCGATCGGGAGGTGGTGGCTCTGGCTATACGGACGAGTAAAATACGTCAGTCAACCCAGACCACGCACACACACGATCTGACTAATAAGTCAAAAATGCTGTAGCCGCCAGAAACTCTTTTAGTAATCCAGCAGCAATTATTGTACGTAAATTAGGCCTACAGGTAATTCGTCATGGGCTAATAATCTTCAAGGCAATTGTGTGCTGCGACGGCCCGTTCTCGTTGTACCACAAATTAGGCCTACAGAAATTGGTGCAGAAATTGCGTCGTAGCACAATTACTAATCCAGCAAGGCAGCAACAAATTAGCTAGTGAGACTCGAAGCCGTAGTGTTCTTTGGTGTAGTTCATTCAATTTATTTCTATATTGTGACAATAATAAAGACAATACAATGGTATATGATCACTTATTTTTTTTAATTTGCTTCCATAAACCAACACGTACTTCGTTTCTCATGCACGCTCTTAGTGTCGACTATGGGTAGTCCGCGGCACCGAAAAGAAATTTCATTCCGGGGTAGGAGTCCAAAGTTCGGTCTTTTAATTGCATCTTTTGCCAAGCACATGATGGCAAGTGGGAGGTGGTCGCCTTGCTTTTCTATACGCACATAGTCGGATAATTGGACCCGTTGCAGTGCCACACAAAGTATTTAATACAACCGCGGTGTTTTAAGGAATATTCCGGAAAAGTTTGCAGGCATATTCGTCGAGAAAAAAGTATACTATCCAGATTATCCTGTCAAGCAGGTTGCCGGCGAGAAAATTAAAGCACGTAGATGTTGGATTCCACTTCATCCACGCCTATATGTACCCACCCCAGTCCCCTCCACTCTGCATCCCAATCGACATCATCACTCATCAAGCGCTAGCTTTACAAAGTACTGTCTGAGGGAGCAGCGACAAATGGCTTCCATGCTCCATCTCCTCCCACTCCTCCTCCTCGCCGCGGCGGCCGCCGACGCGGCCACCTTCACGGTGACCAACAAGTGCCCGTACACGGTGTGGGCGGCCGCAGTACCCGCCGGCGGCGGCCGGCGGCTGGACAGCGGCCAGACGTGGACCATCAACGTGCCGGCGGGCACCACCGGCGGGCGCGTGTGGGCGCGCACGGGGTGCTCCTTCGACAGGAACGGCAACGGGCACTGCCAGACGGGCGATTGCGGCGGCGTGCTGCAGTGCACGGCGTACGGGCAGCCGCCCAACACGCTGGCCGAGTTCGGGCTCAACACCCCGTTCATGGGCCTCGACTTCTTCGACATCTCGCTGGTGGACGGCTTCAACGTGCCCATGGATTTCCTGCCGGCCAACGGGGGCGCGGGCTGCCCCAAGGGCGGGCCACGGTGCGACGCCGACGTCAGGGCGCGGTGCCCCGCCGTGCTCCAGGCGCCCGGGGGTTGCAACAACCCGTGCACCGTGTTCAGGACGGACGAGTACTGCTGCACCGGGTCGGCGGCCAACACGTGCGGGCCCACCGACTACTCGAGGTTCTTCAAGGGGCAGTGCCCGGATGCGTACAGCTACCCCAAGGACGACGCCACCAGCACCTACTCTTGCACCGGCGGCACCGACTACAACGTCGTCTTCTGCCCATCAGGCCGCGCGAGCGCGCGCTCGAGCTGATAGAAAGCACACACAAAGCTAGCTAGCATTCCACCCGGTCGTGTGCGGCCGGCGGCTGGCTAGTCGATTATTATATAGCATGAATAACGATGGCACGCAAAAGAATAAGTCCATGCTCACGTCGATCACCGTGACATGGGTTTGGGCACGTGTAGTTACGGCTTCCATTCAGATATATGCATTGTTTTACAAATTTAATAAGTTGGGAACAATTTCGTGGTGTCAAGAGATGATTATTATGCATTGTGTACAACACATTTGCGCAAAGCTAGCAAGCCGAACTCAGAAATGATCGTCAGTACCCTTTGGTTCTCGGCCTCTTATCCTGCGGAACGCATCCTCTTGCAGACGCTCTGCTGTCGATAGACTTCTTCTAGAGCATAGAGCCGCCAATATTCCTTGACAAGAAAATTCGCGCCGTCCGGGGACGGACGGGGCCACCACGTGTTGACAATTTTTTGTAAAAATTTTGACTCTGGAGAATTTTGTCGCAAGCAAAAGTTTGTTGTAAAAAATTTGTCGCCGGAGAATTTTTGTCGCAAGCAAAAGTTTGTTGACAATTTTGTTGCAAAAATTTTGACTCTGAAGAATTTTGTCGCAAGCAAAAGTTTTTGCAAAAACTTTGTCGCTGGATAATTTTGTCGCAAGCAAAAGTTTGTTGACAATTTTGTTGCACAAAATTTTTCGCTGAAGAATTTTGTCGCAAGCAAGCAAGCAAAAGTTTGTTGACAAAACTTTGCTACAAAAATTTCTAAAGAATTTTGTA
This sequence comes from Urochloa ruziziensis, assembly GCA_015476505.1. Lineage (NCBI taxonomy): Eukaryota > Viridiplantae > Streptophyta > Magnoliopsida > Poales > Poaceae > Urochloa > Urochloa ruziziensis. The sequence continues at coordinate 62,315,911 of CM027118.1, forward strand.
CAAGTTATTTTTACAGATATGTGGGGGTGCGTGTAGCACGGCGGAGTGGGGGGCCGGAGCGGGGGGCCCGACCGCCTGCTGTTTTTTGTGGGGTGCTCGGTGCATGCTGGGGGGGACGCTATGCAGGGGGGCGACACTTTTTGTAGCGACTCGCGACCGCACGGAGCGCCCCGTGCGGGCGAGCGCAAATTAGGCGCGCCCTATTTGTGGTGACGTGAAGGAGAGAGAAGCGGGTTGTAAGCTTGTAGCCCGCTCACAGCCGGCTGTAACATGGACTCCAACAAAAATAGTGAGAGAATGAGAGAGAAGAGGTGAACAAGACATTAATGTTGCAGCTCACACATAAAGCCAACATATTGTATGAGTGAGCTATTAGACTGGCTTAGAACGACATGGTAACATCATACAGCCAGCAACAGGCTAAATTATAAGTCAATTATAAGTCTTGCTCTTAAAGGACAAGGCAAGGCGAGGCTCATTTGACCATTTCATTCCACAGCCCTTCTCCAATCCCCTCCTCCCCTCACACACCCACACCTACCCATGCAACGGCGGAACCGACTACAACGTTTTCATCTGCCCGTGAGAGTGCGCTCCATTGCATCGGTGAGGTCGATCGCGTGTGGCGGCCGGATGGCTAATATTTTTTAAACGAATGGCGTACGACGTGTGTTTCATTGATATAGAAAAAAATACAAGACTACGTCCCTAAGAGGCCATAATCAGACAAAATGAAATGAAAACTAAAAAACAACTAACAAAACTGGCAGGTCGGATTGGGACATCGACACCGCAAGACTCTGTCCGATCGGATTGGGACATCGATCCAGACCTCAACAACTGTCCCCTGTGAGACATGGCAACCACCAGCGCCCACCCACGTAACCATTGAATTATTATATAAGCATGAATAACGATGGCACGCAAAAGAATAAGTCCATGCTCACGTCGATCACCATGACATGGGTATGGGCACGTGTAGTCACGATGTCCACATATACATATTTATATATATAATTCCGATTCTTTACATTGTTCTACAAGTTAAAGCCGGGAATAGTTGAGCATATGCATATGTTTATATGTGATTGTGACATGTGCAGAAATGGTCATCGGTCCTCTCTTTTGTTCCCTGCCTAGCTAAGAATTGAAGGGAGAGGTCGTCCATATATGGATGGGTAAAATAAAAATAAATGTCGATGGAGCGCCTTCGTAGCAGTGGGGAAGCAGGAATCGAATGTAAGGACATCCATGCTCGGTGTTTGTAATCTTGGCGATCATTTGTACAGATGTTCATGTGTAAAGATCATGTGTGATGAGGACACTAATTTCACAAATTAAGGACACTGAAAAATCTATAGCACAGGCATCAAACTAGCACCTTTTGGTGATGTGGTACTCTGTTTGTGATAATTCAAGGCATAACAACAATCAACTACTCCATATTCCAGAGTTTAAGATATTTTTTATAAAAAAATACATTTCCATGCAATAGTAGTGGATAGCTGAATAGACCACTTTTTTTCCACACTAAAAAAAGGTCGAAGACAAACTACAAATCAGAAAATACGGGGCAATCAATGTTGAAAACGAACTGTTTTTTTTTTAAGCCGAACGGCAGGGGAGCCCCCTACCTATTTTTCTCATTTAATAAAAGGGATTATGTACAATTACAGGACCGCAGGCCCAAAGAAAAGAGAGGAAAGACTATAAGTGACTACTCATCCAATCCTTCAACAGCTCCCCCATTGCTGGTTTCGCCCGAAGCAAAACCAGTTTCAGCTCTTCAGAGAAGATTTTCCTCCACCTGGCAAATGAAATAGAAGCACCCTCAAAGATAATATCATTTCTATGTCTCCAAATCGCCCATGCAGCTATAATCACAATTTCTCTAAAGATGGTCATTCCAAAGGATTGCCGAGCCTGTATGATCATCTCAAAAGGCTGTAAATTGGTGTTTCACTGGATCCCAACAAAAATCCAACATGCCTCACTGAAGGGACAGTCAAAGAAAAGATGTTGCAAGGACTCTTCTAAATTTTCAATGCAGACAGCACAATTGTAGGAAGCTAGGTGCATGTTTTTCCTTTTCAAGAGTCCTCTTGTGTTCAATCTATCCCGGAGAAGTAACCAGAAGAAAAATTTGTGCTTGTTTTGTACTCTAGACTTCCACATCCATTTAAAGAGTGGGGATGCCGGCATGGTACCTGAAAGCTGTTTATAGGCTCTTTTACTAGAGAAAATAGAGGATCCCCAAATGTAAGACCAGTCATCATTGAGGGTATGACATCTTTGGATTTGCTGAATTAAACCTTGCAGTTCTGACCATTGCTCATTAGCAATAGTGATAGAGGTAACCAGAAAGCATCTGAGACTGGCACAGCAAGAAACCTCTGCACAGAAATATTTTTATTCTTGGCAAAACTAAATAGCCGTGGGAACCTCCATTGCAAAATCCCTAGATTCCATTGATCCTTCCAGAAGATGACAGATTTACCATTCTGTATGTTACAAGTTGCTATCATCAAGAATTTATCAGCCAATGCCATAATATCTTTCCACCAGAAAGAGCCAACACCAGAGCGAGCATGTGGTGGTGAACCTCTCTTGTATAAGCAATTCCAGGTTAAATGTACCCATGGAAGATCAGCATTGTTATAAAATTTGTGGAGAAATTTCAACAGTAGGGCAATATTCTGAGTTTTGAGATTAATAATACCTAAACCTCCTTCCTCCTTTGGTAAACAAGTTGTTTTCCATGCCACCAGACAGCCACCTTTTTTGGTCAGATCCCCCTTATTCCATAGACAATGTTTTCTATATAGATCCATCTGTTTTCGAATCTCAGTTGGGATTTTCATGGCACAAAAATAGAAGGTTGGCATGGCTGAGTAAATTGAGTTCACCAAGATCAATCTACCAGCATATGAAAGAAGTTTGGTAATTCCCATCAGATGCCTTTCCATTCTGTTCAAGATGGGAATAAAAACCTCAGGAGATGGTCTTGTGATGCCCAGAGGGAGTCCTAAATAAGTAAAAGGCATTTGCCCAATTTGACACCCAAGAGCTTGTGCAAGATCCTGCATCTTAGAATCTTCAACATTAATAGAAACAAGAAAGGATTTGTTGAAGTTGACCCTAAGTCCAGTAGAAGTTGCAAAAGTGTGAAGAAGATCCTTTAGGTGAATAAGTTGTGCATGGTCAGCAGGCAGAACTATCAAAGTATCATCGGCATACTGGACAATAGGGTAATCACCTCCAAATTGATCACCAAGTGGATGTTTAAGATGTCCTTTTTGAGCTGCATCATTGACAACAGACTGTAAAAGATCAACCCCCAACACAAAAAGTAAGGGGGATAAAGGGTCACCCTGCCTAACCCCTCTTTTGCATTTGAAAGGTTTCCCAGGAACTCCATTTAGCAGAACAGAAGAAGTGCCTGAACTAAGGATTGCCTTCATCCATGAAACCCATTTATCAGAGAAACCTTTATGTTTTAAGACATGGAGAATAGCTTCATGCTCAATCTTATCAAAAGCCTTCTCAAAATCCAATTTCAGGAGAACAATTTCTTTCTTAGATTTGTGACATATGTGGAGGAACTGAAAAGCTCAAGCTAAACAATCTTGTATTGTCCTTCCCTTGATAAATCCATACTGATTGGCATGCACTACTTTTAGAATAACCAACTGCAGTCTATTGGCCAAAAGTTTTGTCAAAAACTTCAAAGAGTAGTTCAACAAAGAAATAGGTCTACAATCATTTATGCTCTCTGGATGCTCTTTTTTTGGAATGAGAGTAATAAAAGAACCATTGATGTTTTGAAAACAAACTGTTGTCTCTGGTATGTTGAATTTCCATAAATATTGACGGATCGGGCAGGTATGTGGCATTACTTCTACGCTATAGAGATCTAAAGTTATTGCATCTGACGCCGACTCCGAAGTCATAGAAGGGAGATGCTAGCGCCCGGACATCCAGGGGTGAAGAAAACATCGGACGCTCGCGTGTGGTTTTGTAATAGGTGGCTTCTAATGTTTCACTCACTGATTTTTCATGTTGCGGCGTTCTGTTCTGAAAATGTTTCATGAAACATCGCTCAATGTTACGGGGAGAATTTTTGCTCCATCGCATCCAGACGTCTCACTATGTTCCAGTAGGACTTTTTCAATGTTGCAGTTGTATGATAGTGATGTTGCAATAACTTTCTTTCGATGTTGCACAAATTGAGCGATATTGCATGCAACAGGGTTCCGATGTTGCGGCGGGAATTTTTACTGCTCGCGTTCGAATGCTTCGCTGTGTTTCAGCACGTCGTTTCGGATGTTACGAACATGCATTTTCGATGTTGTAGACATGTGTGCTTGATGTTGCAACGACCGTCCGATGAAAAATTTCCATCGGACGTCTTACGTGGAGCATTACCGGTCATAGAATGCTTATGCGTGTACTAGCTAGCCAGCCACTTTTTTTTTTCTTTCTTTCTTTTTTTTCCGGGTAGCAAGTCACTTATTTCTGCCTAACAACAACGTGCAGTAGACGTTACAAACTGGGTCAATATACAGCTGAGATCGCTGCATCGCGGACGATAATTAAAAACGCCAGATCCTTGATGTATGTCCGATATTATTGTGGCGTGCATCACTGATGTGCAAGATTGATGCTCTTTGCCTTGGAAACTTCCGAATGATATAGGAAGAAATTGTCTCACTCTCAAAACAGCCATCATGGGCGGCTTCACTCGGAATCTCGGATGATTAGGCGTAGAGGCCAGCTGTTACAGATCATTCCTGATCTCGCCCTTCATCAGCGTTTAAGTATTCAGGGAACCCAACTATGAGTATTCGATCGACCGGTACGGACGAGTGAAGTACGTTAGTCAACCCAGACCACGCACACACACGATCTGACTAATAAGTCAAAAATGCTGTAGCCGCCAGAAACTCTTTTAGTAATCCAGCAGCAATTATTGTACGTAAATTAGGCCTACAGGTAATTCGTCATGGGCTAATAATCTTCAAGGCAATTGTGTGCTGCGACGGCCCGTTCTCGCTGCCATTTCGTTGTACCACAAATTAGGCCTACAGAAATTGGTGCAGAAATTGCGTCGTAGCACAATTACTAATCCAGCAAGGCAGCAACAAATTAGTGAGACTTGAAGCCATTTCGTCCTTGTCTCTCGCCACGCTGCCACCGCCGGGAGTTGGAGTCTCATCGTTTCTGCACCAAGCAGCTTTCATCACCGCTCCATTCTCGCCGACATCGCCTCAGCCATTGACGGGGCGCCACACGTCGGAGAGAAGCCTCCTCTCACTACTCCCTTTCTGTTCAAATTTGTAGCTATATAAGACGGGCAATTCAATCAAGAAGTGGTCAATATACGGACGGGGAGGAAACCCCAGTCCAGATCACACACGCACAATTGTACTATTACTAATTGAAGATTTTGTTTTTTGAAATATCCACATGAAGCCATTTAGAATTTTAGATGGGCAGTCTAGAAAAGTAGAGAAATTCTAGATATTCTCTTAATAAAACAAAAAATCCAGCCATCGATTCGGAAGTTCAAATCATCATATCCATTGGGACTTTTATCAGGTTGAGGACCTAGCAAGTTCAAATCTTGCAAGAAAATTGAGCAGGGGCACTTTGTAGAAGTTAAGTCGGTTTAGCACTGAGAGAGGGCCTTATTATCAGGTTGAGGTGGGGCGCGTGGGGGTGGATCCTCAGACATATTACATTTTTTGCAGCATTTAAAAATCATTAGGTTTGAACATGTTAAAATTTCTCAACAAACTAGAATTACTCCAGCTCAAAATTTGTTTAATTATGATAAAAGGTCAATCAATTTGAAATAAAACAACCTTGAATTTGTTCTAGGATAAACTATTCCAAGTGTGTCCAAAGTTTACGTAAAAGTAAAGGATAAAAAATAGTTTATAGTGGTGATCATATTTGATATTGTAATAAACTCGATTGAATTTAGAATAGTTTGACTCGAGACATACAATAATTTGTATATTAAAAAAGAAAAAAATATTTGTTGTTGCATGATACCGCGGATAGGCACGTCTCTGTTCAAGGACGCTTATCCACGGATGATATTTTGTTCATGTGTGTCATGGCTATAGAGTTTCCCCTTTGTGTTCCCCCTTCTGTTTCATTCTTCTGGCCGTTTGAGCAGGTATTATATTTGCACTTCTACCTGTTGTGTTTTGTGTCCTTTTTTTCTTGTTAATGCTCATCACCGTGTCTGCTGGGCTACGGGCCGATTTTTGTATATGTCACAACTCATCTATTCATGGAAAACATCTTTTTCTTTCTAGAAATAAGTTGAGAGAAGCCTTCGTCGAATCAAGCAGTTAGTTTCCTTTGATCGGAGTGCGTTAAGCCCAAAAACTGCTGGCATTTTTTTACTGAAGAAAGGATTGTACGAAGCCTCATCAGGACTAGAGAATAACAGTAATGTTCTTTGGTGTAGTTCATTTAACTTATTTATATATTATGACAATAATAACGACAATATAATGATATATGGTCACTTCTTTTTAATTTGCTTGCACAAACAACACGTACGTTCGCGGGGTTGGAGTCCAAAGTTCGATCTTTTAATTGCAGCTTTTTGCCGAGCGTATGATGGCAGGTGGCGGCCTTGCTTTTCTACACACACAGTCGGATTTTGAAGATTTGGCGGCATTTCATCTTGACTAACGGGAAACTGATAAGGAGTGTGTGAGTCCGATGGTCATCGGCTACAATAATGCGTTTTACGTGGCACTCAGCCGGGTCCATGCAGCCTCTCGTCCAGTACACCTTGACCTGTTATAGTCCTAGACACTGGTACGTAGTAGTAGGTGTCTCCCTGCTCTGTCCTTTATATTTCTCATATTTGATTCACATGCACTTATGTGCTTTGCGGGAACAAGGGGCTGATGTAAGTGATGTATCACATATTCATATCAATCCGGCAGCAATTGTACGTGTGAATTAGGCCTACAAGTACTTCTTCATGGGCTAATAATAATCCGAAACACAAGTAAGGCCGCAATCGCGATGTGACGGCCCGGCCCAAAATCGACGCCTCTTGCCCTCCACTTCTCGTCGTCTCACATGACACACGGCCACACGGGGCACGAATCTCGTCAAGCCATGCACGGGGGTGACTGCTACGAGTAAACTCGGTGGCGCGCGAGCGAGGGGAGGGACATGCCATGATGCGGCCCTTTGCGTAGGTAGTACACGCATGGGCGCGTCCGCATCCATCATCCACCCTCCTCGTTCGTTGGCGTCGTCGTCAACTCGTGGTCCACCCAACGCGATCTCATCGAGTTGGAAAAAAGGCGTGGCCGAGCCTCGGTCTCGGCGTCCGCGCGTGGCCTAACCCAAACGGCTAAACCCCAAACCACGCCAGAGCTCTCCGCGCTCCCCCTCCTAATAATCAAGTGCGTCTTTTGCGCGCCGGCCGGGGGGGCCTTGTCCGGGCCGGAGGATCAGGCCGAGGGAGCAATCAACAGCCCGCTGAGCCGATGCGATGATGCAAGCAAGAAGGGAAGCGAAACGGTTGCCAATGCAGTGGCGGTGGCTTCTCTCTCGCTTTCCTTTTTTTCATTAGCTCTGTCGTCTCTGATGCTCGAGCCCTCAGCTCTCCAGTCGTCATGACGCACGCGATATACTGCCACGCGCGACCCGCTAGCCTGTGCGCCCCCACGCCGAGCCCTGCGCCGGCTGCCTCCAACCGTGGTCCGTGGAGCCGTGCAAGAAAACGACCTGAGAGCGGCTGGTGGTGCTCCGAGCCCAGCCCTCTCTGCTATGCCACGACATGCATAGCTAGTTTGACCTTGGAGAGAGGAGGCAGAGCCAGTCGTCGCCTGCTTATGTAACCACCTGCATCTGCGTGTGCTCTCTCTGCCACGTAGTACAGCAAATTAAAGTGTGCTTTGACCCCGCGACCTGTCAACACCATATGGGTATCCATGTGCTACAAACTTTTGTCAAGCTACCATATACTCCGTACGTAATACCGTGTACCGCCCAGGTTACTCTGCAAGGGACCAGGCCGTCTACCGCCCAGGTTACTCTGCATCACGGCTCTGCCTCTGCTAGCGCTTCAACGGTAGCTGTTGGGAACTTAACCTGCTCCCAACAGCCTCACACCGTGCAGCGACGCACAGCGCCGAGAACGGTACCCGAAACCGTTAGGGAGCTAGTTTTGCCAGTAATTACCGATTGGACGTCGTCGTCTCTGTTCTGCAAAAGGTGAAATGGTTGCTGGTAGGGGGAAAAAAAATTGAAAATGTAAAGCAGTGAAAGCTAGCAGTAGCAGTGTTGCTGCCGGTGCCGGGTACCAAGCCGAGCAATGCCGTGTGGGCTACCTGCACCTGATCTGACTGAGCATCTCCAAATTCTGCATGCATGCCGAATTCCCCTGTATTCCGGGCCTGGGCTCTGCCGAGTTGCCTGTGGCACCACGAACCCCCTTGCGTGCCGGCATATATGGGTGTACTATGTGCTAGGCTGTACAACGGGATGTGATTCATTGGCTTCTTCATTTGGAGTTTTCCGTATTTCTTGGTTAGTTATCAAGAGCTAGACCTTGCTTCAATCACTTTCGCAATTTTCTCAACGATTAGTATAATAAAGTTACTGAAACATTTGTGGATGTCCAAATCATTATGCCTACTTAGCATTGACGGTTTCGCACCAACTGGGACAAAGCTAACTCCGGCATTCATGCATGCTCTTAGATGGCAAAATAGACATTTTAGTCTCTTAACTTTGTGTTAGGAGTCAAGTTGGTCCTTCAACTTTCAAAACGGTCAATTTAGTCTCTCAAATTGTATTGTTGGATCAAATTCATAACTCAACATTCAAATCAGTCAATTTAGTCCCATAACTTTTGTTTTTGGGTCAGACATGTCCATCCACAGCTCAAAAGTTCTATATTTGAATGTCTTAATTATCTTCACACACACTTTTATGCGTATATTTGATACAAAGATCATATACTGCTTTTTAGGGTTAGATGGTAGGTCTCAGTAAACGTTCATATTAATAAATTTGCCAAAAATAATTGGCCTAGAAGTCTGGCTAAGCATTCACACTACCCCATACTCCCTCCGGTTCGGTAAAGGAAGTCGTTTTGGACAAGATTTGACTCAAACATTGGTAATATAAATCGTGAATGACTTTTAAGTCGTTGAGTTTGAAAATGTGAAAACTAAATGAATAGATTTGTCTTGCAAAATACTTTCATAAAAGTATACATATGTTAGTTTTTAATAAATATCTTTATAAAAATAAGAAGTCAAAGTTGTACTTTAGAGACCGTGTCGCTGTCCTAAACGGCTTCTTTTACTAAACCGGAGGGAGTACATGTTTAGAAGCGGATCCGACGATTACATGGAGCCCGGGCAGAATAAGCAATAGCTAAGGAATCGGTGACGTAGAACACAACCGATCCAAAAGGTCTCCATGTCTCTTCTCGCCGTGGAGCTCGGGCGGCCACCCAGGGTCACCGGGTCTTGGGACCGCCAATGGATAGAAGTACATTTTCTAACAATAATTACGCTAAATAAATGATACAGAGGACAATTCAGAAAAAAAAAACAATGAACTGAGTATATTAATTTGAACACGCATATGAAAAGGTGGTGCTGAGGTGAAATTTGAGGGACGAGTTTGACTTAAAATAAAGCTTGAGGGGCTAGATTGTCTGATTTAAAAGTTTAGGGATAATTTTGACATGAAAACAAAATTTGATGAACTCGATTGGCCGATTTGATAGTTGAGGATGAAGTTGACCCTCATAGCAAAATTGAGAGAGACCAATTAATTAAACGCCTTTTTTGCCCTCCTAGATCGATCAGGCCATGACATTGCCAGAGTGACATGGCACCCTGAGCATCATTGCCCCGGCCGCCCCCTGTGGTTGCGGGGTACTTAAGGTGAAATCATGATGCGTTTATTGAAACGCTTTTAATTTCGCAGGTGGTGGTTGCCACTACCATCGTCACACCACACAAAAAAGCGTGGGGGCGACACAGGCAGATCGATGAGCATGCATGCCCCGAATCTATCGATCTCAACAGCCGCCATTAGTCTGACCATCACCACCACCAAGTGGACAGCGCTCCCAATGGAAGACAACGCTGTGCCTGTGCCGCTGTGCGCATGGTGGTCCGAGGCCGATACGACGGGTCGGACATGGACGCCCGGCCCCGTCGATCTCGGTCCACCGGCAGCGCCGCGTCGTCGACACGTCGATCGATCGGGTCGTCTCACGAGTCACGACACGAGCGCGCGCGTGCGGGCGGCCGGGGCGGTCCGGTCGTCGTCGACTCGACAGGATGAATCGGAGGAGCGCGCGTCGCTGGGATTGGATTGGAATTGACGTGCGTGCTGGAGCTGATGTGAAGCCTACGGGGTAAACAGCATGATAACCTCCCCATGTGCTCCACATTAATGGCAGCGTCAGGTGATGGTGATGGAATGTTATCGACGGTTTGCTCGGCGTCACGGCCAAGTCTTTTCTTTTCTTCCCTTAATTATGACACAACGGGTAGCACTGTCGTAGTGGTGGCGAAGTCTCTTTAACTCGTTCAACGGTTACTGTTAATTAGGAGTTGCTAATCTTCAGATGCCTGCAAGTACTCCGTAGTCATCTGTCGTGTGTGTGATCGATGCTTTACAGTTTGTTCGATCGTGACCGGATATGATGGTCAGATCCATCGTCTTCGAGCTCTACCTTAGCTTGTGGTCCGTTTGCATGTAGATATTGAGAGGCTTGGTATTGAATTGAGTTACAATATCAAATCTGCTGTTTGGGTGGAGTTGAAATTGCTAGTTGGAATTCAGAGTGTGTCTAATACCAATTCATTGTGTTGGGTGTATATATAGTGGAATCGAAAATTGGCATCGTCTTCCTCGTGTCCCGTGGGCCAGAGGGGGGAGGGGGGGCTGTGCTAATATGGCCGGGGTTGAGGAAGATGGCTCACCGACGAGGAGATCAGACCAAAGTAAACGGCAAAGTGCCAGACTGTCAGTAAAATCCATCGATGTATAACATCAGCCCAGGAAGCCAATGAAGCGTGAATGGATCTGCACACAGAAGATGAATTTGAATGGGCATCGTGCTCTAGGTGGAAGGACGGAAGTTTGCCCTCGTGCCGCACGAGCTCGAAGGCTCCAAGCTCGTCAGCGACGGTAGCCGCAGTTGTGGCCGGGGACGGCGACCTTGCCAGACGATATGGATTTTCGCGCGGCCAAGGCCTCATCTCGCTGATTCGCTTGCTGCTCCCCAACGCACCTCCGCCGCCAGTGGATTGGATGCGGCGGCGCCCTTGCAGGGTCAGCCCCTACAAGTTGGCCCAGCGAGAGCTCACGCCTAGGGACAATGGAGAGAGTCGGAGATAGGCTGCGGCGGAAGGGCACGCTTTATGGCCGGTTGAGAGGCGCACGGGAGCAGCGCTGGCGAAGGGGCGGTGTGGCTCGCGCTCGAGAGTGAGAGACAGAGATATGCGAGGGAGGGGTGATGACCGATTCCATCGAATACGGAGGTGTCGGGGTTGGTATTGCGGGAGATGGTGTCGCAGCGTGTTGAATACCTCGGGGCATTGGAGGACGTTTCCAATGCTAATTCCTAACGCATCCAAACATCAGGTGTTGGATGAACCCAATGCCAATTCTGAATTCCACACTCCAATATCTACATCCAAACGGTACCGTAGCGTTATTGCTTCTTCTTTCTTCGTCTTTGTCTCCTTATCTGCTCGTTCTCACCTCACCATCCGTATCCGTCCATCCCTAGGTACTACGACACAGGTGACAGGTGAGGATGCCGCTGAACCCACGATATACAGGAGTTGTGGTTAATATTGCGTCGGAGTGAGACGGTGGAAGCCCATGATTCTTGTTGCTAAAATATCATCCAAAAGGAGCACAGAGATACATCTCTTTCTTTTGTGATGATGTGTATATAACTTCACTAATACAGTCAACATCACCGAGTAGTAGAGTCATCTTCAGAATATATACCTTTCTTCTTTTCATAATGTAGCATTGATTCTTTTGTTTTCGTTATACACATGTGGTTGTGGGACGACTAGTCAGTTTTAAATTGCCATGCGCACAAGATACATATAACTATATAAGCTTACTTTAGCCGGCCAAGGTAATGGCACATACTCCCCAAAATGAAAAATCTGACATCATGCTCCCTTTACAACTTGTGCTCTTTTGTAACGAAGTCGTTATTATGGAGTCGAATCCAACCAAATAATAATTCCATGTCCTCACTGCAGCTCAGCACACCGTGCTACGCTCGATCACAATGAGTATGCAAGCCACGTATGACGCGTCAGTCCCGATCAATGCTTCGCTTTGCTGAGAGATAGCTCACCATGAGTACCCCGTTTGCTGAGACCATCAAGTGGAATGGACGGAGGCCAACAAAGCATGCAAACTAATTGCTGAGGGTAGCTAGGGTTAATAGGATACGGCCGGGGAGGATGGCGACCCGCTCTCCTTTTCCGCTTTTAATGATTAGATTACGGGAAGTTAATGGAAAGCGTCAAGAGATTTGCGCCGCTCTGCCCCCCAACTTCCTCCGCTTTGGGCAGCATCCACACGGCCGTATGGGGCCTTTTATTTGCATGCAAGAGCGGAAAACATTACTCCGTCAGATTAGGTCACCAAGGTTTGTTGTTTTTTATTGCATCCATCTAAGCAAAGACTGACCCAATAACCTTATCTGTCAGACTGTCAGGCACTCCATCAACTTCAAAAGTATTTTTAAACATGAATGCGATGATACAAATTTTGTAGATATTTTTAATTAATTGACTATCAAGTTAATTAGAAATTTTGAAACTTGGACTGCGACCCCGTTTAAATTCTTCAAAAGTGTGAAAACACCACTTTTTTTTGCATTCACGTCTAGAAAAAAAGAATAGAGAGGGTGCTGTTTTAAGATCGTCTGTAAAACGAAATGAATTCCTAGCATGCATGATTACGATCTGTTAAAGGACAGCGACTGGTTAAAACATTCAGTTCCAAGTTGTGCAGTCAGACACTCGCTGATGCGGATGTCTGGTTCATGCTACTGAAGCTTCAAATCAGGCAGAGGCGCGGAGCTCTCGTCCTCACACCTGCCGCATGATGCCAATGTGGCAGGACAGGGCTTTCATTCTCAGTTGCCCGGCCTGCATCCTCCCTCCTATGCATCTTGTCCTGGCAAGGCATAACAGCTTGTTTTCACCTTTTGTTCATTCTGCAATAAGATTCCCCATGTATCATGTATGTGCTGTGCGGAAGTGGAACAATGCAAGGACATGGATGAGCTGGTTACTGAGGAGCTTGCTCGAATTCAGGAAACATCGTCCATCATTGGTCATGGAACGCTTGCTGGTTGATCAAACGAACAAGAGTTTATATTATTCTGAACCAGGCCTCAAAAGAAAGATAAAAAACAGTTTATTTGTACCACTACCTGCAAGAAAAGTAAGTGCTACATTATTTCAGAAAAAGAAAGCAAGTGCTGTACTAGCAGGACTCCATAGAACCCCTTACCCTTAGAAGAAGAAGAAGAAAAAGGCAGAGATATCCTTAGTTTGACCAAGGACACCTGATGAACAGTCACGCTTCCACACACATCAACTCCATGAATGAACAAAGAAAGCATCAAAGCAACACTACCAGTACCAGCAGCCGAGATACCACTGAACATATAGCTAGTGTCACACATAATCTATTGCAATAGTATATTCCACATCGTTCGTGGATCCTTCCATGGATCTCAACCCATGAAAATTTAACCGGATCGGTTTTGATGAGCAAATCAAGCAAAGCACTACCGGGCAAAGGCGCACTCAAGGAGGACGGACGGATCGTCTCATCGGCGCGCGCATCTTTGATGTGGTGTCCAATCCCTCGGTCCAACCTGTTTCTACATGCACACACTCATGCACCCCCACAAAAGATCTTCAAGTGAGTGGAAGCTTCACTAAGCACACATAGGTATATATGTATGTACGTATATAAAGATACATATATGTATGATATATGGCTTGGTGTGCGCCTCTGTTGCTGTCGTCGCCCCCAGCTCGATCTATCCTCCATCCCCGTGTGCCCTCGCGGTGCAGGTACTCCATGGGATGACGGGGTCCCCCTTCGGTCCCCTTGTTTGGGGCGCTGGGCTGCCGCTTTACCAGCAGCGCGAGCTAGCTCATCCCTGAACCTGACGCGCTCGCCCGGCCCGGCCCGGCCCCCACGCCGCTCGAAAGCGGCGATCATTGTTCGCGGTGGCTCTCCAGTCTCCAGCAAAGCCCCGCGCAATCATGCCGTGCACCCAACCGGAACCGGCCGGCCGCGGGGGGGGTGGGGGCTAAAAAAAAAGTGGCCCGACGGCGGCCTCCCGGCGCGCGCGCGGGCTCGAGGTGGGCGGCGCTGGCGCGAGGACCGCACGGAGAGTTCGGCGGTCGCCGTCCTTCACCGGCGCTGCGAATCAAGGACGGGACCATGAGGAGGGTTGCCCTGCACTGCACATTTAATTGTATCAAACGCCCAGCTGCCTAGCTGCACGCACACAGGCACAGCGAGGAGACGACGACGCGATGTGCAGTGGGCAGTGGCCAACAGCGACCGTAAGATGCGGCAGGTACAATGCAAGTGTGTACCTGAACCTGCTCAAGCCTCGAGCAGCTGCTGCAACGGTGTCGTGCTGGTACGAGTACTGAAGTGACTGCGTCCACTCGTGTAGTGGCGCGCGGTATGCTGCGGGCAGGTCAGGTGTAGTGTGAGGTCTGGCAGGGCCGGGGTGACACCCAAAGGCTGGGGCAGTGATGTTACGGCTTGCGACCCCTTTTGCACGGGCGTGTCCCGGGAGCGCTCGGCACGGTCACCAGGTCCGGCTGCCCGCTGCGTCGACACCGACGACACGGTGTGTGCCTGGAGGGAACACGGGGTAGGGGCCGTAGGCCATCACAGGTTACTCGTAGGAGGAGATGCAGCAGAGCTCAACATATTCCCGGATCGGATCAGCAGCGGGTGGGATGCCAGGGGCACAAGTGACAAACAGGCCCTACGCTTTCCATACGCTCTAGTAGCAGAGATTCCGTAGCTAGCCTTGTAGGGCAATTTCGGTAGCCAGTAGTACCTGTAGTAGGAGCTGGCAGCAGTGGCAGAGACTGGTGTGTTGCGATTGCGATCCCACTGCGTAGTGCGTAGTACCACTGTTGCTGCAAGCAATGCAAAGCCATCGCGCCCCTCGATCATCTCTTTTGCTCTCGTCTAGTACGTGAATCTGCAGAAAAGAAGAGCCGTGCGCGCGCGTATCTCGACGAAGGCAAAGATTTTCTCGCTGCATCGAGCTTCGTTGCGAGACGCGAGCGAGGGGCATTTGGGCGATCCTGAAAGCGGCAAAGCGCGCAAAAGAGGATCTTTCGATTCTTTATTCCATCGGAAACTCGAGTAAAATATTGCTACGGAATAGTAGTGGTGAGGTATGTGACGGCGAAAAGCAACAAGTGGAAGTGGCACGATGGTACTTGTGCGCCCATGCAATTCACTGCCTTTCATTCATTTTGCCAAAAAAAAAAAAGAGCATGTAGCTCCACTGGGTTTTTCTTCTTTTGGGTTAGGAAAAAACTAAAAAGGAGGCAAGGGACCCTACCAAGGACAAACGCATATAGTATTTTCTTTACATTATTCAAAGTCATGGACAATAAAAGACATACTACTATACTACCACTACCAGTGTGGAAAGTACAGGGCTCCCTATAATTTAGAGAGAGTGCCGGAGAAAATAGGCCGAAAATAGACGGCGACACTAAAACGTATGCATCCATGTTTCCAGAATGCGTTGCTTGCTTTATGCGGACATGGATTCTTCTCCGTCGTCCCGCTTTCGTACCATAGTGCACGGATTTTGATGTTGCCAAACAACACAAGAGCCTGGTCATGCTGTTAGGCCGCCAATAATGTAGCTTAAGGAACTACTATATTTTAGAGGAATAATAAGCTTCTAATAATCCTGCCATTCGTACTTCGTCATTTCTTTTTTAGGTGAGGTTTGACGAACACGGTCTCCAACACTTCATTTTGAATTGATAATATCTTGTATAAAAATCCAATGATACCGATTTTGTATCATATGACCTACTGATTCCTCGAAATAAATGCTGGAAAACAGTGATATTTTTCATGAAAACGAGCGCGCATATATAGATCATGAACGTGCTCTATGAATGGTGCGACACTATTGAAGCATAATTAAACAGCATTGATTGGACAGAAAACTGCATATCTCCGTTGTGGCATTTGGTAATCCACGTACTCGTGCGAATTTGATGGGGACATGAGGATTGTGAAGACATGCTGTCGATGTAGCACCAGACGGGATATGATGGGACTACACAGTGGCGTGAGGGGGTGGTCAGCACGGTGCCATTTGTATGTTTCGAAAAAGGCGTTTCATGGACCATCGAAGAAATTAAAGACTTCCTCCCAATAATTGCCATGACCGTACTCCATCAAAGAAAAAGATTTATGTGACGGGAAACCATATTAATTGACGGATTAGTTTCAAGCAAGGGAACCACTCGCACCACTTAATTATCTTGTGATGAGGTAAAAACTTTCGGCACCGCCTTTTCACAGGGAAGAAAGATCTCGAGGATGTAGATCATCTCCTTGACTGGCTTGACTTGAGTAAGAAAGTTTTTAGCGCCTTGTGTTGCGTACAGGAGAAAATCAAAACTAATTTTATCATACTCATATCGGCCACAAATTGCCACTTTACAGAAGGTTCGGCCACACTTTTTTTCCTTGAGAATTTGGCTATCCGTAAATTTCAAAACATCTTTGTTTTTTAAAACATAAAAGCCGTACATGCAGTACCGTCATGAATAATATACGAATATATCGAACCTTATAAATACGTTAGGGCACATAAGTAGCGGACCGGTGGTCATTCCGTACACCGCGCGGAGCCGGTGTGATGTCCAAGTCATCAGGTGTCCCTTCTTTCTAACTGGAAGGAGCATATACTGCCTACTTAAACATAGGTTACCATGAGCAGTACTACATGAGAGGTTCCTGCGTCTCGTACAAGCGTAAGTATTCACTATTCAGGAGGATTCGCACCGCAAAGTGAGGGAGGAAACAAAGCTGAGGGTTTGTCTCGCAACGGTTCCCGGGATGTACAGATACGGACAGCGACAGTGGCATGGGTCACCCTCCCACTCGCCTGCCCTACAGACGAGACGACACACGCGCGCACACGTTGCGACACCAGTCCCAGATATCGCCTGCTTTCAGATGCGCTTTCTTGGTCCTTGCACGGCAGCGCCATCGCCGCCGGCCCACAGCGAGCAAGATCCTCCGCTAGCCGCGGCCGGGGGGCCAGACCGTGCATAGACACCGGCGGCAGCGGCAGCGGCAGCGGCAGGACAGCACGGGAGGCGAAGTGGCGAACAGTGCGAGAGCCATCGGCCATGCAGGCTTGCCGTGGCCACTGGCTAGCTCTGGCGGCTGCCGGCGGCCAGCGCGGCAGCGAAGCGATGACACGCGGGCGTATGCCGGGCCCGCGTGTCATGGGCAGGGCGCCACTGCCTCGTGGTTATGGGCGCCCCGCCGCTTGCGAGCTCTCCTGGAGGCCTGGAAGGTTTTTACGAGGCTCAGGTATCATGGTGTAGTGAGATGCCTCTGCTCTGATGGCCGATCAGCGTGTGCTTGTGTTTCGTTTATCAAGGCGAGGCCGGAAATTTCAGCGTGTCTTTGGACGGACCCGGGGGGATCATCGTACTGTAGTATCGGCAGCGCGGTGCTACAACGTACGTACTAGCATGACACGGTCGCAGTGAGTCAGGATAAAAGAGCATTGGGAAATTCGTGTGTCGTGTCGTGTCGTATGATTTTAGTACAGAAGTGAAAATGACTGCAGATGCGATTACAAGTCCGTTCGCATACTACGTAGTTTGTGCTCTAGTAGGGCCTTCATAGCTCACAAAAAGCATCATCAAAAGCCAACTAGTTAACAATTTTTACAGAAAAACTTGGGCGAGTTTGGTTGGTTGGCTTTCATGCATTACCATATTTTTATTGCCAAATAATGTTTCAAGGTGTGTGTACCAATTTACTCACCGCACCTAGCGCGCGGTTTGGCGAAATAATGTGTCTATGAATGTATGTATATGGCAATGAAACAAACATTCGGGTTAAGAAACCATGAGCTAGCGTATAAAGTTTTGGCGTAGTAAAGTTTGGTGACCAACAGAACACTCCTATTTCAGAGTTATTTGGTGAATTTTGCGTTATAGTGCACCATATTCAATTCATCCTTCATTTTCTGTTTTTTTTATTCGTGCCCACAACGAGGCTAACAAGTCACCAGTGGTCGGGTAGACACGGAGGGTCCAGTTCCGGTAGAAATTGACAGGTTATGAGCTCCAAATAGGACATATGGAAAATATGACACACAAGACAAAAGGAAATGCAATATTCGATTCTGATCGTATTCATACCTCCAGAAGAAAGCCCAATGTAAGAACACTAAGGGCACGTACAACGGGCATCTGCAAGCCGTCCTCAAGCCGACAATTTTGCGAAAAACCCCCCGCCTCAGCCTACCGATGGCCTCCCCGTCGCCTCGCGAGACGACGCTCCTGTCCCGTTCTCCCAGGCGGGGCAGACGGGCGAGCTCGCGTTGTATGCCGCCGTCGCCCCCAGGCGACAGCCCGCTGGATCCCGCGTGCTACAAATCTTCCTTCCGCAACCGTTGCTGTCCCGCTCCCGTCCAAGCTCCTGTGACGCCGGCTCGGGGTCGGGCTCCTCCGCGGGGAGGAGGGGCACACGGATCTCGCTCTCGCGGAGGTTGGAGTCGTGGCGGTGCAGGCCCTCCTTGAGCTCGTAGACGGTGCTGGAGCCGTGGCGGCGCAGATCCTCGCGACGAAGCTATTGCTGCCGGCACGGGAGGAGGGGCCGGCGTGGTGGATTTGGCCAGCGGGGGAAGCAGCAGGCCTCCACATCGATTTGACCTCCGTGCTCATCGATCTCCTTCTCCTTCGATTTGCGCAGCATACTGCATAGCAACAGTCCGTATTCCACGTTGATGCAGGAAGAGGAGGTCTTGGAGGCAGGCGACGGCAGTGATGCTGGCTCTTGTGAACTTGCTACTATGTTCTGCTGAATGGTCAGAATGCTGATATTTTTGCTATGGCCGTGTTTAGTTCCGCGGTGAAAATATTTTGGAAGGAAATCTTTTCACATTTGAAGTATTAAACATAGACTAATTAAAAAACTAATTGCAGATTACGTTTGGAATTCGTGAGACGTACCTAATGAACCTAATTAATCTGTCATTAGCACATATTTACTGTAGCATTAATGTAGCAATTTAGTGTCTAATCACGTCCTAATTAGACTCATTGGATTCGTCTCGCAAATTCTAGTCCATCTATATAATGCGATTTGTTTTTTACCTACATTTAGTACGTCATACATGTGTCTAAACATTCATTTTGGATTTTGGATTTTGAAACTAAACAAGGCCTATGTCTGCGTGTGAACAATTTGGTTTCCTGATTGCTATGTGTTGTGAACATAGATGATATTTTTATTGACCATGTGAATGTGAGTCATTTTGTGTCTTCAATTTTTATTTAGATGTGAACAGTTTGTTATTCCACAATGAAAATAGAAAAAAGGAAAAAAATGGAAATAAAAAAGTAAAGAGAAATAGCCACACAATGGTATACACAATTGCATTTGTAGTTGATCTTAAGCTCCATACAAAGCATTAAACAGCTTATAGACGGCCTCTCTGTCTATGGGGTTGTATAGGTTGTCTGTACATCTGTCTGTATGCTGAGTTCAAGATTGAACAGACGGCTAGTCGTCCGTGGGCTGTACATGCCCTAAAAACGCACAATATTTGATGCTTTTCAGATGATGTTGCCTTTTCAATACTGTTATTAATGAACTAGCCGTACATGGAACTACAGTGTTAGTATTACCGTATTTTCTTGTACGTGACGTTTGATACTCTGTACCGATATTTTCCACGGCACGGTGAACAATCAAGCACAGCATTTTTATCCCCTTCCGAAAGCTCATTCGATGCTACAGTAGCTCGAGGAGCACCGAACTGTGTTTGGTCAGAACCAACGGCCTCAAGATCTGGTGAGCTTTGTACAACAATAAATTGGAGCAGCGACATGTAATTTACATGTCATGGTACTATGATAGCGCACACTTTTCTCTCAGAACGGGCTGTCACGTATAGGACTTTACATTCTGGCAATCTTAATAAGAGGAAAATGATGCACGTACAGTATCCGTTATTAAAGGAAGAATTTTTCTTTTACCTAGATCCTCCCCTAATCCAAATTTAGCAACTCACCACTACGTGTAGTAGATTACGGTCAACAGTTTACCAAGAAAACCTCAGAAGAGTCCATGAATCCCCCCAGCCAAAACTCGCAGGTTTCGCCTTGGTTTCGGAGCTAAAGAGCAAAGGCTACGTAGGTAGAAGGGGAAAGAAAGGGACGGCGACACCAGGAGGCGGCCCCCAAAGCTTTCGCTTTATTCCCCCTCTCCCTTCATATTTCTCGGCTCCTTTGGCTTGCTCCTCCCCTTCACTGCCCACTCCTACTGCCGCTTCTGCTCTCCCACTCCCCTACTACTCTGCTCTCTCCCCTCGCCTCCCCTGCACAGCCCGGCTCGTCTTCTCGAACAGCGCGAGCGCGCAGAGGCAGAGGAGGCAGAGCAGCGTGTCCCTCCGTCCTTGCACTGTCCGCAGCCTCCCCTCTCCCTCCCAGGGCCTTCAAATCCGCGGCTGCGCCATTCCGCTGTGCCGCTGCCCCGGTCCTTGCATTGCTCGAGGCAGCGCAGCGCTGGTCGCCTCCGTGCCCTCCGCCGTGCTCCTGGGCGCCCATTTACTTCCGCTGCTGCCCTGCCTCCTGGGGGCGTTTCTTTATGGTTAGGAGCAGCGGTTAACTGCTCTCAAGCATTGATCTGCCGAGCTGAGTCGTGGGAGAGAGGATTCCGTTTGGACTCTCTGAAACCCCGCATTTGATCGAGGCCTTGCCCGTCTTTGCTCGGCTTCTTTCCTCCACCCGCTAGCGATTTCTTGTGCTGGGGGTGCTGGCAAGAGCTTTCTTGCATCTGTGCTCGTGGTTTTGTTCCTGAATCCTGCGGCTTCTGCTGCTTCCGCTTCTGTTCTCCATCTTCTCTTCCCCCCACAGCAATCTCTCGAAAAATTTCTCCAGCCCCCTTTGCTTCTTGCGTTGGATTCTTGTCTGAAACACTGCATTTTGGAGGCTTCCCAAATAGCTCTTGGGAATTCTCTGGTTCGTTAGCCGGCACATAGTTCAGAAAAGCAAGGGTCAGTTTGGTCTACTCCATTTCACAAAAAGGGGGACAATTAGGTTGCAGAATCCGGTTCACCCCTGATTCTGTTCGGAGATACTGTTCGTGAGGAAGTAAAAGCGCCCAAGTTTGGAGGTTTCGAGGAGTGGGGGAGACTCATCCCTTGGAGCTAGCTGCATGAGGAAGCATTGAGACAATGAGAGATGACAATTCAAGCAAGAACAAGGTAAGTGTCTCCATATTTGCAGCTATACCCTGTTTATTGTTCATAGTGATGTTTCTGTGTTCGTCCCTGATCTTGCTTCGGTTGTGATTGTTGTGCAAAAAGCTGTCCTGGTCCAGGACCCTTGTTAGGAAGTGGTTCAACATCAAAACAAAGGCGAAGGACTTCCATTCGGATTATGCAGCCGAAGAAGGTACATTCATCTAGCAACACCCTAGCACCTTTTTGACTATCTGATCTAACGATAGAGTCTCTGCTCATTAGTTAGTGAGCTTGAGTTCACTGCATAATTTCAATGCTTTAAGTTTTAGTTTTACAGCAGTAGATTCCTGTTATTGTACTATAGGATAAAAATCTTCTTGTTTCCAGATGCACGTTGGCCTCTTGTTTCCTGTTCTCTTCAGGGAATTTTCCCTCCTGTGGCTGCAGAAGCAACCAAAATATGCTTGTGACTCCAATAAACTAGAACTTTCTTTTACTGTTTCTATGCTAAATTTACTTCTGATAATTTCAGTTGGAGTGCAGTGGAGGTCCAGTTTCTCTGATAGAGATGTGTGCAAATCCAAGAAAAGCAGAACAGGTACATTTTGTTTGCCTCCTGACATTAACAATGGCACCTTAAGTACCCCCCCCCCCCCCCCTCCCACACACACACACCCCTTTGTTCTGTTTGGTGCAAAACTGCAAATGTCATGACTAAATTATCTTTATTGTTCGTGATGAGTGTGACTAAATCAAGTTTATGTTTACATAGAGAGGTTGCCTAAGAGGAATGTGGATCGAGATGGTAGACTAGCTAATGGATTTGACGGTGGTTATATCACAAACACACAGGACTACAGGTAAATAGATTGCTTAAAGGAAATCCACTAATCATTGGTTAAAGGAAATTCCCATGACATGACAATACATACACTGTGCGCATAGGGTCTTCGTTTCTACATGGAATGTGGGCGGAAGGTCACCATCTAGTCATTTGAACCTGGAGGACTGGCTTCATACTTCTCCTGCTGCTGATATATATGTGATAGGGTATGTTTCTTGACTTGTGCATTTACTTAGTCTCTAAACCAAGAAGCACCCCTAAAAAATGAAGCTCAAAGTGGAAAAGAAACCTAACATAAGTTATCATGTCAGGTTGCAGGAAATTGTTCCCTTGAATGCTGGTAATGTTCTATTGACTGAAGACAATGGTCCAGCTAAGAAATGGGTTTCTCTTGTTAGAAGAACTCTAAATAATATTGATCAACAAGGCTCTGGTGTCTACAATTACCACACCCCCTCACCGGCACCAGATCCTATTGTGGAGCTCAATGTTGACTTCGAGCGATCATCAAGAAGACAAAGGAACTCGTCATTCTTCCATCGACGTTCATTCCAATCCTTCAATCGTAGTTCAAGGATTGACATGATGGATCCACACTCGTTAGTGGACCGTCGTTTCAGTGTTTGTGACCGGATTAGCTTTGGGAGTCGGCCAAGTGATGTTGACACTAGTATGAGATGTGGTGGGTCATCTGATGATGAGAATATTGACGAGGAATCCCCAAGTGGTATATTCTTCCCACCAATGCCATGTGGATATGGTGCTCCACTATGCACTGATTCTAGGTAATTTTCTCAACTCTTACCATAGTGTATATAAATGTTTCCTCAAAGTTAATTTGCTGTCATGAAACTAATTGTATGCGAGAAATTTGCTGTTACAGATTCCTTTGTTGCCTCTGAATCGAAATTAACATTTTCTATGAAAATCAGGTATTGCTTAGTTGCCAGCAAGCAAATGGTTGGAATTTTTCTCATGGTTTGGGTACGGAGTGATATAAGGGAGCATGTGAACAACTTGAAGGTTTCATGCGTTGGTAGAGGCCTAATGGGCTACCTTGGAAACAAGGTATCCTTTATTATCTTTTCATTTCATTTAGGGGTTTGATAGGCAATATTTACACCAAACTATGCATGTACGTTGTAATGTGTTCAACTATTATTTAAGACCATAGCTTTTTGTGTATGCATCCATTTTATTGAACCTTCTGTTTGTGATCTCCATTCCTTATTTCTCACATTCTCTTTTTCTTAACTCAGGGATCAATATCAATCAGTATGTCTCTACATCAGACAAGCTTCTGCTTTGTGTGCACTCACTTAACATCAGGCCAAAAAGATGGTGATCAACTTAGAAGAAATGCGGATGTAGTGGAAATTTTGAGGAAGACCAGATTTCCACATGTTCATGGAGCAGGTGACAAGATGTCACCAGAGACAATTCTTGATCATGAGTGAGTAGTGCACTTGTGCTTCTGATTTTCTGTTTTTTTTACAGATGGGTTAAACACTCCATACTTAAAAATTCTGTGAAGAAGTTTGGAAGCATAAATCTTATTTTATTAATTTTATTTCTTTTCAGTCGTATTATTTGGCTTGGAGATCTGAATTACCGGATAGCTCTTTCCTACCGCTCAGTGAAGGCTTTAGTTGAAATGCACAATTGGAAACAGTTATTGGAAAAGGACCAGGTTAGCTATTATCATGCAAACCTGTAACATTATGCCTCTTGTTGTGGAGATGTCTTGGTTTGGTTGGCTCCTTACATTTGAAACTTCTGTTACAGCTTCGCATAGAGCAAAGATTCGGTCGGGTCTTTGCTGGCTGGAAAGAAGGGCGGATTTACTTTCCTCCCACATACAAATACTCGTACAACTCTGATAGATATGCAGGCGATGATATGCATCCAAATGAGAAGCGAAGAACTCCAGCATGGTAAAATTCACTAAACTGGACTTACTGACATAGTGTAAAGAACATGTTTACTGTCATAAAATCGTAGCTCCTATGCATGTATTATTCATTCCCTAATATATATGTAGTGTTCATAATATCATTTCATTCTTTTATGAAGGTGTGACCGGATTCTATGGTATGGCCGTGGTTTAAACCAACTATGTTATGTGCGCGGCGAGTCTCGGTTCTCGGATCACAGACCTGTGTACAGCATTTTCACAGCAGAGGTTCAGATTCCGAGCCAAACTCAGTTCAATGGCATTACTCGTTCTGCCTCTCTCCTGGGGGTAGACGAACTACCATACCCAACTTATCCACGCAGCTACATGGATATAAATTTTTACTGATTGTGCATCTCGATGGAGGCAGCCAAGGTTTGTATTCTATGGTCCTGGCAGCATCACATTGTTTAAAGCTTGTTGCTCTGACTGATGCTCTGAATTCCATGTGAAAGCATTCTTTCTACCTATCATAACCCCCATGTGGTGTTGGCTGCAGACGTTCCTCGTTACCTGAGTGGCAGAGCCCACCTTCTGCTGACTGACTGAAGTTCATTCCTTCCAAGATTCCATGGGTTGGAACTGGAATGTTTGTTTCTAACAGGTGACCCCTGAATATCCATTCTTTTTGTCTCGTGTTTCTGTGCCCATCAGTGTCTGGAGTCTGCTTCTGCATAAGCAGTAGATGTTTAAGTTTTCTCAAATAATGTTTGGAAAATTTGCCGGCATTGACTCCTACTGTTGTTATTTTGTTAACAAGCAGATACTCTAGGAGATGCTTTCCGATTGTAAGATTAGGTAAGATCTGCTAAACTATGTCAAGAAAATTCGTGTGAGATTTTATTTAAACAAGTTGCAGTGCTAATATGCTTTTATTGAACCATGAACAGGAACATTTGCACAGTTTTGAATCTAACCATCGAGTTCTGATTACAAAAGAAAAGGAGTGTTTTTGTGTCCAAGATAAGTTAAAGACTAACATTGTGAAGGTAATTTGCGTTAAGCTTTTGGATCACCCCCCCTTCACGACACAATTCTTCCTTTTTCTCCCCTCCTGAGCCATTGAGCTTGGCAGGAGGTCCGGTTCCTCCTTTTTGTTTGGTTTTGCTTTTGGTCTCCTGATGTAACAAGAGGAGCCCCACTCCATCGGCTCTCTGAAATTATTTTTCTAATGGAAATGAAATGATGGCTTGTACAGCAAACTGCTCCAGTAACTTTCCACTCCCATCGTTAGAATATGCAACTTGTTCATGCTCGCAACCAAATGATCACCTGAACAGCGTGCATGCCATGCCATTCTGAACGCTTGTGCACAAAGCAACGCGCTGGAGGTGCAGAAGCTGGTGTGCTGCCTTCCTCATTGTGCTGGCCTGCTGGGTGTTGCAGGCTGCAATAGGCCTTGCTTTGTTAGTTTGCTGCATCTCTTTTCCCTCGCAAGAAATGAAATAAATATACTAGTCTTGGAAGGAAAAGCAGGGGGCAGTGTGGCCGTGTGGGCGGGGCAGGGGACACGAAAGCAGCGGGGCGCCAAAGGCCAAAAGGGGGCACGTCTCAGAGAGAGGAGTAGATGAGATGAGGCCTGAGGGTACTCATCAGGGCAGGGGTGCATGCCGATGGCGATGCCATGCCGAGCAGACATGCCTGTGCCCCTGTAGTACTACTGGTCTAGTACCACCCTCAGGCCCCAGCCTTTGCTTTCTTCTCAAAAGGATAGAAGCAAAGAAGCGAGACGGTGGCCCGGTCCGAACTTCGAAGCGGCCCCAAAGTGAGCGAGCCCTGACTAGTGACTAGCATCTCAGTCTCAGTCTCAGCTGCAAGGGAGGAGAGGACCATCCTTGTGTTCCTTTGTTTCATTCACTTTTTCGATGGCGTACGAGCCCTAGGCTGATTTTACGCAGCAACTCTGAAAATTTTGGGTCAGCTAGTCGGCCACCTCCAACTCAGCAAGGTAAATGCTAGTACTAGGCACCAGGCCATGCCGTACAAATAAGTGCACAAGAATCACCCGAGTATAGCATTGTAACAAAAGACAAGAATTCAGAATTTGGTGTAACCTAATCTCCTGTTCCAAAATTGAATTCAGAGCATTTGTACAAGTGAGTGATCCAAACCCCAAGCAAATCTTCTTTCCCCGGCTGGGTTGGGTCACCGACTATCCAATTCCAATCTTTAGTACGTAACAATCTTGTCCTGAAAATGAGGCGCTGAATCCTCGTATCGGACGCACCTGCCAGCAGCCTGAAGAGCGCCACCGCACGCAGCAGGTGCGGGTCGTCTCGACGCCTCCTGCCGCTCCGCCGACACCGAGAAGAGGCGGCGGCGGCGGCCAAAAAATGGCAAGCATACGTGCGGCCGGGCCGCTTGAATCGCTCGGTTCCGGGTCAGCACAGCCCGGCCCAACTCGGTGTCGCTTAATTACCCTCTCTGCAGGCCGAAATAAGTGGCGGCCCACATAACGTGCGCTACAGGCTTGTCTTCTTCGTTTCGCCCAAACCAACCCTTTCAACGAAGCCCAAACACTTTGCAACGTCAGGCTCGGACGATGAGGCGGAAGTGGAGCAGACAGCAGACAGAGCAACGATTTTGCGTTGTCAGCAAAGCCATCGCCCGGATCTCAGGAAAAAAAAAAAAACAAACCATCGCCCAAACCCAGAGCTTTCGGTTAGCTTAGCACGTACGCGTTGTCGGTCGGTTGCTCCTGTTTTGCAGTAGAGAAGGAGGCATCCGGATACGGACATGGACAATGCGGCCACCGAGTCCGAATTCGTCCGCCTTCAGGCGTGCAAACCGTCGTCGTCGGACTCGGACTCACCCTACGCGCTATAGCCACCGCGGCCGCCTCCGCATGGTCACCGTCTCATCACCTCGATCCATCGTCCCTACCAAGTGGCCCGCGGATCATCGAATTCGCCTCTTCCTCCCGCAAACGATGGCCGCGTGCGTAGAGACCGCCGCCATCCGCGACCCCGACGCAGCCGCGCGGCCGACCCGCAAGAGGGTGCGCGTCGCGATGGGCAACGCCGGCGACTACGAGGAGACGTGCCGCCTCGGCGAGGGCTCCTTCGGCGCCGTCGTCAAGGCGCGCCACCGCGGCACCGGCGAGCCCGTCGCCATCAAGCACCTCGGCGCGGCCCTCGGCGGCCACGGCGCGCTGCTGCGAGAGGCGCAGCTCCTCGAGGCGAGCGGCCGGGACAACCCCTTCGTCGCCGGGTTCCACGGCCTCGCCCGCGACCCGTCCACCATGGCGCTCAGCCTCGTCATGGAGTACGTCGGCCCCAGCCTCCGCGACCTCCACCTCCGCCGCCGCCGCAGCTGGACCCCGCTGGCGCTTCCCGAGGCCACCGTGCGCGCCGCCATGTGGCAGCTGCTCACGGGCGCGAGCAAGATGCACGAGCGCCGCGTCATCCACCGCGACATCAAGCCCTCCAACGTCCTCGTCGGCGAGGGCGCCAACAACCTTGGCGTCGTCAAGATCTGCGACTTCGGGCTCGCCATGTCCATGGACGAGCCGCCGCCTTACGACCCGGCGGGCACGCTGCGCTACATGGCGCCGGAGATGCTGCTGGAGAAGCCCGACTACGACGAGCGCGTCGACGCCTGGTCGCTGGGATGCGTCATGGCGGAGCTCGTCAACGGGTGGAGCCCGTTCCAGGGCCTCAACGAGGAAGGCCAGCTCTGCGCCATCTTCGACGTGCTCGGGTTTCCAGACGGCGCGACGTGGCCGTGGTTCACGTCCACGGCGTTCGCCGCCGTGTTCATGGCGGAGCCGGGTATGCAGCGGCGCAACCTGCTGCGGGAGCACTTCCCCGAGAAGAAGCTGTCCAAGGATGGGTTCGAGGTGCTCAGCGGCCTCCTCACGTGCAACCCAGAGAAGCGGCTCACGGCAGCCGCCGCGCTCGAGCACCCATGGTTCGCTAAGGTCGATGCACTGGAGCTGCCAAAGAGAGAGGAGGTGGCATCGACGTTGCCCAAGAGACGGAGGGTGTTCTGTGTGTGTGATGACTTTTAGGTCGTCTTCCATCCTTGTATTGTATATGCATGAACAACTACTCTGTCCTTCAAAACAGAGCTTGTAATTGCAGCTGTAATGTTGTTGTGAATACGGTTATATAGATTGCATTGTTTTTGAATCGAACTCTTTTCTTCTGTGCTTTCGAATGAATGTCGTTGGTCTTCACACAAGTGCCTGCCCCCGCTAAGCCCCAAAAGTTACCAAGATTTCTCCAAATTTTGTATGTCAAAAGATGGAATTGTAGATACATGCTTGGATCATCATATCATTTTGTTCATCATGGCATTTGTAATTGCGCCCATTGTTCGAGCCAATAAGCTTCCCTGAATAAGACTTGCATAAAAGTGCTCGATTGACATTTATAAAAAAAAACTTGTAACCCTTTTTTTTATTTTTTAATATATAATCAGTAGGGGCACCACCCCTCCTGTTTTCGTCAAAAAAATCCACATCATTTCACTTAAGCCCAAATATAATTCGATAAGGACAAATAATATTGTTCTGGTGTATGCTCGAGGCATGGTACTGCATTGGTGCACCCACCCTACCTGATTTTGTAATGGCATGAATCGTAGTGTGTAATACCATTTCGATCATATGGAAGTCTAGGGACTTTAAGGTGCCACAACTGGATATGCCGCGCCATGATCTGCTGGACTCTAACGCAACTGGTGCAATAGATGTGTGATGAAGATGACGTGGCTCATGCTTCCCCAACGTGTATTCGTACCATCGCCACAGTAGACAATAGGACCCGCTGGTTTTGAACAGTGATTTACTGCACCTCAGACTAGGTAATCTCTTCCACATTGCAGTACCATTGTACCAATACTTAATTTGTGTGTGTTTTACCATTTTTTTTTTGAATTTCAGTTTGCTTTGTCCCTGTTGTTTTTAAACCTCTTTCAGCAGTAACCATATACAGAGAAGCCATTGCAAGGAGTGAGAGCACGGAAATACATCAAACCAAAATCTCCATACCATATTTTATTCCACACTCCTCTGGACCACCAAGATACATTTTTTTAGCGTACACTGTTACTATGACTAGCAGAAGGGCACGTGCCCGTGACGCGTGTTTTAAAAAATTATTAAATTAATGATGTAGTCAATTTGGACTCTTTAAATTAATCTAGAGCGTTCGATCATCATCATAAAGTACGACGGTGTTAGAGGGGTAAGAGTAACATGTAATATTTGGTACGAAAATTTCGTCGTTCTTTATAGTATAGATACAAGACAATACTAGACAATAGCGAAAATCGTGTAATCTGCAAAGGAATCCTCAAACGGCTTGGGTAATCACTCGTAACGGGAGAGCGTCTGGATCGCCAACACCGTTGCTTCCTCTAGAGACATGAAAGAAGTCGTGCAACGGTAGCACAATCCAGCTGGATGGATAGAGGTAGGAATTGGTCACAAAGGGGATCAGACTATACATGGGGGTGGTCAGAAGAGGAGGGACGGGGAGATAATATATATCCAATTTCGAGGGAGGTCGAGGTTTGAAGGGGGGAGATGATGTTCGTCGGGAACAGAATTTGCGATCCAACTACAACAGAGGGTCGAATCAGGCAGGCAATTTCAAGAGTAGCAGGGATGAAGACCAGGAGTTCAAGAGGAGAGAACTAGATCAAAGGGGAGCGGCCTTTGGTCCTTCACATCAAGAGCAATTTCGCAACAGGCAAGGCAATTCTAACATCTATGTTCATGACTGAATTGGTGGGGGTACTAGGGAGACTCATAACAGAGAGAGGGAGGAAGTGACCAAGCGCGTGGGACCTGAATTCAACAGAAATCCACCCAGACCAAGAGATAGTGGGATATGCTTCTGGTGTAGACACGATGGACACCGCCAAGCTGATAGCACAAATCCCCCTTTCTGCTTCATATGCAAAGAAACAGGCCACCTTGTTATTGGATGCCCCACATCAAAGGGATGTTCAATGCACCTATATGGATGTGGCTTTCCTGGACAGGGATTTTATTGCTTGAAGATCCCGGGGCTGCAAAAAACAGCAAACTACAGAGCATGTCGGCTTACTCCAAGTTTTGAACGGGGAGGCAAAAGTAGAGATAATAGAACAAGAGTTGATAAAATGGAGCCAGGTTAGCACTCCATAGCATTACAACCAAGGTATCAGTATTCCAACTCGACTCAACAACCTCTTTAGCATTACAAACTGGGTGGGTTCAAATCTTTGACATACCATCGGGGGCGATGAAAGTGAAAGCAGTAACCTTGACTGCTTAATTGGTCAGAGATGTGATAGTAGTGGAAGAAGTCTCATTGATTAACAAAGGCTCGATGATGGTGAAGCTAAGTTGTAGAGAAGTAAACAAACTCAGTGGTATAGTGGAGATTTTTTTGAACAACATTAGATATGACATCAAATTTATACCAGAGGGCAACACATGGGGTAACACTGGTTCAAAGGGGCCACCTGCACCACAAACATCGGCTATGATAGGGATTTTTCATTATCATGTACAATTGCAGTGAAACGTAACGAGCGGGCCGAGGCGGCACGCAACAACAACAGCACGTGCAATCGCCAGCGTCGTCGTACGTCCATTGTTGCGTGCATGCGGATGTCAGAGGTCAATCCACCATAAATGCAATCCAGGAGCAGCAGTCGATCATTGTCGCAACCCTGACCACCATCTTCCACGTGTCATATCCGCGAGGAGTGCTGCGATCATGGCCCAAACCCGAAGGTCGCCACCGCCGACCCGCGTGCTTCAGATTGGATTCGACGACGGCGAGGAGGCGACTGCTGGTGGTGGGGGGATGGGGATGTTGTTGTTGGCCGCCGCTCTCCTGTTGGCGATTCGACGACGATGAGCAGGCAGGATTCGCAGGGGCTGTTGTAGGCCACGACCCTCCTGCTGGGCATGGACTTCAGATTGGTCCGCCACCGTCCGGATCGCTCACGGGAAACCTTTATAAAAAAGAAGTCGTGCCAGGTTCTAGTGGGAGAGCGTCCGGATCGGGTTAAATAACTAAAAAAGTCATATATATCTCCTATTATCTAAAATGTCACTTTAGTCTCTTAGATATTATTTCAATTGTACACAAGAATAAAAAATCATCACATGCACCATGGTTTGCGGATCTTACTATATTTCTTTCTCTTTTATCTCGATTTTTATGGCTTTATTTGGTTGTCCAATGTATCTCTATTAAAAGCGTAATTTGCAATAATAACATATATGCAATGTGCACATGAATCCTCAAACTAAGTAATTTATCTTTTACACAATTTATAATGGTATATAATTTTATCTTAGGTATAACTTGAATTGATTTTTATATTTATGTTTTATAGAGTTTTATGGAATGAGATGGAGTTGTGTAACAACAGCAATTACCAGTGAGACTATAGATATGTGGTTGCATGTAATAAAGAAAGTGAATTGTTTTGTATTTTAGATCTCGAAGTAGAGAAGAAAGAGAATTCAAATATTTGCTTTCGGTATATAAGTCAAAACAGATGACATTGAAGTATCATGAGTATTGTTGCCATCCAAACTTGGAATTTTTATTTCATGTTACCTAGAATGATCAGTACTTGTGCCTAACAGAAGCAAAGTGATACAAGCTTGTATTTGTCAAGAAAACTATTAGTGTTGGGTCGAGTATCCAGAATCATCATCACAGCAATCACAACAAAAAATATCAGCATATACATATCTAAACAGTGGATATTGCTTAACTAGTGCAAGTGGAGGTCCAATGCATAGAGACAAATCGCGACAGTGACGTACCTTTGCAGCTGGTGGAGCAGCATGGGTACAATCTTGATGCGGCTATTATAATTTGCATTACTAAAATTTATGCTTATTACTCAAGCTAGTATGACTATCAGTACTGTCACCCATCCCAGGAAGTGGATGCCACTACAGCTTACCATGTGAGCTCTGACGAATCACTCCCCATCTGTCCTTGAAAATGTAATAAATATTAAGTCAACTATCTAATATCTTAAATTTAAACTTAAACACATTTAAACATTTTCTAATGAAATTTGGAGTTTTGAAAGAAAATAGAAAGGTGATGAATGGGGTGCTCGCGTGGCGTCCTACTACTATATGCGCACGCGATTACTATCACTGTTCTAAGAAAATAGTAATTTTTGTTCATGATCTCGAATATATAATACGGAGTCTGGTTCGAAAGGAAAGGAATACATATGGAATATGAAGCCGGACGTCATGATCAACGCTGCTGCAAGGAATTTGTACTCGATAAGTTACATAACACTCGTTATTTATTTATGAACATTGCCTCATCAGTAGTAGCATCATACAGTACGGAGCCACACGCTTATTCTACTGCCTGCCGCATTTTACATAGTTACACGCAGATACATATATATACATATCGTGCACGTCCAACACGTCTCCACTCTGGCTCTGGCTCCCCTCGTACTGTGGGCACGTCGCTCGAGCGCGTCATCCTCGCTGCTTGCTCGATCGGTCGTCCGCCGGTCGCGATCGCCGCGGCGGCCCCTCACAGCCTGGCGGTCGCCATCCTCAGGAACGTCTCCGCCAGCTCCTCGCGGCGCCCACGTCCGCGGCGTCCCTCGCGTTCCTCCTCCCGCTCGCGCTCCTGCTCGCGGCCGCGGCGCCCCTCGCGTTCCTTCTCTCCTCCTCCTCCCTCTCCTTGCGGCCGCGGCGCCCTTCGCGCTCCTCCTCCTCCTGCTCGCGCTCCTTGCGGCCGCGGCGCCCTTCGCGTTCCTCCTCTTCCTGCTCCTCGCGGCGGCCGGTCTCCTCCGGGCCGGCGACGAACCCCTGGTCGTGCTGGGCGTTGAGCACCTCGTCCACCTCCCTCGCCTTCGCCGCGAACGCCAGCTCCTTGGCCGGGCTGTCGAGCTTCTTGAGCACGTTGTTGGCGCCCGCCAGGAACACCCTCTCGTTCTTGTCGGCGCGGATCTCGAAGCACACGATCTGGAGGTTGCTGCCCGGGACGCCACGTGCACGACCGGGTGGCCCACGGGCACCACGAACGCCGTGCCCCGCGACACCCGCGCACGGATGGTGCGGTACCCCTGCCCGGCTTGCTCTTCCTCGGACTCCGACTCCGACTCGGATTCGCCACGCCTGCCCCTGCCGCGCTCGCTCCGGCGGCGTCCCTGCTCTTCCTGCTGCGACAGGTGCGGGCACACGATCTCGACGTGGCCTTCCCCGTCCAGCACGTAGGCCACCTTGATCGAGCGGCTGTTGTAGTACGGCGCGCTCATGGACCCCTGTCAATTCATCACGTATATATACCAAATTGAAGTGGATCAGTAAAGTGAGAAATCGCCATTAATCCGTGCACACACGAGCTAGCGATCGAGCAAAGTTCTCGTCGATCAGGGGCTCTCGCACGCACCGCGGAGATGTTGGCGAGGGAGACGCGGATGTCGTGCTCGGCGAGGTCGCGGTAGCTGCGTGCGTCGGCCTCGTAGAGCTGGCCGTGGCGGTTGGCGATGCTGGGGCGCTGGTCCAGGAGGCTGAAGGGCCCGCGTGACTCGCCGAACGGCGGCAGCGGCCAGTGCGGGCCGTGGCCGCCCTCCGAGGCCTGGCGCCGCAGCTCGCGGACCTGCTCCTCCGACGCGCGCACGATCACGCCCTTGTCCTGCTTCCCGAACAGCCGCTCCAGACGCTCGCTCGAGGTCTGCGTGCAGCAGCAGCAGCAGCAGCAGCAGCAGCGCGATGTCATTAGCACAGATCGATCAGATGATGATTTCAGACCACGTGCATGCGCGCAACACATGTAGACAGTGGACATGCACTGCAGTTATGTGTACCTTGTAAGCAGCTTTCTGTACGCTCTTGCTGAAGCTGGACAGGATGGATTCCGGGTTCTTCCCGCCGGGGCCGAAGAAGAACTGCCAGTTAACAGTCATCGTGTGTTTGTCAGTCAGTTTGTTCGTGCTTGGTCCAGCCTACCACCGTAGCAGTGACGACCAAACTCGCGGAGAGGTTAATTGATTACCTCGAACTTGCCAGGCACGGCGGAGATGGTGTGCAGGATCTTGGCGATGACGAGCTTCCTCCGGCCGTCGGTGTTGGCCAGGTAGGTGACCGTCCCGGCCGGCGCCACGAAGACGTCGCCTTCCTTGACGGTGTACGACTGCCTCTCGCCGTTCTCGATCGTCGTCACCACTCCCTCGCCTGGGCCAATAAAATAAATTAAATCGTCCGTCAAGCACACATAGCAGATGCAGTGCGCGTCGGTGTATCGGTATGCGACCTTGTGCCACGTAGCAGATGCAGTGCGCGTCGGGGTGGCTGGGCACGATGAAGGAGCGAGGGCTGGCCTCGAGGACGGCGACGCGGTAGTCGCGGATGCCGCGGAGGAGCTTGGACGCCTCGTCGAACGGGCGGAGCGCCCACACCGACCCCTGCTCGCTCTCACCACGCGCCGGAAGCTCCGCCGCCCGAACACGTACGGCCGCTGGCTCTGCTCCTGCTCATGCTCCTCGCTGCGCTCGTCGCCGGAGCCCTTGCCGTGGCGGCCGACGAGCTCGTCGTCGTGCCTCTCCCGCTCGTCCTCCTCCCTGCGGCGGCACTCCTGCACGCACCGGGCGCGCTCGTGCCGGGGCCGCTCCTCGCACCGCCGCACGCACCGCCACGGCTCGCGCTCGCGGTCCTCGTCCCACGACGACGCGGCGGCGGCGGCGGCGGCGAAGAGGAGGGTGCCGAGGAGGAGGAGGAGGAGGAGCGGTGTCGACGCTCTGGCTCGGGCGGTCGCCATTGCTGCGCAGTGTATGGCAGTGGTGGCGTCCTCGATCTCTGTGTCGTGTGCTTCTCCGATGCCTGGCGTTGCAACGGAGTTGGTGCTTATTTATACCAGCTGGGGCCCGTGGTACGTGGCGAGGGGGCGCGGGCACGTGGAAGGGAGGCAGCGTGGGCAGGGGGCACCCGGGTCGCCACGTCTCGCCGCCGCCTGCGCGTGCTTATCCGGGCTTCCCGGCTCGGTGCACGCCAGGGTGTGTGCGTGTGGCCGCCGCTGCGCAGAGCTTTGTCGTGTTTCCCGGCGGTGTCGCGTTGCTGGGACTCCGGGTGGGCGAGGGCGGAAGCATGCATGCATGTCCTGACTCCTGAGTCCTGACCCGTACGTACGTCATACCACCACCTCTAGCTTCAAGGTACGTTGAATCTAGACGCTGGACCGCGGGCAATTTCTATTTTTTTTAATTTTTCTCTATCAGAAAGGTTACCCCTTTATAAGTGTTTTAGCGAGATTCCCGTTTACGAATAGAGAGTAGCAGGGAAACCTCACGGATGCTCCCGATGCAAACTCCATACAAGCTAATCCTAGTGCAAAGTCGTCTTATTGTGCAATTACCAAGAGTGACACTCCCTCCGTTTCTAAATATAAGTCATTTCACGCCTTTTTGGAGAGTCAAATTTCTCGACTTTGACCAAATTTATATAATAAAATACTAACAGTTATTATATCAAATAAGTACAATTAAATTCTTCATTAGATATATTTCATAGTATAGCTTTTCGGTATCATAAATCTTTAAAGTCATCTCTATAATTTTGGTCAAAGATAAAATGGTTTGACTCTTCAAGAAAGTTGGAATGACTTATATTTTAGAACGGAGGGAGTACATCATTAAATGGTTTTTGAAACTTCGAATGAAGCAAGTCTCCTAATTTATAGTTTCATTTCACAATTTTATAGACGGGCTTTTGCATTTAATTACAATGAACACAATCGGTTGAAATGAGATTAAATGAAACTCTCTAGCCTCCAATGCTAGTTTCAACAAGTTTCATAATCTTAAAAACAGTGCATCCCAGTTTCATTTCATTTATTCTCTTTCTTTATAAATTTCTTACCATGTCACCTTGTATGCTGATGTGGTGTCATCCTAATTAATGTGTACAAAACAACTATAAAATCTCCATTGGGACTGGCCTTAAACTAAGCTATGATGAATGAGACTACTACTTTCGTTCCAAATTGTACACGCATACATTTGGGTTCACTCTCAGGTGGGCCAAATTCACTTAGGCTAAGCTGGACGCTAAAGTAGGTAGAAAAATTAAAGAAACATAAAAAAATGAAAAATCAAGTTGATATATAACTGGACCTTATCTTGATTGTTAAAATGGGCCGTGGGCTACTATTATACAAATGAAAAAAAAAGAGAATACTGGGCGGATGGATCATCCTAGCATTCATTGCAGATCAAGAAGAGTGAGGTGCGAGGAGCTTCCTTATCCCCCCCCCCCCCCCCCCCCCCCCCCCCCCCAAAAAAAAGGGTGAGGAGCCAAAGCAGCATTGGGGCGGGAGGAGAAGAAGAGAAGTGAAAGTACCATGGGGCTTCCGGTTGCACACTGCAAACCCGACTCCTACAGAGCACCAAGATTCAGACTCCAACGAGAAGCGCATAGAAGCCCATAATGCGCGCATTTGATTCTCCGGAAGCAACACACGGCAGGCCCCTTTGTGTTTCATTATACCTAACCTAACCTGCATTTGCAAAGCATTTTATTCCTCTCCTTTCCCACTTGAGCAGAGCAAGATAAAAGCCCGAGAGGGAGCAGACTTGCAGTCGCAGAGGAGGCATTCAGTGCATCTCTCAACCAAAACTCTTAACGATGGCTTCGAAAATTCAGCGTGTTGGCGTTGCATTCGTGCTGCTCACACTGTCGTCTCCGCCGAGGCACGGTACGTATTCTCCTCCCCTCCAGGATAATGGCCGTGGCCGGGGAGCACATTGCCGGCCTGGCTCTCACCGTCGCCGGTCTTGTTGGCGCCTGCCGCCTGCTGCTTTAGGGTGGTTCAGCGGCGAGGTCGTAGGGGGTCACGCGGACATGCCGGCCCGATGGCGCATAGAGGATCCGTTTGTGATGATTGTGTTGTGTCTAGTTTAATTATAAGCAGGAAGATTTGTTTCAAAAATGTAGAGCATGACCAGGTTTGCCAATGGGTTTAGGATTTACTGCTTGTTCGTGTGTGGCTTTCTTCTTGGTTCGTTTTGGTTTAGGGGTTGGTACGTAGTGTGCTTTGTTGTGTACCTCTGTTGAGAATCCCCGGCCAACACAGTCTCTGTCATGGGGGTGCCCGCCGTGTTCCACCGGCAACGCCTTCTTTGCAAGCAGGGATGACTACTCATCATCCCTGCAGGCTCCTCTAGGCAAATTGGTGAACAGCTCCGGCCAGTTCCAGGTCCGGGAGCACCCGGTCCTCTACGTTGAGCAGCTGCAGTCCAGGCCACCCTCATGGCTGTTCCAAACCATCGCCGGCTGGCACCTTAACATCACGAATCTGGCAATTCGATCCGACAACCTGAACCTCGCCGGCTTCGTCACATCGGGAAATGGCATGAAGAGCCTCCCCAGCTGGTACAGCTTCGAAGGTCAGCAGCATCTCGTCCCCTTCTCGACCTCTCTGGGGTTCGACAGCAGCTACACGAGCCTCCTAGGCGAGGGAGGATGGCGGAACCTGCAGGGCCTGCCCATCGGCATGGCGCAGCTGGCGGAGGCGATCACGACGCTGTCGAGCTACGACCCGGCCACCACCTCCTTGCAGGAGATCAAGCTCGCGCTGGCCACGGTGCATCTCATGGTCATCGAGGCCGCGCGGTTCCCCCATGGTCCGTGACGCTGTGGCTCGGGCGGGGGAGCACGGCGGCACGCTCGATCGCCTGAGCGCGATGCTGGTGGTGCAACTGGCACAGGGGCTCGTGCGCCGTGCTCATCTGGAACGCCGGCGGCGGCCGGCGGTGGGACAGCGTCGAGGCTGTCGAGCTGGCGGATCGCCTTGGGATCGGCAGCGCGGAGGAGGCTCTGAAGAACGTTGGCCCGCTGCTTCAGCCTCAGGACTGCTCCGTGCAATACTGAAGGTGTCAGCAGTGAGTCAACTCGGCGGTTTGGTTCGTTTCGTCCTTGCAGAAGTGTCAGTGATGTTTACCTTTTGAACAGCATTCAGTTTAGCGGCTGTTCCGTGTAGTAGTAGTGTAGTACTGAGTGAAGGTACCACCGAATCATTTCGGTTTGGTTCATTTCGTCCTTGGAATAAAACACGCTATGCGTGTGTTTCCTTACATCTGAACAATTGTCAGATGCCTTTTGAACTGCATTCAGTTTGAAACTTGAGATATGGGCAAGATGTCCAGTTGAATATGTGCTGGTGGATCCATGTTACAATAATGTACCCCCTTTTCCCGAGTGTTACTGTTACATGGTGAAATATGCAGCAAACTCATTCACCCCATCAACAGTTCTAAGAGTCGCTCTTAATTGCTGTAAACTCGTTTTAGGACTATTTTGATTTTTCTCTGACCTGAGGATGCATGTCACTTCTATGAACCCAAATCAAGGGCTTGCCATCACTATGCAAGAAATAGTGCATATCGGCACGCCGACTCAAATAGTGCATATCGTTACTCCTGGTGATCATGATCAATTTGGTCAACTCTTCAAACCAATGGCACTCTTTAATTTTTGGACGGTTAGCTTCGATTAAAGATGTGTTAGCCACCTAGCGGCTTATCTACTTGAATTGAGGCAGTAGTTTAACCGATCGATCGAACATGACATACAAAGGGTGTGATTTTTTTGGTTCCTGCCCAAGTGCTTTGCTTGGTCTCTTCAGTGGTGAGGAGGCAAACGCGATCGGGATCGGTGCCACGCCGCAGGCGCAACTGCTCTTGGATGCAATGCCTTTAGCAAGTCTTATAGGGAACCCATGCATGCAGCACAATGCACCTCAACTCTGCCCGGACGATGCACGCCGCGGTGAGAAAGACGAGGCGTGAGAAGAGGACGAGGTGGTGGAGGAATCACTCCATGGATCCATCCAGGTCTCACGCTACATTTGTGTTTTGTCTTTCTCCAATCACTCACCAAAGTTCGAGTGGCATCCTTAAACAAAAGATGCGAGCCGGCGCTTGCGTGAACAACGTAATCTGCCTTTCATCTAGGCACTTCTTTGATTCTAACGATGGAGTACACAACAAAGAGACGGGCAGGAATATATAGGGGCGTCAATCGTGCATCGTGTGAAAATAAGCGAGACAGTCATAATCATACATTTCCTGTCTGTGTGGAACTTCCTGTTGCATGTAGAACCAGCTCCAAATGCATGACAGCTTCTTGGTGATGTTTTCCCTTTTGAACTGCATTCAGTTTGCAACTTGAGATATGGGCAAGATGTCCAGTTGAATACGTGCTGGTGGCTCCATGTTAAAATAATGCACCTTTTTTTTAGTGTTACATGGTGAAATATGCAGGTGTTCATGTAGAATTAATCAGCAGTTCTAGAGTTGCTCTTAGTTTCTGTAAACTCCTTTCAGGATTATTCTGAATTTTCTCTGACCTGTGGATACATGCCACTTCAGCTATGAACCCAGATCAATTGCTTGCTATCATCAGGCAATCATCAGCACCTGCCATAATTTCTCAAAAAAAGGATACATGTCACTAATCATATAAATTCAGAATAATCAGCAAATTTTCAAGGAGATTGCCTCATTAAGCTCGTGTCTTTCAGTTCATCAATTACAATTTGTGATGAAAGATCTACCCAAGAGGTGAAATTTTGAAGTAAACTGAACAATTTTCTGTAGCAATGTGACAAATTATGCATATAGGATTAAATTGAAAATGTTGTAAATGCAGCGTCAACGACAAACAGCCTCGCGTGAAGGCTCAGCAGCTGGGATGTTTGTGCTGAGAATAATTAAGACGGGAGGAACCGGTGGTTCCTTTCAAGCACCGTAACAAACCTCTATCTATATACTGGTCAATATAAATTGTTCATGATGAATGCAGAGATTCATTGGCCATCTTCTTTACGTTTGTTTTGTTCGCAATAAACCCTCATGCTTTGGCTTGTCCTGGAATTATGGCATTCTCTGTTCCTGACATGATAGTGCAGCAGCGGCT